>CM036767.1:26011252-28411252 GCA_020796225.1 Arion vulgaris
GGGTTTTTTAAAAAAAAAAAAAGGGGGGAAAAAATTTTTTAAAACCCGGGGGGGAAAAAAAAGGGGGAAAAAAAAACTTTTTTTTAAAAAACCAAAATTGAGGGGCCCCCAAAAAAAAAAATTTTTTTTTTTCCCTTTTTTTTTGGGAAAAAAAACCGGGCCGGGGAAAAAGGGTTTTAAAAAAAATTTTTTAAAATTTTTTTTTTTTTTAAAAAAAAAGGGGTTTTTTAAACAAAAAAAATTTTTTTTAAAAAAAAAAAAGGGGGGGGGGAAAAAAAATTTCCCCTTTTTTTGTTTGGAAAAAATTTTTAATTTCATTTCTTTTTAAAAAACAAAAATTTCAAATAAAAAAAGGGAAAAAAATTTTTTTGGGGGGGGGAAAAAAAAAAAAGAAAAAAAAACCTTTGACTCCGGGAAAAAAATTTTAAAAAAAAAAAAATTCAAATTTTTTTAAATTTTTAAAAAAAAAAATTTTTGGGAAAAGGGGGAAAAAAAATTTTTTAATTGGTTTTAATAAAAAAATTTTAAAAATTTCCCCCAAAAAAAAAAGGGGGGAAAAACAAAAAAAAAAAAAAAATTTTTTTTGGGGGGTTTAAAAAAAAATTTTGATTTTAAAAGGGTTTTTAAAAAAAAAAAAAAAAAAAAAAACCCGGGTTTTTTGGGGGGGCCCCCTTTTAAAAAAAGGGGGGGAAAAAAAATTTAAAAAGGGGGGTTAAAAAAAGGGGGGAAAAAAAAAAGGGGGGAAAAAAAATTTTTTTAACCTTTTCAAAAAAATTTTTTTAAGGGGGGTAAAAAAAAAAAATTTTTTTTTTTTTTAAAACAAAAAATTTTTGGGAAAGTGGGAAAAAAAAAAAAAATTTTTTTTTCCCCCAAAAAATTTTTTATTTTTTAAAAAAAAAAAAAAATTTTTTTTTACCCAAAATTTTTTTTAAAAAAAGGGGGAAAAAGGGGGGGTTTGGGTTTTCACTATTTAAAAAAAAATTTTTTTAAAAATTTAAAAAGGGAAAAAAAAAAATTTTTTTAAGCCAAAAAAAAAAGGGGGGGCCAAAAAAAAGGAAAGGCCCCAAAAAAAAATAAAAAAAATTTTTCGGGAAAAAAGGGGCCCAAAAGGATTTAAAAACCCTTAGAAAAAAAAAAAAAGGGGGGAAAAGGGCCAAAAAAAAAAATTTAATTTTAAAAAAAAAAAACCCCCCTAAGAGGGAAAAAAAATTTAAATTCAAGAACTGTAACAAATTTTGGGATACTTTAAACTCAGTCATATCTCACCCAAAGGGGGCCCCCCCCTTTTTTGGGGTTTTTCCCCCTTTTTTTGGGGGTTTTTTGGGGGGGGTTTTTTTTAAAAAAAACCCCCCCCCAAAAATTTTTTTTTAAAAAAAAAAACCCCAAAAAAAAACCCCCCCCCCTTTAAAAATTTTAAAAAACCCAAAAAACCCCCCCTTTTTTAAAAAAACCAAAATTTTTTTAAAACAAAAGGGGAAAAAAAACCCCAAAAATGAAAATTAAAAAAATTTGCCCCCCAAAAAAAAAATTTTTTTTTTTAAAAAAAAAAGGAAAAAGGGGGAAAAAAAAAAAGGGGGGAAAAACCCCCAAAAATTAAAAAAAAAAAAAAAAAAATTTTTTTAAAAAAAAGGGGTTAAAAACTTTTTAAAAAAATTTTAAAAAAAAAAAAAGAAAAAAAAAAAAAAAAAAATAAAAAATTTTTTTGGGGGAAAAAAAATAAAAAAAAAAAAAAAAAAAAAAAAAAAAAAAAAAAAAATAAAATTTAAAAATTAAAAAACCCTTTTTAAAAAAAAAAGGGGAAAAAAAAAAAAAAAAACAAATAAAATTTAAAAACCAAAACGGGGGGGAAAAAAAAAGAACCCTTTTTGGGGGGGCCCCCTTCCCCTTTTTTAAAAATTTTTTTTAAAAAAAACCAAAAAAAAACCCCAAAACCCCCTTTTACCCCAAAGGGTTTTTGGGGGTTTTTCCCCCAGAAATTTTTCCCCAAAAAAAAAAAATTTTTTTTTGGGGGGTTTTTTTGTTTTTAAATTTTTTAAAAAAAAAAAAATTTAACCCCCGGGGCCCTTTTTTAAAAATTTTTTGGAAAAACCCCGCCCGGGGTTTTTTTTTTTTTTATTGGGGGAAAAAACCCCGGGTTGGGTTTCCGGGGGTTTTTTTTTTTTAAAAATTTTTTTTTTTTCCTTTTTATTGGGGGTTTTTTTTTTTTTTAAAAACTAATTTTTTTTTTTTTTTCCCTTTTTTGGGGGGGTTTTTTTTTCCCCCTTTTTTTTCCCCTTTTTAGAACGGGTTTTTTTTTAAAATTTTTTTTTAAAAAAAACCCTTTTTAAAAGGTTTTCCCCCCGGGCCAAAATTTTTTCCCTTTTTTTGGGTTTTTTTTAAAAAATTTTTTTTTAAAGGGGGAAAAACAATTTTGGGGGGAAAAAAACCTTTTTTTTTTTTAATTTTTTTTTAAATTTTTTTTTAAAAAAAAATTTTTACCAAATTTTTTTTTTTTAAAAAAAAAAAAAAAAGGGGGGCCCCCCTTTTTTTTTTTTAACCTTTTTTTTTTTAAAAAATTTTTAAAAAAAAGTTTTTTGGGGGGTTTTAAAAATTTTTTTTTTCCCCCCCCAAAAAAGGGGGGGGGGAAAGGGGGAAAAAAGAGCCCCCCTTTTTTCCCCCCCCCTTTTTTTTTTGGGGCAAAAAAGGTTTTGGGGGGAAAAGGGGGGGTTTTTCCCATTTTTTTTGCCCGGGGTTTTTTTTTTTTCCCTTTTTTTTTCTTTTTTTTTTTTCCCCCCCTTTTTTTCCCTTTTTTTCCCAACGGGAAAAACATAAATTTTTTAAACCCCCCCCCCCAAAAAAACCCCCCTTTTTTTTAAATTTTTTTGGGGGGGGTTTTAAACCCTCCAATTTTTTTAAAAAAAAAATTTTTTTTTTTTTTTGGGTTTTTTCCCCCCCCCTTTTTTTCTTTTTTTTTGGTTTTTAAAAATTTTGGGGGAAATTTTTTCCCCAAAAAAACCCAAAATTTTTCCTTTTTTCCTTTTTCCCAAAAATTTTTTTTGGAAAACCCCCGGGCCCCCTTTTTTGGGGTTTTTTTTTTTGAAAACCTTTTTTTTTCCCCCCCCCCCCCAAAAAAAAACCCCCCCGGGGGGGAAAAAACCCCCGGGGGGGGTTTTTTTTTTTTTGGGGGGGGGGTTTTTGGGGGGGGGGTTAAAAGGGGGGGGGGTTTTTTTTTTTTTTTTTTTTGGTTTTAAAAAAAAAACCCTTTTTTTAAAATTTAAAACCCCCCAAACCCCCTTTTTGGGGGGCCCCCAAAATCCCAAAAAAGGGGTTTTTTTTTTTTTAAAAAAAAAAGGGGGGCCCCCCCCTTTTTTTTTTTTTTCCCCCCAAAAAAAAAGGGGGGGGGGGGAAAAGGGGGGGGAAAACCCCCCTTTTTTTTTTTAAATTTTTGCCCGGGGGCCCCTTTTCCCTTTTTTGGGGCCCCAAAAATTTTTTTTTTCCCCCCATTTTTTAAAAAGGGGCCCCCCCCCCCGGGGGTTTTTTTAAAAAAGGGGCCTTTTTTCCCCCCCTTTTCCGGGGGGAAAAAAAAGGGGGGTTCAAAAAACCCTTTTTTAAAGGGTTTTTAAAAGGGGTTTTGGCCCTTTTTTAAATTTTTGGGGCCCCCTTTTTTTTTAAAAAATTTTTTTTTTTTTTAAAAATCCAAACCAATTTTTTTTTAAAAAAAATTTTTTTTTCAATTTGGTATTTTTTAAATAAAAACCCCCCTTTTTTTTTTTAAAAAAACAAAAAAAACCCCAAAAAAAAAATTTTGCCACTAAAAATTTTTTTTAAAAAAACCCCCCCCTTTTTTCCCTTTTTTCCCTTTTCCCCTCCGGTTTTGGGCCCCCCCCCTTTTTGGGTTTTTTTTTTTCCCTTTTTTTGGTTAAAGGGTTTTTTTAAAGGGGTTTTTTTCCCCCCTTCCCCAAAAAAAAATTTTAAAAAAGGGGAAAAAATTTTTTTTCCCACCCCCAAATTTTTTTAAAAAAAAAGGGGGGACTCCCCCCGGCCAAAATTTTTTTTGCCAAAAAGGGGGGGGCCAAATTTTTTAAAAAAATTTTTTCCCCCCCCAAAAAAAAAAAATTTTTCCTTTGGGGGGCCCCCCAAAAAAATTTTTTAAAACCCCCGGGGGGGGGAAAAATTTTTTTTTAAAAAAAATTGGGTTTAAATTTTTTCCCCCTTTTTAAAATTCCAAAAGGGCCCTTTGGGGGGCCCCCCCCCCGGGGGCCCCCCCCCCCCCCCTTTTTTTTTTTTTTCCCCCCCCTTTTTCCCAAAAAAATTTTTTTTAAAAATTGGGTTTTTTTTTTATTTTTTAAAAAATTTTATTTTTAATTTTTTCCCCCCCAAATTTTTTTTCCCCCTTTTTATTTTTTAAATTTGTTTTTTTGGGGAAATTTTTTTTCCCCCCCCTTTTTTTTTTTTAAATTTTTGGGTTTTTCAATTTTTCCCCCTTTTTTTAAAACCCTTTTTTTTAAATTTTTTTTTTTTTTCCCCTTTAAAATTTTTTTTTTTTTTTGGGGGGGGGGTTTTTTTTTTTTAAAATTTTTTTTGGGCCCTTTTTTTCGTTTTTTTTTTTAAAAAGGGGGTTTAAACTTTTTTTAAATTTTTAAAAAATTCCCCCCTTTTTTTTTTCTTTTAAAAAACCCCCAAAAAACAAAAAAAAAAAAAAAATTTTTAAAAAAAAAAAAAATTTGGGAAAAAATTTTTGGGGTTTTTTTTATTGGGTTTTTTTGTTTTTTTTTGGGGTTTTTTTCCTTTTTGGGTTTTTTTTTTTTTTGGGGGGGGGAAAGGGTTTGGGTTTTTTTTTTTTGGGGTTTTTTTTTAAGGGGTTTTTTTAAGGGGGTTTTTTTTAAATTTTTTGGTTTTTTCCTTTTTTTTTTTTTTTTTCCCCCCCCCTTTTTTTTTGGGTTTTTCCCCTTTATTTGGGTTTTTTTTTTTTTTTGGGGTTTTTTTTTGGGGGGTTTTTTTGGGTTTTTTTTTTTTTTTTGTTCAATTTTTTTTTTTTTTGGTTTTTTTTTCCCCTTTTTTTTAAAATTTTTTTGGGTTTTTTGGGGTTTCCCCTTTTTTTTTCCCAAAAAAATTTTTTTTTTGGGGGGTTTTTTTTTTGTTTTTTTTTTTTTTTTTCCCCCTTTTTTTTTTTTTGTTTTGGGTTTTTTGGGGGGTTTTTTTTGGGGGGGTTTTGGGTTTTTTTGGGGGGGGGCCCTTTTTTCCCCTTTTTTTCCCCCAAATTTTTTTTCATTGGGGGGGGTTTAACCCTTTTTTTTTTGGTTTTTTCCCGGTTTTTTTTTTTTTTTTGGGGTTTTTTAAAAAAGGGGGGGGGTTTTTTTTTTTTGGGTTGGGGTTTTTTTTTTCCCGGGATTTTTTTGGGGTTTTTTTTTCCCGGGGGAAATTTTTTTTTTGGGGGTTTTTTTTCCCTTTTGGGGGGGGTTTTTTTTTGTTTTTTCCCCCCTTTTTTTAAGGGTTTTTTTTTTTTCCCCCTTTTTTTTTGGGGGGTTTTTTTTTTCCCTTTTTGGGGGGGTTTTTTGGGGGTTTTTCCCCCTTTTCCCGGGTTTTTTTTTTTGGGGGGTTTTTTTTTTGGGGGTTTTTTTTGCCCTTTTTCCCCCTTTTTTTTTCTTTTTTTGGGTTTTTCCCTTTTTTTTTTTAAATTTTTTTTTTTTTTTTGGGTTTTTTTCCTTTGGGTTTTTTTTCCCCCCGGGGTTTTTTGGGGGTTTTTTTTAAAAAAAGTTTTTTTTTTTTTTTTTTAAATTTCCCCCTTTTTTTTCCGGTTTTCATTTTTTTTTGGGGTTTTTAAAGGGGGTTTTTTTTGGCCCGGGGTTTGGGGGTTTTTTTTTTGGGGGGGTATTTTTAAAAAAGGAAAAGGGGGAAAAAATTTTTTTTTTCGGGTTTTCCCCTTTTTTGGGGGTTTTTTTTTGGGTTTTTTTTTTTTTTTGGGTTTTTTGGGGTTTTTTTCCCCTTTTTTTTTTGGGGGTTTTTTTTTCCGGTTCCGGGGTTTTTTTGGGGGGGGTTTTCCCTTTTTTTTTGGGGTTTTTTTTTTTGGGGGGGGGGGTTTTGTTTTTCCCTTTTTGGGTTTTGGGTTTTTTTTTTGGGGGGTTTTTTTTAAAATTTTCCTTTTTTCCCGGGGGGGTTTTTTTTTTTTTTTTAGGGTTTTTTTTTTTTTTTTCCTTTTTTAAAAAATTTTTTTTAAAAAAAAATTTTGGGGGAAGATTTGGGTTTTTTCCCCCCAAAATTTTTTTTTTTTTTTTTTAAAATTTAAAAAATTTTTTTTTTTTAAAGGGGGGGGGGGGGGTTTTTTTTTTTTTTTTTGGGTTTTTTTGTTTTTTTTTAAAAAACCTTTAAAAAAAAGGGGGAAAAAAAAAAAAGGGAAAAAAATTTTTAAAAAAAAAGGGGCCCTTTTAAAAAGGGGTTTTTAAAAAATTTTTTTTAAAAAACCCCCCATTAAAAAAAAACCCTTTTTTCCCTTTTTAAAACAAAAAAAAAAAAAAACCTTGGGGGGGAAAAAACGGGCCCCTTGGAACCAAATTTTTTCCCCCCTTTTTTTCCCCCCGGGGGAAATTTAAAACCTTTTTTTTTTTTTTTTTTTTTTTTTTTTAAAATTTTTTTCTAAAAACCGTTTTTTTGTTTTTTTTAAAATTTGGGAAAACTTTTTTCCCCTTTTTGGGGGTTTTTTTTTTTTTTAAATTTTTTTTTCCCCTTTTTTTTCTTTTTTTCCCCTTTTTTTTTTTTAAAATTTTTTAAATTTTGGGGGGGCCGGGTTTTGGTTTTTTTTGGGGAAAGGGGGGGGGGGGGTTTTTTTTTTTTTTTTTTTTTTTTTTTTTGGGAAAAACCCCCCTTTTTTTTTTTTTTTTTTCCCCCTTTTTGGGAAAAAAAAAAGGGAAAAAAAAAAAAAAAAAATTTTTTTTTTTTTTTTTTAAAAAATTTTTTTTTTTAAAATTTTTTTTTTTTTTTTGGGCAAAAAAAAGGGGGGGGGTTTTTTAAAAAAAACCCCAATTGGGGGGGCCCCCCCCAAAGGGGAAAAAAATTTAAAAGGGAAAACCCCTTTAAAATTTTTTTAAAATTTTTTTAAAAATTAAAACCCCTTGGGGGGGGAAGGCCAAAATTTTTTCGGGGGGTTTTTTTTTTTCCCCGGAAAAAACCCCTTTTTTTTTTTTTAAAAAATTTTTTTTTTAAAAAACCCCGGGGGAAATTTTTAAAAAAATTTTTTTTTAAAAAAAAATTTTTCCAAAAAAGGGAAAAAAAAGGGGGGGTTTTTTTTTCCCGGGGCCGGGTTTTTTAAAAAAGGGTTTTTTTTTAAAAAAAACACCGGGGGAAAGGGGAAAAAAAACCCCCCCCCAAAAAAAAAAAAAAGGGCGACCTGGGCCTTGGGGGAAAAAAAAAACCGGTTTTCCCCCTAAAAAAAAATTTTCCCCCCCGGGTTTGGGGGGGGGGGGAAAAAAAACCCCGGGGGGGCCCCCCCCCCAAAAAAAAATTTAAAAAGGGGGGAAAAATAAAGGGAAAAAAAACAGGGCCCCGGGGTTTAAAGGGAAAAAAAATTTGGGTTTGAAAAATTTAAATTTTTTTTTTTTTTTAAAAAAAAAAAAAAAACCCCCCCCAACAATTTTCCCAAAAAACCCCCCCTTTTTTTTTAAAATTTTTTTTTAAAAACCCCCCTTTTTTTTTTATAATTTAAATTTTCCTTTTAAAAAAATTTTTCCAAAAAAAATTTAAAAAAACCCCAAAAATTGACCCTAATTTTTTAAAAAAAAAAAAAAACCTTTTTTAAAAAAAAAAATCCCCCCGGGGCCCCCAAAAAATTTTTTCCTGGTTTTTAAAACCCCCCCCCCCTTTTTTAAAATTAAACCCCAAAAAAAAAAAAAAAAACCCAAAAAAAAAAATTTTTTTTTTTTTTTTAAAAAAAAAAAAACCCCCCCCCAAAAAAAAACCCCAAAAAGCCTTTTGTTAAAAATTTTTTTGGGAAAAAAAGGGGTTTTTTTCAAAAAAAAAAAAATTAAATTTTTTTAAAAAAAACCCCAAAAAAAAAAAATTTTTTTTTTAAAAAAAAAAAAAACCCCAAAAAATTTTTTTTTTAAAAAAAAAAAAAAAAAATTTTTTTCCCCTTTTTTTTATTTAAAAAAATTTTTAAAAATTTTTTTTAAAAATTTTTTTTTTAATTTTTTTAAATTTTTTTTTTTTTTTTTTAAAAAAAAAATTTTTTTTTAAAAAAAAAAAACCCCCCCTTTTTCCTTTTTTTTTGGGGGGGGGGGGGGGCCAAAAAGGGGTTTTTAAAAACCCCTTTTTAAAAAAAAATTTTTTTTTTTTTAAAAAAAATTTTTAAAAAAAAAACCCAAAAAAAAAATTTTTTTGGGGGGTTTTTTTAAAAAAAAATTTTTTTTTTAAAAAAAAAAAAAATTAAAATTTTTTTTCCCCCACCCCAAAAAAAAATTTAAAAAAAAACCAAAAAAAATTTTTTTTTAAAAAAAATTTAAAAAAAAATTTTTTTAAAAAAACCCCCCAAAACATTCCAAAAAATTTTTTTTTTTTTAAAACCCTTTTCCCCAAAATTTTTTTAAAAAAATTTAAAAGGGGTTTTTTTAAAAAAAAAATTTTTTTTTAAAAAAACCCGTAAAACCCCTTACATACACAAATATGACTTTCCTTATATTAATATTATTCATGATTTCACCACAAATGTGACTTTTCCGTATTTTCAATTTATCCATGATTTACTTTCCACAAATATGACTTTCCTTGTATCAATATTATTCATGATTTACATCCACAAATGTGACTTTCCGTATATCAATATTATCCATGATTTACATCCAAAATTGACTTTTCTTGTATCAATTTTTCCATGTTTTAAATTTTACAAAAATATGATTTTCCCTTATATTAATATTATCCATGATTTACATCCACAAATGGATTTTCCCTTTTTGTATCAATATTATCCATGATTTAATACACAAAGGGACTTTCCCTTGTATCAATATTATCCATGATTTACATCCACAAATGTGACTTTCCTTGTATCAATATTTTTCCATGTTTTAACCCACAAATATGACTTTCCCTTATATTAATATTATCCATGATTTACTTTCCACAAATAGGGATTTTCCCTTGTATCAATATTATCCATGATTTTTTAATCCAAAATATGACTTTTTTTAAATCAATATTTTTCCATGATTTACATACAAAATATGACTTTTTATATT
This sequence comes from Arion vulgaris, assembly GCA_020796225.1. Classification (NCBI taxonomy): domain Eukaryota; kingdom Metazoa; phylum Mollusca; class Gastropoda; order Stylommatophora; family Arionidae; genus Arion; species Arion vulgaris. Next base: position 26,020,462 of record CM036767.1, read on the forward strand.
AATATTACCCATGATTTACATAAAAATATGACTTTCCTTGTATTAATATTATCCATGATTTACATCCACAAATGAGATTTTCCCGTATATCAATATTATCCATGATTTACATCCACAAATGTGATTTTGGTATTTTAAATATTATCCATGATTTACATCCACAAATATGATTTTCCCTTTAAAATTATTATCCATGATTTAATACAAAAATATGACTTTCTCTTATATTAATATTATCCATGATTTACATACACAAATATGACTTTCCTTATATTAATATTATCCATGATTTACACCACAAATATGATTTTCCCTTATTTAATTTTATCCATGATTTACATAACAAATATGACTTTCCTTATATTAATATTATCCATGTTTTTTACATACACAAATATGAATTTCCTTATATTAATATTATCCATGATTTACATCCACAAATGTGATTTTCCCCTTATATTAATATTATCCATGATTTACATCCACAAAGGGACTTTCCTTATATCAATATTAATCAATAAATACATTCCAGATTAAATTTTCCCGAGAAAAACGAGAGGACGACGACGAAGAGAATAGCAAACGACGAGAATAGAAACCCCACCTGGATGTGGATGCCTGCCTATGGTTATGGGCCTATGCCTCAAGGGCCCCAAACCGAAGCGCCACAATTTCCCCAGTTCAGATGCCATTTAGTTATGGATAAACTCCACTAAACCACACTTACATTCTGTGTCCCATTAATTTAGTCATTAAACATGTTAGCAAATACATTTTTTGTTGTCAGACTGAATTCCCAAAAAAGTGACAGATTTCAAATTTAAAACAAATATTGTTTATCTATAAGAAACTTAAAAACTTATTCTTTTTTATTTTGTCGTCACATTTCTCCCGGGGTTGTTGCCCAGTGTGGGTTTTTTTGTTTTTGTCTTGCCCCGTTCTGGTGGCTTGGGTGATTGTTATTTTTGCTTTTTGACAGAATTCTGCTATGCCATCTAACCATCTTTTATGTGGTCTTCCTCTTGCCTTCTTTCCTGATGCCCTGTTGTAGAAGACTCTGATACTGTGGAGTTTGGATGATTTTTATTAAGTCCAAACCATTCATTTTTTTTTTCCCAATGTAATTCACGCAAGGTTTTTGGCCAACTTTTTTTTATGCGGGTTTTGGGGACTGTTTTTTTCTTGTGGTGTTGGTAACTTTTTGTTTTTTGTCAACCTTGAAAACTTGAAAACATTTTCGTAATTGTACTATTGACAAGTCATAAAACTAGACTAAACCCCCAAATTTAAAATTTTTGAAAGCCATTTTCCCGATATTGAGGGACAATGTCAAAATTTAAAATTTTTAAATTAAAAACCTTACTAGAATCTACGGTAAAAAAAAAAAATTTCTGTTTGTGAAAAAATTTGTTGTTTTGTTTTGGTGTGAATTTAAAGGGTTGATTTTTGATTGGTTGAAATTAAATAATTGATTGTGGTAGTAAAATACCGCAAGGTCGGGAAAAAGGTCATGGGGAACTGCATTTTTATTAGTGAAACTTGTAGCAATTAAATGTCTGTTGTGAGACGTCGTTCAAAAACTTATAATTGGTCCGCTTTTTTGTTCATTTTTTACATTTTTAATGTGTGGAATGAAATTTTGAGGGAAGGCAGGGGGGGTCACCGGGAGAGATATACTACGAAATGAAGAATCAGAAACAGATTTGGGGCATAACATCATGAAACCGGGACTACTTGAAAGAAAACAAATGCAGTGGTTGGAATTTAATGAGAATGAAATAAACCAACCACCAATAACAGCATACAAAAAAAAGAGATCAGGTACTAGAGTAAAGGAAAACCAAGTTAAATATGGATAGACATTATTTGGGCCCACACTGAAAAAAACACGGATATAACACAAAGGGACTTATCTGGCTCGGGGAAAAAAAATTTAAGCTCCCACCCTGGTTTTAACGGCAAGAGTGGAAAACCCAAATTTCCATCATTCACCTGGGGAAAGACAATAGAGAATGATAAAAAAAAAAGAAGTAATGGTTATCTTCAAGAAATAGGAAAAAACCACAATGCAATATCAAAATACGGGAAAAAACACAACACTGAAACAAGTCCACCGTTTCAGGTATTTGGGAATATTTGTAACATCAGATGGAAGATGTAAAACAGATATTAGTAGTAGAATACCCCAAAGGGAAAAGGGCAGTTTTATAAAAATAAAAACACAATATGTGGGAATTCATTACCAATAATTTTTGGAAAATAGTACCCAGTGCCATATTGAACCAATACTTATGCATGGGAAGGGAATCATGGAAAAGAACAAACAATCAATAAGAACATTGAAGCCAATGATGTATTTTTTACAGAAGAAAGCTGAAAATTTCAGGGAAAGGAAAAAAAACCAATGATAAATTTTAAACGGGGTTTTGGCACAGAATAATTATCAAAAGAATAAGAATCAGACAATAAAGGTTCGTTGTTATAAAGCGAAGAGAAGGTTTGGGAACATTTGACAACAGGAAAAATTGGGGAAGGAGAGATCATGGAAGACAGGGGGAGAAGATATTGATGGTTATATATGGTTGAAAAAAGATCAACGTCAGAACTGGTTACCTACACCAAGGAGAGAGAGAGTTGTGGAGAGACATCATTGCCTACGCCGTTAGGCAAGACACTTGATTGATTGGTATCATTTTGTAGATAAAAAAATTTTTTTTAAGATGTTTTTAAAACAAATAAATAACTGCACCCAGGGGTTTTTGGAGTCAATCAGTTAAAAGAAATTTTGACCGAAAAATCTAAAATGGCATTTTTACTAACCTCTCAAGGGGCTGTACTGAAACGGGAATAAGATTTGCTTTGGTAAGCCCCCATCTAAATCGGGCTTAGATTGTAATCCAGGGGCCTGTTCAATCCTTTAGGGAACCATTTTTTCATTGTGTCTGTGTAGGAGGGGAAAAAAATGTTCGGGGGGAATATTCTGGGCACGGAAACCATTTTTTATCTGTAGCAGGGGGGAGTTGAAATGTCCTGGGAAGGGAAAACCACAAAAAATATATCGGGTAACATCAACGGGAGGTATGCTGTTGATTGATTTTTTTTAATGAGTCAAATGAATACCCCTTTTTTATCCTATCTGTTTGACCACGGACCACTGGTAATCTGTACCAGACTAAGATTCCCAGTTTTCTAAAAAAGTTCTTTTTTGCTGTTTAAGAACTAGAGAATCTTTTTCCAGAAATCAATTAACAAATTCCAAAATCTCAGATGAAAGTTAATCAAATTTTTATTACTTTCTGAAAAAAGGGAAAACCCCATCATTCTTTTTTTACATGAAATTAAAAACAAAATCCCAAAAATCAACAAATTTAGAGATCCTATGGCTGCCCCCGGAAAATGGCTTAAAATCTACGTAGGCCTCCCAAAACCCAAAAAATCCCTACTGGTCCATCAAATCTTCCATGACCACTGGATTCTATAAATTTTCTATAAATTATAGGGTCTGCTCTCAAATTTTTCTATCCGGGAACAACACTTTGTCCGCAGGTTTGTTCAATCTTCCATCTGAATTCCACCCCTTCGAGATTTATACCATGGCATCACGCAATCTATACCCCCCGAAAGATCTAGATGGGAGTTGTTTTTTTCCCAAAATACTACGCTCTTTAAAAAACTCAACTAATTTCATTGGTCTTTTTTTTCCCAACCCTTACCAAAAAATTTAAATTTCACTTTTTTAAACCAGGTTGACAGTACAACCCGGGGCAAACTATTCTCGAACATGTTTCTAGTAAAATGGAAAATTTTTCCCATCTGTCTTAAATTATCGTTATTACAAAAATGGGGTTGTGTTACCAACCCTTCAATCAGTACATCGTTGAAAAAACCCAGATATCACGTGATGTTTTACACAATACATTTTTTTCGTTCAATTTTTTAGGTACAATTTTTTTCTTTTTTTCCTAGATTTGCTAAGATTTTTTTTTATATCCTTTATTCCCTTTCCCAGATTTTTAAAAATTTTTTTATAGCTTTGGGCATTCCTTCCTTGACTTGCTAAGATTTTATTATATTTTTATTCCTTCCTAGACTTGCTAAGATTTTATTATAGCCTGGCCCTTCCTTCCAGACTTGCTAAGATTTTATTATAGCTTGGTTTTCCTTCCTAGACTTGTAAGATTTTTTTTATAGCTTTATTTTTTCCTAGACTTAAGTTTAAAATTTTATTATATCCTGGCATTCCTTCCCTTTACTTGGTTTAAAATTTTATTTTAGCTTTGGGCATTCCTTCCTTGACTTGCTAAGATTTTAAAGCCTGTCATTCCCCTTTCCTTTTACTTGCTAAGATTTTTTTATATCCTGGCTTCCCCTTTCCCAGACTTCAAGATTTTATTATAGCTTGGGCATTCCTTTTCCCGACTTTTTAAGATTTTAATTTTAGCTTGGGCAAATTTCCCTTTCCCTTTACTTGCTAAGATTTTATTATAGCCTGGCTTTTCCTTTTCCTTTTACTTGCTAAGATTTTTTATAGCTTGGTCATTCCCTTTCCCTTTACTTCTAAGATTTTATTATAGCCTGGCATTCCTTTTCCCAGACTTGCTAAGATTGTATTATGCTTGGTTATTCCCCTTTCCCTTTACTTGCTAAGATTTTTTTATAACCTTTATTTTTTCCTAGACTTTTCTAAGATTTTATTATATCCTGGTCATTCCTTTTCCCTTTACTTCTAAGATTTTTTTTAGCTTTTCATTCCTTCCTTGACTTGTTTAAAATTGTATTATAGCTTGGTCATTCCTTCCTTTTACTTGCTAAATTTTATTATAGCCTGGTCATTCCCCTTTCCCAGACTTGCTAAGATTTTATTATAGCCCGGTCATTCCTTCCTTGACTTGCTAAGATTGTAATAGCCTGGTCATTCCCTTTCCCTTTACTTGCTAAGATTTTATTATAGCCTGGCCTTTCCCTTTCCTTTTACTTGCTAAGATTTTATTATAGCCGGGCATTCCTTCCTAGACTTTAAGATTTTATTATAGCTTTTGGGCTTTTCCCCTTTCCTTTTTACTTGCTAAGATTTTATTATAGCCTGGTCATTCCTTCCTTTACTTCTAAGATTTTATTATATCCTGGGCATTCCTTCCTAGACTTGCTAAAATTTTTTTATAGCTTTGGGCATTCCTTCCTTGACTTGCTAAGATTTTATTATAGCTTTTGGGCATTCCTTTTTTGACTTGTTAAAATTTTTTTTATAGCCTTATTCCTTCCTTTTACTTTAAGATTTTATTATAGCTTTATTTTTCCCTTTCCTTTGGGCATGCTAAAATTTTATTATAGCCTGGCTTCCCTTTCCTTTTACTTCGTTTAAAATTTTATTATAGCTTGGGCATTCCCTTCCTTTACTTTTAAGATTTTAATTTTATCCTGGTATTCCTTCCTTTATTTCTAAGATTTTATTATAGCTTGGCCCTTCCTTCCTTGACTTGCTAAGATTTTATTTAAACTTTGGCCCTTCCTTCCTTGACTTGCTAAATTTTTTTTATAGCCTGGCATTCCCTTTCCTTTTGACTTATAAGGGTTTTTTTTTATCCTGGCTTCCTTCCTAGGGCTTCAAAATTGTTTATAGCTTTGGGCATTCCCTTTCCCTTTACTTGCTAAGATTTTATTATAGCTTTGGGGCATTCCTTCCAGACTTTCCAAGATTTTATTATAGCTTTTATTCCTTTTTTTGACTTGCTAAGATTTTATTATATCCTGGTCATTCCTTCCCCAGACTTGCTAAGATTTTTATTATATCCCTGGTTTTTTCCTAGACTTGCTAAGATTTATTTTAAACCTTTTCCTTTCCCCAATTTTTCTAAGATTTTATTATATCCTGGTCATTCCTTCCTTGACTTGCTAAGATTTTATTATATCCTGGTCATTCCCTTTCCTTTGGGCTTTTTCTAAGATTTTATTATATCCTGGCATTCCTTCCTTGACTTGCTAAGATTTTATTATAGCTTTCATTCCTTCCTTTACTTGTTTAAAATTTTATTATAGCTTGGTATTCCTTCCTTGACTTACAAGATTTTATTATATCCTGGTCATTCCTTCCTAGACTTGCTAAGATTTTATTATAGCTTGGTCATTCCTTCCAGACTTAAAGGGGTTTTTTTATAGCTTTATTTCCCTTTCCCAGACTTGCTAAGATTTTTTTATAGCTTTGGTTCCCTTTCCTTTACTTGCTAAGATTTTTTTTATAGCCTGGTCATTCCCTTTCCTTTTTTAAATTTTCAGAAGGCTGCTGTCTTCCTTTAAATTGCAAAATTTTTTTTTTAAAATCCCCCCCTTTTATTTTCTAAAATTTAATTTTTCCCTTAACCTTTGACTTAAGATTTTTTATTTTATTTTTTTATTTTTAAAATTGGTTTTTACCTTATTCCTTTATTTTTAAAATTTTATTATAGCCTTATCTTCCCTTTTTCTTGGGTAAGATTTTTTATAGCCCGGTCATTTTTTCCCTTTCTTTCATTCTACTAGAAAATATCTTTTTTTTTATCATTATTTCTTATAAATAACCTCACTAATACAAGATGGGGGGGAACCATGTTAATGGAGATTTGAACAATAAGTAACTTCTCCCAACTGACATGGATGTAATGTTTTACCTGAAATAGAAAAGTCAATGAAGGTAAAATATTTGGAAAGCATCATGTATGAAGGGGGACAGATAAAAAGGAGATTTTGTCTGTTTTTTTCAAAAGTTTCCACATCATTATAAGTAGTGTCCCGCCTTGTGTATTGCCAAGGCCCCGCAAGGGGGGCTAAGAAAAGGGAAAACCGGAAAATACAAGGCATATCGTAAGAGGCAAATGAGGTAAGGGCAAGGGAAGCCACAATTTCCCCTTTTTAATATATTCCTTTTAAAATTTTGATGTGTGCCCCCTTTTAGGCCTCTTTTACATCCAATATTCACCATGTTTTTTTAAAAAATTTTTCGGGCTAAATTTAGATCAAACAAAGAACCAGTTTCAAAATCGGATCATTATTAGCTTTAAAATTAATTTAAATCGAATTCTTGATGTCATATTCAACATTTGTTTGCAACTTTGGTTTTTTTTTTTTTTAAAGCGGTTAAGAAAGCTTACAGTCAAAGGGAAAAATCCAAAAAAGCCAGATGGCCCCTAAAAATATGCAAAGGGTTAATCCCTTTTTGTTTCGGGGTTTGGGTTTTTATGTCATTACAGCTTCACCCTTTTTTGTTTCAAACTACACTATAGAAATTTCAAAATAATTTTAAAAAAATGCGAAAAGTTACTTTTATTAGACGGGAAGCATTAAAGAACCACTGAACCGTTTAAAAACGTTTAACGACGACATAGCCGATTCAAAACCCCTTCTTTAAAAAAAATCAGAAAATACAATTCATGCTATTAGATGACATCTTTTTGGGAAAAATTTTCCCAACCCCCATCAAGGGTTAATAAAAACTTTCACCCATGCTGAGTCTGGGTTTAAATTTGCTGAGTAAATAAAAAGCATCGCAGAAATTGCACAACCTATGGCCACCTTGACACAGGGAAGGGTAGAAAAAAAACAAGAAGAGGTGAAAACCTGCTTAAGCCGAGTTATTGGGTTTCAAACCAAGAACATATCTCTTGATGGTTACACGGATGTGTTGGCCCCACAAACATGAAAAAAAAAAAGAATTTGAAGGAGAATATTCAAACCCCAGTAATTTAATTAACGGGATGACACCCCAAGAATGTACAAAAAGATTGTCATTTAAATAATCCACGTAAACTTCTGATTGCAAGAGCTGGGATAGAAGATTGGAGTGGGGAGAAAAAAACAGCATTAACAGGTTTATTAGAGACTCATCCATCAACATCAAACTGGACGGTCAATCTCTGTACGCTCTTTGGGGATATTAAGAAAGAGATCGGGGCCCCCGTAGACATGTCCGTAATAACAAAAAACTGACATATCCTTTACAGAACGTGGAATCAAAACCCCGGTAAACGAGTTGTTGATTTTCTAGGCACCACTTATCGTTCAGTGGTTTGCCATTGCTTTTTGAACGATGAGGTCTATTTTTAGCTTTTGTAAAATATCTACGGAAACGAATTTTTTCCCCAAAATTGACCACCGCGGAGTTTGAACCAGGTACGCTTGGGGTTTGGTCGAGTTTTTTACCGTTTTAAACTAAGACGCTCACATAGTACAATGGGAAAATAATCCAAAATGAAACATTGAAAAAAAGGTACGTCCGGGGGGTAAAAACACTTAGGAGGAAAGGGTTTCCCTCACAGTCTTTATCTTGAGGGGTCGGGACCCGCAATGGAAGCAAAGAATAGCACCAGGCGACCAACAAGGCATGTCGTAAGAGGCGACTGATGGGATTTTGGGGAAACAATTTAGTAAATAAATAGAAGTGCAGAAAACGGATGTGCTGGCCTTACTTGTTGGGGGACATAACTGGGAAAAACGTACAATCGCTCTTTGGGGACAGATCACAAAACACCAAAAGATGGTTAACAAGGGTCGATATGGAAACGTTCGAAGAAAAATGTAACAGAGCTGGGGATACGATAAGCTTTTAGTCATATCTCACCCAAGACCTGGCTGCTGACATACCAACTCTGAAAATTTCAAGGGTGTGACAACCTTTATTTTGGAAAGTAATGACAATAAGTGATATCAAACTGTACACAAACTACTATCAAAATCCCTTTAAAAAACACATGATTGATATAATTATGTACAAGCCATCATAACATACCCAAACGTTAAACACAATCGGGATAATCCCAGCAAACCCCTATTGAAAACACACTAATGTTACAGCAATCAACTGTAAAAAATTACCAAAAATTTCGAATTATTTACATTCAGATTGAGGCAAGGCTAAAGTATATACAACTGATTTGGGGAAAATTTCTAACATTGCTCACAGCAATCGCTGCAACATAATTGGTTCAACAACAGATAAAACACACACGTTACCAGATGAGAGAGAACGAATTTTTTTAAAAAAGGGGAAAATTTAAAACTTTTAAAGTGAAACATTTTTACCAAAATACTATAGTTTTACAAAAAACAAAACAGAGGAGGGTAAAAGAACGTTTCACCAACAAGGCCCTTTATCAAGAAAAAGAACAAACAGGGGTGACAAATTAAAAAAGAAACACAAATGGACGACCAAATAAAAGTATCTAAGGAAAACGGAATAAAAAAGAATAACGAAAAAATGTAAAACAAAAACAACATAAAAACTTTGAAAATAGAAAAGAAAAATAAAAATCTAGTAAATATATAACTTGAATACATGCAACATATACCCATATAGATTATAAAGAGGGGAAGAGAAAGTACTAAGAAGCATAAGAATTAAAAATGCAAATATACCCATAGAGATTACAAAGATAAGAGAAAGTACAAGAAGCATAAGAATGTAATACGTTGAGCCCGTGGTCGCAAAAAAAGAAATCAACGATTCTCCAGAGCAAATCGACTACGATCATCAGAGGAACATGATCGGATGGCTGTGACCGACATCGCAAGCCCCGGGAAGGGCCAGTACTTGAAAGGGGTAGCCGGGGGTCACAGAGCATTGGGCATATCCCCGGGTTGGGCGAATGGGTCACGGTCCCCCGCCGGTTTCCCCCAATATACCTTTTGCCCCCTTCGTAATATAAAATTAGGGGACTCGCACGTAAACTGTCTTAAACAACGAACGTGGTTTTTGAAAAGACCCCGTGGGGTTTAATAAGCACAAGTGTTGCAGCGCCGACGGCCCACTGGATGGTCCCAAAAATGACCGGGATGTTAGGCTTGAGGCGTCAACGTATTACATTCTTATGCTTCTTAGTACTTTCTCTTCCCATGCTTTATAACTATAGGGGTATATGTTGCATGTATTCAAGTTATTATTTACTAGATGTTTCATTGTTTCTTTCATTTCTAGTTTTATGTTTTTTTTTTGTTTACATTTATTTCGTTATTCGTTTTTTTTCCCAGTTTTCCCCTTAGATAGTTGGATTTGGTCGTCCATTTTTTTTTTCATTTTAATTTGTCACCCTGTTTTTCGTTTGTTGAAAAAGGGCCTTGTTGGTCGAAACGTTGTGTTTATCGTCACTGTTTATGTATTTTGAAAAACTATAGTACTTTGTTTGAAGTGTTTCTTTTATTTACCAATTTTTACTGCAGTTTTCCCCCTATTTCATATTCGTCCCATATTGCTGCAACTTTTCGTTGTATGTAGGAAAGATTTAAAGTTATATTTTTTGTTGTGCCCCGTTTTATTTTTTAGCGTTTAATATCTGTTCTTTTTTTGTATTTCTATTATATCACTATGCCTTCCCTACAGTGTATTGAATTTTCGGTCTTATATCTCGGTTTTTTAGCCTCCTGGACGATTTGGTCTGACTGCCATTAGTTATGCTATGGTTATTTTTAAAAAAACCTTTTTTTCCCGAAATTTTTTTTACGTCAGGACTTGGGGTTTTTCCCCAAAGGTTTGCTTCAACTTTCCCCCCCGGCAGGCTTGTTATACCCCGGGGAGCAGGAATGTTCAGAAGCTAGAAAAAAATGGCCACAACGATGCGTTGTATTGCTTCTAACCATTCTCATTTTCTTACTGACTTGACCTCCCAGTCCCTACTTCTACAGGTCACAACTTCTACTTTAAAAATTCCCCTTTACCCCCTTATTGTTTTATTATCCATGTTTTTAAACAGACAACTACATGAATTTATCCCCCCATCCCCAACAAAACTTAACCTTTTCGCCCTGTCCCTTTCACCACCTTTCCAATTGTCCACTACGATCTTCTCCTCCCACACAGGTGGTTTGCACCCCCTCCAGACCTTCCCTTATCGGACAGCGAAAATGTTTTTTGGGGGTCTCAAGTTTGTTCCTCTCCGACCCACCATTGACCATCTCACTCTTCAAGATGTGCATTTTCCCCGTGGCAGGCTGAAATTTCATTTTCGAACCGGGTTGCCCTGACCAATGTCATGAAGAGTATTTTCCCAAAATATTCTACTAAAACATGAACCCCCAACCCTGGTGTTCCAACCCCTTTTGATCTTACATCAAGAATATTTTTCACGATATTGATGCCCACCCAAACGCTAGGGTTTTTCAACATGTCTCCGCCCGAGTTCCGTGTCACACCCTCCGTCGACGTGATGACATTGTTATCAAACCCGCCGATAAAGGCGGTGCAATAGTGGTGGAAAAGAACTATACCTTCAGGAAGGCCGCAACCAATTACTTGACCCCCAATTCTATAAAACTATTTTTTGATGTCACACTATCTAACAATAGTAAAGTCCGTACAGTAATTAAGAACTTAATTGCCTCTAACGACCTTCCTACCGGCGCATCACCTTTGTGTCATTGAATGTTTAGAAAACCCCCCTTTTTAATGCCCCCCAAAATTCAAAAACGAACAACCCGGGGTAGGCCCATTTTTGTTGCTCTTGTCCTACGGAACATATTCCGAATTTCTTGATATATCTTCAATCCTATAGTCCCCAATACCTTCATTTTTGAAAGATACGAACCACACCTTGTCTGTTTTTTCGTCTATTGAGTTGTTGCCTGGCAGGACTTCCCGTCTCTTCCTCCTTTGTGTGCTCAGTACACCTCCATACCTCATTCCGACGGACTTCAAGCTCTCCAGTTCTTTCACGGGAGAACTAACCCACTTGTCTCCACCTCGGCCTCCTTCGTCTTGCAGAACTAGTTCTAATTTCCCCCTTTCGAAGACCAGTTCTTTGAGAAAACAGTGGGGTCGCCGGGTACTAAAATGGGACCCATTTTGCTTGTTATTCAGGGGTCACTTGAGCCCCTAGTATGGAATTCTATGATGGCCCTTTTCCGTCTGTGTATCATAGATACATTGATATTGATTGGCAACTGATAGCCGGGAACCCGATTTGTCACGCTTCATTAATTTAAAGTTTTCAATCCGCTTTTCGGTTTCATCTCACATCTCTCCCTCTTGTGTCAACTTTTTCACATTCACTATCAATATCCAATCACAAATCAGTATACTACAAGCCTACTGATGCACATAGTTTTCTTTTTACCCTTCCCACCCCGGCTTGTGGGATTTTTTCCCTTTCTTAAACTTGCCCCTTGCGCCTCTGTAGCGAGGACAAATTTGATAGACCCTACGAGATGGGATTTTTTTCGAAGCGTTTATCCCCGGGATAAGGGGGTTTTCGCTAGCGGCGCGTTCAGAAAACCGCCAGGAGGCCTCTCTAACCAAAGCATAGAATTTCCCAAATTTCTACAGGGTGAAACTTGTCTTAACTTTCCCCCCCTCATAGTTTTTTTGGAAGAAAGTCTTATTCCGTCACCTCCATTTTCAGTCTGATCCTGATACACGTTCAATCTTCCAACACTATCCTTTGGGGCTCAGACGGGACAAAGCCTTGGATATGTTTTCACAGTCGCCCAAGCCAAACATCCAGAGTCATTTTGGCCCCATCCAGGGGGGCCGTCGGCGCTGCAACACTTGTGTTTTTAAAAGCCCCCAGGTGTTTTTTCCAAAAACCCCGTTCGGTTGAAGACAGTTTCAGGGCGAGTCCCGTAATATTTTATGCCATTATCTGCAAGGGGGAAAAGGCCTATTTGGGGAAACCCCGGGGAGACTCGGGACGTTTCGCCCAACACTTCGCGATATACGCCAATGCCTGACCCTGTAGCTCCCCTTTTTCCCAATGATACTGGCCATTCAGGGGCTTGGGTGTCCAGGTCCAGCCATCCGATCGTTCTCGGACGAAGGGTTTGCTCTGGAGAATTTATTTCTTTTTATGGTCCTTTCGACCACGCGGGGCCCAAAGTATTACATTCTTATGCTTCTTTGTACTTTTCTTCCCATGCTTTGTAATCTTATGGGGTTTTTATGTATTTAATTTTTTTTTTAGTACTTTCCCATGCTTTATAACTATATGGGATATGTTGCATGTATCGTATATATTTACTAGATGTTTCATTGTTTTTCATTTCTAGTTTTTTTGTGGTTTTTTTTGGCATTTATTTCGTTATTCGTTTTTTTTCCAGATTTTCCAGATACGTATTTGGTCTCCATTTGTGTTTATTTTTTAAATTTTTCACCCTGTTTGTTCGTTTGTTGATAAAGGCCCTTTTGGTCGAAACGTTGCTGTTTATCGTCACTGTTTATGTATTTTTTAAAACATATATTTGTTTGTACGTGTTTACTATTGACATTTATTCAAGCTCTTGATAAATTTAAAACAATGACTACTTTAAAAATTTTAAACAAAACCAAAAATATCAAATAAAAAAATAGATTGAAAACAAATAAGGGACAAATATTTTTAATGTTAAAAAAGGGGGATATAATCCAGTGCTGTTTGTTTTCTTTTTGTTTGTTTTCACACTGTTAACGGGTTGTTGTTCAGTGTCGTTCGTGGTTTTGTCACACTGTTACCGGGTTGTTGTCCAGTGTCGTTCGTGGTTTTGTCACACTGTTACCGGGTTGTTGTTCGGTCGTTCGTGGTTTTGCCACTGTTTGGTTGTTGTCCAGTGTCGTTCGTAATTTTGTCACACTGTTACCGGGTTGTTGTCCAGTGTCGTTCGTGGTTTTGTCACACTGTTACCGGTTGGTTCAGTGTCGTTCGTGGTTTTTTCACACTGTTACCGGGGTTGTTCAGTGCGTTCGTGGTTTTTTCACACGTTACCGGTTGTTGTTCAGTGTCGTTCGTAATTTTTTCAACCCCGACCGGGGGTTGTTCAGTGTCGTTCAAGGGTTTTTCACACGTTACCGGTGTTGTTCAGTTCTTTTGGTTTGCCACGTTTCCTGGGGGTTTTCGGGTCGTTCGGGTTTTTTTACACGTTACCTTGTTATTGTCCAGGTCGTTCATTGTTTTGTCACACGTTACCGGGTGTTGTCCAGTGTCGTTCGTTTTTGTCACACTGTTTCCTGGTTGTTGTCCAGTGTCGTTCGTGGTTTTTTCACACTGTTCGGGTTGGTCCAGGTCGTTCAAGATTTTTGTCACACTGTTCCGGGTTGTTGTCCAGGTCGTTCGTTTTTGTCCAGTTACCGGGTTGTTGTTCAAGTCGTTCGTGGTTTTGTCCACTGTTACCGGGTTTTTGTCCAGGTCGTTCAGTTTTGCACCTTTTGGGGGTTTTTGTCCAGTGTCGTTTAGTTTGCCACCGATACCGGGGGTCCGGTCGTTCGTAGTTTTCCACGTTACCGGGGTTTTTGTCCAGGTCGTGTAGTTTTGTCACACTGTTACCGGGGGTTGTCCAGTGTCGTTTGTGTTTTTACACGTTACCTGTTTTTGTCCAGTGTCGTTTGGGTTTTTCCCCTTACCTGGTTTTTGTCCAGGTCGTTCGTAGTTTTCACACTGTTACCGGGGGCTGTCCCGTGTCGTTCGTAGTTTTTACACGTTACCTGGTTTTTTCCGGTCGTTGTAGTTGCACACTGTTACCTGGTTATTGTCCAGGTCGTTCGTTTTTGTCAACGTTACCTGTGTTTCCAGGGCGTTCGTGGTTTTTCCACTGTTCCGGGGGTTTTCCAGGTCGTTCAAGATTTTGTCCCCACTGTTACCGGGGTTTTTGTCCAGTGTCGTTCGTGGTTTTGTCCCCCGTTACCTGGTTGTCCAGGTCTTTTAGTTTTTTCACACTGTTACCGGGGGTTGTCCGTGTCGTTCGTAGTTTACACTGTTACCCGGGTTATTGTGGTCGTTCATTGTTTTTTTTTTCACGATACCGGGTTTTGGGCCAGGTCGTTGTAGTTTTTTCAATGATACCGGCGTCCATGTCGCGTGTTTTTTTTTCCCCTGTTACCTGGGTTTTGTCCAGGTCGTTCGTGGTTTTTTTTTACACTTACCGGGTTTTTGTCCAGGGTGTTCGTGGTTTGCCCGTTCCCCCGGGTTTTTGTCCAGTGTTTCGGTTTTGTCACACGTTACCGGGGGTTGTCCAGGTCGTTCGTAGTTTTGTCAAACTTCCCCGGGGTTTTTGTCCAGTGTCGTTCGTGGCCCGTCACACGATACCGGGGGTTTTTGTCCAGGTCGTTGTAGTTTTTTCCACTGTTACCGGGTTGTTTTCCGGTCGTTGTGGTTTTGTCCCCTGTTACCTGGTTATTGTCCAGGTCGTTTTTGTTTTTTCACATGTTCCGGGTTGTTGTCCGGTCGTTCGAGTTTTGGGGCACACTGTTACCGGGTTTTTGTCGGTCGTTTGTGGTTTTGTCACACGTTACCGTTGTTGTCCAGTGTCGTTTTTTTGGGTTTTTTAATGACTTGAGTTATAATATTTGAGAAATGTTATATATTCTAGCAAGATATGATTGTGTAGTAAGTAGCAGACAGGCATAGGTAACCATTTTTTTTATAACACATCTTTTCCCCTTTTAAAACTATTAAAAAAATTTGTTAATTGATATCCTTTTTAAGGGCTTTGAAATCAACCCCAGCTTTTAACACTGTTTGTGATTTTTCAGACATTATTAGTTCGGTAGTTTGCATTGTTTTCAAAGTGTGGTGCCATCATCCTTTATAAAAGAAACCACTGAAACAATTTGCAAACAAACGGCGCAGCATTCGAACTCAGAACGTCGGGGTTAATAGACATTATCCCCAAATTGTTAATAAACTAATAAACGTCATTTGGCCCAGCTGATCAAAAAAGGGAGTCATCATTTTAGTTTTAAAGAAAAGACAATGGGAAAAAAATGAAATAAAATGGAGGTTGGGGGAAGATAAAAATGAGACATTCGGTCAACCAAAGTGACATCTGTTAAAAGAAAGAGAAGATGGGGATATGTTGACACACCTTTAGGAGAAATGATCAACGAATATCAAAACAGGCATTGAAGTGGGATGCAAGGGGTTCAAGAAAGAGAGGTCGACCTAAGGAGACCCTGAAACGAACTTTGCTGAGAAAGGCAAGAAATCTGGCCAGCAATGCAGGAATGCGGGATGGCCATTCAGAGTCAGAACGTTTGACTCTGAACATGACTTTGCTAGCTCATTTTCGCCATGTTTGGTCGAGTTATTTTCCGGTTTCGTTTGCCGAGCTACTGAGTTAGTGCTTGAGCAACGCTGTGAGCTATAACTGTTACATGAATGCTTTTGTTGTAGTCATTCGTGCGTTTGTTGTGTGTATTCAGAAAATGGCGGACAGCGGTTATGACGAACAAGCTCAATCTACCGTATGAAAGTTATATTATGAGTGCAGAAAACTGGATTTTGTCATGATTGATGTTCCTCTGACAAGAATTGTGCAATTCAATGATAAACAGTTTTGTGTTAATACATTAGCGACGGCCATATGCATTTTATGCGGTGCCGGTTTCTTTTGATGGCGGCACGCGGCTGTTTCATTTTGGAATTAGTTCACACAGGAAACATTTCACAGCTGTTAGCATTTCGTGTGATTTTCATTGCAGCAGGAATTCTGAGCAATTATGGGGTGACCCGTTACAGTGAAGTTGAACCGTACTTATGAACTATGAACTATGAGTAAGAAATATCGGTCTCAGTCCATGGATGAGACTGAGCGAGTTGCCCAGGATAGAGCGGTATGGAGAAATTACTTGCAGGCCTTTTTATGTAATGTATAATTTCGGTACGAGAGGAATTATTATTAATATTTAATGAAAAGGCAAGGACTTTGAATAGATTGTGTGTAAAGAGGAAAAAAGTTAATGGAAATGAGTGAATGATAAAGCAAAGTAAATTCTAAAGACATCTTAAAGTCATGGTGACATTGAATAACATATGGATAACATGGAGAGCAACATATTAGGAAGCTTTGGGTTCATTGATAGGGCCATCATGATTGCACTTCGGTGACTTACTATATATGCTCGATCTCTTTCTCGCCACAAGAAGATCTCAGTGGCAGTACACGAACGCTGTAGCACCGGCGAGCGTTCCGCGGTAATTTAGAAGATGGTGGTAACTTTGGTTAGAATTTTATTTCAAATTCCATGAACGAATTTTGCCTGGCAGTAATCTTTATAGCCTGGTCTTCTGATTTTGAACTGCTAATGGTTTTATTGCCTAAACTGTGCTAGGAAAGAAAAAGGAACCCTTTCATACCTCGTATATAGGTTAATACAGTGTTAGATCTGTATTTTCTTACTGACCGTCGGCACAGGATGGGTGATGTGGTCAGCATCACGCCGGCTGCCTTTACTTTCCCAGAGCAGCGTCTGGCACCCAGTTTGAGCCGGTCGACCTGACAGTCGGGTCGGAAAATTCCAACTGTCCCCGACAGACCAGAACCCCTGATTCACTTACACTGGAGATCAGAGTCACTGAAAATAATACAGATTGCTTGATGAGCGAGCAACTTGGTATATTTGTTGGACAGAGATGAATAATAACCTTCTTGCCACAGAGTAATTTCTTCTTGTGTTGTTACAACGAGACATTGCAACGGATTCACAGCATGTGGTGTATATATCCAAGCATTTTAGAGGTAATGGTAAATGGTGATGATAATGGCAATTGTGTATGTGACAGCGATGATTATGCTGCTGTTTATTGTTGTGATGTGTGTAGTGGTAGTGGAGGGTTGGGATGAATCGTTATGCGGAAGGAGATATCCTGGCAAAGAGGAGAAGAAAAATACAACTAAAAAGATGGATTCAGGATGTAACTGAGGATTTGAGCATGAGGCGGCCACAGATGGTCCTGGGCTTATTCATCATCAAACAGTTTGTCCTGAGCGGAACTTTGCCACCCCAACAGTCCTCCGAATGCTTCTCATAGGCCTGATGTCCTACCTCTGCAGCTCATCAGTTACATCGTGAACTGTCTTCTCCGTAATCTTCCTCTTCTTCTCTTCGCTTCCTTCCATGATGGTCTTCTCCAGCCCTTCATGCCTTTTTATATGTCCAAAATGCCTAATTTTTTTCTTTCTTATTTGTAGTATCAACCATCTGCATTATTAGAGAATAAAATTCAGAAGGACTGTGAAGATAGCAATGTTCTGCTAAAGAGCAAGCTATTTGATGATGCTGATGATAGTGGTGATGATGCTTTGATGTGGGGATAATGATGGAAAAATATTTACGATAATCTTATCTGAATGGTTCGTGACCTGAATAACAAAATACTTTGAAAACAAGTTGTTTGCAATTATTGCAGTAACTGGCACTGAGGGGTGTTGATGGATAAGCATATCGAGACGAGATTGCCATTATTGTGTTTTCGTTTACTGATTACATCCTTTGTTGGTAGAGATATCTGATCTTATTCCAATCTCAACCGACTACAAAAAGTTGCATATTCGTTTCGATATGCGCTCCTCTTGGCGTTTCGTGGAGGTTTAGTGACGGTCTGTAATCTTCTCCTATTGCATGGAGAAGACCAGCTCTACGGAAACGAAATTCGTCAGAGAAAAAGCTACGTCTAGGTGACTTATTTCGAATCAAAAGTGTTGATAACCCATTCTGATTGAAAACAGACTTTTTAGATGAAGTAATAAAATACAATCCCCATCTCTCTTGCCTTTACCCAGGATTTGGGCCAGGCCCTCAACCAACTTATGCCAAATCTTCCTATCTCTAGCTATCTCCTGCAGCTCTCTCCAGCTCTTCTTTATATTGTTGATCTCAGCCTCCAAATCTCGTCTCCATGTATTTCTCGGCCTCCCCTTCTTTTTCTTTGCTGTCCCTGTGGGTTCCAGGCAAGGACCTCTTCTTGTTATATTCTCCGGTTTTCTCAAAGTGTGTTCATCCAGCGCCAGCGTCTTTTTAACCTGTTCGTTCACTGAATTGTCTTGTTCTCTCCATAAGTTCCTCATTTGTGACCCTATCATACCATCTTATCTCTCTATTCTGCAGACACCAGTTGATGAATGTTTGCAATTTATGCGCTATTGTTTTAGTTATTCTCCATGTTTCTTGACCCATACAGAACTGCTTAACATTAGAGTTAAATATCCGAATTTTTGTTCTAGGACGGATTTCTTTGTGACTTCCAAATGTTTCTATGCAATGAAAGCTCCTCTGACTTCTGTATTCTTATTTTAACATCTCTATCTGTTCTTACCCTCTTGTCTACGTTGCTGCTTAAATATGTAGATGATCTACCTCTTGAAGTGGGATTTCACCAGATACTGAGTTGTCGTTTGCTTAGTTAATTCTCAAAATCTTTTGTCTTTCCCTTATGAAATGTTCAGCCCTAGTTGCTGGGACCTTTGATTCAATGTGTTTTGCTTATCCTGCATCTGATTTCGTGTATGTGACAGAAGGGCTATATCATCAGCGAAGTCCAGATCATCTGGTTGCTCTGTCGAGCCAATTGATTCCATTTCTGGTGCTAGTTACTGCGGGTCTTCATAATCCAGTTCATCGTTAGTAAGAATAAATAAAGGTGATAGAAGATATCCTGGATGTAGCACTCCTGTTTCTATTACAAAAAGTGTTCAGTTAGTTTACCTTCATGAAGAACTCTACATTTCATATCTGTATATGTTGTTTTTATTAGGTTAATAATTTTCTGTTGATTCTGCACGCTCACACACTTCAAAGGGTTTCCTATCATCAATACTCGTCGGCAAACCTTCATAATCCACAAATCCGATAAAGTGGGATTTCCATCTAATACGGCTCTATTGATATGTGCGTAATGTGGCTATCTGGTCAGCACAGGATCATTTGGTCGGGAAGTTCGCCCGTTCATCTCAGCCTTGGTAACGACGGCAACTCAGTCCTGCGACGACCCGCCAGCAATTTCTCTGCGCAAAACTATCAAACGTTATCATCCCCTATAGTTTTCACACTTGAAGATCCTTTTTTTGTGAAGCCACCAGGTATCTTCTCTTTCTAGTTTGCTATTTTTCGGTTCACGATTCTGCTGAAGAATTATACAGTATTTCTGTGGATGTGTTTATGTTGGCTTTAACCGCCTCCGCTGAATACCATTCCGACTCGCTGCCGTCCCATCTTTTTAAAAGTTTAATGGCTTTACTAATCTCCTCCTTGGATGGTTTCTCACAGTTGATGTCCAATTTCTGCTTTGGTTGGATATCTGGGGGTTTGTAGGTGCGGTCTGTTCAGGAGTTCTTTGAAGTATTCTGCATCCAATTTTTCCATTTGGTCTCTAACATTAGTGATAGTTTCCCCACTACTATTTTTGATCAACCCATTTGATGGTCTGGGTTTTTCACAGCTTTCTAGTGATATTGTAAAGATCCCTAAGGTTTCCTTTTCCTGCAGCTACTCCTGCTTCTCTTGCTAGATTTCACGCATTGTCTTTTATCTAACTTTATTTGTTTCTTCACTTTCTTGCTAGCTTCTGTGTACTTTTCCTGGGCTATGGCTTGGCAGTTCTAGTTTTGCTATTATTTAAATCTGCTTTCCTCTTTTTCCTTTTCTATTTTTGAGAGTTTTTATGGAGTTATCCATGTGCCTTATGATTCCGCTCTTCTTTCCTAATACCTCTTGTGCATGTTTCATTCCAAATATTTTGGCTTGCTGCTGTACTTTCCTGCACTCACCTCATCTTCTAATTGCTGCAACACCTCATACTTATTAGAGACTGTGACCGTGAACTGTTCCTTGTTTCTTGACTTCTGAGGTAATTCCACATTATATTGGTGTCTATGTTCATGGATGTTATGTATCGCTAAGCTTCAGTTTAATTTTACCTATCAGCAAGTGGTGATCCGAATCTACATCTGCCCCCTTAGGACCCTTACATCTTGTAGAGATGACCTGAATTTCTTGTTTATGCATATGGGGTCAATTTGATTTTCTGTTCCAGGATCTGGTGATACCCAGGTTGTTTTTATGTATTCCCTTTATGTGGAAAGACACTTCCACCTATGACTGTATTGATTCGCTGCACAGAAATTAGTGAATAGTTCCATTTCCTTGTTCATTATTCATAGTCCGTGTTTCCCATGATCTCCTCGTAGCCTATGTTGTCTGAACTCATTTTGGCATTGAGGGTCACCCATCAATTCTTTTGATGTTCCCATTTCTCTGATTACCTATAGTATTTTGAAGTTTTACAAAATTCTCTTTACTTTTTCCTCTTTATCATTGGTAGGTGCATACACACTGGGTCACATTCAAGCAGATTTTCTTTGGTAATTCTGAATGTTGCTGTGATTATCCTAGGACTCACTGCTTCCCATTTTATTAGTGTTTCTCCGCTTTTTAGATAGCACTTAAATAATTCTTTCACTATGAGGCATTTTCTTCCATATGGCCTGAGAACAGCATTGTTTCTGTGTTTAGACGTTGTTTACCTGCACCATTCCACCTAGTTTCACATAATCCCAAGATGCCAATCCCGTGAACTTTCATCTCATTTACAACCTGTGCTGTCTTTCCCATTTGATACATAACTTAACATTCCAGGTGCCAAATTTTGAGTTTTCCTAGGTGAAAGGAAGATAATCTATGGTAGACTCCTTGCGGCTTTCTCTGCATCGCTTCATACCTCTACTAGAAGAGCTTCCTTTCCTCTTGGTTGGCACAGTTTTTATTTTATTTTTATGTGACTTGTTCATGGTTGCTGATTTTTGTGGCTAAAATTTCACTGGATAGGGTAGCCAGCCCTACGCCAAACCCCACCTTTGTCGCCTCTTACGACATGCCTTGTAGGTCGCAGTGCTGCTGTTGGGGAAGTCACCTAGCAAATAAATGCATCACAGAAATCAGATGTAAGGCTTGTTTGTAGGTACATAACTGACAATGTATATATTTGTTTTAGGTTTGATTTCATATAAGCAATTGCTACAAAGAGTGATTAATAAGTGGTCAATACGGGAGTGGTCGAAGAAGAAGTAAGGGAGACATCTTGCAGTCTTTCACTTGGACATTTATCATCAATTAAAAAGTTTCAGAATCTTTGAGTAAACATACATTTGATATTACTACTAATTTTTTATTTCTTCACTGTATAATTTCTACATTTAACGAACAGTGCATTAACAGCATACAAGTTCACAAATTAGTACCTCATCCATCTAACTGTCAATTAAAAATTCTAAAATCACAAATACGACCCGTTTCTACCCGTCAAATAGTACTATTTGGCAAAATACTTTACTGTTGCAGAGTTATTTCAGACTGGTAATCTAGCATAGACTTTGTCTGAACTGTCAGCTTGAAGGTTTAACAAAAATGCAACGTTTAAAGCCAGATAACATCGAGGAATGTTAAATTTACAAATCAGATTATTAAAACAAATGTGATGTTTAGACACAAAGTTGATGTTTAAAACAGTGACAAAGCTGATATTTGAGAAAGTGACAAAAATGATGTTTAGACAAGAAGAACATTAATGTTTGCCACAAGAAGAACATTGATATTTGAGACAAGAAGAATTGATATTTGACATAAGAAGAATTGATATTTAGACAAGAAGAACATTAATATTTGAGACAAGAAGAATATTGATATTTGAGACAAGAAGAATGACATGCTTGAGACAAGAAGAACATTGGATGTTAGAGACAAGAAGAACATTGATTTTTGAGACAAGAAGAATATTGATGTTTGAGACAAGAAGAATATTGATGTTTGAGACAAGAAAAACATTGATGTTTGAGACAAGAAGAACATTGATATTTGAGACAAGAAGAATATTGATATTTGAGACAAGAAGAATATTGATATTTGAGACAGAAGTGAAGCATTGATGTTTGAGACAAGAAGAACATTGATGTTTGAGACAAGAAAAACATTGATGTTAGAGACAAGAAAAACATTGATATTTGAGACAAGAAGAATATTGATATTTATACAAGAAAACATTGATGTTTGAGACAAGAGACAATGTTGATGGTTGGCTACCACTGAAACAGATAGAATCAGCATGTAACTTACATTTATACTGTTCAGAATTAAATTAATAATCTGATGATCCAATCTCCATTATCCCTGACATGTTGTAGCTCTGGCTATCTATACCTGGAGCAGATCACACTAGAAAGGTGAATACAACATTGTAGTTGTGGTTATTTATTGCTGCTTGTTTATGTTCACTCTTAACTTCAACATTTTAAAATCACTATTGGATATTTATATATATTTCTCTCATATCATTATATGTTACATAGGACCAGCTAGTAATTTCTCCATACTGTTTGTCTCAGTAACTCACTCAATCTCTTCCAGCTGGAATTGAGTCTGATATTTCTTGCCTTCAGCAAAGTTTGTTTCAGTGTCTCCTACATCATCCTTTCTTTCTGAACCCTTTGCATCCCACTTCAATGCCTGCTTTGATATTCTTTGATCATTTCTTCTTGGAAGGTATGACCAACATATTCCATCTTCTTTCTTATAACAGTTGTCACTTAGTGGTTGACCAGAAATTTATCTGATTTCATCACTTCTCCTGAATTCTCCCATTTTATATTCCGTGAATCTGCGCTCTAACTGTCTAGTCAGATTTTATTGAGTTTCCATGAAAAAGTTGAGTTGGCTTGTTGTTTCTTTGTTTATGCAGTAAGAGTTTCAATGAAAAGTTGAGTTTATTGTTGCTTCTTGTTTATGCAGTAAGAGTTTCAATGAAATTGTTATTTTATTGTTGCTTCTTGTTTATGCAGTGAGTTTCAATGAAAAGTTGAGTTTATTGTTGCTTCTGTTTATGCAGTAAGAGTTTCCAATGAAAAGTTGAGTTTATTGTTGCTTCTGTTTATGCAACAGAGTTTCAATGAAACGTTGAGTTTATTGTTGCTTCTTGTTTATGCAGTAAGAGTTTCAATGAAAAGTTGAGTTTATTGTTGTTTCTTGTTTATGCAGTAAGAGTTTCAATGAAAAGTTGAGTTTATTAGTTGCTTCTTGTTTATGCAGTCAGAGTTTCTATGAAAAGTTGAGTTTATTGTTGTTTGTTTATGCAGTAAGAGTTTCAATGAAAGTTGAGTTTATTGTTGCTTCTTGTTTATGCAGTAAGAGTTCATAGTGTTGAGTTTATTGTTGTTTCTGTTTTGGTGCAGTAAGAGTTTCAACGAAAAGCTTGAGTTTTATTGTTGCTTCTATTTATGCAGTCAGAGTTTCCATGAAAAGTTGAGTTTATTGTTGTTTCTTGTTTATGTGCAGGGTCGGAGTTTCAATGAAATGTTGAGTTTATTGTTGCTTCTTGTTTATGCAGTCAGAGTTTCAATGGAAATTGAGTTTTATTGTTGCTTCTGTTTACGCACTAAGAGTTTCCAATGAAACGCTGAGCTTCATTGTTGTTTGTTTATGCAGTCAGAGTTCAAGAAAAGTTGAGTTTATTGTTGTTTTTGTTTATGTAGTAAGAGTTTAATGAAAAGTTGAGTTTATTGTTGCTTCTGTTTGGCAGCCAGAGCTCTTATGAAAAGCTGAGCTTTCATTGTTGCTCTTGCTTCATGCAGCAAGAGTTTCAATGTGGAAAAGCTGAGTTTATTGCTGCTTCTTGCCTATGCAGCAAGCAGCTCAGAAAAGTTGAGTTTATTGTTGTTTCTGTTTATGCAGTATGCTTCAATGAAAAGTTGAGTTTATTGCTGCTTCTTGGTTTATGCAGCAAGAGCTCTCAACTAGGTGCCGAGCTTATTGTTGCTCTTGCCTACAAGAGCCCAAATGAAAAGTTGAGTTTATTATGGCCGAGCGAGGCAGTCAGAGTTTAATGGGAATGTTGAGTTAATTGTTGCTTTTATTTATGTAAGAGCTGAGAAACGTTGAGTTTATTGTTGCTTTGAGCGATGTGCAGCAAGAGTTTCATGAAAACGTTGAGGTTTATTGCCGTTTCGTTTGCGCAGTAAGAGTTTCAATGAAAACGTTGAGTTTATTGCTGCTTTTATTTATGCGAAAAGAGTTTCAAATGAAACGCCGAGTTAATTGTTGCTTCTTGTTTATGCAGTAAGAGTTTCCAAGAAACGTTGAGTTTATTGTTGCTTCTTGTTTATGCAGTCAGAGCTCTGGCGAAAACGCCGAGCTTATTGTCAGTTTCGTTACGTCGAGCCCAACGAAACCGCCGAGCCTACCGTCGCCTCGCCTGAGGTAGCTGAGTTTCAATGAAACGTTGAGTTAATTCAGCGTTTTGTTTATGCAGTCAGAGTTTCAATGAAACGTTGAGTTTATTGTTGCTTGTTTATGCAGTCAGAGTTTCAATGAAACGTTGAGTTTATTGTTGCTTCTTGTTTATGCAGTCAGAGTTTCAATGAAACGTTGAGTTTATTGTTGCTTCTTGTTTATGCAGTCAGAGTTTCATGTCGTTGAGTTTGAATGTTGCTTCTGTTTATGCAGTCAGAGTTTCCATGAAAAGTTGAGTTTATTGTTGTTTCTTGTTTATGCAGTAAGAGTTTCAATGAAAAGTTGAGTTTATTGCTGCTTCTGTTTATGCAGTCAGGAGTTTCATGAAAAGTTGAGTTTATTGTTGTTTCTTGTTTATGCAGTAAGAGTTTAATGAGGTAAGTTGTTTGCTGTTGCTTCTTGTTTATGCAGTAAGAGTTTCATGAAAAGTTGAGTTTATTGTTGTTTCTTGTTTATGCAGTAAGAGTTTCAATGAAAAGTTGAGTTTATTGTTGCTTTTTGTTTATGCAGTAAGAGTTTCAATGAAACGTTGAGTTTATTGTTGCTTCTTGTTATGCAGTAAGAGTTTGAATACGAAAGTTGAGTTTATTAGCGTTTCTTGGTTTATGCAGTAAGAGTTTCAATGAAACGCTGAGTTTATTGTTGCTTGTTTATGCAGTCAGAGTTTCAATGAATGTTTAGTTGTTGCTTTCTTGTTTGCGGTAAGAGTTTCAATGAAAGCTATTGAGTTTATTGTTATTTCTGTTTATGCAGTAAGAGTTTCAATGAAAAGTTGAGTTTATTGTTGTTTCTTGTTTATGCAGTCAGAGTTTCATGAAAAGTTGAGTTTATTGTTGCTTGTTTATGCAGTAAGAGTTTCAACAGTGCTGATTTTATTGTTAAGTTTGTTTATGCAGTAAGAGTTTCTGCTGAAAAAGTTGAGTTTATTGTTGTTTCTGTTTTACAGTGTTATTTCAATGAAAAGTTGAGTTTATTGTTGCTTTTGTTTATGCAGTCAGAGTTTCATGAAAAGCTGAGTTTATTGTTGTTTCCTTGTTTATGCAGTCAGAGTTTCAATGAACAGTTGAGTTTATTGTTGCTTCTTGTTTATGTGCAGTCAGAGTTTCCAATGAAACGTTGAGTTTATTGTTGCTTCTTGTTTATAGTAAGAGTTTCAAATGAAACGTTGAGTCATTGTTGCTTCTTGTTTATGCAGTCAGAGTTTCCCATGAAAAGTTGAGTTTATTGTTGTTTTCTTGTTTATGCAGTCAGAGTTTCAATGAAAAGTTGAGTTTATTGTTGCTTCTTGTTTATGCAGTCAGAGTCGCGCATGAAAAGTTGAGTTTATTGTTGTTTCTTGTTTATGGTAAGAGTTTCAATGAAAAGTTGAGTTTATTGTTGCTTCTTGTTTATGCAGTAAGAGTTTCCATGAAAAGTTGAGTTTATTGTTGTTTCTTGTTTATGCAGTAAGAGTTTCAATGAAAAGTTGAGTTTATTGTTGCTTCTTGTTTATGCAGTAAGAGTTTCCAATGAAACGTTGAGTTTATTGTTGCTTCTTGTTTATGCAGTAAGAGTTTGAATGAAACGTTGAGTTTGCTTGTCGTTTTCTGTTTATGAGTAAGAGTTTCAATGAAATGTTAGCCATTGAGCTGTTTGTTTATGCAGTCAGAGTTCTGAATGAAACGTTGAGTTTATTGTTGCTTCTTTGTTTATGCAGTAAGAGTTTCAATGGAAAAGTTGAGTTTTTGTTGTTTCTTGTTTATGCAGTAAGAGTTTCCAATGAAAAGTTGAGTTTATTGTTGCTTTTGTTTATGCAGTCAGAGTTTCCAATATGAAAGTTGAGTTTATTGTTGTTTCTTGTTTATGCAGTAAGAGTTTCAATGAAAAGTTGAGTTTATTGTTGCTTCTTGTTTATGCAGTAAGAGTTTCCATGAAAAGTTGAGTTTATTGTTGTTTCTTGTTTATGCAGTCAGAGTTTCAATGAAAAGTTGAGTTTATTGTTGCTTCTTGGTTTATGCACAAGAGCTTCAATGAAACGTTGAGTTTATTGCTGCTTCTTGTTTATGCAGTAAGAGTTTCAATGAAAAGTTGAGTTTATTGTTGCTTCTTGTTTATGCAGTGCGAGTTTTAACAATCGTTGAGTTTATTGTTGCTTCATTTATGCAGTCAGAGCTCCAATGAAACGTTGAGTTTATTGTTGCTTCTCGTTTATGCAGGTGGTGAGTTTAATGAAAAGTTGAAGGAGTTAGCAGCTTTTTGTTTATGGTAAGAGTTTCCAATGAAAAGCTGAGTTTATTGTTGCTTCTTGTTTATGGTGGTGGAGTTTCAATGAAAAGTTGAGTTTCATTGTTGCTTGTTTATGCAGTCGAGTTTCAATGAAACGTTGTTTATTGTTGCTTTGTTTATGTGGTAAGAGTTTCAATGAAACGTTGAGTTTATTGTTGCTTCTGTTTATGGCAAGAGCTCCAATGAAAAGCTGAGCTTCATTAAGCTCTCAGTCGGCAGCAAGAGCCTGCAAATTCCAGTGCCGAGCCTACTGTCACCTCTCGCCCATATGCTGATTCAACTGTTGTTGAGTTTATTGTTGCTTCTTGTTTATGCAGTCAGGAGTTTCAATGAAACGTTGAGTTTATTGTTGCTTTTTGTTTATGCGGTATAGTTTCCATAAACGTTGAGTTTATTGGTTGCTTTTGTTTGTGCAGTAAGAGTTTCATTGAATGTTAGTTTATTGTTGTTTGTTTATATAAGAGTTTCAATGAAATCGTTGAGTTTATTGTTGTTTCTTGCTTATGCAGTAAGAGTTTCATGAAAAGTTGAGTTTATTGTTGCTTCTGTTTGTGTGCAGTAAGAGTTTCTAAGGAAATGTTGAGCTTATTGTTGTTTCTTGTTTATGCAGTCAGAGTTTCAATGAAACGTTGAGTTTATTGTTGTTTCTTGTTTATGCAGTAAGAGTTTCAATGAAAAGTTGGAGTTTATTGCTTCTTGTTTATGTGGTAAGAGTTTCAATGAAACGTTGAGTTTATTGTTGTTTCTTGTTTGTGCAGTAAGAGTTTCAATGAAAAGTTGAGTTTATTGTTGCTTCTTGTTTGTGCAGTAATATTTCATGAAACGTTGAGTTTATTGTTGTTTCTTGTTTATGCAGTCAGAGTTTCAATGAAACGTTGAGTTTGTTGTTGTTTTTGTTTATGCAGTAAGAGTTTCAATGAAAAGCTGAGTTTATTGTTGTTTGTTTATGCGGTAAGAGTTTAATGAAACGTTGAGTTTATTGTTGTTTCTTGTTTATGCAGTAAGAGTTTCAATGAAAAGTTGAGTTTATTGTTGCTTCTTGTTTGTGCAGTAAGAGTTTCGTTTAGAAACGTTGAGTTTATTGTTGTTTCTTGTTTATGCAGTCAGAGTTTCAATGAAACGTTGAGTTTATTGTTGTTTCTTGTTTATGCAGTAAGAGTTTAAATGAAAAGTTTGAGTTTATTGTTGCTTTTGTTTGTGTAGTAGAGTTTTTAAGTGAAATGTTGAGTTGGAGAGTTGTTTGTTTATAGCAGTCAGAGTTTCAATGAAACGTTGAGTTTATTGTTGCTTCTTGTTTGTGCAGTCAGAGTTTCAATGAAACGTTGAGTTTATTGTTGTTTTTGCTTATATAAGAGTTCAGCTGAGTTGAGTTTATTGTTGTTTCTGTTTGGTGCAGTAAGAGTTCAACAGTAAGTTGAGTTTATTGTTGCTTCTTGTTTATGTAGTCAGAGTTTCATGAAAAGTTGAGTTTATTGTTGTTTCTTGTTTATGCAGTAAGAGTTTCAATGAAAAGTTGAGTTTATTGTTGTTTCTTGTTTATGCAGTAAGAGTTTCATGAAAAAGTTGAGTTTTATTGTTGTTTCTTGTTTATGCAGTAAGAGTTTCAATGAAAAGTTGAGTTTATTGTTGCTTCTTGTTTATGCAGTCAGAGTTTCAATGAACAGCTTATTGTTGCTTTTTGTTTATGCGGTAAGAGTTTCAATGAAACGTTGAGTTTATTGTTGCTTGTTTATGCAGCAGATGTTTCAACAGTGCTGAGTTTATTGTTGCTTCTTGTTTGTGCAGTAAGAGTTTCAATGAAACGTTGAGTTAATTGTTGCTTCTTGTTTGTGCAGTAAGAGTTTCCAATGAAACGTTGAGTTTATTGTTGCTTCTTGTTTATGCGGTAAGAGTTTCAATGAAACGTTGAGTTTATTGTTGCTTCTTGTTTGTGCAGTAAGAGTTTCAATGAAAAGTTGAGTTTATTGTTGCTTCTTGTTTATGCAGTCAGAGTTTCAATGAAAAGTTGAGTTTATTGTTGCTTCTTGTTTATGCAGTAAGAGTTTCAATGAAAAGTTGAGTTTTATTGTTGTTTGTTTATGCAGTAAGAGTTTCCATGAAACGTTGAGTTTATTGTTGCTTCTTGTTTATGCAGTAAAAGTTTCAATGAAAAGTTGAGTTTATTGTTGCTTCTTGTTTATGCAGTAAGAGTTTCAATGAAAAGTTGAGTTTATTGTTGCTTCTTGTTTATGCAGTAAGAGTTTCAATGGAAGGCTGGAGTTTATTTGTTGCTTCTGTTTATGCAGTAAGAGTTTCAATGAAAAGTTGAGTTTATTGTTACTTCTTTGTTTATGCAGTAAGAGTTTCAATGAAGCGTTGAGTTTATTGTTGCTTCTTATTTATGCGGTAAGAGTTTCACCGAAAAGCTGAGTTTATTGTTGCTTCTGTTTATGCAGCAAGAGCTCTGAATGAAACGCCGAGTTTGTTTGCTGCTTGCCTACGGCAAAGAGCTCTAATGAAAACGTTGAGTTTATTGTTGCTTCTTGTTTATGTGCAGTAAGAGTTTATTGAAATGTTGAGTTTATTGTTGCTTTCTTGTTTATGTAGCCAGAGTTTCAATGAAACGCCGAGTTTATTGTTGCTTTTGTTTATGCAGTAAGAGTTTCAATGAAAAGTTGAGTTTTTTGTTGTTTCTTGTTTATGCAGTAAGAGTTTCCATGAAAAGTTGAGTTTATTGTTGTTTCTTACGGCGCAGTAAGAGTTTCAATGAAAAGTTGAGTTTATTGCCGCTTCGTTTCATGCAAAGAGCTCCACGAAAGTCGGTTTTCACGTCGCCTCATTCACCAGTCAGAGTTTCAAATGGTGCTGAGTTTATTGGCTGCTTGTTTATGCAGTAAGAGTTTCACGAAATGTTGAGTTTATTGTTGCTTCTTGTTTATGCAGTAAGAGTTTCAATGAAAAGTTGAGTTTATTGTTGCTTCTTGTTTATGCAGTAAGAGTTTCAATGAAACGTTGAGTTTATTGTTGCTTCTTGTTTATGCAGTCAGAGTTTCAATGAAACGTTGAGTTTATTGTTGTTTCTTGTTTGCGGTAAGAGTTTCAATGAAAAGTTGAGTTTTATTGTTGCTTCTGTTTATGGCAGTAAGAGTTTCCAATGAAAAGTTGAGTTTATTGTTGCTTCTTGTTTATGCAATGAGTTTGAAATGAATGTTGAGTTTATTGTTGCTTTTGTTTATGCGGTAAGAGCTCTAATGAATGCTGAGCGTTTATTGTTGCTTCTGTTTATGCAGTAAGAGTTTCAAATGAAAAGTTGAGTTTATTGTTGCTTCTTGTTTGTGCAGTAAGAGTTTCAATGAAAAGTTGAGTTTATTGTTGTTTCTTGTTTATGCAGTAAGAGTTTCAATGAAAAGTTGAGTTTATTGTTAAGCTCTTTGTTTATGTAGTCAGGAGTTTCAATGAAACGTTGAGTTTATTGTTGCTTTTTGTTGGCGCGGTAAGAGTTTCATGAACGTTGTTTATTGTTGCTTCTTGTTTATGCAGTAGTAAGAGTTTCAATGAAATGCCAGTTTTATTGTTGCTTCTTGTTTATGTGGTAAGAGTTTCCAATGAAACGTTGAGTTTATTGTTGTTTCTTGTTTGGCAGTAAGAGTTTCAATGAAAAGTTGAGTTTATTGTTGGCTTCTTGTTTGTGCAGGCAGTTTCATGAAACGTTGAGTTTATTGTTGTTTTTGTTATGTAGTTAGAGTTTCAATGAAATGTTGAGTTTATTGTTGTTTTGTTTGCAGCAAGAGCTCTGGTCAGAAAAGTTTGAGTTTATTGCCGTTTGCCAGGTGGTAAGAGTTCAATGAAACGCTGAGTTTCATTGTTGTTTCTTGTTTATGCAGTAAGAGTTTCCAATGAAAAGTTGAGTTTATTGTTGCTTCTTGTTTGTGTGCAGCAGAGTTTCCCATGAAACGTTGAGTTTATTGTTGTTTTGTTTATGCAGTCAGAGTTTCAATGAAACGTTGAGTTTATTGTTGTTTCTTGTTTATGCAGTAAGAGTTTCAATGGAAAAGTTGAGTTTATTGTTGCTTCTTGTTTGTGCAGTAAGAGTTTCATGAAACGTTGAGTTTATTGTTGTTTCTGTTTATGCAGTCAGAGTTTCAATGAAACGTTGAGTTTATTGTTGCTTCTTGTTTGTGCAGTCAGAGTTTCAATGAAACGTTGAGTTTGATATAAGCCTCTGTTTATGCAGTAAGAGTTTCTGAATGAAAAGTTGAGTTTATTGTTGTTTCTTGTTTATGCAGTAAGAGTTTCAATGAAAAGTTGATTTTATTGTTGCTTCTTGTTTATGCAGTCAGAGTTTCCATGAAAAGTTGAGTTTATTGTTGTTTCTTGTTTATGCAGTAAGAGTTTCAATGAAAAGTTGAGTTTATTGTTGCTTCTTGTTTATGCAGTAAGAGTTTCCATGAAAAGTTGAGTTTATTGTTGTTTCTGTTTGCGCAGTAAGAGTTTCAATAGAAAAGTTGAGTTTATTGTTGCTTCTTGTTTATGCACGAGTTTCAATGAAACGTTGAGTTTATTGTTGCTTTTGTTTATAGTGGTAAGAGTTTCAATGAAACGTTGAGTTTATTGTTGCTTCTTGTTTGTGCAGTAAGAGTTTCTGAATAAAAAGTTGGAGTTTATTGTTGCTTCTTGTTTGTGCAGTAAGAGTTTCAATGAAACGTTGAGTTAATTGTTGCTTCTTGTTTGTGCAGTAAGAGTTTCAATGAAACGTTGAGTTTATTGTTGCTTCTTGTTTATGCGGTAAGAGTTTCAATGAAACGTTTGATTTATTGTTGCTTCTTGTTTGTGCAGTAAGAGCTCACCCAGGTGCCGAGCTCATTGTCATTTCTTGTTTATGCAGTCAGAGTTTCAATGAAAAAGAGTTTATTTTTGAGCATATGATGAGGTAGCAAGAGTTTCAATGAAAGTTGAGTTTATTGTTGTTCTTTGTTTATGCAGTAAGAGTTTCATGAAACGTTGAGTTTATTGTTGCTTGTTTATGCAGTAAGAGTTTCAATGAAAAGTTGAGTTTAGCTGTTGCTTCGTTTATGTAGTCAGGGAGTTTCAATGAAACGTTGAGTTTATTGTTGCTTTTTGTTTATGCGGTAAGAGTTTCAATGAAACGTTGAGTTTATTGTTGCTTCTCTTGTTTATGTGAAAAGAGCTCTGGGAATGAAAAGTTGAGTTTATTGTTGCTTGTTTGTGCAGTAAGAGCCTTAATGAAAAGTTGAGTCTATTGTTGCTTCTGTTTATGCAGTAAGAGTTTCAATGAAAAGTTGAGTTTATTGTTGCTTCGCTTGCGCAGTCAGAGTTTCAATGAAACGTTGAGTTTATTGTTGCTTTTTGTTTATGCGGTAAGAGTTTCCATGAAACGTTGAGTTTATTGTTGCTTCTTGTTTATGCAGTAAGAGCTCAATGAAACGCCGAACGACAGTCACCCTCGTTTATGCGGTAAGAGTTTCAATGAAACGTTGAGTTTATTGTTGTTTCTTGTTTATGGTAAGAGTTTCTAATGAAAAGTTGAGTTGACAGAGTTATTTGTTTGTGCAGTGGTGAGTTTCATGAAACGTTGAGCTTCATTGGGTTGCTCTTGCTTCATGCAGTCATGAGCCCAAATGAACGCCGAGCCTACTGCCGCCT
This sequence comes from Arion vulgaris, assembly GCA_020796225.1. NCBI lineage: Eukaryota > Metazoa > Mollusca > Gastropoda > Stylommatophora > Arionidae > Arion > Arion vulgaris. Next base: position 26,053,349 of record CM036767.1, read on the forward strand.
CTTGCTCATGGAAAAAGATTCAATGGCGCCGAGCCGCATTGCCGCTTCCGTCTGCGGAAGAGCCCAAACAGAACGCCGGTTCACTGCCGCCCGTTCGCCACAGAGTTTAACGAAAAGTTGAGTTTGATGTTGTTGCTTCTTGTTTGTGCAGTAAGAGTTTCATGAAACGTTGGAGTTTATTGTTGTTTTTTGTTTATGCAGTCAAGAGCTCTAAATGAAACGTTGAGTTTATTGTTGTTTCTTGTTTATGCAGTAAGAGTTTCAATGAAGTTGAGTTTATTGTTGTTTGTTTGTGGTAAGAGTTTCCATGAAACGTTGAGTTTATTGTTGTTTCTTGTTTATGCAGTCAGAGTTTCCATGAAACGTTGAGTTTATTGTTACTTCTGTTTGTGTAGCCAGAGTTTCACGGAACGTTGAGTTTATTGTTGCTTCTTTGTTTATGCAGTAAGAGTTTCAATGAAAAGTTGAGTTTATTGTTGTTTCTTGTTTATGCAGTAAGAGTTTCAATGAAAAGTTGAGTTTATTGTTGCTTCGTTTATGCAGTCAGAGTTTGCCATGAAAAGTTGAGTTTATTGCTGTTTTTGTTTGTGCAGTAAGAGTTTCAATGAAAAGTTGAGTTTATTGTTGCTTCTTGTTTATGCAGTAAGAGTCGTATGAAAAGTTGAGTTTATTGTTGTTTCTTTTGTTTATGCAGTAAGAGTTTCAATGAAAAGTTGAGTTTATTGTTGCTTCTTGTTTATGCAGTCAGGAGCTCAATGAAACGTTGAGTTTATTGTTGCTTTTTGTTTATGCGGTAAGAGTTTCAATGAAACGTTGAGTTTATTGTTGCTTCTGTTTATGCAGTAAGAGTTTCAATGAAAGTTGAGTTTATTGTTGCTTCTGTTTGTGCAGTAAGAGTTTCAATGAAACGTTGAGTTAATTGTTGCTTCTTGTTTGTGCAGAAAAGAGTTTCAATGAAACGTTGAGTTTATTGTTGCTTGTTTATGGTAAGAGTTTCAATGAATGTTGAGTTTATTGTTGCTTTCTTGTTTGTGCAGTAAGAGTTTTAATGAAGGTTGAGTTTATTGTTGCTTCTTGTTTATGCAGTCAGAGTTTCAATGAAAAGTTGAGTTTATTGTTGCTTCTTGTTTATGCAGTAAGAGTTTCTGAATGAAAAGCTGAGTTTATTGGTTGCTCTTGTTTATAAGTAAGAGTTCTATGAAACGTTGAGTTTATTGTTGCTTTGTTTATGCAGTAAAAGTTTCTACGAAAGTTGAGTTCATTGTTGCTTCTTGTTTATGGTAAGAGTTTCCAATGAAAAGTTGAGTGCCATTGCTGTTTGTTTATGCAGTAAGAGTTTCAATGAAAAGTTGAGTTTTATTGTTGCTTGTTATGCAGGTAAGAGTCAATGAAAAGTTGAGTTTATTGTTGCTTTTGTTTATGCAGGTAAGAGTTTCAATGAAGCGTTGAGTTTATTGTTGCTTCTTATTTATGCGGTAAGAGTTTCAATGAAACGTTGAGTTTATTGTTGCTTCTTGTTTGTGCAGTAAGAGTTTCCATGAAAAGTTGAGTTTATTGTTGCTTCTTGTTTATGCAGTCATAGTTTCAATGGAACGTTGAGTTTATTGTTGCTTCTTGTTTATGCAGTCAGAGTTTCCATGGAATCGGATGAGTTTATTGTTGCTTGTTTGTGCAGTGTCAGAGTTTCAATGAAACGTTGAGTTTATTGTTGCTTTTTGTTTATGCAGTAAGAGTTTCAATGAAACGTTGAGTTTATTGATGCTTCTTGTTTATGCAGTAAGAGTTTCAAATCGAAACGTTGATTTTATTGTTGCTTCTTGTTATGCAGTAAGAGCTTCAATGGAACGTTGAGTTTATTGTTGTTTATTTATGCAGTCAGAGTTTCTGTATGAATCGTTGAGTTTATTGTTGTGTTTGCTTCATGCAGTCAGAGTTTAAATGAAAGTTGAGTTTATTGTTGCTTCTTGTTTATGCAGTAAGAGTTTCAATGAAACGTTGAGTATATTGTTGCTTCTTGTTTATGCAGTAAGAGTTTGAATGAAAAGTTGAGTTTATTGTCGCTTCTTGTTTATGCAGTAAGAGTTTGAATGAAAAGCTGTTTTATTGTCGCTTGTTTATGCAGTAAGAGGTTTCCAATTGAAAAGCTGAGTTTATTGTTGTTTGTTTATGCAGTAAGAGTTTTAATGAAACGTTGAGTTTATTGTTGCTTCTTGTTTATGCAAAGAGAGTCAATGAAATCGTTGAATTTAATTGCTGCTCTTTTGCTTCATGCAGCAAGAGCTCAACGAAACGCCGAGCTTCATTGCCGCCTTGCCCAGCATCGAGTTTCCGTATGAAACGTTGTTTATTGCTGTTTCCTTGTTTATGCAGTAAGAGTTTCAACAGGTAAGTTGAGTTTATTGTTGCTTTTGTTTATGCAGTAAGAGTTTGGCTGAAACGTTGAGTTTATTGTTGCTTCTTGTTTATGGTAAGAGTTTCCAAGCGGAATGTTGAGTTTATTGTTGCTTGTTTATGCAGTAAGAGTTTTAATGAAACGTTGAGTTTATTGTTGCTTCTTGTTTATGCAGTAAGAGTTTCTGGCGAAACGCCGAGTTTATTGTTGCTTCGTTTATGCAGTAAGAGTTTCCAATGAAACGTTGAGTTTATTGTTGCTTCTTGTTTGCGCAGTAAGAGTTTCTACGAAACGTTGAGTTTATTGTTGCTCTTGTTTATGCAGTAAGAGTTTCAAATGGTGAAACGCCGAGTTTATTGTTGCTTCCGGTTTCAGCAAAAAAGAGCTCAAATGAAAGCCGAGCTCATTGTCATTCTTGTTTATGCAGTAAGAGTTTCACCGAAAAGTTGAGTTTATTGTTGCTTTTGTTTATGCAGTAAGAGTTTGAATGAAACGTTGAGTTTATTGTTGCTTCTTGTTTATGCAGTCAGAGTTTCAATGAAACGTTGAGTTTATTGTTGCTTCTTGTTATGCAGTAAGAGTTTCAATGAAAAGTTGAGTTTATTGTTGTTTCCTTGTTTAAAAGAGCTCAAATGAAAAGCCGAGCTATTGCTGCTTCTGTTTATGCAGTAAGAGTTTCAATGAAAAGTTGAGTTTATTGTTGCTTCTTGTTTATGCAGTCAGAGTTTCAATGAAACGTTGAGTTTATTGTTATTTTTTGTTTATGCGGTAAGAGTTTCAATGAACGCGAGTTTCATTGCCGCTTCTGTTTACAGAAGAGTCAACGAGAAAAGCTGAGTTTATTGCTTCTGCCTTTTTGCCTGTTAAAAGAGCTCCACGAAGGTGCCGAGCTTATTGTTGCTTCTTGTTTATGCAGTAAGAGTTTAATGAAAAGTTGAGTTATTGTTGCTTTGTTTATGTAGTCGAGTTTACTGAAACGTTGAGTTTATTGCGCTTTTTGCTTCATGCGGCAAGAGTCGCATGAACGCTGAGCTTCATTGCCGCTTCCGTTTGTGCAGTAAGAGTTTTAATGAAACGTTGAGTTTATTGTTGCTTCTTGTTTATGCGGTAAGAGTTTCAATGAAACGTTGAGTTTATTGTTGTTTCTTGTTTATGCAGTAAGAGTTTCAATGAAAAGTTGAGTTTATTGTTGCTTCTTGTTTGTGCAGTAAGAGTTTCCATGAACGTTGTTTATTGTTGTTTCTTGTTTATGCAGTCAGAGCTCAATTGAAACGTTGAGTTTATTGTTGTTTGTTTATGGTGCAAGAGCTTCAACAGTGTTGAGCTTCATTGCCGCTTCTTTGCCTATGCAGTCAGAGCTCAACGAAACGCCGAGCCTAATGTCATCTTCGCTCACAAGTTATTTCCCACCGAAATGTTGAGTTTATTGTTGCTTGTTTGTGCAGTAAGAGTTTGGGCCGAAATGTTGAGTTTATTGTTGCTTTCTTATTTATGCGGTAAGAGTTTCAATGAAACGTTGAGTTTATTGTTGCTTCTTGTTTGTGCAGTAAGAGTTTCAATGGTAAAGTTGAGTCATTGTTGCTTCTTGTTTATGCAGTCATAGTTTCACGAAAATGAGTTTATTGTTGTTTTTGTTTATGCAGCTGGAGTTTCAATGAAACGTTGAGTTTATTGTTTTTTGTTTATGCAGTAAGAGTTTCAATGAAACGTTGAGTATATTGTTGCTTCTTGTTTATGCAGTAAGAGTTTGAACGAAAAAGAGTTTATTGTCGCTTCTTGTTTGGTGCAGTAAGAGTTTGAATGAAAAGTTGAGTTTATTACGTTTCTTGCTTATGCAGTAAGAGTTTCAATGAAAAGTTGAGTTTATTGTTGCTTCTTGTTTATGCAGTAAGAGCTTAATGAAACGTTGAGTTTATTGTTGCTTCTTGTTTATGCAGGCGAGTTTCAATGAAACGTTGAATTTGATGCGCTTTTCTTGTTTATGCAGTAAGAGTGCCTCAAATGAAACGTTGAGTTATTGAGCGTTTGTTTCAGCAGTCAGGAGTTTCCAAGGAAACGTTGTTTACTGTTGCTTCTTGTTTAAGTAAGAGTTTCAATGAAAGTTGAGTTTATTTGCTGCTTGTTTATGTGCAGTAAGAGTTTCAATGAAACGTTGAGTTTATTGTTGCTTCTTGTTTATGCAGTAAGAGTTTCAATGAAATGTTGAGTTTATTGTTGCTTTCTTGTTTATGGTAAGTGTTTCAATGGGAAACGTCGAGTTTATTGTTGCTTCTTGTTTATGCAGTAAGAGTTTCAATGAAAAGTTGAGTTTATTGTTGTTTCTTGCTTAGAGGCGTGCAGCTTCAATGAAAGTTGAGTTTATTGTTGCTTCTTGTTTATGCAGTAAGAGTTTCAATGAAAAGTTGATTTTATTGTTGCTTTCTTGTTTGTGTAGTCAGAGTTTCAATGAAACGCTGAGCTTCATTGTCACTTTTGCCTATGCAGCAAGAGTTCAATGAAAAGCTGAGTTTATTGTTGCTTCTTGTTTATGCAGTCAGAGTTTCAATGAAACGTTGAGTTTATTGTCGCTTTTGTTTATGCGGTGCAGGTTTCTATGAAACGCTGAGTTTATTGTTGCTTCTTGTTTATGCAGTGAGTTTCAATGAAACGTTGAGTTTATTGCTGCTTCTTGTTTATGGTAAGAGTTTCAATGAAACGTTGAGTTTATTGTTGTTTCTTGTTTATGCAGTAAGAGTTTCAATGAAAAGTTGAGTTTATTGTTGCTTCTTGTTTGTGCAGTAAGAGTTTCCATGAAACGTTGAGTTTATTGTTGTTTCTTGTTTATGCAGTCAGAGTTTCAACAGAAACGTTGAGTTTATTGTTGTTTCTTGTTTATGCAAAGAGTTTCAATGAAAGTTGAGTTTATTGTTGCTTCTTGTTTATGCGAAGAGTTTCAATGAAAAGTTGAGTTTATTGTTGTTTCTTGTTTATAAAAGAGTTTCCAATGAAAAGTTGAGCTTTATTGTTGCTTCTTGTTTGTGCAGTAAGAGTTTCCAGAAACGTTGAGTTTATTGTTGTTTCTTGTTTATAAACAGAGTTTAAATGAACGTTGAGTTTATTGTTGTTTCTTGTTTATGCAGTAAGAGTTTCAATGAAAAGTTGAGTTTATTGTTGCTTCTTGTTTATGCAGTCAGAGTTTCAATGAAACGTTGAGTTTATTTTTGGTTTTTGTTTATGCAGTAAGAGTTTCAATGAAACGTTGAGTTTATTGTTGCTTCTTGTTTGTGCAGTAAGAGTTTCAATGAAACGTTGAGTTTATTGTTGCTTCTTATTTATGCGGTAAGAGTTTCAATGAAACGTTGAGTTTATTGTTGCTTCTTGTTTGTGCAGTAAGAGTTTCAATGAAAAGTTGAGTTTATTGTTGCTTCTTGTTTATGCAGTCATAGTTTCAATGGAACGTTGAGTTTATTGTTGCTTCTTGTTTATGCAGTCAGAGTTTCCATGAATCGATGAGTTTATTGTTGCTTCTTGTTTATGCAGTAAGAGCTCAAATGAAACGCCGAGCTCATTGCCGCTCTGTCGGCGCAAGAGCTCAAATGAAAACGCCGACTCATTGCCGCCTGCCTACAAGTAAGAGTTTCACTGAACGTTGGAGTTTATTGTTGCTTCTTATTTATGCGGTAGCTAGAGTCGGTGAATTGCTGAGCGAGAGCATTTGTTTATGTAGCCGAGTTTTAATGAAAAGTTGAGTTTATTGTTGTTTGTTTATGCAGTAAGAGTTTCTAATGAATGTTGAGTATATTGTTGCTTGTTTATGGTAAGAGCTCTGAATGAAAGCTGAGTTTATTGTCGCTTCTGTTTATGCAGTAAGAGCTTTAACGAAAAGTTGATTTTATTGTCGCTTCTTGCTTAGCAGCAAGAGCTTTCCAATGAAAAAGCTGAGTTTATTGTTGCTTCTTGTTTATGCAGTAAGAGTTCCAATGAAACGTTGATTTTATTGTTGCTTCTGTTTATGCAGCAAGAGTTTCAATGAAACGCTGAATTCCATTGCCGTTTGCCTACGCAGCAAGAGCCCACCGAAACTGAGCCTACTGCCGCTTCCTGGGTCTGTTATGTTGAGTTTTCAAGTGAAATGTTGTTTACTGTTACTCTTTTGTTTATGCAGTAAGAGTTTCAATGAAAAGTTGAGTTTATTGTTGCTTCTTGTTTATGCAGTAAGAGTTTCAATGAAACGTTGAGTTTATTGTTGGCCTTTCGTTTATGCAGTAAGAGCTCTTCCAATGAAACGCTGAGTTTATTGTTGCTTCTTGTTTATGCAGTAAGAGTTTCAATGAAAAGTTGAGTTTATTGTTGCTTCTTGTTTATGCAGTAAGAGTTTCCCATGAAACGCTTGGAGTTTATTGTTGCTTCTTGTTTATGCAGTAAGAGAGTTTCCAATGAAACGTTGAGTTTATTGTTGCCTTCTGTTTGTGCAGTAAGAGTTTCAATGAAAAGCTGAGTTTATTGTTGTTTCGTTTATGCAGTAGAGTTTCAATGAAAAGTTGAGTTTATTGTTAAGCTTTCGTTTATGTGTAAGAAATGGAACGAAACGTTGAGTTTATTGTTGCTTGTTTATGCAGTCAGAGTTTCAATGAAACGTTGAGTTTATTGTTGCTTGTTTATGCAGTAAGAGTTTCAATGAAAAGTTGAGTTTATTGTTGCTTCTTGTTTATGCAGTAAGAGTTTCAATGAAAAGCCGAGTTTATTGTTGCTTGTTTATGCAGTCAGAGTTTCAATGAACAAAAAGAGCTGGCTGGTTAGCTTTTGTTTGAGGTGGTAAGAGTTTCAATGAAACGTTGAGTTTATTGTTTAAGCTTCGTTTGCGTAAGGTAAGAGTTTCAATGAAAAGTTGAGTTTATTGTTGCCTTTTGTTTGTGCAGTAAGAGTTTCAATGAAAAGTTGAGTTTATTGTTGCTTCTGTTTATGGTAAGAGTTTCAATGAAAGTTTAGTTTATTGTTGCTTGTTTATGTAGCTGAGTTTAATGAATGTTGAAGCGAGCATGTTGCTTTTTGTTTATGCGGCAAGAGTTTCCGGCGAAACGTTGAGTTTATTGTTGCTTCTTGTTTATGCAGTAAGAGTTTCAATGAAACGTTGAGTTTATTGTTGCTTCTTGTTTTATGCGGTAAGAGTTTCAATGAAACGTTGAGTTTATTGTTGTTTCTTGTTTATGCAGTAAGAGTTTCAATGAAAAGTTGAGTTTATTGTTGTTTGTTTGTGCATAAGAGTTTCATGAAACGTTGAGTTTATTGTTACTTTTGTTTATGCAGTAAGAGTTTCAATGAAACGCTGAGTTTATTGTTGTTTCTTGTTTATGCAGCAAGAGTTTCAATGAAAAGTTGAGTTTATTGTTGCTTCTTGTTTATGCGGTAAGAGTTTCACGAAACGTTGAGTTTATTGTTGTTTCTTGTTTATGCAGTAAGAGTTTTAATGAAGCTGAGTTTATTGCTGCTTCTTGTTTGTGCAGTAAGAGTCGGCCAAACGTTGAGCTATTGTTGTTTCTTGTTTATGCAGTCAGAGTTTCAATGAAACGTTGAGTTTATTGTTGTTTCTTGTTTATGCAGTAAGAGTTTCCAATGAAAAGTTGAGTTTATTGTTGCTTCTGTTTATGTAGTCAGAGTTTCAATGAAACGTTGAGTTTATTGTTGTTTTTTGTTTATGGTAGTAAGAGTTTCAATTGAAATTGAGTTTTATTGTTGCTTTCTTGTTTTGTGCAGTAAGAGTTTCAATGAAACGCTGAGTTTATTGTTGTTTATTTATGCGGTGTAAGAGTTTCAATGAAACGTTGAGTTTATTGTTGCTTCTTGTTTGTGCAGTAAGAGTTTCCATGAAAAGTTGAGTTTATTGTTGTTTTCATTTATGCAGTCATAGTTTCAATGGAACGTTGAGTTTATTGTTGTTTGTTTATGCAGTCAGAGTTTCCATGAATCGATGAGTTTGATATGCTTCTTGTTTAGAAACAGAGTTTCAATGAAAGTTGAGCTATTGTTGTTTCTTGTTTATGCAGTAAGAGTTTCAATGAAAAGTTGAGTTTATTGTTGTTTCTTGTTTATGCAGTAAGAGTTTCAATGGAACATTGAGTTAATTGTTGCTTCTTGTTTGTGCAGTCAGAGTTTCAATGAAACGTTGAGCTTTATTGTGTTGCTTCTTGCTTCATGCAGCAAGAGCTCTAAATGAAACGCTGAGTTTATTGTTGCTTCCTTGCTCTATGCAGCAAGAGCTCCAAATGAAACGCCGACTTACTGGGTTGCTTCTTGTTTATGCAGTAAGAGTTTCAATGAACGTTGAGTTTATTGTTGTTTTTATTTATGCAGTTGAGTTTCTAAGTGGAACTGTTGAGCGATATATTTTTGTTTATGCAGTCAGAGTTTTAATGAAAAGAGTTTTATTGTTGCTTCTTGTTTATGCAGTGAGTTTCAATGAAATGTTGAGTATATTGTTGGTTTGTTTATGCAGTAAGAGTTTGAATGAAAAGTTGAGTTTATTGTCGCTTCTTGTTTATGCAAGAGCTTGAAACGCAGTGCTGAGTTTAATAGTTTCCTGCTCTGGCAGCAAGAGCTCAATGAAAGCCGAGCTTCATTGTCAGCCTTGCCTACGCAGCAAGAGCCCAACGAAACGCCGGAGCCTACCGTCAGCCTGTCACGTTATTCAAACTGAAACCTGAATTTATTGTTGCTTGTTGTTTGTGTAGCCAGAGTTTCCATGAAACGTTGTTTATTGTTGCTTCTTGTTTATGCAGTAAGAGTTTCAAATGAAAAGTTTAGTTTATTGTTGTTTGTTTATGCAGTAAGAGTTTCAATGAAACGTTGAGGATTTATTGTTGCTTGTTTATGCAGTAAGAGTTTCAATGAAACGTTGAGTTTATTGTTGCTTCTTTATGGTAAGAGTTTCAATGAAACGCTGAGTTTATTGTTGCTTCTTGTTTATGCAGTAAGAGTTTCCTGGCGAAACGTTGAGTTTATTGTTGCTTCTTGTTTATGCAGTAAGAGTTTCAATGAAACGTTGAGTTTATTGTTGCTTTCTGTTTGTGCAGTAAGAGCCTAATGAAAAGTTGAGTTTATTGTTGTTTCTTGTTTATGCAGTAAGAGTTTCAATGAAAAGCTGAGCTTATTGTTGCTTCTTGTTTATGGTAGGTGAGTTTCAATGAAACGTTGAGTTTATTGTTGCTTCTTGTTTATGCAGTAAGAGTTTCAATGAAACGTTGAGTTTCATTGTTGCTTCTTGTTTATGCAGTAAGAGTTTCGGCGAAACGTTGAGCGACAAGGTTGCTTCTTGTTTATGCAGTAAGAGGCTCTAGCCGAAACGTTGAGTTTGTTGTTGCTTGTTTCAGGTAAGAGTCGCACGTAGTTGAGTTTATTGTTGTTTCTGTTTATGCAGTAAGAGTTTCAATGAAAAGTTGAGTTTATTGTTGCTTCTGTTTATGCAGTAAGAGTTTCAATGAAACGTTGAGTTTATTGTTGCTTCTTGTTTATGCAGTCAGAGTTTCAATGAAACGTTGAGTTTATTGTTGCTTCTTGTTTATGCAGTAAGAGTTTCAATGAAAGTTGAGTTTATTGTTGTTTCTTGTTTATGCAGTAAGAGTTTCAATGAAAAGTTGAGAGTTTATTGTTTAAGCTCTGTCATGCAAGAGTTTCCAATGAAAAGTTGAGTTTATTGTTGCTTCTTGTTTATGCAGTCAGAGTTTCAATGAAACGTTGAGTTTATTGTTGCTTTTTGTTTATGCGGTAAGAGTTTCAATGAAACGTTGAGTTTATTGTTGCTTCATGTTATGCAGCAAGAGTTTCAATGAAAAGTTGAGTTTATTGTTGCTTCTGTTTATGCAGTAAGAGTTTGAATGAAAAGTTGAGTTTATTGTTGCTTCTTGTTTATGCAGTCAGAGTTTCCAATGAAACGTTGAGTTTATTGTTGCTTTTTGTTTATGCGGTAAGAGTTTCCATGAAACGTTGAGTTTATTGTCAGTTTGTTTGTGCAGTCAGAGTTTCAATGAAACGTTGAGTTTATTGTTGTTTGGTTTATGCAGTCGAGTTTCAATGAAACGTTGAGTTTATTGTTCTTTCTTATTTATGCAGTCAGAGTTTCAATGAAACGTTGAGTTTATTGTTGCTTCTTGTTTATGCAGTCAGAGTTTCAATGAAAAGTTGAGTTTATTGTTGCTTCTTGTTTATGCAGAAAGAGTTTCAATGAAACGTTGAGTTAATTGTTGCTTCTTGTTTGTGCAGTAAGAGTTTCAATGAAACGTTGAGTTTATTGTTGCTTCTTGTTTATGCGGTAAGAGTTTCAATGAAACGTTGAGTTTATTGTTGCTTCTTGTTTGTGCAGTAAGAGTTTCAATGAAAAGTTGAGTTTATTGTTGCTTCTGTTTATGCAGTCAGAGTTTCAATGAAAAGTTGAGTTTTATTATTGTTTCTGTTTATGCAGTAAGAGTTTCAATGAAAAGTTGAGTTTTATTGTTGTTCTTTGTTTATGCAGTAAGAGTTCATGAAACGTTGTAGTTTATTGTTGCTTCTTGTTTATGCAGTAAAAGTTTCAATGAAAAGTTGAGTTTATTGTTGCTTCTTGTTTATGCAGTCAGAGTTTCGCAATGGTAACTGAGTTTAATGTTGCTTCTTGTTTATGCAGTAAGAGTTTCAATGAAAAGTTGAGTTTATTGTTGCTTTTGTTTGGTGCAGTCATAGTTTCAATGGAACGTTGAGTTTATTGTTGCTTCTGTTTGCGCAGTCAGAGTTTCCATGAATCGACGAGCTTTATTGTCAGTTTCTTGTTTATGTAGTCAGAGTTTCAATGAAAAGTTGAGTTTATTGTTGTTTCTTGTTTATGCAGTAAGAGTTTCAATGAAAAGTTGAGTTTATTGTTGTTTCTTGTTTGCGTAGTAAGAGTTTCAAATGGAATATTGAGTTAATTGTTGCTTTGTTTGTGTAGTTAGAGTTTCAATGAAACGTTGAGTTTATTGTTGCTTCCTGTTTGGCGCAGCAAGAGTTTCACGAAAGCTGGAGTTTATTGTTGCTTCTTGTTTATGCAGTAAGAGTTTCAATGAAACGTTGATTTTATTGTTGCTTGTTTATGGAAAGAGTTTCAATGGAACGTTGAGTTTATTGCTACTTATTTATGCAGTCAGAGTTTCCATGGAATCGTTGTTTATTGTTGTTTGTCGCAGTCAGAGCCCAACAGCTTCGAGCCTTTACTGTTGCTTCTTGTTTATGCAGTAAGAGTTTCACTGAAATGTTGAGTATATTGTCGCTTCTTGTTTATGCAGCAAGAGTTTCAATGAAAAGTTGAGTTTATTGTTGCTTCTTGTTTATGCAGTAAGAGTTTAATGAAACGTTGAGTTTTATTGTTGCTTCTTGTTTATGCAGTAAAGAGTTTCAATGAAACGTTAATTTATTGTTGCTTCTTGTTTATGCAGTAAGAGTTCTCGAATGAAAAGCTGGTTTTATTGTTGCTTCTTTGTTTATGCAGTGAAGAGTTTCAACGAAAAGCCGAGCTCATTGCCGTCTTCGCCCAGCCGTCTATTCCAAACGAAACGCTGAGTTTATTGGTTGCTTTTGTTTATGCGGCAAGAGCTCATGAAACGTTGAGTTTATTGTTGTTTGTTTATGCAGTAAGAGTTTCCAATGAAACGCTGAGTTTATTGTTGCTTCTTGTTTATGCGGTAAGAGTTTCAATGAAACGTTGAGTTATTTGTTGTTTCTTGTTTATGCAGTAAGGAGTTTCTAATGAAAAGTTGAGTTTATTGTTGCTTCTTTGTTTGTGCAGTAAGAGTTTCATGAAACGTTGAGTTTATTGTTGTTTCTTGTTTATGTAGTCAGAGTTTCAATGAAACGTTGAGTTTATTGTTGTTTCTTGTTTATGCAGTAAGAGTTTCAATGAAAAGTTGGAGTTTTATTGTTGCTTCTGTTTATGCGGTAAGAGTTTCAATGAAATTGAGTTTTATTGTTGTTTCTTGTTTATGCAGTAAGAGTTTCAATGAAAAGTTGAGTTTATTGCTGTTTGTTTCAGCAGGGAGTTCCAAGCTGAAACGTTGAGTTTATTGGTTGTTTCTGTTTATGGTCAGAGTTTCAATGAAACGTTGAGTTTATTGTTGTTTCTTGTTTATGCAGTAGTAAGAGTTTCACCAGGTGTTGAGTTTATTGTTGCTTCTTGTTTGTGCAGTAAGAGTTTCATGAAACGTTGAGTTTATTGTTGTTTCTTGTTTATGCAGTCAGAGTTTCAATGAAACGTTGAGTTTATTGTTGCTTCTTGTTTGTGCAGTCAGAGTTTCCATGAAACGTTGAGTTTATTGTTGTTTCTTGTTTATGCAGTCAGAGTTTCAATGAAACGTTGAGTTTATTGTTGTTTCTTGTTTATGCAGTCAGAGTTTCAATGAAACGTTGAGTTTATTGTTGCTTCTTGTTTATGCAGTCAGAGTTTCAATGAAACGTTGAGTTTATTGTTGCTTCTTGTTTATGCAGAAAGAGTTTCAATGAAACGTTGAGTTAATTGTTGCTTCTTGCTCTGTGCAGCAAGAGTTTCAATGAAACGTTGAGTTTATTGTTGCTTCTTGTTTATGCGGTAGTGAGTTTCAATGAAACGCTGAGTTTATTGTTGTTTCTTGTTTATGCAGTAAGAGTTTCAATGAAAAGTTGAGTTTATTGTTGCTTCTTGTTTCAGCAGTAAGAGTTTCCAAGGAAACGCTGAGTTTATTGTCGTTTCGTTTATGCAGTCAGAGTTTCAGCACCAGAAACGTTGAGTCATTAAGGTTTTTGTTTTTGTGGTGTCAGAGTTTCAATGAACGTTGAGTTTATTGTTGTTTCTTGTTTATGCAGTCAGAGTTTCAATGAAATGCTGAGTTTTATTGTTACTTGTCATGCAGTCAGAGTTTCAATGAAACGTTGAGTTTATTGTTGCTTGTTTATGTAGTCAGAGTTTCAATGAAACGTTGAGTTTATTGCTGCTTGTTTATGCAGAAAGAGTTTCAATGAAACGTTGGAGTTAATTGTTGCTTCTTGTTTGTGCAGTAAGAGTTTCAATGAAACGTTGAGTTTATTGTTGCTTCTTGTTTATGCGGTAAGAGTTTCAATGAAACGTTGAGTTTATTGTTGCTTCTTGTTTGTGCAGTAAGAGTTTCAATGAAAAGTTGAGTTTATTGTTGCTTCTTGTTTATGCAGTCAGAGTTTCAAATGAAAGTTGAGTTTATTGTTGCTTCTTGTTTATGCAGTAAGAGTTTCAACAAAAAGTTGTTTTTATTGTTGTTTCTTGTTTATGCAGTAAGAGTTTCAGAAACGTTGAGTTTATTGTTGCTTCTTGTTTATGCAGTAAAAGTTTCAATGAAAAGTTGAGTTTATTGTTGCTTCTTGTTTATGCAGTCAGAGTTTCAATGAAACGTTGAGTTTATTGTTGCTTCTTGTTTATGCAGTAAGAGTTTCAATGAAAAGTTGAGTTTATTGTTGCTTCTGTTTATGCAAATAAGTAGTTTCAATGGAACGTTGAGTTTTATTGTTGCTTCTTTGTTTATGCAGTCAGAGTTTCCATGAATCGATGAGTTTATTGTTGCTTCTTGTTTATGCAGTCAGAGTTTCAATGAAAAGTTGAGTTTATTGTTGTTTCGTTTATGGCAAGAGTCATACCTGAAAGCGAGTTTCATTGCTTGTTTTGTTTATGTAGTAAGAGTTTAAATGGAATGGCTGAGTTAATTGTTGCTTTTTTGTTTAGGTGTCAGGAGTTTGAACAATGAAACGTTGAGTTTATTGTTGCTTCTTGTTTTATGCATTAAGAGTTTCAAATGAAACGTTGAGTTTATTGTTGCTTCTTGTTTATGTGCAGTAAGAGTTTCAAATGAAACGTTGATTTTATTGCTGCTTGTTTATGTGCAGTGCAAGAGTTTGTTCTGGAACGTTGAGTTTATTGCCGTTTCATTTGTCAGAGTTTCCATGAATCGTTGAGTTTATTGCTGTTTCCTTGTTTATGCAGTCAGAGTTTCAATGAAAAAGCTGAGTTTATTGCCGCTTCTGTTTATGCAGCAAGAGCTCTAATGAAAGTTGAGTTTATTGTTAAGTTTGTTTATGGTAAGAGTTTAATGAAAAGTTGAGTTTATTGTTGTTTATTTAAGTAGCTTGAGTTTAATGGAACGTTGAGTTTATTGGGTTGCTTTTTGCCTATGGTAAGAGCCCCATGAACGCTGAGTCATTGTTGCTTCGCCTGCAAAGAGTTTCAATGAACGTTGAGTTTATTGTTGCTTCTGTTTTATGCGGTAAGAGTTCGTCTTGAATGTTGAGTTTATTGTTGTTTCTTGTTTATGCAGTAAGAGTTTCAATGAAAAGTTGAGTTTATTGTTAAGCTTCTTGTTTGTGCAGTAAGAGTTTCCATGAAACGTTGAGCTAGCTTGTTGTTTTTTGCCTATGCAGTCAGAGCTCGTAATGAAACGTTGAGCTTCATTGTTGCTCTGTTTGCTAAGAGCTCAAAACGAAAGTCGAGCCCACGTCAGCCCGTCCGGCTGAAGAGTTCTTACTGAAATGTTGAGTTTGGCTTGTTGCTCTGCTTCATGCAGTAAGAGTTTCACGAAAAGTTGAGTTTATTGTTGCTTGTTTGAGTGCAGTAAGAGTTTCCAGAAACGTTGAGTTTATTGTTGTTTCTTGTTTATGCAGTCAGAGTTTCAATGAAACGTTGAGTTTATTGTTGTTTCTTGTTTATGCAGTAAGAGTTTCAATGAAACAGTTTACCTAGCGTCTTACTGTACATCGATATTTGAAACAGTTTACCTAGCGTCTTACTGTACGTCGATATTTGAAACAGTTTTCCTAACGTCTTACTGTACATCGATATTTGAAACAGTTTACCTAGCATCTTACTGTACGTCGATATTTGAAACAGTTTACCTAGCGTCTTACTGTACATCGATATTTGTAACAGTTTACCTAGCATCTTACTGTACATCGATATTTGAAACAGTTTACCTAGCGTCTTACTGTACATCGATATTTGAAACACTTTACCTAGCGTCTTACTGTACATCGATATTTGAAACAGTTTACCTTGCGTCTAACTGTACGTCGATATTTGAAACAGTTTACCTAGCATCTTACTGTACATCGATATTTGAAACAGTTTACGTAGCGTCTAACTGTACGTCGATATTTGAAACAGTTTACCTAGCATCTTACTGTACATCGATATTTGAAACAGTTTACCTAGCATCTTACTGTACGTCGATATTTGAAACAGTTTACCTAGCGTCTTACTGTACATCGATATTTGAAACAGTTTACCTAGCGTCTTACTGTACATCGATATTTGAAACAGTTTACCTAGCGTCTTACTGTACATCGATATTTGAAACACTTTACCTAGCGTCTTACTGTACATCGATATTTGAAACAGTTTACCTAGCGTCTTACTCTACATCGATATTTGAAACAGTTTACTTAGCGTCTTACTGTACATCGATATTTGAAACAGTTACTAGCGTCTTACTGTACTCGATATTTGAAACAGTTTACCTAGCGTCTTACTCTACATCGATATTTGAAACAGTTTACTTAGCGTCAAACTGTACGTCGATATTTGAAACAGTTTACATAGCATCTTACTGTACATCGATATTTGAAACAGTTTACCTAGCGTCTTACTGTACATCGATATTTGAAACAGTTTACCTAGCGTCTTACTGTACATCGATATTTGAAACACTTTACCTAACGTCTTACTGTACATCGATACACTGATCAGTGATTGCTTATGGTAGTATTCGGTCTTATCTTATCTTAACCACATTTGCCGTGAAGCGTCGTGGAAGATTTAGTTTCTTGTTTATTTAAATATTCGTCCTCAAAGAATACATGTTTTCATAAACAAAGCAACATATAAACACAACAAAATTTATACATCAAAAGCGCAAACATTTAACCCATAAAGAATTTGTTCTCCCCTTATCTATTTCCTTCTTCTATAACGTACCTAACGTTTCCAGTCAGGCTTGTATCCACAAGAAATATAAACACAACTTGATCTATTCCTATACAAGTTTATGTGTCTAGTACTGAGGGATCTCTGAAGATGATGATGATGAAGACTTCAAAGTTATTAGGAGACAGTAGGTCTCAGCGATGTTCTCACGAAGGTCTAGTTTCTAAAACTGGTGATGATGAAGGTGATGAAGGCTTCAAAGTCATTTGGGAGACAATATTTCCCAGTGCTATTCTGATGTATATCTCCGGCTAGAGTTCTCAGCTGTGTCTTATTTCTCATCCGTCTGGTTCTCTTCTGGTTTCTGGGTTTTGATCTCTGGTTTTTCGTCTGCTGCAGATTCTGCTTATAGTTCTGTATTCTATAGGATCAGACTTATAGCCACTGGTTCTTCATTCTCTGCTTCTAAGTCTAGGTTCTGCTTATAGTTCTGTATTCTATAGGATATCAGACTTATAGCCACTGGTTCTTCATTCTCTGCTTCTAAGTCTAGGTTCTGCTTATAATTCTGTATTCTATAGGATCAGACTTAAAGCCCCTGGTTCTTCATTCTCTGCTTCTAAGTCTAGGTTCTGCTTATAATTCTGTATTCTATAGGATCAGACTTATAGCCACTGGTTCTTCATTCTCTGCTTCTAAGTCTAGGTTCTGCTTATAGTTCTGTATTCTATAGGATCAGACTTATAGTCCCTGGTTCTTCATTCTCTGCTTCTAAGTCTAGGTTCTGCTTATAATTCTGTATTCTATAGGATCAGACTTATAGTCCCTGGTTCTTCATTCTCTGCTTCTAAGTCTAGGTTCTGCTTATAATTCTGTATTCTATAGGATCATAGTCCCTGGTTCTTCATTCTCTGCTTCTAAGTCTAGGTTCTGCTTATAATTCTGTATTCCATAGGATCAGACTTATAGTCCCTGGTTCTTCATTCTCTGCTTCTAAGTCTAGGTTCTGCTTATAATTCTGTATTCTATAGGATCAGACTTATAGCCCCTGGTTCTTCATTCTCTGCTTCTAAGTCTAGGTTCTGCTTATAGTTCTGTATTCTATAGGATCAGACTTATAGTCCCTGGTTCTTCATTCTCTGCTTCTAAGTCTAGGTTCTGCTTATAGTTCTGTATTCTATAGGATCAGACTTATAGTCCATGGTTCTTCATTCTCTGCTTCTAAGTCTAGGTTCTGCTTATAGTTCTGTATTCTATAGGATCAGACTTATAGTCCCTGGTTCTTCATTCTCTGCTTCTAAGTCTAGGTTCTGCTTATAATTCTGTATTCTATAGGATCAGACTTATAGCCACTGGTTCTTCATTCTCTGCTTCTAAGTCTAGGTTCTGCTTATAATTCTGTATTCTATAGGATCAGACTTATAGTCCCTGGTTCTTCATTCTCTGCTTCTAAGTCTAGGTTCTGCTTATAGTTCTGTATTCTATAGGATCAGACTTATAGTCCCTGGTTCTTCATTCTCTGCTTCTAAGTCTAGGTTCTGCTTATAGTTCTGTATTCTATAGGATCAGACTTATAGTCCCTGGTTCTTCATTCTCTGCTTCTAAGTCTAGGTTCTGCTTATAGTTCTGTATTCTATAAGATCAGACTTATAGTCCCTGGTTCTTCATTCTCTGCTTCTAAGTCTAGGTTCTGCTTATAATTCTGTATTCTATAGGATCAGACTTATAGTCCCTGGTTCTTCATTCTCTGCTTCTAAGTCTAGGTTCTGCTTATAATTCTGTATTCTATAGGATCAGACTTATAGTACCTGGTTCTTCATTCTCTGCTTCTAAGTCTAGGTTCTGCTTATAGTTCTGTATTCTATAGGATCAGACTTATAGTCCCTGGTTCTTCATTCTCTGCTTCTAAGTCTAGGTTCTGCTTATAATTCTGTATTCTATAGGATCAGACTTATAGTCCCTGGTTCTTCATTCTCTGCTTCTAAGTCTAGGTTCTGCTTATAGTTCTGTGTTCTATAGGATCAGACTTATAGTCCCTGGTTCTTCATTCTCTGCTTCTAAGTCTAGGTTCTGCTTATAGTTCTGTGTTCTATAGGATCAGACTTATAGTCCCTGGTTCTTCATTCTCTGCTTCTAAGTCTAGGTTCTGCTTATAATTCTGTATTCTATAGGATCAGACTTATAGTCCCTGGTTCTTCATTTTCTGCTTCTAAGTCTAGGTTCTGCTTATAGTTCTGTGTTCTATAGGATCAGACTTATAGCCCCTGGTTCTTCATTCTCTGCTTCTAAGTCTAGGTTCTGCTTATAATTCTGTATTCTATAGGATCAGACTTATAGTCCCTGGTTCTTCATTCTCTGCTTCTAAGTCTAGGTTCTGCTTATAGTTCTGTATTCTATAAGATCAGACTTATAGTCCCTGGTTCTTCATTCTCTGCTTCTAAGTCTAGGTTCTGCTTATAGTTCTGTATTCTATAAGATCAGACTTATAGTCCCTGGTTCTTCATTCTCTGCTTCTAAGTCTAGGGTTCTGTTATAATTCTGTATTCTATAGGATCAGACTTATAGTCCCTGGTTCTTCATTCTCTGCTTCTAAGTCTAGGTTCTGCTTATAATTCTGTATTCTATAGGATCAGACTTATAGTACCTGGTTCTTCATTCTCTGCTTCTAAGTCTAGGTTCTGCTTATAGTTCTGTATTCTATAGGATAGACTTATAGTCCCTGGTTCTTCATTCTTCTGCTTCTAAGTCTAGGTTCTGCTTATAATTCTGTATTCTATAGGATCAGACTTATAGTCCCTGGTTCTTCATTCTCTGCTTCTAAGTCTAGAGTTCTGCTATAGTTCTGTGTTCTATAGGATCAGACTTATAGTCCCTGGTTCTTCATTCTCTGCTTCTAAGTCTAGGTTCTGCTTATAGTTCTGTGTTCTATAGGATCAGACTTATAGTCCCTGGTTCTTCATTCTCTGCTTCTAAGTCTAGGTTCTGCTTATAATTCTGTATTCTATAGGATAGATCTTATAGTCCTGGTTCTTCATTCTCTGCTTCTAAGTCTAGGTTCTGCTTATAGTTCTGTATTCTATAGGATCAGACTTATAGTCCCTGGTTCTTCATTCTCTGCTTCTAAGTCTAGGTTCTGCTTATAGTTCTGTATTCTATAGGATCAGACTTATAGTCCCTGGTTCTTCATTCTCTGCTTCTAAGTCTAGGTTCTGCTTATAGTTCTGTATTCTATAAGATCAGACTTATAGTCCCTGGTTCTTCATTCTCTGCTTCTAAGTCTAGGTTCTGCTTATAATTCTGTATTCTATAGGATCAGACTTATAGTCCTGTTCTTCATTCTTCTGCTTCTAAGTCTAGGTTCTGCTTATAGTTCTGTATTCTATAGGATCAGACTTATAGTCCCTGGTTCTTCATTCTCTGCTTCTAAGTCTAGGTTCTGCTTATAGTTCTGTATTCTATAGGATCTGACTTGATAGTCCCTAGGTTCTTCATTCTCTGCTTCTAAGTCTAGGTTCTGCTTTATAGTTCTGTGTTCTAAGGATCAGACTTATAGTCCCTGGTTCTTCATTCTCTGCTTCTAAGTCTAGGTTCTGCTTATAATTCTGTATTCTATAGGATCAGACTTATAGTCCCTGGTTCTTCATTCTCTGCTTCTAAGTCTAGGTTCTGCTTATAGTTCTGTGTTCTATAGGATCAGACTTATAGTCCCTGGTTCTTCATTCTCTGCTTCTAAGTCTAGGTTCTGCTTATAGTTCTGTGTTCTATAGGATCAGACTTATAGTCCCTGGTTCTTCATTCTCTGCTTCTAAGTCTAGGTTCTGCTTATAATTCTGTATTCTATAGGATCAGACTTATAGTCCCTGGTTCTTCATTCTCTGCTTCTAAGTCTAGGTTCTGCTTATAGTTCTGTATTCTATAGGATCAGACTTATAGTCCCTGGTTCTTCATTCTCTGCTTCTAAGTCTAGGTTCTGCTTATAGTTCTGTATTCTATAGGATCAGACTTATAGTCCCTGGTTCTTCATTCTCTGCTTCTAAGTCTAGGTTCTGCTTATAGTTCTGTATTCTATAAGATCAGACTTATAGTCCCTGGTTCTTCATTCTCTGCTTCTAAGTCTAGGTTCTGCTTATAATTCTGTATTCTATAGGATCAGACTTATAGTCCCTGGTTCTTCATTCTCTGCTTCTAAGTCTAGGTTCTGCTTATAATTCTGTATTCTATAGGATCAGACTTATAGTACCTGGTTCTTCATTCTCTGCTTCTAAGTCTAGGTTCTGCTTATAGTTCTGTATTCTATAGGATCAGACTTATAGTCCCTGGTTCTTCATTCTCTGCTTCTAAGTCTAGGTTCTGCTTATAATTCTGTATTCTATAGGATCAGACTTATAGTCCCTGGTTCTTCATTCTCTGCTTCTAAGTCTAGGTTCTGCTTATAGTTCTGTATTCTATAGGATCAGACTTATAGTCCCTGGTTCTTCATTCTCTGCTTCTAAGTCTAGGTTCTGCTTATAGTTCTGTATTCTATAGGATCAGACTTATAGTCCATGGTTCTTCATTCTCTGCTTCTAAGTCTAGGTTCTGCTTATAGTTCTGTATTCTATAGGATCAGACTTATAGTCCCTGGTTCTTCATTCTCTGCTTCTAAGTCTAGGTTCTGCTTATAGTTCTGTATTCTATAAGATCAGACTTATAGTCCCTGGTTCTTCATTCTCTGCTTCTAAGTCTAGGTTCTGCTTATAATTCTGTATTCTATAGGATCAGACTTATAGTCCCTGGTTCTTCATTCTCTGCTTCTAAGTCTAGGTTCTGCTTATAATTCTGTATTCTATAGGATCATACTTATAGTACCTGGTTCTTCATTCTCTGCTTCTAAGTCTAGGTTCTGCTTATAGTTCTGTATTCTATAGGATCAGACTTATAGTCCCTGGTTCTTCATTCTCTGCTTCTAAGTCTAGGTTCTGCTTATAATTCTGTATTCTATAGGATCAGACTTATAGTCCCTGGTTCTTCATTCTCTGCTTCTAAGTCTAGGTTCTGCTTATAGTTCTGTGTTCTATAGGATCAGACTTATAGTCCCTGGTTCTTCATTCTCTGCTTCTAAGTCTAGGTTCTGCTTATAGTTCTGTGTTCTATAGGATCAGACTTATAGTCCCTGGTTCTTCATTCTCTGCTTCTAAGTCTAGGTTCTGCTTATAATTCTGTATTCTATAGGATCAGACTTATAGTCCCTGGTTCTTCATTCTCTGCTTCTAAGTCTAGGTTCTGCTTATAGTTCTGTATTCTATAGGATCAGACTTATAGTCCCTGGTTCTTCATTCTCTGCTTCTAAGTCTAGGTTCTGCTTATAGTTCTGTATTCTATAGGATCAGACTTATAGTCCCTGGTTCTTCATTCTCTGCTTCTAAGTCTAGGTTCTGCTTATAGTTCTGTATTCTATAAGATCAGACTTATAGTCCCTGGTTCTTCATTCTCTGCTTCTAAGTCTAGGTTCTGCTTATAGTTCTGTATTCTATAGGATCAGACTTATAGTCCCTGGTTCTTCATTCTCTGCTTCTAAGTCTAGGTTCTGCTTATAGTTCTGTGTTCTATAGGATCAGACTTATAGTCCCTGGTTCTTCATTCTCTGCTTCTAAGTCTAGGTTCTGCTTATAATTCTGTATTCTATAGGATCAGACTTATAGTCCCTGGTTCTTCATTCTCTGCTTCTAAGTCTAGGTTCTGCTTATAGTTCTGTGTTCTATAGGATCAGACTTATAGTCCCTGGTTCTTCATTCTCTGCTTCTAAGTCTAGGTTCTGCTTATAGTTCTGTGTTCTATAGGATCAGACTTATAGTCCCTGGTTCTTCATTCTCTGCTTCTAAGTCTAGGTTCTGCTTATAATTCTGTATTCTATAGGATCAGACTTATAGTCCCTGGTTCTTCATTCTCTGCTTCTAAGTCTAGGTTCTGCTTATAGTTCTGTATTCTATAGGATCAGACTTATAGTCCCTGGTTCTTCATTCTCTGCTTCTAAGTCTAGGTTCTGCTTATAGTTCTGTATTCTATAGGATCAGACTTATAGTCCCTGGTTCTTCATTCTCTGCTTCTAAGTCTAGGTTCTGCTTATAGTTCTGTATTCTATAAGATCAGACTTATAGTCCCTGGTTCTTCATTCTCTGCTTCTAAGTCTAGGTTCTGCTTATAATTCTGTATTCTATAGGATCAGACTTATAGTCCCTGGTTCTTCATTCTCTGCTTCTAAGTCTAGGTTCTGCTTATAATTCTGTATTCTATAGGATCAGACTTATAGTACCTGGTTCTTCATTCTCTGCTTCTAAGTCTAGGTTCTGCTTATAGTTCTGTATTCTATAGGATCAGACTTATAGTCCCTGGTTCTTCATTCTCTGCTTCTAAGTCTAGGTTCTGCTTATAATTCTGTATTCTATAGGATCAGACTTATAGTCCCTGGTTCTTCATTCTCTGCTTCTAAGTCTAGGTTCTGCTTATAGTTCTGTATTCTATAGGATCAGACTTATAGTCCCTGGTTCTTCATTCTCTGCTTCTAAGTCTAGGTTCTGCTTATAGTTCTGTATTCTATAGGATCAGACTTATAGTCCCTGGTTCTTCATTCTCTGCTTCTAAGTCTAGGTTCTGCTTATAGTTCTGTATTCTATAGGATCAGACTTATAGTCCCTGGTTCTTCATTCTCTGCTTCTAAGTCTAGGTTCTGCTTATAGTTCTGTATTCTATAAGATCAGACTTATAGTCCCTGGTTCTTCATTCTCTGCTTCTAAGTCTAGGTTCTGCTTATAATTCTGTATTCTATAGGATCAGACTTATAGTCCCTGGTTCTTCATTCTCTGCTTCTAAGTCTAGGTTCTGCTTATAATTCTGTATTCTATAGGATCATACTTATAGTACCTGGTTCTTCATTCTCTGCTTCTAAGTCTAGGTTCTGCTTATAGTTCTGTATTCTATAGGATCAGACTTATAGTCCCTGGTTCTTCATTCTCTGCTTCTAAGTCTAGGTTCTGCTTATAATTCTGTATTCTATAGGATCAGACTTATAGTCCCTGGTTCTTCATTCTCTGCTTCTAAGTCTAGGTTCTGCTTATAGTTCTGTGTTCTATAGGATCAGACTTATAGTCCCTGGTTCTTCATTCTCTGCTTCTAAGTCTAGGTTCTGCTTATAGTTCTGTGTTCTATAGGATCAGACTTATAGTCCCTGGTTCTTCATTCTCTGCTTCTAAGTCTAGGTTCTGCTTATAATTCTGTATTCTATAGGATCAGACTTATAGTCCCTGGTTCTTCATTCTCTGCTTCTAAGTCTAGGTTCTGCTTATAGTTCTGTATTCTATAGGATCAGACTTATAGTCCCTGGTTCTTCATTCTCTGCTTCTAAGTCTAGGTTCTGCTTATAGTTCTGTATTCTATAGGATCAGACTTATAGTCCCTGGTTCTTCATTCTCTGCTTCTAAGTCTAGGTTCTGCTTATAGTTCTGTATTCTATAAGATCAGACTTATAGTCCCTGGTTCTTCATTCTCTGC
Source organism: Arion vulgaris (assembly GCA_020796225.1). Lineage (NCBI taxonomy): Eukaryota > Metazoa > Mollusca > Gastropoda > Stylommatophora > Arionidae > Arion > Arion vulgaris. Next base: position 26,077,162 of record CM036767.1, read on the forward strand.
TTCTAAGTCTAGGTTCTGCTTATAATTCTGTATTCTATAGGATCAGACTTATAGTCCCTGGTTCTTCATTCTCTGCTTCTAAGTCTAGGTTCTGCTTATAGTTCTGTATTCTATAGGATCAGACTTATAGTCCCTGGTTCTTCATTCTCTGCTTCTAAGTCTAGGTTCTGCTTATAGTTCTGTATTCTATAGGATCAGACTTATAGTCCCTGGTTCTTCATTCTCTGCTTCTAAGTCTAGGTTCTGCTTATAGTTCTGTGTTCTATAGGATCAGACTTATAGTCCCTGGTTCTTCATTCTCTGCTTCTAAGTCTAGGTTCTGCTTATAATTCTGTATTCTATAGGATCAGACTTATAGTCCCTGGTTCTTCATTCTCTGCTTCTAAGTCTAGGTTCTGCTTATAGTTCTGTGTTCTATAGGATCAGACTTATAGTCCCTGGTTCTTCATTCTCTGCTTCTAAGTCTAGGTTCTGCTTATAGTTCTGTGTTCTATAGGATCAGACTTATAGTCCCTGGTTCTTCATTCTCTGCTTCTAAGTCTAGGTTCTGCTTATAATTCTGTATTCTATAGGATCAGACTTATAGTCCCTGGTTCTTCATTCTCTGCTTCTAAGTCTAGGTTCTGCTTATAGTTCTGTATTCTATAGGATCAGACTTATAGTCCCTGGTTCTTCATTCTCTGCTTCTAAGTCTAGGTTCTGCTTATAGTTCTGTATTCTATAGGATCAGACTTATAGTCCCTGGTTCTTCATTCTCTGCTTCTAAGTCTAGGTTCTGCTTATAGTTCTGTATTCTATAAGATCAGACTTATAGTCCCTGGTTCTTCATTCTCTGCTTCTAAGTCTAGGTTCTGCTTATAATTCTGTATTCTATAGGATCAGACTTATAGTCCCTGGTTCTTCATTCTCTGCTTCTAAGTCTAGGTTCTGCTTATAATTCTGTATTCTATAGGATCAGACTTATAGTACCTGGTTCTTCATTCTCTGCTTCTAAGTCTAGGTTCTGCTTATAGTTCTGTATTCTATAGGATCAGACTTATAGTCCCTGGTTCTTCATTCTCTGCTTCTAAGTCTAGGTTCTGCTTATAATTCTGTATTCTATAGGATCAGACTTATAGTCCCTGGTTCTTCATTCTCTGCTTCTAAGTCTAGGTTCTGCTTATAGTTCTGTATTCTATAGGATCAGACTTATAGTCCCTGGTTCTTCATTATCTGCTTCTAAGTCTAGGTTCTGCTTATAGTTCTGTATTCTATAGGATCAGACTTATAGTCCCTGGTTCTTCATTCTCTGCTTCTAAGTCTAGGTTCTGCTTATAGTTCTGTGTTCTATAGGATCAGACTTATAGTCCCTGGTTCTTCATTCTCTGCTTCTAAGTCTAGGTTCTGCTTATAGTTCTGTGTTCTATAGGATCAGACTTATAGTCCCTGGTTCTTCATTCTCTGCTTCTAAGTCTAGGTTCTGCTTATAATTCTGTATTCTATAGGATCAGACTTATAGCCCCTGGTTCTTCATTCTCTGCTTCTAAGTCTAGGTTCTGCTTATAGTTCTGTATTCTATAGGATCAGACTTATAGTCCCTGGTTCTTCATTTTCTGCTTCTAAGTCTAGGTTCTGCTTATAGTTCTGTATTCTATAGGATCAGACTTATAGTCCCTGGTTCTTCATTCTCTGCTTCTAAGTCTAGGTTCTGCTTATAGTTCTGTGTTCTATAGGATCAGACTTATAGTCCCTGGTTCTTCATTCTCTGCTTCTAAGTCTAGGTTCTGCTTATAATTCTGTATTCTATAGGATCAGACTTATAGCCCCTGGTTCTTCATTCTCTGCTTCTAAGTCTAGGTTCTGCTTATAGTTCTGTATTCTATAGGATCAGACTTATAGTCCCTGGTTCTTCATTCTCTGCTTCTAAGTCTAGGTTCTGCTATAATTCTGTATTCTATAGGATCAGACTTATAGTCCCTGGTTCTTCATTCTCTGCTTCTAAGTCTAGGTTCTGCTTATAGTTCGTGTTCTTAGGATCAGACTTATAGTCCCTGGTTCTTCATTCTCTGCTTCTAAGTCTAGGTTCTGCTTATAGTTCTGTGTTCTATAGGATCAGACTTATAGTCCCTGGTTCTTCATTCTCTGCTTCTAAGTCTAGGTTCTGCTTATAATTCTGTATTCTATAGGATCAGACTTATAGTCCCTGGTTCTTCATTCTCTGCTTCTAAGTCTAGGTTCTGCTTATAGTTCTGTATTCTATAGGATCAGACTTATAGTCCCTGGTTCTTCATTCTCTGCTTCTAAGTCTAGGTTCTGCTTATAGTTCTGTATTCTATAGGATCAGACTTATAGTACCTGGTTTTTCATTCTCTGCTTCTAAGTCTAGGTTCTACTTCTAAGTTCTGCTTCTTTTACTTCTTTTGACTGCTCTCTGTCCGTCTTCTGTATGACCAGACAGTATCTTGTAGTGACTTCTAATTTCTGACTTACTGGCTCTCCGCCAGACTCTACCTCTGTGTGCGAGAGTCAAGTTGAATGTCTGCCTATCTGTCCTGTGCTCGACCAGGGTATATATATCTCCCCTACCCACGCATCTCTTTGTTATTACGTCACAAGTCACGACGAATTCCACCAAGATCGCGAACTGGCGACAGCCAGTCCAGACTTTAGTCCCCGAAAAGCTAAATTGAGTAACACTTCGACAGTTACTTGTCTCCGAATTGAGATCAAACGACAGAGCTACACTACAACAATATTTCTGCCCAACTGTCAGCCCCCTCCCTTCATTTCTTGGAAGCTAGGTTATGATTGTACACTCCCTGATGGAGGAGATGGGAGAACTGGCCTACCAATAATAACCCTATTACATGAGATGTTATCTATCCATCGTATTCTTGGCCTGCCTCGTGCTCTGCGCCCTGAGTGTCGATTATTGTAGGCACGTGAAGATAGTAAATGTGGTTCCATTCTCATTAGATGGCCAAACCACTTGATTCTTTGCTTCTCGATGTACTGTATGCATGGTATAGTACCAACGATGCTTCTGATATTCTTGTTTCTCACTCTATCTCTCCTTGTAACGTTGACAGCTTTTCGTAGACATCTCATTTCACATATTGTAATCTTTCTTTCTTTTGTCAGGGGCCATGCTTGGCACTGATAGCAGAGAGTTGAAATAAATATGCAGTTTATCAGTTGTCGTTTGACTGCCATGTTGATGCTTGGATGTTTTAATAGTGGTGACAGTTGGTATGTCACTACGTTTGCCTTCTGGCATCTAGTCTTGATGTCTCTGTCCATCGGTATTTCGGTATTCTCCATATTTGAAACACTTTACCCATCGTCTTACTGTACATCGATACACTGATCACCATAAAAGGCGTGCATACATCTGAGAATTTTAATTGCAGGAACAGGTTCCGCTGTTACGTATTCAATAACAGCGCTCTACTTTAACTGCATGTCTGAAACTCCTGCATTTCAATATACACTGGCGGGAAAATGTTAGCATCCTTGTGTACAAGGTCATCCATGCGTCGAAGGGAGATGCCATATGACTGTAGAGAATTGACTTTATCCAAATATTTCCTTATTGAACTTAAAATATAGCAGAGAAATCAAAACATTTCAGCTTATCCTTGTATATATTTATATATATATATATATATATATATATATATATATATATATATATATATGTCATGGTCAGTATAGTAGTGGGTTGGTGTTAATCTTGTTGTTGTTTACAAAAGGTTCCTTGAGATAGCGTCAGGATGGTTGTTGATCGCGATAGAGCTGTTTTTAATATCTACTATCATAACAAAGAAAGTACTGAAGGCTGTTATATATCACTTGTTATTCTGCTTTATTAAGACATATTCGTTTTCACACGCATTAACAATACATTATCCATACTATTTATATTGTATATCATTCTCTATCTAGTCTTATGTCTGCATACACCGGCTAGTCATCTCGAGCTCCAGCCTTATTTCGCTAGGAATCTTGTTGTCAACCTTCGTCCAACTATCACGTTCTCGTACTTCGTTGCGTTCCTACTAATAGTCTGCAACATTTGGTGTTCAACTGTCTTCTATGCTGTTAGTCTTATTGTCTTCCTTTGTACTGTAGTCGACTGTACTGTATCCTTCTACACATACACGGACAGAGAGAGAGAGAGAGAGAGAGAGAGAGAGAGAGAGAGAGAGAAAGAGAAGAGAAGTGAATTTTCTTGCATTGACACGTTTATGCTGTTTGTTTTCAAGATATTATATTCTTCTTCTTTCTTATTTTGTCAGCGCACCGCTACCGGGTTGTTAACCCAGTGTCGTGGTTTTATGTATTTGTCTTATGCTTCTTTGGTGACTTGTGTGATGGTTTTCTTAGATCCCTGGCAGAATTCAACTACGTTATAGATATTATATTGACATTCAATAATAACATGGATTACAATAAATAGATACAAGTATCATACTGAATGTACATGAAGGTAACTGATAGTAGTGGGAGGTTTATACAACTATTGCGACGAGCACCATGTGGACATACACAATGTAAGAGGTTTAAACAGTGAGAATGTACACATTATTATATGTCAATGTCATTCAGGGAAAAACAGAACTATTCGGCATTCGACAAACTATCAAAGCGAGATTGGGACAACACAAAACTAACATTGCAGATGAAGATTCAAATATATCGAGCCTGTGTAATTAGTTCTTTACTATATGGCTCAGAAACATGGACAGCCTACTCAAGACACGAGAGGAGACTTAACATCTTTTACCTTCGCTGTTTCCAAAAGCTTATGATCATCAGGTGGTACGACAAGATAACCAACTCTGAAGTACTGCAACGTGCAAACTTGCTTTCCGTCATGGGCATGCTCAGCAGTAGATGACAAAGATTAGGGCATGTAAGAAGAATGGAAACTTGTTGCATACCAAAAAAAATGTGGTTATGTGAACTTTCGGAGGGAAGAGGCACCAGGGCAGACCACTGCTCAGATATAAAGATGTCTGCGAAGCCTCAATGAAGAACTTTTCTATCGGTCCCAGCAAATGGGAAAACTAACTGTTGACAGAGTTGTGTGGAAAGCGATATTGCGAAAGGGCACAGAGTCTTTTGAGAAGAGACTTATGTATGAGCTAAAAGACAAGAGAGAAAAGCGAAAACTCAGAAGTTGTCCCAGTAAAACACTTGCCAATTGACCGTCTGTAAAGACGAAAATGCCATACATACATAGTCATTTAGAGAGCGAGCATGGCAAGGGAGCTAACTTTTTAAAACCGATGGTAATGCCACTATACGGTTGTCTTGCAAAATAACAAGCAAAATGTGACTTGCGGGAAATTTGCACAATCAAATTTGTCACGGAATGGACATGTTGAAGAATGTAGATCTCTGACTAATTACTGGTCATTACTGGCTATAGATATCTCAGTAGAGTTTGCTCTGGAGTGTCATTGAGGATGGGTTTGTTAGTTATCTCTTGCCTTGATATATTAGTCACTTTTGTTATATATGTACGTAATGCTATCACTGGTCTTTGGCGTAGAGGTTAGATGCTCGCCTCTAGTGACAAAGGTAATCAGTTCGCTCCCTGGTGGAGCCATCGGGATATTTTTTCAATGATCCTTGATCTCAGTGTCGGTGAGATTGAGTTCCAAGTTCTCTGATTTCAGTGTCGGTGAGATTGAGTTCCAAGTTCTCTGATCTCAGTGTCGGTGAGATTGAGTTCCAAGTTCTCTGATCTCAGTGTCGGTGAGATTGAGTTCCAAGTTCTCTGATCTCAGTGTCGGTGAGATTGAGTTCCAAGTTCTCTGATCTCAGTGTCGGTGAGATTGAGTTCCAAGTTCTCTGATCTAAGTGTCGGTGAGATTGAGTTCCAAGTTCTCTGATCTCAGTGTCGGTGAGATTGAGTTCCAAGTTCTCTGATCTCAGTGTCGGTGAGATTGAGTTCCAAGTTCTCTGATCTCAGTGTCGGTGAGATTGAGTTCCAAGTTCTCTGATCTCAGTGTCGGTGAGATTGAGTTCCAAGTTCTCTGATCTCAGTGTCGGTGAGATTGAGTTCCAAGTTCTCTGATCTCAGTGTCGGTGAGATTGAGTTCCAAGTTCTCTGATCTCAGTGTCGGTGAGATTGAGTTCCAAGTTCTCTGATCTCAGTGTCGGTGAGATTGAGTTCCAAGTTCTCTGATCTCAGTGTCGGTGAGATTGAGTTCCAAGTTCTCTGATCTCAGTGTCGGTGAGATTGAGTTCCAAGTTCTCTGATCTCAGTGTCGGTGAGATTGAGTTCCAAGTTCTCTGATCTCAGTGTCGGTGAGATTGAGTTCCAAGTCTTATCGAAGACGGACGATACAATGTAGGTCCTGTTTTCAATTTGAGCACGTAAAAGAACTCTTGGCAGTTCAAAATCGAGAAGAGAAGACTGGAAAGACGCTCTCTGGGAAAAATTCTTTGGAAAAATATTAAAAATAAAGTTCCTACAAAATATCTTTACCATCTTCAAAATCACATACGGGATCGTCGCCGGTGCTACGGAGCTCGTGCACCACAGCTGAGATCTTTCTGTGTAAGAAAGAGATCAGAGCACACATGGTTACTCACTGAAGTGCAATGATGATGGTCCAATCAATCAATCAATCAATCAATCAAGTATTGTACATATGAAAAGTTCATAAATATCTTCAATCTCTTCGTGCCTCTTACAATACACATCATTTATGCCTGTCACTTATCTTTGCCAAGAATGTTCGCTTCACGATTTGGCCACACATTCACTATGGATTTTCTGTGTATGTTTATACAATCCATTCGCTGGACGCGCAGCACGTAACCATCGATTTCGTTGCCAAATATGAAACCTTAATTTAACGTGTATTGATTCGAAATTAAAAATGTTGAATAGAGAACTTTACGAAACAAAATACATAACGCAAGTGAAAAAGAATATAAAACAAAATAAAGAGTGCCTCTAATAGTATGCTAGTGATTAAGATCATTTCAAAATTATATTATAGAGATTGTATCTACACATTTCTTATCTTCAATGTATACGTATTATGATGATGCTCGTCCATCACGGGTGATGATGACCACAATTTTCATCCACGGGAATGCAATTGCGTTATGTTTGTCTGTGTGTGCGTAAATGACTAGTGAGTCCAATGCGGGCTTGAAATGTTCTTGTACAGTGTAAACAAGGTATGCTCGCATTTGTGGCAAGTTTTACTGCCTTTCTATTCTGACGTTTTTGTTCCATCCGTGCATTTCTACCTGTCTCGCAGGCCGAAGAACCGTGGCGAAGAAGTGTGTGCAGGCTGATCTGTCTTGAGTAACATTCTCTCAGTTGTCGACACTTATGCCAAAGGATTTCATCGAGTTCTTGAGTTTGTCTGAATCGGATTTTTGACCACTCTGTGAGCGTTTATCACTACGCAGCTCACCATACAAGAAGATCCTTTAGTGTATTCTGCAATCTAGCATTCGCGCCACCTGTTCTGCCCATCGTGCCAGGGACTGCATCAAGATTGTATAAATGCTGGGGAGAATATCTCTTTTTAGGACCGCGGTGTCTGGGATCATATCCTGCCATTTCATGTTTCACGTATTCTATACATTGATTGATTGATAGTCATCATCATTGCTCTTTGGTGAATAACTATGTGTGTTCCGATCTCTTTCCGGACACACAGGCACCCACACACACATACACACCCGCATATAGACACACTCAGACACACACACACACAATCTCACACATACTCATCCACATATAGACACATTCAGACACACAAACATAGTCGCACACTTTGTGGACAACATCTCTAAAACTAGACAACATGGGAATACTTTTTCATGTCACGAGTTGTCTACCAGAACTTTGCCTAACATTTATCCCAAGGCAGTTGAACCTGAAGGGGAAATTAAACAAGCAGCTCTGCATCATTGTATTTCACGTTTATGTAGAGAACAAGCCATCCTGTCAGAATATGCGTTTTTTTGTCAGCAACATGCTACCAAATTTAAATAAAAGCTTAGACTTGACAATGCCAGACTTGATTTTAACGGCCTGTTTTGATGAGGTTGAGTATTTATGCTTCAATAAAGAAAAAAAACACATTTAAAACGCAAAGAGTGTAATAATAGAAAGTTTATTTTCTAAACAAATGTTTCATACTGATTATTTGCCTTAATTTCTCTTCATGTATTTCCAATTGTTGCGTTCTGTTGTCTTGTATTTCTCATTGTTGCGTTTTGTTGTCTTGTATTTCTCAATGTTGCGTTCTGTTGTCTTGAATTTTCAATGTTGCGTTCCGTTGTCTTGTATTTCTCAATGTTGTGTTCTGTTATTTTGTCTTGTATTTCTCAATTGTTGCGTTCTGTTGTCTTGTATTTCTCAATGTTGCGTTCTGTTGTCTTGTATTTTCAATGTTGCGTCTGTTTTCTTGGATTTCTCAATGTTGCTTTCTGTTGGGTCTTGTATTTCTAAATTGTGCGTTTGTTGTCTTGCATTTCTCAATGTTGCGTTCTGTTGTCTTGTATTTCTCAATGTTGCTTCTGTTGTTTTGTATTTCTCATTGTTGCGTTCTGTTATCTTGTATTCTCAATGTTGCGTCTGTTGTCTGGACTTCTCAATGTTGCGTCTGTTGTCTTGAATTTCTCATGTTGCTTCGTTGTCTTGTATTTCTCATTGTTGTTCTGTTTCTGGTATTTCTCATTGTTGCCTTCTGTTGTCTGTATCTCTCATGTTGCGTTCTGTTGTCTTGTATTTTTCAATTGTTGCCTTCTGTTTCTGTATTTCTCATGTTGCCTTCTGTTGTCTGTATTTCTCATTGTGCCTTCTGTTGTCTTTATTTCTCATTGTTCCCGTTCTGTTGTCTTGTATTTCTCATTGTTGTCTTCTTGTTGTCTGGTATTTCAATTTGTTGCGTCTTGTTGACCTGTGTATTATTGATTTTGTTGTCTGAGACTTCTCATTGTTGCCTTCTGTTGTCTTATATTTCTCATTGTTGCCTTCTGTTGTCTGGTATTTCTCATTGTTGCCTTCTGTTGTCTGGTATTTCTCATTGTTGCCTTCTGTTGTCTGGTACCTCTCATTGTTGCCTTCTGTTGTCTGGTATTTCTCATTGTTGCCTTCTGTTGTCTGGTATTTCTCATTGTTGCCTTTTGTTGTCTGTTATTTCTCATTGTTGCCTTTTGTTGTCTGTTATTTCTCATTGTTGCCTTCTGTTGTCTTGTATTTCTCATTGTTGTGTTTTGTTGACCTGTATTGAAAATATTGCGTTTTGTTGACCTGTAGTGAAAATATTGAGTTTTGTTGATCTGTAGTGAAAAGGTTACAAATTTGGGATATCTTGATTCCGTAATTAACGACAAATCAGACTGTACAAAAGAAATCAGAAGAAGACTAAACATGTCAGTTTAGCGGATAGTTACTATAAAGATAATTAGACAAACATAATGCAATATTTTTTTGGATGAAAAATTGTGGTTTTCATCACCTGTGATGGACGAGCACCATCATCATCATCAGTATGAAGAACATATGACTTAACACACGCAAAGATATCAAAGTAAAAGTTCTGTCTGAATATATGCATTTTTCCCGTGTCAACATACGGATGTCAATTATTGACTTTATGAGATCATAATTCAAGCAATACAGAAGAATAGTGAATCTTTTGAGAAAAGAAATTTACTACGGAAAAATAGTGAATCTTTTGAGAAAAGAAATTTACTACAGAAAAATAGTGAATCTTTTGAGAAAAGAAATTTGCTACAGAAAAATAGTGAATCTTTTGAGAAAAGAAATTTGCTACAGAAAAATAGTGAATCTTTTGAGAAAAGAAATTTACTACAGAAAAATAGTGAATCTTTTGAGAAAAGAAATTTACTACAGAAAAATAGTGAATCTTTTGAGAAAAGAAATTTGCTACAGAAAAATAGTGAGTCGCCTCAAGCCTAATATCCAGAGTCACTTGGGCACCATTCAGTGCGGACGTCGGCGCTGTAATACATGTGCATATGTAATACAGACCCCACTGTCTCTTTTCCAAAAGCTACGTATGCCATTCAAGACAGTTTCACGTGTGAGTCCCGCAATATCATCTATGCCATCACCTGCAAACGATGCAACAAGTCCTATATTGGCGAAACCGGTAAGAGACTCAGTGACCGATTCGCCAAACACTTACGCGATATTCGCCAATGCTCTGTGACTCCTGTGGCCACTCATTTCAACGATACTGGCCATTCAGGAGTTGACGATGTCAAGGTCACAGCCATCCGATCATGTTCCTCCGATGATCGCAGTCGATTCGCCCTGGAGAACCGTTTTATTTCATTCTATGGCACTTTGCGACCTCTTGGACTCAACGCATTACATTCCTATGCTTCTTAGTACTGTCTTATCTCGTGCCTTGTTATCTATATGTGTGTTTGCTCCATATATGTGTCATTTATCCACTATATTGTTTATTGTTTCTCTTCTTTTCCACTTTCGGTTTTTGTGTTGCACTCATTTCGTTGTTCGTTTTATTCCCAGATTTTCATTAGATAGGTTTATGTTTCCACATGTAATCGTCCATTTGTAGTGTTCCTCGAAATTCGTCATTCTTGTTGTGTTGTTTGCTTGATAAAGGCCTTTTGGTCGAAACGTTGCTGTTTATCGTCACTGTTTATGTATTTTGTAAAACTGTAGTACTTTGTGTTTACGTGTTTAGCTATTTTTCAAAGTTTTACTGCAGCCTCCACCTTTTTCGATGAATCTTTTGAGAAAGGTAATTTGCTACAGAAAAATTCTGACACAACCATGAACAAGGAAACGAAAAATAGAAATATTTTTCAGCACGAACATTGTTTGAAATTAGCTCATAACAAAATCATGTCTGGGACGCTGAAATATTTCCATCACATAATCCGTCACAGTGGTCTGAAGAGAGCAGTAATGAAGAGCACAGATCATAGAAATCAGGCTACTGGAAGAACACGGCTCTTAGATGAGCACGGCTCCTGGAAGAGCATGGCTCCTAGAAGAGCATAGTACTTAGATGAGCACAGCACCTGGAAGAGCAAAGTTCCTAGATGAGCACGGCTCCTGGAAGAACACAGATCCTGGAAGAGCGCGGCTCCTAGAAAAGCACGGCTGCTGGAAGAGCAGGGCTCCTGGAAGAACACGGCTCCTGGAAGAGTACGCTCCTGGATGAGCACGGCTCCTAGAAGAACACGGCTGCTGGAAGAGCACGGCTCCTAGAAGAACACGGCTGCTGGAAGACGCGGCTCCTGGAAGAGCACGCTCCTGGAAGAGTAAGGCTCCTAGATAAGCACGGCTCTTGAAAAAGCATGGCTCCTAGATGAACACGGCTGCTGGAAGAGCGTGGCTCCTGGAAGAGCAAAGTTTCTAGATGAGCACGGCTCCTGGAAGAGCAAAGTTCCTAGCTGAGCACAGCTCCTGGAAGAGCAAAGTTCCTAGATGAGCACGGCTCCTGGAAGAGCAAAGTTCCTAGATGAGCAAGGTTCTTAGAAGAGCAAAGTTCCTAGATGAGCACGGCTCCTGGAAAAGCACGGCTCCTGGAAAAGCACTTCTCCTGGAATAGCAAAGTACCTCGATGAGCACAGCTCCTGGAAGAGCAAAGTTCCTAGATGAGCACGGCTCCTGGAAAAACACAGAACCTGGAAGAGCACAGATCCTGGAACAGTAAAGTTCCTAGATGAGCACGGCTCCTGGAAGAGCAAAGTTCCTGGAAGAGCAAAGTTCCTAGATGAGGACACCTCCTGGAAGAGCACTTCTCCTGGAAGAGCATGCTTCTGGAAGAGCACGGCTCCAAGAAGAACACGGCTGCTGGAAGAGCAGGGCTCCTGGAAGAGGAAAGTTTCTAGATGAGCACGGCTCCTGGAAGAGCAAAGTTCTTAGATGAGCACAGATCCTGGAAGAGCAAAGTACCTAGATGAGCACAGCTCCTGGAAGAGCACGGCTCCAGGAAGAGCAAAGTACCTTGATGAGCACGGCTACTAGAAGAACACAGATCCTGGAAGAGCACAGCTCCTGGAAGAGCACGCTCCTCGAAGAGTATCGCTCCTAGATGAGCACGGCTCTTGAAAAAGCATGGCTCCTAGATGAACACGGCTGCTGGAAGAGCGTGGCTCCTGGAAGAGCAAATTTCCTAGATGAGCACGGCTCCTGGAAGAGCAAAGTTCCTAGATAAGCACAGATCCAGAAAGAGCAAAGTTTCTAGATGAGCACGGCTCCTGGAAGAACACAGATCCTGGAAGAGCAAAGTTTATAGATGAGCTCGGCTTCTGTAAAAACACAGCTCTTGGAAGAGCACAGCCCCTGGAAGAGCAAAATTACTAGATGGTCACGTCTCCTGGAAGAGCAAAGTTCCTAGATGAGCACAGCTCCTGGAAGAGCAAAGTTCTTAGATGAGCACGGCTCCTGGAATAGCAAGGCTCCTGGAAGAGCAAAGTTCCTAGAATAGCACAGATCCTGGAAGAGCAAAGTTCCTAGATGAGCACAGCTCCTGGAGGAGCAAAGTTCCTAGATGAGCACGGCTCCTGGAAGAGCAAAGTTCCTAGATGAGCACAGCTCCTGGAAGAGCACGGCTCCTGGAAGAGCAAAGTACCAAGATGAGCACGGCTCCTGGAAGAAAACAGATCCTGGAAGAGCACAGCTCCTGGAAGAGCAAAGTTCCTAGATGAGCACAGCTCCTGGAAGAGGACGGCTCCTGGAAGAGCAAAGTACCTAGATGAGCACAGCTCCTGGAAGAACACAGATCCTGAAAGAGCACAGCTCCTGGAAGAGCACAGCTCCTGGAAGAGCAAAGTTCCTAGATGAGCACAGCTCCTGGAAGAGCACGGCTCCTGGAAGAGCAAATTACCTAGATGAGCACAGCTACTGGAAGAGCAAAGTTCCTAGATTAGCACGGCTCCTGGAAGAACACAGATCCTGGAAGAGCACAGCTCCTGGAAGAGCAACGTTCCTAGATGAGCACGGCTCCTGGAAGAGCAAAGTTCCTAGATGAGCACAGCTCCTGGAATGCAAAGTTCCTAGATGAGCACGTCTCATGGAAAAACACAGCTCCTGGAAAAGCACAGCTCCTGGAGGAGCCAAGTTCTTAGATGAGCACTGCTCCTGGAAGAGCACGGCTTCTGGAAGAGCAAAGTTCCTAGATGAGCACAGCTTCTGGAAGAGCACGGCTCCTGGAAGAGCAAAGTACCTAGATGAGCACAGCTCCTGGAAGAGGACGGCTCCTGGAAGAGCAAAGTACCTAGATGAGCACTGCTCCTGGAAGAGCAAAGTTCCTAGATTAGCACGGCTCCTGAAAGAACACAGATCCTGAAAGAGCACAGCTCCTGGAAGAGCACAGCTCCTGGAAGAGCAAAGTTCCTAGATGAGCACAGCTCCTGGAAGAGCAAATTACCTAGATGAGCACAGCTCCTGGAAGAGCAAAGTTCCTAGATTAGCACGGCTCCTGGAAGAACACAGATCCTGGAAGAGCACAGCTCCTGGAAGAGCAACATTCCTAGATGAGCACGGCTCCTGGAAGAGCAAAGTTCCTAGATGAGCACAGCTCCTGGAATGCAAAGTTCCTAGATGAGCACGTCTCATGGAAAAACACAGCTCCTGGAAAAGCACAGCTCCTGGAGGAGCCAAGTTCTTAGATGAGCACTGCTCCTGGAAGAGCACGGCTTCTGGAAGAGCAAAGTTCCTAGATGAGCACAGCTTCTGGAAGAGCACGGCTCCTGGAAGAGCAAAGTACCTAGATGAGCAGAGCTCCTGATAGAGCACGGCTCCTGGAAGAGCAAAGTACCTAGATGAGCACAGCTCCTGGAAGAGCAAAGTTCCTAGATTAGCACGGCTCCTGGAAGAACACAGATCCTAGAAGAGAACATTCCTGGAAGAGTAATATTCCTAGATGAGCGAAGCTCCTGAAAGAGCACAGCTCCTGGAAGAGCACAGCTCCTGGAAAAGCAAAGTTCCTAGATGAGCACAGCTCCTGGAAGAGCACGGCTCCTGGAAGAGCAAAGTACCTCGATGAGCACAGCTCCTGGAAGAGCAAATTTCCTAGATTAGCACGGCTCCTGGAAGAACACAGATCCTGGAAGAGCACAGCTCCTGGAAGAGCAACGTTTCTAGATGAGCACGGCTCATGGAAAAACACAGCTCCTGGAAAAGCACAGCTCCTGGAAGAGCCAAGTTCTTAGATGAGCACTGCTCCTGGAAGAGCACGGCTTCTGGAAGAGCAAAGTTCCTAGATGAGCACAGCTTCTGGAAGAGCAAAGTTCTTAGATGAGCACGGCTCCTGGAATAGCAAGGCTCCTGGAAGAGCAAAGTTCCTAGACTAGCACAGATCCTGGAAGAGCAAAGTTCCTAGATGAGCACAGCTCCTGGAGGAGCAAAGTTCCTAGATGAGCACGGCTCGTGGAAGAGCAAAGTTCCTAGATGAGCACGGCTCCTTGGAGGAGCAATGTTCCTAGATGAGCACGGCTCATGGAAGAGCAAAGTTTCTAGATGAGCACAGCTCCTGGAAGAGCACGGCTCCTGGAAGAGCAAATTACCAAGATGAGCACAGCTCCTGAAAGAGCAAAGTTTCTAGATGAGCACGGACTTGGAAGAACACAGATCCTAGAAGTGCACAGCTCCTGGAAGAGTAATGTTCCTAGATGAGCACGGCTCCTGGAAGAGCAAAGTTTCTAGATGAGCACAGCTCCTGGAAGAGCACGGCTCCTGGAAGAGCAAATTACCAAGCACGGCTCCTGGAAGAGCAAAGTTTCTAGATGAGCACAGCTCCTGGAAGAGCACAGCTCCTGGAAGAGTAAAGTTCATAGATGAGCACAGCTCCAGGAAAAGCACAGCTCCTGGAAGAGCACTGCTCCTGGAAGAGCCAAGTTCTTAGATGAGCACTGCTACTGGAAGAGCACGGCTTCTGGAAGAGCAAAGTTCCTAGATGAGCACGGCTCCTGGAAGAGCAAAGTTCCTAGATGAGCACAGCTCCTGGAAGAGCAAAGTTCTTAGATGAGCACGGCTCCTGGAAGAGCAAAGTTCATAGATGAGCACTGCTTCTGGAAGAGCACCGCTCCTGGAAGAGCAAAGTTCCTAGATTAGCACAGATCCTGGAAGAGCAAAGTTCCTAGATGAGCACGGCTCCTTGGAGGAGCAATGTTCCTAGATAAGCACGGCTCCTGGAAGAGCAAGGTTTCTAGATGAGCACAGGTCCTGGAAGTGCACGGCTCCTGGAAGAGCAAAATACCAAGATGAGCACAGCTCCTGAAAGAGCAAAGTTTCTAGATGAGCACGGCTCCTGGAAGAACACAGATCCTGGAAGAGCACAGCTCCTGGAAGAGCAACGTTCCTAGATGAGCACGGCTCCTGAAAGAGCAAAGTTCCTAGATGAGCACAGCTCCTGGAATGCAAAGTTCCTAGATGAGCACGGCTCATGAAAAAACACAGCTCCTTGAAGAGCACAGCTCCTGAAAGAGCAAAGTTTCTAAATGAGCAAGCTCCTGGAAAAGCACAGCTCATGGAAGAGCCAAGTTCTTAGATGAGCACTGCTCCTGGAAGAGCACGGCTTCTGGAAGAGCAAAGTTCCTAGATGAGCACAGCTTCTGGAAGAGCACGGCTCCTGGAAGAGCAAAGTACCTAGATGAGCACAGCTCCTGGAAGAGCACGGCTCCTGGAAGAGCAAAGTACCTAGATGAGCACAGCTCCTGGAAGAGCAAATTTCCTAGATTAGCACGGCTCTTGGAAGAACACAGATCCTGGAAGAGAAACACTCCTGGAATAGTAATGTTCCTAGATGAGCGAAGCTCCTGAAAGAGCAAAGCTGCTGGAAGAGCACAGCTCCTGGAAAAGCAAAGTTCCTAGATGAGCACAGCTCCTGGAAGAGCACAGCTCCTGGAAGAGCAAAGTACCAAGATGAGCACAGCTCCTGGAAGAGCAAAGTTCCTAGATTAGCACGGCTCCTGGAAGAACACAGATCCTGAAAGAGCACAGCTCCTGGAAGAGCACAGCTCCTGGAAGAGCACGGCTCCTGGAAGAGCAAATTACCTAGATGAGCACAGCTACTGGAAGAGCAAAGTTCCTAGATTAGCACGGCTCCTTGAAGAACACAGATCCTGGAAGAGCACAGCTCCTGGAAGATCAACGTTCCTAGATGAGCACGGCTCCTGGAAGAGCAAAGTTCCTAGATGAGCACAGCTCCTGGAATGCAAAGTTCCTAGATGAGCACGGCTCATGGAAAAACACAGCTCCTTGAAGAGCACAGCTCCTGAAAGAGCAAAGTTTCTAGATCAGCACAGCTCCTGGAAGAGCCAAGTTCTTAGATGAGCACTGCTCATGGAAGAGCACGGCTTCTGGAAGAGCAAAGTTCCTAGATGAGCACAGCTTCTGGAAGAGCAAAGTTCTTAGATTAGCACGGCTCCTGGAATAGCAAGGCTCCTGGAAGAGCAAAGTTCCTAGACGAGCACAGATCCTGGAGGAGCAAAGTTCCTAGATGAGCACGGCTCCTGGAAGAGCAAAGTTCCTAGATGAGAACGGCTCCTTGGAGGAGCAATGTTCCTAGATGAGCACGGCTCCTGGAAGAGCAGTTTCTAGATGAGCACAGCTCCTGGAAGAGCACGGCTCCTGGAAAAGCAAATTAATAAGCACGGCTCCTGGAAGAGCAAAGTTTCTAGATGAGCACAGCTCCTGGAAGAGCACAGCTCCTGGAAGAGTAAAGTTCATAGATGAGCACAGCTCAAGGAAAAGCACAGCTCCTGGAAGAGCACTGCTTCTGGAAGAGCCAAGTTCTTAGATGAGCACTGCTACTGGAAGAGCACGGCTTCTGGAAGAGCAAAGTTCCTAGATGAGCACGGCTCCTGGAAGAGCAAAGTTCCTAGATGAGCACAGCTCCTGCAAGAGCAAAGTTCTTAGATAAGCACGGCTCCTGGAAGAGCAAAGTTCATAGATGAGCACTGCTCCTGGAAGAGCACGGCTCCTGGAAGAGCAAAGTTCCTAGATTAGCACAGATCCTGGAAGAGCAAAGCTCCTAGATGAGCACAGCTCCTGGAGGAGCAAAGTTCCTAGATTAGCACGGCTCCTGGAAGAACACAGATCCTGAAAGAGCACAGCTCCTGGAAGAGCACAGCTCCTGGAAGAGCAAAGTTCCTAGATGAGCACAGCTCCTGGAAGAGCACGGCTCCTGGAAGAGCAAATTACCTAGATGAGCACAGCTACTGGAAGAGCAAAGTTCCTAGATTAACACAGCTCCTTGAAGAACACAGATCCTGGAAGAGCACAGCTCCTGGAAGATCAACGTTCCTAGATGAGCACGGCTCCTGGAAGAGCAAAGTTCCTAGATGAGCACAGCTCCTGGAATGCAAAGTTCCTAGATGAGCACGGCTCATGGAAAAACACAGCTCCTTGAAGAGCACAGCTCATGAAAGAGCAAAGTTTCTAGATCAGCACAGCTCCTGGAAAAGCACAGCTCCTGGAAGAGCCAAGTTCTTAGATGAGCACTGCTCATGGAAGAGCACGGCTTCTGGAAGAGCAAAGTTCCTAGATGAGCACAGCTTCTGGAAGAGCAAAGTTCTTAGATTAGCACGGCTCCTGGAATAGCAAGGCTCCTGGAAGAGCAAAGTTCCTAGACGAGCACAGATCCTGGAGGAGCAAAGTTCCTAGATGAGCACGGCTCCTGGAAGAGCAAAGTTCCTAGATGAGAACGGCTCCTTGGAGGAGCAATGTTCCTAGATGAGCACGGCTCCTGGAAGAGCAGTTTCTAGATGAGCACAGCTCCTGGAAGAGCACGGCTCCTGGAAGAGCAAATTACCAAGCACGGCTCCTGGAAGAGCAACGTTTCTAGATGAGCACAGCTCCTGGAAGAGCACAGCTCCTGGAAGAGTAAAGTTCATAGATGAGCACAGCTCAAGGAAAATCACAGCTCCTGGAAGAGCACTGCTTCTGGAAGAGCCAAGTTCTTAGATGAGCACTGCTACTGGAAGAGCACGGCTTCTGGAAGAGCAAAGTTCCTAGATGAGCACAGCTCCTGCAAGAGCAAAGTTCTTAGATAAGCACGGCTCCTGGAAGAGCACGGCTCCTGGAAGAGCAAAGTTCCTAGATTAGCACAGATCCTGGAAGAGCAAAGTTCCTAGATGAGCACAGCTCCTGGAGGAGCAAAGTTCCTAGATGAGCACGGCTCCTGGAAGAGCAAAGTTCCTAGATGAGCACGACTCCTTGGAGGAGCAATGTTCCTAGATGAGCACGGCTCATGGAAGAGCAAAGTTTCTAGATGAGCACAGCTCCTGGAAGAGCACGGCTCCTGGAAGAGCAAAATACCAAGAGGAGCACAGCTCCTGAAAGAGCAAAGTTTCTAGATGAGCACGGCTATTGGAAGAACACAGATCCTGGAAGAGCACAGCTCCTGGAAGAGTAATGTTCCTAGATGAGCGAAGCTCCTGAAAGAGCACAGCTCCTGGAAGAGCACAGCTCCTGGAAAAGCAAAGTTCCTAGATGAGCACAGCTCCTGGAAGAGCAAAGTTCCTAGATGAGCACAGCTCCTGGAAGAGCACGGCTCCTGGAAGAGCAAATTACCTAGATGAGCACAGCTACTGGAAGAGCAAAGTTCCTAGATTAGCACGGCTCCTGGAAGAACACAGATCCTGGAAGAGCACAGCTCCTGGAAGATCAACGTTCCTAGATGAGCACGGCTCCTGGAAGAGCAAAGTTCCTAGATGAGCACAGCTCCTGGAATGCAAAGTTCCTAGATGAGCACGGCTCATGGAAAAACACAGCTCCTTGAAGAGCACAGCTCTGAAAAGCAAAGTTTCTAGATCAGCACAGCTCCTGGAAAAGCACAGCTCCTGGAAGAGCCAAGTTCTTAGATGAGCACTGCTCATGGAAGAGCACGGCTTCTGGAAGAGCAAAGTTCCTAGATGAGCACAGCTTCTGGAAGAGCAAAGTTCTTAGATTAGCACGGTTCCTGGAATAGCAAGGCTCCTGGAAGAGCAAAGTTCCTAGACGAGCACAGATCCTGGAGGAGCAAAGTTCCTAGATGAGCACGGCTCCTGGAAGAGCAAAGTTCCTAGATGAGAACGGCTCCTTGGAGGAGCAATGTTCCTAGATGAGCACGGCTCCTGGAAGAGCAGTTTCTAGATGAGCACAGCTCCTGGAAGAGCACGGCTCCTGGAAGAGCAAATTACCAAGCACGGCTCCTGGAAGAGCAAAGTTTCTAGATGAGCACAGCTCCTGGAAGAGCACAGCTCCTGGAAGAGTAAAGTTCATAGATGAGCACAGCTCAAGGAAAATCACAGCTCCTGGAAGAGCACTGCTTCTGGAAGAGCCAAGTTCTTAGATGAGCACTGCTACTGGAAGAGCACGGCTTCTGGAAGAGCAAAGTTCCTAGATGAGCACGGCTCCTGGAAGCGCAAAGTTCCTAGATGAGCACAGCTCCTGCAAGAGCAAAGTTCTTAGATAAGCACGGCTCCTGGAAGAGCACGGCTCCTGGAAGAGCAAAGTTCCTAGATTAGCACAGATCCTGGAAGAGAAAAGTTCCTAGATGAGCACAGCTCCTGGAGGAGCAAAGTTCCTAGATGAGCACGGCTCCTGGAAGAGCAAAGTTCCTAGATGAGCACGACTCCTTGGAGGAGCAATGTTCCTAGATGAGCACGGCTCATGGAAGAGCAAAGTTTCTAGATGAGCACAGCTCCTGGAAGAGCACAACTCCTGGAAGAGCAAAATACCAAGAGGAGCACAGCTCCTGAAAGAGCAAAGTTTCTAGATGAGCACGGCTATTGGAAGAACACAGATCCTGGAAGAGCACAGCTCCTGGAAGAGTAATGTTCCTAGATGAGCGAAGCTCCTGAAAGAGCACAGCTCCTGGAAGAGCACAGCTCCTGGAAGAGCAAAGTTCCTAGATGAGCACAGCTTCTGGAAGAGCAAAGTTCTTAGATTAGCACGGTTCCTGGAATAGCAAGGCTCCTGGAAGAGCAAAGTTCCTAGACGAGCACAGATCCTGGAGGAGCAAAGTTCCTAGATGAGAACGGCTCCTTGGAGGAGCAATGTTCCTAGATGAGCACGGCTCCTGGAAGAGCAGTTTCTAGATGAGCACAGCTCCTGGAAGAGCACGGCTCCTGGAAGAGCAAATTACCAAGCACGGCTCCTGGAAGAGCAAAGTTTCTAGATGAGCACAGCTCCTGGAAGAGCACAGCTCCTGGAAGAGTAAAGTTCATAGATGAGCACAGCTCAAGGAAAATCACAGCTCCTGGAAGAGCACTGCTTCTGGAAGAGCCAAGTTCTTAGATGAGCACTGCTACTGGAAGAGCACGGCTTCTGGAAGAGCAAAGTTCGTAGATGAGCACGGCTCCTGGAAGAGCAAAGTTCCTAGATGAGCACAGCTCCTGCAAGAGCAAAGTTCTTAGATAAGCACGGCTCCTGGAAGAGCAAAGTTCCTAGATGAGCACGACTCCTTGGAGGAGCAATGTTCCTAGATGAGCACGGCTCATGGAAGAGCAAAGTTTCTAGATGAGCACAGCTCCTGGAAGAGCACGGCTCCTGGAAGAGCAAAATACCAAGATGAGCACAGCTCCTGAAAGAGCAAAGTTTCTAGATGAGCACTGCTATTGGAAGAACACAGATCCTGGAAGAGCACAGCTCCTGGAAGAGCAACGTTCCTAGATGAGCACGGCTCCTGGAAGAGCAAAGTTTCTAGATGAGCACAGCTCCTGGAAAAACACAGCTCCTAGAAGAGCACGGCTCCTGGAAGAGCCAAGTTCTTAGATGAGCACTGCTCCTGGAAGAGCACGGCTTCTGGAAGAGCAAAGTTCCTAGATGAGCACGGCTCCTGGAAGAGCAAAGTTCCTAGATGAGCACTGCTCCTGGAAGAGCACGGCTCCTAGAAGAGCAAAGTTTCTAGATTAGCACAGATCCTGGAAGAGCAAAGTTCCTAGATGAGCACAGCTCCTGGAGGAGCAAAATTCCTAGATTAGCACGGCTCCTGGAAGAACACAGATGCTGAAAGAGCACAGCTCCTGGAAGAGCACAGCTCCTGGAAGAGCAAAGTTCCTAGATGAGCACAGCTCCTGGAAGAGCACGGCTCCTGGAAGAGCCAAGTTCTTAGATGAGCACTGCTCCTGGAAGAGCACGGCTTCTGGAAGAGCAAAGTTCCTAGATGAGCACGGCTCCTGGAAGAGCAAAGTTCCTAGATGAGCACTGCTCCTGGAAGAGCACGGCTCCTAGAAGAGCAAAGTTTCTAGATTAGCACAGATCCTGGAAGAGCAAAGTTCCTAGATGAGCACAGCTCCTGGAGGAGCAAAATTCCTAGATTAGCACGGCTCCTGGAAGAACACAGATCCTGAAAGAGCACAGCTCCTGGAAGAGCACAGCTCCTGGAAGAGCAAATTACCTAGATGAGCACAGCTACTGGAAGAGCAAAGTTCCTAGATTAGCACGGCTCCTTGAAGAACACAGATCCTGGAAGAGCACAGCTCCTAGAAGATCAACGTTCCTAGATGAGCACTGCTCATGGAAGAGCACGGCTTCTGGAAGAGCAAAGTTCCTAGATGAGCACAGCTTCTGGAAGAGCAAAGTTCTTAGATTAGCACGGCTCCTGGAATAGCAAGGCTCCTGGAAGAGCAAAGTTCCTAGACGAGCACAGATCCTGGAGGAGCAAAGTTCCTAGATGAGCACGGCTCCTGGAAGAGCAAAGTTCCTAGATGAGAACGGCTCCTTGGAGGAGCAATGTTCCTAGATGAGCACGGCTCCTGGAAGAGCAGTTTCTAGATGAGCACAGCTCCTGGAAGAGCACGGCTCCTGGAAGAGCAAATTACCAAGCACGGCTCCTGGAAGAGCAAAGTTTCTAGATGAGCACAGCTCCTGGAAGAGTAAAGTTCATAGATGAGCACAGCTCAAGGAAAATCACAGCTCCTGGAAGAGCACTGCTTCTGGAAGAGCCAAGTTCTTAGATGAGCACTGCTACTGGAAGAGCACGGCTTCTGGAAGAGCAAAGTTCCTAGATGAGCACGGCTCCTGGAAGAGCAAAGTTCCTAGATGAGCACAGCTCCTGCAAGAGCAAAGTTCTTAGATAAGCACGGCTCCTGGAAGAGCAAAGTTTCTAGATGAGCACGGCTCTTGGAAGATTAAAGTTCCTAGATGAGCACAGCTCCTGGAAGAGCAAAGTTCCTAGATGAGCACAGCTCCTGGAGGAGCAAAGTTCCTAGATGAGCACGGCTCCTGGAAGAGCAAAGTTCCTAGATGAGCACGACTCCTTGGAGGAGCAATGTTCCTAGATGAGCACGGCTCATGGAAGAGCAAAGTTTCTAGATGAGCACAGCTCCTGGAAGAGCACGGCTCCTGGAAGAGCAAAATACCAAGATGAGCACAGCTCCTGAAAGAGCAAAGTTTCTAGATGAGCACGGCTATTGGAAGAACACAGATCCTGGAAGAGCACAGCTCCTGGAAGAGCAACGTTCCTAGATGAGCACGGCTCCTGGAAGAGCAAAGTTTCTAGATGAGCACAGCTCCTGGAAAAACACAGCTCCTAGAAGAGCACGGCTCCTGGAAGAGCCAAGTTCTTAGATGAGCACTGCTCCTGGAAGAGCACGGCTTCTGGAAGAGCAAAGTTCCTAGATGAGCACGGCTCCTGGAAGAGCAAAGTTCCTAGATGAGCACAGCTCCTGGAAGAGCACGGCTCCTGGAAGAGCAAAGTACCTAGATGAGCACAGCTCCTGGGAGAGCAAAGTTCATAGATGAGCACGGCTCCTGGAAGAACGCAGATCCTGGAAGAGCACAGCTCCTGGAAGAGTAAAGTTCCTAGATGAGCGAAGCTCCTGAAAGAGCACAGCTCCTGGAAGAGCACAGCTCCTGGAAGAGGAAAGTTCCTAGATGAGCACAGCTCCTGGAAGAGCACGGCTCCTCGAAGAGCAAAGTACCTAGATGAGCACAGCTCCTGGAATGCAAAGTTCCTAGATGAGCACGGCTCCTGGAAGAGTAAAGTTCCTAGATGAGCACAGCTCCTGGAAAAGCACAGCGCCTGGAAGAGCACGGATCCTGGAAGAGCAAAGTTCCTAGATGAGCACAGCTCCTGGAACAGCACGGCTCCTGGAATAGCACGTCTCCTGGAATAGCACGGCTCCTAGAAGAACACCGTTGCTAGAAGAGCACGTTCCTGGAAGATCACGACTTCCAGAAGAACACGGCTGCTGGAAGAGCAAAGTTCCTAGATGAGCACGGCTCCTGGAAAAACACAGCTCCTGGAAGAGCAAAGTTTCTAGATGAGCACGGCTCCTGGAAGAGCAAAGTTCCTAGATGAGCACAGCTCCTGGAAAAACACAGCTCCTGGAAGAGCACGGCTCATGGAAAAGCAAAGTTCCTAGATGAGCACTGCTCCTGGAAGAGCAAAGTTCCTAGATGAGCACAGCTCCTGGAAAAGCACGGCTCCTGTGAGAGCACGGCTCCTGTAAGAGCACGGCTCCTAGAAGAATACCGCTGCTGGAAGAGCGCGGCTCCTGGAAGAGTACGGCTCCTGGAAGAGCACGTTTCTGGAAGAGCACGGCTCCTGGAAAAGCAAAGTTCCTAGATGAGCACAGCTCCTGGAAGAGCACGGCTCATGGAAGAGCAAAGTACCTAGATGAGCACAGCTCCTGGAAGAGCAAAGTTCATAGATTAGCACGGCTGCTGGAAGAACACAGATCCTGGAAGAGCACAGCTCCTGGAAGAGCAACGTTCCTAGATGAGCACGGCTCCTGGAAGAGCAAAGTTTCTAGATGAGCACGGTTCTTGGAAGAGTAAAGTTCCTAGATGAGCACAGCTCCTGGAAAAGCACTGCTCCTGGAAGAGCACGGCTCCTGGAAGAGCCAAGTTCTTAGATGAGCACTGCTCCTGGAAGAGCACGGCTTCTGGAAGAGCAAAGTTCCTAGATGAGCACGGCTCCTGGAAGAGCAAAGTTCCTAGATGAGCACTGCTCCTGGAAGAGCACGGCTCCTAGAAGAGCAAAGTTTCTAGATTAGCACAGATCCTGGAAGAGCAAAGTTCCTAGATGTGCACGGCTCCTAGGAGGAGCAATGTTCCTAGATGAGCACGGCTCCTAAAAGAGCACGGCTCCTGGAAGAGCAAAGTACCTAGATGAGCACAGCTCCTGGAAGAGCAAAGTTCCTAGATGAGCACGGCTCCTGGAAGAACGCAGATCCTGGAAGAGCACAGCTCCTGGAAGAGCAAAGTTCCTAGATGAGCACAGCTCCTGGAAGAGCACGGCTCCTCGAAGAGCAAAGTACCTAGATGAGCACAGCTCCTGGAATGCAAAGTTCCTAGATGAGCACGGCTCATGGAAAAACACAGCTCCTTGAAGAGCACAGCTCCTGGAAGAGCAAAGTTTCTAGATGAGCACGGCTCCTGGAAGAGTAAAGTTCCTAGATGAGCACAGATCCTGGAACAGCACGGCTCCTGGAATAGCACGTCTCCTGGAAGAGCACGGCTCCTAGAAGAACACCGTTGCTAGAAGAGCACGTTCCTGGAAGATCACGACTTCCAGAAGAACACGGCTGCTGGAAGAGCAAAGTTCCTAGATGAGCACGGCTCCTGGAAAAACACAGCTCCTGGAAGAGCAAAGTTTCTAGATGAGCACGGCTCCTGGAAGAGCAAAGTTCCTAGATGAGCACAGCTCCTGGAAAAGCACAGCTCCTGGAAGAGCACGGCTCATGGAAAAGCAAAGTTCCTAGATGAGCACTGCTCCTGGAAGAGCAAAGTTCCTAGATGAGCACAGCTCCTGGAAAAGCACGGCTCCTGTGAGAGCACGGCTCCTGTAAGAGCACGGCTCCTAGAAGAATACCGCTGCTGGAAGAGCGCGGCTCCTGGAAGAGTACGGCTCCTGGAAGAGCACGTTTCTGGAAGAGCACGCCTCATGGAAAAGCAAAGTTCCTAGATGAGCACAGCTCCTGGAAAAGCAAAGTTCCGAGATGAGCACAGCTCCTGGAAGAGCACGGCTCCTGGAAGAGCAAAGTACCTAGATGAGCACAGCTCCTGGAAGAGCAAAGTTCATAGATTAGCACGGCTCCTGGAAGAACACAGATCCTGGAAGAGCACAGCTCCTGGAAGAGTAAAGTTCCTAGATGAGCACAGATCCTGGAAAAGCACAGCGCCTGGAAGAGCACGGATCCTGGAAGAGCAAAGTTCCTAGATGAGCACAGCTCCTGGAACAGCACGGCTCCTGGAATAGCACGTCTCCTGGAAGAGCACGGCTCCTAGAAGAACACCGTTGCTAGAAGAGCACGTTCCTGGAAGATCACGACTTCCAGAAGAACACGGCTGCTGGAAGAGCAAAGTTCCTAGATGAGCACGGCTCCTGGAAAAACACAGCTCCTGGAAGAGCAAAGTTTCTAGATGAGCACGGCTCCTGGAAGAGCAAAGTTCCTAGATGAGCACAGCTCCTGGAAAAGCACAGCTCCTGGAAGAGCACGGCTCATGGAAAAGCAAAGTTCCTAGATGAGCACTGCTCCTGGAAGAGCAAAGTTCCTAGATGAGCACAGCTCCTGGAAAAGCACGGCTCCTGTGAGAGCACGGCTCCTGTAAGAGCACGGCTCCTAGAAGAATACCGCTGCTGGAAGAGCGCGGCTCCTGGAAGAGTACGGCTCCTGGAAGAGCACGTTTCTGGAAGAGCACGGCTCCTAGAAGAACACGGCTGCTGGAAGAGCAAAGTTCCTAGATGAGCACGGCTCCTGGAAAAACACAGCTCCTGGAAGAGCACAGCTCCTGGAAGAGCAAAGTTTCTAGATGAGAACGGCTACTGGAAGAGCACAGCTTATGGAAGAGCACGGCTCCTGGAAGAGCAAAGTTCCTAGATGAGCACAGCTCCTGGAAAAGCACGGCTCCTGTGAGAGCACGGCTCCTGTAAGAGCACGGCTCCTAGAAGAATACCGCTGCTGGAAGAGCGCGGCTCCTGGAAGAGTACGGCTCCTGGAAGAGCACGTTTCTGGAAGAGCACGGCTCCTAGAAAAACACGGCTGCTGGAAGAGCAAAGTTCCTAGATGAGCACGGCTCCTTGAAAAACACAGCTCCTGGAAGAGCACAGCTCCTGGAAGAGCAAAGTTTCTAGATGAGAACGGCTACTGGAAGAGCACAGCTTATGGAAGAGCACGGCTCCTGGAAGAGCAAAGTTCCTAGATGAGCACGGCTCCTGGAAGAACAAAGTTCCTAGATGAGCATGGCTCCTGGAAGAGCAAAGATCCTAGATGAGCATGGCTCCTGGAAGAGCAAAGTTCCTAGATGAGCACAGATCCTGGCAGAGCACGGCTCCTGGAAGAGCAAAGTTCCTAGATGAACACGGCTCCTGGAAGAGCAAAAATCCTAGATGAGCACAGCTCCTGGAAGAGCAAAGTTCCTAGATGAGCACGGCTCCTGGAAGAGCAAAGTTCCTAGATGAGCACGGCTCCTGGAAGAACACAGATCCTGGAAGAGCACAGCTCCTAGATGAGTAAAGTTCCTAGATGAGCATGGCTCCTGGAAGAGCAAAGTTCCTAGATGAGCACAGATCCTGGCAGAGCACGGCTCCTGGAAGAGCAAAGTTCCTAGATGAACACGGCTCCTGGAAGAGCAAAAATCCTAGATGAGCACAGCTCCTGGAAGAGCAAAGTTCCTAGATGAGCACGGCTCCTGGAAGAGCAAAGTTCCTAGATGAGCACGGCTCCTGGAAGAACACAGATCCTGGAAGAGCACAGCTCCTAGATGAGTAAAGTTCCTAGATGAGCACGGCTCCTGGATGAGCAAAGTTCCTAGATGAGCACAGCTCCTGGAAGAACACAGCTCCTGGAAGAGCAAAGTTCCTAGATGAGCACGGCTCCTGGAAAAACACAGCTCCTGGAAGAGCACAGCTCCTGGAAGAGCAAAGTTTCTAGATGAGAACGGCTACTGGAAGAGCACAGCTTATGGAAGAGCACGGCTCCTGGAAGAGCAAAGTTCCTAGATGAGCACGGCTCCTGGAAGAACAAAGTTCCTAGATGAGCACAGCTCCTGGAAAAGCACGGCTCCTGTGAGAGCACGGCTCCTGTAAGAGCACGGCTCCTAGAAGAATACCGCTGCTGGAAGAGCGCGGCTCCTGGAAGAGTACGGCTCCTGGAAGAGCACGTTTCTGGAAGAGCACGGCTCCTAGAAAAACACGGCTGCTGGAAGAGCAAAGTTCCTAGATGAGCACGGCTCCTTGAAAAACACAGCTCCTGGAAGAGCACAGCTCCTGGAAGAGCAAAGTTTCTAGATGAGAACGGCTACTGGAAGAGCACAGCTTATGGAAGAGCACGGCTCCTGGAAGAGCAAAGTTCCTAGATGAGCACGGCTCCTGGAAGAACAAAGTTCCTAGATGAGCATGGCTCCTGGAAGAGCAAAGATCCTAGATGAGCATGGCTCCTGGAAGAGCAAAGTTCCTAGATGAGCACAGATCCTGGCAGAGCACGGCTCCTGGAAGAGCAAAGTTCCTAGATGAACACGGCTCCTGGAAGAGCAAAAATCCTAGATGAGCACAGCTCCTGGAAGAGCAAAGTTCCTAGATGAGCACGGCTCCTGGAAGAGCAAAGTTCCTAGATGAGCACGGCTCCTGGAAGAACACAGATCCTGGAAGAGCACAGCTCCTAGATGAGTAAAGTTCCTAGATGAGCATGGCTCCTGGAAGAGCAAAGTTCCTAGATGAGCACAGATCCTGGCAGAGCACGGCTCCTGGAAGAGCAAAGTTCCTAGATGAACACGGCTCCTGGAAGAGCAAAAATCCTAGATGAGCACAGCTCCTGGAAGAGCAAAGTTCCTAGATGAGCACGGCTCCTGGAAGAGCAAAGTTCCTAGATGAGCACGGCTCCTGGAAGAACACAGATCCTGGAAGAGCACAGCTCCTAGATGAGTAAAGTTCCTAGATGAGCACGGCTCCTGGATGAGCAAAGTTCCTAGATGAGCACAGCTCCTGAAAGAACACAGCTCCTGGAAGAGCAAAGTTCCTAGATGAGCACAGCTCCTGAAAGAGCAAAGTTCCCAGATAATCACAGCTCCTGGAAGAGCAAAGATCCTAGATGAGTATGGCTCCTGGAAGAGCAAAGTTCTCTATGAAAACAGCTCCTGGAAGAGCACGGCTCCTGAAGAGCAATGTTCCTAGATGAGGACGGCTCCTGGAAGAGCAAAAATCTTAGATGAGCACAGCTCCTGGAAGAGCACAGCTTCTGGAATATCAAAGTTTCTAGATAAGCACAGCTTCTGGAAGAGCAAAGTTCCTAGATGAGCACAGCTCCTGGAAGAGCACGGCTCCTGGAAGAGCACAGCTCTTGGAAGAGCAAAGTTCCTAGATGAGCACGGCTCCTAGAAGAGCAAAGTTCCTAGATGAACACGGCTCCTGGAAGAGCAAAAATCCTAGATGAGCACAGCTCCTGGAAGAGCAAAGTCCTAGATGAGCACGGCTCCTTGAAAAACACAGCTCCTGGAAGAGCACAGCTCCTGGAAGAGCAAAGTTTCTAGATGAGAACGGCTACTGGAAGAGCACAGCTTATGGAAGAGCACGGCTCCTGGAAGAGCAAAGTTCCTAGATGAGCACGGCTCCTGGAAGAACAAAGTTCCTAGATGAGCATGGCTCCTGGAAGAGCAAAGATCCTAGATGAGCATGGCTCCTGGAAGAGCAAAGTTCCTAGATGAGCACAGATCCTGGCAGAGCACGGCTCCTGGAAGAGCAAAGTTCCTAGATGAACACGGCTCCTGGAAGAGCAAAAATCCTAGATGAGCACAGCTCCTGGAAGAGCAAAGTTCCTAGATGAGCACGGCTCCTGGAAGAGCAAAGTTCCTAGATGAGCACGGCTCCTGGAAGAACACAGATCCTGGAAGAGCACAGCTCCTAGATGAGTAAAGTTCCTAGATGAGCATGGCTCCTGGAAGAGCAAAGTTCCTAGATGAGCACAGATCCTGGCAGAGCACGGCTCCTGGAAGAGCAAAGTTCCTAGATGAACACGGCTCCTGGAAGAGCAAAAATCCTAGATGAGCACAGCTCCTGGAAGAGCAAAGTTCCTAGATGAGCACGGCTCCTGGAAGAGCAAAGTTCCTAGATGAGCACGGCTCCTGGAAGAACACAGATCCTGGAAGAGCACAGCTCCTAGATGAGTAAAGTTCCTAGATGAGCACGGCTCCTGGATGAGCAAAGTTCCTAGATGAGCACAGCTCCTGAAAGAACACAGCTCCTGGAAGAGCAAAGTTCCTAGATGAGCACAGCTCCTGAAAGAGCAAAGTTCCCAGATAATCACAGCTCCTGGAAGAGCAAAGATCCTAGATGAGTATGGCTCCTGGAAGAGCAAAGTTCTCTATGAAAACAGCTCCTGGAAGAGCACGGCTCCTGAAGAGCAATGTTCCTAGATGAGGACGGCTCCTGGAAGAGCAAAAATCTTAGATGAGCACAGCTCCTGGAAGAGCACAGCTTCTGGAATATCAAAGTTTCTAGATAAGCACAGCTTCTGGAAGAGCAAAGTTCCTAGATGAGCACAGCTCCTGGAAGAGCACGGCTCCTGGAAGAGCACAGCTCTTGGAAGAGCAAAGTTCCTAGATGAGCACGGCTCCTAGAAGAGCAAAGTTCCTAGATGAACACGGCTCCTGGAAGAGCAAAAATCCTAGATGAGCACAGCTCCTGGAAGAGCAAAGTCCTAGATGAGCACGGCTCCTGGAAGAACACAGATCCTGGAAGAGCACAGCTCCTGGAAGAGCAAAGTTCCTAGATGAGCACAGCTCCTGGAAGAGCAAAGTTACTAGATGAGCTCGGCTCCTGGAAGAGAAGACAGTCAACGACCAAGATGACCGTGACAGAAAATGTTAGAGATTATTTACAGGCAACTTTCATGATAGTCTGATTTTAATACTGGAAAAACAAAACGGTAGAAACCAATAGAACAAATGATTTAACTAGAACTAGTTACACGTATTTATTTAGGTCTGCATGTACATCATCTTAGTCTGTACATCATCTTCTGTCTGTACATCATGTTCTGTGTGTACATCATCTTCTTTCTGTACATCATCTTCTGTATGTTGTCTAACACGTAAGCACATTTCAGTTCCAGTGGCGATAATCTAAATATATGCAGTGTCTTCCTATGTGGACATTATTTCAAGCAATATATTGTAACTGCGTTCTGCCATATACATGATGAAATATCATATATGGCCGTCGGTTATCACATTATCTTCGCTTGCCAAACTCAAGCACTCAGTATCGATGCTCTTTTGTATATTTCTAGATCGATATTTGTGCGACGATATGAAGCTTAAATATTGGGGAACAGTCAGGTCGATTGTTCTGATTGATGAACGTACCAAGAACTTCTGGTGAAACGTACCAAGAACTTCTGGTGAACAGTTTACTTGTTTCTAACATACAAAGAACTGCTGGTAAACAGTTTACTTGTTTCTGACATTTCAAGAACTGCTGGTGAACAGTTTACTTGTTTCCGATATACCAAGAACTGCTGGTGAACAGTTTACTTGTTTCTGACATACAAAGAACTGCTGGTGAACAGTTTACTTGTTTCTGACATAACAAGAACTGCTGGTGAACAGTTTACTTGTTTCTGACATAACAAGAACTGCTGGTGAACAGTTTACTTGTTTCTGACATAACAAGAACTGCCGGTGAACAGTTTACTTGTTTCTGACATACAAAGAACTGCTGGTGAACAGTTTACTTGTTTCTGACATACAAAGAACTGCTGGTGAACAGTTTACTTGTTTCCGATATACCAAGAACTGCTGGTGAACAGTTTACTTGTTTCTGACATACAAAGGTCTGCTGGTGAACAGTTTACTTGTTTCTGACATACAAAGAACTGCTGGTGAACAGTTTACTTGTTTCTGACATACAAAGAACTGCTGGTGAACAGTTTACTTGTTTCTGACATATCAAGAACTGCTGGTGAACAGTTTACTTGTTTCTGACATACAAAGAACTGCTGGTGAACAGTTTACTTGTTTCTGACATAACAAGAACTGCTGGTGAACAGTTTATGTGTTTCTGACATACACAGAACTGCTGGTGAACAGTTTACTTGTTTCTGACATACCAAGAACTACTGGTGAAAAGTTTATTTGTTTCTGACATACAAAGAACTGCTGGTGAACAGTTTACTTGTTTCTGACATAACAAGAACTGCTGGTGAACAGTTTACTTGTTTCTGACATAACAAGAACTGCTGGTGAACAGTTTACTTGTTTCTGACATAACAAGAACTGCTGGTGAACAGTTTACTTGTTTCTGACATACAAAGAACTGCTGATGAACAGTTTACTTGTTTCTGACATATCAAGAACTGCTGGTGAACAGTTAACTTGTTTCTGACATAACAAGAACTGCTGGTGAACAGTTTACGTGTTTCTGACATATAAAGAACTGCTGGTGAACAGTTTACATGTTTCTGACATAACAAGAACTGCTGATGAACAGTTTACTTGTTTCTGACATACAAATAACTGCTGGTGAACAGTTTACTTGTTTCTGACATACCAAAAACTGCTGGTGAGCAGTTTCCTTGTTTCTGACATACAAAGAACTGCTGGTGAACAGTTCACTTGTTTCTGATATACCAAGTACTGCTAGTTAACAGTTTACTTGTTTCTGACATACCAAGAACTGCTGGTGAAAAGTTTACTTGCTTCTGACATACCAAGAACTGCTGGTGAACAGTTTACTTGTTTCTGACATACCAAGAACTGCTGGTGAACAGTTTACTTGTTTCTGACATACAAAGAACTGCTGTTGAACAGTTTACTTGTTTCTGACATACAAAGAACTGCTGGTGAACAGTTTACTTGTTTCTGACATAACAAGAACTGCTGGTGAACAGTTTATGTGTTTCTGACATACAAAGAACTGCTGGTGAACAGTTTACTTGTTTCTGACATACCAAGAACTACTGGTGAAAAGTTTATTTGTTTCTGACATACAAAGAACTGCTGGTGAACAGTTTACTTGTTTCTGACATAACAAGAACTGCTGGTGAACAGTTTACTTGTTTCTGACATAACAAGAACTGCTGGTGAACAGTTTACTTGTTTCTGACATAACAAGAACTGCTGGTGAACAGTTTACTTGTTTCTGACATACAAAGAACTGCTGATGAACAGTTTACTTGTTTCTGACATATCAAGAACTGCTGGTGAGCAGTTTACTTGTTTCTGATATACCAAGAACTGCTGGTGAACAGTTTACTTGTTTCTGACATAACAAGAACTGCTGGTGAACAGTTAACTTGTTTCTGACATAACAAGAACTGCTGGTAAACAGTTTACGTGTTTCTGACATATAAAGAACTGCTGGTGAACAGTTTACATGTTTCTGACATAACAAGAACTGCTGATGAACAGTTTACTTGTTTCTGACATACAAATAACTGCTGGTGAACAGTTTACTTGTTTCTGACATACCAAAAACTGCTGGTGAGCAGTTTCCTTGTTTCTGACATACAAAGAACTGCTGGTGAACAGTTCACTTGTTTCTGACATATCAAGAACTGCTGGTGAACATTTTACTTGTTTCTGATATTCAAAGAACTGCTGGTGAACAGTTTACTTGTTTCTGACATACCAAGAACTGCTGGTGAACAGTTTACTTGTTTCTGACATAATAAGAACTGCTGGTGAACAGTTTACTTGTTTCTGACATACAAAGAACTGCTGGAGGACAGTTTACTTGTTTCTGAAATACAAAGAACTGCTGGTGAACTGTTTACTGGTTTCTGACATACCAAGAACTGCTGGTGAACAGTTTACTTGTTTCTGACATACAAAGAACTGGTAGAGGACAGTTTACTTTTTTCTGAAATACAAAGAACTGCTGGTGAACAGTTTACTTGTTTCTGACATACAAAGAACTGCTGATGAACAGTTCACTTGTTTCTGACATAACAAGAACTGCTGGTGAACAGTTTACTTGTTTCTGACATAACAAGAACTGCTGGTGAACAGTGAACAGTTTACTTGTTTCTGACATAACAAGAACTGCTGGTGAACAGTTTACTTGTTTCTTACATACAAAAAACTGCTGGAGGACAGTTTACTTGTTTCTGACATAACAAGAACTGCTGGTGAACAGTTTACTTGTTTCTGACATAACAAGTACTGCTGGTGAACAGTTTACTTGTTTCTCACATAACAAGAACTGCTGGTGAACAGTTTACTTGTTTCTGACATACAAAGAACTGCTGTTGAACAGTTTACTTGTTTCTGACGTACAAAGAACTGCTGGTGAACAGTTTACTTGTTTCTGACATAACAAGAACTGCTGGTGAACAGTTTACGTGTTTCTGACATACAAAGAACTGCTGGTGAACAGTTTACTTGTTTCTGACATACCAAGAACTACTGGTGAACAGTTTACTTGTTTCTGACATACAAAGAACTGCTGGTGAACAGTTTACTTGTTTCTGACATAACAAGAACTGCTGGTGAACAGTTTACTTGTTTCTGACATAACAAGAACTGCTGGTGAACAGTTTACGTGTTTCTGACATACAAAGAACTGCTGGTGAACAGTTTACTTGTTTCTGACATAATAAGAACTGCTGGTGAACAGTTTACTTGTTTCTGACATACAAAGAACTGCTGGAGGACAGTTTACTTGTTTCTGACATACAAAGAACTGCTGGTGAACAGTTCACTTGTTTCTGAAATACAAAGAACTGCTGGTGAACAGTTTACTTGTTTCTGACATAACAAGAACTGCTGGTGAACAGTTTACTTGTTTCTGACATAACAAGAACTGCTGGTGAACAGTTTACTTGTTTCTTACATACAAAAAACTGCTGGAGGACAGTTTACTTGTTTCTGAAATACAAAGAACTGCTGGTGAACAGTTTACTTGTTTCTGACATACCAAGAACTGCTGATGAACAGTTCACTTGTTTCTGAAATACAAAGAACTGCTGGTGAACAGTTTACTTGTTTCTGACATAACAAGAATTGCTGGTGAACAGTTTACTTGTTTCTGACATAACAAGAACTGCTGGTGAACAGTTTACTTGTTTCTTACATACAAAAAACTGCTGGAGGACAGTTTACTTGTTTCTGAAACACAAAGAACTGCTGGTGAACAGTTTACTTGTTTCTGACATACAAAGAACTGCTGATGAACAGTTCACTTGTTTCTGAAATACAAAGAACTGCTGGTGAACAGTTTACTTGTTTCTGATATACAAAGAACTGCTGGTGAACAGTTTACTTGTTTCCAACATAACAAGAACTGCTGGTGAACAGTTTACTTGTTTCTGACATACCAAGAACTGCTGGTGAACAGTTTACTTGTTTCTGACATAACAAGAACTGCTGGTGAACAGTTTACTTGTTTCTTACATACAAAAAACTGCTGGAGGAAAGTTTACTTGTTTCTGACATACAAAGAACTGCTGGTGAACAGTTTACTTGTTTCTGACATACTAAGAACTGCTGGATGACAGTTTACTTGTTTCTGACATAACAATAACTGCTGGTGAACAGTTTACTTGTTTCTGACATACCAAGAACTGCTGGTGAACAGTTTACTTGTTTCTGACATACCAAAAACTGCTTGTGAACAGTTTACTTGTTTCTGACATACCAAGAACTGCTGGTGAACAGTTTACTTGTTTCTGACATAACAAGAACTGCTGGTGAACAGTTTACTTGTTTCTGATATACAAAGAACTGCTGGTGAACAGTTTACTTGTTTCTGACATAACAAGAACTGCTGGTGAACAGTTTACTTGTTTCTGACATACAAAGAACTGCTGGTGAACAGTTTACTTGTTTCTGACATACAAAGAACTGCTGGTGAACAGTTTACTTGTTTCTGACATACCAAGAACTGCTGGTGAACAGTTTACTTGTTTCTGACATAACAAGAATTGCTGGTGAACAGTTTACTTGTTTCTGACATACAAAAAACTGCTGGAGGACAGTTTACTTGTTTCTGACATACAAAGAACTGCTGGTGAACAGTTTACTTGTTTCTGACATATCAAGAACTGCTGGTGAACAGTTTACTTGTTTCTGACATAACAAGAACTGCTGGTGAACAGTTTACTTGTTTCTGACATACCAAGAACTGCTGGTGAACAGTTTACTTGTTTCTGACATAACAAGAACTGCTGGTGAACAGTTTACTTGTTTCTGATATACAAAGAACTGCTGGTGAACAGTTTACTTGTTTCTGACATAACAAGAACTGCTGGTGAACAGTTTACTTGTTTCTGACATAACAAGAACTGCTGGTGAACAGTTTACTTGTTTCTGACATACCAAGAACTGCTGGTGAACAGTTTACTTGTTTCTGATATACCAAGAACTGCTGGTGAACAGTTTACTTGTTTCTGACATAACAAGAACTGCTGGTGAACAGTTCACTTGTTTCTGACATACAAAGAACTGCTGGTGAACAGTTTACTTGTTTCTGACATAACAAGAACTGCTGGTAAACAGTTTACTTGTTTCTGATATACAAAGAACTGCTGGTGAACAGTTTACTTGTTTCTGACATAACAAGAACTGCTGGTAAACAGTTTACTTGTTTCTGATATACAAAGAACTGCTGGTGAACAGTTTACTTGTTTCTGACATAACAAGAACTGCTGGTAAACAGTTTACTTGTTTCTGATATACAAAGAACTGCTGGTAAACAGTTTACTTGTTTCTGACATGATTTCTTATCTTCATGTCTTCTTCTTTGTCTTCTTCTTCTTCGAACGCTACATATCGACCACTTGTCAAACCAATTTTTGTGATTTGTATGTTATCTAAGACTAAAATCGATTGAACGTTGTGCCAGTTATGCGCCTACGAGTAAGCCAGCACATATGATTTCTGTGACGCTTTTTATTTACTAGGGAAGCTTCCCTAGGCCACTACACCAGTCACCTCTTTTAGCGTTAATTGTGGACATGCCAGACAGTGTCGTCTTCGTGGTAGAGAGAGAAGATGTAGTAATCAACTTCTCATGGGTACGGTGAGCAAATGGACTTTAGGATGGCTGCTGCAGTGGAGGACAGAGCATGCATGGGAATGCCCAATGGGCCGTGACGTCGATCGCATAACATAACATAACATAACATAACATAAGATAACCTCTTATGGCACGCCTTGTAGGTCGCAGTGTTAATATTCTTTGCTACCTATGCAAGCCCCGGCAACACATGGACGTTATCTTCAAGAATATACAACTATTGACCCTGGTTAGAATTATCTACATGGAGTAAGGCAAGCAATATAAAAAACATCAGTTGGCTGTAGCAGTTAGAATTATCCATATGGAGTAAGGCAAGCAATTTAAAAAAACATCAGTTGGCTGTAGCAGTTAGAATTATCCACATGGAGTAAGGCAAGCAATATAAAAAACATCAGTTGGCTGTAGCAGTTAGAATTATCCACATGGAGTAAGGCAAGCAATATAAAAAACATCAGTTGGCTGTAGCAGTTAGAATTATCCACATGGAGTAAGGCAAGCAATATAAAAAACATCAGTTGGCTGTAGCAGTTAGGTGGGAGTTGCTTGGGGAGGAAGGGAGGGAAGATGGTGAAGAGGAAGGAAAACAAAGAGTGGAAGGAAAACATATATATTTAGTACATAACATACTTTGTATATGTTTGTAAAGTCTGAGGGGGATGGTTTTGAAAAATTGCAATGAAAGCAATATTTGAGAATGTACGGGAATATAGCTTTGAAAACAATAATAGACATGACTGCTTATGGTAACAGCTTGTGAGTGTGTGTGTGTGTTCTCGATAGTTTTGTGTGTGTGTGTAGATATTAGTTGAACAAGTTTCATATGTTAGCATGATGTAATACAATATTGGGTCGAAGAGTTGTAGAACGACGTCAGTAGTGTGTTATACAAGTGTGTTATACAAGTGTGTTATACAAGTGTGTTATGTGTAGATTTATTGTGTTATACAAGTGTGTTATACAAGTGTGTTATACAAGTGTGTTATACAAGTGTGTTATACAAGTGTGTTATGTGTAGATTTATTGTGTTATACAAGTGTGTTATACAAGTGTGTTATACAAGTGTGTTATACAAGTGTGTTATACAAGTGTGTTATACAAGTGTGTTATACAAGTGTGTTATACAAGTGTGTTATGTGTAGATTTATTGTGTTATACAAGTGTGTTATGTGTAGAGTTATTGTGTTATACAAGTGTGTTATGTGTAGCGTTATTATGTTATACAAGTGTTATACAAGTGTGTTATGTGTAGAGATATTGTGTTATACAAGTGTGTTATGTGTAGAGATATTGTGTTATACAAGTGTGTTATGTGGAGAAGGATAGCATTTGGGAAGTATGTTGTGACTGTTCTCCAGAAAGTTTGTATTTCCCATCTGTTCCCTCTCTCAGTGTTGGTGGTATGCTTTCCATCTGTCCCCTCTCTCAGTGTTGGGGTGTGCTTCCCATCTGTCCCCTCTCTCAGTGTTGGGGTGTGCTTCCCATCTGTCCCCTCTCTCAGTGTTGGGGTGTGCTTCCCATCTGTCCCCTATCTCAGTGTTGGGGGTGTGCTTCCCATCTGTCCTCCTCTCAGTGTTGGGGTGTCCTTCCCATCTGTCCCCTCTCTCAGTGTTGGGGTGTGCTTCCCATCTGTCCCCTCTCTCAGGGTTGGGGGTGTGTTTCCTGGCATAAGCCAACTCTGAAAGCCGTCAAATCACAAAGTAGATCTGATATCATGATGTGGTACCATAAAGTTTTTGTTTTCGTTTTGTAAAATGCTAACAGTAGTCCATCTACAGAAATGTGTGTCCGGTTGGGCAAGATTGGTGCCATCTCTATGCTTGGGAAAAAATCCTGACTAGACCTGATGAGAGAGAAAACCTCTCTTGTGTTGCAACTTTCTGATGATTAACACCGGGACGTAAAGTGCAAGTACCACGCACAGGATACGATACTCTCCTTATTTCTTAAACATTTGGATACTTGTTGTCAAGAGTAAAATAGAGGTTGGCTTTATCAGTAGACTTTATGGGGAGAGGAATGAGTACAGTGAACCATACCTTGACTGTTGCTGTATCATTGGCTAGTACAGTGAACGCACTTTTTACCATATTTCTAGAACAGTCTAAGCCTGATTCATGTCTTGGATGGGTAGAACAGTCTAATCCTGATTCATGTCTTGGATGGGTAGAACAGTCTAATCCTGATTCATGTCTTGGATGGGTAGAACAGTCTAATCCTGATTCATGTCTGGGATGGGTACAACAGTCTAAGTCTGATTATGTCTAAGATGGGTAGAAAAGTCTAAGTCTGATTCATGTATGGGATGAGTAGAACAGTCTAAGTCTGATTCATGTTTGGGATGGGTAGAACAGTCTGTCTGATTCATGTCTGGGATGGGAAGAACAGTCTAAGCCTGATTCATGTCTGGGATGGGTAGAACTGTCTAAGTCTGATTCATGTCTGGGATGGGTAGAACAGTCTAAGTCTGATTCATGTTTGGGATGGGTAGAACAGTCTAAGTCTGATTCATGTCTGGGATGGGAAGAACAGTCTAAGTCTGATTCATGTCTGGGATGGGTAGAAAAGTCTGTCTGATTCATGTCTGGGATGGGTACAACAGTCTAAGTCTGATTCATATCTGGGATTGGTTGAACAGTCTGTCTGATCCATGTTTAGGATATGTAGAACAGTCTAAGTCTTATTCATGTCTAGGAAGTGTAGAAAGTGTATATGCATATATCATACATCAGACAGTATACAGTAAACGTATGCATATATCATACATGAGACAGTGTACAGTAAATGGATATATTGCGAAGGAGATGGGAACACCTATGGACATGCAAAAAGCATTCCATGTAACATTCATAGCGCACAGCGTCACTCAAGCACTAGCTCAGTAGTTCGTGAAACGAAACCGGAAAATACCCGACCAAACATGGTCGAAATGCGCTAGCAGAGTCATGTCCAGAATCAAAAAGTCATGATTCTGAATGGCCCTCCCGCATTCCGCCATTGATAGCATGATTTTTTCTTGATATCGGAGCACCGATGGACATGGCTGAAGTGCATTGAATATATTGTGAAGAATATCGGAGCACCTATGGACATGGCCGAAGTGCATTGAAGATATTGTGAAGGAGATGGGAGCACCTATGGACATGGCCGGAGCGCATTGAAGATATTGTGAAGAATATCGGAGCACGTATGGACATGGCCGGAGTGCATTGAAGATATTGTGAAGGAGATGGGAGCACCTATGAATATGGCCGGAGTGCATTGAAAATATTCCAAAAGGAAACTGAAACATGTGTCAGTACACTGCCCAATGTGTGCATGTACACGCGCGTGTGTGTAGTAATATGTTTGTATATGTGATCCTTCCGGAATTGAAACAGGAGAGGAATGGATTGCTGCACCACCTCAATTTCCGACTGCTATCACAGTTATTACATTTATTAAGAAAAACTGCGAACAAAATAATCTATCAATGATTAACGTGGAGGTGGAGGCCCTCTTGACTGCCATAGTGAATGAAACAGATGTGGTTATTTACATCGATGGCTCAGTCATTCGTCAACAACGCTGTGCGTGGACTTTATCAGCACGCTCAGGAGGAAAAT
Source organism: Arion vulgaris (assembly GCA_020796225.1). Classification (NCBI taxonomy): domain Eukaryota; kingdom Metazoa; phylum Mollusca; class Gastropoda; order Stylommatophora; family Arionidae; genus Arion; species Arion vulgaris. Next base: position 26,116,682 of record CM036767.1, read on the forward strand.
AATAAGAGAGGCCAGTGGGGCCTACGCAACAACCACAAGTAGTTTGACAATGGAGGTTCAGGCGGTTACGGAGGCGGTGAAATGGTTGGCATCTCACAACTACTCTCGTGCTTTCATACTCCGTGACTCCATGAGCATGATTCTTCAAGTCGAATCAGGAATTGTGAGGTGCAACTGGGTATTTGTACAGACAATGATCAGAGAAATCACCTTCATTTTGTCCCTGGGCACGCAGGAATTAGGAGTAATGAACGAGCTGATAGATTGGCTGGCTTGGCTACAATATCAGAGGGAGTTCCCATGGATTGAAATGACATTCTTCACGCATTGAGAGTCTTTCCGAACAGAGGAGTTTCAGGACTGTGAATGTACACTGACAACAAATGATAGAAGACATGGTTGAGAAATGAAGACATCAGGAAAAAATTGGGTTCAACATCGGTACTAGACTTCATCAAGAAACAACAAATTAAATTGTTCGGTCACGTAAGCAGATTACCAACAGACAGTGCACCTCAAAGAGCAATGTTGCTCCGATACAATGGGTACAAAGCAAAAGGCCGGCCACGAAAAAGATGAACCTCAGAGATAACAGAGGCGACGAAAGAGACCATCTACGAAGCGCATACAAGAGCCCGTTTTAGAAATCTCTTCCTGACCTGACGCTGTGAGGCAAACAGGATTCGAGAAAGAAGAAGAAGAATCCCACTCACTGACCAGATTGAGAGAGATGGATGTCAATATTGGTGCAGCCCGAAAAGAACGACATACTAAATATGCAAGGAGATTGATTAATCAACATCGAACTGACGTGTTGGGCCGCTGAACGCTGCTGGATTTGCTGAGGCGGAGATCTGAGCACCTATGGACATGTCCGGAGTGCTATGATGATAGTCCTCATATTACTGATAACTGATGTTTGTATATACGCCTCACATTATAAATTGTTAATTCGTTTTATGCAAGGAGTTACCTCCTGTTTCCTTTGTTTCCTCCTGTTAACCAAATATTTATATCTCTGGTACATTTGCCGGTTTCTGTTTGTTGTTTGCATATAGATCAGTATTACTGTATTATTGAAATGTTAATGTGTATGTTCTTCCTTATTTCCTGACTATTTGTCATGGTGACCAGACGTTGATTTCTCTCTAGTGTTTCTCCTCTGTCTGATTGCTTGTGCATCCAATAGAACTATTGATCTAATCGATAGCCATCACAACCTCTTGTAACTTTTCTTTTGATAATTTCACGTTCTAGAATGCCAGCAGTCTTTTCTATTTGCTGTTTTCTTTGTTCATCCTTTTCGCTTGTATTAGTTTTATATTTCTGATTTTTCTGCTGTCTTTTCCTTGTTTTCTTTCTCGTTTCTTTTCTCATATCGTGTCCTTGCTTTTCTTTCTATGTTTTGTTAGTTTGTCCCCCGCCCCCTCTTTTCTTAATGTTGCCAATACTATTTGTCTGACTTATATGTCTTGGTCCGTTGTTGATGTGATATGTTTATGATACTTGGAATGCTAGTTAGATCTTTCACTTCGTACATTTTGTTTAACCCCATGATTTATTTATATTGTAATGCATACATAATTAGACAGTATACTGACTTTGTGTTATCTTACAGTATACAATAAAACAGTACATCACTTATAGTATCAATAAAACAGTACATCAGCTTATAGTATACAATAAGACAGTACATGTAGTTGATCTTACAGATACACATAAAACAGTACATCAGCTTTAGTATACAATAAGACAGTACATCAGCTTATAGTATACAATAAGACAGTACATATGCTTACAGCATACAATAAAACAGTACATCAGCTTTGGCATACAATAAGACAGTACATCAGCTTACAGTATCATTAAGACAGTACATGTCTACAGCATTTCAATAACACGGTACATCAGTTGAAGAGCATCTCAGAAACTTAGTAAGTCTCATGGAGCATGGTCTTCACTTGAAACTGTCAGTTTGACGACATTACTCAGTTAAACTCAGTTGACAGAGTTGATATATAGCAGCACATGGTTCATCAGTTGACAGAGTTGATATATAGTAGCACATGGTGCATCAGTTGACAAGTTGATATTAGTAGCACATGGCATCAGTTAATATAACTTGTTCTACGACTTCTCGAATAGATCACACTTTACAAATATCAGAGCTGCTCCAGAGAAATAAGTATCTGCTACAAGTACTATTGTACTACTACTACTGCTGTTTTACTTCTACTGCTGTTTTACTTCTACTGCTGTTTTACTATTGCTGTTTTACGACTACTGCTGTTTTACCACTACTGATGTTTTACTACTACTGCTGTTTTACTTCTACTGCTGTTTTACTTCTACTGATGTTTTACTACTACTGATGTTTTACTACTACTACTGTTTTACTACTACTACTGCTGTTTTACTACTTAGTTAGTTAGTCTTTCCTCTTGGGCCTGTGGGCGGCACATAGGGCAGAGGTCATAGCTCTCCATGTCTCGCGGTTCGTTGCTATCTGTTTTAGGTCTTTAATGTTTACTAGGCCCATCGTTGAGCCTTCTCTGGTGATGGTTCTACGCAGAGTCTCTCTTGGTCTTCCTCGTTTTCTTTTTCCCTCTGGTGTCCATATGAGGGATTGGTAAGGAGTCTTCTCTCATCCATTCTAAGTGTGTGGCCGATGTAGTTCCAGCGGCGCTTTCTTATAAAATTTGATACATTTTCTGGCTTGGTCTCTTGTCTTATTTGTGTATTAGGTCTGAAATCTGACCATTTGAGGTTCAGTATTCTTCTAAGACATTTATTCTCAAAGTTATCTAATTTTCTTTCTAGAGCTTTTGTTGCTTTCCAACTCTCGCATCCATAAGTTAATACTGGAATCACACAAGAGTTAAAGATCTTTAATTTTAAGTGCTTGCTGAGTGAATTGGACTTCCATATATTTGACAATTTGTTAAAAGCACTTGATGCCAATGCGATTCTGTATGGACTTTCTGGCGCTGTATCCCCCGTTGATGTCATCATACTCCCTAGGTATGTAAAACTTTTGACTTTTTCAAGAGTCTAGTTTTTTAGTTGGAAATTTTCTGGACTGCTGGTAAGGTCAACAATTTTTGTTTTTGTGGTGTTGATTTGGAGACCAATTTGTCCTGAGATATTTTGGAGAAGGTTTGTTTTCATTTGAATATCTTGGTGTGATGAACTCAAAAGGCTATATCGTCGGCAAAATCAAGGTCTTCTAAAATTTTATCAACCCATTTGATGCCCAAATTTGCGTTATTTGTGTATTTTCGCATGGCCCAGTCAATTGCTATTCCAAAGAGCATTGGCGATAAGACGCAGCCTTGTTTCACTCCTGTTTCCACTGGGAACCAGCCAGAGTTACCGAAATCTGTTCTTACACTTCAGCGCGATTCACTGTAGAAGGATTTTATGATGTTGATGAATTTAATAGGGAAACCGTAATTTTTGAGTAGTTTCCAAAGCGTAGGACAGTGAATACTGTCAAACGCATTCTGAAAATCAACAAAGTTGATGATTAAATTCGATTGAAATTCTACGAACTCTTCAATGATTACTCTTAGTGTGAAGATGGGATCTATGCATGCTCGTTTTGGTCTAAACCCTGCTTGTTCTTCTCTTAGCCTTTCGTCTATAGACTTCTTCAGTCTCTCGAGTAACATGCTACAAAAAGTTTTCCTGGCACTGACAGTAGGGTGATCCCACGCCAGTTATTACAATCAGACAAATCTCCTTTTATTAGGTAATTTGAAAATAACACCATCTTTCCACTGTTGTGGTGGGGATTCATTATGCCAGATTTCATTTATCAGTTGGAGTATATGTTGTAAGTTGTTATCATCTGCTGCTTTAAGCATTTCTCCAGAGATGTTATCATCACCAACCGCTTTGTTGTTTCTCAATTTTTAATGGCAGATTTCAACTCTTCCAGTGTGAATGGCTCGCAGGAAGCTTCTAGTGTGGGCATGGTGATTTCTTCATCTAGGTTGGGAACAATCTCTGGTTGCGGTCTATTTAGTATTTCTTTAAAATGTTCTGCCCACCGTTGTTTTTGTTGTTCTTCTGACATCAGTATCCTACCTTGATTGTCTTTGATGGGTTTATTCGGTGTAGGAGTATGTTTGCATAGTTGCTTCATAATGTGGAATACGGTCTTGTTGTTCCCAGTTTTGCAGCTGCTTCCGCATCGGTGGCTAGATTGTGAATAAAGTTTTGTTTATCTTTTCGTGTTCTTGACTTCACCTCTTTATCTAACATGGTGTATTTTGTTTCTTGGTTACTACTACTACTACTGATGTTTTACTACTACTGCTGTTTTACTTCTACTACTGCTGTTTTACTTCTACTACTGCTGTTTTACTTCTACTACTGCTGTTTTACTTCTACTACTGCTGTTTTACTTCTACTACTGCTGTTTTACTTCTACTACTGCTGTTTTACTTGTACTACTGTTGTTTTACTTGTACTACTGTTCTGTACTTTTTACTTCTACTACTGCTGTTTTATTCTACTACTGCTGTTTACTTCTACTACTGCTGTTTTACTTCTACTACTGCTGTTTTACTTCTACTACTGCTGTTTTACTTCTACTACTGCTGTTTTACTTCTACTTACCGCTGTTTACTTCTACTTACTGCTGTTTTACTTCTACTACTGCTGTTTTACTTCTACTACTGCTGTTTTACTTCTACTACAGCTGTTTTACTTCTACTACTGCTGTTTTACTTCACTACTGCTGTTTTACTTCTACATCTGTTTTACTTCTACTACTGCTGTTTTGCTTCTACTACTGCTGTTTTACTTCTACTACTGCTGTTTTACTTCTACTACTGCTGTTTTACTTCTACTACTGCTGTTTTACTTCTACTACTGCTGTTTTACTTCTACACTGCTGTTTTACTTCTACTACGCTGTTTTACTCTACACTGCTGCTTTACTTCTACTACTGCTGTTTTACTTCTACTTACTGCTGTTTTACTTCTACTACTGCTGTTTTACTTCTACTACTGCTGTTTTACTTCTACTACTGCTGTTTTACTTCTACTTACTGCTGTTTTACTTCTACTACTGCTGTTTTACTTCTACTACTGCTGTTTTACTTCTACTACTGCTGTTTTACTTCTACTACTGCTGTTTTACTTCTACTACTGCTGTTTTACTTCTACTTACTGCTGTTTTACTTCTACTTACTGCTGTTTTACTTCTACTACTGCTGTTTTACTTCTACTACTGCTGTTTTACTTCTACTACTGCTGTTTTACTTCTACTGCTGTTTTACTCTACTACTGCTGTTTTACTTCTACTACTGCTGTTTTACTTCTACTACTGATGTTTTACTACTACTGTAACAGACCAGCTGGTACAAGGCCCCAGAAAGGAAAGAAAAAACAATAAGACAAGGAGAAAGGAAATAGAATCGAAAAAAAATACAACCCCTGAATGGTACAGAAAGGTCACCCGAACCACAGACACTCTCTTTACATAAAACATAAATGACTATAGAAAATAACACTAACTAGATAACAAAAGTTTCTGCTAAATTAGCAATGTATTAAGTCAACCCTCAGGAGTCCTCAGGGACTCGCATTATAACAAGACAATTTATCGTCATAATACAATATATGCACAACTGGTAAATTATTACACCTAAATATACACAAGAAAGGTTTCAATTACACATTAACACTCTATCCTAACTAAATTGACCTAATTTAACACTCTAGTTCATTTACCCGTGATATTAAGCTTGTCCTAGAATTTGTCTTCATACTGGCTCTATTCTTCCACTGTAATTTGAAAGTTACCGCTGGCACTTTCTATAAAAGTTCTAACATATAGGAAAATGTTCCTCTCGATCACTCTGAAATATATAGTGAAAATGTTCCTCTCGATCACTCTAAATATATAGTGAAAATGTTCCTCTCGATCACTCTAAATATATAGTGAAAATGTTCCTCTCGATCACTAAATATATAGTGAAAATGATTCTCTCGATCACTTAAATATAGTGAGAATGTTCCTCTCGATCACTCTAAGTATAGGAAAAATGTTCCTCTCGATCACTCTAAATATATAGTGAAAATGTTCCTCTCGATCACTCTAAATATATAGTGAAAATGTTCCTCTCGAAACACTCTAAATATATAGTGAAAATGTTCATCTCGAAACACTCTAAATATAGGAAAATGTTCCTCTCAGAAACACTCTGAATATAGGAAAAATGTTCTCTCTGTATTCATATCGGAGAATAATATATATATAATTTACCTATACAATTTCCTCTCAGGACACATCCTGACCTCGCTCGTCAGTCACTGGTGATCTCTTTCACTTCAAATCCTTAATCAGTCAATTAAAAAATGCGATCACTGCACTTCTCTTTCATTGTATTTACATCTACTGTTAGCGTTCTGCTTCTCTTCTTCAGTAGGTTTGTCCTCACTACTTCGGCTTCACTACCTTGGCTTAACTTCAACTATCCTCATCAGCTACCTCTGGTTCAACTCTTTTAGCTTAACTGTTCTCTCTCTCTTTTTAAGCTTTATTCAATTCAACTTCAAGATGTAACATACAATTTCATTTTACATTTACAGTTTGCAAATATTTAATGGAATTGGTGCTCTTCTATTGGCAATGTGTGTCGTGTTATTTGTTATTGTGTGTTGATGTATATATGTTGAAAAGTCGTGCGTTGTATTGGCAATTACTGTGTTTAGCGTTGTTTCTGCACACCCATACGAGTAACCTGAAATCTGCCAGCATTGTTAGTATTCGTTGTTGATTGCTAGAATCTGCATGAGGGATTATATTAACGCATGATGGCTTTGTACATGTCTACTTTTGTTTTTGTGAGTGTGTTTATTTGCTGTTCTATGAGACATCTGGTCGGCGTGATTGTATTGCATACGAAAAATATGTGGTCCTCTGTTTCTGGCACATTTGTTGTGCATAGATGACAGTTATTTTTTTATGGGTTGTGATTGTCGTCCTCTTTTGTTTATTATCGGAGAAATGCTGAAAAGCAATCTGTACATGATTTCTTTTGCTTTTGGGAATGTTTGTGTTTTATGTAGATTTTTGAATGGTTCTGTGAAGTCTTGTATGAATAGGTTGTATCCCCGTTTAATTCTAGCTTGTAGCGATGGCTCCTGTTTATTGATTAAGTGGTTATAAATGTTTTTGGAGTGCTGTTTTATTAGGGGTTCATTATCTTTTATATATTTTATACATCCTTGATAGAACGGGGGCATTGTCCCAAAGTGATGAGGTGCTGTATGCTCTATTGCATGTAGTCGTGAGAGACGTAGTCCGATGTAGTAGTGTGCCAAAGGGTAATCTTCTGGTTGTGTGATTATGTCGTTTATGTATCGGATGCGCTGTGTTTGTATTTTGGTGTTGATATCATGGAGTGCGAAGCCCCCGTTCTCTTTACTTTGTATCAGTGTCTTTGTTTTAATCGCGTGTAATGTATTTTTAAAGATGAACTTCCTTATGTTTCCATATATTGTACGCATTACCGGTGGAGGGATGTCTATTATATTTGTTATGTATAACAGTTTGGGTACAACCAAGGTATTTATGATAACACTTCTACCAAATATCGTCAGTTTCTTGTATTGGTATTTCTGAATAATGTCCTGAGCATGTCCTATCAAGTTCTGCCACATAGTTATGTCTGTGCGGTTAGGTGTGCATGAGAAATTGATGCCGTATATCTTTATTTTGTTTATATGTGGGAGGTCGGGAGTGATGTCTTGTTTGTGTTTCCATTTCCCAATTCCCATTATGTTCGATTTTAGCCTATTTATTTTTGCGCCACTCTCTAGTCCGTAGTCACAGAAATTATGAAAGATTTTTGTTATGGAGGATTTGTTTTGAGGAAAAAATATCGTATCATCTGCATAGGCAATTAGTTTCCTTTCTCCTCTCCCTGGGATAAAAGTGCCCTTTATGTCTGGGTCTTGCCTTATTTTTTGAAGAATTGGTTCTAGGACGAGGACAAATAGTAGTGGGGATAATGGACATCCCTGTCTGACTGATCTATTAATTTTAAATGGTTTAGTTATGGAGTGGTTGATTAGAATTTGGCTTTCGGTTTGGTGTAAAAATTTTTATCCACGTGGAGTAGTAGGGACCTATGTTGCAGTTTTGAATTACTTGATGTAAAAAATTATGGGATACTCTATCAAAGGCTTTCTCAAGATCTAAAGTGAGTATTGCGGACTGTATATTTTCTCATGCGTATATCGAATCAAATCCCTAATGAAATGAGTATGTTTGGATATGTTTCTGTTGGCTACACTACTTTGTTGGTCTGTGTGAATGAGTGTGTTCATGAAAGGTTTGAGTTTCAAGGTTAGAGCTTTCGTAAGTATTTTGTAATCTGTGTTAAGTAATGAGATTGGTCTATAGTTTGCCATTTGCATCGTTTTTGCTTGTATTTTAGGGAGAAGAGTGATATAGGATGAATTTACGCTACATGGGAGTTGTCTACGTTCGTAAGACTCATTTAGTACTTTTAGTAAGAGTGGTTTTAATATTTGAAAAAAAATAAAGGTAGAATTCTGTTGTTAAACCGTCTGGTCCGGGGATGTGTTTTTTAATGATTCAACTGCGTGTTGTAGGTCATTTGCTGTCAGTGGGTGGTCTAATATTTGTTTTTCTGTTTCGTTTAGTTTTTGTGTGTACATTAGGGAACTATGCTGAGTGTTGGCGTCCGGTGTTTCCTGAGAGTATAATTGTGAATAAAATGAGTGGAAAGCGGTTGCAATGTCATTGTTAGCCGTTAGAATGTTGCCTTGTTCATCTTTTACTTCAGTGATGGTTCTATTTTTTTGGATATGTTGTTCTATTTCTAGGTATTTTTGGTGGGTATCTCTTGTGATATCATCTTTGTCTTTGTTCTTAGTGCTGCACCTTGATAGGTGGGTAAATGAAGCCTGTCAAGGTCTTCTTTAAGTGTTTGCGTATACGAACTATCACTATTGACCTGTTTTGTTAAATTGATCGCATCCTGGAGGATTTTTATTTGTCGTTGCTTTTGTCTCTGTATTCGTGAAGATAGTATTTGGGAAACATTTCTTATTGTTTGTTTTAATAGTTCCCAGTATTCTGAGATGTTTTCTTTAGGTGCATCTGTAGCATAATCGGTGATGATGGTTGTGATGGTATCGGTGTAAGATTGTTCGTGTAATAGGGATTGATTGAATTTCCAGTACGTTTTCCTTTTATTTGTGTGATTTGTGTTTTCATCGTTTAACGTTACTATTACACCTTTGTGGTCTGTGTAGTTGAGGGTATGTGGAAGGTGTTTTACTGTGTTAACGGTATGTGTCTTACTGGTGTATATCCTGTCTAGTCTGCGTGACACCCCGTGTGCGTGTGTCTTGTCTGTGAATGTTGTGTCTGTGCCATTTGGAATTATTTGCCGGTAAGTATCTAAGAGGTTATGTTTTTCTATTATTGCTCGAAATGCCTCTTCTGTGCGTATACGTTTCGAATTGATATGTTGTGATGTAAGTGTTGTGTCTTTCCTGCTGAGTATCATGTTGAAATCTCCTCCCATAATAATATTGATGTTTTTATATTGCTTTAATTTATTTTTCAAATTTTGATAAAAGGTTGGGTCGTCGGAATGCTTTGCTGGGCCATAAACGTTAACTATTGTATGGGCCTCCGTGTTGTTTTGTTTGTTTTGTATCTGTATTATTGTGATTCTACCCTCTCTGTCGTTGTTTTTGTGTGTGATTTGCCATGTGTCGGATGTCTGTAGTATAGCTGTCCCTCTATTGTTTGTTCCTAAACTGTAGTGAGCATTTCTTATTCCTATTTTGGTAGTGGTTATGTGCGCTAGTGTTTGGTTGTGGATGTTGGTTTCTTGTAATAAGATGAAATCTGTGTTATATGTATGTATTAAGTTTGTTATGTGTTGGACTTTGTTCCGCAAGCCCCTGATGTTTAGTGTTACTAATGTGAGTTTGGTGAATTTAATGTTACAACAAACATTGACGGATTTAGTGTTACAACAAACATTGACGGATACCTTTTACTTGTTAAATGATGGTTACGAAATCCTGATTGTCTGGTATTGTCTCTGTATGGTCGGTCTGGATATTCTGAGGACTTTCTTCGAAAATTTCTGCTGCCAGTTCAAACCACGAAAGGTGGCTGTCAGTGTTGGTATAATGTTGGAGTCAGCGGCGTGTGTGTAGTTTTCTTGTTCGCTGTCTGATATCTTTGTCTGTCGTGACTGTTCTCCGGGTTCAGTGCTTGTCGTTAGTTGTGTGTAGCTTCTTCGTATTGCTGGTATCTTGTTTCTCTTCCGTTTACGTTCTATTTTCTTAAAGTTGTCGCTTGAGTCATCGGATTCCATATCTGCGTTGTCGGTAGGATTCGAGTGGGATGTTGACGGTCTTTCCCCGTGGTCGTTGTTTTTCGTCGTTGGCGTCTTTTGTTCTCTGTATGTTGGTGGTTTCTCAGGAGGAAACGTAGCTGCAGTTGTTGCGGACTTGACCTCTAGTGTTGGTGGCACTGGATCTTGTCCTTCTTTAGAGGGCATTGTCGTTGGCGATTTTTCGAGTCTTACTGCTAGTTTCGGATTTTGTCTTTTGCCAAATGGACACTGGCTTGACCAATGCGTGTCTTGGCCGCACGTAGCACATTGTGTTCTCCGGCCCGGCAGAGTAATCCATATGTTGCTCTGGCTCTCCTCGTTCTCACCATGTATGTTGATTTTTGCATGGTGTGGGATTCTTTTTGGAGTAGGTTTATATGTAAAGGCCCACTTATCCGGGGCACTGGGAATTTTTGACACTTCTGTCTTTGGATCACCGGTGATTGTTTGCGCTTAATTTTGCACCTGTGTTATTGTCATTGTGGGGGGTATCCAATGGATCACCCCTTGCTCTTTGCTCTTTCCTTCTCTAAATGTTCGATTGTGACGGCTAGTTCTGGGTCTTGAAGTTGGAAGGTTGTGCCATGAATTCTTTGGTAGTGCTGAATGTGTGCCGCTGAGGACAGAGTCGCAAACCATTTATGAGGGTTTTCGAAGCGGTAGACGGAGGTGACTCCACCGGAGCCGATCCCTCCTGGTCCCATCAGTATGCTGGTCATAAGAGAGTATGATATTTTATGGACTTGTGGTCCGCTTACTGTGATCACTAGTGTGCCTTTTCTGTGAAGTGAGCCGCCTTCGAAGTCTTTCTGTAGATCAAAGTTAAACACTGGAATTGGTTCTGCCATTTTTTGGCTAGTTGCGCTGGTATCTGTCTTGAGTGTGTAATGTCCCACTACTCACAGACAGCGCTATTTTAAAGGCTCGTTTTACACAAAATAACAGTTAATGTAGTACCACTGTTGAAAACCGAACTCGTCACTGTTCTCTCTCGGTGATTTCTGACTTCCTACTCTCTCTAAATCTATGTCTCAACTGAATATATGTAACCAAAAAACCCCAGCTGCCCCTACCTGGGTCTCGAGATTTCCGAGATTAAAGGAGTCCCCGAATACCATGGGATAAACTAATGTTCTGAGTTAGTAAACTGCTAGTCAGCAACTAAATATTTGTAAACAAGGTGTTTACCTACAGACTCAAGGACACCCAGTGCAATAAGGGGGGTTGGTTTGGGTTGTCCCCCCCCCGAATATACCCCTAGACATAACAGTGAAACTGTTACACTACTCTGTTTACTTCTACTGCTGCTGTTTTACTTCTACTACTGATGTTTTACTTCTACTACTGCTGTTTTACTTCTACTACTGCTGTTTTACTACTACTGATGTTTTACTACTACTGCTGTTTTACTTCTACTACTGCTGTTTTACTTCTACTACTGATGTTTACTTCTACTACTGCTGTTTTACTTCTACTACTGATGTTTTACTACTACTGATGTTTTACTACTACTGCTGTTTTACTTCTACTACTGCTGTTTACTTCTACTACCGATGTTTTACTACTACTGATGTTTTACTACTACTGATGTTTTACTACTACTGATGTTTTACTACTACTGCTGTTTTACTTCTACTACTGCTGTTTTACTTCTACTACTGATGTTTTACTTCTACTACTGATGTTTTACTTCTACTACTGATGTTTAACTACTACTGATGTTTTACTACTACTGCTGTTTTACTTCTACTGATGTTTTACTACTACTACTGCTGTTTTACTACTACTGATGTTTTACTACTACTGCTGTTTTACTTCTACTGATGTTTTACTACTACTACTGCTGTTTTACTACTACTGCTGTTTTACTTCTACTGATGTTTAACTACTACTGCTGTTTTACTTCTACTGATGTTTTACTACTACTGCTGTTTTACTTCTACTGATGTTTAACTACTACTGCTGTTTTACTTCTACTGATGTTTTACTACTACAACAACTACCACTACTAATTCAAGAATAACTATTACTACTGCTACTACTACTACTACACTAATACTACAATTGTAACTTCTACTACTGCTGCTGCTACAACTACTACAACTATAACTACTATAGCCATTCTGCGCTACTACTACTACACTAATACTACAACTGTAACTACTACTACTGCTGCTGCTACTACTGCTACTACTATAACTACTATAGCCATTACTGCTACTACTACTACTACTGCTACTACTACTACTACTAGAATTTCGCAAGAATTACTGCTACTTCTTCTGCTACTTTTACTGCCGCTTCTACTACTACTATTACATAACATCATTAGGAGAGAAAATGCACAAGGTCTAGATAACATAAAATGAGAAGAAGACATCCAAGTTCTGGACAATTTTCAAATAGAAGTTGATACCAAATCTATTCAAAGACATGTAAGACAACCGATACATTTGGAATCACTTACTGAGATCTATACTTGCTGTCATGTCAAAGAAGTGATGAGCAGTTGAATGTGAAGATCTTAGCACTATTATCCGTATGAACACATACGACAAAGAGAATACTAAAGATAATAATCGAAATAATAAGAACAAGAATTAGAACCAGAAATTGATGAGGAATAATGTGAGTTGTTTTCAAATGCAAGAGCCTTTTGCAATGCTACATATTTATATTTTTACATATATTTGTTGAAAAACAACTTGGTGCAGAGAGTGACCTAGCCATATGACAAAACTTGGTGTAGAGAGGACCCAGCCATATGACAAAACTTAGTGCAGAGTGTGACCTAGTCATATGACAAAACTTGGTGCAGAGAGTGACCTAGTCATATGACAAAACTTGGTGCAGAGGTGACTAGTCATATGACAAAACTTGTGAGAGGACCTAGTCATATGACAAAACTTGGGGTAGAGAGGGACCAGCCATATGGAAAAACTTGCAGAGAGGGGCCTATCCATATGGAAAACTTGGTGCCTTGAAGTCAGTCTTTGCTAAAATCATATATTAGAAATGGCAGAGTTCAAACAAAATAAGCAGAGAACGAGAATGCATGTTTTCAATTAAGTCTGTTGGGAAAATTATTCCCTCTTCGTATACTTCTCCATTTGTCCTTCATGGATAAAATCAACTTGCAAAGATAAACACACCAGCATATATATCATCAACATCAAATAGCTTGTTCTGGGGCAGAACTTTGCCACCCCAACAATCCTCCAATTCTCTCTGTCATAGACCAGGTCCCGCCTCTGCAGCTGTCATGTTCAAACCATCAGTCACATCCTGAATCCATCTTCTCCGTGGTCTTCCTCTTCTTCTCTTTGCCGGTATGCCTCCTTCCATGATAGTCTTATTCAGCCCTTCATGTCTTTTATCTTCTTTCTTCTTCTTCTTTCTTTTGTCGTCATACTGCTACCGGGTTGTTGCCCAGTGTCGTGGTTTTCTGTTTTGTCTTGCGCTGTTCTGGTGGATTGTTATCTTTGCTCTTTCACAGGATTCTGCTACGCCATCTAACCATCTTTTCCGTGGTCTTCCTCTTTGCCTTCTTTCCCGATGTTCTGTTGTAGAAGACTCTGTATACTGTGGAGTTTGGATGCATTCTATTAAGTGGCCAAACCACTTCATTCTTTGTTTCTCTATGTAATTCAAGCAAGGTTTTGTGCCAACTTTCTTCTTATGCTGATGTTAGTGATTCTGTCTTTTCTGGTGTTGTTGGTAACTTTTCGCAGGCAACGCATTTCGCATGTAGTTATTTTTGTGACTGCGCTTTGCTCAATGTCCATGTTTGGCTCTGGTAACACAAAGTAGGTATACAAATGCTGTTGATCATCTGTTGCTTAGCTGCCTGTGAAATTTTGGGTGCCTTAACAATGGGGCTAGCTGGTAGGTTACAGCATTTGCTTTTGCACTCTAGCCTCTATCTCTCTATCCAGTTTTCCGTCTTCTGTAATATGTTTCTAAGTATTTGAATTCTTTCACTTGGTTTATTTTAGTGCCATTGACATGGATGTCTAGATTATTATGTTTTCTTCCCATATTCATTATTTCTGTTTTAGTGTTGTTGATTTTCATGTCATGCTTTACACAATATTTGTTCAAGGTGTCAATATGATGTTGTAGATTTTGTTCATTTTGATGTATCAGGCACTGATCATCTGCAAAAAGCAGTTCGTTTATTTCATCATTACCTGAATTTGACTCTTGAGTTATTTTATCCATATATGCAATAAAGAGTTGTGGTGAGAGGACACAACCTTGTCTAACACCTGATGTAATAGAGAACCAGTCGGTCATTCCTTCTGTTGTTCTTACTGTACCCGGCTATCTTGGGTACCCAAATAAATTCCTTTTAAAAGTTTTTCCCCGGACGCCATATTCTTCAAGGGTCTTCCATAATTTTCACCTGTTTACTCTATCAAATCCCCTTTTTTTGGGCTATAAATTAAGTTGTTTCTTTGTATTCAATTGTTTGTTCCAAAATCTGTCTTAGTGTAAATATTTGCCCGTGCAGCTCTTTTTCCCCCCCTAAACCCAAACTGGCTTTTTTCTTTAAATGGGGCTCTAATATATGTCTTGCTTTTCCTCCCAAAATTTTTGCAAACATTTTTTCCCATATGGCTCAAAAAAGGGGAAAAACCCACAATTTCACCCCTTTTTTCTCCTTTTTTTCTTCCATTTGGGATTTTAAAGCTCTCTGCCCTCATCCCCGGGGCCTCTTGTGCCTCCCAGGCTATGTTAAAAAATTTTGGCAGCCATGTTTTTTTGTTCTACAAGGAACATTTCTGTTGTTTTCCCCTCATCCCTCTGCCTAGCAACCCTTAAGGCCAAAAAGATAAGCCCGGGCAACAGTTAATTCATCCAAAAAATGCGCCTAATGATATCTCATCAAAAACCAATGACAAAAGATAAGCTCCAGACAACGGGTTTAATTCATCATAAAAATGCGTCTAATAAAATTTATCATCAAAAAATACATGACACAAAAGGGTAAGCCCGAAAAACAGTTGAATTCATCATAAAAAACGCGCCCAAGATATCATCTAAAACTACATGACACAAAAAGATAAGCTCCAGGAAAAAGTTTAATTAAAACAAAAGGGTAATGATATCATCATCAAACCATGACACAAAAGTAAACCCAGACAACAGGTTGAATTTTATCATAAAAATGCGTCTAAATATCATCATCAAAAAATGACACAAGAAAGTTTAGCCCAAAAGTTAATTCATCATAAAAATGCGTCTAGGGTATCATCAAAAAAACGGGTTAAAAAGAGATAAAACTCCAGACAACGGTTGAATTTCTTTTAAAAAATCGTCTAAGATATCTCTCCCCCATGACACAAGAGATAAACCCCAACAGTTGGAATTTTAAACCAAAAATGGCCAATGATATCATCATCAAACTACATGACACGGGGGAAAAAGGGTCCCGGGGGCCCGGCAATTACATAAAAAAGCGTAAAAAGATATCAACATCAAAACCCGCACAAGAATGGGTCCAGGCAACAGTTGAATTAATTAAAAAAAATTTCGTCTAATAAAAATCCCTCAAAAAAATACATAAAAGAGATGGTTTTTAGAAAAAGTTGAATTCATCATAAGAAAAAATTAAGGGTATCATCATCAAAAAAATACGACACAAAAAAAGGGTTTGAAACGGTTGAATTAAAATAAAAACATGTCAAATTTTCATCAAAAAAACTACATGAACAAGAGATAGAAATCCAGGGCCCGTTGAATTCATCATAAAAAAGTCTAATGATATCATCATCAAAACTACAGACACAAAAAGATGGGGTCCAGACAACAGTTGAATTCATCATTGAAATGCCCGATTACATCATAAAACTAAATGACAAAGAGATAAACTCCGGGCAACGGGTTAATTCATTAAAAATGCGTCTAAAGATATAAAACATCAAAAAATTTCATACAAAGGGTAAAACCCAGAAACAGGAATTTATCCAAAAAAATGTTTTTGATATCATCATCAAACCATGACACAAGAGATAAGCCCCAGAAAACAAAATTGGGTTAAAATAAGAAATGCCCCCTGATTCATCATCAAAAAATCATGACACAAGAGATAAGCTCCAACAACAGTTGGGAAATTTTTTCCCAAAAATGTCTAATGATATCATCATCAAAAATAAATGAAAAAGAGATAAGCCCCCAGACAACAGTTTAATTCATCAAGAACACGTCTAATGATATCATCATCAAAACCATGACACAAGGATAAACCCAACAACAGGTTGATTTATCATAAAAATGCGTCCCGG
Organism: Arion vulgaris; assembly: GCA_020796225.1. Classification (NCBI taxonomy): domain Eukaryota; kingdom Metazoa; phylum Mollusca; class Gastropoda; order Stylommatophora; family Arionidae; genus Arion; species Arion vulgaris. The sequence goes on from CM036767.1 coordinate 26,133,371, forward strand.
GTATCATCATCAAAACTAACCCCACAAGAGATAAGCCCAAACAACAGTTGAATTATCATAAGAAAAGACTTTAAATATCATCAACAAAACTTAATACAAAAAGATAAACTCCAGACAACGGTTAAATTATCAAAGAACACGTCCCAAGATATTATCATCAAAACTACATGACACAAGAGATAAGCTCCAGACAACAGTTGAATTCATCAAAAAAACGTCCCAATGATATCATAAAAAAACTACACGACAAAGAGATAAGCTCCAGACAACAGTTGAATTCATCATAAACATTTAATGTTTATCATCAAAACCATAAAGAAAATAAGCTCCAGACAAAAGTTTTCATCATAAAAATGCGTTTTAAAGGGTATCATCATCAAAACTTTCATAAAAAGAGATAAGCCCAGACAACAGTTGAATTATCATTTAAAAACAAGACTAATGATATCATCATCAAAAAACATGACACAAAAGATAAGCCCAGACAAAGTTGAATTTATATAAAAAACCTCCCCCTGATATATCCCTCAAAACTAAAGACACAAGAGATAAGCTGCAGACAACAATTGAATTCATCCCAAAAAACATGTCTAATGATATCATCAAAAAACTACGCCCCCGGGATAAACCCCGGGGGAAAAGTTTAATTCCCCTTAGAAATGTCTAAAGGGTATCATCATCAAAACTACATGACACAAAAGGTAAGCTCCCGACAAAGTTAATTCATCCAAAAAACAAAGGGTATCACCAAAACTACATGACACAAGAGATAAACTCAGACAACAGTTGAATTCATCATAAGAACCGTCTAAGGGATATTTAAAACAAAACACATGACACAAAAATAAGCTAAAAAAACAGGTAATTTTTTTATAAAAATGGTCTAATGATTCATCATCAAAACTACATGACACAAGAGATAAATTTAAACAGTTGGGAAATTTATCATAAGAACAAGATTTTAAAGATTCATCATCAAAAATACATACACAAGTGATAAGCTCCAAAGAAGAAATTCCCTCTTGGGAAAACCCCTTTTTGATGCCCTCATCAAAAATACATGACACCCCCGGGGTGAAACAACGGGTTTAACCCCTCATAAGGGAACCCCGTCTTGATTCATCATCAAAACTCATGACACAAAGAGATAAGCTCCAAAACCTTTTGGGAAAATTTATCATAAGAAATGTCTTATATCACCCCCAAAAAACATACACAAAGAGGGTAAGCTCCAGAAACCCGTTAATTCATCATAAAACCTCTAATATATCATCATCAAAAATACATGACACAAGAGAAAAAGCTCCAGAAACAGTTGAATTCATCATAAGAACATGTCTAATGATATCATCCCTCAAAAACCCACATGACACAAGAGATAAGCTCAGACAAAAAGACCCTCATAAAAATCGTTTTAATGATATCATCTTAAAACTACATGACGAAAAGGGGAAAGGTCCAGACAAAGTTGAATTCATTAAGAACATTCCCAAGATATAATCATCAAAACTAGACCCCGAGATGCTCCCGACAACAGTGGGAAATTTATCCCAAAAACATTTTAAGATATCATCATCAAAACTACATGGCCAAGGGAAAAAGCTCCAGACAACAGTTGAATTCATCCCAAAAAACGTGTCTAATGAATCATCAAAAAAACCATGACACAAGGGGATAAACCCGGGCAACGGGTTGGGAACCCTCCCAAAAAACATGTCTAATGATATCATCATCAAAACTACATGACACAAGAGATAAGCTCCAAACAACAGTTGAATTATCCCCAAAAAACTTCAATGATTCATCATCAAAACCTACCACGAAAATAAACTCGACAAAAGTGTTGAATTCATCTTTAAAAACATGTCTAATGATATCATCCTTTAAAAAATTCATGACACAAAGATAAGCTCCGGGGGAAAAGTTAATTCATCCAAAAAACATGTCTAATGATATCATCATCAAAAACTACATGACACAAGAGATAAACCCAGACAACAGTTGAATTCATCCAAAAAACATTTAATTTATATCTAAAAAAACTACATGACACAAGAGATAAACTCCAGACAACAGTTGGGAAATTATCATAAGAAACCCCGCCCAATGATAAAAATTAAAACCAGGCACAAGAGATAACTGACAACAAAAAGGGTTTTATCCAAAAAATGTTTAATGATATCATCAAAAAAACTTCCGGGCACAACAATTAAACTCCAGACAACAGTTTAATTCATCCAAAAAACAAAACTAATGATATCATCATCAAACCCTAAAACAAAGAGTTCCCGACAAAGGTTTTTAAATTTATCCAAAAAAGAATTTTTAATGAATCATCATAAAAATCATGACACAAAAGATAAACCCGAAAAACAGTTGGGTTTTATCCAAAAAACACGTCCAATGATATAAAATCAAAAAATAAAGACACCAAAAAGATAAACTCCCGACAACAGTTTAATTCATTAAAAAAACGCCCAAAAGAATTCCCTCATCAAAGCCCTGACCGAAAAAAGCTCCGGGCAAAAGTGTCGACTTCATCCAAAAAACACGTCTTTATATCATCATCAAAAAAACCCTGACCGGGAAAAATCCGGGGGAAAAGTTGAATTTCATAAGAGCATGTCCAAGATATCATCATCAAAACTACATGAAAAAGAGATGGGTCCAGACAACAGTTGAATTAAATTAAAAAGCCGTCTAATATAAAAATCTAAAACATACACCCCAAGGGGATAAGCTCCGAAAAACGGGTTAAACCAAAGAACGCCCATTTAATAAATAAAAACAAAAACCATGACACAAAGTAAGCTGAAAACCCCGTTGAATTCATCATGAAAGCATCCAGGGTATCATCATCAAAACCCGGGCACAAGGATGGGTCCAGACAACAGTTGAATTCATCATAAGAATGGTAAAAAAAGGGGTATCATCATCAAAAAAATACATGGCAAGAGATAACCTCCCGAAAAAGTTGAATTCATCATAAAAATGGTCCCGGGTATCATCATCAAAAAATACATGAACAAAAATGGGTCCAGACAACAGTTGAATTCATAAGAAATTTTCCCAAAAATATCATCAAAAAATACCACACAAAAGATAAGCCCAGACAAAGTTGGGAAATTTATCATAAAACCCCTAATGATATCATCAAAAACTACATGACCCAAAGGGTAAACTCCAGACAACAGTTGAATTCATCATAAGAATCGTCTAATGAAAATCATCAAAACTAAAGACACAAGGATGGGCCCCGACAAGGGTTTAATTCATCATGGGGAAAACCCCCTAATGATATCATCATCAAAACTACAAAGACACAAGAGATAAGCTCCCGTCAACAGTTGAATTCATATAAGAACGGGGTTTTTGGTATCATCATCAAAACTTATGACAAAGAATAACCCGACAACAGGAATTCATCATAAGAATGGGCTTGAATATCATCATCAAAAATACATGACAAGAGATAAGCTCAGAAACAGTTGAATTCTATAAGGAACCCTTTAATGATTCAAAAAACCACATGAAAAAGAGATGGGCCCCGACAACAGTTGAATTCATCATAAAAGCGCCCAATGATATCATCAAAACTACATGAAAAAGAGATAAGGGTCCGTCAACAGTTGAATTCAAACATTTAAAAATCGTCTTTATATCACCAAAAAAAACTACATGACACAAGAGATAAACTCCAGACAACGGGGTTAATTCATAAGAAAACGCTAATGATATATCATCAAAATTTAAAGACACCCAAAAGATAAGCTCCCGACAACAGTTGGGTTTTTTTTAAAAAATCGTTTAATGTTTTCATCATCAAAAAATCATGACACAAGAGATAAGGTCCAGACAACAGTGCCCATTTTATCATAAAACGCTCTAATGATATCAACAAAACTACATGACACAAGAGGAAAAAGCCCAGACAACAGTTAATTCTATAAGAATCGCCAAAATATCATCAAAACTACATGACACAAAGATAGCTCCAACAACAGTTGAATTTATCCCTAAAAATGCCAGATATCATCATCAAAAAAAAAGACCGAAAATAAGCCCCAGACAACAGTTGAATTCATCATAAGAACATGTCTAATGAAAACATCAAAAACTACATGACACCAAAAGATAAACTCCAGACAACAGTTGAACCCCTCATAAAACATGTCTAATGAAAACATCAAAACTACATGACCAAAAAGATAAACTCCAGGAAAAAAGTTTAATTCTACCCTTAGAACATGTCTAATGAATTATCAAAACAAATGAAAACAAGAGATAAGCCCAGGCAACGGGTTAATTCATCATAAAACACGCCCAATGATATCATCATCAAAACACATGACACAAGAGATGCTCCAGACAACAGTGTGACTTCATCCAAAAAATCGCCCAATGATATCATCATCAAAACACATGACCAAGAAGGGTAAATCAGACCAGTTGAATTATCATAAGAACAAGACTAATGATATCATCATCCAAAATACATGACACAAGGATGGGCCCCGACAACGTTGGAATTTTTCCTTAAAAACCGTTTAATGATATTTTCATCAAAAAAATACATGACACAAAAGATAAGCTCCAGACAACAAAGAAATTTATCATAAAAACACATTAATTTATATCAAATAAAAAATACACGACACGGGGATAAGTCCGGGCAACGGTTTTTTCATCATAAGAATGGCTCCTGATATCATCAAAACCACATGACACAAGAGATAAGCTGCAGACAAAATTAAATTTATCAAAGAACATGTCTTATATCATCAAAACTACATGAACAAAAGATGGGCCCCGACAACAGTTGAATTCATTAAAAACATTCCAAAAGATATCATCATCAAAAATACATGACAAAGAAAGCCCGAAAAACAGTTGAATTCATCATAAAAACATGTATAATGATTTTCCCTCCTCAAAAAACATGACACAAGAGATAAACCCAGCCCGTTGAATTTTTTTTATAAGAACACGTCTTTAAAGATATCATCATCAAAAATCCTGACCAAGAGATAAACCCCCGACAACAGTTGGGGCTTCATCATAAGTCGTCTAATGATTCACATCAAAACTACATGACACAAAAATGGGTCCCGACAACAGTTGAAACATTTAAAAACAAGACTAATGATATCATAAAAAAAAACTACATGACACAAAAATAAACCCCGACAACAGTTGAATTATCATAAGAACTTTTTCTAATGATATATATCAAAAATAATGACACAAAGATAAATCCAAAACAACAGTTGAATTCATCATAAAAAATATTAATGATATCATCATCAAAACTACGCAAAGAGATAAGCTCCAACAACCCGTTTAATTCATCATAAAAACGCCTAATGATATCATCATCAAAACACATGACACAAGAGATAAGCTCCAGACAAAAGTTGAATTATCCAAAAAATGCCCAATATATCATCATCAAAATCATGACACAAAGTGGGTCCAGTCAAAGTTGGGAAATTTATCATAAAACGGCCCAAGTATCATCATCAAAACTAATGACACAAGAGATAACCCCGACAAAGTTGGAAATTTATCATAAAAATGCGTCTAATGATATCATCATCAAAACTTCATGACACAAGAGATGCTCCAGTCAACAGTTGAATTATCATTTAAAAATCGCCCAATGATATCATCATCAAAACTACATGACACAAAAGATGCCCAGACAAGGGTTTAATTCATCATAAAAAGCCGCCCAATGATATTCATCAAAAAAATACATGAACAAAAGATAAGCTCCAGACAACAAGGTTTAATTCATCATAAGAATGGCCCAATGAAAATCATCAAAACTACATGACACAAGAGATAAACCCAGTCAACAGTTGAATTCATCATAAGAATCGTTTTAATGATATCATCATCAAAAAAATGGCCGAGATAAGCTCCAGACAACGGTTGAATTCATCATTTAAAAATTAAGACAAAATTTTCTATCAAAACTACATGACACAAGAGATAAGCCCAGACAAAGTTGAATTTATAAAAATCGCCCAATGATATCATCATCAAAAATACATGACCAAAAGGGTAAGCTCCAACCCAAAAGTGTAAAATTCATCCAAAAAAAGCCCCCTTAAAATCAACATCAAAAACCCTGACACAAGAGATAAACCCAGACCGGGTTTAATTATCCAAAAATCGCCCAATGATATCATCATCAAAACTAAAGACACAAGAGATAAACTCCAGACAACAGTTAATTCATCATAAAAATCGCCAAAAAATATCATCATCAAAACTAAAACACAAAGATAAACTCCAGACAACAGTTGAATTCATCATAAGAACATGTCAATATTATCTCATCAAAACCTTTTACACAAAAGATGGGTCCCGAAAAAGTGTCGACCCATCCCTAAAAATGCTTTTAATAAACATCATCAAACCACATGACAAGAGATGGGCCCCGACAAATTTTAATTAAACCAAAAAACAAGATAAGATATCATCATCAAAAATACATGACCCCAAAAGATAAACTCCCGACAAAAGAAATTTATCATGGGAAAATGTCTAATTTATATCATCATCAAAAATACAACACACAAAGATAAGCTGAACCCAAAAGTTTAATTAAAATAGAACATGTCTAATGATATCATCATCAAAACCCACATGACAAAAGATGGGTCCCGACAACCGGTTGAATTCATAAGAAAAAGCGTCTTGATATCATCATCAAAACTACAGGGCACAAGAGATAAACCCAGACAACAGTTGAATTCATCATAAAATCGTTTAATGATATTTATCATAAAACCAGCCAAAAAGAGATAAACCCAGTCAACAGTTAATTCTAAAAAGAAAAACGCCCAATGATATCATCCCAAAACTACATGACCAAAAGGGGGAAACTCCAACAACAGTTGGGAAATTTATCAAAGAAACTTAAAGATATCATCATCAAACTACATGACACAAGAGATAAACTCCCGTCAACGGGTTTAATTTATAAAAATGCGCCCAATGATATCATTTATCAAAACTACATGACACAAAAGATGGGGCCCAGAAAAGTTGGTTAAACCCAAAAAACGGGGCCCCAATGTTTATCATCAAAAAAACATGACACAAGAGATAAACTCCCGACAAAAGTTGAATTTATAAAAATGCGCCCAATTTATTTTCATCTCAAAAATACCCTGACAAGGGATTAAACTCCAGTCAACAGTTGAATTATCATAAGAATCTCTAATGATATCATCATCAAAACTACATGACACAAAAGATAAGCTCCGGGCAACGGGTTTAATTCATCATAAAAATGCCCCTTTTAAAGATATCACTAAAATTTTTTGACCGAGATAAGCTCCCGAAAAAGTTTAATTCATCATAAAAATGTCTAATGATATCATCATCAAAACTAATGACACAAGAGATAAACTCCAGAAAAAGTGTCGACTTCATCATAAAACGCCCTAATGATATCAACATCAAAACTACCGGGCACAAGGGGCTCCCGACAACAGTTGAATTCATCATTTAAAAATGCGTCCAATGATATCATCATCAAAAATACATGACACAAGAAAATGGGTCCCGACAACAGTTGAATTCATCCCAAAAAATGCGTCTAATTTATATCATCATCAAAAAACATGACACAAAAGATAAGCCCAGACAACAGTTGAATTCATCATAAGAACATGCTAAAAGATTCCCTCATCAAAACTACATGACACAAAAGATAAACCCCCCCAGACAACAGTTGGGGAAATTTATCAAAAAGAAAATGTCTAATTTATATCATCATCAAAACTACATGACACAAGAGATAAACTCCGAAAAAGCTTTAATTATCATTTTTTAAAATGTCTAATGATACCCTCATCAAAAATAAATGACACAAGATAAACTCCAGACAACGGGTTAATTAATAAAAACCGCCCAATTAAAATTTATCATCAAAAAACCCTGACACAAGAGATAAGCCCAGACAACGTGGTTTTTTCCCCTCCAAAAATGCGTCTAATGTATCATCCTCAAACTTCTGAACAAAGATAAAACTCCCGACAACAGTTGAATTCATCCCCTAAGAACAAGACTAATGATATCATCATCAAAACTACATGGCCGAGATAAGCCCAGACAACAGTTGAATTCATCCCCTAAAAACACGCCCCCTGATATTATCATCAAAACCACATGACACAAGAGATAAGGGTCCCGACAACAGTTGAATTTATCTAAAAAACACATCCCCCTTTATATCATCATCAAAAATACCGACACAAAAAGATAAACTCCAGACAACGGTTTAATTCCCTCTAAGAATCGCCCAATGATATCCCTCATCAAAACTAAAGACACAAGGATGGGTGCAGACAACAGTTAATTCATAAAAACATGTCTAATGATATCATCAAAACTACATGACAAAGGGGGAAACTCCGGAAAAACAGTTGAATTCATCATAAAAACATTTTAATGTTCATCATCAAAAATACATGACACAAGAGATAAGCTCCCGACAACAGTTGAATTCATCCAAAAAACATGTATAATGATATCATCATCAAACCATGACACAAGAGATAAACTCCCGACAACAGTTGAATTCATCATAAGAACACGCCCAATGATATCATCAAAACTACATGACACAAAAGATAAACTCCAGACAACAGTGTCGATTTTATCATAAGAATGATCAATAAAATTTATCATCAAAACACATGACACAAGAGATAAACTCCAGACAACAGTTTAATTCATCATAAAAACAAGACTAAATATCACCCTCAAAAATACATGACAAAGAGATAAGCTCCAGACAACAATTGAATTCATCATAAAAACATGTCCAAGATATCATCATCAAAAAATACATGACACGAGATGGGCCCCGACAACAGTTGAATTCATCATAAGAACATGTCTAATTTATATCATCATCAAAAAAACCCTGACACAAAAGATGGGTCCCGACAACAGTTGAATTTATATAAAAACGGCTTTTAATGATAAAATCATCAAAAAAATTTCATGACACAAAAGATAAACTCCCCGACAACAGTTGAATTCATCCAAAAAATGCGTCTAATGATATCATCATCAAAACTAAAGACCCCAAGAGATAAACTCCCGTCAACAGTTGAATTTTATCCCAAAGAACGCCCAATGATATCATCATCAAAACTACATGACACAGAAAGGGTCCAGACAACAGTTTGGGTTAAAACCAAAAAATGGTCTAATTTATATCATACCCAAAAATACATGACACAAGAATAAATTTTCCGTCAACGGTTTAATTATCATAAAAATGCGTCTAATGATATCATCATAAAACCAGCAAAGATAAGCTCCCGACAACGGGGTTAATTCATCTTAAAAATCGTTGTATCATCATCAAAACCCCCCGAAAAAGAGTAAGCCCAGACAACAGTTGAATTCATCATTTAAAAATGCGCCCAATGATATCTTTTATCAAAACACCTTTACACAAGAGATAAGCTCCGAAACCAGTGTCACTTCATCATTTAAAACGGCTTTCCTGATATTCAACATCAAAACTAATGACAAAAGATAAACTCCCGACAACAGTTGAATTCATCATAAGGGAAAGCCCAATAAAACCCTCCCTCAAAAAACCCCGCACAAGAATAAACTCCAGACAACAGTTGAATTCATCATAAGAATGCCCAATGATATCATCATCAAAACCATGACACAAAAGATAAACCCAGACAACAGTTGAATTCATCAAAGAACCTGGCTAAAAGATATCATCATCAAAAACCAATGACACAAGGAAAGGGTCCCGACAACAGTTGAATTCATCATAAAAATGTCTAATGATATATCATCAAAAATACATGACACAAGAGATAAACTCCAGACAAAGTTGAATTCATCATTAGAACATCCCCAAATTCAATTTCAAAAATAAATGACACAAAAGATAAACCCAGACAACAGTTGAATTCACATAAGAACCCCGTCCCAATATATCATCCCCTCAAAAATACATGACACAAGAGATAAGCCCAGACAACAGTGCCCATTTTTCATAAGAAAGGTCTAATGATATCATCATCAAAACCAATGACACAAAGTAAGCCCAGACAACAGTTGCGATTTATAAAAACAAGACTAATGATATCATCATCAAACTACATGACACGAGATGGGTCCAGACAAAAGTTTTAATTAAAACATAAAAACACGCCCCCTGATATTTCTCAAAAATGCCCCCTTTAAAGATGGGCCCCGACAAAGGGTTTAAATTTATCATAAGAAAAACATTTTAAAAGTTTTTTTATATCCCAAACACTACAAGAGATAAGCTCCAAAAACAGTTGAATTTCATAAAGAAAACTTAATGATTCAAAATCAAACTACATGGCCAAAGAGATGGGGTGCAGACAACAGTTGGTTTCAAAGAACATGCTAAAAGATTCTCATCAAATAATGACACAAGAAATAAGCTCCAGACAACGGGTTTAATTCTCAAAGAAAATGTCTAATGATATCAATAAAATTCATGACAAAGAGATAAACCCGGGAAAAAATTAAAATTATCATTAAAAAATGTATAATGAAATACTATCAAAACTAAATGACACAAGAGATAAAACTCCAGACAACAGTTAATTCATCATTTAAAAACATCTAAAAGATATCATCATCCATGACACAAGAGATAAACTCCAGACAACAGTGTCCATTTATCATAAAATGCGCTTTAATATTTTCCCCTCAAAACCCCATACCGAGATAAGCTCCAGACAACAGTTGGAAATTCCCTCCCAAAAAACAAGACTAATGATATCATCATCAAAAATACTGACACAAGGATAAGCCCAGACAACGGGTTTAATTCATCAAAAAACACGTCTAATGATATCATCATCAAAACTAAAATGACACAAGAGATAAGTCGAAAATAAAGGTTTAATTCATCATAAGAACACGTCTAATTTATATCATCATCAAAAATAATGGAAAAAGAGATAAACTCCCCGACAACAGTTAATTCATCATAAGAACATGTCTAATTTATATCATCATCAAAAATACATGACACAAGAGATAAACTCCAGCAACAGTGGAATTCCTATAAAAACATGTCTAATATTAAAACATCAAAACACCCTGACACAAGAGATAAGCTCCCGACAACAGTGGAAATTTATCATAAAAACATGTCTAATGATATCATCATCAAAAAACCCTGGCGCAAAGATAAACCCGGGCAACAGTTGGAACCTCATGAAGGGCCCGCTTTTAATGATATCATCCCAAAATAATGACACAAAAGATAAACTCCAGACCCCAGTTGAATTCATCAAAAAAATTCAATGATATCATCAAAAAAACTTCATGACACAAAATTTAAACTCCGAAAAACAGTTAATTCATCAAAAAAATTTTAATGAAAATCATCAAAACCCTTCACAAGAGATAAGCCCAGGGCAACAGTGTTGGGAAATTTATCATAAGAACATGTCTAATGATATCATCATCAAAACTACATGACCAAAAGATAAGCCCAAAACAACGGGTTTAATTCATCATAAAAAATGTCTAATGATACTATCAAAACCCTTTACCGAGATAAGCTCCAGACAACGGGTTTAATTCATCCAAAAAAAATGTATAATGATATCATCATCAAAAAAACCCTGGCCAAAAGATAAGCCCAAAACAACGGGTTTAATTCATCATAAGAACACGTCCCAATGATATCATCATCAAAAATACATGACACAAAAGATAAGCTCCAGACAACAGTGTAAAATTCATCATAAGAATGCGTCTAATGATATCAACATCAAAAATACATGACACAAAAGAAGGTTTCCCGACAACAGTTGAATTCATCATAAGAAAAGACTAATGATATCATCATCAAAACTACATGACACAAGAGATAAGCTCCCCGACAACAGTTTAATTCATCATTTAAAACCCCCTAATGATATCATCATCAAAACTACATGACACAAAAGATAAGCTCCAAAAAAAGTTGAATTCATCCAAAAAACACGTCTAATTTAATCATTTACCCAAAAAAATGACACAAGAGATAAAACTCCAGACAACGGGTTTAATTCATCATAAGAAAATGCCCGGGCATCATTAAACAAAACTACATGACACAAAAGATGGCTCCAGACAACAAAATTGAATTCATCCAAAAAAGCGCCCTTTATATCATCATCAAAACTACATGACACAAAAAAGATAAACCCCGACAACAGTTGAATTCATCATAAGAAATGTCTAATGAAAATCATCAAAACTACATGACACAAGAGATAAATCCAGACAACAGTGAATTCATCATTAAAAACATTCCCAATGATATAATCATCAAAACTAAATGACAAAGAAAGGCCCCCGAAACGGGGGAATTCATCATAAAAACATGTCTAATTTATTCTCATCAAAACTACATGGCGAAAAAGATAAGCTAAAGGGCCGTTGAAAAATTCCCTCATAAAACGTTCCCAATGATATCATCATCAAAAATACATGACACAAAAGATAAGCTCCCGACAACGGGTTGAATTTTATCCAAAAAACATGCCCAATGATATCATCATCAAAAAAACCGACACAAAAATAAGCTCGGGGGAAAAGTTGAATTCTTCATAAGAAATGTCTAATGATATCATCATAAAAAAACATGACACAAGAAAAAACTCCCGACAACAGTTGAATTCATTTTATAAGAAAAACGTCTAATGATATCTACAAACAAATGACACAAGAGATAAACTCCAGACAACAGTTGAATTCCCTCAAAAAACACGTCTAATGATATCATCATCAAAAAACCCTGGCACAAGAGATGGGTCCCGACAACAGGGTTTAATTCTTCATAAGAACATGTCTAATGATATCATATCAAAAAATACATGACACAAGGGGATAAACTCAGACAACAGTTGAATTTCATCATAAGAACCCCGTCTAATGATATCATATCAAAAATAGACCGGGAAAAAGCTCCCGACAACAGTTTAATTTCATAAAACCGCCCAATGATTTACCCTCAAACCCTGACACAAAGATAAGCTCCAACAACAGTGTCGACTTCATCAAAGGGAACCCCGCTAATTTATATTCATATCAAAACCCACAAAGACACAAAAAAAGCTCCAACAACGGGTTTAACATCATAAACATGTCTTGATATCCCATCAAAAACTTCAGCAAAAAAAGATAAACTCCCGACAACAGTTGAATTCATCATAAGAAATTTAAGATATCATCATAAAAATACATGGCACAAGAATAAGCTCCCGAAACCTTAATTCATCAAAGAACCGGGCCTTTGATATCTATCAAAACCCACATGACACAAGAGATAAGCTACAGAAAACAGTTGAATTCATCATAAGAACGCTCAATGATATCATCTTTAAAACTACATGACCGAAAATGGGTCCGGGCAACAGTTGAATTCATCATAAGGAAAACCCCCAGATATCATCATCAAAACACATGACCGAGATGGGCCCCAAACCGGGTTTAAATTTATCATAAAAACACGTCTAATGATTCATCATCAAAAATACATGACCAAGGATGGGTCCAGGAAAAAGTTTAATTATCATAAAAACAAGTCTAATGATATCATCATCGGGTTCCGGGCACAAAAGGGGCTCCCGACAACAGTGTTTACTTCATCATAAAAACACCCTAATATATCCATCAAACCTTATGACACAAGAAAAAGGGTCCCGACAACAGTTAATTCATCATAAAAGCATGTCTAATGATTTTCATCATCAAAACTTCATGACACAAGAGATAAACTCCAGACAACAGTTGAATTCATCCAAAAAACGCGTCCCAATTTATATCATCATCAAAAATACATGGGCACAAGAGATAAGCTCCAGACCGGGTTTAATTCATCCAAAAACCCCCTAATTTATATCATCATCAAAACTACATGACACAAGAGATAAACTACAAAAATTAATTATCATAAAAACGCAAAACAATATTTTCATCATCAAAAATACATGACACAAGAGATAAACTCCAGACAACAGTTTAATTCATCCTAAAAATGTCCCAATGGGTATCATCATCAAACTACATGACACGAGATAAGCTCCCGACAACGGGTTTAATTCATCATAAAAATCGCCCAATATTTTCAACATCAAAAACCACATGAAAAAGAGATAAGCTAGACAAAGGGTTTAATTCCCTCATAAGAATCCCAAAAATTCATCATCAAAATTTTCATGACCAAGAGATAAGCCCAGAAAACAGTTGAATTCATCATAAGAATGCGTATAATGATATCATCTAAAACTACATGACACGAGATAAGCCCGAAAAACAGTTGAATTCTTTATAAAAATGTGTCTAATGATATCATCATCAAAACTTTTAAAAACAAAAGATAAATTTTTCCCGACAACAGTTGAATTCATCATTTGGGGAAAGGCCGCCCAATGCTATCATCATCAAAACATCCACAAAAATAAGCCCAGACAACAGTTGAATTCTATGGGAAAGCGTCCAATATTTTACCCTCAAAAATAAGGGGGCAAAAGATGGGTCCAGACAACGGGGAATTTATAAAAACACGTCTAATGATATCATCATAAAACCACATGACACAAGAGATAAGTCCAGGCCCAAAAGTTGAATTTATCATAAAAACCCCGTCTAATGATATCACCCCAAAACTACCCGACAAGAGATAAACTCCAACAACCCGTTGAATTTTAAGGGCATGTCTAAAATAAAATCAAAACCAATGACACAAGGGTGGGTCCCGAAACGGGTTTAATTCATCATAAAAAACGTCCCAATGATATCATCATCAAAACTACATGACCGGGAAAAAACTCCAACAACAGAAATTAAAATAAGAACCGTCTAATGATATCATCATCAAAACTTTTGCACAAGAGATAAGCTCGAAAAAGTGTCGGCTTATCCAAAAAAACGTCTTTAAAGATATTTTAAAATCAAAACTTTAAGGCACAAAGATAAGCTAGACAGGAACCCCTCATAAAACGCTTTTAATGGTATCATCATAAAAATTCATCCGGATAAGCTTTCCGGGCAACAGTTGAATTATCAAAAAAACATTTTTGATATCATCATCAAAAATAATGACCCCAAGAGATAAGCTCCAGACAACAGTTGAATTCATCATGGAAAAATGTCTAATGATATCATCATCAAAACCATGACACAAAAAGATAAGCTCCCGACAACAGTGCCGAACCATCATAAGAATCGCCCAATTTATATTTATCATCAAAACTACATGACACAAGAGATAAGCTCCCGACAACAGTTGAATTCCCTCATAAAACGCGCCCAATGATATTTATCAAAAATACATGACACGAGATACGCCCAGACAAAAAGTTGAATTCATCCAAAAAAAGTCTAATGATATCCCTCATCAAAATTACATTACACAAAAGATATGCTCCCGACAACAGTTGAATTATCATAAAAATGCGTCAATGATATCATCATCAAAACTACATGACACAAAAGATAAGCTCCAGACAACAGTTGGGTTTAAACTGAATTTTTTAAATATCATCATCAAAACTACGCACAAGAGATGTTCCCAAAAACAGTTGAATTCATCATAAGAACCGTCTAATATATCATATCAAAAAAACCCTGACACAAGAGATAAGCTCCAGACAACGTTGAATTATCATAAAAAATGTGCCCCCTGATATCATAAAAAAAACTAAACCAAACAAGAGATAAGTTCCCGACAAAGTTGAATTCATCATTAAAAAGGGGTCTAATGATATCATCAAAAAACCATGACACAAGGTAAACCCAACCGGGGAAATTCCCTCATAAAAATGGGATAATGATATCATCATCAAAACCCCCGGCCCGAGATAAGCCCAGACAACCCGTTGAATTCATCATAAAATGTGTCTAATGATATCATCATCAAAACTACCGAAAAAGAGATAAGCCCAAAAAAGTTGAATTCATCATAAGAATCGCCAAGATATCATCATCAAAACTACATGACACAAAAGATGGGTCCAGACAACAGTTGAATTCATCATAAAAACGTCTAATTTATATCATCATCAAAACCACAGCACAAGAGATCGCCCAGACAACAGTTGAATTTAAACATTAAAAACCTGTCTAATGATATCATCTAAAAATAAAGACACAAAAAGATAAGCCCCAGACAACAGTGTTTTAATTCATCATAAGAACCGCGGCCAATGATATCATCAAAAAAACCAATAACAAGAGATAAACCCAGAAACAGTTGAATTTATATAAGAACATGTCTAATGAATTTATCATCAAAACCCATGAGACAAAAGATAATCCCCCCCAACAGTTAATTCATCATAAAAACATGTCTAATATTTTCTTTATCAAAAAAAATGGCCAAATGATAAACTCCAGACAACAGTTAAATTTATTTAAAAGCATCTAATGATATCATCATCAAAACTACATGACACAAGAGATAAGCCTTTCCCGACAACAGTTGAATTCATCATAAGAACGGGTCTAATGATATCATCATCAAAAACCCTGACACGAGATAAGCTGCAGACAACAATTGAACTTTTCATAAAAAAGTTTAATGATATCATCATCAAAACCACCCTGAAAAAGAGATGGGTCCAGACAACGGGTTAATTCATCATAAAAACATGTCTAATGATAACAAAAAAAACTTTCATGGCCCAAGAATCGCCCAGACAACAGTTGAATTCATAAGAACATGTCTAAAGTTATCATCAAAAAATACATGACACAAAAGATGGGTCCCGAAAAAGTGTTGAATTAAACATAAAAACGTTTTAATGATATCAAAACCCAAAAAACCCTGACACAAAAGATAAGCTCCCGACAACAGTTAATTCATCATTTAAAAACATGCCCCCTGATATCACCCTCAAACCTAAGACACAAAGAGAAGCCCAGACAACAGTTAATTCATCCAAAAAAATTTTCTAATGATATCATCATCAAAAATACATGAAAAAGTATTTAAACCCGGGCAAAAGGGTTTAAATTTTTATGGGAAAGGTTTAAAACATCATCAAAACTACATGACAAAGAGATAAACTCCGAAACCCGGTTTAATTATCCTTTAAGGGGCTTTTAATTTTTAAAATCAAAAACTAACCACAAGAAAATAAGCTCCAGAAACAGTTGGGAAATTATCATAAAACGCTTAAGTATTATCATCAAAAAATAGCCACAAGAAAAAAAACCAAAAAAAAAGTTAAATTATCCAAAAAACATGTCTAATGATATCAAAAATAAAAAAACATGACACAAAAGATAAACTCCCGACAACAGTTAATTCAATTTATAAAAATGCTTTTTAATGAATTATCATCACAACTTCTGACACAAGATAAGCCCAGACAACGGTTTAATTCCCTAAAAAAACGCCCAATGATATCACTAAAAACCGCAACACAAGAGAAAGCTCCAACAACAGTTGGAAATTTATCATAAAAGGGATTCTAATGATATCATCATCAAAACTACGACAAAAGGATAAGCCCAGACAACAGTTGAATTCCCTCCAAAAAAACGCCCAATTTTATCATCATCAAAACTACATGACACAAAAGATAAGCCCAGACAACAGTTTAATTCATCAAAAAAAACATGTCTAAAATTTTTTTATCATCAAAAACTTTTCATGACACAAGAGATAGTTTTTTTTTAAGTTTTTTGGGCCCCAAAAGGCGTCATTGCCTCCGGAACCCCCAAAGGGGCTCAAACTCCCCCCCAAAAGGGTATTTGGGGATGCATACTATGGTTCCGGGGTCGCTGATTAAACACACCCTCTCACTCTCCCCCTCAGGCATCCCGTTCGGCTTTTAACAAAGGGGGAATTCCAAACCCGCTTAAAAACCTTGATGGGGTTCAACATGATTTTTGTGTCCCCATCCCAAAAGAGGGGTCTCCAAGGGCCAAAAATATCCCCTTATCCATCTTTCCCAAATCCCCAACAATGATTTTTGATGGGCCCGTCCGCTCTCTCCCCTTAAGCACCCCTGCCCAGGACAGTATATCCCCTAAGCCGCTGGGGTTAAAAACTTTTAAAACGACATCCACTCATCGAAAAATGCCCTTCTGGATCTTGTAGGCATGGGCCCAGGTCCCCGTCCTCCTCCCCGTAAATAAATCCCCGAAAAACCCAAAGGGGGGGGCAGGGAAGGCCTCAACCTCCCCCTCATACTTTAAAAAAGTTTCCCGTATGCCCCCCGGGTTGCAACAACCCTACCATGGATTCAAAAAACCCCAGCCGGGTTTTACCCTTAACCGACCCCTGGGTATATACAACAACATCATCCCCCCATTATCTTCTATCAGCTGTTAACCTGGGGATCCCCGCCTTTATGTTGCCCCCAACCCATTCTCTTCCAAAAGGGGGTAACGGAGGGTTCATCAAAACTTCCATCTGTTGGGACCATTCTTCCCCTTTTGCAGAGTCGCAACCCCTGTCACCTGGGGCCCAAAACCCTTCTTCAACCTGGGCCATCCACGAATTTTAAAGCTTGATTCTCCTTTTTTTAAAATCAAGTGTTCCTGAAATGGATTCTCTTTTCCGGGGAAATAACCCCCTATATTCCTTGGTTTGGGCGAATTAAAAGGGGGCCCAAAATGACGAAACCAAACATATTCTCTTCAAAATGGGGTATTCTAATTTCAGCCCCGAACATCCATTCCCTTTTTAACCCGTTTAAGTCGTTCACATTGTGATCTTGATATCGTAAAATTACCCCAAAAAAAGTGTCTAAATTATATCATCATCAAAAATACACGCAACCGGGGATAAACTCCCGACAACAGTTAATTTTATCATAAAACGCCCAATGATATCATCATCAAAACTACATGACACAAGAGATAAACTCCAGACAAAGTTTAATTCCCCTATAAGAAATTCCAATATTTTCATACCAAAAAAATGACACAAGAGAAAACCCAGACAACAGAAAATTTTCAAAAGAACATGCCCAATGATATCATCATCAAAAATACATGACACAAAATAAGCTCCCGGGCAACAGTTAACTAATTTTTTTACAAGGGATGGGTCCCGACAACAGTTTTAAATTTATCCAAAAAACAATTTTAATGATATCATCATCAAAAATACATGAAAAAGAGATAAGCCCGAAAAACGGGCCCACTTCATCATAAGAATCGCCCAATATTAAAATCATCAAAACTACATGACACAAAAAGATAAGCTCCCGAAAACAGTTAATTCATCATAAAAACGGCCCAATGATATCATCATCAAAACCAATGACACAAAGAATTCGCCCAGACAAAAGTTGAATTTAAACATAAAAAAATGGCCCCCTGATATCATCATCAAAAAAATGACACAAGGGGGGGCTCCAGACAACAGTTGAATTCCCTCATTTTAATGCGTCAAAATTTTCATCCTCAAAACCATGACACAAGAGATAAGCCCAGACAACAGTTGAATTCATCATAAGAACGGGGTTTTAATTTATATCACCCTCAAAACTACATGACACAAAAGATGGCTGGCAACAGTTGAATTCATCATAAGAACGGTTTTTAAAGATATCAATAAAACTACATAAAACAAGAGATAAGCTCCAGACACAGTTGAATTCATCAAAAGGGCTTGATATTCATCAAAACCCTGACACAAAAGGGGTAAATTCCCGACAACAGTTAATTTTCCCCAAAAAATGGCCCTTTATATCATCCCTCAAAACACATGACACAAGAGATAACTCCAAAAACGTTAACGAACCCTCCCCAATGCGATAATGATATCATCATCAAAACTAAGGGGCAAGAGATAAACCCAGGCTTTGGGTTTATCAAGAAAAGCCTTTAAAGTTTATCATCAAAATCACCAACCAAAAAGATAAACTCCCGACAACAGTTGAATTTTTCATGAAGCCCGCTTTAAAATATCATCCAAAAAAACCGGGGGCCCAAAAAAGCCGAACCCAAAAGTTGAATTATCTTAAAAAGGGGTTTTTAATGATATCATCCTCAAAAATTTTAAAAACCCCCAATAGATAAGCTCCCGACAACAGATGAATTTATCATAAAACGGGGGCCCAATGATATCCAAAACCCAAAAATACATGACACAAGAGATAAACCCAGACAACAGTTGGAAATTTTCCCAAAAAACGCTCTAATAATATCATCATCAAAACTTCAGACACAAGAATGGCCCGAAAAACAAAGAATTATCCCAAAAACTATTTAATGATATCATCATAAAAATTTCATAAAACCCCAAAAGGGGGAAATCCAGACAAAAGTTAATTTCATATAAAAACCACTCAATGTTTATCATAAAACTAAAGACACAAGATAAGCCCAGAAACAGTTGAATTCTTTAAATAAGTTCTAATATATTATCAAAACCACATTACCGGGGATAAGCTCCCGAAAAATGTCGACTTCATCATAAAACGCGGCCCAATGATATAATCCTCAAAACTAAGGAAAAAAAAGAAAATTAGCTCCCGACAACAGTTAAATTCATCATAAGAACATGTCTAATATTTTCATACTTCAAAAAATGAAAACAAGAGATAAGCTCCAAAATGTTGAAATTTACTTTAAGGAACCTGTTTAAATATCATCCCCTCAAAAAATACATGACCAAAATGATAAGCTCCCGACAAAAGTTAAATTCATCATAAGAACATTCAATGATATCATCATCAAAAAATACATGACCCCCAAAGATAAGCTCCCGACAACAGTTGAATTCATCCGGGGGGTGTCTAATGATTCATCATCAAAACTACATTTACACAAGAGGTGCTCCAGACAACAGTTGAATTCATCATAAAACCGTCTAATGATATCATCAAAAGCAATGACACAAAGAAAAAATTCCCGAAACAGGAATTCATCATTTTGAAATGTCTAATTTTATATCATCATCAAAATACATGAAAAGAGATAAGTCCAAAAAGTTGAAATTTTTTTATGAAAGCGTCTAATGATATCATCATCACAACTACATGACACAAAGGGTAAGTTTAGAAAAGGAATTAAACATAAGGGGAAAGCCCAATGATATCATCATCAAAACTACATGACACAAGAGATAAGGGCCCCGACAAAAAGTTTAATTCAAACCTTAAAAATGCATCTAATGATATCATCATCAAAACTACATGACACAAGAGAAAACTCCCGACAACAGTTGAATTACCCTAAGAAACGTCTAATGATATCATCATCAAAAAAATACATGACACAAAAATGGGTCCCGAAAAAGGGTTAATTCATCATAAAAACATGCCCCCTGATATCATATCAAAAATAATGACACAAGAAATAAGCCCAAAAAAGTTAATTCCCTCATAAAACGCGGCCAATGATTAAATAAACTAATGACACAAGAGATAAGCTCCAGAAACAGTTGAATTCATCATAAGAACATGTCAAGATAAAATCCAAAAATACATGACACAAAAGATAAGTCCAGACAACAAAGGGTCTTCATGGGAAAATGTCTAATTTTTCATTAAAAATACATGACACAAAAGATAAGCTCCAAACAACAGTTAATTCAACATAAAAACATGTCTAATATTCTTTATACCCAAAAATACATGGGGCACGAGATAACTCCGGGCAACGGGTTAATTCATCCCAAAAAACACGTCCAATGATATTACCCTCAAAAATTCATGGAAAAAGAGATAAGTCAGAAACGGGTTTAATTCATGCGAACCGTCTAATGATATCATCATCAAAATTCATGACACAAAAAGGTTTAGACAACAGTTGAATTTATCATAAAATAAAAACCAGAAAAATCATCATCAAAACCCCATGACACAAAAGATGGGTCAGACAAAAGGTTTTAATTCATCATAAGAAACATGTCTAATGATATCATCATCAAAACTACCGGGCACAAGAGATAAATTTTAAAAAAACAGTTAATTCCCTCATAAGAACGGTCTAATGATATCATCCCTCAAAAATACTTTACCGAGATAAACTCCCGACAACGGTTGAATTCATCATAAAAAGGCCCGCTTTAATGATATCAACATCAAACACATGACACAAAAATACGGGCCCAAAACAGTTAATTCATTTTTAAAAAACATGTCTAATGAAAATCATCAAAACTACATGACACAAGAGATAAACTCCCGACAACGGGTTTAATTATCATAAAAACATGTCTAATGATATCATCATCAAAACTACATGACACAAGAGATAAACTCCAGACAACAGGGTTTAATTCATCCCAAGAACATGTCTAAAAATTTATCATCAAAAAATACATAAAAAAAGAATAAGCCCAGAAACAGTTGAATTTATAAAAACGCGTTTTTGATATCATCAAAAATACATGACACAAAGATAAGCTCCCGACAACAGTTGCATTCTAAAGAACATCTAATGATATCATAAAAAAACCATGACACAAGAGATATCAGAAACAGTTAATTATCGCAAAACGCCTAAAGAATCAACATCAAAAACCCTGACACAAAAAGATCGCTCCCGGCAACAGTTTAATTCATCATAAGAACATGTCTAATGATATCATCATCAAAATTACATGACACAAGAGATAAGCTCCAGACAACAGTTGGAATTTATTAAAAACATGTCTAATGATATCACATCAAAAATTCATGAAAAAGAGATAAGCCCAGGGCAACAGGTTTAATTTTAAACAAAGAAAATGTTTAATGATATCATCCTTTAAAACTACATGACACAAAAGATGGTCCAAAACAGTTGAATTCATATAAGAATGCGTCTAATGATATCATCATCAAAACCATACACAAGAGATAAACTCCCGACAAAAGTTGAATTCATCATAAGAATCCCTCTAATGATATCATCATCAAAACTACATGACACAAAAGGGTAAAATTTTTAAAACAACGGGGGTTGAATTCATCATAAAAACGCCTAATGATATCAATAAAAAATGACAAAGGGGGGTAACTCCCGACAACAGTTAATTCATCCAAAAAACATGTCTAAGCAAAATCACCAAACTTCATGACCCAAAAGATAAGCTCCAGACAACAGTTGAATTCATCATAAGAACGCCCAATGATTCAAAATCAAAACCATGACCAAAAAGATGGGCCCCGACAACAGTTGGAAATTTATCAAAGAACATTCTAATGATATCATCATCAAAACCTACCAAAAAAGAGATGGGTCCAGACAAATTAACCATCATATGGGAAAATGTCTAATGATATTTATCATCAAAAATTTCCACACAAAAGATAAGCTCCCCGCAAAGTTGGAAATTAAAATAAAAAATATTTTAATGGTATCATCATCAAAAATCAGAAAAACCCAAAAGATGCTCCGGAAAAACAGTTTGGAAATTATCAAAAGAAACCCTGTCCCAATTTATATCATCAAAAAACCACATGACACAAAAAGAAAGCTCCGGGGGAAAAGTGGAAATTAAAACATAAAAAATTCTAAGATATATCATCAAAAAATACATGACGCAAGAGATAAGCCCAGACAACAGTTGAATTCTAAAGAAAATGTCGGTTCATATCAAAAACCCTACAAGAGATAAACTCCCGACAACAGTGGGAAATTTATTAAGAAAATGTCTAATGAATCATCCCCAAAACCCACATGACACAAGAGATGCTCCGAAAACAGTAAAAATTTATCATAAAACTGTCTAATGATTCATCATCAAAACTTTCATGACACGGGAAAAAGCTCCAGACAACGGGTTTAATTCATCAAGAACGGGGCCAATGAAATTTATTCAAAAAAACCCCATGACACAAGAGGGTAAGCCCCCGGGCAACAGTTAATTTATCATAAGAACATGTCTAAAAAGTATCCTCAAAAAAATTCATGGGCCCCAAAGATAAGCTCCAGGGCAACAGTTGAATTCTTCTATAAAAACATTCCCCCTGGGTATCATCATCAAAAAAATAAAGACACAAAAGGGTGCTCCCCACAACCGGTTTAATTATCATAAGAACATGTCTAATGATATCATACCCAAAAAACCCGGGCACAAAAGATAAACTCCAGACAACGTTGAATTCTAAAGAACCGTCTAATGAAAATCATCAAAACTCATGACACCCAAAATGGGTCCGGGCAAAAGGGTTTAATTCCCTCTTAAAAAACGCCCCTTATCATCATCAAAACTTTTCAAAACAAGAGATAAGGGCCCCGACAACGGAATTCATCATAGAATGGCCCAATGATATCATCATCAAAACTACATGACACAAAAGATAAGCTCCCGACAAATTGGGAAATTTATCCTTTAAAAACATGTCTTTTGTTCATCATCAAAACTACATGACACAAAAGATAACTAGACAGCAGTTGAATTCATCATGGGAAATGTCTAATGATATCACCAAAACTTAAAGAAAAAGATAAGCTCAGAAAGCTTAAAAATTCCCTCCAAAAAACCGTCAAAATATCATACCCAAAATCCCTAAAACCAAGAATAAGCTCCAAAAACAGGGTTTAAATTTATCATAAAAACCGTCTTGATATTTATCATCAAAACCACAGGATAAGCCTTCCCGACAAGCTTTAATTCATCATAAACCCCTTTTAATGATTCATCATCAAAACCATGACAAAGAGATGGGTCCAGACAACAGTTGAATTATCATAAAAATCCCCAAGTATCATCATCAAAACCTAATTTACACAAAAGATAAGCTCCAGACAACAGTTGAATTCATCATAAAATGCTCTTAAAATCATCATCAAAAACAGGACAAAGATAAACTCAAAAACAACAGTTAATTCATCATAAGAAATTCCCCCTTTATATCATCATCAAAAAAACATGACACAAAAGATATTTAGACAACAGTTGAATTTACAAGAACATCTAATGATATATCCCTCAAAAAACATGACACAAGGATAAGGGCCCGGGAAAAAGTTGGGTTTACCCTAAAAAATTCAATGATATCAAAATCAAAAAACCCTGACGAGATAGTCCAGACAACAGTTGAAATTTATCATAAAAATGCGTCTAATGATATCATCATCAAAACTACCCTGACACAAGAGATGGTTTTGAAAAACAGTTTAATTCATCATAAAAAACGCCCAATGATATCATCATCAAAAATAGCCCCCCAAGAGATAAGCTCAAGAAACAGTTGAATTCCCTCATAAGAAATGTCTAATGATATCATCATCAAAACTACATGACACGAGATAAACTCCCGGCCAGTTAACCCCTCCCCAAAAACACGTCTAATGATACACCCTCAAAACTACATGACCAAGAGATGGTCAAAAAAGGAATTTATCATAAGAATCGCCCAATGATATTATCATCAAAACCTTCGAGATGGTCAAAAACGGGTTTAATTTATCATAAAAATGGGTCTTGGGGTATCATCATCAAAAACCCATTAAAAAAGATAAGCTCCGGGCAACGGTTTAATTCATCATAAAAACATGTCTAATTTATATCATCATCCCAAAAAATGACACAAAAGATAAGCTCAGACAACAGTTGAATTCATCAAAAAACACGTCTAATGAAAATCATCATCAAAACTTCTTTACACAAAAGATAAGCCCAGACAACGGGTTAATTCATCCAAAAAACATGTCTTGATATCATCATTAAAACTTTCATACAAGAGATAAGCTCCAGACAACAGTTGAATTCATCAAAGAACATTCCAATGATATATCATCAAAATTACATGCCCAAGAGATAAACCCAGACAACAATTTTAATTCATCCAAAAAACATGTCTAATGAATTTACAAAAACCAAAATGACAAGGAAAGGGGCCCAGACAACAATTAAAAATTTAATAAAAACATGGCTAATGATATCATCATCAAAAAAACCCTGACACGAGATGTTCCCGACAACAGTGGAATTCATCATGGGGCATGTCCAAAAGACTCTCAAAACTACATACCAAAAGATAAGGCCCCGAAACAGTTAATTCATCATAAAAACATGTCTAATGATATCCCTCATCAAAAACCATGACAAAGAGATAAACTCCCGACAACAGTGGAATTCATCAAAAACATGTCTAATAAAAATCATCATCAAAAAATACATGACCCCCAAAAAGATAAGCCCAGACAACAGTGGAATTCATCATAAGAACATGTCTAATGATATCATCATCAAAAATACATGAAAAAGAATGGCTTAGACAACAGTTTAATTCATCATAAGGCGCGCCCAATAAAATTTATCATCAAAACTACATGACACAAAAGATAAACTCCAGACAACAAAATTAATTCATAAGAATAATTTTAATGATACCATCAAAACCACATGACACAAAAAGATAAGCCCAGACAACAGGTTTAATTCTTCAAAGGAAAATGTCTAATTTATATCATCATCAAAACCATGACACAAGGGGATAAGCCCAGACAACAGTTGAATTCATCATAAGAACATGTCTAAGATTTCATATCAAAAAATAATGACACAAAGGATAAAACTCCCGACAACAGTTGAATTCATCATAAAACACGCCCAATTATCATCACCCAAAACCCACATGACACAAGAGATAAGCTCCAGGGCAACAGTTGGGTTTATCATAAAACACGTCTAATGATATCATTCAAAACCATGAACAAGAGATAAGCTCCAGACAACAGTTTTAATTCATCTAAAAATGGCCCCCAATGTTTATCATCAAAACTTGACACAAAAGATAAGTCCAGACAACAGTTGAATTCATCAAAGAACATGTCTAATATATCATCATCAAAAACCACATGACACAAAGATAACTCCCGAAAGGGAACTTATCATAAAACATGTCTAATGATATCATCATCAAAACTACATGAAAAAGAGATAAGCTCCAGACAACGGGTTTAATTCATCATAAGAAACGCCCTGATTTCATCATCAAAAAAATGACACAAGAGATAAGCTCCAGACAACGGGTTTAATTATCCAAAAAATACGCCCCGGGGATCATCATCAAAACCCCGGGCACAAGAGATAAGCCCGGGGGAAAAGTTAATTCATCATAAAAACGCGCCCAATGTTTATCATCAAAACCATGAAAATGGATAAGCCCAGACAACAGTTGAATTCATCCAAAAAATGCGTCCAGGGTATCATCATCAAAACTAAAGAAAAAGGGAAAGCTCCCGGCAACGGGTTTAATTCATCTAAGGGGGGTGGCCAATGATATCATCATCCAAAAAATACATGACAAGAGATAAGCTCAAGACAACAGTTAATTCATCATAAGAACATGTCTAATGATATCATCATCAAAAATACATGACACAAGAGATAAGCTCCAGAAAAAGTTGAATTCATTTTATAAGAACACGTCTAATGATATCATCATCAAAACTTCATGACACAAAGAAAAAAGGGTCCCGACAAAAGTTGAATTCATCATAAGAACATGTCCAGATATCATCATCAAAACTACATGACACAAGAGATAAACTCCAGACAACAGGTTTAATTCATCATAAAAATGCGTCTAATGAAAATCATCAAAACTACATGAAAAAGAGATAAGCTCTAGACAACAGTTGAACCCCTCATAAGAATGCGTCTAATGATATCATCATCAAAACCATGACCCCCAAGAGATAAGCTCAAGACAACAAAGGGAAATTTATCATAAGAACATGTCTAATGATATCATCATCAAAACTACGACACAAAAGATAAACTCCAGACAACAGTTGAATTCATCATTTAAAAACACGTCTTATATAATATCAAAACCCCATGACCGAGATAAACTCCCGACAACGGGTTGGGAAATTTATCATAAGGGGTGCCCCCTTTATTATCATCAAAAATACATGGCCGGGGGTAAGGGCCCCCCAAAAAATTGGGAAATTTATCATAAAATGCGCCCCCTGATATCATCATCAAAACCCATGACACAAAAATAAGCCCAGAACAGTTTAATTCATCATAAAAACATTTTAATATTCATCATCAAAAATACATGACACAAAAGATAAACTCAAGACAACCCGTTGAATTCATCATAAGGGAAAATGCTTTAAAAGTATCATCAAACTTCCCTGACACAAGAGATGGGTCCCGAAAAAGTTGAAAATTTTAAACCAAAAAATGCGTCTTGATAAAACATCACAACTACATGAAAAAGAGATAAGCTCCCGACAACAGTTGAATTCATCATAAGAACGCGTCTAATGATATCATCATCAAAACTACATGACACAAGAGATAAGCTCAAGACAACAGTTGAATTCATCATA
Source organism: Arion vulgaris (assembly GCA_020796225.1). NCBI lineage: Eukaryota > Metazoa > Mollusca > Gastropoda > Stylommatophora > Arionidae > Arion > Arion vulgaris. The sequence continues at coordinate 26,161,649 of CM036767.1, forward strand.
AGAACATGTCTAATGATATCATCATCAAAACTACATGACACAAGAGATAAGCTCAAGACAACAGTTGAATTCATCATAAGAACATGTCTAATGATATCATCATCATCAAACTAGCGATCGCAAAGAAGAAGGGAAAAAGCGCTGATGCAAATGAAAGAACATTCGTATCAATTACAGCGCGAGATTTTATGTCTTATGTAGCCAACACCCTGATACTACCTAGCTTGCCTGTCACCGTCCCTCAAGACGTGACATTTGAACCACAATCCTAAAAAATTATCGATTGATGGAGTTTTTAACGTAGCCATAGAAACAGTGATTGTTCAATAAACTGCTCTGAAAGAACAAAGCTGACCTTGAATCATCTGAGAGAGAGACACCAATCAGCGACTACTCACATTTCGTCGTCAAACGAGACCAGAATAAATGATTCAATGTGGTGTTATGTTGTTGACTACTAATTGCTGAAATGGATGTGAAATGGCTAAAGATCAAAATATTATGTGTGATACCAAGTACAACATTACATTAAATCGACTCACCAAAACAACATTGAACACTTTTGTTATCTAATAACTTAACTACAAACAGAAACTACATTATTGAAATACATGACTTCTCTTGCCATCTTTAGTTGACAAGCTAGGCATGTGGAGACGGCAGCAGACTTTTCTAGACCCGACCTTTTTTACCAAGTTTACTTCTCAGGAGCGTGCACTTCATGGGGGTCTATTTAAATACCATTACTTTTTTTTATCCATTACAAAACAACTTTTAAATGCGATAGCTGGCTGACTCCCATTGAGTTTATCCATTGTACAACAACTCTTAAATGAGATAACTGGCTGTCTCCCATTGAGTTTATCCATTGTACAACAACTCTTAAATGAGATAACTTGCTGTCTCACATTGAGTTTATCTATTGTACAACAACTTTTAAATGCAATAACTGGCTGACTCCCATTGAGTTTATCTATTGTACAACAACTTTTAAATGCAATAACTGGCTGTCTCCCATTGAGTTTATCAATTGTACAACAACTTTTAAATGAGATAACTGGCTGTCTCCCATTGTTATCCATTGTATAACAACTTTTAAATGAGATAATTTTCTGTCTCCCATTGAGTTTATCCATTGTACAACAACTTTTAAATGCAAAATGGAAAACAACATTGCACAAAGGTGCAAAATATTTTGAAGAGAGACTAAGAGATGATCTTTCTCTCTCTCGCGATCCAGGCCTAGACTGATGAATCAACATTTATCATGAATTTTACCGTGTTTTTAAGGGACTCCGTTCCTCCGTACAGCTTCTCCTGAAGCTCTGTGTTTTGGGGACAGGTTTCTTTTCTTAGACCTGCTATCAGTTGACAATCTTGCAGTACGTGCTCTGCCATTATGTCTACCTTTTCGCATGGGCACAGGCTAGTTGTACCAATTTTAAATTTGTTAAACATGTGGGTGCGGAGCTTGTTGTGGCCGGTACGGAGGCGGAGTATGGCAACTTGTTCACTTCGAGACAGACCATAGTACCCGTCGCTGTTGTTATACTGAGGATGGTCTTTAGTCCATTTCTCTCTATAGTGCCAGCCGATGGTTGTTCTGGCTTCCTCATAACTGATCTCGAGATCAGTCTGAGGTAGTTGCCTGCCTTCTTTAGCTAGCTTGTCGGTGTGTTCGTTTCTGCTTATGTTACAGTGTGATAGGATCCACTGAATGACGGTGCGTTTGATTGTGTACACTAGTACATCGAAGGTCGCTTTCAGCTCATTGAGCTCTGTTTTGCCTACGTTTTTGAGTGCCGTGATGACCGATAGAGCATCGGGGAATATCAGTTTTAGTTTCAGTTTAGAATATCTTCATTGCACTCCAGATATGTCCATAGGTGCTCCGATCTCCTTCGCAATATCTCCAACAGCGTCCAGCGACTCACCGTACCAGTTCTATTTTGATTGATGAGCCGACTCGTATACCTGTTGTACCGTTCTTTTCTTGCCACACCAATCTTCAACCCAGTTCTCGCAATATAGTAGTTGACGTGGATTGGTTTAGATGAAGGTCTTCTCTGCGGCCACGCTCTATGAGGGCGTTCACGATGTCAGCTCTGTCTATGGGCTGGCCCTCTGATATAGCGGCAGAGCCAGCCAGTCTGTCTGCTCTCTCATTGCCAACAACACCCATGTGCCCCGGAACAAAGACAAGTGTAATTCTACAAATTGTTGACGCCTGCAGTGATTCAGTCCATTGCCTGCGCACCGAACCGGCCTCCACCTTTCGGATCATACTCAATGAGTCACTCAGAATGCGCGCATGAGTGTAGTTTTGTGACTCTAGCCAGAGTAGTGCATTGGTCACCGCCAGTACCTCCATTGTCATGCTGCTTGTTGTCATACTAAATGTACCACTGGCTTCCTTGACCATTCTACCACATGAGCTTGCAGAGAAAGCCCATGCAGACTTTTCGTGACGAACTACCGATCCATCCGTGTAAATCACGACGTCGTCTGCATTGCAGTTTTCAATCCGGGGAATATCACGACCTTGTTGCGAGAGGTGCCTCTTCTCTCTAGGATCATTTCGGCCGCTGTTCTTATTACCTCTACCTATGTACGATAGTTATTTGAGTATTTGTCTGTGGCAATCGCTTTTGTGACCGTCACTTTCTTTGAAAGTTTAAGCACTATTCCTCCTCCGCCATTGCTGATTGCGTTCCTTGCCGATCCGTTAGTGTACGCGTGTGTCCACTTATTTTCAGGGTATTCGATCGCTATGTATTTTTCTGTGGCCACTCTTCTTTTGAAGTTTTCTTGCTGCCCTTTTTTCAGTATGCCTGGGATTGATTCCTTTAGTTCCGGCATTTTGGTTTTCCACGGCGGGCCATTATCGGTTGCTGGGATTGATTTGACTTTACATTTTGCTAGGACCGGATGGTCTGCTGTCAATGCTTTAGCGTTTTTTGCGAAGCTGGTTCTCTGTATCCTGCCCTTCCGAATCCGTTCATTCTTTCGTAGATAGGGTGAGAATCGAGCCGTTTAAGTTTTTCCGCTTATACCAAGACTTTTCTGTCCTACGATCTGCCATTGGTTGGATGCCTGTGATTGTTTCCATCGCCTTGATAGGCGTGGATTTCATGGCTCCTGTGATAATGCGCATTGCACTGTTATGACTGTTGCTCACTTTGGCGAATTGCTTCTTGGATGCACTGCTCCACGCTGCAATGCCGTACTCCAGGACCGGTCGCACTCTTTCAGAATAGAATGTTTTGAGGACTCTGGTGTTTGCTCCCCACGTGGAGCCTACGAGTTTACGCATCATCCTTTCCTATGATCCTATCCTTTCCGGGCGACTTTCTGGACTTCAGCTCCCTTAATGCCTCTTCCAACTCATTGCTGGTGAATGTATCCGTTAGGTGACTATCAGCTTTTCTTGGCTCGCCTTGGAGGGCTCTAGCTTTTCTCTTTGTGTCATCGACTTTCTCTTTTGCTATGCTTACTCTGCTGACTTCGGCATATTTTTTCATTAGAATGTTTGTGGCTTCCCTTCCAGAGGACATCTTTTTATTTTGTTCAAAGACTATTGGGGGAGGGGGTCGGCTGGTGTTTTCGTCACTCAGCGCTGTTGCTAGTTTCCACAATTTATGGCCGTCCCTATCAAGGTTCAGGGATTCGGTCTTTTCAACCCAGCTCTGTCATGCTGATCCTTTGACCTTCCGCTTGTACTTTGCTACTGCCGCCTTGTAAGCAGTATTGGTCGTTACTGACTGTGCCTGTTCTGCTTCACTCCTTGCTAATTCAAAGTCGTTTTCAAGCTTCTGAACCTCTGCTGTCCAGTATAGCTGGTAATCCTTCCGTGCGCCTCTAGGAATGGTTTCCCGTGCCGCTTTCAGGATTGCTTCTATGAGTTCCCTTGCCGCGGATTGCATGTGTTTCTTTTCATGCATGTTGATGTGTTCAACATTGGCATCTGTCAGTGCCCGTACTGTTTCCAATTTGCTTTTTATAGTTCCACCGTGGCAACCGCATTTTGGGCTCAGGTACAAATTTTAGGTCTACTTGCAGTTTGACGGGCCTATGATCACTATCTCCGAGTTGCTTTGTGACCGTACGTAATGTTTTCTTTGCTATACAGTATACATCACGAGATGTCACTACTTGACGACTCATTGTAAATGTGTTTCTATTTAACGTCTTTGTTTGACCATTTCTAAGGGCGCTTCCATGGATGCTTGGTTCCTGCCAGATAGTTAAAACTGTCAGCAACAGAGCAAATAAGACAGTAGCTATGGCAACACGTCCACATTTTTCACCAAGCTCAGAAAGTCCAAAGTCAAATGTTACCCGAGTAAACAATACCTGGATTTGAACAACGCAAGCTTATTCTTGCGGACTACAGTCCTACTTGCTCCGAGCCTGATAACTGCAAAGAAAAAAGAGAAAACCTTGTATCCAGTGGCGGCTCGTGATCTATTTTGTTGGTGGGGCCGGATAAAAATTTTCGGAAAAATTATGGTTTTGATTATATATTAGTTATTCATGATTTTTGGTGAGGCCTGGACCCACTGGCCCTTAATGACGAGCCGCCACTGCTTGTATCTAAACGCCACGTCACGATAGCGTCACGTAAGACATCGTTCTGTATGGGCATGTCTCGACACTTGATAATTCTGATGACAAATCTCGTTCATGTTTTCTACCGATAACCATCTATTCTTCACTAACTACAGGTAGAAATTGTCCTCTACTTAATTGCTGTTTATTAGTGTGAACGTTTGTATGTGTGTGTGTGTTGTGTTTCTAAAGTATGTAGCTTTCTGTCCATAAAGTTGAACATCTTGATGAAGGAAAGTACGGAGACACAGCGCGCACGTGTGTGTGTTATATTTCTATAGTCTGAAGAGAGGGGGTCTAAAGACTTCATTGTATCAAGTTTACGTAATCACAAAGTACTAAGTTTTACAAATTACAAAAACAATGACAAAATACAGCAACGTTTCGACCAACAAGGCCTACGAACTTTATCAAGCAAACGAACAACAGGAGTGACAAATAAAAAAACCATATGGACGACTACATACAAACGTTTCTAATGAACATCTGGGAATAAAAACGAATAACGAAATAAATGTAATGTAAAAATACACATAAAAACTAGAAATAGAAAGGAAGAGAAACAATGAAAAATCTAGTAAATATATAACTTGAATACATGCAACATATGCCCATATAGATTACAAGGCATGGGAAGAGAAAGTACTAACGAGCATAGGAATGTAATACGTTGAGCCCACGTGGTCGCAAGGTACCATACAACGAAATCAACCGATTCTCCAGACCAAATCTACTGCGATCATCCGAGGAACATGATCGGATGGCTGTGACCTGGACATCGTGAGCTCCTAAATGACCAGTACCATTGAAATGGGTTGCTACAGGGGTCACAGAGCATTGGCGTATGTCTTGCAAGTGTTGGGTGAATCGGTTACTGAGCCTCTTGCATGTCTCGCCGATATAAGTCTTGTTACACCGCTTACAGATAATGGCATATATAAGATTATGGACTCGCATGTGAATCCATCGTCAATAGCAAACGTGGCTAAAGAAAAGATACAGTACGCGTCTGTATCACATAAGCACACGTGTTGCAACGGCCACACTGGACAGTGCCAAAATAGTTAATTTGGATATAAGTTTCCTCATTTTGTGCCTTCTTAGTTCAGTGTTCACCGTGTATTCACTATTAAAACTGTTATGATTAATGAAGAAATGTCGCTCTATATTATTTGGTTTCTAGATACGTAGTATATTATAAACATTGTACAATAAACACACTGAATTGCCTTTATATTTATTGACAGCCCATACTGATCCTCCCCCATTCAGATTTTAAAATGAAGTTCTGTTGTTCTACATTTTGTTTAATAGTACGTGACAGTAATAAAATAAATATTCACACATTTCGTACCCTAACCCATACATTTGTACCCTAACTCACACATTTCGTACCTAACTCAACATTTCGGTACCTAACTCACACATTTCGTACCCTAACTCACACATTTCGGTACCTAACTCACAATTTCGTACCTAACTCACACATTTCCGTACCCTAACTCATACATTTCCGTACCCTAACCATACATTTCCTACCTAACTCATACATTTCCGTACCCTAACTCACACATTTCCGTACCTAACTCAACATTTCGTACCCTAACTCACACATTTCGTACCCTAACTCATACATTTCCGTACCTAACTCCAACATTTCGGTACCCTAACTCAACATTTCCGTACCCTAACTCATACATTTCGTACCCTAACTCCATACATTTCGTACCCTAACTCAACATTTCGGTACCTAACTCATACATTCCTAACTACACATTTCGTACCCTAACTCAACATTTCGTACCTAACTCATACATTTCCGTACCCTAACTCATACATTTCGTACCCCAACTCATACATTTCGGTACCCTAACTCATACATTTCGGGACCTAACTCAACATTTCCGTACCCTAACTCATACATTTCGTACCCTAACTCAACATTTCGTACCTAACTCATACATTTCGGTACCTAACTCACTACATTTCCGTACCCTAACTCATCACATTTCGGTACCCTAACTCATACATTTCGTATCCTAACTCATACATTTCGTACCCTAACTCATACATTTCCGTACCCTAACTCATACATTTCGGTACCTTAACTCATACATTTCCGTACCCTAACTCACACATTTCGGTACCCTAACCCATACATTTCCGTACCCTAACTCACACATTTCGGTACCCTAACTCAACATTTCGTACCCTAACTCATACATTTCCGTACCTAACTCACTACATTTCGGTACCACTAACTCATACATCATTCCGTACCTAACTCATACATTTCGGTACCCTAACTCATACATTTCGTACCTAACTCACATTTCGTACCTAACTCACATTTCGTACCTAACTCATACATTTCGTACCCTAACTCATACATTTCCGTACCTCTACATTCTCCTATCACATTTCCGTACCTAACTCATACATTTCGTACCTAACTCATACATTTCGTACTCACTTTCACCTAAATACATTTCGTACCTAACTCAATTTCCGTACTCTAACATCATTTCGTACTAACCATACATTGGTACCTAACTCAACATTTCGGTACCTAACTCACATTTCGTACCTAATCACATTTCGTACCCTAACCACATTTCGGTACCCTAACTCACACATTTCGGTACCTAACTCACATTTCGTACCTAACCTACATTTCGTACCCTAACTCATACATTTCAGTACCCTAACTCATACATTTCGTACCCTAACTCAACATTTCCGTACCACTCACATTTCGTACCTAACTCATACATTTCGTACTAACTCTAATTCTACCTAACTCACATTTCGTACCTAACTCATACATTTCGTACCCTAACTCATACATTTCGTACCTAACTCAACATTTCCGTACCTAACTCATACATTTCGTACCTAACTCAACATTTCGTACTACCTACATTCTCATCACATTTCGGTACCTAACTCATACATTTCGTACTACCACATTCACTACATTTCGTACCCTAACTCCACACATTTCACATTACCTAACTCATACATTTCGACTAACTCATACATTCACATTACCTAATCACATTTCGGTACCCTACATCCACTCATTTCGTACCCTAACTCAACATTTCGTACCTATACATTTGTACCTCATACATTTCGGTACCTAACTCACACATTTCGTACCTTAATCATACATTTCGTACCCTAACTCAACATTTCGGTACCCTAACTCATACATTTCGGTACCTAACTCATACATTTCGGTACCTAACTCAACATTTCGGTACCCTAACTCATACATTTCGGTACCTCTAACTTCTATACATTTCGGTACCCTAACTCACACATTTCGGTACCTAACTCATACATTTCCGTACCTAACTCACACATTTCGGTACCTAACTCAACATTTTGGTACCTAACTCATACATTTCGGTACCCTAACCCATACATTTGGTACCTCTAACTCATACATTTCGTATCCTAACCACATTTCTTATCTAGTACAAATTAACTTATAATATCAATGTAAAATATTAAGTAGCGACCGTGTGGTGCCGGGGCCAGTAAGGGAAACAAAGAATAGTACCACTGCTACCTACAAGGCATGTCGTAAGAGGCGACGGATGTAGGACCTAGGAAGCTACCTAGTAAATAAAGAGCGCTGCAGAAATCGAATGTGCTGGCCTTTTTATAGGCGTATAACTGGCACAACGTACAATCACTCTCAGTCTTAGATCACATACAGAGTGGTGGACAAGTGGTCGATATGGAGCGTTTGAAGAAGAAGTATATTAAGTACTGTTCATTCTCTAAACTGAAACTGAAAGCATCACACATTGAAGATAAAATCACATTGTTCCCTCGCAGGTCTCTCAAAGAATCCGTGCAGTTTGTTTGAAGGGATGAGTTGAGAGATGTAACCCAAAATTTCTTCATTGAAAAAAGCAAATGATGTGTGGTAAAGGGCAGTAAAATGTTAACAAAAGCAAATAGTGTGTGGTAAAGGGCAGTAAATGTTACAAAAGCAAATAGTGTGTGGTAAAGGGCAGTAAAATGTTAACAAAAGCAAATAGTGTGTGGTAAAGGGCAGTAAAATGTTAACAAAAGCAAATGATGTGTGGTAAAGGGCAGTAAAATGTTAACAAAAGCAAATGATGTGTGGTAAAGGGCAGTAAAATGTTAACAAAAGCAAATGGTGTGTGGTAAAGGGCAGTAAATGTTCACAAAGAAATGGTGTGTGAAAGATAAGATGTTACAAGAAATGATGTGGAGGCAGAAAATGTTAACAGAATATAATATAATGTGGTAAGGCAGTAAATGATTAACAAAAGCAAATATGTGTAGTAAGGCTGATAATTGTTAACAAGCAAAGTGTGTGTAAGGGCAGTAAAATGAAAAAAAGCAACTGGTGGCGTAGATGCACTGTTAACAAAGCAAATATTGTAGTAAATGGGCATAGAATGTTACAATGAGAAATCAGATTGTAAAGCGTAAGAGGTGTTCTGTGATGTGACCTAGAAATGTACATTCAGAATATTAATATAATTCAGAATTGTATTAACCTTGATTCAGAAATGCATTTATAACTGGACGTCACTAATTCTGATTATTGTAACCTGGCAGCGAATGTGTAACCTGGGCACTAGAAATGACCTGAGTAACCTGTGGCGCTAGAAATGCACTTTTAACCTGGAGCGCAAGAAATATACTTAGTAACATGGAGCGCTAGAAATGTACTTTGTAACCTGGAGCGCTAGAGATGTACTTTGTAACCTTGAGCGCTAGAGATGTACTTTGTAACCTGGGGCGCTAGAAATGTACTTTGTAACCTGGGACGCTAGAAATGTACTTTGTAACCTGGGGCGCTAGAAATGTACTTTGTAACCTTGGACGCTAGAAATGCACTTTATAACATGGAGCGCAAGAAATGCACTTTGTAACCTGGGGCGCTAGAAATGCACTTTGTAACCTTGGGCGCTAGAAATGCACTTCGTAACCTTGGACGCTAGAAATGCACTTTGTAACCTGGAGCGCTAGAAATGTACTTTGTAACCTTGGACGCTAGAAATATACTTAGTAACATGGAGCGCAAGCAATGCACTTTGTAACCTGGGGCGCTAGAAATGCACTTTGTAACCTTGGGCGCTAGAAATGCACTTCGTAACCTTGGACGCTAGAAATGCACTTTGTAACCTGGAGCGCTAGAAATGTACTTTGTAACCTGGAGCGCTAGAAATGTACTTTGTAACCTGGAGCGCTAGAAATGTACTTGTAACTTGGACGCTAGAAATGTACTTTATAACATGGAGGCAAGCAATGCACTTGTAACCTGGGGCGATAGAAATGCACTTTGTAACCTTGGGCGCTAGAAATGCACTTTGTAACCTGGAGCGCTAGAAATGTACTTTGTAACCTTGGGCACTAGAAATATACTTTGTAACCTGGAGCGCTAGAAATGTACTTTGTAACCTGGAGCGCTAGAAATGTACTTTGTAACCTGGAGCGCTATAAATGTACTTTGTAACCTTGAGCGCTAGAAATGTACTTTGTAACCTGGAGCGCTAGAAATGTACTTTGTAACCTGGAGCGCTAGAAATGTACTTTGTAACCTGGAGCGCTAGAAATGTACTTTGAACTTGGACGCTAGAAATGCACTTTGTAACCTGGAGCGCTAGAAATGTACTTTGTAACCTGGAGCGCTAGAAATGCACTTTGTAACCTGGAGCGCTAGAAATGTACTATATTTTACAACCTTGCTTTAGATCACATCTTCACTGATTTGATGTCTCAAATCTGCCTTCTCCCTCCCTACCCGTTAGACTAATTTGAAGTATATATTATGGACTCTCGCGAGGACCTACTGCTGACGATTGGATTCATGGAGACAACCTATCTCGTTGTTTAGATATCTGAACTGTGGAAACTAATAGTAGAAAGAGTTTCAATAGTCTCTGTGTATCTGTCATATGAAACTGATAGTAGAAAGAGTTTCAATAGTCTCTGTATATCTGTCATATGAAACTAATAGTAGAAAGAGTTTCAATAGTCTCTGTGTATCTGTCATATGAAACTAATAGTAGAAAGAGTTTCAATAGTCTCTGTGTATCTGTCATATGAAACTAATAGTAGAAAGAGTTTCACTAGTCTCTGTATATCTGTCATATGAAACTGATAGTAGAAAGAGTTTCAATAGTCTCTGTATATCTGTCATATGAAACTGATAGTAGAAAGAGTTTCAATAGTCTCTGTGTGTATCTGTCATATGAAACTGATAGTAGAAAGAGTTTCAATAGTCTCTTGTATCTGTCATATGAAACTGATAGTAGAAAGAGTTTCAATAGTCTCTGTGTATATCTGTCATATGAAACTGATAGTAGAAAGAGTTTCACTAGTCTCTGTGTGTATCTGTCATATGAAACTGATAGTAGAAAGAGTTTCAATAGTCTCTTGTATCTGTCATATGAAACTAATAGTAGAAAGAGTTTCAATAGTCTCTTGTATCTGTCATATGAAACTGATAGTAGAAAGAGTTTCAATAGTCTCTGTGTATCTGTCATATGAAACTGATAGTAGAAAGAGTTTCAATAGTCTCTGTGTATATCTGTCATATGAAACTGATAGTAGAAAGAGTTTCAATAGTCTCTGTGTATATCTGTCATATGAAACTGATAGTAGAAAGAGTTTCACTAGTCTCTGTGTATCTGTCATATGAAACTGATAGTAGAAAGAGTTTCAATAGTCTCTGTATATCTGTCATATGAAACTGATAGTAGAAAGAGTTTCACTAGTCTCTGTGTATCTGTCATATGAAACTGATAGTAGAAAGAGTTTCACTAGTCTCTGTGTATCTGTCATATGAAACTAATAGTAGAAAGAGTTTCAATAGTCTCTGTGTATCTGTCATATGAAACTGATAGTAGAAAGAGTTTCACTAGTCTCTGTGTATATCTGTCATATGAAACTGATAGTAGAAAGAGTTTCAATAGTCTCTGTGTATCTGTCATATGAAACTGATAGTAGAAAGAGTTTCACTAGTCTATGTGTATATCTGTCATATGAAACTGATAGTAGAAAGAGTTTCACTAGTCTCTGTGTATCTGTCATATGAAACTGATAGTAGAAAGAGTTTTACTAGTCTCTGTGTATATCTGTCATATGAAACTGATAGTAGAAAGAGTTTCAATAGTCTCTGTGTATCTGTCATATGAAACTGATAGTAGAAAGAGTTTCAATAGTCTCTGTGTATATCTGTCATATGAAACTGATAGTAGAAAGAGTTTCACTAGTCTCTGTGTATCTGTCATATGAAACTAATAGTAGAAAGAGTTTCAATAGTCTCTGTGTATCTGTCATATGAAACTGATAGTAGAAAGAGTTTCAATAGTCTCTGTGTATCTGTCATATGAAACTGATAGTAGAAAGAGTTTCAATAGTCTCTGTGTATCTGTCATATGAAACTGATAGTAGAAAGAGTTTCAATAGTCTCTGTGTATCTGTCATATGAAACTGATAGTAGAAAGAGTTTCAATAGTCTCTGTGTATATCTGTCATATGAAACTGATAGTAGAAAGAGTTTCAATAGTCTCTGTGTATATCTGTCATATGAAACTGATAGTAGAAAGAGTTTCAATAGTCTCTGTGTATCTGTCATATGAAACTGATAGTAGAATGAGTTTCACTAGTCTCTGTGTATATCTGTCATATGAAACTGATAGTAGAAAGAGTTTCACTAGTCTCTGTGTATCTGTCATATGAAACTAATAGTAGAAAGAGTTTCAATAGTCTCTGTGTATATCTGTCATATGAAACTAATAGTAGAAAGAGTTTCAATAGTCTCTGTGTATATCTGTCATATGAAACTGATAGTAGAAAGAGTTTCAATAGTCTCTGTATATCTGTCATATGAAACTGATAGTAGAAAGAGTTTCAATAGTCTCTGTGTATATCTGTCATATGAAACTGATAGTAGAAAGAGTTTCAATAGTCTCTGTGTATCTGTCATATGAAACTGATAGTAGAAAGAGTTTCACTAGTCTCTGTGTATATCTGTCATATGAAACTGATAGTAGAAAGAGTTTCACTAGTCTCTGTGTATCTGTCATATGAAACTAATAGTAGAAAGAGTTTCAATAGTCTCTGTGTATATCTGTCATATGAAACTAATAGTAGAAAGAGTTTCAATAGTCTCTGTGTATATCTGTCATATGAAACTGATAGTAGAAAGAGTTTCAATAGTCTCTGTATATCTGTCATATGAAACTGATAGTAGAAAGAGTTTCAATAGTCTCTGTGTATATCTGTCATATGAAACTGATAGTAGAAAGAGTTTCAATAGTCTCTGTGTATCTGTCATATGAAACTGATAGTAGAAAGAGTTTCAATAGTCTCTGTGTATCTGTCATATGAAACTGATAGTAGAAAGAGTTTCAATAGTCTCTGTGTATATCTGTCATATGAAACTGATAGTAGAAAGAGTTTCAATAGTCTCTGTGTATATCTGTCATATGAAACTGATAGTAGAAAGAGTTTCAATAGTCTCTGTGTATCTGTCATATGAAACTGATAGTAGAAAGAGTTTCACTAGTCTATGTGTATATCTGTCATATGAAACTGATAGTAGAAAGAGTTTCACTAGTCTCTGTGTATCTGTCATATGAAACTAATAGTAGAAAGAGTTTCAATAGTCTCTGTGTATATCTGTCATATGAAACTAATAGTAGAAAGAGTTTCAATAGTCTCTGTGTATATCTGTCATATGAAACTGATAGTAGAAAGAGTTTCAATAGTCTCTGTATATCTGTCATATGAAACTGATAGTAGAAAGAGTTTCAATAGTCTCTGTGTATATCTGTCATATGAAACTGATAGTAGAAAGAGTTTCAATAGTCTCTGTGTATCTGTCATATGAAACTGATAGTAGAAAGAGTTTCACTAGTCTCTGTATATCTGTCATATGAAACTGATAGTAGAAAGAGTTTCACTAGTCTCTGTGTATCTGTCATATGAAACTAATAGTAGAAAGAGTTTCAATAGTCTCTGTGTATATCTGTCATATGAAACTAATAGTAGAAAGAGTTTCAATAGTCTCTGTGTATATCTGTCATATGAAACTGATAGTAGAAAGAGTTTCAATAGTCTCTGTATATCTGTCATATGAAACTGATAGTAGAAAGAGTTTCAATAGTCTCTGTGTATATCTGTCATATGAAACTGATAGTAGAAAGAGTTTCAATAGTCTCTGTGTATCTGTCATATGAAACTGATAGTAGAAAGAGTTTCAATAGTCTATGTGTATCTGTCATATGAGATGCCACTGATCGATGTTTCTGTCTGTGGTAACAACAATAAAAAGTCAACAATATTAGCACTCCTGGTGAAGACGGCACTTGAAATATAATCTGATACAAGAGGGAAAGACAGAGATGCAGGACAAGAGAGAGAGAGAGAGAGAGAGAAAGAGAGAGAGAGAGAGAGCGCGAGGAGAAGAAGGAAGAGGGATGAATAATAACAAGAAAGTAAACAAAATAATTGTAGAATTAGTTCAACCTGCGCACATTTCAAACATTGGATATGATTTTTAAACGTTTCATTATAATCTGGTAACCATAAAACCGCAAAGTTAGATGCGTACATCAAAGATTTTCATCGTGAACTAAACTATTACTGAACTCGTTTAGTTGCTACAACTTGACATATACTCGTAATCATGGACGAGCTGTGTCAGAGTTCAAGTGACTTTCTGCAGGAACAGAGTCTCGCACGATTCATTGCTAAAACTTAAACCATAAAACAGACGAATAGCAACTTTATTTCTTTAGTTTCCATTTGTGGAAGCTCACGATCACGATCAGGTAAATTAATCACAAATGTCGTGCACGTATGTGACGTCATGTTTGTCAATCATAAGTTGTTCAATATTGTCAATCAGATGAGACAGCTGGAAGACTGATGATACAATCGTCTGATAATGTTTCTCCACTGTACTCTGTCACAATCAAAATTGTTATTATCATCATCATTGGTAGGAAAACGTAATTCTACGTCTTTTTTGAAAATTTGTTTCGGAATATAAATTTTGTTTGGAAAAAGTTTTCGGACATATTATATTTTTAATTCTTTCTTTCCTCTATTCCTGTTGTGCCTTAAATCTTTCCGAATATGCGAAGATTTATGACAAGTTCCTAGGACTGCACCTTCTGTATGTTTTTTAACCTCCTTGTTATTTCTGTGATCCATCGTTTGAGTGAGCGACCTTTTGCCTTGAAACTATTGTCTTCAATATAATGTGAAAGTAGATATGGTAGTGGAACGTTTTAAACATTTTTCAAAATTGTTTACCTTTATAAGAAAAACACTTGAATAAAAATGACTGGTGAGTAAATATGTGTTTAATTTTTCAAATTGTACTTTCATACATTGTATGTCGCCTTAACTTAATTTTCAAACACACAAGCCACATGCCGTACTAACTGCCGCAGTGTGTGTCAAGATTATCTGTTAAAGTAACCCAACTGCCATACAACGCGCCAAGAATTGTTTCATGTAAAATTAGTGCTAAATTTTCACGAGGGCAAGAACTCCGCATTGGCGACGCCAGGGCCAATTCCTACAGGAGCGTCCAAGCGTAGTGATAACCCTGTGTAATCAATCATATTCTCTGATATAGGTATCTATTCTTCCCATGTTTCAGCTCTTCTAGGGTTTAATAACACCCTTTGCCTCCGCCCTCCAGGATCGATCTCTCTTCAAACTCCTGTGAATTCATATTCAAATATGAAATATACTTTTGTTTATTGTATTTCAAATTCATTTATAAACAGTTTGTTATATCATTAATAAACAGTTTGTTATATCATTAATAAACAGTTTGTTATATCATTAATAAACAGTTTGTTATATCATTTATAAACAGTTTGTTATATCATTAATAAACAGTTTGTTATATCATTTATAAACAGTTTGTTATATCATTTATAAACAGTTTGTTATATCATTAATAAACAGTTTGTTATATCATTTATAAACAGTTTGTTATATCATTTATAAACAGTTTGTTATATCATTTATAAACAGTTTGTTATATCATTTATAAACAGTTTGTTATATCATTAATAAACAGTTTGTTATATCATTAATAAACAGTTTGTTATATCATTTATAAACAGTTTGTTATATCATTAATAAACAGTTTGTTATATCATTAATAAACAGTTTGTTATATCATTTATAAACAGTTTGTTATATCATTTATAAACAGTTTGTTATATCATTTATAAACAGTTTGTTATATCATTAATAATAATTGAGGAAATTAAACTGACGATATATACATCTAAAGTACGTGACAGACAGATATGAAGAGTTTGATAGTGCTAAAACAGGACTATGCCTAGAGATCTAAAATGCTGTGGAGTGAAGCTATAACTGGTCTGTAACAACACTGACATAAAATTGTCTCGTCTGTAACAATACTTACATAAAATTGTCTCGTCTGATCTCTTATTCGATATTGTTGTTCGTATTGTCTAGTCACTACCGATACATGTGTATTGTCTAGTCACTACCGATACATGCGTACTGTCTAGTCACTACCGATACATGTGTATTGTCTAGTCACTACCGATACGTGTGAGCAGACATATGTAATGCTGCATTTGTTGACAAACTATGTAGTCAGATCCAACTTTTAAATGAATGTAATATTGAACACTGATTCTATGCCAGCAAGCACCGTTTCGATATGTTTCTAGCGTCGTCTTGTTTTGTTAAACTACAGAGTTACAGCGAGATGTCACTTGAACAGTATTAGTTATACAGAAGAATCTGCATTTCATCACATGTAATGAGGACGCCTACGATCTCTGGAGCGCCGGCGCTTCCTGTGGTCACTTCTGTTTGCTTAGCTGGGATGCCGTTTCTTACTAGGGTGAGGACTACACTCTTGTGCCCTTCTCGGTCTAATCTGAAGGTTCGGTAACCTCTGATCCCGAATTTATGTTGGGCGTTTAGATGCGTTTCTTGTATGCACGCAACATCAATTTCGTCTTATGCAAGTCTTATTGCGAGTGCTTGCTTTCTGTGGTTAAAATCTTCGGCATTCCATTGCATAATGTTTAATCGTCTCTGGCCAGTTCTCGGCCGTATTGAACCAGTAGCTTTTCCCCGTGGGCCTCGCTCGCTGCTTTGCCGAGTTGGAGGGTGGGGATCGTCGGTAGCAAAAAACGGGCCCTTCGAGGCATGGGGCCCGGCACTCGTCCTGCTGACGGATCTCCACAGGCATAACACCATATTCGAGATTCTATATTAAACATATTCATGATAAAATTTGGTCCATGCAACCTTAGCATGGGTATGCTGCGTCACAACTTTCAGTACCATTTGGAGCTCATGTGCTTACCTTTCGGTCGTGTGTCCGATTTCACCCAGCGTTTACTGGGTTCGCTCTCCGTTAGCCTTTGACTGTCCCCAGCCAAACCACAAAGGCAGCAGATTGCTATTTTCTTTCAGGGCAGCGACCCTTAGACGACCTGCCCTCCCGGACTGATGAGCGTCATCTGCCCAGCTATACCAGTTTTGTTAATGGACTGCTTGGTTTGCTTACCGTCCAGTTTTGTGTACGGTTTACTCCGCTAGCCATTGATTGTTCCCAACCAAAACTACAAGGCAGCAGTGGCTCCCTTCGAGGAGAACAGAATTTTGTGTCCTGGAACGCTTTATGGACGCTCGGGTCGGCACTAGGTAATTTGCATTTGCTCTGTAATTTCCTTTGATCCGGGAAACCCTGGGCTGGGTTCCCGCACATCGTAATGTATGGGTCGTTTCATTCGGCGCTATCAGCGCAACTTAGATTTTGCTCTCGCCGGTCATCACCCGCCCTGATTTTTCTTGGGATGTTAATTGCGTGAAAATTATACCCTGCCCGTCTGTCTCAGGAAACCAGTTTCGTAAGGCGCTAGAACGTAACTTTGGGGTTTATGCTCGGACAACTTACCAGTATCTTAATCCGTGCTTGGCCCCATGTACGGAGTTTAATCTTCACTTATGCCGCCGTCACCTGATCTACCACATTTACTGTGCATCGAGAGTACCCCGGCAAGCTGCTCAACTCGCGCTCATGGCTCCGAGTTTCGCTCCGTTCTGGATGCACCTTCGCATGCAGCCTTTCCCATCTGCCGGGAAGCTGATACGACCAACATGTTCACACATCTGCGTTTCATGTACCGTGTCTCAGGACCTTTTCGACACTCAGCTTGACTCGTGTACATGGCACCGAGTTTCTCTTCATATCTCGGCTTTGGGATGCACCTCTTCCTTAAATTCGGTCGTTTACTCCTGGGAGTTGTTGTTTTGTTCGCGTCGCTCGTACTCTGCTATTTCGTTCTTCTTTTTTGAACTTGAGCATATTTTAGCGGACTTCGGCCAGGAGATGCGTGCTTGTTCAGGGATTTTCGGCCCTTGCATTGCTTTTCCGTGCTTGCACTACTACCACTACCTGTAGGTTTCCCGATCCCTGCTCCTTAGCCAGACCGGTGTAGTAGTGAGGTTATTTATACCAGGAGATAACGATGAGTGAAGATATATTTCTAGTAAAATGCAAGCAAGGAAGGAATGACCAGGCTATTTAATAAAATCTTAGCAAGTCTAGGAGAAAGAAAAAAAGTGTACCTAAGAAAATTGGACGCAATTTGGAAGTGTATTGTGTAATAAACATCACGTGATATTATTCAACGATGTACTACTGGAAGGGTTGGTAACAACGCATTTTTGATAATGACGATGAATTTAAGACAGATAGGAAAATTCCATGTTTACTATTTAATGGAACCATGTTCGAGAAGAGATGACCCGATTATAATGAGCAGCCTGGTAAACAAGAGCAGTCAATTATTGGTAGGTTGAAATACATAGACCAATGAAATTTGGTTGAGTTTTAATGAGCGTGGTAGATTGAAATAAACAATTGCTATCTAGATCTTTTTTTTGGGGGAATATAGATTGCGTAATGCCAGCCTGGTATAAATACTCGGGGATGGAATTCGGACGGCAGAGAGACGGCGATTGAACAAACACTGCGGACAAGTGTTGTTGTGGAGGGGGCTCGAGCAAAGCAGACCCTGTGATTTATAGATAAATTATAGAGATCCAGTGGTCATGGAAAACTCGTTGGACCAGTAGGGATTTTGGTTCTGGTAGGCCTACGTAGATAGTTAAGACAGTGTACATTTTTCTGTCGAGTCATGGGATCTCTAGAGATTTATTGATTTGGTGGGATTGTTGTTTTAATTTCATGTAAAAATAGAATGATGAAGTTCTCAGCATGGTTTGCGGAGAGTAATTAAAATTTGATTAACTTTCATCTGAGATGTTAGCATTTGTTAATTGATATCTGATGAGAGAAATTTTCTAGATCTTACAGCAGCAGAAAGATAACTTTTCAAGAAAACTGCAATCATCTTTAGTCCTGTGTAATACCGGTGGTGCGTGGCCAAACAAACAGATAGGATAAAAAGAGAGTATTCATAGACTCTAATAAGGGTCAATCAACAGAATTTCCTGCATGCGACCTGCTACACCGGAACCACAGTCTGTTTCCAGGGTCACCACTTGGAGGTGGGGAGCAGGGTCTTGATTAGCGCCACCCCTTCGCTAATCCTGGCACATGTAGGATCCATGCGCCTTTGACCCCTTCCATATATCTCGATCATCAGCCAGTTTTTCACATTTGCTGGTACCGATAGAAAAGTTATTCATTGAGGCCTTGCAGACAACTTTATATCTGAGCTGTGGTCTGCCTTGGTGCCTCTTCCCCTTCGAAAGTTCACAGAATAATATTTGTTTTGGAATGTGGCCATTGTCCATTCTTCGCACATGCCCTAGCCATCTAAGTCTTCTACTGCTGAGTATGCCCATGATGGAAGGCAAGTTTACAGGTTGCAGTACTTCAGAGTTGGTTATCTTGTCGTACCACTTGATGTTCATAATCTTGCGGAGACATCGAAGGTGAAAGATGTTAAGTCTCTCTCGTGTCTTGAGTAGGCTGTCCATGTTTCTGAGCCATATAGTAAAGAGCTAATTACACAGGCTTGATATATTTGAATCTTCGTGTGCAATGTTAATTTTTTGTTGTACCACGCTCTCGTTGATAGTTTGCCGAATGTAGAGCCATGCTACCTATTTGTGCGTTGATTTCTTCATCAAGAGAAAGCTGACAGTGTCTATGGACCCAAGAATAGCAGAACTTTTGAACTGGATTTAGATGGTTACCATTTCAAGTGATATTTGTTGATGTATTATTTTCCGGACATAAAACCAGTTTTGGTGACACTTATAGTCAGAGAAAACAGGTCGCATGCCCTGGCAAATGATTTTAGGATTGCAGTGTAGCCTCACTGTGTGAAACTTAGCACATCGTCAGCAAAAGGAGTTCCTGAGAAGAATTTCTGTTGTTTTTGTTTTGGCTCTTAAGCGAGTCAAGTTGAAGAGTGAGCCATCAGATCTTGTGCGGATGAAAACATTTTCATCAGCATCCCCGAAGGCACGGTGTAACAAGACTGCGAAGAAGATGCCAAAGAGAGTGGGGTCAAGGACACAGCCATGTTTGACTCCATTCTTAACCTCGAAGCTATCAGAGGTGCTATGGGGTCAAAGGCGCAAGGAAGGGCGCCAGGATTAAAGAGATGGCTCTAATCCCGCTCTCACCTCCACGTGGTGACCCTGGTAACAGAAGGTAGTTCCGGTCTGGCCAAGAGGACAGGTGCTGTGGGAGAGCTTCTCTGGGGCAAGATGAATCAAGTAGTCATGCTTGATGGATCCGCCGGCAACACAGACGAGCGAACTCCCAGAGTGACTATTAATGCTCACCTCCCGGTGGAAGGAAGCTAGAAAGACACATGTGGAACCTTGCGGGGCGAAACTCGGAGTCCACGCATTCTCTCGCTTGTTGCATATTTCTTGAGCCGATGAGAATGCCAGGAGATGAGTTGGACCGCACGTTGGTCCAACATGGGTCAAAAGTTCGAATCAAAACCATCGAATGGAGGTTGACCCGCGTGTGGCGTAATTCGGAGCCCAAGCACACTCTCTTTAGCCAGTACTCTAGAGCCAATGAGTGTGTTGAGTGCCGAGTTGAACCGCAAGCTGGGTCACATATGTCAAAGGACTAGCCCCCACCACAGACATGGGGGCACGACCTAAAGCCATCGAAGAGACGTTGACCCGCGTGGGGAAATTCGAGCCCAGGCATGCTCTCTCTCTCTTGCGTACTCTCTTGAGCCGATGAGTGTGCTGGGTGATGAGTTGAGTTGCACGTGGGCAACATGGGTAAACTCGGTTTTGCCCACTCGAAGTCGGACAGCCCAGTAGGAATTGACGGAAATGGTGAGGTAGGCACCAGGGCAGAGCGAGGGCATACGGACGTGCAAGGGTGGCGCTACATGTGGCGAAAATATGAGCACGGAAATAGACGATGGTGACAGGGCATCAAGGCAGGCTAGCACGCACGCTGGCAAAGTCATAGTGGGCCTCATCGAGGGCAGGCCGGCACGGCAAGAGGGTGTGCGTCCCACCCACACGAGTAGAACAACTGGAAAGCCCAGCAGAGGCAAAACCAGAGACAGCAGCAAGCGCGGCAGCGGTAGGCAGGGTGTGCATCCCACCCAAATACATAGAACAACTGGAAAGCCCAGCAGAGGTAAGGCCAGTGCGCTTTTCCGCTCGCAGGAAACTACTGCTGCATTGTAGTCGATTGGGGACAATCTAAGTCTAGCGGAGCAAACCGTAAACAAACCTAAACGGGCGGCAAACCAAGGTGTTCATTAAAACAACCGATTTTGCTGGGCAGATGGCATGGCGTTCATAAGCCCGGGATGGCGGGCCGTCTAAGGGTCGCTGTCCTGAAAGAAAATAGCAACCCACTGCCTTGTGGGTTACGGGTGGGGACAGTCAAAGGCTAGCGGAAATCGAACCGCACACAATAGCTGGCTGAAATCGAACACCACCGAAGGATAAGCAACTGAGCTCAAATAGGTGCTGAAGGTTGGTTCACGTACATTACGTTCTGATGTTTGGCAGTTTATATATCACAATAAGAATGATAAAAACTAGCCTAGAACGATCGAAAGAAGAAGAAGATGTGCTACCATGGAACTGTATACTGGCTTTCATGGCCTAATGTAAGGAGATGATCAGTTGGAACAACTTTGGGGGGCAGCCGATATTTTTTAATATTTTATAAAGTCCTGGTCTGCTGACCGTATCAAATGCTTTTGTCAGATCTACAAAAGCAATGAACAATGGCTTTATCTGAATTTCTCTTGCAGTTGTCGAAAAGTAAATATCATGTCAGTTGTTGACCGTCCAGCTCATAATCCACATTGTGACTGGAAGAACTCGCTCTGCCAGTTTCTGTAGTCGTTTGAAAGACTAGTGCAAAGGCCTTGCCCTTAGCACTTAAAAGGGAGATGCCTCTGTAGTTGTTGCAGCCTCCGTTATCCCCTTTGTTTTTATAGTGTCACTATCTTTGCATCCCTAAATTCAATGAATGTATATAAATGTGTATATATAAATGCGTATATATAAATGTGTCTGTATATATATATATATATATATATATATATATATATATAAGTATATATAAGTATATAAATGTATATATATATAAATAAATGTATATAATGAGTATATATAAATGTGTGCCTGTATATATATATATATATATATATATATATATATATATACAGGACACATTATATATATATATATGAAAGTAAATAAATGTGTGTATATATGTGTGTCTATATATATATATATACATTAGTGTATGAAATGTCTGTAAATTCTCATTTTGCTTAGACCTAGTATGCAGTAGGTGGAAGGGCCAATTCATCTCATCACGCGGGGAACGTCGAGTGTGGTATTAAACCCACAATCCTCTTGTGTCCAAGTTGATAAACTCTTGTGTCCGAGTTGATAAACTCTTGTGTCCGAGTTGATACACTCTTGTGTCCGAGTTGATACACTCTTGTGTCCGAGTTGATACACTCTTGTGTCCGAGTTGATTAACTCTTGTGTCCGAGTTGATAAACTCTTGTGTCCGAGTTGATAAACTCTTGTGTCCGAGTTGATAAACTCTTGTGTCCGAGTTGATTAACTCTTGTGTCCGAGTTGATAAACTCTTGTGTCCGAGTTGATAAACTCTTGTGTCCGAGTTGATAAACTCTTGTGTCCGAGTTGATAAACTCTTGTGTCCGAGTTGATAAACTCTTGTGTCCAAGTTGATTAACTCTTGTGTCCGAGTTGATAAACTCTTGGGTTCGAGTTGATAAACTCTTGTGTCCGAGTTGATAAACTCTTGTGTCCGAGTTGATAAACTCTTGTGTCCGTGTTGATAAACTCTTGTGTCCGAGTTGATAAACTCTTGTGTCCGAGTTGATAAACTCTTGTGTCCGAGTTGATAAACGATTATGAGTGACTCTAATCCTCCTCATATACACACATATATATATATATATATATATATATATATATATATATATATACAGGGCGGCTCGTCATTAAGGGCCAGTGGGCCAGGCCCCACCAAAAATATTGAGTAACGTGTACTTATTATTTCAGACATTATTTGTTTATAATTATTACTTTCAACAGGATACTGACTAGCTTTGAAAGTTGATATATAGCGCTAAAATATCACACACATTCTGAAATCTAACATTCAACATATTTTTCCTCCAATTAGTATACACCCATGGTCGTTAGGGGCCAGTAAGAACAGGTCTACCAAACCAAAAATAATGAACGTGTACTTATTATTTTAAAAAAATTTGTTCGTAATTATTATTGTTAACTTGACACTGATTAGCTTTGAAAGTTGAATATTTAACACTAAAATATAAATATTATATCATTATAATAATATAACAATCATAATAATATATAAACATTATTATTTAAAAACTATTATATACGGTCGCAAATTCAGCTTCTCTCTATAACGTTTGACGTATATATCAGCGCACTATGTTTTATCGGGTCGTTTTAAAATTTTCTACTGACGATGTAACATTGCGACCTCTGACCTTTGACAGCTACCTTTAATAATAATTTCCAAAACAATTTATGTCAATTTATTCACCGGAAGCTAAGTTCCTACGCGATCAACCAATTAACGGTTAAACGATGACTCTTGATTAAATAGTACTTTGTATAATTATTGATTGAATCACAAATTATATATAAAATAGTAGAAAAGGATATGCATTAATAGAAATATGTAAATAACTATTATTATAATCGTTAACGGTAATCGCCCGTTTCGTATTCAATATACATGTCTTCTACAACACACACTCGTTTGCGATTGACAAGCTGTGACCTACTTTTGAAGTTGTGGCTTACTCGAAATTCAAAATGAATCAAGTGGATTATTTATTACGAAATATTAAAAGAAATTCCTTCGTTAAAGATAAAAGAAAAGCTTAAAATTAAACGGCTAGGTGCACATCAGCCAAATAGCTTTGTATATGTGCAACAAGATGACAAGAAAAAGAGAACTTTCAATAATAAGTGGTTTAGTAAAAATCGTGGTTAACTGCCAGTGAAGAAAAGCAAAGTTATTTTTTGTTTTTATTGTTTGCTATTTCATGGTGAAGGACTGTGGTCAACGGTAGGTTGTATAGGGATCTCTTTTGTACCTTAGTTATATGGTATATATTTTAGTTGTTGTTGAACCCCATGAATTATGAGTTTTCACCATTTTGCCTATAGTGCGTGCCCGGCTTTCTTGCAATGAGAGCTGGCAATTATGGTTGACCATTGATTTAGGAGGAGACTATACGCTTACACGCGACTCGTACGTTGTTACTTCTCACATTTGCTTTGCATTTATGCAACTTTTTCATTAGACATCGGCAGAAGATGCGTGCATTCACTAGTATTTAGGACTCGAGAGGCGTGTCTGCGTTTGCTTTATTACCTATACCAGAGTAGCTCTCTCTCGATCCTTACCCACTAAGCCAGACATGATCTTTTGTTTATTTCCAGGGTTACCACGAGGAGGTGGAGTAGAGTCTTGATCAGTGCCAGCTCTCTTACCCTGGCGCAACGTTGTCCCGTTTGTTATTTGCGCATGCGACGCCAAATCATTATAGTAAAGGGAGAATAACTTCCCGGAATAGACAAATAATAGTAAATACTAAAATATAAACCTAGCCTAAAACCGATTTTTCCGAAATTTTTGTCTGACCCCACCACCAAAAATGACCAGGAGCAGCCACTGTATATATATATATATATTATAGCAGGTGTACCCGTTCTTCTCACGAGGAATTTAGTTGAAATCTGGTTGTAAAGTTCAACATTTTTAAAGTTACATTTGTTATCCTTTTCCGCTGATTTTCCAGGTCGTTCATCTTTAGTTTCCTCATCAATCGCCTTTACCCTCCTCCGACGCTTGCAGTCAAGCCTAATAACTAACCTTTCCTCCTCTGTCTCCATGTTTACGGCCTTCATTTTTCTTTCTTGGCATTCTCCAACCGCATATCTCTAACTTCATTAGTTTCGATAGATTTACGAAACTGTATCATTTCCGAAATTTGTAAGGCGTAAGACCCACCCAGAACAAGGGTTGTCTTTTTAAAAAATTAACAGAAAAAACTAACAAACATATTGTCATACAATTTGGCCACATGTTACAAAAGACATTGTTATTGATGATAAACACATTTTAGTGTATTCAGTGCAATTATTTATTTTAAAAATATCTACTTTTCTTGAAAATATATTGAAATGCCCCCCTCCTCCTCCCTTTCATCGTTGATTTAACAAATATAAGAAGTGCAAAGAATGCCAAACTAAAATAGTTCGTTCCAAAATTCGTGATCACCTTTACCGACCGATATAAAATCATCCACTTGACAGAAATTCTTGATTTTATATTTTTAGATAGGTAACAGTGACGACGTTCCAAAAGTATTTTTGCTCACCCAAACCTTTAGTTATGTAAGATTTGAATTATATGTTATTACTAATTTAACAGCGATGTTGATTTGGTATGATTTTAGAATGTTAACGGTACAAAAGTGAAGTATTGACGTCAAGATACCAATGTACGCTCCACGTACAGTTCAGCAGTAGTTAAAATCGAAAATCCCGTGAAATTAATCATTTCACACTGTATGTGAAAGATTGTCATTGGCGTGTCACAAACCATTTATTTGCATTACTTGAAGCGGAAGGTACTATTTTATTATCAGTTAGAAATGAGTTTGAAGTGTAAATTCACTAAAATGCAGAAGGCGACTGCACAACTGTATAGCTACTTCTGCAGAGAAGCCAGACGTGGTGGTTTATATCACAACTTACAAGACCGAAGAGGAGAACACAACATGCTCTTGGTATAAGTAGAATGTCATTTTGCCGTTGGATAGAACAGGACTGTAGTGATGAACGTAAGGAACACAGAAAAGGCCGGAAACGGAAAACTGACGATTTCGATAAAGATGTTATTGCGAGAGAGATTCATAAAATGTTTAGGCAAATGATGTAGTTACGCTACGTAAATTGAAATCATGTCTGCGAATTCAATGTGATATTGATATATCTAAAACCGCCTTATGGAGAGTTGTTAGGTGCAGCGATTTCACTTTTCGGAAATCTAGTACAGGTCGGAATATAGTTTGTGAGAAAACGCATCTGATAGCTGCACGATGCAAATATCTGCGGGAGATACGGAAGCGTAGGACGGAAGGTTACGATATTGTATATCTGGACGAATCGTGGGTAAATGCTCACCATACGTTTGATAAAGAATGGCAATCACTAGACGGAACTAAGAAAAGGAAATTCCAAGCAGCAAGGGCAACGCATTGTGATAGGTCATGCAGGCAGCAAAGCAAATGGTCTTGTCAGTGGCGCAGAACTTCTTTTTCAAGCACTGTCTACAGATGGTAGGGACTACCACACCGAAATGAACGGACTTATTTTCAGGGATTGGTTAGAGAACACACTTTTGCCTTCTCTGGATAGGCCGTCGTGTATTGTAATGGACAATGCCTCCTATCATAATGTAGTGGCGCATGCAAAAAAAATTCCCACCTCATCAAGCACAAAAAAAGACATCATGGCGTGGCTTGCAAAGAAAATATATAGTTTTGTTGCAACAATTTCAAAACTGAGTTGTTGCAACTGGTGAGACAGACTAAGAAGTCAAAGATTTTTATAATCGATAAAGTCATTGCTGAGCACGGCCACACTTCTCTTCGATTACCACCTTACCATTCACATCTCAATCCCATTGAACTTGTGTGGGCTGCAGTCAAAGGTCAAGTTGCAGCAGTAAACAAGACTTTCAAACTTCGTGAAGTAAAAGTCCTAACTCGTGATGCCCTCGCAAAAATAGATATAGAATACTTGAACAAATGTGAAGAGCATGTGCTCCGAGAAGAAGAGGCATATTGACAACGAGATGGTTTGCATTTTCTCCAGCCCGCAGCAGTAGTTAATCTCTTCGACTCTTCAGACTCCGAATCTAATATCTAACATCCCATTTGCTTTCACCTTCACCAATTGCCTCACAATACCAGGGACTGGCAACAACTACCAAAGGTACGTCAATTTGATCGCCAAAGATAATATCAGCATAAAAACACTCATGAAGAAAAAGCTAACCATGTCACATTTCTTTTTATAATATGTAATAGGGTTACGCCTTTGCAAACATTCGCCACCATTTTGTGTATTACTGTAAATTCTAAACTTTGATTATCATTTTATTATGCTTATGCAAAATTATACAGGGTGTTCAAGATAATTGCAGCCCCATTGACAAATCGAAAGTTGCCAGATAACCTATCGCGTTGTGTTTATTTACTATTTAAACCGGTTCTGACTAGCTCGTCCTACGTCACATTTGTTCATCGCCCCTTCCCGCACTACAATTCACACCATCACACAACCTTGACCTATACTACGTCATAACTGAACCTTCTCATTTCCATACATATATGCCAGATTAGCTCCATTCATATGCTGCTATTAAGTTGAACACCCTGTATAACAAAAACATTTTTTGCATCAACTAAGCTACCTACCAATTAGTTAAACATGGATTCGTAACGTCGTGATGTATATAAGACTGCATGCAAAAAATTACTTGTATCCATTAGATAGATTTCGTACAAATTAAACCTTAGTGTGATCACGAATTTTGGAATAAACTATAGCATATGATGTACATGTCACTCATAATTATAGCGTGAACCTCCACTTTTTGTCTTACAGTGCGTTTACAAATGTTTGCCCCTGTTTAAAAATCTATAACTCTGCAACCATTTCAACTACGTTGATGACATTTTGCATACAAACTTGAAATATGAATGACCAAACAACAAAATTTTTGTCTTGTAGATTGTACAGCTTATTTCCATGTTTGTTTATATGGGTATATAAAACTCTTGTCAGTGTAAAAGGACACATTTTTAAAGATTTTACAGCTTCACACCCAAACTTCTGTGGTCAACAACATATTTTCTCGTTCACACGGTTTTTTGCCGTTTAGAAGCTGGTGTCACACTTGAACGGATATGCTCAGAGGTAAAGTCTATACCAATACAGGCAGTGGGTGAGTTTACCAGAAACCATTTACCAGAAACGTTGGATGATTCTTGCTATATTACATAATGGGATTGAAAGTGAAATTCTGCACACTTCAAAGCATTGCAATGAAGCTGTACGTATATTTTAGTCGAGAAGCTGATCGTGGAAGACTTTATCAATCTATTTTAAACCCCGAAAAGAGAACAGTGCATGCTTTGGGTTTGTGTAAACAGGGCATTTCGTCGATGGATGCACTGAATCAAGAATAAAGACTCAAACAATAAGCAAATAGCCGGTAGAAAGTCAATTGTAGATAGCTTTGACAAGGAGGTTATACGACGAGCAATTGTGAAAATGTTGGATTGCAAAGAAACAGTGACTGTAAGAAAGCTGCAGACTTGTTTAAGGAAGAACAATGACATTGAGTTATCTAAATGTACGTTGTTGAAAGTTATAAGGACATTAGACTTCACCTTTAGAAAGTATACGAGTGGAAGAAATATTATTTGCTAGCAGCCGCATTTAGTAGTCATGAGAAGCAAGTACACTGAAGTAAGAGAAATGCGCAGAGAAAGTTATGATATTGTGTATTTTGATGAAACATGGATCAATGCACATCACGCCAATGCAAAGGAATGGCAGTCAGTAGATGGAAGGATAAAGCGATATGTACCAAGTAGTAAGGACAACGTTTAGTCATAGCCCACGGTGGTAGTAGATATAATGGGTTATTGCAGAATGCTGAACTCGTTTTCGTTTCAAAGTCTACAGACAATAGGGATTATCACGCAGAGATGAATGGCCAAATATTTAGATATTGGCTCGAGAAAACAGTTCTTCCCTCTTTAGATAGACCATCTTGTCTCATATGCATCATATCACAATGTTATATCACAAGAAGACAAAATACCTAGGACATCGAGCACAAAAGACGCAATAAAGATGTGACTCATCAGAGAAAATATTCCGTTCAATGAAACTTACTTCAAACCAGAATTGTTGTCCCTTGTAAAGCAGACACAAAAGTCAAAGAAATTTCAAATTGACAAGTTGATAGAGGAACATAGTCATAGGTGTTTGAGACTTCCACCGTACCATTCACATTTAAACTCAATAGAACTTGTGTGGGCTAAAATTAAAGGACAAGTGGCAGCTGAAAACGACTACATTCAAATTGTCTGACGTCAAGATACTAACCCACGCTGCGCTATCAAATGTTGATAAAGCTTACTGGATAAAATGTGAGGACCATGTCTTGAAAGAAGATGAATATTGGAGAAAGGATTGTTTGCATTTAATTCAACCTAGAACAGTCATCAATCTACTGGACTCGTCCGACACAGAATAAGGTTAGAAATATATTATTGTCATACTCCAGTCATTTTCTATTTTATAATTCTTCCATATGTCTATGCTAATTATATGTCTATGTTAATTACATACATGGCACCCATCACTATATGAATAGGGATCCGCCTTTGATGACATCCTTAACCTTGAACTGCAAATTTAATGCCCTGCTACAAAATAGATTCTTTTTGAACTAGTTTGGCATTATGTCTACATTTTTCGCAATCATCAAGAAATCTCGCCTAGATACAAAATGTTGACGCATTTCATGACTTCTTGACGAGTCGTCTTATAATCCATTTGAGTCATGACAATATAACTCAAACGAATTTCAAATATACACTACTTTGATTTCGTTTGAAAAAAATTTGAACATCTTGAACTGAGTCAACAGCGTTTGTAAACGGACTTTATAGCTGCATATAAAGAGATATTCCCTTTTCAAACTAAGTTTGTAACTTTCCTTTGTGTCTGACTCACTGTACAGTATCGTTGAACACTCGACAATGCCGTGGTTCCACCCGATATGTAAGCAGGATAGGACTTGTAATACGATTGAGGCTCAGTAACCATATCACTGTAAATTAGTGCTTCATGCTTTGCAAAGTTTTCGCAAAATCAAAGAAATTCGCCAAGAAAATCCTGGGAAAACTGCATTCGACCTGGAAATCTATTCAGAAAGATGAAACTAGCAGAATTTAATACAATCAACAGAATGAAAATTGAACGACTAAGAGGAAATTTGCTAAAACAGAAAGTGAATAAGAGAGATAGCTTTTAAGAGATTAAAGGAGCATATGTCAATCGACTTGCCAATGAGGACAAGCCGAGATGAAAAGGTAAATGCTAACACTACCTAAAAAATTAATGCGAACTTTTGTCAAAAGGGTAGCCAATCAAAGACAGAAAATGGTAAAGATTCACTGAAATTATTTAAAAAGAAATTAAATTAACAACAAGATGAAAGCAGAGAAAAAAAAAAAGAAAAAGGGCAAAGAACATTTCTGAAGAAAAAAGATAAATAAATAAATCCTGGAATCCACCCAAAATTAAAACTACACTAACTCAAAAGGAAAATTTGACTGACGAGGCGAGAGAAACAACTCCCTACCAATTAACGAAGAAATGATAAGTGTAGCTGAGGTCAAGGAGGCCTCATTCCTTGATAAACAATAAGGCAGCGGGTGATGATAACATTACTGCAGAAATGCTCAAAGCGGCTGATGATACAACTATTAGCCAGGTGCAAGAACTATTTAATAAAGTATGGGAAGATGAAACTGTCCCAGATCAATGGAAGAAGGGAATAATTGTTAAGATCCCCAAAAAGGTGATCTCAAAGATTGTAACAACTGGAGAGGGATCACCCTATTATCAGTGATGACCAAGACTTTCTGCAAAATCATTCTTAATAGAATCAAAAGAGCAGTGAACACAACCCTGAGAGAAGAACAAGCTGGTTTTAGACCTGGGAGAAGCTGCTTAGACCAAATAATTACCCTACGACTAATTTTGGAGGAACATATTGAGAAGCAACAACCACTCGTACTAAATTTCATCGATTTTAAAAAAGCCTTTGATAGTCTAACAGAATCTCTGTGTGGAATATTCTGAGATGCTATGGAATACCAGACAAAATAATAAACATTATTAAGAGCCTCTATGATGGTGTGCAGTTCGCACTGATGGTGGACACAGCGACTGGTTTATGGTTGAAACCGGAGTAAAGCAAGGCTGTATTTTATCTTCGCTATTGTTTGGAGTGGCCATTAACTGAGTGATGCGAAAATGTTGCAGGGGTCGAAACTGGCATCGATTGGATAGAAAATAGTCAACTAGAAGATTTGGATTTTGCAGATGATATTGCCTTGTTAAGTAGAAATAACCAAGATATGCAAAGAAAAATAGACTTTTCATCTATAGCATCAAAAATTGGACTGCAGATAAGCTATGAAAAACAAATATAATGAAGACACCTATGGCAAGTAATGCAGATATCACACTGAATCTAAAATGATAAAATAAAGATCAGTTCACCTATTCGAACAGAGCTTCTACAAAAGAACAGAGGAAAAGTGGTTTTCCCCTTAAAGAATGACAAACCCAAAGAGGTTTTTCAAAAGCAAAAAAGGAATGGTTTCCCCCTTAAAAGAATGCATTCAAACCCAAAGGTTTCAGAGTCTTCACAGAAGGGAAAGAAGTGGGTTTTGGGCCCCTTAATAAGAATGCATTCAAACTCCAAAGTTACAAGTCTTCAAAACAGAACAAACAGGAAAGAAGTGGTTGGCACTTTAATAAGAAGCATTCAAACTCCAAAGTGTACAGAGTCTTCTACAAAGAAAGCAGAAAGAAGTAGTTTGGCCACTTAATAAGAATGATCAACTCCAAAATTACAGATCTTCTCAACAGAACACAGGAAAAGGTGGTTTTTCCACAATAAGAATGCATTCAAACTCCAAAGTTACAAGTCTTCTACAACAGAAACAGGAAAGAAGTGGTTTGGCCACTTAAAAGAATGCATTCAAACTCCAAAGGTACACAGTCTTCTACAACAGAACAGCAGGAAAGAAATGGTTTGGCCACTTAATAAGAATGCATTCAAACTCCAAAGTTACAAGTCTTCTACAACAGAACAAGCAGGAAAGAAGGGTTTGGCCACTTAATAAGAATGATTCAAACTCCAAAGTATACAGTCTTCTACAACACAGCAGGAAAGAGTGGTTTGGCCACTTAATAAGAATGCATTCAAACTCCAAAGTGTACAGAGTCTTCTACAATAGAACATTGGGAAACAAAGAATGAAGTGGTTTGGCCACTTAATAAGAATGCATTCAAACTCCAAAGTTGCAGATCTTCAAACAGAACAGCAGGAAAGAAATGGTTTGGCCCCTTAAAGAATGCATTCAAACCCAAATGTACAGAGTCTTCTACAACAGAACACAGGAAAGAAGTGGTTTGGCCACTTAATAAGAATGATTCAAACTCCAAAGTTAAAACTTCACAACAGAACAGCAGGAAAAAAGGGTTTGGCCATTTTAAAAAGAAAACATTCAAACCCAAGTTTAAAAATCTTCTCAACAGAACAGCAGGAAAAAGGGGGAAAAAAATGTAAAAAAGACAACTTTAAAAACAAGAAAAAAAGTGGTTTGGCCCTTAATAAGAATCATTTAAACTCCAAAGTTACAAGGGTTTTTACAACAGAAAGCAGAAAAAAATGGTTTTCCCTTAAAAAGGCATTCAAACCGGTACAAGTCTTCTACAACGAACAGCAAAAAAGGGTTTTTACTTAAAAGAATCATTCAACTAAAGTTCAAGTCTTCTACAACAGAACGGGAAAAAGTGGGTTTTGGCCCCAAAAGAATGCATTCAAACTCAGTTACAAGTCTTCTACACAGAACAGCAGGAAAAGTGGTTTTGGGCCCCTTAAAAGAATGATTAAACTCCAAAATTACAGAGTCTTCTACAACAGAACAGAGGGAAAGAATGGTTTTCCCCTTTGAATGCATTCAAACCCAAAGTGACAAAAGTCTTCTACAACAGAACAGCAGGAAAGAAGTGGGACTTTAAAAAGAATGCATTCAAACTCCAAAGTATACAGATCTTCTCAAAGAACACAGGAAAGAAGGGGGCTAAAAGAATGCATTCAAACTCCAAAGTATAGAGCTTTTACAAAGAACGGGAAAGAAATGGTTTGGCCTTAATAAGAATGATTCAAACTCCAAAGTGTACAAATCTTTACACAGAACAGCAGGAAAAGAAGTGGTTTGGCCACTTAAAAGAATGCATTCAAACTCCAAAGTGTCAAGTCTTCTCAACGAACACAGGAAAGAAGTAGTTGGCCACTTAATAAGAATGCATTCAAAATCCAAAGTGTAATTTCACAACAGAACAGCAGGGAAAGAAGTGGTTTGGCCATTATAAGAATGCTTCAAACTCCAAAGTGTGACAGAGTCTTCTACAAAGAACAGGAAAAGGGAGCCATTAAGAATGATCAAACTCAAAGTTACAGAGTCTTCTACAACAGAACACAGGAAAAGTAGTTTCCACTTAATAAGAATGCATTCAAACTCCAAAGTTACAGAGTCTTCTAAAGAACAGAGGAAGTATTTGGCCACTTAATAAGAATGCATTCAAACTCCAAGTTACAAATCTTTTACAACAGAAACAGAAGAAGTGGGTTTGCCACTTAAAAGAATGCATTCAAACTCAAAGTATACAGAGTCTTTTACACAGAACAGAGGAAAGGGAAGTTGGCCATTTAATAAGAATGATTCAAACTCCAAAGTTACAGAGTCTTCTACAACAGAACAGCAGGAAAAGTGGTTTGGGCCCCTTAATAAGAATGCATTCAACTCCAAAGTGTACAAGTCTTCTACAACAGAACAGCAGGAAAGAAGTGGTTTGCCACTTATAAGTCATTCAAACTCCAAGTGTACAGATCTTCTACAACAGAACATGGAAACAAAGTGGTTTGGCCACTTAATAGAATGCATTCAAATCCAAAGTGTACAAAATCTTTACAACAGAACAGCAGGAAAGAGTGGTTTGGCCACTTTAAAAAGAATGATTCAAACTCCAAAAAGGGACAGAGTCTTCTACAACGAACAGCAGGAAAGAAGTGTTTGGCCACTTTAAAAAGAATGCATTCAACTCCAAAGTTACAAGTCTTCTACAACAGAAAGCAGGAAAGAAGTGGTTTGGCCACTTAAAGAATGCATTCAAACTCCAAAGTTTCAGAGTCTCTACAACAGAACAGCAGGAAAAAAGTGGGTTTGACTTTTGCTAAACCCCAAAAACAGGTTTCCCAAAAAGGGTTTTCATAAAAGAATGCATTCAACTTTTGGTCAGAGTCTTTACAACAGAAAAAGGGAAAAAATGGGGACAAAAAGAATTTAAAAATTGGCTCTGCAAAAAAATTTTCCAAAAAAAATGCATTCAAACTCCCAAAATTACATTTTCCCAACAGAACCGGAAAGAAGTGGTTTGGGCCCCAAAAAAATCTTCAAACCCCAAAGGGACAAGCTTCCCAAAGCAGCAAAAAAAGGGTTTTGGGCCCTTTTAAAATGCATTTAAACTCCAAAAAAGTTTTAAAAAAAACAGGAAAAGGGGGTTTGGGCCCCTTTAATAAGAATGCATTCAAAATCCCAAAATGGGGAAAACTTTACAAAAGAAAGCAAAAAGAAGTGGTTTGATTTTAAGAATGACAAACCCCAAAATTGGGGTCTTTACAAAGAACAGGGGGAAAAAAGGGTTGCCCCTTTAAAAGAATGCATTCAAACCCAAAATGGAGTCTTCTACAAGAACAGCAGGAAAGAAAGGTTTGCCACTATAGAATGCATTCAAACTCCAAAGTATACAGAGTCTTCTACAACAGAACAGCAGTGAAAGCAGAAGGCGAGAGGTAGACCACGAAAAAGATGGTTAGATGCGGCATAGCATGAATCCTGTCAAAGAGCAAAAATAACAATCACCTAAGCTACTGTGAGCAGAGCTAAAGAAACCCCTCCTCAGAAAACTACGACACTGTGCAACAACCTGTTACAGACGACAAGAAGATCTTGTTCTGTCTCACCTGACTTTAGCTCTTTAAATCTCAAAATCATGTTCTGTCTGAGGTTGTAGATATCTTCAAAGTGCTTGTCTTGCAATATTATTGTTCATATCAGTTTGTGTGTCAACTTCTTACAACATGAGTATCTTTGTAAAATAAGTCTAGAAACTATTTTTGCACAAGTGTTAAACTAAAGTTCATATCCTAGTTTGTTGATATCATAATAACCTGTCTCTGCGGCCTATGTAACATTTATATTCTGACTGACCCGCTGTTCAACCAGTAATATGCTTGTTTAAGTCAGGCGATCTGATTAATTGTGTATTTAGACAAATTCTATGCCTGTTCATGTGTATGTTCATATAAAGCGAGAAAGTTTTGCCCACTGCTTTCTAATTGTGCCAGTTTTATCATTATCAGACGTAAGGACAAGATTAATGTCACTTACCGTGGCGATCTTCATGTCATCTACGATAGGTTTACAGAAGTTACCAAACGTTGTTGTATATTGCGCAACGAACAATAGGAGTGAGCAAATCTTATACGTCCAGCTGACGCTCTATCAGAAAAACAGTTCTTCATTATGCCAAAAACACGCCAATTTGAGTCCATGCACGTTTTGTTTTACTGTTCAGTTACTATAATGTCCGACACTGTTTTTGATTACAGAATTCAACGGGCAGATAACTCTCATTTCATTCATGCATAATTATACAGTATGGTAGAATTTTATTTTGAATTTTAGTAAATAATTTTATCTTTAAAATATATTTTTCCTAAGGAAAAAAGGAACTTTCGTGTGAAAAGTTTAGTTATAAGATGTTGTTTCATCCTCCACGTCGATAAAGGTTGAACACATGGATTTGTTCCAAAGTTCAAATAAACACACATAGTGTTTCATGTTTGTGATTCACCGACAATGATGGAGAATTCAGCAATGGCTAAGTATTGATTCAAGTTTGAAAGTCGTAGTTACTTGAATACAAATACAACAATAATTTCTAATAAATAAATACTCGATTTACATATAACTATTTATTATCAGATTATTCAGAATTTAATTCTCTGTATATTTTATTTGCCAACAGTATAAATCTAGCTTTTACAAAGAACTTGGGTTATAGGCATATTTCCAAGATCATTCCATTTTGAAAATTTTGCTAGAAATGTGTTCTGGCAGAGCGATTACCTCTCACAATTTTGTGGACATAAAGTTTAAAATAATGAACAATGGATGATTAGAATACAAACGTTTCTAATGTCCACATTAGAAACAAGCTTGTATTTGGTCGTCCATTTGTTTTTTTAAATTTGTCACTCTTGTTGTTCGTTTGTTTGATAAAGGCCTTGCTGGTCGAAACGTTGCTGTATTTTGTCATTGTTTTTTAATTTGTAAAACTACAGCATCTGTGACAGTTCAAATAGTTCTACTGCAGTCTCATCTATTTTGTATAATGGTGGCGCAACTACCTCTATTGTTGTGGAGACACGGGCGCTGGGTGTGTGGTAATTAAAGTACTACTTGCAAATAACAACAGGTTAGTATAGCTGAGATGCCCAAGCTTTCTCCCCAGAAAACAAGGGCTTTGAAAACTGGCTTTCATGCTGTTGTTCATGCTTGTCCATGCTGTTGTTTATGCCGTTGTTCATGCTGTTGTTCATGCTGTTGTTCATGCTGTTGTCTTTATGATAACATTCCACATAGATCTGTCTCTACTTCTTGAATACAAAACCTTTTCAAAAATACATATCACATCTACTCCTTGCTGGAGACATTGAGATTCGTTTTTTTAAATGTCATTCTATATTTTTCTTGGAGTCTAATTTTCTTTATTTATGGTTTCAAGTTGCTGTGATCAGCCAGTTCTGTTTCCATGTTGTTGTGGGATCAAAAGTCTTGGTTTCCATGTTAAGTTGTGATCAAAGTTCTGTTTCCATGTGCTGTTGTGATCAACAGCTCTGTTTCCATGTTAGTTGTGGGATCAAAAGTTCTGTTTCTGCTGTTGTTGTGGATCAAAAAGTTCTGTTTCCATGTTAAGTTGTGGATTCATTAAGTCTCTGTTTGATGTTAAGTTGTGATCAATAGTCTGTTTCCATGTTAAGTTGTGACTGTGTTCTGTTTCCATGTTAAGTTGTGATCAACAGCTCTGTTTCCATGTTGTTGTGATCAAACAGGTTCTGCAGGCAGATAGTTTGATTTTTATGATTTACTAATTTAAAATTCATTTTAGATTATGTTATGTTTTTCTGAGAGAGAGAGAGAGAGAGAGAGCTGAGCAGAGGTGGAGAGCGAGAACGAGAGAGAGAGAAATAAAGAGGAAGAGAGGACGAGTGAGCTAGAGAGGTGGAGAGCGATAACGACAGAAAGATAGAGGGAGAGAGCGAGAGAGCTAGACAGAGGAGGAGAGTGGGAGAACGAGAGAGAGAGTATGAGGGGAGCTTAGAGAGGAGGACAGAAACGAGAGGAGAGAGAGAGGGAGAGAGAGGATGAGGGAGCTAGAGAGAGGAGGAGCGGAGAACGAGAGGGAGAGAGAGAAAGAGAGAGAGCGAGGGACAGAGAGAATAGGAGAGCGAGAACGAGAGGGAGAGAGAGAGCAGAGAGGAGCGAGGGAGCCAGAGAGAGGAGGGTGAGAGCGAGAACGAGGGAGAGAGAGAGGAGCGAGAAAGACAGAGTAGGGAAGGAGAAACGAGATAGCGAGAAAGGGAGAGGAGAGGGGAGAAAGAGAGAGCAAGGAGCTAAAGAGAAGGAAAGGAGAATGACAGAGAAAGGGGGAGAGAGCAGAACACTGTATTTGCTGTTTATCTGCATATTTAAATTAGCAACTTAGGTGGTGTGCTCAGAAAATTAGCAACTTAGTGGTGCCTACAAAAATTAACAACTCGTTTACTCGGTTACTCTAGTTGATGGCATGTCCAAATATATGGTCAATGATTTTCTTCATTTTTAGTCAATACATAATACAACTGTCTCTAGTCTTAGTCAATACATAATACAACTGTCTCTAGTCAATACATAATACAACTGTCTCTAGTCTAGTCAATACATAATACAACTGTCTCTAAATGTCTATTGACACATAATACAACTGTTCTAGTCACACATAATACAACTGGGTCTCTAGTCATCAATACATGGGCCGCCAACTGTCTCAGTCAATACATACAACTGTCTCAGTCAATACATAATACAACTGTCTCAGTCAATACATTTACAATCTGAAATCCAACATTAACCTTTTGAAATTTTGACTATTATTATTAATATTATATTTGAAGTTTGGAGAATATATATATATATTTATATTTATATCAGTTATCAGTTATATGAGGATTATCAATATAGCACTCCGGACATGTCCATAGGTGCCTGATCCCGCCTCAGCAAATCCAGCAAAGGTCTGTGTGACCCAACACACTTAATAAATATATAATATATAATATAATATATTATATTATATTTATATATGTAGCATAATATAGTATAGTTGGCTTGGTAGGGAAAAAGGCAAAGTGAGGATGCAGTACTAGGCAGATGAAGATTGGAATATGTTTTCTTACTTGCACGATCAGAGCTTTGATCACCCATTTTCAAGTTTAAAACACTTAGATGAAAACAAATGAAATCCTAACAGCGCAGTGGAAGGGCACCAAGTACAACAACCTTAATTCTACATATTTAAAAATGTGTGCTGTGGTGGGCTGTAAGCTATCTTAGCTTTTAGAGCTATGGAAGCCAGAAATTGTGTGAGAATCATCACTCCCAAGAATAACAACCGCTTGACATCTGTATGTTGGATTTGAACCTCGACTGTGTTCTAGGGATGTCGCGTTGTTGACGTGAGAAAACAAACATATCGTTGGGACACATGTGCTTCATTGGATGAGATTATCACGCTGCAGTTTGTTTCTCTGTATGTTTACAAAGGTAGCTGAGCTACGATTTGTTTGTTACAAGCACATTTCTTCTGGGATCTGCTAACTTCGATAATTTGATTTCTTCTCATATTTCTTCCAGGTCCCTTTGTCGGGTTTAGGATTTTTTCTCTCATTTCTAGTAGAGGCATGCGTGGCATAAACAAATAACTAAAATAATGTCAACTTGCAAAGCATAAGGCTCACCAACATCCAAATAACAATGAAGAACCTGAACGTACAGAGCTGAATACTTGGGCTCAATAGTTAACAATAACGGCGACTGCTCCAAAGAGATCTCAAGAAGATTGGCAATATAAACAAGAAGAACACCATGAAGAACTTGTGAGCAAAGCACCAGCAAAATATTGTACCATAAAATATTGAGAATACGCATTTCCAGTGGCTACTTATGGTTGTGAATTACACCATTGGCACAAAAAAGAATGAAAATCCAGTCCTTTCGAAACTAAATGCCATGGTGAAAGATCTCATGAATACTATGGACAGAAAAAGAAAGAACACTGATGTTCCAAAAGAACTAAATAAAAAGAGAATTGGCTGATAACATAATATACAGAAAATTACATCAAAATTACAAAAAGCGTCACGATGGCCTGAAAGAATAATATTAGAGGGCAGGTCCTGAAGAAGATACAAGATATTAAAGAAAACTTTGAATATGACTATCGAAGAAGTGGGTGAATCCACTGTGAGACAGAATGAATTTAAGATGCGCTGCAAAGAGAGCAACGTCCTATAGCGATGCGCACCTTGATGATGAGCTATGAAGTGAGACTGTTTGATGAATGTTCCATCTTTCTTGGCAGTGTCCTCTGTCACACTTACTACTACTATTTTGTAGTTTGATTCTGTAATGATGTGATTTACACTTTCAGATGATTCATTAAAATTTTCATGGTGCTCAAGTTATCTTCTTTCTTGGGAGGGCAGACAAATATTTTGGAAAATCTGCTCTTGGAGTATTTACTATTATTTCATTCTATTCCAGGAAGATATTCCCTTTCGAGAAAAGAATAAATGGTTCTGTTCTGCAACAGTTTGATAGGCAAAGAGAGTTGGCTATTAAAGAACATAAATCAAGGACAATTAAATAATTGTGGACACATCAGCTTATTATGAGGCATAGAGTAGATTTTCAGGCCATAGCTTTGGCCTTGGTCAGAATTAACACGCCTCACCTGCATGTTAAACCAATGTTCTTATTTCAATATTGGTGAGGACGGCCCACTGGCCCCACACGAGCCGTCTTGTACCTTTTCTGCACAGCTTTTTCTCTGGCGGTGTACTTGTTATTTGTCTCGACGTCGGTCAGATACGCGTACGCATTCCTTCTGGATCTTGCTCGTCTGTGTTGCAAACGGATATCGCAGCATTCGGGATGACGTCTACCCTACCACCTACCGCACGGTAGCGCCTCGCCCACGATCCCCACCCACTTCGCTGATGTCGCAGTATGTTTCCAGGCCACCCCAGATGAGTGTGAGTGCAGGTCTGATCAGTGCACCACTGGATTCTGGCCGGCGTTGTCACTTCAACGTTTTGCGGCGCATGCTGATGCTTTGATAGCACACCAAGAACGTTTTTCGCTTTCTCACCTCAAATCTCTATAAGGAATGTGTGTGTGGTGATGTGTGTGTGTGTGTGTGTGTGTGTGATGTAAATATGTTGTTTCTGTGTATGTGAGTCTGTTATGGTTGTCATGTATAGATATGTTATAGTTTGTATGCATGTGCATGCTATATGTGTACTTCAGAATAAGGTAGTGTCGCATACGCATATGTGAGTATGCTGTGTCTGCTCCATAATCAGATCATCTTTACCGACCGATATAAAAATCATTCACTTGATAGAAATTATTGATTTTTACATTTTTATAGAAAATTGGTATGACCTTCCTA
Source organism: Arion vulgaris (assembly GCA_020796225.1). NCBI lineage: Eukaryota > Metazoa > Mollusca > Gastropoda > Stylommatophora > Arionidae > Arion > Arion vulgaris. The sequence goes on from CM036767.1 coordinate 26,202,566, forward strand.
AGGTATTTTTTTGCCCACTCCAAACTTTTTGTCTGTCAGATTTTCAATATATGTATAAGCCTTGGATGACCAGTAAATCTATTAGATCGTCCAGCAGCATCAGCCGAGGCACGATGGCATGGCATTTGATGAAGGAGCTGTCGGAAGCCTTCCAGGTCACCAACGCGTCAAACAGGCTGTGCACGGTCTCGCAACACTTTCAGCATGATGTTTGCCGCTATGCTCACGGACGTCTTTGGGGCTGCGACGAACATGAGGTGCATTAGGATACAGGCTGTGACGGTAACCTATTCAATCTTCGGAGGTTAAAATCCTCCACCAAGAATCAACTATCTCAAACCTGTTGCTTGCTGACGACTGCGCCCCTGCCACCAAACCCGAAAGAAATGCAAGACTTACACATGGACAAGTTCACTTATTCCATAGTTTGGCACCATTAAAGTGCACCAAAAAAACAGGAGGCTGCGTTCAAGTCTGGCCTCAGAGAGCAGTACTACGATCCAAAGTCATCAACATTAAACACCAGCGTCTCCGCCAACGGACAACTTGCCTATCTGGCAGCCTCCTATCCAGATTAAAGAAACACAGATTCTGAGGTCACACACAGAATATCCAGCCAGTGCTGCGTGTTCGGAAGGTTACGTGTCACTGTGTGGGAGCGGAAGGGGATAAGCATAGCCACAGTTTTGAAAGTTTACCAGGCCATAGTGCTAACCACTGCTGCATGCAAGCGAGACATGGACAGGTAGAGTAGACACGCAAGAAAATTCAAACCGTTTCCAATAATAAGCTGTCTTAGCAGAATACTAAAATAAACTGAAGGACAAAATTCAGACAGCGAAGTCCTCACAAGAGCAAAGTGATCCGGCGCATCAACACAATTGTTGGTGAAGGCCCAATGAAATGGTCAACACATTGTCTGAATGCCCATAAATGTACCCAAACAGTTGATGTATGTATGAACTTGAAGGGGGCAGATGTTTAGCTAGTATGGCATAGTAACGCTTTAAAAAGACACTCTTAAAGTGTCTCTAGCCGTTTCGATATAGACAACATCGTGCTGGGAATCCTCTGCGCAAGATCGCCAAATGGCGCTAACAGCAAAGAGTGGAACCCGAATAGCTGAGAATCATCGTATTAAGTTGAGGCACAGAGAAAACGAGCTGCGCGAAAAGACAGACATTGCCAACACGCACATGCCGTTCATCTTTAACGCGCATGCTCACCTGTAAGGGATTCTGCCCAGGATTGGACTCACAGTCACCTCCGCACACACCAGAGATGTTCAGCAGCACACGTTCGAGATTGCTGTCACTGCTCGCGATGGACGGTTATATATGTTTAGCAGTAATGAAACAAGTTTTTACATTTACACGTGCAATTCCATATAAGTAATCGGGAACTGTGGAATTAATCAGTTCACAATGTAAATTCTAGCGACCGTTATTGGCGTATGACACAACATTTATTTTCATTAAGAAGTGGAAGGCATCAATTTTTACTATATAGTACTGGCTTTTATACTAACATGTAATATTCCTTGCAAACATTTTATTTCACCATTTTGTGCATTACTGTAAAATTGAACTTGATTATCATTTTGTTGTGCCTGGTGCAGAATAATATAGCAAAATGTTGTTTGCATCAATTAAGCTACCTACCAATTAGTTAAACATGAATTCGTAAGGTCGAGGTAGATAGATCAATAATAACCGAAGTGGTACATGAATTTTGGAACGACTATAGTGGTATATATGTAAAGTCCATTATGAATACAGCATCCAATCTAACTCTAATATATTTAGTTATCGATCTGTGACATCTATTATGATATGGTGATGTCACAGTCAGAGGCGTATAAAGGCACCATGAAGGTGGGGTTGAGAAATGTGCATACGCATTTCTGTTGGGTCGTAAGTTTAAGCTCTATTTCTCATAGTTACAATTTATTTCCGAGAAATACTTCAATGTTTTGTAATTAGGTTTAGGTTCCATACTCTCTGGTGCATGATTTTGTTTTAGTATCACAACATTCTCTAGCTGTCTACATTATAGTATGTACTCTAAGACCACAACTTTTTCAGCTGTCTACATTATAGTATGTACTCTAGTACCACAACTTTCTCTAACCGTCTACATTATAGTATGTACTCTAGTATCACAACATTCTAACTGTCTACGTTATAGTATGCACTTAGTACTAGCAATATTTTTCAACCGTCTACACATAGCATGTACTCTAGTACCACAACATTCCCAACTGCTCATATTATAGTATGTACTCTAGTACCACAACATTTCTAACTGCTCATATTATAGCATGTGTACTCTAGTGTACTACAACATTCTTCAACTGTCTACATTATAGTATGGCTTTAGTACCACAACATTCTCTAACTGTCTACGTTATAGTATGTACTCTAGTACCACAACATTCCTAACTGTCTACATTATAGCACATGTACTGTACCACAAATACTCTCTTAACTGTCTGTTATTATAGCATGTACTCTAAAGTATCACAACTTTCTAACTGTCATATTTTATAGTATGTACTCTAGTACCACAACTTTCTAGTTGTCTACATTATAGTATGTACTTAGTACCACAAATATTCTAACTGTCTACATTATAGTATGTACTCTAGTACCACAACACTTTCAACTGTCTACATTATAGCATGCACTTCTAGTACACAATATTCTCTAAACTGCCCATATATTATAGACACCAATTACAACACTTTCTAACCGTCTACATTATAGCATGTACCTAGTACCACAACATTCTCTAACTGTCTACGTTATAGCATGTAATCTAGTACCACAAACATTCTCTAACCGTCTACATTATGTATGTACTCTAGTACCACAAACTTTCTAACCGTCTACATTATAGTACTGTACTAGTAAATAATAAACATTCTCTAACTGTCTGCATTATAGCACAAAATTTAGTACCACAACATTCTTCAACTGTCTACATTATACATACTCTAGTACCACAACATTCTCAACTGTCTACATTATAGCATGTACTCTAGTACTAAGAATATTCTCTAACTGTCTACTGCAAAGATAGTATGTAATTTAGTACCACAACTTTCTAACCACCCAGCATTATAGCATGTAATTTCTAGTACCACAATATCTTCTAACTGTTCACATTATGGTATGTACCTAGTACCACAAGATTCTCTAACTGTCTACATTATGGTATGTACTCTATACCATACCACAAAAATGTAATATTCTCTAACCGTCTACATTATAGTATGTACTCTAGTACCACAATACTTCAACCGTCACATTAGAAAAGTACTCTAGTACCACAACTTTCTAACTGTCTACATTATAGTATGTACTCTAGTACCACAAATATTCTCAACTGGTCTACATTATATAGTATGTACCTAGTACCACAACATTTTCAACCGTCTACATTATAGCATTAAAAATTTAGTACCACAAACATTTCTAACTGTCTATATTATAGTATGTACTCTAGTATCACAAATATTCTCTAACTGTCTACATTATAGTATGTACTCTAGTACCACAAACATTCTCTAACTGTCTGTATTATAGCATGTACTCTAGTACCACAACATTCTCTAGCCGTCTACATTATAGCATGTACTCTAGCAATGTTAACATTCTTCAACTGTCTTAAGACATAGAATGTACCTGTACCAACATCTTCAACTGTCTACATTATAAAGTGATGTACTTTAGTACCACAATATCTTCAACCGTCTACATTATATAATGTACTCTAGTACTACAAACATTCTCTAACCGTCTACATTATAGCATGTACCTAGTACTACAACATTCTTCTAAATCAGTCTACATTATAGTATGTACCGAAGTACCACAACACTTCTAACTGTCTACATTATAGTATGTACTCTAGTACCACAAACATTCCCAACCACGTCTACATTATAGTATGTACCTAAAGTACCACAACATTCTCTAACTGTCTATATTATAGTATGTACTCTAGTACCACAACATTCTCTAACCGTCTACATTATAGTATGCAATTTAGTATCTCACAACATTCTAACTGTCTGTTATAGTACATGTACCTAGCAATGCCAACATTTCCTAACCGTCTACATTATAGTATGTACTTCAGTACCACAACATTCTCTAACCGTCTGCTATTATAGTATGTACTCTAGTACCACAACATTTCTAACTGTTCGCTATTATAGCATGTACTCTAGTACCACAACATTCTTAACCGTCTATATTATAGTATGTGTAATTTAAAGTACTACACAACACTTTAATCAGTCTACATTATAGTATGTACTCTAGTACTACAAATATTTTCTGTGTCTGTCTACATTATAGTATGTACTCTTAGTACTACAACATTTTCTAACTGTCTATTATATATGTACTTCTCTAGTACCACAACTTTCTCTAACTGTCATATTATAGTATGTACTATTGTGTTGCCCATCTTCTGTATTTGATTTAGTTTCAGTTACCTTTGAGAACTCTGCGACTTCTTTTCAATATACTTCATGTGTTGTTAGTTTTGACTTTGAGAACTTTGCGATCTTCACTAATATACTTCATGTGTTGTTAGTTAATTTTGAGAACCCTCGCACTTTTCTGCCAATATACTTCTATTTGTTGTTAGTTAATTTTGAGAACCCCTGCGATCTTCTGTCAATCTATTTCTGTAGTTGTCAGTTTCTGCAATCCGGGCTTGCTCTAATTCTTTGTAGCTGCGTTTAATGTTGATAACATCTATAATCTTATACTGTTGGATTCAAGAAATATACAATTTTTATATAACAATACATATATTTTACCTGTTGAATGAAATATAATTACTTGTCATTGTATATACGGACTATCTATGTGATTATATAAGAACGTATCTATTCTAAATATTGTGTCTTCTAACACCATTCTCTCACATGTTTGAAGCAATAATAATATTAATAAAATATATATATCCTATTAGTGGGAAGGGTTGAGGGGACATGATGAAAATGCCTAACACGTTTCTTCTATATGATTTTTATTCTCCATGAGATGAACAATGAAAATCTACTTACTTCATGTAGATGAACAAATGAAAATCTACTTTACTTTATGATGAACAAATGTAGTAATCACTTACTTCATGAGATGAACAAATGTGAAAACTACTACTTCCATGAGATGAACAAATGTGAAAATCTACTTTACTCCAAGTAGGATGAACAAATGTGAAAATCTACTCACTCTCTACGAGATGAACAAATGTGAAAATCTACTTTACCTGTTATGAGATGAATGTGAAAATCTACTTTACTCTATGAGATGAACAAATGAAAATCTACTTACTCCTGCGAGATGAAATAAATGTGAAAATCTACTTTACTCTGCGAGATGAACAAATGTGAAAATCTACTTTACTCTGCGAGATGAACAAATGTGAAAATCTACTCTTTCTGACTACACTGATGATGTTGATCAGCACATGCTGAATGTAATTCATAATAATAAAGTACCTCATATCCCAGGGGCTGTTTATCCTGTCGGATTTCATAATATAGATCACCAAGAAGTACCTGTGTACATTGGCATGCATGACTTGATGGTGTAATGCAGTTTTTTCTCAACGTCGGGCGTACGCAACTTTCAGACCTGGGGCGGGGCGGCTATTTGAATGGTTTTTGGAGCAATTATAGAATGATAATATCTCCGATATAGTTACAAAATATCATCACTGTAGACGATAGGTTATAGATCCAGTAATCCAAATTTTTCATAGAACAAAAACTGACAACATTAGTACAACAGGAAGCAGAAATACTTGGTAGAGTTTGGGAAAACAACTTACTTGACTTTAACAAATAAAGAAATCACAGGACTAATCCAAACAATTGTGTTTTAAAATGACAAACTAGCACTTGACATAAAAACTAATTGCAGCAGATATCATTGCTGAAGTGATCACATTAATTTGTATTTTAGTTTCCCAAAGTTCAGGTTTTACATTGTTTTGTAATATACAGAGTGTAATATATAATATATTATTACACATATGACATTTTAATAATATACAATGTGTTATAGAAGAGTTCTCCGTATATCTTGGACAGAGAAGAGAACAAATAGATCTATCCAGAAAGAACTCAAAATCAAAGAAAACTGGCTGATGCTACAAATACGAAAGAGAAAATTAGTATATTTTGGACATATAAAAAGACATAAAGGGCTGGAGAAGACCATATTGGAAAGAGACATACCGGCAAAGAGAAGAAGAGGAAGACCAAGGAGAAGATGGACTCAGGATGTAACAGATGGCCTGAACATGACGGCTGCAGAGGCAGGACATCTGGCTATAAGAGAGAGAGGAAAGTTCCTGAGGACTGTTGGGGTGGCAAAGTTCTGCTCAGGACGCTATTTGCTGATGATGAATATATAATTATAAAGTGTCATATATAAAGATGGATAGACAATATCAAGACCATACTACATAAACACGGATATAACACAACAATGGCAACTCATCTGGCACTGGAACGCAAATTAAAGCTCCCACTCCTACGCTCAACGGCAAGAGTGGACAACCAATTCTATCATCCACCTGGGGAAAGACAATAGACAATATATAATTTATATTCAGTTCATTAGAACAAGCAGAAGAAGAATAAGCAAACAATGGATCACTATATTTTTCCACAAAACTTCTACAAAAGAAGAAAATGGCGGAAGAGAAGAAGAAGATTCATTGAAGAGAGTAACATTAAAAACAGTTTTACGTATGTTCATTTGTTTTACTTGTAATAGGTCTCTCAGTCCCGAGATAATCATAGAACTGTGCGTTAGATAGGTATGTGCAGTTCTGTTAGCGATTGTGAGGTACTATAAGGCAGTGATAAACTCTGCCACTATTCTCACATCTAGAAAATAAAGCTGGTTTCTCAAGATTGAATTGCTTCCTTGCGTAAAGAATCTTTTCCTCTGCTTGTTCACAGCCAACTCTAGATAACTAGGCCAGACAACTGACTGGGAATCCTGACTTAGATCAGAGAAGGTGGCTGGAAGATATATATTTTTGATAGAACACTGCAAGCATTTTTGCAATTTTACTCAATTCTGTGAGTCTATGGTTATTGATTGGTGAAAAATATTCATAATATTGATATTCCTTATTGTTAAACTTAACTTGTTGCATAATATAACTTTGATTCAGCATTTTGTGTTGGTTTTAAAACGAATTCGTCTATATACACCAATACTGGCATGCGAGGTGAAGTTGTGTAGTTGTGGTCTGATTTTCCATAATTCTTACCTGAGTCCGAAGGCCCATAAGTTTATAGTTGGCTCTGGATTTTTTCATCAGACTGTGTCAAATGCTTAATCCACTTCACCACCTTTGTATCATGACACTCTGTTTTTGAATATCTTCCCATGTCTACGTGTTTATTCAAAGCTTCCCATCTTCTGCTGGCAGACATTCTTATATCACATTTAGAGCTTTCACATCTTCTGCGGCAGACATTCTTATATCGCATTTAGAGCTTTCACATCTTGCTGCGGGCAGACATTCTTATATCACATTTAGAGCTTTCGCATCTTGCTGCTGGCAGACATTCTTATATCGCATTTAGAGCTTTCACATCTTTCTGCTGGCAGACATTCTTATATCACATTTAGAGCTTTCACATCTTGCTGCGGGCAGACATTCTTATATCACATTTAGAGCTTTCACATCTTTCTGCTGGCAGACATTCTTATATCGCATTTAGAGCTTTCACATCTTGCTGCGGGCAGACATTCTTATATCGCATTTAGAGCTTTCGCATCTTGCTGCGGGCAGACATTCTTATAGTTCATAGTTTATATGTACGGTTCCAATTTCACTACAACGGGTCAGCCCGTAATTGCTCCGTTCCTGTGCCAACGAAAATCCCAGGAAATACTAACAACTCTGAAATGTCTCCTGTGTGAACTAATTCCAGAATGAAACAGCCATGTACCGCCACAAAAGTAACCTGCACCGTATAAATGCATATGGCCGTCGCTATAAAGTGTAAACACAAAACTGTTCATCACTTGAATTGCAATTCATGTCGAAGAGAACATCAATCACGACAAAATCCAGTTTTCTGCACTCGCAATATCACTGCATACGGCAGATGGAATCGATTCGTCATAACCGCTGTCCGCCATTTTCTGAATACAAACAACAAACGCACGGTTGACACAGCAAAAAGCATTCCACGTAACATTCATAGCTCACAGCGTTGCTCAAGCACTAACTCAGTAGTTCGGTAAACGAAACCGGAAAATACCCGACCAAACATGGTGGAAATGCGCTAGTAAAGTCGTGTCCAGAATCAAACAGTCCTGACTCTGAATGGCCCTGCCCATACCGCCCTTGCTGGCCAGATTTTTTTCAGACATTCTTATATCGCATTTAGAGCTTTCTAGTCGGATTTTTTCTAGAGATCAACTTTTTATAAAGGAGATCCTTGGGGTATTCGATCATCTTCAATAGTCCAGGATTCAGAAACATAGAGTATCGTACTCACCACACACACCCTTATAGAAGACATGTGATTGTGTACGCTCAGTTAGTCATTTTTTCCATACTTCTTTTTACATACTACTTAAACACCATGAAACAGATAGAAGTCGGAAGAAATAAGAAAGCAGAAATCGTAAGAATTGACATCTTTGTAGACAAATAACATATTCGAATGTACAATATATATTCTCTCAATGACATAGCCCTTATCTGGAAGCCATGACATTCTTTCTTTCTTTCTCGAATCCTGTATGCCTCACAGCGTCAGGTCATTGAACAATACAAAATGTCTAGTAGTGGGAGATTTTTACAGTCACTCTGAAAGGTGGGGATGGTAGAACAGGGAGAAATAGATATCAACCTGCAGCTCATGAATGGACTCGATGATAAACCAACCTTCTACTCAAGAAAATATAACAATATATCCCCCCAGACCTCGTCTTTGCCACCGGTAACGTAGCCCACAACTTGGATCGAACATTCATGGAACAGCTAGCAGACAGTGACCACAGACCTGTCAAGCTCTCCTTGAACCTTAGATATTTCACCCAAATTAAAAATCAGTGACCCTGTGGAACTAAAAAGAGCTGTCAGGGCACAGTTTCAGCGACATCTACCAATAAAGACACACCAAAAAAGATTAGGAACATGACAGACCTACTCAACATATCCATTTTGAGGGCAGCAAGAGAATCAATTCCTAGAAGTGCAAGAAGAGACTACAAACCTTACTGGTCAGAAGAGATCCAACAATTGTAAGATGAAGTGAGTCAGGTCAGAGAAAGAGTAGAAACTGAGCAGAGCATTGACAGCAACATATCACTCAAGGCAGCCTCAGCTAAATATAGGAGAGCAGGTAAGCAAGCCGTAAGGCAGAGCTGTAGAGACAAGACGTTTCAACATGGACAGAAACAGAAACAAAATATGGAAATTAGCGAAAGCCCACAGTGTGGAAAACATCAACCATCCCGCAATAGCGATAGAGAGCAATGAAACATTTATTAAAAGGTAAAAGAGCTGCAAACATTTTTATTGAAAACTATGCCCGAGTAAGCCAGGTCAGAATACCTCATGAAAAACTGAATATGGTAATGGAAGAGAGGCAATCCTCGAGTACTCACCAACGGCACCAGAAGAACATATGATATCCAATTTAGCTATAGGTGAGTTGAAGAAGCACTTCATGGTCTTAACCTTAATAAGTCATCAGGAAAGGATGGCATCATAAATGAGATGCTCAACCTAAGTTCGAAAGCCAAGAAAAAGCTTCTAAAACTTTTGAATGCTAGCTGGAAAGTCAGGAAAATACTTAGTGAATGGAAATAAGCTATCACAGTATCCAATCTAAAACAAGGAAAAGACAGATTCTATCCAAGCAATTGTAGACCTATTAACCTCTTTAGGTGTGTTAGAAAAATGATGGAGAGGCTTCTTAATAGAAGGCTCATGTGGCACCTGGAGCAAAAACAGTTGATACTACCACAGCTGAGCGGATTCCGTCAACACAGATCAACAGAAGACCAAGTAACTTACATTGCTCAGGACATCGAGGACGGGATTTCAAGAAAAGAAACATACACTAACAGTATGGGTTGAAATGGAGAAGGCTTTGGAGAGAGGGACTCACAATCAAACAGCTCAAACTCGGAATCAAAAGGCGCTTGTATTTCTGGAAATGTCACTATCTGGTAAATAGAACAGCCAAAGTGCAGGACCAGGGAAAGCATAGCAGGAAGGCAATCATTGAACAAGTTGTTCCCCAAGGAGGGTCCTGTCTCCCACGCTATTTCTAGTTTTTATAAATGATTATGGAAAACATCGACAACAGAGTGCATAGTGCAATCTACGCTGATGATCTGACACTGTGGACACGATATGAATGAATAGCAGTAGCCACCACAAGGATGCACATTTTAATTAAAAAGCTAGGTAAATAGGACAGGTCTTTACTGCCTTTTATAAATGACAATAAAACTAATTTCACAGTCTTCAACTTATCCAAGAAGAAACAAATGCTCAAACTCAAGTTCAACGACCACCTACTCCCAATGGATGAATGTTCAACATATCTGGGAATCACCAAGGACAGCAGGCGGGCGTAGAAAACACAGATAGACAAAGCTGGAAAAAGAGCAAAGAAGAGAATGTGGATCATGAACAAACTAGCAGGCACCAACAGGGGTGCGGATGGTAGCATTCTGAAAAGGCTTTACATTGGAAGAGTTCGACCAGTACTTGAGTATGACATATCAGACTGGGATAGTTCGACCAGTACTTGAGTATGGCATATCAGACTGGGATAGTTCGACCAGTACTTGAGTATGACATATCAGACTGGATCATAATCTCCAAGACACACCATAAAGGTAAGCCGAGTGTTAAGTCTGGCCGCACGGATTATCACTAGAACCATAAGTCTACCCACATAGAAATACTGGAAACGGCCATAGGAGGCAAACTCCAAAGAACTTGCTCATACAGACCCAATATTGGTACTGACTCAACTAAGACACATACAACCAGCCAGCTCCTCTCCTCACTGGCCATGCAGGTTCCAGAGCTATAAGCCCTCAATGCAGCTGCAAAAATGGCAGTGCAATATATGAAACAAAAACATGGAAAAATAGTGCTTTTGACAGACGCTATATCAGCACTGAAATCTGAAAGGAGCACCGAATTAAGTATCTCAAGTCAATCTTAGCCCAGTTGTCTCATGATTCGGAGAGTGTAGTAATCAAGTGGACACCCTCACACTGCAAGCTCAAGGGGAATGAAGATGCTGACAGACTGACTGAAGAGGAAGCAGGGATGCCTCAAGATGACAACCTAGTCAGAAGCAAAAACCATTACCAGAGGGTACTACACAACAAAGCAACAAAGTGGGAGAAAGAACACACACAACACAACAAGCATGATGGATATTACCAACTGTCCAGAAGAGACCACATTATCATACATCGCCTCCGGATGGGTCACACCAGAATGAGAACAGAACTAGATTCAAGATAGGCACTAAAGACCTGTGCCCCTGTGGCTTGGCGAGTATGATGACAGAGCATGTCCTACTGCACTGCCCCCAGTATGCAGACATGTGAAGAAAGAGGTGGCCCATTTATACCAGCGTCCAAGAAAAACTGTATGGCATAGCTGACAGGGACCTTTATTAGAGAATCCACAATCCCAGTCTAGTGAGCACGCAGAGGAAGAAGAAGAAAATGTACAAATAACAGAATTATCACTAAAGGAAGAGTTGATAGAATCGTCAACAAATAAAGTGTTTAAAATGAAAATTGAACCATAGATATCAAAAACTGTGACTGCAAAGTCAAATTTCAATATTATATCTACTCTTATAGGCTGCAGTGAGTAGTTGTTTATTGTATCCCCATCACCCTATTTAGCTGAAAGAGGAGTTATCATGGTCACCAGACTATTTACAAAGAAACAAAACATATTGTTAATAGAGTAATGCGGCGGTTTAAGATTATTGGTGACAAAAATGGTACCAAACATCGACAAATTAGTTTCATCACATCAAGCTCAACTCTAATTAATACATTATAACTTACAATTTTGTCAATGGTACTGTGAGGAATACAATAATATTGGTATTATCTTCTAATAAACTAACTTAAGGGGAAACAAATAAATGACCAAACGCTAAAGCAGGTGAGAGAATTCAAACACCTTGGAAGTATCTTCACATCTGATAGTAGACTGGACAGAGAGATCGAAACTAGAATCCAGCAAGCCAACAACATTACATACCAGCTTACCCCAATTTTGAAACACCCAGCTATTCCAGTAGTGACTAAAGACAGATTATAAATTCAATCTTTATACCAACACTGTGCTATCAGAGCCAAACATGGGCACTGACAAAAGAACAAGAAAGGAAAATTACCACATGCGAAATGAGATGCCTGACGAAAGCAGTAAATAAAACAAGAAGAGACCATATAAGAAATGAGGAAATTAGAAGTCGGAACAACACCTGCTATTAGATTTATTGAAAAACAGAGACTCAAATGGTTTGGCCACTTGGTCAGAATGAACCCGAATACACCAGTTGCAAGAGCGTACAACCTGAAAATGGAATCATCAAGAGGAAAGGGCAGACCAAGAAAAAGATGGGTTGATGGAGTTACAGACATCTTAAACTCCACAATACCACACCATATCAAGCAACCGAGCGTGCATTATCTCGGAAACCGATCATCAGTTAAACATGCTACGCCTAGCGGCAAAAAAGCAGAGAAGGACACACCATATCAAGCGACCGAGCGTGCATTATCTCGAAAACCGATCATCAGTTAAACCTGCTACGCCTAGCGGCAAAAGCAGAGAAGGACACACCATATCAAGCGACCGAGCGTGCATTATCTCGGAAACCGATCATCAGTTAAACCTGCTACGCCTAGCGGCAAAAAGCAGAGAAGGACACACCATATCAAGCAACCGAGCGTGCATTATCTCGGAAACCGATCATCAGTTAAACCTGCTACGCCTAGCGGTAAAAAGCAGAGAAGGACACAACATATCAAGCGACCGAGCATTCATTATCTCGAAACGAGATCATCAGTTAAACCTGCACGCCTAGCGGCAAAAAAGCAGAGAAGGACACCATATCAAGCAACCGAGCGTGCATTATCTCAGAAACCGATCATCAGTTAAACCTGCTACGCCTAGCGGTAAAAAGCAGAGAAGGACAAAAGCATATCAAGCGACCGAGCGTGCATTATCTCGGAACCGATCATCAGTTAAACCTGCTACGCCTAGCGGCAAAAAGCAGAGAAGGACAAAAGAAGAAAGAAGGAGACAGGACAAACGATTGCTAACTTCTTTATTCTCAGTCAAATGAGATATTGTTTATCAGGTAGTACTAGGTAAGGTCTGGTATGAAATATTATATAACTTTTAAATTAATTACTTGTCGGGCTGCCATGGAAATGGCGGCCATGTTGGATTATAAACAATGCTGTAAAGTCGGTAAGTACTCACAACTAATTGATATTAATCTTTTTTTTCAATTGAAATACTTACATAAGCCATAGTTCTAGACAGCTAGCAACTTTAAATTGTTCTGGGACAGATAACAAGCAGATAGAAGTGAAATGAATAAAACATATACAATTTTTACCAAAATAATAGGAACCTATGGTTACTAAAAATATTGTGTTTAAAAATATATTTCTCAGAACTTGTATTTCTATATCTGACTGCCCTCAGTATTGATAGATCTATATGTATGCCAAATTTCATATTGATATATTGAATGGTTACTGAGATTAACCTACTGAACTCTTCCTAAATTAGTGAAAATCACAATTGTGAGAAAACTGCAATTAAAGAATATTTTTGGTGAAATATGAAAAGATCTTAAACGTACCAAAGAATTTCCATATAAATCGCTTGTATGATTGACAGAACATCCGTCCTGTGTGGTTATATGTTAAATCCATCTGTATTATATGTGCCTCCTTCCTTCTGAGATATCTCATGCTCTTTGATGTGGAGCATGGGAGAACTACTATTTTTAATATAAGCAAATATTGACGTAGACTAATGAGATTACACTTTTTAGCTATGCGATTGATAAAATCTACTTTGACAATTTGAATATCATTGTTGAAAGATGTATTTGTCTCTACAAAAGCTTTGGAATCTCCATCACAGAGCAACTGGTAATAAACAAGTTGTCTCTTTCTCACTGACCTGGCAAAAATAAGCTTGGCAGCTTCAGCTTCCATAGAATTGGATGAACCCTCACAATTTTATCACACTGGTACTTCACAATGATATACAATTCGAGATGTCTTTTATAGAATAGAGATACCCATCACTAAGTACCAACCAAACGATATTTCTAGACATTACCTCTTAAAAAATACTCTAAATCTCCGAGAGGGTGGGCTGTTTAAAAACTCATTTTCAAATTAAAAAAAAATTCAATTTTTAAAAACTGATTTCGATTCTAGAGATATAAAACTAACAGAATAAAACATATTTGGAAAATCGATATTTTAAATAAAATATGTCATTTCGTGACTTCTGAGACCCATAATTTAATAAGCGTGTCCTTGTTTTTCTATTTATAGTATATGTATATAATATAGTTTACCCAAGGGGGCGCTAGCGAATTATTACCTGAAAAAGGAGGCACTGATTCAAAAAAAGGTTGAGAACCTATGATATAGAGTTTTCTCACAAAATCGTTGAACTCACTCGGTGTAATCCTATCATGCTCACATTCAGTGCTTAACTAAACTATCTGAACTAAATGACTTCAATACTTCTCTTATCTCGTTCTTCAGATAACTTGCTAAATGAGATGGCATGTTGTAATCGGTGTTCCTTAGATATGCGTTACTGGGCGAATAGCAGATGATGTTTTTGTCTGTGCTAAGATTACATCTATATTTTCTGTCTAGCAAGTTAGTTTCAAGTTATTCTTCAGCACTTCTCATTTACCTACATCTCGGAAAGGCTTACAGATGGGGCTGAAGTTTCTATCAAGTTAAAGGTTTGCCTATTTCTGGTTCCGGTAGGTTGTAGTATTCACATTATTCACTTGCAAGTAATGGCCTCTAACTTAAAAGCTAAGATATCAAAACGAGTAGCGTAGTTCAGTGACAAACAGATGAATGTCGGAACCAACATGATTTCAAGAACGATACGTGCATTTTATAACAACAAGATCATGTAGTTAATACACTCAAAGCCAGTTACAATATTTATTCGTGGCCTGATGGTGTCAAGTATCACCACAATAAACAGTTTCACGAGAAAGGTAATAACACTGTTATGATGGAGTTTTACGTCTTCCAAACTTCTGGGTCTTGCATGGATCTATTGTCCTGCGCGTGCATCAACATTACCGATCATGGGGTAGTTGAGGGTGGACAGCGTGGCATTTTGAAAATGATGTTGAATCTATCCAAAGATTGAAGAAGTTTGGAATCACATGTTGTGCAAGCAGCAGAACTGGATGCTGAGATACATAACCAGAAGTATGTTTAAACAGAAGCAACTAGAACCATTAGCATAGGCGCCCACAGCACCCACAAAACCTACAGCAACCGCGGCCATCGTAAATAATGGACTCAGAGTGGACGGCAATATTGCCATGTGACGTCTTAGGCTGAGGCGGTGTATTCTCACAGACTAACTATTGACTGTTACTATTGGGAAACGCTGATCTAGACAATACATCTTGCAGATGTTAGAAACTTGTTGTTGGATGCATGTGTGTATTACAGAAGAAGTTTTATGATGACTAGCTATAGTTGTTGCTCTCACATACTATTTTAATTTAATTTTATATAGAATACTTAGAGTAATTCATATATGATTACTAGTGTACTTACATCAGCTTATGGTAGTCTCTCATCAGTTATCCATGAATAAGTAAGTCACAAGTTTGCACATCACCACAGCTTGATTATCACATAAACTAACATCACTGAATTTTACTCCTTTCCTTTTTTGTGAAGAAGCAGCTTGCTGAACATTGCATTGAACATTCCTGATTTTTATATCATTGTTGAGGAAAATGTTGGAACCACAGACAATAAAATATTTATATTTTGAGCTCCGCAGGCACATACAGTACTGTCTAATGAGATTTTCATGTAACTGGTAATTACAATTTGTATGACAATCTCCTTATGGTGAGTGTTTTCTCTGGCACAAAACTAGTGCTTGTTGTTGTGGATGATAAACTAATTGCTTCAACCAGATTATCATGTGCCATTGTCATGTAATAGTCAATAGTTGGTGCTCTTCTAAATCTTTGCATGATTTGCATGAACAAGAGGTTCTCAACATGAAACCATCTCTCAATTTTTCCAATATTTTACAGCCAGTTAAAGGAACTCTTATCTATGGAAACTTTCTTTAGGTGAACAGTAAAAGACATGTCTTGATCTATTTTAATACTGAGTCCTATAGCTGGTGCTTTCAACAATTATACAATAGAACATGTTCCTTGTCTACACTTCGGTACACAACACTTTCTAGGCATTGTTATGTTTATTAAAGAAGGTAATTGTTAAATTATACACATATAATTATAATCATAATTTGATCTACATTTTGGTACACATTACTTACTAGCTAGGCATCGTTATTTTATTGTTATGTTTACAACACTGACAACAGTTAGGTTTACTGAAGAAGGTACTTGTTAAATTAACTTATATTATACATATATAATTACAATCGTAATTTGATTGTTAAGGAAGATAATTATTAAATTATAACTATTTAATTATAATTATACAATAATTAACAGACTAACTAATCCAATAGTAGTAATACAGGAGAATAATAATCCTTTTGAAAATTATTGAACACTACCTCATGTATCTGCCTCAGGTCGCCGCCATTAAAAAGGGAGCGAATTGAGAAGGCCGTGCAGCAACCGACATGCGCCCACAGACACCCTCATGTACCCACATGCACCCATAGACACCCACGTGAATCCATGCGCCTGCTCTAAGTGCCATTACGTCGGTTAAATTAACAAATAGTCAAGCATTTTCTACCAAAAACATGTATAATTTTGCGACATGATCTATTGAGAAATAAATAGAAGCTCAGTATAGATGGTATACTTGCTGATCGTTCAGCATTTTTTGCTGCATTCAGATAAAGCTGTCGGTTGTGCAGGATTGAAAGAACATCCACCCAAGGTAACATATTAAGCAGGTTCCATATGTATGTATGTCCTAAGAAGGTACGTCGTGTGATATTTACAAAGTGTACGATTTCTTCTATCAGTTTGAGAAAAGAATAGATTAGGGATGTATCCCATCTCTGATCTCCGGTGACGTGGTTAATACAAACTAATAAACACACGAGTCCACCACCCACCCACTCACACGCACGCACGCACGCATGCAAGCACAGACGCACAATTACAATATGAATACTGGACTGATGAATAAAAAAATATTTGTCAACAATAACAACACAACTTTGTTAACGTGATGAAATGACGACATTGGTCGAATCTCATTGGTAATCGGTATTATTATATTTATATTGTCATTGCTGTTATACTTTCAATTTAATTACCAACAGAAGAGAGGGAGTTGCGCCATTTTCAAATGTGTTCTGACTTAAGACATTATAGAATTGGAAAATGTTGTTTTGTGAATAATAACTCATTTTGGATTTGGTGATATAATTAATGCTAAAATAAATAATTCTTTATGACAAAACATATTGTAACGAAAAGTGGGGCATGTATAAAATTACATTTACTGATGGGCGAGTCTCAGACACTGGAACGAGTTCGAGAATTAGGAGTTAAGTTTGGAGATGCCAGACAATGTCGTCTTCGTGGTAGAGAAAGAAAGTATAATAATTAATTTCTCATGGGTATGGTGAGCAAAGGGACGTTAATATGGCTGTTGCAGCGGAGAACAGAGCACGAATGGGAATGAGCAAAATAACAGTTTTGACGTTTCACAGTCTAAATCACAGGTTCCCTTTTTTTTGAATGAGCGCCCCCTTTTTCAGTGAATAATTTGCTACCACTCCCCTAGGGTAAACTATTTTTACATACTATATATTGAAAATAAGAACACATTTTCCAGTTATTTTATTAAACGATAATACCAATATTGGTGTAAAGCTCACAGTATCGTTGACACAATTTATGTTATAATGTATTAATTAGAGCTGAGCTAGATGTGATGAAACTAATTCTTCGATGTTTGGTGACATTTTTGTCATCATTAATTTTAAATCGCCGCATTCCTCTATTGACAATCTGTTTCGTTTCTTTGTAAATAGTCTGGTGACCATGATAACTCCTCTTTCAGCTAAATAGGGTGATGGAATACAATAACAACCTTACTGCAGCCCATAAGCGTTGATATAATATTGAGTTTAACTTTGTAGACACAATTCTTGATATCCATTATTCAATTTTCTATTACAACTCTTCTTGTGTTGATAATTCTATTAACTCTTCCTCCAGAAATAATTCTGTTATTTATATATTTTCTTCTTCTTCCCTGCTACTCACAAGACTGGGATTTCGGATTCTCTAATAAAGGCATCTATCAGCCACGCCATACAGTTTTCTTGGACACTGGTGTAAGTGAGCCACCTCTTTCTTCTCAAGTCTGCATGCTGAGGGCAGTTCTGTAGGACGTGCTCTGTCGTCATATTCGTCAAACCACAGGGGCATGGTCGTTTAGCCTATCTTGAATATAGTTCTGTTCTCATTCTGTGTGTGACCCGTCCGGAGGCGAAGTATGATAATATGGTCTCGTCTGGGCAGTTCGTAATATCCATCATGCTTGTTGTGTTTTGTGTGTTATTTTCCCACTTTGTTGTGTAGTTCCCTCTTACGATGTATTTTGCTTCTTCCTAGCTGACCAGGTTGTCATCTTGGAGCGTCCTGCTCCCTCTTTAGCCAGTCTTTCAGCATCTCCATTTCCCTTGAGCTTGCAGTGTGAGGGTATCCACTGGATTACTACACTCTCGGAATCATGGGCCAACTGGGCTACGGTTGACCTGAGATCACTTAGTTATGTATTCCTTTCACTGCTGAGATAGCAGACCAAAAGCCAATTTTATGTATTTGTTTCATATGATGTAGTGCCATTTTTGCAGATGCATTGAGGGCATCCAGCTGTTGGAGCCTGTATGACCAGGGAGGAGAGGTACTGGCTCGTTGTATGTGTCTTTGTTAAGCCAGTGCCAATATTGGGTCTGCTGAGGCAAGCTCTTGAGGTTGCCATGGAAGCTACTCCTTTTCAATCTGCCACTTGCATGATTATTGTGGGTGCATTGGATGGTTAATCAGTCTCTTGCATTTTCTCCTCGTTGAAGTACTTTCATGTTCCGTCTGTCTTTCAATGGTTGAAGCCATATGGCCGTTTCAGTATTTCTATTGGGTAGACTTATGTTTCAGCGATGATCCGTGCCTGACTTACCTCGGCTTAGCTTTATGAAGTGTGCTTGGAGATTAGACCCAGAATGTTATACCATACTAACGTCTAGTCAAACTCTCCCAGAGTAAATCCTTTTCGAATGCGTCAAACTGCACTCCTGTTGGTGCCTGCTGAGTTTGTCCACAGTCTCTTCTTTTCTTTTCCCTAGATGTATCTGTGTTTTCCACGTCCTGCGAGCTGTCCATCATGATTCCCATATATTGGACATTGTCCATTGAGTAGGTGGTCATTGAACTTGAGTTTGAGCATTTGTTTCTTCATGGATAGGCTGAAGACTGAAGATTATCATTTATAAAGGGAGTCAAGACCTGGTCTATTTTCTTGCTTTTAAATTACATCTTGCATCCTTGATGTGGCTACTGCTATTGATTCTTCTCGTGTCTACAGTGCCAGATCATCAGTGTGATCACCATGCACTCTGTTGGGATGTCTTCCATAATCATTTATAAAAACTAGAAGTAGCGTGGGAGACAGAATCCCCCCTTGGGAACAACTTGTTTGATGATTGCCTCCCTGTATTTTTCCTGGCCCTATACTTGGCTGTTCTATTTCCCAGAAAAGGGACTTATCCAGATATCATTCCCTTTGATTCCGGGGTTTGAGCATTTTTGATTTTAGTTCCTCTCTCCAGACCCTGTCAGAATCCTTCTCCATGTTAAACCATCGTTAGTGTATGTTTCTTTCTCTTGAAATCCATCGATCCCCGGTGCAATGTAAGTTCTTGGTCTTCTATTGATCCATGGTGACTGAATACACTCTGCTGTAGTAGTATCAATTGTTCTTGATCCAGTTGCCACATGAGTCTTTATTGAAGCCTCCCCATCACTTTTCAACACCTAAAGAGGCTAATTGGTCTACTACTTGAATCAAGCTGTTTTTTCCTTGTTTAGCTTGGGCACTTGATAGCTTCTTTACATTCACTAGGTATTCTGCAATTTTCCCAGCTCTATTAAAAACGTCTACAGCTTTTCTGGACTTTCTTACCTAGGTTAATGAGCATCATTTGTGTTTCCATCCTTTCCTGTTGACTTCTTCAGGTTAAGACCCTGGGTGCTTCTTCCCTCACCTCTGTTCATGTTGAGACGTTTTGCTCTTCAGCTCTGCCTTGGGGCTTTCTTAACTGATCTCAAAACACGTAATTACAAAGTACTGTAGTTTTACAAATTAAAAAAACAATGACAAAATACAGCAACTTTCGACCAACAAGGCCTTTATCAAGCAAACGAACAAACAGGAATGGAAAATTAAAATGAAACACAAATGGACGACCAAATACAAACGTATCTAATGGTCTCCCGGGCTGTAAAAGGTGCTTTCTCGGCTATGCATCAGTTCAGAAAATCACTCGCCAGCAGGCCCCTTTCCAGTCAGCATGGACTACTAAAAATCTGACAGAGTAAAACTTATCTTAACTTACACCCCATAGTTTTCCCCGGTGAAAAATGTTTTTCCGTCATCTGTCTCTCCTTGATCAGATCCTGAGACCCGTTCTGTCTTCCCCAACTATCCTTTGGTGTCTTACAGACGGGGCAAAGTCTTAAGGGTATGTTGGTACACAGTCCCTTAAGTCAATATCCCGACTCATTTGGCACTGTCCAGTGTGGTCGTCGGCGTTGCAACACGTGTTATATGATACAGACGCGTACTGTATATTTTCCTTGGGCACGTTTCTTATTGACGATGGGTTCACGCCAGTCCCGTAATCTCTCATGCCATTATCTGGCGGTGTAACCAAAGGCTATATCAGCGAGACAAGCAAGAGGCTCAGTGACCGATTCGCCACCTTACGCGACATACGCCAATGCTCTGTGACCCTGTAGCCACCCATTCAATGATACTGGCCATTTAGGTGCTCACGATGTCCAGGGCACAGCCATCCGATCATGTTCCTCGGATGATCGCAGTCGATTTCTCTGAGAATCGGTTGATTTCTTCTGTGGTACCTTGCGACCACGCGGCTCAACGTATTACATTCTTATGCTTCTTAGTACTTTCTCTTTATCTTTGTAATCTATATGGGTATATTTTGCATTATTCAAGTTATATATTTCTAGATGTTTCATTGTTTCTTTTTCCTTTCTTTTAGTTTTTATTGTGTTTTTGTGTTACATTTATTTCGTTATTCGTTTTATTCCAGATTTTCCTCAATTTTTTGTATTTGGTTGTCCCTTTTTTTCATTTTAATTTGTCATTCCTGTTTGTTCGTTTGTTTATAAAAAGGGCCCTTTTTGAAATCATGGTCTCGCTTGTCATATATCATGATCTACTTGTCATATATCATGGTCTCGCTTGTCATATACATGATCTCACTTGTCATATATCGAGGTCTCGCTTGTCATATATCATGGTCTCGCTTGTATAATCAGATCCTGTCATAATCATGATCCTTTCAATACGAATTCGCTGTCATATATCAGATCTCGCTTCAAATATTCGCTCATATCATGGTCTGTTTCATATATCAGATCTCGCTTGCATATATCATGATCTCGCTTGTCATATATCATGACTGCTTGTCATATGCATGATCTCGCTGTATACCAGAGCCAGACAAGCTATCAAGAACTGCTAACTATAGTTCGTTCCAAAATTCCTCATCACACTAAGGTTTAATTTGTACGAAATCTATCTGATGGATACACGTAATTTTTTGCATGCAGTCTTATATACCTCACGACGTTACGAATCCATGTTTAACTAATTGGTAGGTAGCTTAGCTGATGCAAAAAACGTTTTTGTTATATAATTTTGCATGAGCACAACAAAATGATAATCAAAGTTTAGAACTTACAGTAATACACAAAATGGTGACGAATTATTGCAAAGGCGTATTCCTATTACATATTATAAAAGAAAGGTCATAGTGAACAAATGATACCTTCCACTTCTATAAATGAAAGTAAATGTTGCGTACATACGCCAAAGACAGTCGGTAGGAAACATTGTGAACTGACACGGTAAATTTAGTAATAACATATAATAAAATTTTACAGAACTAAAGGTTTGGCTGGCAAAAATACTTTTGGAACGTCGTCACTGATATAAAAATGCAAAAATCAAGAATTTCTGTCAAGTGGATGATTTTATATCGGTCAGTAAAGATGATCACGAATTTTGGAACGAACTATAACACTGTGATCTCAATTGCATGTCGTTAGATCACGCTAATAAGTGATAACCTTGGTCGTGTTACAAATCTGGGGACAAATTATGTGTACAAATCTGTGGACAAATTCTGTGTACAAATCTGTGGACAAATTATGTGTACAAATCTATCAAATCTATCACAAAGCTAACAGCTTGGCAAACAGGAAAACTACAAATATTGATTTTCAACACGTATAACCCCCACCCAGATCATAGGAAGATCTTGCAACAAGGAGGTACTTGGCGCAGCTCATGGAAAGCCAAAAGAAGCTGGCTCAGTTACTACCTTACTTTCACCTTGCACCTCCACAGAGAGTTTTTGAAATGTTAGAACTTGAAATGAGGCTGCACATGTGCAACAGAAATGCCGAATTACAAGATAGGTATCTTAATAATATGTGAAATGAGATGAGGAATTAAAAGATTTAAGCACACTCAAGTGGGGGGCGTTTGGTCGAATAGATTAAAAAGCGGGTTTCCATGCAGGAGACCCAGGTTCAATCCCCAGTACGGTCAATTAGCTTTTTTCTGTCGGGACATAAAGAAAAAAGTTTTAACCTGAACAGTTTCGCGGCGACTACACTAGTCATGTGACCATTAAATTCCACAGGCACATGTCCCATCTGTCCTATAGCACCTAAAAAGCGGTATTACAGACAGTAACAGCAGAGTTTGTTGAAACAAACACACAGGAGAAATTGTACAAAACTGCGATCACAAGGAAGAAAGAGCATTTTATAACGAATAAGTAGCTCTAATGCTTATCCGGATGTTGCCGAAGACCACAGGGAAGCAAGAATTGCGATCCTACAAGGCATGCTGTAAGAGGAGACTAATATAGAGCTTCGTTAGCTATTGAATCTTGTTGTAAACATTAACATTCTTCTTCTTCTCTAATATAGAGCTTCGTTAGCTATTGAATCTTGTTGTAAACATTAACATTCTTCTTCTTCTCTAATGTAGAGCTTCGTTAGCTACTGAATCTTGTTGTAAACATTAACATTCTTCTTCTGCGTTCTCACAGATTGGTTTCGATTCTCTAATAAAGGCAGCCGTCTGTCTCAGATTATCAGCCACGCCATACAGTTTGTCTTGGACGCTAGTGTAAGTGGACCACCTCTTTCTTCTCAAGTCTGCATACTGAGGGCAATTCTGTAGGATATAATTCCTATGATTTCTGCTTCCCCGTTTGTGCCGACTTCTTCCCGAAGTAAGTTTTGGCCACCCTCGTGATAGTAGGTCAGACATTCTTACTGCTTGGCTACATCTACGAGGCAGATTGGCGACCATGGAATCCGTTATCCCATTCACATTGTGAGGATCGTTGCACCATGTTATGCGCCTTATGGCCGGGTGCATCCGTTTTCTGCAAGCATTTGTTTCGGGTTAGCATTCCCTAACATTAACATTCAACCAACCATTAACACTTCAAATACAAAAATAATAATAATTGTGTCAAGCAAAAGAAAGCTCTTCTAGAAGAGGTATGACACGATATAGATAAAGTCACAAGGAATCTGCACCACAGAATATATTCCTTTTATTTACTGAAAGTTCTAATATTGGTACCTGGATCTTTAGACGTATGTATGAATGTTAAAAGACAGAACAAGTTTGCAAAGAAAAGTAGAAATACTATGAAATTGACATTTTGGGATCATGTGAAACTATATGGAAGTGTGCAGACAAACAACATCTAAACACAATGAGAAACAATGCTGTTTAAAGGTTATATCGAAGAGAATATCCTCATAGTGGACGTGTGGCTAATATCTAAAGAGGAGAGAAATCTAATAAAGTAATGATCAATAAAGGAAATAGTTAAAGAGGAGTTTTACATGAAACTTCAAAATAATATAGGCAATCAGAAAATACTATAGGCAATCAGAGAATACTATAGGCAATCAGAAAATACTATAGGCAATCAGAGAATACTATAGGCAATCAGAGAATACTATAGGCAATCAGAGAAAAATCTGGCCAGCAATGCGGAATGCGGGAGGCCATTCAGAGTAAGAACTGTTTGATTCTGAACACGACTTTGCAAGCGCATTTCCGACATATTTGGTCGGTATTTCCGGTTTCGTTTGCCGAGCTACTGAGATTAGTCTGAGCAACGCTGTGAGCTATGACTGTTACATGGAATGCTTTCTGTTCAACCGTGGTTTGTTGTTGTATTCAGAAATGGCGGAAGCGGTTATGACGAACAAGCTCAATCTGCCGTATGCAGTTATATTGCGAGTGCAGAAAACTGGATTTTGTCATGATTGATGTTCCTTGACATGAATTGCAATTCAAGTGATGAACAGTTTTGTGTTGCTACATTAGCGACAATATGCATTTTATGCGGTGCATGACGTTTTTGTGGCGGTACGCGGCTGTTTCATTCTGGAATTAGTTCCCACAGGAAACATTTCACAGTTCTTAGCATTTCGTGTGATTTTCATTGGCACAGGAACGGAGCAATTGTAGGGTGACCCGTTGCAGTGAAGTTAGAACGCAGCTTATGAACTATGAACTATGAACCACGATATTAAACAAAGTGAAATCATTTCAATGTTCAAGATGTCCGTTATTAACGAGTGGTTACCGGAGCCCAAATTAGGATGTAAAGAATATAACCACTGTCACCTGCCATGCATGTCGTAAGAGCGACTAAGGAGGTTGGTCGTGGGGCTACCCCACACCGTAAAAACACCAGATAGCTACAGAAACCACAACCAAGAAAATTCAAAGCTCGCCACCGAGGAAGAAGAGGACCCAAGTAGAGGACTCATGAAGGACCGGTAAATTCGAAAGAAAATCGGGCTGTCGACTCACCTTCTTTCAACCCGGAAGATCTTCAGGATTGGCACCTGGAATGTCCGCACGATGTTCGAAACTGGGAAGACAGCACAGGTGGCACGGGAAATGAGGACATATGGACTGCCATCCTGGGACTGGGCGAAACCAGATGGACAAGGCAGGACCACTAGACTTATAACGGGGAATCAATACTGTACTCCGGAAGAGAGGAGGAAGACGCACCACACATGGAGGAGTGCATTGATGTTGGTCAAACAAGCACAAAGACATTAATTGAATTGGAGCCGTTAGGACCAAGAATGATCCGGGCAACTTTCAAAACCTCCAATGTAAAAATTAAACTGAACATAGTCCAATGCTACGCCCAACAAATGACAGCAAAGAACAAATAAAAGGTTTTACAATAATTACAGGTAGTATTAGGCAAATTTAAAAGTAAGGATCTTACTATTTTGCTAGGAGACTTTAATGCAAAGATAGGCAGAGACAACTGGGGCTTCAGGAAACCATGGACAAACAGGCCTAGGGAAATAAATGAAAATGGAGAGATGTTTGTGGATCTTTGCAGCAAATCTGAATAAAATCTGGAATAAAAACGAATAACGAAATAAATTTAACACAAAAAACACACATTTTCCTTAGATACGTTGGTATTTGGTCGTCCATTTGTGTTTCATTTTAATTTGTCACTCCTGTTTGTTCGTTTGCTTGATAAAGGCCTTGTTGGTCGAAACGTTGCTGTTTATCGTCACTGTTTCTGTATTTGTAAAACTATAGTACTTTGTTTGTACGTGTTTCACTAGAGAGACTCAAGGAAACTACAGATGCAGTACTAAGAGATGAACAAGCAGGATTTAGGCAAAACAGATCCTGCACAGATCAAATATCGACGCTACGTATCATAGTGGAGCAGAGCATCAAGTGGAACTCATCCCTCTACATAAACTTTGTGGACTATGAAAAGGCATTCGATAGCCTAGACAGGGAAACACTCTGGAAATTTCTACGACACTATGGCGTCCCCCAGAAGATAACCAATTTAATAAAGAAAATATATGAGGAGACTACGGCTAGAGTACTGCATGAAGGAAAACTGACAGAGGCCTTCGAAATAAAGACTGGTGTGCGACAGGGCTGCCGTTTATCGCCCCTTTTCCTGCTGGCTATTGACTGGATAATGAGATCAACAACTGCCAGGGAAGAAATGGAATACAATGGACCATGATGAGTCAATTGGAGGATCTGGATTTTGCAGATGATCTAGCACTCCTCTCTCACAACCATCAGCAGATGCAAGAGAAAATAACAAAACTAGAAACAGTCTCACAGCAACTAGGCCTGACTATTCATGGGGAGAAAACAAAGATCATGAGATTAAATGCTGGTTCCAGAGACCCAATCTTATTGAGAGGATCACCACTAAAAGAGGTGGACACATTTACATATCTGGGAAGTGTCGTCAACATTCAAGGTGGCACAGATGAAGATGTTAAGGTTAGAATACAAAAGGCAAGATCAGCATTTGTCATTCTGAAGAACATATGGAGTTCAAGAATGATTAGGAATAAAACTAAGATAATGATATTTAACTCAAATGTCAAGTCTGTCCTTCTGTATGGAGCGGAGACATGGAGAACAACTAAAGGGAACACCAAAAAGTTGCAGACATTCATCAATAGATGCCTTTGCAGGATACTCCATCTGAGATGGTACGACAGGACCACAAACAGAGAACTGTGGGATAGGGCAGGACAACGGCAGGTGGAACAAGAGATAATGAGCAGAAGGTGGAGATGGATAGGACACACACTGAGAAACCCCCTGACAGCATAGTGAGACAGGCTCTCCGATGGGACCCCCAGGGCAATAGAAGTAAGGAAGACCCAGAAACACCTGGAGACGGAGTTAGAGATGGAATGCAGAGGACGGGAGAGTGGCGAGATCTGGAAAGGATGGCCTTGGATAGGCGGGCTTGGAAGGCCTTGGTTGCGGACCTATGCTTCCCTAGGGGAAGAAGAAGAAGAGAAATCATTTCAATGTTCAAGATGTCCGTTATTAAGTCACATGAGAAATGTAAGACGGACATAATAAATATGATTTAGTCATGAAGTAAAGGTAATATTCGATCAAATGATCGATCAAAAGTTATGCTACAAATACTTATCTATTGAGACAAGTATTTCTCAGTGTACTACTGTTATATTGATATATATAGAGGTTACACACTTGATTAACAAACAGATATGAAACATTAAGGAGATGATGTTCTTCTATAGAAGAATGTTAAGAATATGGGTATCTGTGGCTAAGAGGTTAATTAAGCCTTTGTCTTCTGTTTCGACGGTCGTGGGTTCGAATACGGATTACGCCTTTCTGTTCACGAATGTATTTTTTCATAGACCCTAAGACTGTTGCCGGAGCTTTGAAGTTCGTGCTTTGTGCAATACTCTCGACAGAGCGCATTTCTTCTTCTTCTTTGCGATCGTTATTTTAATGATTATGTTAGACGCTTTCTTATGATGAAGTCAACTGTTGTCTGGAGCTTATCTCTGGTGCTATGTAGTTTTGATGATTATACCGTTAGACGCTTTCTTATGATGAAGACGATCGTTGTCTGGAGCTCATCTCTGGTGCTATGTAGTTTTGATGATTATACCGTTAGACGCTTTCTTATGATGAAGACGATCGTTGTCTGGAGCTCATCTCTGGTGCTATGTAGTTTTGATGATTATACCGTTAGACACTTTCTTATGATGAAGTCAACTGTTGTCTGGAGCTCATCTCTGGTGTCATGTAGTTTTGATGATTATACCGTTAGACACTTTCTTATGATGAAGTCGACTGTTGTCTGGAGCTCATCTCTGGTGCTATGTAGTTTTGATGATTATACCGTTAGACACTTTCTTATGATGAAGTCAACTGTTGTCTGGAGCTCATCTCTGGTGCTATGTAGTTTTGATGATTATACCGTTAGACGCTTTCTTATGATGAAGACGATCGTTGTCTGGAGCTCATCTCTGGTGCTATGTAGTTTTGATGATTATACCGTTAGACACTTTCTTATGATGAAGTCAACTGTTGTCTGGAGCTCATCTCTGGTGCTATGTAGTTTTGATGATTATACCGTTAGACACTTTCTTATGATGAAGTCAACTGTTGTCTGGAGCTCATCTCTGGTGCTATGTAGTTTTGATGATTATACCGTTAGACACTTTCTTATGATGAAGTCAACTGTTGTCTGGAGCTCATCTCTGGTATCATGTAGTTTTGATGATTATAATGTTAGACGCGTTCTTATGATGAAGTCAACTGTTGTCTGGAGCTCATCTCTGGTGACATGTAGTTTTGAATGTAGTGTTGGATTGTAGGGCCAGCATTCCTTCTAGGGAGGACATACAGGGATTGTCATTTCCGTGGTAAGGATAGAACAATACGGTAAATCCGGTGCAATGAAGTCAATCCTTCGGCTTTAGACCTCTATGCTCAGAATCCCATGGACTACTAATAGGACAAATGTAGATGTCATGAGAGAGGTTTATGAAAACAAAAACTTACGATGTCAAAATGTGTTCCCTGTTATGTATGTGTGTGTGTCTATGTTGCATTTATCTGTTCAATGCTGAATATCTTTCAACTTGTGCTCCCTGTTAAGTATGTGTGTCTGTGTTGTATTTATATGTTATGTATGTGTGTCTGTGTTGTACTTATCTGTTATGTATGTGTGTCTGTGTTGTACTTATCTGTTATGTATGTGTGTCTGTGTTGTACTTATCTGTTATGTATGTGTGTCTGTGTTGTACTTATCTGTTATGTATGTGTTCGTGTTGTACTTATCTGTTATGTATGTGTGTCTGTGTTGTACTTATATGTTATGTATGTGTGTCTGTGTTGTACTTATCTGTTATGTATGTGTGTCTGTGTTTTACTTATCTGTTATGTATGTGTGTCTGTGTTGTACTTATCTGTTATGTATGTGTGTCTGTGTTGTACTTATCTGTTATGTATGTGTGTCTGTGTTGTACTTATCTGTTATGTATGTGTGTCTGTGTTGTATTTATCTGTTATGTATGTGTGTCTATGTTGTATTTGTCTGTTATGTATGTGTGTCTATGTTGTATTTATCTGTTATGTATGCGTGTCTGTGTTGTATTTATCTGTTATGTATGCGTGTCTGTGTTGTATTTATCTGTTATATATGCGTGTCTGTGTTGTATTTATCTGTTATGTATTGTGTCTGTGTTGTACTTATCTGTTATGTATGTGTGTCTGTGTTGTACTTATCTGTTATGTATGTGTGTCTGTGTTGTGCTTATCTGTTATGTATGTGTGTCTGTGTTGTATTTATCTGTTATGTATGTGTGTCTGTGTTGTACTTATCTGTTATGTATGTGTGTCTGTGTTGTATTTATCTGTTATGTATGCGTGTCTGTGTTGTATTTATCTGTTATGTATGCGTGTCTGTGTTGTATTTATCTGTTATGTATGTGTGTCTGTGTTGTATTTATCTGTTATGTATGTGTGTCTGTGTTGTACTTATCTGTTATGTATGTGTGTCTGTGTTGTACTTATCTGTTAAGTATGTGTGTCTGTGTTGTACTTATATGTTGTATGTGTGTCTGTGTTGTACTTATCTGTTATGTATGTGTGTCTGTGTTGTACTTATCTGTTATGTATGTGTGTCTATGTTGTATTTGTCTGTTATGTATGTGTGTCTATGTTGTATTTATCTGTAATGTATGCGTGTCTGTGTTGTATTTATCTGTTATGTATGTGTGTCTGTGTTGTACTTATCTGTTATGTATGTGTGTCTGTGTTGTACTTATCTGTTATGTATGTGTGTCTGTGTTGTATTTATCTGTTATGTATGTGTGTCTGTGTTGTACTTATCTGTTATGTATGTGTGTCTGTGTTGTACTTATCTGTTATGTATGTGTGTCTGTGTTGTACTTATCTGTTATGTATGTGTGTCTGTGTTGTATTTATCTGTTATGTATTTGTGTCTGTGTTGTACTTATCTGTTATGTATGTGTGTCTATGTTGTACTTATCTGTTATGTATGCGTGTCTGTGTTGTACTTAGCTGTTATGTATGTGTGTCTGTGTTGTATTTATCTGTTATGTATGTGTGTCTGTGTTGTATTTATATGTTATGTATGTGTGTCTGTGTTGTATTTATCTGTTATGTATGTGTGTCTATGTTGTATTTTCTGTATGTATGTGTGTCTGTGTTGTATTTATCTGTTATGTATGCGTGTCTATGTTGTACTTATCTGTTATGTATGTGTGTCTGTGTTGTATTTATCTTTATGTCTTTGTATGTGTGTCTGTGTTGTATTTATCTGTTATGTATGCGTGTCTATGTTGTACTTATCTGTTATGTATGTGTGTCTATGTTGTATTTATCTGTTATGTATGCGTGTCTATGTTGTACTTATCTGTTATGTATGCGTGGCTGTATTGTATTTATCTGTTATGTGTGTGTGTCTATGTTGTATTTATATGTCGTGTCTGTGTTGTATTTATCTGTTATGTATGTGTGTCTGTGTTGTATTTATCTGTTATGTGTGTGTGTCTATGTTGTATTTATCTGTTATGTGTGTGTGTCTATGTTGTATTTATCTGTTCAATGCTGATTATCTTTCTACCTGTGTATATTTTATTTATTAGAAGAAAAAAGAAAAAAACTCGTTTTGAGCACACAAGAAAACATACAGTTATCATTGACTAACTCTAACAACACATCTTGACAGTAAAACTAACAATAGACGACAAAAGAACACACAAAATATTATTGATTGCCAAAGTACAGCAGCAAACTAAATCGATCGTATTTGCAGCATCGTTTTGTTGAAGCATTGATAAGGAAAACTGTTGTGTAGGCTAAACGTTGACAAGAAGACAACATAGAGATAGAAATACCAGCATTATACAAGACCAAGTTTTGTTTTTAAATTGTTGACACAAGGACAACAAAAACAATTATGTCTCATGCAAGCTAAACGCAAATACACACTATGTACATGCAACTAAACAGACGGATTTCATGCTTTCTCAAACTAACCACAAACAGAGACAATGTCCATGCTACTACAGCAGACATATGTCTTCTCAAACTAACCACAAACAGAGACAATGTCCATGCTACTACAGCAGACATATGTCTTCTCAAACTAACCACAAACAGAGACAATGTCCATGCTACTACAGCAGACATATGTCTTCTCAAACTAACAAAACATAGACAATGTCTATGCTACTACAGCAGACATATGTCTTCTCAAACTAACCACAAACATAGACAATGGCTATGCTACTACAGCAGACATATGTTTTTTTTAAACTAACCACAAACAGAGACAATATCTATGCTACTACAGCAGACATATGTCTTCTCAAACTAACCACAAACATAGACAATGTCTATGCTACTACAGCAGACATATGTCTTCTCAAACTAACCACAAACATAGACAATGTCTATGCTACTACAGCAGACATATGTTTTTTTTAAACTAACCACAAACATAGACAATGTCTATGCTACTACAGCAGACATATGTCTTCTCAAAATAACCACAAACAGAGACAATGTCAATGCTACTACAGCAGACAGATGTCTTCTCAAACTAACCACAAACAGAGACAATGTCCATGCTACTACAGCAGACATATGTCTTCTCAAACTAACCACAAACAGAGACAATGTCCATGCTACTACAGCAGACATATGTCTTCTCAAACTAACCACAAACATAGACAATGTCTATGCTACTACAGCAGACATATGTCTTCTCAAACTAACCACAAACATAGACAATGGCTATGCTACTACAGCAGACATATGTTTTTTTTAAACTAACCACAAACAGAGACAATATCTATGCTACTACAGCAGACATATGTCTTCTCAAACTAACCACAAACATAGACAATGTCTATGCTACTACAGCAGACATATGTCTTCTCAAACTAACCACAAACATAGACAATGTCTATGCTACTACAGCAGACATATGTTTTTTTAAACTAACCACAAACATAGACAATGTCTATGCTACTACAGCAGACATATGTCTTCTCAAAATAACCACAAACAGAGACAATGTCAATGCTACTACAGCAGACAGATGTCTTCTCAAACTAACCACAAACAGAGACAATGTCTATGCTACTACAGCAGACAGATGTCTTCTCAAACTAACCACAAACAGAGACAATGTCTATGCTACTACAGCAGACAGATGTCTTCTCAAACTAACCACAAACATAGACAATGTCTATGCTACTACAGCAGACAGATGTCTTCTCAAACTAACCACAAACAGAGACAATATCTATGCTACTACAGTAGACAGATGTTTGCTTCTACTTACGTGAATAAAATGATGCAATAATTAATCCAAACTGGCAAATCGTTGAAGATTTGTCCCAAATGACCATTCCCGTATTTCCGCATTCGCGAAAGAATCGAAATGACACTTTCCCAACACACAAACTCTACAAGTGTAAGTATTATGTTGAGATAAGATGTTACCACAAACAATCAGAGCCTTGACTTAATGACAATTCTGCACAACAATAACCCTGGTTTCGATGGAAGATTTATCTAGCTGCTAGATGTGACTAATATTTGATCAAGTTTATAACGAAATTAATCCACTGAACAACACAGCTGGCGTGTTGTGAAATTATTAACCTAACACACAACACACATGATCGGTCGTAAACTATTATTGACAAGCTACCATTTTTTCTGTCAGCTGGCAACTATCACTTCCAACTGTAGTAGTAGACACGCCAAGACAACTGTGCACAGTTTATATTTTATTTTGTTTTATTTTTTTTTACAACCAAGGATTTTGTTTTTTATAAGCGTTAGTTTGCAATTTTGTGTTGAGTGTCGTCTACTCGATCCAACGTCTCCAGTCGACAAGCACTCTCCCGCACACACGCGCTCACGCCACCCTTTCGCGCCATAACCACTAGGCTGCAACCGCCAAGTTGGGAGCGTAGTCTTTATTCTGTTTCTCCTCCTCGTCCCAACCCTCATTCATTTTCCGATGTTTCTAGAATATACTTGACAGAAATTGAATTATATTTGAAATATACATGGCGACAGGTGGCAGACAGAGACGTTATATTCATATAGCATAGACTAGAGTTGCTGTATATGTGCTTATCACTTGGGACATGTATCTTTTTCGTCTTTCTAGAGATT
The DNA here is from genome assembly GCA_020796225.1 of Arion vulgaris. NCBI lineage: Eukaryota > Metazoa > Mollusca > Gastropoda > Stylommatophora > Arionidae > Arion > Arion vulgaris. Next base: position 26,236,255 of record CM036767.1, read on the forward strand.
TCTAGAACGGACATTAAGGACGAAAACTTCGGTTTCGGATGCGCTCATCCTAGACTAGTAGGGGTTTAACTGGGGTGCAACGTTCTAATCGTTCTAGGTAAAGGGTATTTATTTTCACAATAAAAATGGCGACGAGAACGAACGAAACAAACAAATATAAAATAGAACGGGCTTATGTTGCGCTTTCATAAATAGTGTTTTCACTGCTTCTGTTTTTCTGGGTCCACTTTTTACGTTGATGGCCTTTTGCTTTGTATCGGAGTAGCATTTCTCATTGATCTGTTGATAATCTGCTTTTTTAGCTAAACCATTAAAATTGTATTTTTTTTAGTGAAGTTCAGTAGACCTACTGATGTTGTACCCACTTTTGTTAGTGAAGTTCAGTAGACCTACTGATGTTGTACCCACTTTTGTTAGTGAAGTTCAGTAGACCTACTGATGTTGTACCCACTTTTTTTCCTGATTTTTTCATTTCTAAACCGATCTATTCTTGATACTCCTAACATTCTGCGTAAACACTTCATCTCTATTGTGACTAGTTTTCTTGTATCGTTTGATGTCAGTGTCCAGGTTTGGCACTGATAAAATAATGCTGGGAGAAAGATTGTGTTGAACAATGCTCTTTTAGTGTTCATGGTGACATGTTTGTATTTCAAAATGTGTGCCATTTGCCCTATGATTTGATTTCCTTTATTGCATCTATGTTGGTTTTATATTTGTTGAAAAAATGCTCCATAGATATGTAAAGTCTTTGACTTTTTTTAATGGGTGTTTTCGATGGTTATATTGGTAGTGTTTTCCTCTCTAGTGAATGTCATTACTTTGGCTTTGTCGATGTTTATTCTCATATTGTATTCATTGCATGTTAGCTAGAGTATGTTAATGTGTTGCTGTAGCTGTTCCTCTGTCGTAGATATTATTGCCTGATCGTCGGGAAAAACATAAATTTGTTTAAGAGTTCCCCAACGTATTCCCTTCACTGGTATTAGCTATTTTAAAAATTTGACCGATATGTGTGATGAACAGCAGCAGTTAGAGAACGCATCCTTGGCTTACTCCTGACTCTACGTGGACATTTTCTGATAGGTCTGTGTTTGTTCTAACCATGCAATGTCTGTTTATATAGATGTTCTTTCGTAGATTAATTAAGTGGTCTTTAACTCCGTAGATTGACAATACTTTCCACAACTTCTTTCTATCTACGCGGTAATACTTTTTTCCTGGTCTACAAACGCAACGTGTAGGTGTTTGTCAGGTTCAACAGTCTTTTCTACCGACTTCATGAAGGCAAATTGTATGTCGGTACTGCTTCTATTTTTTTCCGGAATTCCATGCGTGAGTCTAGAGTAGTCATATCTTAAGCTATGACTAGATTTATTTGACGCAGCCTTTTTTGTTGTTGAGTATTTTACATAACATTTATTTCGATATGACCCAGTAGCGTTATTCCTCTATATTTCTTACAATCTCCTTTGCACCTATCTTTTCCAGATAAGAACTATTGTTGCATTTCTCCAATTTCCTGGTGTTTTTTTTTTGGCGTGATCCAGACTTGGTTGAATAGTCTGTGTAGCCAGCTTATCCCGATCTCTTTAGTATCTTGTTATAGAATGAGAAAATTAATTTAGTCTAACATTTTCATTATACAGTCGACCCACTTAAGTCGAACTCTGATAAGACGAATTTCGCTTAAGTCGACACGATCGGCTTAGTCCCGGCCATTTTCCTTCTTTATCATTGTATTAAAAGTCCGGTTAAGTCGAATTCGGTTAACTCGAATATTTGGATTAGTCGAACCTAAAAATGAATACCTACTGTATATACTTGTTGACGTTTAAGTCGAACTGTTCATTATCTCACACAAACATTTTTTAAGTCGAACTCTTCATTATCACACAAACATTTTTTAAGTCGAACTCTTCATTATCACACAAACATTTTTTTTTATATTGTTTAATGAAAGAATAATTTCACGTGAAATCTCGCACATACGACATCCGCGGCGATGTATCCCTACATATCAACAATGGCGGCTGGCGGTCGAAAGCTTACTACTTTAACTTTAAAAATAAAAAATTAAGCTATTGGAAGAGCTTGAGCATAGTGGTAAGAAGAAAGTGGATATAGCTAGAGAATATGCTATTGGAAGAGCTTGAGCATAGTGGTAAGAAGAAAGTGGATATAGCTAGAGAATATGCTATTGGAAGAGCTTGAGCATAGTGGTAAGAAGAAAGTGGATATAGCAAGAGAATATGCTATTGGAAGAGATTGAGCATAGTGGTAAGAAGAAAGTGGATATAGCTAGAGAATATGCTATTGGAAGAGCTTGAGCATAGTGATAAGAAGAAAGTGGATATAGCTAGAGAATAGGCTATTGGAAGAGCTTGAGCATAGTGATAAGAAGAAAGTGGATATAGCTAGAGAATATGCTATTGGAAGAGCTTGAGCATAGTGGTAAGAAGAAAGTGGATATAGCTAGAGAATAGGCTATTGGAAGAGCTTGAGCATAGTGATAAGAAGAAAGTGGATATAGCAAGAGAATATGCTATTGGAAGATTGGTTATTGGTTACTAAACTGACGTCATTGCACTCCGGGCAGACCCATAGGTGCCCAGTCTCCCCAACAGATATCAAAGAGTATGCATACTGATGGTTCCTGTGGCTAGCTGATTAAACACACCTCTCACTCTGCCTCTCAGGCATCCAGTTCGACTTGAACAACGGGTAACTCCAAACTGCTTAAATCGCTTGATCGATTCAACATCGATTTTAGTGTCCTCATCCAACAAAGAGTCTCGAAGAGACCGAAGAATATCCCCTTATCCATCTTCAACTCCCCAACAATCGATGCTGTTGATGCAAGCCTGTCCGCTCTCTTATTACCGTAAACACCCGCATGCCCAGGACAGTATATCCACGTAAGCCGCTGGAGGTTAGAAACTTCTATAGACGACATCTACTCATACCGAAACCTGCCCGTCTGGATCTTGTGAAGCATCGACTGAGAGTCAGATACAGCAACTGCCCCAGTAAATGAAGTCCCAGAAATCCAAAGGAGGGTAGCAGTAACTGCCTCAACCTCCATCCTCATACTAGAAGTAGTTGTCCTGTATGCCCCACTTCGCTCTGCAACAACCCTACCATGCGCATTAGCCAAGAAACCCCAGCCGGATTTCTCACCACGTTGAACCGACCAATCGGTATATACAACAACATCATCATCCCTTGCATTATTTTCTTTCAGCTGTTTAACTGCGAGATCAGCCTTCATGTTGCTCCAATCTCTACATTCTCTTCCAAGAGTAATGATAACGTTGAGATAGTTCATTATGCTACCATCTGTTGGGATCCATTCTTCCCTTTTGGTAGGGTCGCAACCGTAATCACCTGGCAAATTGTTCTCTCAGCCTGGGCCATCCACGACATGCCACGCTTGATTCTCATGCCCTTAACATCATTAGTGTTCTTGTGTAGTGGATGTCTCTTATCCGAAGTAACTCGCATAAATGCCTTGGTTTGGGCGATTGCATGACGGGAGCGTAGTGACAGAAGGCCAAGCATATATCTCATCTTCACAATGGGGTATCTCTAGTGCAGCCCAGAACTATACGCATACTTTCATTCTGAACCCGTTCGAGTCGTTCACAATGTGATCTTGATATCGTAAGAATTCCGAGTCCGTAATCTACCACTGACATTACCTGTCGATCGAACAAAATGGCAAGTAGTCTCTGCTCAATGTGTGCGGCCACCATTACTTTGAGAGCCGCAAGACCACGCTTGCACCGTTGTATCGTCTGTTCAATATGGTGTTTGAAAGATAGACTACGATCAAAGGTTATTCCAAGATAGCGCAGCCTGTCTCTGCGCTCGATGGTATGTTCATCAAAGATTACACAGGGTATGTCAGCCTTGACGATGTGATTATTCAACGAGCACCACAACATACACGCTTTTTCAGGATTGACCTGAGAGCGAGACTCTCTACACCAACCCGAGATGGTACGCAATGTTTTCTGAATGTCGTCAACCATCTCTAGTCTATCTGACCCAGTCCTATATATTAAGATATCATCTGCAAATGTCAATGTCCGACCCAATCCGGTTGGCTGAATTTTAGCTACATTTGCTGTGTAAATATTAAACAGCACGGGTGATAGAGGAGAACCCTGGGGTAATCCCCGGCATATACGTGCAGGATCCGATGTCCATGTTCCTAAACTGAATGCAACGGTTCTCTCCATTAAAGAAGCAGCTATCCAGTTCACCAGCCAAGAATTAACTTCACATTTAATCAAAGAGCACACCAGTATTGAAAAATTCACCTTGTTATAAGCATCCTCCAAGTCGATGGCCACAGCAACAGTCTCTTGCTTGGATTGGAAGTCTTCATAAACATCATATGCAAACGTGCCAGCATTGTCCCATGTCCATTTCATTGGCCGGTAGCTACTCAAAGTGTCAGGGAGGATGTGTCATTCTCTAAGTGACACATTACCTTTCTGGCCACTATCTTCTCTAGTAATTTGCCATATACATTTTGCAAGGTGAGTATGCGGTAGCTGCTGAGCAGTTTAGGATCCTTCCCATGTTTGTGGAGCGGTCGTAAATAACTATGAAGCCAATCCTCGGTACCACAGCATTCTGTACACTTTTATTAAAATCCATCACAACTGCATTAATAACAGTCTCGTCCAGCTGTTTGATGCGATGATATTGACACCATCAGGCCCTGGAGCGGTGCTGTGGCTTGCCTTGAGTGCATTAACAACATCCTCCTTTGTTATTAAGTCAATATAAGGTTCTCCAGAGCTAATAATATCACGAAGAGCACTTATGATATTATGGCGGTCAGTTTATCACCTTTTTCTGTCTGTTCCACGAAACGATGAAGGAACCCTGCCCTTTTCTGCATCTGTTGTCAAGACGGATCCTGACAAGTCACATAAAGTAGGAAAAGACTGGCTGGTATTCCTCCTGTTCATTTTGCGATGAAACTGCCAGAATTGATATAGAGACTTGTCGCCACAGACTTGTGTTATGAAAGTCTCACATAACCCACTCTTTGCCTCACTAGCCAATACTTTGAAATCCCCAGTGGTTTTGTGGCGAATAGCAGACTTTTCAGCCACATCACACATATTTCTAGGTCGCTTCTTTCGTGCTCTCTGTCATGACTTTGTAGCAGCCTTTTTTGCCAGCCATTCTTTTTCAACATTTTCATTCCACCAAGGTGGTTGTAGGAAAGGAGTCCTAGTAGTCTTCTTTCTGGCAGTCTGTCGCAGTATACGTAATGGGTTTTCGTGATCAGAGTGGCATGGAGTGTACTGAAAGACAGATTTGGGTCTTCTGTGTCGCAAATTATTGACTTTGTTAAGAAGAACAACGCAGGGAGATGATCACTATCTTGAGCCCCAAGAACATTCCATCGAGCAAAAGGAGCATCAGTTGTGGAGATCAGTGCCAGATCAATGACACCATCAGTGTCCTCAGGTCTAGAAGCTAACCGAGTTGGACGGCCGTCATTCAATATCGTCAAGTCAGAGTTTAGTAGAGCAGAACTCAAAGCGATGCCCTGTCTATTCTCGGTAGCGTTGCCCCTCCTTGATCGTGCATTGATCGAAATGCAATGCAATGCAATGCTATTGGAAGAGCTTGAGCATAGTGGTAAGAAGAAAGTGGATATAGCTAGAGAATATGCTATTGGAAGAGCTTGAACATAGTGGTAAGAAGAAAGTGGATATAGCTAGAGAATATGCTATTGGAAGAGCTTGAGCATAGTGGTAAGAAGAAAGTGGATATAGCAAGAGAATATGTTATTGGAAGAGCTTGAGCATAGTGGTAAGAAGAAAGTGGATATAGCTAGAGAATATGCTATTGGAAGAGCTTGAACATAGTGGTAAGAAGAAAGTGGATATAGCTAGAGAATATGCTATTGGAAGAGCTTGAACATAGTGGTAAGAAGAAAGTGGATATAGCTAGAGAATATGCTATTGGAAGAGCTTGAGCATAGTGGTAAGAAGAAAGTGGATATAGCTAGAGAATATGCTATTGGAAGAGCTTGAACATAGTGGTAAGAAGAAAGTGGATATAGCTAGAGAATATGCTATTGGAAGAGCTTGAGCATAGTGGTAAGAAGAAAGTGGATATAGCAAGAGAATATGCTATTGGAAGAGCTTGAGCATAGTGGTAAGAAGAAAGTGGATATAGCAAGAGAATATGCTATTGGAAGAGCTTGAGCATAGTGGTAAGAAGAAAGTGGATATAGCAAGAGAATATGTTATTGGAAGAGCTTGAGCATAGTGGTAAGAAGAAAGTGGATATAGCAAGAGAATATGCTATTGGAAGAGCTTGAGCATAGTGATAAGAAGAAAGTGGATATAGCAAGAGAATATGCTATTGGAAGAACTTGAGCATAGTGGTAAGAAGAAAGTGAATATAGCTAGAGAATATGCTATTGGAAGAGCTTGAGCATAGTGGTAAGAAGAAAGTGGATATAGCTAGAGAATATGCTATTGGAAGAGCTTGAGCATAGTGGTAAGAAGAAAGTGGATATAGCTAGAGAATATGCTATTTCAAAATCGACGCTTTCGGGAATTTTAAAACATAAAGACCGGTACAGAAAGTTGTTTTTCGAATGTTAAATCAAAAGTGACAGACAGCGAACTAGAACAGACATATGTGATTTATGTCAAATCAACAGTGACAGAAAGCGAACTAGAACAGACATATGTGATTTATGTCAAATCAACAGTGACAGACAGCGAACTAGAACATACATATGTGATTTATGTTAAATCAAAAGTGACAGACAGCGAGCTAGAACAGACATATGTGATTTATGTCAAATCAACAGTGACAGACAGCGAGCTAGAACAGACATATGTGATTTATGTCAAATCAACAGTGACAGACAGCGAACTAGAACAGACATATGTGATTTATGTCAAATCAACAGTAACAGACAGCGAACTAGAACAGACATATGTGATTTATGTTAAATCAAAAGTGACAGACAGCGAGCTAGAACAGACATATGTGATTTATGTCAAATCAACAGTGACAGACAGCGAGCTAGAACAGACATATGTGATTTATGTCAAATCAACAGTGACAGACAGCGAGCTAGAACAGACATATGTGATTTATGTCAAATCAACAGTGACAGACAGCGAGCTAGAACAGACATATGTGATTTATGTCAAATCAACAGTGACAGACAGCGAGCTAGAACAGACATATGTGATTTATGTCAAATCAACAGTGACAGACAGCGAACTAGAACAGACACATGTGATTTATGTCAAATCAACAGTGACAGACAGCGAGCTAGAACAGACACATGTGATTTATGTCAAATCAACAGTGACAGACAGCGAGCTAGAACAGACATATGTGATTTATGTCAAATCAACAGTGACATACAGCGAACTAGAACAGACATATGTGATTTATGTCAAATCAACAGTGACAGACAGCGAGCTAGAACAGACATATGTGATTTATGTCAAATCAACAGTGACAGACAGCGAACTAGAACAGACACATGTGATTTATGTCAAATCAACAGTGACAGACAGCGAGCTAGAACAGACACATGTGATTTATGTTAAATCAACAGTGACAGACAGCGAGATAGAACAGACATATGTGATTTATGTCAAATCAACAGTGACAGACAGCGAGCTAGAACAGACATATGTGATTTATGTCAAATCAACAGTGACAGACAGCGAACTAGAACATACATATGTGATTTATGTTAAATCAACAGTGACAGACAGCGAGCTAGAACAGACATATGTGATTTATGTCAAATCAACAGTGACAGACAGCGAGCTAGAACAGACATATGTGATTTATGTCAAATCAACAGTGACAGACAGCGAACTAGAACAGACATATGTGATTTATGTCAAATCAACAGTGACAGACAGCGAACTAGAACAGACATATGTGATTTATGTTAAATCAAAAGTGACAGACAGCGAGCTAGAACAGACATATGTGATTTATGTCAAATCAACAGTGACAGACAGCGAGCTAGAACAGACATATGTGATTTATGTCAAATCAACAGTGACAGACAGCGAGCTAGAACAGACAAATGTGATTTATGTCAAATCAACAGTGACAGACAGCTAGCTAGAACAGACATATGTGATTGATGTCAAATCAACAGTGACAGACAGCGAGCTAGAACAGACATATGTGATTTATGTAAAATCAACAGTGACAGACAGCGAACTAGAACAGACACATGTGATTTATGTCAAATCAACAGTGACAGACAGCGAGCTAGAACAGACACATGTGATTTATGTTAAATCAACAGTGACAGACAGCGAGCTAGAACAGACACATGTGATTTATGTCAAATCAACAGTGACAGACAGCGAGCTAGAACAGACATATGTGATTTATGTCAAATCAACAGTGACAGACAGCGAGCTAGAACAGACATATGTGATTTATGTCAAATCAACAGTGACAGACAGCGAGCTAGAACAGACACATGTGATTTATGTCAAATCAACAGTGACAGACAGCGAACTAGAACAGACACATGTGATTTATGTCAAATCAACAGTGACAGACAGGGAGCTAGAACAGACACATGTGATTTATGTCAAATCAACAGTGACAGACAGCGAGCTAGAACAGCCACATGTGATTTTGTTGATACTGCCCTTTTAAAATAGTTCGCTGTGCTTAGGTCGGCAAATGTACCTGTAAATGGGCCATTAATTATTGCAAAAGCAGAGGAATTTGCACGTCTTGGAGGCCAGACAGACTGGAAATGTAGTAATGGCTGGTTGGATCGTTTCAAAAACGACATTGCTTAACATACAAGAGTATGTGTGGAGAAAAACGATCAGTTGATGAACGGCGACGCATTCATGGACAGAAGAGGTGCTTAAACCTGCTTTGTCTAAATATAATTCTGTGGATGTATTTAATGCCGATGAAATTGGCTTATTTTGGAGAATGTTACCCGATAAGACATTTTGTTTCAAAATGAAAAGTCTCATGGGGAAAAAAACAAAAGAAAGAATAACAGTGGTTGTGTGTTCCAATATGGATGGTAGTGAAAAATGACCTTTATTTGTGACTGGAAAATTTTAAAATCCTCGTTGCTTCAAAGGCCTGAAAAAATTGTGTGTGAATTACAGAGCTAATTCGAAGTCGTGGATGACGTCTGAACTTTTCAGTGAGTGTCTGCAAGAATTTGATTCTTCAATGATGAGTAAACAAAGAAAAGTTCTTTTAATTGTTGACAATTGTTCAGCCCACACAAGAATTAACAATTTGAAAGCAACAGAACTTTTGTTTATGCCACCTAATGCTACATCAATACTTCAGCCTTGTGATCAAGGTATCATTCAAAACCTGAAAGTTCATTACAGATCTACAATGTTGTCAAAACTTGTAGGTCATATGGATGCTGACCTCAGTTCTGATGATTTCAATATAACCCTCCTTGATGCTATTTTAATGTTAAAATCTGCATGGGACAGAATTTTACCTGCAACAATTGCAAACTGCTTTAGACAAGCTGGCTTCTTACCTGCAGTAGATGTCCCAGTAAATGAGAATTCCACACCATCAACGAGAAGTGAGGGTAATGTTGCTTATATTTCAGTGGAGCCATTACTTGCTAGGTTATAATCAAGAGCTGAACATTGAACCATAGGAGTTTGTGAACATTGACAATGATGTTTTTACAAGTGCCACTCTCTCAAGCACTGATATTATGGGGCTATGTATGCCAACGATTCAACCAGCAGAACATTCCAACCCTGACTCTGATGATGAGGATGACTGTGGGCTGCAAGCACAACCTGTATCAGTCAGATATTGTGACATGTATGGATAAAATTAACATTTACATGATGCAGACCGGATGTTCAGATGATGTAACCTCACCATTTTTTACCTTTAAACAGGCCATGGAAAGACATTTTCTACAAGCCAAAGCAAGCAAAATCACAAACTTTTTCTTTAATTAGTTTGTGGATTTTCATGTTATAATTTTCTGTTTTCTAAAATAATTAATTATTTCAACATTTCTGATATTGTATTGCTATTTATTTGTTAACTTATGGTGTTTCCTAAGTGGTACACTTGTTTTACTCAATGCTACTGCGTGGTACTAGTGTACATTCTCTACTATGTATGCAATCTGGATAAGTAGAATTTCTGATAAGTGGAACAATTTCCTTCGGTCCCTGCGAGTTATACTTATCCAGGTTCGACTGTAATACTTTTTCCTATATGACACGCATACTTATGAGTCTCTGATATCAAAGTAGTTCAGCTTATGAGTCTCTATATCAAAGTAGTTCAGCTTATGAGTCTCTATATCAAAGTAGTTCAGAAGTGTGCCTGTCGTTCTGAAGTTGTGGGTTCCAACTGAGCCTAGTCAGATGTACAATTTTTTACAAGATCCCTAGTATTGTTGCTGGAGCTACAGAGTTCTTGCTTTGTGCAACACTCTCGGCAGATGACCTGCTATTTCTGCCGACAGGGATCAAGTCATATGTGGAAATCCAATCAATCCTTCGCTTTTTTATCTCTGTAGACGCATTCATGATTTAGATCAACACGTTTCTGATAATAATGCAATTTGTATACACATATTCACCTCAAGGATGCAAGTTGCACTTCAAAAGCTAGAAAATGGACCAGTACCTGGCTGCTCACCATAAATGAAAATAAAACTCCTTCACAGTCTTCAGCCTCTCCAAGAAGAAACAAATGGTGAAACTCAAGATAAATGACCACCTACTCCCAATGGAAGAATGTCCAACATATCTGGGAATCACCATGGACAGCAGACTGACTTGGAAAACACAGGTAGACAAAGCTGGAAAAAGAGCAAAGCAGAGAATGAGAATTATGAACAAACTAGCAGGCACTACCTGGGGTGCAGATTGTGGCATTTTGAAAAGGTACACTGGAAGAGTCCGACCAGTACTTTAGTATGACATAGCAGCCTGGGCCACAACCTCTAAGACACAATAGAGCTACGGTAGGGGCAGATTAAAAAGAAGTAACTTCGTGGCAAACTCCAAAGAACTTGCTCACAAAGACCCAATATTGGCACTGGCTCAACCAAGACACATACGACCAGCCAGCACCTCCCTTCCCTGGGCATGCAGTCTCCCAGAGCTCTCAGAAGAAATAAGTGGCATTGGCAAGAAAGGAACACTGACAGACCTGGAGAGAAGGATCATCGCAGAAATACACATAAACGAAAACTACCCAATGGACTCATGGACACATGCATACACGGATGGCTCTGCTACAGATGCCACCCACAATGAAGGAGGGGGAGTTGTCCTCAGACTAAAAAATGAAGTAGAACTAACCTTAGCTCTGGCCACCGGCAAGTTCTAAACCAATTTCAGGATTGAGGTAGAGGCCCTCAGTGCAGCTGCAGAAATGGCACTGCAACATATGAACCAAATACATGGAAAAATAGTGCTTTTAACTGACGCATTGTCTGCTATCTAAGCACTGAAATCTGAAAGAAACACAGAACTAAGGGATCTCAGGTCAACCTTAGCCCATTTATCCCATGATTCTGAGAGGGTAGTAATCCAGTGGATACCCTCCCACTGCGAGATCAAGGGAAATGAAGATGCGGACAGACTGGCTAAAGAGGGAGCAGAAATGCCCCAAGATGACAAACTGGTTAGCTATAAAGAAGCAAAATCCATCGCCAAAAGGCACTACAAAGCAAAATGGTATAAAGAACACCAAAACACAACAAGAACGATGGATATTACCAACTGTCCAGAAGGGATCATACAGCCATTCTTCGCCTCCGGACGGGTCACAACAGAATGAGACACCACCTGTACACTAAATTCAAAATAGGCACCAACGACCTGTGCCCTTATGGTCTGGCGAGTATGACAACAGAACATATCCTACAGAACTGCCCCCAGTATGCAGACCTGAGAAGAAAGAGGTGGCCCACTTACACCAGCGTCCAAGACAAACTGTATGGCGTTGCTGATAATCTGAGGCAGACGACTGCCATTATTATAAAATCCGAAATCCCAATCTAGTGAGAACGCAGAAGAAGTATATACAAATATATTTATAGGTCCACCATATTTAGCTAAGATATTATTTTGATGAAACATTTGTTTAAAATCTGAAAGTCTTCTCCATTTTTCTTTCTATAAACTTATTTTGCATTACATCGCCAGGATTAGAAAAGATTTATATAATGTGTTTTTGTGAGCTTTCAGAACATCTAGAACGGGTTCTTGTGTGAGCTTGGTACATGTCTGTCCCAGTTTATGTTATTAAAAAACTGAAAGTATAATAAGAAAAATAGATAGATAAAGTAAAACATTCCCATTATATTCTATATATTTTATTACTTAGAATTTCTTGTGCTGCAATATAATATTTTGTCAAATTTATATTCGAAAATAGTTTTTAAATAATAAAATAACAAACTTTACAAGCAAACTGAATATATCAAAACATATTGAAGACCAGGAGCGTGAAATGTGTGTTGCAAAAATGTTGTCACATGAGAAAACACTTCTATTTCGCACAATTTTCACTGTCAAATTATAACCAAAAAACAAGGCAGACTTTTCAATGTAGGTTACTTCCGGTATCAAAATAAAGTATTTTTTTAGTTCTCCGAACAATATTGATTGTCTAATTTCTTTATCCCATGCTTTAATCCCCTCAACATTGCGGGGGTGGGGGTGGGGGTTCTTTGCATTTCACGTGATGATCAGTATCCTTCTATAAAACACCATGTATATGGCTTCTAGAGATCTTATTAGTTTTAAATCCTTGGTTTTAACGAGGAAAATGAGTTTTAAAAATTGTGCGAATTAAACACAAAATTTGACGGTATCTGATATGCTTAGAATTATTTGTTTTAACCCCTTCGTTCATATCTCTCTCTCTCTCTCTCTCTCTCTCTCGATCCCCGCCTAGACTGATGAAATTAATTTTATCATGAATTTTGCTGTTGCTTTTAGGGCCTTCGTCCCTCCGTACAGCTTTTTTTTTCTCAGGGCTGCTAACAGCTGACAGTCTTGCTCTGCCGTCATGTCCGCCTGTTCACAATGGCGCAGGCTAGCTGTGCCAATTAAAATTTGTTAAACATGTGGACTCGAGTCTGTTATGGCTGGTACGGAGGCGGAATATGGCAACTTGTTCACTACGGGACAGACAATAGTACCCATCATTGTTGTTGTGTTGTGGGTGGTCTTTCGACCATTTTTATTGTACTGCCAGCCGATGGTTGTCCTGGCCTCCTCATAGCTGATCTCGTGATCAGTCTGCGGTAGTCGCCCTCCTTTGCTAGCCTGTCGGCTTCCTCGATACCGCTTATGTTGCAGTGTGATGGTATCCATTGAATGACCGTGCGTTTAAGTGAGTTTACTAGTACACCGAGGATCGCTTTCAGTTCAGTGTGTTCTGTTTTGGCTGCGCTCTGTAGGTCTGTGATGACCGATAGAGCATCGGTGAATATCACGACTTTATTGCGCGAGGCGCTTCTTCTCTCTAAGATCATTTCGGCTGCTGTTCTTAGCGTCTCTGCCTCTGCACAGTAGTTGTTTGAAAACTTGCCTGTGGCAATCGTCTTTGTAACCTTCTCTTTCTTTGAGAGTTTAAGCACTATTCCTCCGCCGCCATCTCTGATTGCGTCCACTACCGATCCATCGGTATACGCTTGTGCCCACTCATTTTCAGAGTACTCAGTCTCTATGAATTTTTCGGTAACCACTCTTTTTTCGCAGTTTTCTTGCTGCCCTTTCTTAAATATACCTGGGATTGATTCCCTTAATTCGGGCATATTGATCTTCTACGGCGGGCTCTTATCAGTTGCCTGTATCAATTTGGGTTTGCACTTTGCTAAGACCGGGTGGCTTTGGGTCAGTGCTTTGGCACTTTTTGCGAAGTTAGTTCTCTTTATCCTGCCCCTTCCTAGTCCGTTCATCCTGACATACATAGGGTGCGAGTTAAGCCGTTTCAGTTTTTCTGACAGTATCATAACTTTCCTGTCTCTGCGGTCTGACATGGGTTGGAGGCCTATGATTGTTTTCATCGCCTTGATAGGCGTGGACTTCATGGCTCCTGTGATAATGCGTGCTGCTCGGTTCTGACTGCTGCTCACTTTGGCGAATTGCTTGTTGGATGCACTGCTCCATGCTGCAATGCCGTTCTCCAGGAGTACTCTTCCACTCTTCCAGAGTAGAGTGTTTTCAGGACTCTGGTGTTTGTTACTCACGTGGAGCCTGCGAGTTTGTGTATCATGTTGAGCCTCTGTCGTGCTTTTATCGTATTGTCTATTTGGGCGCACCATGTCAGCCTTTGGTCTAGTGTGACTTCCAGGTACGTTGGGTTTTTGATTTCCGGAAGGTCTTGCTCATTGACTTTAAGCTTGATTCTGTAATTTTTGTTGTTCTGTGAGAACACCGTGCATGTGGTCTTTGACGCGTTTATGTTCATGTTCCACTTTTCTGACCAGATTTCCAGCTTACTTGGCGTATCTTGCAGTCGATTTGTTGCTATGGGCATTGACTCCTCTCTCGCCCAGATTGCCAGGTCGTCGGTATACATGGCTGAGTGTACTCGCTTTGGTAGGCATGTCGCTATGTCGTTGACAAAGATTAGAAAGAAAGTTGGTGAGAGCACTCCTCCTTGGGGACTCCTTGCTCTAATGTGGCCTTCATGCTTGTGTACCCCTGAACTGGAACCCTTGCTGTTCTGTTCTCTAGGTATCTATCAAGCCATTGTATATTCTTCCCTTTATACCGATGATGAGAAGTTTCAGTTTTAGCCCCTCTTTTCAGACTGTGTCGAACGCCTTCTCCACATCTACCAAAATTGCCAGTGTCTGTTTCTTTTCTTGGAAATCATCCTCGATTTTCTGGGCGATATAGGTTACCTGATCTCCTGTAGATCGGTACTTCTGAAAGCCTCCATGTTGCTCCATGAGAAGCACTTTGCTCTCCAAGTGCCATGATAGCTGTTTATTCACGATACGTTCCATGAGTTTGCCTGTGCAGCTTAAGAGGCTTATTGGTCTGTAACTCGCCGGCTCGAGTTTATCTTCTTTGCCTGGCTTTAGGATGGATACCATGATCGCTTCCTTCCATTCTCTTGGTACTATGCCTGTCCTCCACGACATATTTAGGACGGCCAGTAGAGCTGTCTTTGCTCTAGTCCCCAAGTTTTTAGCATCTCATTTATGATCCCATCCTTTCCAGCGATTTTTAGCTTGAGCTCCCTTAATTCCGTTTCAAGGTGAATGTATCCGTTAGGTGACTATCGACTTTTCTTGGCTCGCCTTGGAGAGCTCTTGCTTTTCTCTTTGTGTCATCGCTTCTGGCTTTTGTTATGCTTACTCTACTGACTTCGGCATATTTTTTCATTAGAATATTTTTGCAGCTTCCCTTCCCGAGCACATCTTTTTATCTTGTTCCAGGACTATTGGGAGTCGGCTGGTGTTTTCATCACTCAGCGCTTTTGCTAGCTTCCACAATTTATGGCCGTCCCTATCAAGGTTCAGGGATTCGGTCTTATCTACCCAACTCTGTCGTGCTGATCGTTTGACATTCCGTTTGTACTGCCGCGCCATCGGTCGTTACTGACTGTGCCTGTTCTGCTTCTATCCTTGCCAGCTCAAGGTCGTTTTCAAACTTCTGAACCTCTGCTGTCCAGTATGGCTGGTAATCCTTCCGTGCGCCTCTAGTGATGGTTTCCCATGCCGCTTTCAGGATTGCTTCTGACAGTTCCCTTGCCAAGGATCGCATGTGTTTCTTTTCATGCATGCTGAGCTGCTCAACATTGGCATCTGTCAGTGCCGCGTACTGTTTCCAATTACCTTTTTTATAGTTTCACCGTGGCAACCCCATTTTAGGTACAAATTTGAGATCTACTTGCAGCTTGACAGGTCTATGGTCACTATCTCCAAGTTGCTTTGTGACTGTATGTATGGTTTTTGTGAAGAGGTCGCTTGTTGCGAAGGCCAGATCGGAGGTGCTAGTCGTATGCCACCTTCTCAAGTAGAAGGTTGGCGGATCGTCTGGGACATTGATGAGGAACAGGTTGTTCTCTAACTCCCAGTCTTCCACTTCTACGCCTCTGCTGTTCGTTTCGAGGTAGCCCCATCTTTCTGAATGGCTGTTGAAATCACCGACCACCATGCATGCTGTATCATTAATAGCCATTGCCTTGAGGGACAGCGAGATGTCACTTGGGCAGTATAAGTTATACAGAAGAATCTGCATTTCATCACATGTAATGAGGACACATTCCGTTTGTTTTGCTTTAATGCCGTTTCGTACTAGGGTGAGGACTCCACCTTTGTGCCCCTCTCGGTCTAGTATGAAGGTATGGTAACCTCTGATCCCGAATCTATGTTGGGCATTTAGGTGCGTCTCCTGTATGCACGCAACATCAATCTCGTCTTAGGCAAGTCTTATTGCGAGTGCTTGCTTTTTGTGATGAAGACCTTCGGCATTCCATTGCACAATGTTTAATAGTCTCTGGCCAGTACTCGGCTGTATCGAACCAGTAGTGTTTTCACGTGGTCCGCAGCCGCTGGTTTGCCAAACCGGGAACGGGACCGTCAGTAGAATAAAGTGGGCCCCCTCATCCTGCCCGACGGATCTCCTCAGGCGTAGCACCATATTGAGATTCTAAATTACAAATCTTCATTATAAAATTTGGCCCATGCAGCCGTAGCATGGGTATGCTACGTCACAACATTCAGTACCATGTGGAGCTCAAGTGCTTATCCTTCAGCCGAGTGTCCGATTTCAACCAGCGTTTACTGGGTTCACTCCCCGTTAGCCTTTTGCTGTCCCCAGCCAAAACCCACAAGGCAGCAGGTTGCTATTTTCTTTCAGGGCAACGACCCGTGGACGACCTGCCCTGCCGGTCTGATGAGCGTCATCTGCCCAGCGAACCCTTCTTTTTGTGGACTGTTTGGTTTGCCTACCGTCCAGTTTTGTGTACGGTTTACTCCACTAGACTTTGATTGTCCCAACCAAAACTACAAGGCAGCAGTGGTTCCCTGCGAAGAGAACAGAGTTTTGTGTACTGGAACGCTTTATGGACGCTCTTGTCGGCACTAGGCAATTTGCATTTGCTCTGTAATTTCCTTTGATCCGGGAAACACTGGGCTGAGGCCCCGCACTTCGTAATGTATGGGTCGTTTCATTCGGCGCTATCAGCGCAACTTAGATTTTGCACCCGCCCTGATTTTTCCGGGTATGTTAATTGCCTTCGTTTATCTGAACCGATATACTGACTTGTGGCATTTGTTAATATGACGCAACACCATTATACTGACTAATTAGGTATCCATCTACTATATAAACTGGTTAAATGGAAACAAGAATATGACGCAACACCATTATACTGACTAATTAGGTATCCATCTACTATATAAACTGGTTAAATGGAAACAAGAATATGACGCAACACCATTATACTGACTACTTAGGTATACATCTACTTATAAACTGGTTAAATGGAAACAAGAATATGACACAACCCGTTATATGACTAATTAGGTATACATCTCTATTAAACTGGTTAATGGAACAGAATATGACCAACACCGTTATACTGACTAATTAGGTATACATCTACTATATAAACTGGTTAAATGGAAACAAGAATATGACACAACACCGTTATACTGACTAATTAGGTATACATCTACTATATAAACTGGTTAAATGGAAACAAGAATATGACGCAACACCATTATACTGACTAATTAGGTATACATCTACTATATAAACTGGTTAAATGGAAAAAGAAATGAGACACTATTGATTTAGACATTTTAGATGACAGAATTGGGGACAGGACGTTATTACTTGAGAATTAGTTGTATAGCATCTGAGTATATGAAACTTGTGTTAAGATAGGAAACTATGAGAAACTTAGTTATAATGCAGATAGGGACTGAACTCATATGGAGAAACTTAGTTGTATAAGTGCAGATAGGGACTGAGCTCATATGGAGAAACTTAGTTGTATAAGTGCAGATAGGGACTGAACTCATATGGAGAAACTTAGTTTATAATGCAGATAGGGACTGAGCTCATATGGAGAAACTTAGTTGTATAAGTGCAGATAGGGACTGAGCTCATATGGAGAAACTTAGTTGTATAACAGATAGGGACAGGATTAGTTTTAAATGAGAAGACTGAACTCATATGGAGAAACTTAGTTTATAATGCAGATAGGCTGAGTCATATGGAGAAACTTAGTTGTATAAGTGCAGATAGGGACTGAGCTCATATGGAGAAACTTAGTTGTATAAGTGCAGATAGGGGACTGAAGTCATATGAGAGAAACTTAGTTGTATAAGTGCAGATAGGGACTGAGCTCATATGGAGAAACTTAGTTGTATAAGTGCAGATAGGGACTGAGCTCATATGGAGAAACTTAGTTGTATAAGTGCAGATAGGGACTGAGCTCATATGGAGAAACTTAGTTGTATAAGTGCAGATAGGGACTGAGCTCATATGGAGAAACTTAGTTGTATAAGTGCAGATAGGGACTGAGCTCATATGGAGAAACTTAGTTGTATAAGTGCAGATAGGGACTGAGCTCATATGGAGAAACTTAGTTGTATAAGTGCAGATAGGGGCTGAGCTCATATGGAGAAACTTAGTTGTATAAGTGCAGATAGGGACTGAGCTCATATGGAGAAACTTAGTTGTATAAGTGCAGATAGGGACTGAGCGCATATGGAGAAACTTAGTTGTATAAGTGCAGATAGGGGCTGAGCTCATATGGAGAAACTTAGTTGTATAAGTGCAGATAGGGACTGAGCTCATATGGAGAAACTTAGTTGTATAAGTGCAGATAGGGACTGAGCGCATATGGAGAAACTTAGTTGTATAAGTGCAGATAGGGGCTGAGCTCATATGGAGAAACTTAGTTGTATAAGTGCAGATAGGGACTGAGCTCATATGGAGAAACTTAGTTGTATAAATGCAGATAGGGACTGAACTCATATGGAGAAACTTAGTTGTATAAGTGCAGATAGGGGCTGAGCTCATATGGAGAAACTTAGTTGTATAAGTGCAGATAGGGACTGAGCTCATATGGAGAAACTTAGTTGTATAAGTGCAGATAGGGGCTGAGCTCATATGGAGAAACTTAGTTGTGTAAGTGCAGATAGGGACTGAACTCATCTCTTCTAGGGACACTTAATACATTTAAAAACTGACCAGTTTGAGAAAAAAATACTAGTTTAAATTGATGCCACTGTATTCAAAGTGTACCGTTATGTGCTCAGTTCTTGTCAGCTTGCACAAGATGCCTGCGTCAGAGTTTGACACTGTAGTTCTAACGACAACTTCGAATTTGTCACACAATCAGAAAGTCTGATTTTCATATTCATCTGTACGGACTAAGTAGTCGTTAGTATAGTGAGTCGAACGTTCTTGATTGAATGCATCACATTAGTCTATTTGATGTACTTCATCCCTTACTAATGTAAAGTAGATCTGGACAACACATTCTTAGAAGCAGCAGACATCAGCTCTCATCTTTCTGTACAGATAGATTTTTGCTCGAGAAAAATAAATTGTAATACGGAATTATAAATTATGTATGTGTCTGCGTGCCGTCATTAACAGATATCTTGGAATATTGAATAATGCTGATTATGTCAAAAACAGAGTGTTTGCATTTCAATATTGTAAAGGAGAATGAATTTGGGCCACAACCTGCTGACTGTAGACATTAGACAGTTTGAATTCGTAATTGGTTATTAGTTACAGAACTACATCACAGCACTGGGAAGCCCCTAGGTGCTCAGTCCCCCCCAACAGTTGGAAGGGTATGCATACTGATGGTTTTTAGACTGAGGGTAAAACCCAGCCAATGTGATAATAGACCAGAGAACTGACAAATCCTGACCAATCAGAGAAGGGGCGGGAATGTATATATGTTTGATAGAACACGGGTTTTTTTGCAATTTTATAATTCTGTGAATAGCATCCTCCCCATCCTAAACCCCCGAACAATCGATGAAAGCCTGTCCGCCTTCGTTGCCGTGAACCCCCGTATGCCCAGGACGTAGATCCACGGTCCGGGATTGAAGCCCATAGACGAACCCCTCATACCGAAACCTTCCATTCTATTTTGGAATCATCGACAAGAGTCAGAAACAAAACGGCCCCTAAACCAATGGAGAGTGTCAAATTATGAAACCAAAAGCCCTGAAATTCTTTACGCTTCCCGTGAAGCATGGAGCTCAACAGTTGTCATCCATTTTTCCTGGTCTCTTTGTTTTTTATGACTTTCAAAAATCCAAATTCTTCAAGAAGACTTTTACCCAGATCTGTTTTTAGGCGCCCCCTGCCGGTTTCACTTGCAAGTTCCAATCTAGTACCTGTCGGGGGACGCTGACTTTTTCCCCCCGGGTGCCTGCCCCACCGCCATTTGTCTTTTTTACATAGATAGTTTTGGGGGTCCTGTCTTGTGTTTACCTACAGAAAAAACATTTAGAACTTCTACAATTTATCAATATTTCTTTGTTCAGGAAGTTTTGAACAGTGGTTTCTGTGTCTATGTATTTGTTTTGTCTTGAATCAGTGGTTTCGTGTCTATGTATTTTTTTTGTCTAATCAGGGGTTTTTTTGTTCTTTTATATTGTTTTGTCTTGCAATCAGTGGTTTCTGTGTCTATGTATATTGTTTTGTCTTGCAATCAGTGGTTTCTGTGTCTATGTATATTGTTTTGTTTTTTAATCAGTGGTTTTGTGTCTATGTATATTGTTTTTCTTGCAATCATGGTTTCTGTTCTATGTATATTTTTTTGTCTTGCAATCAGTGGTTTCTGTGTCTATGTATATTGTTTTGTCTTCAATCAGTGGTTTCTGTGTCTTTTATATTGTTTTGTCTTGAACGTGGTTTTTGTCTATGTGTATTGTTTTTCTTGAACAGGGGTTTCTGTGTTATGTATATTGTTTTGTCTTGCAATCAGGGGTTTTCTTTTCTATTTTTTTTTTGTCTTGCAACAGTGGTTTCTGTGTCTATGTATATTGTTTTGTCTTGCAATCAGTGGTTTCTGTGTTAGAATTTTTTTGTCTTGCAATCAGTGGTTTTGTGTCTATGTATATTGTTTTGTCTTGCAATCAGTTTTTGGTCTTTTATATTGTTTTGTCTTGAATCAGTGGTTTCTGTGTCTATGTATATTTTTTTGTTTTTTAATCATGGTTTTCTTGGTTCATGTATATTGTTTTGTCTTGCAATCAGGGGTTTCTGTGTCATGTATATTGTTTTGTTTTGGGAATCAGGGGTTTTTGTGTCTTTTATATTGTTTTGTCTTGCAATCAGTTTTTGTGTCTTTTATATTTTTTTGTCTTGAATCAGTGGTTTCTGTGTCTATGTATATTTTTTTTGCTTGAAAGTGGTTTCTGTGTCTATGTATATTGTTTGTCTTGCAACGTGGTTTCTGTGTCTATGATATTTTTTTGTCTTGCAATCAGTGGTTTTGTGTCTATGTATATTGTTTTGTCTTGCAATCAGTGGTTTCTGTGTCTATTATTTTTTTTTTTGTCTTGAATCAGTGGTTTCTGTGTCTATGTATTTTTTTTGTCTTGCAATCAGGGGGTTTCTGTTCATGTATATTTTTTTGTCTTGCAATCAGGGGTTTTTTGTGTCTATGTATATTGTTTTGTCTTGCAATCAGTGGTTTCTGTGTCTATGTATTTTTTTGTCTTGCAATCAGGGGTTTTCTGTGTCATGTATATTGTTTTGTCTTGCAATCAGTGGTTTCTGTGTCTATGTATATTGTTTTGTTTTTAAATCAGTGGTTTCTGTGTCTATGTATATTTTTTTGTCTTGCAATCAGTGGTTTCTGTGTCTATGTATATTGTTTTGTCTTAATCATGGTTTCTGTGTCTTTTATATTTTTTTCCCAATCAGTGGTTTCTGTGTTTTGTATATTGTTTTGTCTTGCAATCAGTGGTTTCTTTGTCTATGTATATTGTTTTGTCTTGCAATCAGTGGTTTCTGTTTTATGTATATTGTTTTTCTTGCAATCAGTGGTTTCTGTGTTATGTATATTGTTTTGTCTTGCAATCATGGTTTTTGTCTATGTATTTTTTTTTCTTGCAATCAGTGGTTTCTGTTTTTTAATATTGTTTTGTCTTGCAATCAGTGGTTTCTGTGTCTATGTATATTTTTTTGTCTTGAATCAGTGGTTTCTGTGTCTATGTATATTTTTTTGTTTGCAATCAGTGGTTTCTGGAGATATTTTTTTCTGAATCAGGGTTTTTGTCAGAATTTTTTTGTTTTGAATCAGGGTTTCTGTGTCTATGTATATTTTTTTGTCTTGCAATCAGTGGTTTTTGTCTATGTATATTGTTTTGTCTTAATGTGGTTTCTGTGTCTATGTATTTGTTTTGTTTTGAATAGTGGTTTCTGTGTTATTATATTTTTTGTCTTGCAATCAGTGGTTTCTGTTTCTATGTATATTGTTTTGTCTTGCAATCAGTGGTTTCTGTGTCTATGTATATTGTTTTTTTTTTAATCAGTGGTTTCTGTGTCTATGTATATTTTTTTGTCTTGCAATCAGTGGTTTCTGTGTCATGTATATTGTTTTGTCTTGCAATCAGTGGTTTCTGTGTCTATGTATATTGTTTTGTCTTTCAATCAGTGGTTTCTGTGTCTATGTATATTGTTTTGTCTTCAATAGTTTTTTGTTTTTGTATATTTTTTTGTCTTGCAATCAGTGGTTTCTTTTCTAGTATATTTTTTTGTCTTAACAGGGGTTTTGTGTCTATGATATTGTTTTGTTTTTCAATCAGGGTTTCTGTGTCTATGTATATTGTTTTGTCTTCAATCAGTGGTTTCTGTGTCTATGTATATTTTTGTCTTAATCATGGTTTCTGTGTCTATGTTATTTTTTTGTCTTCTCATGGCTGTGTCATGTATATTTTTTGTCTTGAAACGTGGTTTCTGTGTCATGTATATTGTTTTGTCTTGCAATGGGGTTTCTGTGTCTATGTATATTTTTTTGTCTTGCAATCGTGTTTTGTGTTATGTTATTGTTTTTTTTGCAATCAGGGGTTTCTGTGTTATTATTTTTGTTTTGTTTTTAATAGTGGTTTTGTGTTTGTATATTGTTTTTTTGCAATCAGGGGTTTTCGTGTCTATGTATATTTTTTTGTCTTGCAATCAGTGGTTTCTGTGTCATGTATATTGTTTTGTCTTGCAATCAGTGGTTTCGTTTTCTGTATATTTTTTTGTCTTAATCAGTGGTTTCTGTGTCTATGATATTTTTTTGTCTTGAAATGTGGTTTCTGTGTCTATGTATATTTTTTTGTTTTGCAATATGGTTTCTGTCATGTATATTGTTTTGTTGCAATCAGTGGTTTCTGTGTCTTTTATATTGTTTTGTTTTAATCAGTGTTTCTGTGTCTATGTATATTGTTTTTTTTTTGAATCAGTGGTTTCTTGTCTAATATTTTTTTTCTTGCAATCAGTGGTTTTGTTCTTTATTTTTTTTGTCTTGCAACGTGGTTTCTGTGTCTATGTATATTGTTTTGTTTTTTGCAATCAGTGGTTTCTTTTCTTGTATATTGTTTTTCTTGCAACGTGGTTTCTGTGTCTATTATATTGTTTGTCTTGCAATCAGTGGTTTCTGTGTCTATGTATATTGTTTTGTCTTGCAATAGTGGTTTCTGTGTCATGAATTGTTTTGTTTGCAACAGTTTTTTCTTGTCATGTATATTGTTTTGTCTTGAATCAGTGGTTTCTGTGTCTATGTATTTGTTTTGTCTTGCTCAGGGTTTTGTTCGGGGTTTGGCTTGAATGTGGTTTTGTGTCTTTTATATTGTTTTGTCTTGAAACAGGGTTTTTGTGTCTATGATATTTTTTTGTCTTGCAATCAGTGGTTTCTTGTTTTGTATATTGTTTTTTTTGAATAGGGGTTTCTGTGTCTATGTGTATTGTTTTTCTTGCAATCAGGGGTTTTTGGTTCTGTTTTGTTTTGTTTTGAATCAGTGGTTTCTGTGTCTATGATATTGTTTTGTCTTGCAATCAGGGGTTTTCTGTGTCTATGTATATTGTTTTTCTTGCAACTGGTTTCTGTGTCTATGTATATTGTTTTGTCTTGCAATCAGTGGTTTTTTTTCTATGTATATTGTTTTGTCTTGCAATGTGGTTTCGTGTCGTTATTTTTTTCGAACAGTGGTTTCTGTTCTTTTATATTGTTTTGTCTTAATCAGTGGTTTCTGTGTCTTATATTGTTTTGTCTTGCAATCATGGTTTTGTTCAGATTTTTTTTTTTGCAATAGTGGTTTTGTGTCTATGTATATTGTTTTTTTTTAATCAGGGTTTTGTGTCTTGTTTTTGGTTTTTTTTTGAATAGTGGTTTCTGTGTTTTATATTGTTTTGTCTTAACGGGGTTTTGGGTTTTGAAATTTTGTTTTGCTTGCAATAGTGTTTTTTTCTTTATATTGTTTGTCTTGAAACAGTGGTTTCGGGCTATGTATAGTTTTGTTTTGAATCAGGGGTTTCTTTTGTAATTGTTTTTCTTGCAATCAGGGGTTTCTTTTCTATGATATTGTTTTGTCTTGAATCAGGGGTTTCTGTGTCTATTATTTTTTGTCTTGCAATTGGTTTTTTGGCTTTATATTGTTTTGTCTTGCAATCAGGGTTTCTGTTTGATTTTTTTTGTCTTGCAATTGGTTTCTGTTTTCGATTTGTTTTGTCTTGCAATCAGTGGTTTCTGTTTTCTTTAATTTTTTTTTTGAATCAGTTTTTGGTTTTTGTATATTTTTTTTTTGCAATCAGTGGTTTTGTTTGTATTTTTTTTGTCTTAAAAGTGGTTTCTGTGTCTATGTATATTGTTTTGTCTTTAAACGGTGGTTTTGTTTTATATTGTTTTTTTTGAATATGGTTTCGTGTCTATGTATATTGTTTTGCTTACCAGTGGTTTCTTTTTTTTATATTTTTTTCTTAATTTTGGGGTTTTGTGTCTAGAAGTTTTTTTTGAACAGGGTTTCTTGTCTATGTTATTGTTTTTTTTCAACGGGGCCCTTGTATTTGTTTTTCTTGAATCATGGTTTTGTGTCTTTTTATTGTTTTTCTTAATCAGTGGTTTCTGTGTCTATGTATATTGTTTTGTTTTGCAATGTGGTTTCTTTTCTATTTATTTTTTTCTTGCAATAGGGGTTTCTTTTTAGGGGGGTTTTTTTTTGCTTGAAACAGTTTTTGTTCAAAAATTTGTTTTGTTTAATCAGGGTTTTGTGTTTTATATTTTTTTGTTTTGAATCATTTTTGTGTCTTGAATTGTTTTTTTTATAAGGGGTTTTTGTGTCATGATATTGTTTTTCTCAACAGGGTTTTTGCATGTTATTGTTTTGTCTTGAACAGTGGTTTTGTTTTTTAATTTTGTTTTTTTCTTGCAATAGGGTTTCTTTTCTATGTATATTGTTTTGTCTTGAATCAGGGGTTTTTGGGGTTTCTATTTTTTGTTTTGTCTTGAATAGTGGTTTCTGTGTCTTGATATTTTTTTGTCTTGCAATAGGGGTTTTTGGGTTTATGATATTTTTTTGTCTTGCAATCAGGGGTTTTTGTGTCGGGGTTTTTTTTGTTTAAATCAGTGGTTTCTGTGTCTATGTATATTGTTTTTCCAATCAGTGGTTTTGTGTCTATGTATATTGTTTTGTCTTGCAATCAGTTTTCTTGTTATGATATTTTTTTTTTAATCAGTGGGGCATGTATATTTTTTGTCTTGAATCAGTGGTTTCGGGGTTATGTATATTGTTTTGTCTTGAACAGGGTTTGTTTGAATTTTGTTTTTTCTTGAACAGGGTTTCTTTCAGATATTGTTTGTTTTTGCAATCAGGGGTTTTTGTGTCTATGTATATTTTTTGTTTTTAATATTTTCTGTGTCTATGTATATTTTTTTCTTGAATATGGTTTTTTTTCTATGTATATTGTTTTTCTTAATAGGGTTTCTTTTCTATGTATTTGTTTTTCTTGAATAGGGTTTTGTGTCAGTATATTGTTTTGTCTTGCAATCAGTGGTTTTTTGTGTCAGAATTTTTTTTTTTCTTAATAGTTTTTGTTTTTTATATTTTTTGTCTTAATCATGGTTTTGTTTTGTATATTGTTTTGTTTGAAATCAGTGGTTTTGTGTCTTGTATATTGTTTTTTGCAATCAGTGGTTTCTGTGTCTATGAAATTTTTTGTTTTGCAATCAGGGGTTTTTGTGTCTATGTATATTGTTTTTTTGCAATCGGGGTTTTTGTGTCTAGTATATTGTTTTTTTTCAATCAGGGGTTTTGTGCTATGTATATTGTTTTGTCTTGCAATCAGTGGTTTCTTTTTCTATGTATATTGTTTTGCTTGAACATGGTTTCTTGTCTATGTATTTGTTTTTCTTGAACAGTGGTTTCTTTTATGTATATTGTTTTGTCTTGCAACGTTTTTCTAGGTTTTGTTTTGTCCAATATGGTTTCTGTTCATGATATTTTTTGTTTTGCAACTTGGGTTTCTGTGTCTATGTATATTGTTTGTTTTCAAATCAGGGCTTGCATGTATATTTTTTGTCTTGCAATCAGTGGTTTTGTGTCTATTTATTTTTTTTTAACGTGGTTTCTGTGTCTATGTATATTTTTTTGTCTTGCAATCAGTGGTTTTGTGTCTTTTATATTGTTTTGTCTTGCAACAGTGGTTTCTGTGTCATGTATATTGTTTTTTCGAACGTGGTTTTTTGGTTATGTATATTGTTTGTTTTGAATCAGTGGTTTTTGCATTAATTTTTTTTTTGCAATCAGTGGTTTCTGTTTTTGTATATTTTTTTTGTCTTGCAATCAGTGGTTTCTGTGCTTTTATATTTTTTTGTTTTAACAGTGGTTTTTGTTTTGTATTTGTTTTGTCTTGAATCAGTGGTTTCTTTTCTATGTATATTTTTTTTGTCTTGAACAGGGGGTTTCTGTGTCTATTTTTGTTTTGTCTTGCAATAGTGGTTTCTGTGTCTATGAATTTTGTTTTGTCTTGCAATCAGTGGTTTTCGTTTTAAATATTGTTTTGTCTTGCAATCGGGGTTTTTGTTCTATGTATATTTTTTTTTGCAATCAGTGGTTTCTGTGTCATGTAATTGTTTTTCTGCCAGTGGTTTTGTGTCTATGTATATTGTTTTGTCTTGCAATCAGTGGTTTCTGTGTCTATGTATATTTTTTTGTCTTGCAATCAGTGGTTTTTTTCTATGTATATTTTTTTGTCTTCTCTTTTTTTGTTCATGTATATTTTTTTGTTTTGCAATCATGGTTTCTGTTCATGAATTTTTGTTGAATCAGGGGGTTTTTCTGAATTTTTTCTTTGCAATCAGTGGTTTTGGTCATGTATATTGTTTTTTTTGAATAGGGGTTTTTGTGTCTATTTTTTTTTTCTTAATAGTGGTTTCTGGTTATGATATTGTTTTTCTTGAATCATTTTTTTGTTTTTGAATTTTGTTTTTTTTGCAATAGGGGTTTTTTGTGTCTATGTATATTGTTTTTCTTGCAATATTTTCTGTGTCATGAATTTTTTTTCTTGCAATCAGTGGTTTCTGTGTTTTGTATATTGGTCTTCAATCATGGTTTCTGTGTCTAGATTTGTTTTTCTTAACTGGTTTTTTCAATTTTGTTTTTTTCAACAGTTTTTGTGTCTTTATTTTTTTTCCAACAGGGGTTTCTGTTCTATATTGTTTTGTCTTGCAATCAGTGGTTTCTTCAAATTTTTTTTTTGCAATCAGTGGTTTTGTGTCTATGTATATTGTTTGTTTTTGAATGTGGTTTGGTTTTTATTTGTTTTTTTGCAACTGGTTTTGTTTTTTGTTATTTTTTGTCTTGCAATCAGGGGTTTTGTGTCTTATATTTTTTTTTAACATGGTTTTGTGTCTTATATTTTTTTTGTTTTGAACGTGGTTTCGTGTTATGATATTGTTTTGTCTTGAAATCAGGGGTTTTTTGTGTCTATGTATATTTTTTTGTCTTGCAATCAGTGGTTTTGTGTCTATGTATATTGTTTTGTCTTGCAATCAGTGGTTTCTGTGTCTATGTTTATTGTTTTGTCTTGCAATCAGTGGTTTCTGTGTCTATGTATATTGTTTTGTCTTGCAATCAGTGGTTTCTTTTCTATGTATATTTTTTTTTTTTTGCAATCAGTGGTTTCTGTGTCTATGATATTGTTTTGTCTTGCAATCAGTGGTTTTGTGTCTATTATATTGTTTGTCTTGCAATCATGGTTTCTGTGTCTATGTATATTGTTTTGTTTGAACAGGGTTTTGTGTCATTATTGTTTTGTCTTGCAATCAGTGGTTTTGTTTATGATATTGTTTTGTCGAACGGGTTTTTGTTTTTGATATTTTTTTGTCTTGCAATCAGTGGTTTTGTGTCTATGTATATTGTTTTGTCTTGCAATCAGTGGTTTCTGTGTCTATGTATATTTTTTTGTCTTGCAATCAGTGGTTTTTGTGCTATGTATATTGTTTTTCTTGCAATCAGTGGTTTCTGTGTCTATGTATTTGTTTGCTTGCAATCAGTGGTTTCTGTTTATTATTTTTTTGTCCAACAGGGTTTCTGTGTCTATGATTTGTTTTGTCTTGCAACGTGGTTTCTGTGTCTATGTATATTGTTTTGTCTTGCAATCAGTGGTTTCTGTGTCTATGTATATTGTTTTGTCTTGCAATGTTTTCGTTCATGATTTTGGGTTTTGTTTGAATAGGGGTTTCTGTGTCTATTATATTGTTTTGTCTTAATCAGTGGTTTCCATGTAATTTTGTTTTGTCTTGCAATCAGTGGTTTCTGTGTCTATGTATATTTTTTTGTTTGCAACAGGGGTTTTGTGTTTTTATATTGTTTTCTTGAATCAGGGGTTTTGTGTCTATGTATTTTTTTTGTCTTGCAATCAGTGGTTTCTGTGTCATGTATATTTTTTTGTCTTGCAATCAGTGGTTCTGTGTCTATGTATATTGTTTTGTCTTGCAATCAGTGGTTTCTGTGTCTATGTATATTTTTTTGTCTTGCAATCATGGTTTTTGTTCTATGTATATTTTTTTGTCTTAATCAGTGGTTTCTGTGTCTATGATTTTTTTTGTCTTAACAGTGGTTTTGTTTTTATATTGTTTTTTTGCAATAGGGGTTTTCTGTTCTTTTATATTTTTTTGCTTGCAATCAGTGGTTTTTGTCTTGTATATTTTTTTGTTTTAATCAGTGGTTTTGTCTATGTATATTTTTTTGTCTTGCAATCATGGTTTCTTGTCTATGTATATTGTTTTGTCTTGAAATAGTGGTTTTGTGCATGATATTTTTTGTCTTAATCAGTGGTTTCTGTGTCTATGTATATTGTTTTGTCTTGCAATCAGTGGTTTCGGTGTCTATGTATATTGTTTTGTCTTGCAATCAGTGGTTTCTGTGTCTATGTATATTGTTTTGTCTTGCAATCAGGGGTTTTCTGTGTCTATGTATATTGTTTTGTTTTGCAATCAGTGGTTTCTTTTCTATGTATATTTTTTTGTCTTAATCAGTGGCGTGTCTTTTATTTTGTTTTGTTTGCAATCAGTGGTTTCTGTGTCTATGTATTTGTTTTGTCTTGAATCAGTGGTTTCTGTGTCTTTTATTTGTTTGTCTTGCAATCATGGTTTTTTTCTATGTATATTTTTTTGTCTTGCAATCAGTGGTTTCTGTGTCTATGTATATTGTTTGTCTTGAATCAGGGGTTTTTGTGTCTATGTATATTTTTTTGTCTTGCAATCAGTGGTTTCTGTCTTTTATATTTTTTTGTCTTGCAATCAGTGGTTTCTGTGTTATGTATATTGTTTTGTCTTGAATCAGTGGTTTTGTGTCTATGTATATTTTTTTGTCTTGCAACGTGGTTTCTGTGTCATGTATATTGTTTTGTCTTGCAATCAGTGGTTTCTGTGTCTATGATATTGTTTTTCTTGCAATGGGGTTTCTGTGTCTATTTTTTTTTTTTTGCAATCAGTGGTTTTTGTCTATGTATATTTTTTTGTCTTGAATGTTTTTCTGTGTCTTTTATTTGTTTTTTTTTGAATAGTGGTTTCTGTGTCTTTTATATTGTTTGTCTTGCAACGTGGTTTTGTTCTATGTATATTGTTTTGTTTTGAATCAGTGGTTTTGTTCTTGTATATTGTTTTGTCTTGCAATCAGTGGTTTCTGTGTCTATGTATATTGTTTTGTCTTGCAATCAGGGGTTTTCTGTGTCGAATTGTTTTGTCTTGCAATCAGTGGTTTCTGTGTCTATGTATATTTTTTTGTCTTGCAATCAGTGGTTTCTGTTTAGATATTTTTTTTTCAATAGTGGTTTCTTTTCTAGGGTATATTTTTTTGTCTTGCAATCAGTGGTTTCTGTGTCTATGTATATTTTTTTGTCTTGCAATCAGTGGTTTCTGTGTCTATGTATATTGTTTTGTCTTGCAATCAGTGGTTTTTGTCTATTTATTGTTTTGTCTTGAATCAGTGGTTTCTGTTTATGTATATTTTTTTGTCTTGCAATCAGTGGTTTTGTGTTATGTATATTGTTTTGTCTTGAATAGTGGTTTCTGTGTCTATGTATATTGTTTTGTCTTGCAATCAGTGGTTTTTTGGTCTATGTATATTGTTTTGTCTTGCAATAGTGGTTTCTGTGTTTTGTATATTGTTTGTCTTGCAATCAGGGGTTTTCGTGTCTATGTATATTGTTTTTCTTAATCAGTGGTTTCTGTGTCTATGATATTGTTTTGTCTTGCTCATGGTTTTGTGTTATGAATTGTTTTTCTTGCAATCAGTGGTTTCTGTGTCTATGTATATTGTTTTGTTTGCAATCAGTGGTTTTGTGTCTTTTATTTTTTTGTCTTGAACGGGTTTCTGTTTTCATGTATATTGTTTTGTCTTAATCATGGTTTTTTTCTATGTATATTGTTTTGCTTGAATCAGTGGTTTCTGTGTCTATGTATATTGTTTTTCTTGAATAGGGTTTTCTGTGTCTATGTATATTGTTTTTCTTGAATCAGTTTTTGTGTCTATGTATATTTTTTTGCCCAAATCAGGGGGTTTTCTTGTTATTGTTTTGTCTTAATCAGGGGTTTTCGGTCTATTTATTGTTTTGTCTTGCAATCGTGGTTTCTGTGTCATGTATTGTTTTGTCTTGCAATCAGTGGTTTCTGTGTCTATGTATATTGTTTTGTCTTGAATCAGTTTTTGTTTTCATTTATTTTTTTTTTAATCAGTGGTTTTTGTCTATGTATATTTTTTTGCTTAATCAGTGGTTTTGTCTATGATATTGTTTTGTCTTGCAATCAGGGGTTTTCTGTGTCTATGTTTTTGTTTTGTCTTGCAATCAGTGGTTTCTGTGTCTATGTATATTGTTTTGTCTTGAATGTGGTTTCTGTGTCTATGTATATTGTTTTGTTTAATATGGTTTCTGTGTCTATGTATATTGTTTTGTCTTGCAACGTGGTTTCTGTTTTCATGTTATTTTTTGTTTTTCAATCAGTGGTTTCTGTGTCATTATTGTTTTGTCTTGCAATCAGTGGTTTCTTTTTCTATGATATTGTTTTGTCTTGCATTGTGGTTTTGTGTTTATGTATATTGTTTTGTCTTGCAATCAGTGGTTTCTGTGCTATGATATTTTTTTGTCTTGCAATCAGTGGTTTCTGTGTCTATGTATATTTTTTTGTCTTGCAATCAGTGGTTTTGTGTCTAGTATATTGTTTTGTCTTGCAATCATGGTTTCTGTTTATGTATATTGTTTGTTTTGAAACGTGGTTTCTTTTCTATGTATATTTTTTTGTCTTCAATCAGTGGTTTCTGTGTCATGTATATTGTTTTGTCTTGAACGTGGTTTCTGTGTCTATGTATATTTTTTTGTCTTGCAATCAGTGGTTTCTGTGTCTATGTATATTTTTTTGTCTTGCAATCAGTGGTTTCTGTGTCTATGTATATTGTTTTGTCTTGCAATCAGTGGTTTCTGTGTCTATGTATATTGTTTTGTCTTGAATCAGTGGTTTCTGTGCAGATATTGTTTTTCTTGCAATCAGTGGTTTCGTTCTGATTTGTTTGTCTTGCAATCAGTGGTTTCGTTCATTATATTTTTTTGTCTTCAATCAGTGGTTTCTTTTCTATGTGTATTTTTTGTCTTAATCAGTGGTTTTGTGTCTGTGTATTTTTTTGTCTTAACGTGGTTTCTGTGTCTATGTATATTGTTTTGTCTTGCAATCAGTGGTTTTGTGTCTATGTATATTGTTTTGTCTTGCAATCAGGGTTTCTGTTCTTTTGTATTGTTTTGTTTTGCAATCAGTGGTTTCTGTGTCTATGTGTATTTTTTGTCTTGAAACATGGTTTCTGTTCTAGTATTTGGTCTTGCAATCAGGGGTTTTTGGTTATGTATAGTTTTGTCTTGCAACGTGGTTTCTGTGTCTATGTATATTGTTTTGTCTTGCAATCAGTGGTTTTTTTCTATGATATTGTTTTGTCTTGCAATCAGTGGTTTCTGTGTTATTATATTGTTTTGTTTTAATAGTGGTTTCTTTCTATGAAATTTTGTTTTGTTTTTAATCAGTGGTTTCTGTGTCATTATATTGTTTTGTCTTGCAATCATTGGTTTCTGTGTCTATGTATATTGTTTTGTCTTGCAATCAGTGGTTTCTGTGTCTATGTATATTTTTTTGTTTTGCAATCAGGGGTTTTCGTGTCTATGTATATTGTTTTGTCTTGCAATCAGTGGTTTCTTTTCTATGTATATTGTTTTGTCTTGCAATCATGGTTTTCTGTTTTCATGTATATTTTTTTCTTAATCAGTGGTTTCTGTGTCTATGTATATTGTTTTGTTTTGAATCAGGGGTTTCTGTGTCTATGTATATTGTTTTGTCTTGAATCAGTGGTTTCTGTCTATGTATATTTTTTGTCTTAAATCAGGGGTTTCTTTCATGTATATTGTTTTGTCTTGAAAACGGGGTTTCTGTGTCTATGTATATTTTTTTGTTTTGCAATCAGTGGCTGTCTATGATATTGTTTTGTCTTAACGGGGGTTTCTGTGTCTATGTATATTTTTTTGTCTTGCAATCAGTGGTTTCTGTGTCTATGTATTTGTTTTGTCTTGCAATCAGTGGTTTCTGTGTCTATATATTTTTTTGTCTTGAATCATGGTTTCTGTTTTTGTATATTTTTTGTCTTGAATCAGTGGTTTCTGTGTCTATGTGTATTTTTTTGTTTTGGAACGTGGTTTCGTGTCTATGATATTGTTTTGCTTGCAATCAGTGGTTTCTGTGTCTATGTATATTGTTTTGTCTTGCAATCAGTGGTTTCTGTGTCTATGGATATTGTTTTGTCTTGCAATCAGTGGTTTCTGTGTCTATGTGTATTGTTTTGTCTTGCAATCAGGGGTTTTCTGTGTCTTGTATTTTTTTGTTTTGCAATCAGTGGTTTCGTTCATGAATTGTTTTTTCAACCAGTGGTTTCTGTGTCTTTTATTTGTTTTGTCTTCAATGTGGTTTCTGTGTCTATGTATATTGTTTGTCTTGAATCAGTGGTTTCTGTGCTTTTATATTGTTTTGTCTTGCAATCAGTGGTTTTTTTCTATGTATTTGTTTTGTCTTGCAATCAGTGGTTTCTGTGTCTATGTATATTGTTTTGTCTTGCAATCAGTGGTTTCTGTGTCTATTTATATTGTTTTGTCTTGCAATCAGTGGTTTCTGTGTCTATGTATATTTTTTTGTCTTGCAATCAGTGGTTTCTGTGTCTATGTATATTGTTTTTTTGCAATTGATTTCTGTGTCTAGTATATTTTTTTGTTTTGCAATCAGTGGTTTCTGTGTCTATGTATATTGTTTTGTCTTGAATCAGTGGTTTCTGTGTCTATATATTGTTTTTCCAATCAGTTTTCTGTGTCTATGTATATTGTTTTGTCTTGCAATCAGTGGTTTCTGTGTCTATGTATATTGTTTTGTCTTGCAATCAGTGGTTTCTGTGTCTATGTATATTGTTTTGTCTTGCAATCAGTGGTTTCTTGTCTTGTATATTGTTTTGTTTTGCAATCAGGGGTTTTTTTCTTTTATATTTTTTGTCTTGCAATCAGTGGTTTCTTTTTCTATGTATATTGTTTGTTTAATCAGGGGTTTTCGTGTCTATGTATATTGTTTTGTCGAAATAGTGGCTGTGTCTATGTATATTGTTTTGTCTTGCAATCAGTGGTTTCTGTGTCTTTATATTTTTTTAAAAGAAAATAGTCCCTAACTATATCACTATATATCAAAATCTATATGTATATGTATACATATCTCTATATATATCAAAATCTATTGTATATGTATACATTTTTTATATTTTCAAAACTATATGTATATGTAAACATATCTATATATATCAAAATCTATATGTATATGTATACATATCTATATATATCAAAATCTATATGTATATGTATACATATCTATATATATCAAAATCTTTTGTATATGTATACATATCTATATTTTCAAAATCATATGTATTGTATACATATCTATTTTTCAAAATTATATGTATATGTATACATATCTATATATATCAAAATCTATATGTATATGTATACATATCTATATATATCAAAATCTATATTATATGTATACATATCTATATTTTCAAAATTATATGTATATGTATACATATCTATATATATAAAAATCTATATGTATATGTATACATATCATATATATAAAAATCTATTTTATATGTATACATATCTATATATATCAAAATCTATATGTATATGTATACATATCTATATATATCAAAATCTATATGTATATGTATACATATCTATATATATCAAAATCTATATGTATATGTATACATATCTATATATATCAAAATCTCAACAGCACGTTAGATAGAAGAATAGTAAAAGATATCACATCCTCCTTCCCCCTTTTTCATAGATTTTCTGTGCAGTCTGTCAGTGCTTTTTTGTTTATCAACAAAGACTATATAAAGTAATATAAACTGTATTATCCATTTATTGTTCTGTTCCAAGTATTGTCCAAGTTCAAGTATTGTTCTGTTCCAAGTATTGTCCAGTTTCAAGAAAATGTAACATCAGAAACTTATCTTCTTCTTCGAACGTTCCTTATCGATCAATTGTTAACCACTCTGTATGATTTGTATGTGATCTGAGCTTAAGACCAATTGTACGTTGTGCAAGTTATGTGCCTACAAGTATGCCAGCACATCGGATTTCTGCAATGCTTTTTATTTACTAGGGTAGCTTCCCTAAATCCTACATCGGTCTTCTTTTACGACATGCCTTGTAGGATGCAGTGGTACTATTCTTTGCTTTCTTGCAGGGCCCCGGAACCACAAGGGTAGGACATCAGGAAACAAGAAGGTACAACTTTAGTACTCAACATCACCAACAAACAATAAATTACATCATGAAACAAGAAGGTACAACTTTAGTACTCAACATCACCAAGAAACAATAAATTACATCATGAAACAAGAAGGTACAACTTCAGTACTCAACATCACCAAGAAACAATAAATGACATGGTTCAACTCATAAAATCAAATTACATAAAGACAGTGGCCTCAAAGACAAAGCTACTCCGATACAGTAGATACAAAACCTTTCGTTCAAAATGTGCACTTCAGAAATAATATAAGCGGTGAAAAACATTATTTATGATGTGTACACAAACATGCCTTCTAGAAATGTCTTTGTGTAACAGTATAGGTGTTTGAAATCTATACTGAAAACATTTTAAGCACGCTACATACTATCCTAAACACTTAGAATCTGTAAACACGTGGTATCAGATTATCATATACGTCGTTCTCTTTATTCTTAGATTCTATTCTCTGCATCAAGAAGGTTATCAATATAATTGCATCTCTAATTATTCACTTTTCTAAGTTGCATACGTGCTACAACATTTCATGGAACACTCACATAAGTATTATAAAAATACACACAATTAAAATACACATTACTTAACGCCGAAACTTGAAAGAATGTCACATCCAACCGATTCCTTCTACGGGAATTGGTTCTTCTAAACTACACCGTCTTAACTCCTTGTAGACCAGAAGCCACACTAAGTGGCGTTTTACTCTATAATGACTTTTGCCCTGGTCCACTAAGAGTTAATGCGCCGATCGCTCTACTGTTCAACACTAATTTCTTAATTATCTCTCCGATGTCCTTGGAATTTATCAGTCTATCTCTACACACAAGATTTCACTTTTTGGATTCACACTGCAACCATTCTAAACCCGATTGTGTACCAGTTAACTTGAAGCTCGAGTTAATTGACGAAATAGAACTGGATCATCGTCTCTGACTAAATCAAAGGCTAATGCTTGACAACTGATCCACGTGGTAACTTTGCTCTGAACAGCTCAAATCAGGTTGAATTATGATTAAAATGCGACGACGTCACACGTTCTCAAGGAACGACTCTGAAGAACAAAAGTCTAATGAAAGACTCTGTCAACATAACATGAAAGGTCTTCTGTCACGTGGTTGATAACTACTGATCTGCAGCGCTAAACACAAGCTGAGGCTTGGCAAAACTTGACGAAATTATCTGTCGCCACGTGTTGATAACTAGCTCTCTGACATATTATATCTACGCTGAGTAATAGAATAAATATGACGAGGGTGACACTCTGGTATAACAAACCTAACAAACTCAGCTTTACTTTAACACATCGTTAATTTCTTATAATATGTTCCTACTACATGTATCACTTTCCTTCATGTCCGTATCTTCCGTGCTTCTCTTGTATTCCGGGGTTCTCTCGTGGTCTTCTTCGTAATCCTTTTTTGTGCTGACTGTGTCACACCTTATATAGCACCCTCATCCGGAAATTGGATTGCCCAATCACCAGCAAGCTGTTCCATCTAGACGTAAATTTCTGGTCACAGCCTACCTCTGAAACCAAGGGCCGTAATTTTGCGTATCGTCTCTGCTACCCTGTTACATTTGTATCCTGACTATGGAAGGCAAAGCAGGATTAGAGAAATCAAAGAAGAAAGAAAAAGGATGTGACCAACACATGATTTCCCTGTCATAAAACCTATTTGTTCTTGTTCTACTTGTCTGTCTAGTTCTTGGGAATCCTGCTTTTGTTCTACTTGTCTGTGCAGTTATTGAGAGTCATGCTCTTGTTCTACTTGTCTGTCCAGTTCTTGCTGAGTTATACTCTTGTTCTACTTGTCTGTCAGTTCTTGAGATTCATGCTCTTGTTCTGTCTTATCTGTCCAGTTCTTGGGAATCCTGCTTGTTCTACTTGTCTGCAGTTCTTGAAGTCATGCTCTTGTTCTACTTGTCTGTCCAGTTCTTGAGAGTCATGCTCTTGTTCTACTTATCTGTCCAGTTCTTGAAAGTCATACTCTTGTTCTACTTGTCTGTCCAGTTCTTGAGAGTCATGCTCCTGTTCTACTTGTCTGCCCAGTTCTTGAAAGTCATGCTCTTGTTCTACTTGTCTGTCCAGTTCTTGAGAGTCATGCTCTTGGAAAATTATATAGTTGAAGAGGCTATTCGTTACCGACAGGGAGGTTATAACTTGAGTTTGTCAAATTTTTCACATTTGTTTTCGTTGGTAGCTTGATGATGTTTCCCTTCCTCCATTGATGTGAAACTTCTTCTTTCATCCATATATCTAGAAATATCCAGCATAGAATCTTCTTTTCCCAAAAACATCAATTTTTCATCAAAGTGTCTAGTTCTATAAAGTAAAACATTCGTACTATCGATTACACATAAAATTATGTTGTTTTGTTTGCGTACTAGCATTACAACATTAATAAGAAATGCTCAATTCTATACCTTTTTCTTTCAAATTCCAAGTTTAAAATTGAGTTTTCTCAAAATCATATTCTTCCATTTTTTTGTTCGAAATCCTGAGTTTTAACTAATACTAAAGCTAGATACACGAAATTTGAGGTGAATATCCCATATATAATTTTGTAGCTACTGATGCATTTCAAATTACATATTTTTGAATATTTGATTGAATAATTAATTTTTAATGCGACATGATTACACATTTTGTGTGGTTTTTTGCCAAGTATAAGTTTAAAAATAAAAATAAAATATATTTCTTGAGATTTTACAGAAAATAAATAGATCAGTAGATGTAAATATGCTTACAGTTTCTGAATCATCCCTTTATTTCTCAATATATTTGTTTGTTTTGTAAATTTTACAATTCTAATAACATGTATTTTTTTCAAGATGGCTGCTGTTATCATGGCAACCATGCAATGTTTTAAAGCGTTAAAATAGATCTACATTCTTATCTTAACATGCCCATTATAAAATAACTGCTTTAATTTAATTAATAAAGAAAATTATTTTTTCGAGCCAAACCCGAAAAAACCTTAAAAGAAGACTTGTATCGAAATCTTCCTTTTCTGAATACTATATTTGCAAGTATAGGTGGACTGGACAATATAGCAGCTGCAAATGTGCTTGTCTTATTATATATATATATATATATATATATATATATATATATATATATATATATATCATTAGATACCATCTTTGTATAAACACACACAGATACAGTCAGTTATCAGAGGACTATCATCATAGCACTCCGGATATTCCATAGGTGTTCCTATCTCCGCCTTAACAAATCCAGCAGTGTCCAGCGACCTAACACGCCAGTTCGATGTTGATTAATCAGTCTCTTTGCATATTTGGTATGCCGTTCATTGCGGGCTGTACCAATTTTGACACCCATCTCTCAATCTGGTCAGCGAGTGGGACTCGCAACCCTGAAATTCTTCTGTTCAAAAATACCATCTCAGTGCGTTAAGAATGCCATTTCGGTTCATTGCAGCCCCCTCTGATACCGTGGCCACACAGATACATAAACACGCATATATATATATATAATATTGATAATTGCATTAAATACAAGTGCTACATAAGAGTATTCTGATTACTATGAACAGGAAATTGAACAAATATGTCCATTTTTCAACAGCTTAACATTGAGGATAAAATATTTTGAACAAATAAAACGACGATATTCTCTGGAAAAGATCATTCTGAAGAACAGTATTCTGGGCAGACGAGGGAGAGGACAACCAATGAGAAGATAAGAGCAA
Organism: Arion vulgaris; assembly: GCA_020796225.1. NCBI lineage: Eukaryota > Metazoa > Mollusca > Gastropoda > Stylommatophora > Arionidae > Arion > Arion vulgaris. Next base: position 26,275,377 of record CM036767.1, read on the forward strand.
GATATCATCAACAAGTTGAGAATGACTTTGGCGAACACCGGACACTTCAAGGCAGGACATGGAATCATTTACAGATGATATCATGAGCCAAGATTCGACAGTGACAAACTCGAGATAATGGTGATTATATATATATATGTATACGCACAATATTACGAGCATATTGTCAGTAGGCGAAGTCTTTATAAAATATTGAAGCATATTGGCTGACCCCCCCCAAAGTTGCTCCAATTGATTGTCCCTTCCATGATGACACGAAAGCGAGCATACAGTTCGATGGCAGCACATCTGACAGTGTCGAGGTTAAGAGTGGAGTCAAGCAGGGCTGTGTCCTTGCCACCACTCTCTTTGGCATCTTCTTCGCAGTCCTTTTGAACCACGCCTTAGGGGACGCTGATGGTGATGTTTTCATGCGCACTAGATCTGATAGTTCACTCTTTAACTTGACTCGCTTAAGAGCCAAAGCAAAAACGACGGAAATTCTTCTTAATGACCTCCTTTTCGCTGACGATGCTTCCTTAGTCGCCCACAGTGAGACTACACTGCACTGCCTAATCAGTAATTTGTCAAAGGCATGTGACCTATTTTCTCTGACTATAAGTGTCTCCAAAACAGTTGTACTATGTCAAGGAGGTAACACAACAAATATCACTTTAAATGATAACCACCTAACACCAGTTCAAAAATTCTGCTATCTTGGGTCCATGGTCACTGCCAACCTTTCTCTTGATGAAGAAATCAACGCTCGTATAGGAGTGCGGCTACTACATTCGGCAAACTATCAAAGCGAGCGTGGAACAACACAAAACTGACACTGCAGACGAAGATTCAAATATATCGAGCCTGTGTAATTAGTTCTTTACTATATGGCTCAGAAACATGGACAGCCTACTCAAGACATGAGAGGAGACTTAACATCTTTCACCTTCGTTGTCTCCGCAAGATTATGAACATCAGGTGGTACGACAAGATAACCAACTCTGAAGTACTGCAACGTGCAAATCTGCCTTCCATCATGGACATGCTCAGCAGTAGACGACTAAGATGGTTGGGGCATGTGAGAAGAATGGAAACTTGTCGCATACCAAAACAAATGTTGTTCTGTGAACTTTTGGAGAGGAAGAGGCACCAGGGCAGACCACTGCTCAGATATAAAATGTCTGCAAAGCCTCAATGAATTACTTTTCTATAGGTCCCAGCACATGGGAAAAACTAGCTGATGACAGAGTTGTGTGGAAAGCCAAATTTCCGAAAGGACACAAAGTCTTTTGAGAAGAGACTTATGTATAAGCTGAACGACAAGAGAGAAAAGCGAAAACTCAGAAGTTGTCACAGTGAAACACTTGCCAATTGACCGTCTGTAAAGACGAAAAAGGCCATATATATTACGAGCATGGTCTTCCAGCTTTCAAGGTTTGGTAGCCACACACATTGAGCTGTGACTATTGTCCTTCTGTTTCAGCAACTGGTTATGTCTGTGATAGATAACGGACTCGACGTATCAAGAAGACAATGTGAATTACTCGAACGTATTCAGAATGAAGGTATGCGTATTAGATTGGTTGAATTAGAGATATCCCCATTATGAAGATGCGATATATGCTTGGTATTCTTCACTACGCTCCCGTCATACAATCACCCAAACCAAAGCATATATGCAGGTTACTGGGGTTAGGAGACGTCCACTGCACAAGAATACTAATGATGTTAAGGGCATGAGAATCAATCGTGGCATGTCGTGGATGGCCCAGGCTGAGAGAACAGTTAGCCAGGTGACCACAGTTGAGACCCTACCAAAAGGAAAAGAATGAATCCCAATAGATGTTAACATGGCCAACTATCTCAGCGTTATCAGTACTTTTGGAAGATAATGTAGATATGGACAACATAAAGGCTGAACCCACAATTAAGCAGCTGATAGAAGATAATGCTAGTGATAAGCAAATTGTTGTTTATACCAATCATAGTGCATCATAGTGAAGTATTAGACTGGGGTTTCTTGACTAGCACGCATGGTAGGGTTGTTGCAGAGTGAAATGGGGCATACAGTACAACTACTTCCAGTAATAGACTTTGAGGCCGTTACTGCTGCCCTTCATTGGCTCTCTGAGACTCCGTTTACTGGAGCCGTTTTGTTTTGAGATATACAGTTTTAGGTCTGCGTCTTACCTTTGACGTACGGCATTATATATGTTGTGACTTCGACCGCCTTTACTTTCCAGTGTTTTCCTGGTACCCAAATGAGGCTGGTCTACCTCAGAGCCTCAAGATCGAGAAAAAACGTGGACTTTGATCCTGGGAGCACGCACCTACAACGCAAGTGCACTAAACGCGCTTATCTCTGCTCTCATTTGTGTGTGTGTGTGTATAAAGTATAAAGTATATAGGTCAATACAGTGTTAGGCCTGTATTTTTCACTGACCGTCGGCACACAATGGGTGATGTGGTCAGCATCACGCCGGCCGCCTTTACTTTCCCAGAGCATGTCTGGTACCCAGTTGAGGCTGGGTCGACCTGAGAGCCGTCGTGGTCAGGAAAAATTCCACGCGCATTGCGGGAGCTGAACCCAGACCACTAGCCTTGCGGAGCGAGTTCACTAACAACTACGCTACAGCGGCTCTCCGTGTGTGTGTATATATATAGAAAGAGAGAGAGAGATAAAGAGAGAGAGAAATAGAGAGATAGAGATAGAGAGAAAGAGAGAGAGGGGGAGAGAACGAGAGAGCAAAAGAGAGAGAACACTGAAATAAAACGAGCTCTTGAAGTACAGACACATATATATGTGTGTGTTATTTCATATGAGATCATAGTTTTAAACAAAGTCAATCATATGTAACTTGACAAAATTATCATCAACTTGCACATTAATGGCAAATACAGAAGAAGAATATTAGATAAGATATGGCAGTAAACATCAACTATTGAAATTGTAAACATATTTGAAATATAATATTTCATATAAGTTAAACATAGACAACTGTACTGCATTGAAATATATATGTGTGTGCGCCTGTTTGTGTATATATCTATCTATTTGCGTGTTTTTGTGTATATGGGACTTTTAAACAGTCATATTTATTGTATGTGAATACATATACATATATTTATTTATGTGTACACGTGCACACAGTATATCACGTACATTTGCGCGTAACATCACAGACAAAACTTCTGAGATGGCGTCATAGCTAAACAATGTAATAGTCGATAAATTGTTAACTATTCTAGCAGACACAATAATAATTAATGATACAAATTACAACATTCTTCACAAGTTGTTCATTCTTATCCTTTCATTGCTTATATGGCCAACACACACTTTCATAAACAAAACAAGACTCTCAGGTTGAAAAAAAATGTTCCTCGAGACTTCATACTAGAATGAAAACAGAAAAAAAAATGTTCCTCGAGACTTCATACTAGAATGAAAACAGAAAAAATGTTCCTCGAGACTTCATACTAGAATGAAACAGAAAAAACCTCAGATATCGATGACCAATGGCATGGCTATGTAATAATTCTCTTATTTATCAAGACAACTACATGTATACATCAAACTGTTAATTACATTGATTATAAAGACACTTTCAAATACTCACCATCTGTTGTTGATGAGAGCGTTGACTGTTGACTACTCTCCACGTTCACTATTAGAGGTGCTGGGGCTAGTGTTTACGAACGTTGATCTTATTGATGCTGAATGACGACAATGCACTTTTACAAAAGTGTTCAACCATAAAGGTGATTAAAACTAACTACGTAATGTAGACATTAACCAGCGATTCTCAAAGTTTGGTGATGTGTGTGTGTCACATTGAGGATAAAAAGGTAATCCGAAGTATCACAAATTATACAATTGTACAGTATTAGAGATATCCCAGTTGGCCCACACGCTAGTCCACATAGCTTGGAGGTTATGTGTCTAGTTCTCTGCCTCGCTAACTTGCCACATTCCACAGTATAAAGAATGAGAGATCTCATAGCTTGGAGGTTATGTGTCTAGTTCTCTGCCTCGCTAACTTGTCACATTCCACAGTATAAAGAATGAGAGATCTCATAGCTTGGAGGTTATGTGTCTAGTTCTCTGCCTCGCTAGCTTGTCACATTCCACAGTATAAAGAATGAGAGATCTCATAGCTTGGAGGTTATGTGTTTAGTTCTCTGCCTCGCTAACTTGTCACATTCCACAGTATAAAGAATGAGAGATCTCATAGCTTGGAGGTTATGTGTCTAGTTCTCTGCCTCGCTAACTTGTCACATTCCACAGTATAAAGAATGAGAGATCTCATAGCTTGGAGGTTATGTACTAGTCTCTGCAAACTTCTAAGTTGTATTCATTCACAGTTATTAAAGCTGACCAGAATCAACTCTGACTTGATTATGTAACAGGTCTTCACTGTACAAACTTACAAAGTGTGGTATTCATTCAATCAGTTTATTAAAGCTTTTTTGAACCAGGAATCGAACTCTTGACTATTGATTACGAAGCAGAGTTTCTAATCACTTGATTAAGCCAACATCCGTTCCATGCCCCAATAATTATGCAAACACTCATATTCAACCAGACTATTTCAACCAGACCCGGTGGGGAAATATACTTATGGAGGTTCAGTATAAAAGCACCTTCATGAACCTCTTCCATCAAAAATACACTTTTGTAGGTTCAGTATAAAATCACTTTCATGAACCTCTTCCATCAAAATGGAAATAATGATGTAGTAACATCCAACATTATCTCAAAGTCTTGAACCAAACCCATTCACCCCTCCTCCCCCTCCCCCTCCTCCCCATCTCTCTCTCTTTCCTTGAAGTTCACAAAGAAATAACACCAACAACTCAAACCTACCAAACAGTTATTGATAAAATAATGAAATTTCAAACAGACAAAATATCCGCCTGTTGTTCACGTATTAAATGACACGAGTACTTTTTCTAAACAATCTTCTTGTTTACGATATTTCAGGTACTTTATTCTGTTCTAGGGGCATGTGCGACTTACTTTTAAGTAGCACTGATGTCAGCAAAATGTCGAGCTGTCATAACTCACACCAGCCATTTGTCTCTCTATTCCAAGGGGAGACTTGTCAGTTGACAAAGTCAAAAGTTACCAGGTGTGTTTAACTTATAGCCAGAGCATATTTTGCTTTGTGACATACGTCTGTACACTAGTGTTATAGAAACATATATAGATTATATGTAGCATGGCCAACTTTCGAAATGTTGTCATTACTCTTGGAATAGAGCGATGTACGAAAATCAACAAATCTGAGGTGGTCAGACTGGATCAGATCAGATCTGGAGAAAATCGTTAGGGTGGCTGCGGTAATACTGAGGAAATAGGCGATAGAGCAAAGACTGGTATGTACAGTATTACATAAGAAGAGAAAAATTAATTATAAGATATGAAAAAAACCACACTCAACGTTTCGGTGCTTAAGACCTTTATCAAGAACACAAAAACTAAATTAACTAAAACATGATACTAACAAATGATCTGAATCAAGAGATACTGGCATACGTACCTGCGTGGCTCTTGGTCAGCATCTCGTGAATGATAGAAAGGACAGGAAATAGGAAGACTATTAGGTTACCGATTGGCTGGTCAATCGGAAAGGGTCAGTGGCAGGTTACGTAAGATATTGTTTGTACAGGTGGGAACAAAGATCCCACGTGGGAAGAGCAGGAGAGGTAGGTGGAAGAAACGTGAGATAATAGCGTTAATGACCGACATAGCATACTGATGTGTAAACACGTACACCCCCATACAACATGAGCACTATTCGGCTAATATGGATTGCATACTCTCCGATAACAAAGGCGGGTATGTACTCCAATGTTCCCGGGGGCGGTTTGTCAACAGTATCACACTGTAAGTGTTCCACAGATATGTATACCAGACGATAACGTGCAGAAGATAAGTATGTAAGTAAGAAAATGGGATAGAACATGACACTAGAACGGGTCCCAGTGACTAAACTAGGAATGTCTCGACCACCGTTCACCAAGAACGACTCGAGCCCTACTTGGCTAATATGCATCCTGTGTGTCCCGGGAACGAACACAGGCAGAATCCAATGTCGTATGGCTGGAACAGAGGGCAGAGAAGTGTCAAAAATGACACCCTAGAGTGTGAGCCGAATTCTGACGATGAATAGGGATGATAGTGTCATGTGATAATGCGTAGATATAAATAAGAACAGGGGAGGTGGCTGGAGAGTGGACAGACAGAAGAGGAAATGGTAGTGAGTCAATGGGTTTGTGGAAAGGGTAGATGAAATAGAGAGAATGAAATAAGAAGAAGAAAGACCAGTGGGCATAGACACTACGCGTGCTGAAGTCGTACATTGATACCTTTGGGTGACACTACACCCAAACGGTCAATCAACCGACATTCCAATGATAACCTGCTGCGGTCATCGGAGGAGCACGACACAAGACCGGTGATAGAGACATCTAACCTGCCGTGGTGACAGGGGCCATTGAAATGGACAGCTACCGGGGTAGGTGCACTGTTAGAGATATCCCGGAGGTGCTGAGCGAAGCGGTCACCAAGGCGCAAGCCTGTCTCACCTATATATGCCATCCCACAGCGCTTGCAGAGAATAGCATAAATAAGGTTGCTGGAGACACAAGTGAAGCCTTGTCGGATAGTAAAGGAAGTGTTAGGGAAGGAGATAGTAGTGGCCTGGAAGACGTAAGGACAGGTGTAGCAACGGAACCTAGAGCACGTGACAGTCCCCACGTGTCCCCAGGAGGTGGGGCCTACTGCGTACCAGAAGGTCGCGTAGGTTCTTGTCCTCCGGAAGGCCACCAGGGAGGAGAGGAAAGATCCGCGAGGAAGCTGGGTCTTCCCGGAAGATCCGCAGCTCACGGAGAAGGATACGGACAGCAGGGGTGTTGTGGGGATGAAAGGTGAGCACCAATTTGGTACGGTCACAAGGGGGACGGGTAGAAGGGGAGAGAGCGGTGTGACGAGAGATAGGTAGGACACGCCGAAGAGCGTTGATGAAAACCTCCTCAGGGTAAAGACGGCGTCGAAAGAAGTCGAGCATCTCGTGAGCACGGTGACGAAAATCATCGTCGTCATGACACAGGCGTCGGAGACGAAGTAGCTGAGAGAAGGGTAGAGAGTTGCGACAAGCCAAGGGGTGTGATGATGTATATAGAAGGTAGTTATGAGAGTCAGTGGACTTATAGTAAATAGTGGTAAGGAGAGATGAGACACCGATGGAGACAGTGATGTCAAGGAAGTTTACTGACGTGAGAGAGAGATGGCAGAGGTAAACTTGATGGACGGGTGGAAGTCACCGACGAATCGAATAAACTGTAGCAAGTCACTTTCCGACATGTCCGTAACTCCCACTCCGTCATCAATGTATCGGCGGTACATGAAAGGTATAGGGTCCAGATAACTCTGAAAGATGAGATGTTCCAAGTGTCCCATGAACAGGCAAGCATAACTGGGTCCCATCTTGGTGCCCATGGCAACGCCGCTAATCTGATCAAAGTATTCACCATTGAACTCGAAGGAATTCGTAGTAAGTACCAATTCAGCTAAGCGAGTGAGAGTAGTAGTGGCAATAGAGGGATGGGGTCGCTGATCGAGGAAGAGCTGGAGAGCAGCTAAGCCATCGCGATGGGGGATGGAGGTATAAAGGGAGCATACGTCCAACAGGAAGAGACGATAGGTGCGATCTGGGAGTAGGGAGGTTGAAAGAAAGGTAGATATAGCATGTGTGGTGTCCTTTAGGAAGGACGGAAGTGTCTCCACCAAGGGTCGGAAAATGCCGTCAAGAAAGGCCGAAATCGATTCGGTGGGGCAGGAGCAAGCTGAAACAATGGGTCGACCAGGGTTATTAGGCTTGTGGATCTTAGGAAGCAAGTAGAGACATGGATTGCCAAGATTGGCCTTCATGATACGAAGAGAATCTGCGCTAGGGGGAAGATCGTTCGCCACCCAGTGACTCTATTGGACACCGTTTACTGGGGCCGTTGCTGCGTCCGACTCTCAGTCGATACTTCGGAAGGTCCAAATGGCATGTTGCTGTATGAGTGGATGTCATCTAGAGGGGTTTCCAACCTCCAGAATCACGTGTATCTAATGTCCTGATTTTGCGGGTGTTCGCGACAATGAGAGAGCGGACATGTTAGCATTAACAGCATCGATCGTCGGGGAATTGAAGATGGATAATGGAATGTTCTTCGGTTTTTCGGCGACCGCCTGTTGGAAGAGTTGATGTTGAAACTAACTAGCGATATAAGAAGCTTGTAATTACATGTTGTACAAGCAGAACTACCAGCTTGAAGGGCAGAGATAATAGTGTTTTTAACCAGCGAGCCACGGGAACCTAAATTTACGTACTTTTCGACATATGTTGTGGGAAACTGAGCAGATATGGGTCTGCCGTTCAATAACAAATAATCGATGTCGTATGAAAACTTGCATACTTGCGTTATGATATGTATTCATTATGATTGATTGGAAAATCATCTTTGTATTTCAGTTAATAACGTTGTGTGCTCCGATCTCTTTCTTAAGCTGGAAGATCTCGATGACAGTGCAAGAACTCCGTGGCATCGGCGAGGGTCTCCGATGCAACTTTGAGGATGGTGAAAATGTGATGGAATTTTTTCTTAAATGTTATAATGTCAAAGTGTATGCGTACTAGTGATCCCATGACTTGCTAGTTAAACACATCCCTCTCTCATCCCCTTAAAAGTCCAGTCGTGCACAAACAACGTATTATTTCATACTTCTTAAAATAAATTATATGTAAACTTAACGTCAACTGCAGGGTCTGCATCCAACAGGCGGTCAGTGACCAACTCAAGAACGCCCACCTCATCCCATCTTCAAAGTTCGGACGATCGTTGCTTTTGATACAAACATATATGTTCTCATTACCGCCAACATACACATGCCCAGGATAGTACATACGTAAGATCTTGGTGGTTGGAAGCTTCGTTATAACCAGTTAAAGCAACATTCTTTATGTTTTTATAAAAACCATAGAACACTACTACAATCAAGGGAATGATCAAGAAAAACACCATAAAAATAAATCAACAAAACACCATGCAATATAAATCAACAAGACAAACACAATACAATATGAATCACCAAAAGAAACATAAATGAACCAGTGGCGGCTCGAGGTCATTTTTGCTAGTGGGGTCAGAAAAAAATTTCGAAAAAACCATTGTTTTTGGGTTAGGTCATATTTTAGCATTTACTATTATTTGTCTATTCCGGGAAGTTATTCCCCCTTTACTAGCATGATCTGGGGCTGCGGGCGCAAAAATAAAAAAGGACAACGTATTCCTGGGTCTGTGAGCTGGCACTGATCAAGACCTACCTCACCTCCTCGCGGTGACTCTGAAAAAAAGACAGAGGATCATGTCTGACTAAGTGGGTAGAAATCGAGAAAGATTCTCTGATATAGGTAGTAGAGCATGTGCAGACACGTCTCTCAGGTCCTAAATACTGAGTGAATGCATGCATCTCCGGGCAGATGTCTAATTAAAAAGTTGCATAAATGCAAATAAAATATCAGAAAAAACAAGGTACGAGAAGGTCACTTTTAAAAAAACATCGAAGATCAAAACCTGCATCTCAATACAAACCAAGATATTGACAATTTATAAAACAGAATTGATGGCTAATATATACGAGTATGTCAACGGCAACAAAATTGCGTCCACAATTTTGAATACCTTGGGGCATTGCTGACAAATGACGGCAATGCTATAAAAGAAATTTAAAGAATGTTGAGCATTGCTTTGCAAAAACTAAAAGAACTAACTAACCTATGGAAGAGAACTGACATAAGAACAACATTCAGGTGTTTAAGAGCCTGCGTTTTTCCATTGGCAATATATGGTTGTGAGACATGGACCATTGACAAAGTGGCGGAGAATATCAATTAATGCCTTTGAATGCAAATGCTACAGAAGAGTAGTTAGAATATCATGGACAGAGAAAAGAAAAAATGCTTCTGTTCTGCAACAGCTTGATATTAAAGAGAGTTGGCTATTAAGGAACACAAAATCAAGGAAAATTAAATATATTTCGAACACATCAAAGGACATGCGTGCATAGAGGAGATAATTTTGGAGTAAATGGTGCCTGGAAGAAGAACGAGAGGAAGATCTAGAAGATGATGGGTTCAAAATGTCATTGACGATCTGAGAGTGACTGCTTCTGACGCCGGTCAACTTGCACAGAGCAGAGAGTTTTTCAGGACTGTCGTCATAAGAGTTCTCGAAAAGACAAGCTACTTGATAATGATGAAATTGAATTTATTCAGATTATCAACTTATCAAATAGTGACCAGGGTGTTTTTAAAAAAGTGTTGGTCTTACCGTGAATACGGGTCTCCGGCATAAGAACCACGCATACGCATTTGTCAATTCCGCCAGACGCGCCCGTAACAAATAGATGATTTTGTAATATACATAATCCACTCGGTAAAATTGCCAACTGTTTCAAGCCGTTGAACATTGTCGAAAAACATATGTATATTGATTGAACGGGCGATTACCGTAAACTATTCTAGGATGTTAGTAACTTATTTAAATCATTTTCTATAATTGTATACTATTTTATATATATAATTTGGGATCCAATCGGTCAGGACTCAAAGGACTATTTAAATGCAAGGATACCCGTGCAACTGCGCAATGGGTTGACCGTCTAAGAATTTAGCCTCCGGTTGAATGAAAATGACATAATTGTCTCCTGCAATTATCATTGCAGGTAGAGGTCAAAGCTCAGAGACGCTATGTTAGATCGATATGTGGGGTCACAGGCTCATGGAGACAACGTCGGGCCAGGATTAGTGAGCTGGCACTAATCAAGACCCTGCCCCACCTCCTCGTGGTGCCCCTGGTAACAGACACTGGTTTCGGTCTGGTTAAGAGGACAGGGATCGAGGGAGAGCTACTCTGGTGTAGGTAGAGATGCAGAGGTGGTCACGCTGGATGGGATCCGCTCGCAACACAGACGAGCGGAATCCCAGAGTGACCACTAATGCTCGTCTCTCCCGGCCGATGGAAAAAGCTAGACGGATAAACATCAAGGGATGAGGGGTGCATCCTGAGAAGAGTCGTCGGCCCAAATGGGGCGAAACTTGGAGTCTGAAGGTAGGGTCCGAGTTAAGGAGGGAGACCCACCCAGAAAAAGGGTTGTCTTTTTAAAATTGCACAGAAAAAACTAACAAACTTATAATTTATAATTTGGCCACATGTTGCAGACATTGTTTTTGATGATGAACAACGTTTAGTGTATGCACTGTAATTAGTTCAGTGTCAAACAACGGAGACACGATGAAAGAAATAAACTCTCGTATTGCTATAGCAGCTAGTGCCTTCACTAAATTAACGAATATCTGGCAATCTCAAGACCTTAGTATATGCACAAAAGTTAAATTATTTAGGTCATGTGTGATTCCTGTACTGACCTACTGTTGTGAAAGTTGAAATCAACAAAGAAAATTGATAAGAAACTGGACAGCTTTGAGAATAAATGTCTCCGAAAATTATTAAAAGTAAAATGGAGTGATTTCGTTTCTAACAACTTAGTGAGAGATAGAACACACCAACAACCCGTATCAAATATTATAAGAAAACGAAGGTGGAAATATTTAGGTCATGTTCTTAGATCAGACGAAAAGAGGCTAAATCAACAAGTCCTTATGTGGTCACCAGTTGGAAAAAGAAAACGTCAAAGACCAAAGACCACTCTTCGACGAACCATCCAACAAGAAAGTAAACTATTGGGATGTAAAACCATACAAGATCTCCAACTGCTAGCAAAGAACCGCATCACATGGAGATCTAAAACCTCTGCCCTATGTGCCGGCTTTGGCACGAAAGGAACAAACTAACTAACTAACTGTAATTAGTTATTTAAAATATAATTAATTTTCTTTAAAACATATTGTAAACCCCCTCCCTTCCACTCCTCATCGTGCAGTGGATTTCACAAATATAAGAGGTGCAAAGAATGCCAAACTAGCCCATGTGTAGCAGTTCACGATCCGTTAACTGGTACAAGGTCCCAGGAAAATAGAGAGAAAAAAAAATATCGGATAAGAAAAGTATCGAGAAATAAATAAATCAAGAAGGGTCGAATGATGAATCCTGGTAAGGTAGTAGCTACCGTTAAATCTTAATCTTTACATACGTCAACATTAAATTTCAACACCAAAGCCTCCTAAAAGAACTTATACAAAGTTTATTTCGTGCATATCTGAATAAGGAAAATAAATGCATGTACCGACTTTCTATGTGATATGAGTCAACAAAAGAACATACATTGACCGTGCTTTAAACCTTTACTGCACTAGAAGTACTCAATGGCTGACTAATAGGTCAACAATTAACAAGGGAAAAAAAGGTTTTGGGAATTTTCCTCCTACTTTTATAGGGCACGCTCTACTCAAATAAGCCTTATGCTATTCACCCTGTTTTGACAACGCGGTTAATAAGAGACGTCCGACTTCCCTGTCCGACTTCGTTGAAATTCACACGTTAGATATCTACTCACACAGAGTTATTAAAGAATGTCAAACTGCTACGTTGCAGGTATTCACTACAAATCACTACGCCGTTCGCTACTCACACAGAGTTATTAAAGAATGTCAAATTCCTACGTTGTGGTGTTACTACACATCACACGCTGTTCACTACTCACAGAGTTAATAAAGAATGTCAAATTCCTACGTTGGAGTGTTTACTACAAATCACAACGCCGTTCGTTCCACACAGAGTTAATAAAGAATGTCAAATCCTAGTTGTGTGTTCACTACAAATCACAACGCTGTTCCTACTCACACAGAGTTCGCTATTCACACAGAGTTAATAAAGAATGTCAAAATCCTATTGTCACTACTCTCACACAGAGTTCGCTACTCACACAGAGTTAATAAAGAATGTCAAAATCCTACGTTGGGGTGTTCACTACAAATCACAACGCCGTTCGCTACTCACCCAGAGTTAATAAAGAATGTCAAAATCCTACGTTGTGGGTGTTCATTACAAATCACAACGCCGTTCGCTACTCACACAGAGTTAATAAAGAATGTCAAAATCCTACGTTGTGGGTGTTCACTACAAATCACAACGCTGTCCGCTACTCACACAGAGTTCGCTACTCACACAGAGTTAATAAAGAATGTCACTGTTAATTCACCACATTTCTCTAAGTTCCGTCCTCCTGACTTCACACTCTCTCTATCTCTTACGCTCATTGGGATCAAAATTACGTCCATCTCCTCAACTTCTCAGAGTAACTGTTCTTTTACGCTCACTAAGAAAATATGTCCTTCTCCTCAACTTTAAGAGTAACTGTTCTCTTACGCTCACTAAGAAAAATATGTCCTTCTCCCTCAACTTCTCAAGAGTAACTGTTTTCTTACGCTCACTAAGAAAAATATGTCCTTCTCCTCAACTTCTCAAGAGTAACTGTTTTCTTACGCTCACTAAGAAAAATATGTCCTTCTTCCACAACTTCTCAAGAGTAACTGTTTTCTTACGCTCACTAAGAAAAATATGTCCTTCTCCTCAACTTCTCAAGAGTAACTGTTTTCTTACGGTCACTAAGAAAATATGTCCTTCTCCACACTCTCAAAGTAACTGTTTTCTTACGCTCACTAAGAAAAATATGTCCTTCTTCCACAACTTCTCAAGAGTAACTGTTTTCTTACGCTCACTAAGAAAAATATGTCCTTCTCCTCAACTTCTCAAGAGTAACTGTTTTCTTACACTCACTAAGAAAAATATGTCCTTCTCCTCAACTTCTCAAGAGTAACTGTTTTCTTACACTCACTAAGAAAAATATGTCCTTCTCCTCAACTTCTCAAGAGTAACTGTTTTCTTACGCTCACTAAGAAAAATATGTCCTTCTCCTCAACTTCTCAAGAGTAACTGTTTTCTTACGCTCACTAAGAAAAATATGTCCTTCTCCCACAACTTCTCAAGAGTAACTGTTTTCTTACGCTCACTAAGAAAAATATGTCCTTCTTCCACAACTTCTCAAGAGTAACTGTTTTCTTACGCTCACTAAGAAAAATATGTCCTTCTCCTCAACTTCTCAAGAGTAACTGTTTTCTTACGCTCACTAAGAAAAATATGTCCTTCTTCCACAACTTCTCAAGAGTAACTGTTTTCTTACGCTCACTAAGAAAAATATGTCCTTCTCCTCAACTTCTCAAGAGTAACTGTTTTCTTACGCTCACTAAGAAAAATATGTCCGTCTCCTCAACTTCTCAAGAGTAACTGTTTCTTTACGCTCACTAAGAAAAATATGTCCTTCTCCTCAACTTCTCAAGAGTAACTGTTTTCTTACGCTCACTAAGAAAAATATGTCCTTCTTCCACAACTTCTCAAGAGTAACTGTTTTCTTACGCTCACTAAGAAAAATATGTCCTTCTCCCACAACTTCTCAAGAGCAACTGTTTTCTTACGCTCACTAAGAAAAATATGTCCTTCTCCTCAACTTCTCAAGAGTAACTGTTTTCTTACGCTCACTAAGAAAAATATGTCCTTCTCCCTCAACTTCTCAAGAGTAACTGTTTTCTTACGCTCACTAAGAAAAATATGTCCTTCTCCCTCAACTTCTCAAGAGTAACTGTTCTCTTACGCTCACTAAGAAAAATATGTCCTTCTCCTCAACTTCTCAAGAGTAACTGTTTTCTTACGCTCACTAAGAAAAATATGTCCTTCTCCTCAACTTCTCAAGAGTAACTGTTCTCTTACGCTCACTAAGAAAAATATGTCCTTCTCCTCAACTTCTCAAGAGTAACTGTTTTCTTACGCTCACTAAGAAAAATATGTCCTTCTCCCACAACTTCTCAAGAGTAACTGTTTTCTTACGCTCACTAAGAAAAATATGTCCTTCTCCTCAACTTCTCAAGAGTAACTGTTCTCTTACGCTCACTAAGAAAAATATGTCCTTCTCCCACAACTTCTCAAGAGTAACTGTTCTCTTACGCTCACTAAGAAAAATATGTCCTTCTCCCTCAACTTCTCAAGAGTAACTGTTTTCTTACGCTCACTAAGAAAAATATGTCCTTCTCCCACAACTTCTCAAGAGTAACTGTTCTCTTACGCTCACTAAGAAAAATATGTCCTTCTCCCTCAACTTCTCAAGAGTAACTGTTTTCTTACGCTCACTAAGAAAAATATGTCCTTCTCCCACAACTTCTCAAGAGTAACTGTTTTCTTACGCCCACTAAGAAAAATATGTCCTTCTCCTCAACTTCTCAAGAGTAACTGTTCTCTTACGCTCACTAAGAAAAATATGTCCTTCTCCTCAACTTCTCAAGAGTAACTGTTTTCTTACGCTCACTAAGAAAAATATGTCCTTCTCCCACAACTTCTCAAGAGTAACTGTTCTCTTACGCTCACTAAGAAAAATATGTCCTTCTCCTCAACTTCTCAAGAGTAACTGTTTTCTTACGCTCACTAAGAAAAATATGTCCTTCTCCCACAACTTCTCAAGAGTAACTGTTTTCTTACGCTCACTAAGAAAAATATGTCCTTCTCCTCAACTTCTCAAGAGTAACTGTTTTCTTACGCTCACTAAGAAAAATATGTCCTTCTTCCACAACTTCTCAAGAGTAACTGTTTTCTTACGCTCACTAAGAAAAATATGTCCTTCTCCCTCAACTTCTCAAGAGTAACTGTTTTCTTACTCTCACTAAGAGAAATATGTCCTTCTCCCACAACTTCTCAAGAGTAACTGTTCTACTGTCCAAACCAAAAGCTCCCAACTGTCCCTTCTCTGGTTCGAGATCCTCGATTTAACGGGAGTCCTCGCCTACCTCGGGTTAGAACCTTTTGCATGAATTTAACACTCTACTTGTCAGCAATTTGGGACTGGTAAACAAATTTATTTACTACTAACTTGGTCAAGGACGCCAAGTACAATAAGGGGGTTTTCTTTATTTCTCTGTTGACCCCCGTCCTTACCCCTAGTTAGCATAACAGTGAAACTGTTACACATGATGTACATACCACACATAATTATAGCATGAACCTCCACTTTTTGTCTAAACTGTATAAAAGCAGAGATATTGCTTTTCAAATTTGAATTGGATTTTTTTTATTTGGAATGGTTACATTGCAACAGTAAACAGCTTATATTTATAGACCAAGAAAAGGCATTTGATAGAGTAAACAGGTGCAAACTATGGAAGATCCTTGAAGAATATGGCGTCCAAGGACAACTATTAGGTAACATCATGGCCTTATATCAAGATAGCCAGAGTACAGTAAGAACTACAGAAGGAATGACCGACTGGTTCTCCATTACATCAGGTGTTAGACAAGGTTGTGTCCTTTCACCACTACTCTTTATCGCATATATGGATAAAATAACTCAAGAGTCGAATTCAGATAATGATGAAATAAATGAACTGCTTTTTGCAGATGATCAGTGCCTGATACATCAAAATGAACAAGATCTACAACATCATATTGACACTTTGAACAATAATTGTGTGAAACATGACATGAAAATCAACAACACTAAAACAGAAATAATGAATATGGGAAGAAAACATAATAATCTAGACATCCATGTCAATGGCACTAAAATAAACCAAGTGAAAGAATTCAAATACTTAGGAAGCATATTCACAGAAGACGGAAAACTAGATAGAGAGATAGAGGCTAAAGTACAAAAAGCAAATGCTGTAACCTACCAGCTAGCCCCATTGTTAAGGCACCCAAAATTTCACAGGCAGCTAAGAAACAAATGATCAACAGCATTTTTATACCTACTTTGTGTTACCAGAGCCAAACATGGACATTGAGCAAAGCGCAGTCACAAAAATAACTACATGTGAAATGCGTTGCCTGAGAAAAGTTACCAACAACACAAGAAAAGACAGAATCACCAACATCAGCATAAGAAAGAAAGTTGGCACAAAACCGTGCTTGAATTATATAGATAAACAAAGAATGAAGTGGTTTGGCCACTTAATAAGAATGCATCCAAACTCCACAGTATACAGAGTCTTCTACAACAGAACATCGGGAAAGAAGGCAAGAGGAAGACCACGGAAAAGATGGTTAGATGGCGTGGCAGCATCCTGTGAAAGAGCAAAGATAACAATCACACAAGCCACCAGAACAGCGCAAGACAAAAACAGAAAACCACGACACTGGGCAACAACCCGGTAGCAGTGTGACGACAAAAGAAGAAAGAAGACATTGCAACAACCATATCAACAAAACCAATTGATTTAGACATTTTTTGTAGGTTCACCCTATAATTATGGGTGATATGTACATCATATGCAAGTTTGACATTCTTTGCACTTCTTATGTTTTGAAATTTACTGCACGATGAAAGGGGGCTTACAATATATTTTCAAGAAAATTAATTATGTTTTAAATAACTAATTACAGTTCATACACTATAAACATTGTTTATCATCAAAAACAATGTATTTTGCAACATGTGCCCAAATTGTATGACAATATGTTTGTTAGTTTTTTTTATGTTAATTTTTTTTAAAGACAACCCTTGTTCAGGGTGAGTCTCCCACCTTAAGCCCAAGGTTCGGACAGCACAGAGGCATATGTGAGCACGAGAGAACTGACGGAGTTGGTAAGGCAGGCACAAGGGCAGAACGAGCCCGCATGCGGACGATGCACGGATGGGCCCACATAGGGCGAAACCCGGGCCCCCATCGCAGGGATAGGGGCCCGAGTTAAGCCCCAGGCCCGGACAGCCCAGGCAAATATGAGCACGGTGAGAGCTGACGGAAATGGTTAGGCAGGCACCAGGACAGAGCGAGCACGCATGCAGCCGATGCACGGGTGGGCCCACCGGTGGGCAGACGTGAACGTCGCGGCAGGCATGGGAGGTGTGGCAAGCGTGGCAGGCGCGAGGGTGAGCGGTCCACCCAAACGTGCAGAAAACTGGATAGCCCAGCAGCGGTTGAAGCCAGTGCGCGTTTCCGCTCGCACGAAACTACTGCTGCCTTGTAGTTTGATTGGGGACAAGTTAGCTGGGCAGATGACGCTCATCATCCCGGCAGGCAGGTCGTCTAAGGGTCGGTGCCCTGAAAGAAAATAGCAACCTGCTGTCTTGTGGGTTTGGCTGGGGACAGCAAAAGGGTAACAGACAGCGAACCCAGTAAACGCTGGTTGAAATCGGACACTTCACCGAAGGATAAGCACTAGAGCTCCAATTGATACTGAACGTTGTGACGTAAAATTGCGTTCTTGGCAAAGGCTGTGCATGCATCACAAATAGAATGATAAACGTAGCCGAAAAAGAACGACCGCAGAGAGAGAGAGAGAGAGAGAGAGAGAGAGAGAAAGAGAGAGAGAGATCGCTATGTTAACATGGTGTAGACAGACCCTGAAAAGAACGACCCGAAGAAAATGTGCGCTGGATATTTCTTGAAGCATTAGAGCGGCTGAATTTCTGACTGTATATAATATTTTTATATAACAATATTTTATATTATTATGATTGTTATATTATTATGATGTAATATTTATATTTTAGTGTTATATATTCGATTTCAAAGCTAATCAGTATCAAGTTAAAAGTAATAATTATGAAGAAATAATTTCTAAAATAATAAGTACACGTTACTCGTTATATTGGGGAGACCCGGGCCCCACTTCCCCTTAACGACCAGCCGCCCCTGAAATGAACATGTAGTGTAGTGCTTGCAACGAAAATGGGTACACACTAGTTATCACACAGGGATAGAGATAATAACAATATGTTAACTTATCTAATGACACGGATCATGGTAACGATGTCGAGATTGTGTCTACAATTTGTTCACGCACTTGCCTGTCCATGTCGAGGAGGTTGTCAATGTATACATTATACTTCAGTCACAGAGACAAACCAGTTTGTGACATAATTAATCACTCCTGTCATCTTGACTAGCTTTCTCAACATGAAGCAATTATATGTTTGTTCGTTGGTAGAGCTCTAGCTGTTAACAATGTACGTTTACTAATGTTTATGGTATCACATTTGTGTTAAAATTGTTGGAAAAATGTAGTCCTGTCGACTCCATGTTGATGTCTTCCTGTGTAAGACAAGGAAATAAATGTTGTTTACTTCACAGAAATAACTAAGCAGATACCAGTGAGAATAGAGCTAAGAAAGAGACACTGGCGATGGATAGGACACACATTGAGAAGACCGACAAGAAACATTGCAAGACAAGCTTTGTCTTGGAACCCGCAGGGAAAGAGGAGATGGGTAAGGTCGGAAAATAGCTGGAGAAGAGAGCTGGAGACTGATATTAAAAGGATAGGCAAGACGTGGAAAGAATTGAAAGGGATAGCAAGAGAGAGGAGGGCTGGAAGAAGTTTGTTGAAGACCTGTGCTCCGTTGGGAGCTGAAAGGTGAAGAAGACTCCATGTTAGTGTTTCACTGTATCAGACAAAGAAATTTGGGTTGTCGACTCCATGTTGGTGGGGTTTTTTTACCTGTGCAGGGCAGTGCAGGTTATGCTGTTGATTTCATTTTGGTGTTTTACCAGCTTCAGACAGTGAAGTTTGTGCTATTGCCTCTACAATAATGTTTTACCAGCGTCAGACAGTGAAGCTTCTAATATTGCCTCCACAATAATGTTTTACCAGCTTCAGACAGTGAAGTTTGTCTATTCCTCCACAATAATGTTTTACCAGCTTCAGACAGTGAAGTTTGTGCTATTTCCTCCACAATAATGTTTTACCAGCTTCAGACAGTGAAGTTTGTGCTATTTCCTCCACAATAATGTTTTACCAGCTTCAGACAGTGAAGTTTTGCTATTTCCTCCACAATAATGTTTTACTAGCTTCAGACAGTGAAGTTTCTACTATTGCCTCCACAATAATGTTTTACCAGCTTCAGTCAGTGCAGTTTGTGATATTGCCTACACAGTAATGTTTTACCAGCTTCAGACAGTGAAGTTTCTATTATTGCCTCCACAATAATGTTTCACCAGTTTCAGACAGTGAAGTTTCTACTATTGCCTCCACAATAATGTTTTACCAGCTTCAGACAGTGAAGTTTGTGCAATTGTCTCCACAATAATGTTTCACCAGCTTCAGACAGTGAAGTTTCTACTATTTCCTCCACAATAATGTGAATTTTAGCTATTTTCTACGATGGTGTTTACCAGCTTCAGACAGTGAAGTTTGTGCTATTTCCTCCACAATAATGGTTTCAGTTCAGACAGTAAGTTTTATGCCTCCACAATAATGTTTTACCAGCTTCAGACAGTGAAGTTTGTGCTATTGTCTCCACAATAATGTGAATTTTGAGCTATTTTCTCCACGATGGTGTTTTATCAGTCAGACAGTGAAGTTTGTGCTTTTGCCTCCACGATGGTGTTTTCCCTGATGATTATTTTGGACGGACCTGGTTACAAAACCTTTCATTCAAATTTATAGAACTGCTTCCCAATGTTATGTTATGTTATGCGATCGACGTCATGGCACATTGGGCATTCCCGTTCGTGCTCTGTCCTCCGCGTTGCAGCAGCCATCCCAAAGTCCATTTGCTCACCGTACCCATGAGAAGTTGATTGGTATACCTTCTCTCTCTCTACCACGAAGACGACACTGTCTGGCATGCCCAAACTTAATGCCTAAGTCTCGAACTCGATCCAGTGTCTGAGATTCGCTCATGTCACATAAATAAAAACCTACCGCATTGATGATATCGGCTCTGTCCATGCTTCTGCCCGCTTGAGTTGGGGCATTGTTTACAAGAAAGTCAGCACGCTCGTTACCCTGAACTCCAGCATGTACAGGTGTGTACAGTCAAGCCATTTCCTTAAGATGTGATCTCCGAATGATGTCCACCCATTCCACACGCAGACTTCCATATTCAATCCTTTGAAGCATATTCATTGAGTCTGATATGATAATCGTATGGGTTACGTGTAGCTTCCCCAATGAATAATTAGGGGGCACTACCACTAATTGTTCAGTCTTTTACTCCGGAGGAGACTGTCTTGGCTCTCTTACAGCTTAGATCGCACGTACATGTAGGTTGACATGTCTATTATCAGGACATCCCAAGAGGTGGGGATGCAATGTCTAGACAGAGTGCTTCTTGATAATTAAAGTAATAGTAATCGCTTATGTGCCCGATACAGTAGTTAACATCACATGTGTTAGAACTAGAAAACTCGACTAATTTATTAAGGCGATAGAGCAAAAACAGGTATATACAGTATTACATAAGAAGGAAAAATTAATTATAAGATATGAAAAAACAACACTCAACGTTTCGGTGCTTAGACCTTTATCAAGAACAAAAAACTTACAAAAAAACTAAATTAACTAAAACATAATACTAACAAATGATGTGAATCAAAAGATACTGGCATACGTACCTGCGTGGCTCTTGGTCAGCATCTCGTGAATGATAGAATAGACAGGAAATAGGAAGACTATTAGGTTACCGATTGGCTGGTAAATCGGAAAGGGTCAGTGGCAGGTTACGTAAGATATTGTTTGTACACGTGGGAACAAAGATCACACGTGGGAAGAGCGGAGAGGTAGGTGGAAGAAACGTGAGATAATGGCGTTAATTACCGACATAGCATACTGATGTGTAAACACGTACACCCCCATACAACATAAGCCCTATTAGGCTAATATCGATTGCATACACTCCGATAACAAAGGCGGGTATGTACTCCAATGTTCCGGGGTTGTCAACAGTATCACACTGTAAGTGTTCCACAGATATGTATACCAGACGATAACGTGCAGAAGATAAGTATGCAAGTAAGAAAATTGGATAGAACATGACACTAGAACGGGTCCCAGTGACTAAACTAGGAATGTCTCGACCACCGTTCACCAAGAACGACTCGAGCCCTACTTGGCTAATATGCATCCTGTGTGTCCTGGGAACGAACACAGGCAGAATCCAATATCGTATGGCTGGAACAGAGGAACAGATTGCTACACTGTAATCTGGTGAAACGGTTAGACATAGCAGAGGAGTTACCGATTAGGTAGTAATGTAAGCAGAGCTGAGAAGGGCATGATATTTATTTGCACAACATACAGGCAATATCTCAGAGTGTCTGCGACTATACTCTCTCTCTCGCGATCACCTAAAGACCGATGTACCAGATCTCTCCATAAATTCGTTCATGGGGAAATCTGATTCGGTTACTGGTTATTGGTTACTAAACTGACGTCATTGCACTCTGGGCAGACCCATAGGTGCTCAGTCTCCCCAACAGAAATCGAAGAGTATGCATACTGATGGTTCCTGTGGCTCGCTGATTAAACACACCTCTCACTCTGCCTCTCAGGCATCCTGTTCGACTTGAACAACGGGTAACTCCAAACTGCTTAAATCGCTTGATCGATTCAACATCGATTATAGTGTCCTCATCCAACAGAGAGTCGCGAAGAGACCGAAGAATATCCCCTTATCCATCTTCAACTCCCCAACAATCGATGCTGTTGATGCAAGCCTGTCCGCTCTCTCATTACCGTAAACATCCGCATGCCCAGGACAGTATATCCACGTAAGCCGTTGGAGGTTAGAAACTTCTATAGACGACATCCACTCATACCGAAACCTGCCCGTCTGGATCTTGTGAAGCATCGACTGAGAGTCAGATACAACAACTGCCCCAGTAAATGAAGTCCCAGAAACCCAATGGAGGGCACCAGTAACGGCCTCAACCTCCATCCTCATACTAGAAGTAGTTGTCCTGTATGCCCCACTTCGCTCTGCAACAACCATACCATGCGCATTAGCCAAGAAACCCCAGCCAGATTTCTCACCACGTTGAACCGACCCATCGGTATATACAACAACATCATCATCCCTTGCATTATCTTCTATCAGTTGCTTAACTGCGAGATCAGCCTTCATGTTGCTCCAATCTCTACATTCTCTTCCAAGAGTAATGATAACGTTGAGATAGTTCATCATGCTACCATCTGTTGGGATCCATTCTTCCCTTTTGGTAGGGTCGCAACCGTAGTCAACTGGCCAATTGTTATCTCAGCCTGGGCCATCCACGACATGCCACGCTTGATTCTCATGCCCTTAACATCATTAGTGTTCTTGTGTAGTGGGTGTCTCTTATCCGAAGTAACCCGCATATATGCCTTGGTTTGGGCGATACGGTCGTAAATAATATCTGATTCATGCAGCCTTAGCATGGGTGGGTTTGGTCACATCTTCAGCGCCATTTGGAGCTCTGGTGCTTATCCTTCGGCGATGTATCCGGATTCAGCCAGCGTTTACTGGGTTCGTTCTCCGTTAGCCTTTGGCTGTCCCCAGCCGTCCTGCAAGGCAGCAGGTTGACTTCTACACATCTAGGACACATGCATTCGATTTCAGTCAAACCTCCTTAGTCGCCTCTTACGACATGCGTGGCAGGTAACAGTGGCTCTATTCTTTACACCCCAAATTAGGGCCCTGGTAACCATTCGGGCGTGCGACTATACAAGTCTCCTGGTCGACGTTTAGGGATCGATAGATGCTACAAAAACCATGCAAGGGATCGAAATACTGATTCCAACAACCGCACACACCAAAACGCCTGTAGGTGTAAAGTTATGTCACCCAAAGTCAAGCTGGTTGGTTGTACCAGAATCACCCGGTTTTAGATAAGCTCTGTTAATGATTGATTCTCTTGTACTGCTACCTAGAAAACAAAACAGAGAAATGTTATAACATAACTTACTGACTGGTCCTGTCAGTCCGGCTGATATAAACATATATGTCTTGTGTCCAACATTTCGTTTACTTGTAAAGAAAATTACTTGTAATAAAACTACTTGTAATAAAATTATGTGTAATAAAATTACTTGTAAGACAGTTACTTGTAAGGAAATTAATAATACTAATTCCTCTCGTACCGTTATACGTTACATATGGCCTGCAAGTAATTTCTCCATACCGCTCTATCCTGGGCAACTCGCTAAATCTCCTCCGTGGAACTGAGACCGATATTTCTTGCCTTTCTCAGCAAAGTTCGTTTCAGGGTCTCCTTAGGTCGTCCTCTCTTTCTTGAACCCTTTGCATCCCACTTCAATGCCTGCTTTGATATTCGTTGATCATTTCTCCTCAAGGCGTGTCCAATATATCTCCATCTTCTCTTTCTTATAACAGTTGTCACTAGTGGTTGACCAGACATGTCTCTGATTTCATCACTTCTCCTGAATTCATTCCATTTTATATTAATTATTTTTCGCAGACATCTATTTTTAACTTGCTTTCTATATCTTTAGTCATTTTCCAACTCTCGCTGGCATATGTTAGGATTGATACAACATTTGAATTCAAAATTCGTAATTTAGTTTCAATACTATATAACTTGCAGTTCCATATTTTATTTAGACTTTTAAAAGCTGATGTTGCTTTGCCAATTTGTATCATAATTTCTTTTTAACATTTCCTGTGCGATCAAAATTGCTACCTAAATAGGGGAACTGCTCTGTTATTTTTTTCATTTTAGATTCCAGGGTGATATCTTCATTACTTGCCATATGTGTCTTCATTAAGGAAATGACTTGTAAGAAAATTACTGTTACACAACACCCAGATACTGTTAAACGACACTCAGATATTATTAAACGACACTCAGATATTGTTAAACGACACTCAGAAAGTGTTGTACAAAATACGATTTATGTTAGACATTACACGCGTAACGTTATACAAGACACCGTTACTGGCACACAACACAACATTACTGGACACACAACAACATTACTGACACACAACACACTTTTACTGACACACAACACACTATTAC
The DNA here is from genome assembly GCA_020796225.1 of Arion vulgaris. Taxonomy (NCBI): domain Eukaryota; kingdom Metazoa; phylum Mollusca; class Gastropoda; order Stylommatophora; family Arionidae; genus Arion; species Arion vulgaris. The sequence goes on from CM036767.1 coordinate 26,300,150, forward strand.
TGACACACAACACACTATTACTGGCACACAACACACTATTACTGGCACACAACACATCGTTACCAAGATAGATTATAATATTACCAGCACACAAATCTGCTTCAATATTAGGGTTAGAAATAATGATGTTATCATGTCATATGTTATGCTAATAGTCTGCGCCTTGCTACTATTAAATTATCTATAGTGCGTTTCAAAACGTTCGGTCAACGATTGACCTCAAATATCTCCATATTCATTGCATGGATGAACGTGATTTTTTTACATGTGGTGTTGTATTTCCGATGTCCCAACGATTGTCTAAAATTCAATGTTGCAGGTAGTGTACTTTTCTTGCAACGGCGAATTCCTTTGATCTTTTCAAACCTAGTAATTATCTGGTGCTGGAAGAAAATAATTTACCGTACATTTTAAAATCACATATTTTCGGCATAGGCGTATGTACAATTCGAATTTTGGAGGGTGAGATAACTCATATTATATAAATCATATAAAGTGTTTACTCACTTTGATGAGCCTAACATTTTGTAATACACCTATGCTCTGAAAACACAAACGGTAAATTGTAACTGAACACACCGGAAGGATCATTATACATTTTTAAAGTGCGATAAATCGATTAAAATCGGAAAACTACGTGAAAAATGCAAGTCGTGGAACTTGCAACATCTCACAAATATGAAGGGGTAATACTTCTCATTGTATGGTTGGCCAAGGAGATGGTCACTTTTATATACTTTACATAAAGAAAATGTTAAACCATACGTTTGTTATTGAGTAAAAAAATATCAACATCGGGACACTACGATCATTAGATCATATGAAAAGTTACATCAATTACGGTCAAGCGGTTGCAGAGATATTAAATTTCCCCGCGGAAAATCAATTTGAAACGCACTATAATACTACTACAGCTGTTGTTATCGAATACATCTACCGATATAGTGTTGCGGTATCTAGTCCGTGTATACACAGTAAATGGAAGCTTACAGTCTAGTCTGTGTATACACAGTAGATGGAAGCTTACAGTTTAATCCGTGTATACACAGTAAATGGAAGCTTACAGTCTAGTCCGTGTATACACAGTAGATGGAAGCTTACAGTCTAATCCGTGTATGCACAGTAGATGGAAGCTTACAGTCTAGTCTGTGTATACACAGTAGATGGAAGCTTACAGTCTGTGTATACGCAGTAGATGGACGTTTACAGTCTAGTCTGTGTATACACAGTAGATGGAAGCTACAGTCTAGTCGTGTATGCACAGTAGATGGAAACTTACAGTCTAGTCTGTGTATACACAGTAGATGGAAGCTTACAGTCTGTGTATACGCAGTAGATGGAAGTTTACAGTCTAGTCTGTGTATACACAGTAGATGGAAGCTTACAGTCTAGTCTGTGTATACACAGTAGATGGAAGCTTACAGTCTAGTCTGTGTATACACAGTAATTGGAAGCTTACATTCCAGTCTGTGTATACACAGTAGAGGAAAGCTTACAGTAGTCCGTGTATACACAGTAGATGGAAGCTTACAGTCTAGTCTGTGTATATACAGTGTCGTATATTTGTAGTCGAGTCCCTGTATATAGTCGTACGCAAATTATCGAATTGTTGTATACAATTTTCTGCAACTACAACAAATTCTATTCTGTGTAATTTCTGCAGCTCTGCTCTCGGCTTCTTTGACTTCCTCTTCTACCGTTTTCTACCAGGTATTTTGACTTCATCCTTTTTTTTCTCAGGAACTTCGAGTCCATTATGAGTCTAGTTATGTTATCTTCTCTTTTTTTGTCATGATTTTGTCTTCTTCTTCGAACGCTCCATATCGACCACTTGTTAACCACTCTGTGTGATTTGTATGTAATCTGAGCCTAAGAGCGATTGCACTTTGTGCCAGTTATGCACCTACAAGTAGGTCAGGACATCCGATTTCTGCGATGCTTTTTATTTACTAGGATAGCTTTCCTAGGACCTATATCAGTTGCCTCTTACGACATGCCTTGTAGGTCGCAGTGGTACTATTCTTTGCTCTCCTTGCGGGCTCGACACCACACAGGCGGATTTTGTGTTCAACAAATACATTTTTTCTGGTAAACCTCCATTTAAATTAGTTTCTCTTACACGCATATGTACTTATTATTATTTCTGATAATCTGATACGGATCTCGAAACATATATGTGGTCACGTGTCTAACTCAATTCACATCCACTAACTCTCGAACATTTGCAGTGTCCGTTAGAACTCACTTCCTGTAGTTTCAGTTTCAAGATGGCAGCTGTCGGCTGTGTTCAGACTGTGGTGGCGTAGAGCTTGGACTATCCCGTTCAATTTCAGGGGTTTCTTTTCTGGTTCATGTATTCAATTTCCGGGGTTTCTTTTCTGGTTCATGTATTCAATTTCTGGGGTTTCTTTTCTGGTTCATGTATTCAATTTCAGGGGTTTCTTTTCTGGTTCATGTATTCAATTTCCGGGGTTTCTTTTCTGGTTCATGTATTCAATTTCTGGGGTTTCTTTTCTGGTTCATGTATTCAATTTCTGGGGTTTCTTTTCTGGTTCATGTATTCAATTTCAGGGGTTTCTTTTCTGGTTCATGTATTCAATTTCAGGGGTTTCTTTTCTGGTTCATGTATTCAATTTCAGGGGTTTCTTTTCTGGTTCATGTATTCAATTTCTGGGGTTTCTTTTCTGGTTCATGTATTCAATTTCTGGGGTTTCTTTTCTGGTTCATGTATTCAATTTCTGGGGTTTCTTTTCTGGTTCATGTATTCAATTTCAGGGGTTTCTTTTCTGGTTCATGTATTCAATTTCAGGGGTTTCTTTTCTGGTTCATGTATTCAATTTCAGGGGTTTCTTTTCTGGTTCATGTATTCAATTTCTGGGGTTTCTTTTCTGGTTCATGTATTCAATTTCTGGGGTTTCTTTTCTGGTTCATGTATTCAATTTCTGCACGCGGGATATGTATGTTCATCGTGGGAATTTTCTTTTCGATGGATGGCCTTGGCCTTGCTGTGCTTGGATGTGGCCTTGCTGTGGTTGGATGTGGCCTTGCTGTGGTTGGATGTGGCCTTGCTGTGGTTGGATGTGGCCTTGCTGTGGTTGGATGAACTCTGATGTCTCCTCCTTGTATTTGTCCTTTGTGATTGCTTTATTTCACCAAGATGGTTAAACGGTATTTGTGAGGTATTCAATCGTCCACGCTAACGAAGGATATGCTAGGTGTTCACCGAGATGGTTAAACAGTATACTTGAGGTATTCAGTCGACCACACTGACGAAGGATATGCACGAGTTTATCATAATCATAGTCCACTAGCATATCTAAAACTATTGAGATTGTCTGTAATGTGAAGACCTCCTTCGATGAGAAGACCATGTAGACGGTGCTCTTCTGAGCTCCTAGCCAGTTCAGCTAATCCATGGATCTGCAACAGTATCCATAAGCACAAAATCTATTATACAAATGATATTGCCACATTACGATACACAATAAATTGGTATTGAAAGAAACCAATGCATGAAAGCTTTGATGAAATCTTAATTTTTTTTTGGCAAGCGACAATGCCATAATGGTGATCCAGTCATTTTCCTATTATTTGCAAAATATGAAGGATTAATATATATGATATGTATATACATATATATATATATATATATGTGTGTGTTGGCAGGTGGTGAATTGGTCTGGGGCGGGAGTAAAGTTAGGTAATATACTGAATATTGAAATTGTGGCATATCCTGTACAGGACGTAGCTATCAACCACAGTAAACGAGTCGTTGATTTTCTAGGCATCCCTTATACGTTTAGCGGTTTGCATTGCAATTCTAAACGGTGAGGTCTATTGTTACCTTTCGTAAAAATCCCACGGAAACTAATTTGTTTCTAAACTGCCTGCGGCGAAGTTTGAACCAGGTACGCTTGGGTTATGAATCAAGCTCACTATCGCTTAAGCTACAGACGCCCACTTAATATACTGAATATACCCTTGATAAGATGGGTTTTTTATGGGATTTGTAGAATGAAGGCTCTTGACGAGGAAGGTTGACCTGGTCACGTTTGCTACTGTTTTACGTTAAGTCTATATTGTCCTCGTGCTTCATAGCTGCATCCGTTGTACACACACACATATATATAAAAATAGTTTTGAATTTGTCTATATCTTTTCTAACCACTTGTTTTCTGTTGGCAACGTTTTTAAACTCTTGTGGCAGCTTTGCAGAGGTTATTGTGAGTCCATGGTGTCGTAGCATTTCGTTGATGTCCTCCCATTGATGGTCTAGCCTTCTTCTCAGTCTGTCTACATCTTATATTCAAATTGCAGTCTATAAAATATTATTTCTTATATTCAAATTGCAGTCTATATAACATTATTTTTTATATTCAAATTGCAGTCTATATAACATTATTTCTTATATTCAAATTGCAGTCTATATAACATTATTTCTTATATTCAAATTGCAGTCGATATAACATTATTTCTTATATTCAAATTGCAGTCTATATAATATTATTTCTTATATTCGAATTGCAGTCGATATAACATTATTTCTTATATTCAAATTGCAGTCGATGTAACATTATTTCTTATATTCGAATTGCAGTCTATATAACATTATTTCTTATATTCAAATTGCAGTCTATATAACATTATTTTTTATATTCAAATTGCAGTCTATATAACATTATTTCTTATATTCAAATTGCAGTCGATATAACATTATTTCTTATATTCAAATTGCAGTCTATATAATATTATTTCTTATATTCAAATTGCAGTCTATATAACAATATTTCTTATATTCAAATTGCAGTCTATATAACATTATTTCTTATATTCAAATTGCAGTCGATATAACATTATTTCTTATATTCAAATTGCAGTCTATATAATATTATTTCTTATATTCGAATTGCAGTCTATATAACATTATTTCTTATATCTGAATTGCAGTCTATATAACATTGTTTCTTATATTCAAATTGCAGTCTATATAACATTATTTCTTATATTCAAATTGCATTCTATATAACATTATTTCTTATATTCAAATTGCAGTCTATATAAAATTATTTCTTATATTCAAATTGCAGTCTATATAACATTATTTCTTATATTCAAATTGCAGTCTATATAACATTATTTCTTATATTCAAATTGCAGTCTATATAACATTATTTCTTATATTCGAATTGCAGTCTATATAACATTATTTTATATTCAAATTGCAGTCTATATTACATTATTTCTATATCGAATTGCAGTCGATATAACATTATTTCTTATATTCGAATTGCAGTCTATATAACATTATTTCTATATTGAATTGCAGTCTATATAACATTATTTCTTATATTCAAATTGCAGTCTATATAACATTATTTCTTATATTCAAATTGCAGTCTATATAATATTATTTCTTATATTCGAATTGCAGTCTATATAATATTATTTCTTATATTCGAATTGCAGTCTATATAACATTATTTCTTATATTCAAATTGCAGTCTATATAACATTATTTCTTATATTCAAATTGCAGTCGATATAACATTATTTCTTATATTCAAATTGCAGTCTATATAACATTATTTCTTATATTCGAATTGCAGTCTATATAACATTATTTCTTATATTGAATTGCAGTCTATATAACATTATTTATTCAAATTAGTCGATATAACATTATTTCTTATATTCAAATTGCAGTCTATATAACATTATTTCTTATATTCAAATTGCAGTCTATAAAATATTATTTCTTATATTCAAATTGCAGTCTATATAACATTATTTCTTATATTCAAATTGCAGTCTATATAACATTATTTCTTATATTCAAATTGCAGTCGATATAACATTATTTTTTATATTCAAATTGCAGTCTATATAACATTATTTCTTATATTCAAATTGCAGTCTATATAATATTATTTTATATTCAAATTGCAGTCTATATAACATTATTTCTTATATTCGAATTGCAGTCTATATAACATTATTTCTTATATTCGAATTGCAGTCTATATAACATTATTTCTTATATTCGAATTGCAGTCTATATAACATTATTTCTTATGTTCAAATTGCAGTCTATATAACATTATTTCTTATATTCAAATTGCAGTCTATATAACATTATTTCTTATATTCAAATTGCAGTCTATATAACATTATTTCTTATATTCAAATTGCAGTCTATATAACATTATTTCTTATATTCAAATTGCAGTCTATATAACATTATTTCTTATATTCAAATTGCAGTCTATATAACATTATTTTTTATATTCAAATTGCAGTCTATATAACATTATTTCTTATATTCGAATTGCAGTCTATATAACATTATTTCTTATATTCAAATTGCAGTCTATATAACATTATTTCTTATATTCAAATTGCAGTCGATATAACATTATTTTTTATATTCAAATTGCAGTCTATATAACATTATTTCTTATATTCAAATTGCAGTCTATATAACATTATTTCTTATATTCAAATTGCAGTCTATATAACATTATTTCTTATATTCAAATTGCAGTCTATATAACATTATTTCTTATATTCAAATTGCAGTCTATATAACATTATTTCTTATATTCAAATTGCAGTCTATATAACATTATTTCTTATATTCAAATTGCAGTCGATATAACATTATTTCTTATATTCAAATTGCAGTCTATATAACATTATTTCTTATATTCAAATTGCAGTCGATATAACATTATTTCTTATATTCAAATTGCAGTCTATATAAATTTTTATATTCAAATTGCAGTCGATATAACATTATTTCTTATATTCAAATTGCAGTCGATATAACATTATTTCTTACATTCAAATTGCAGTCGATATAACATTATTTCACATTCAAATTGGTTCCGTATAAAACACTTTTTGCTCTAATCTTATTCCCAGAGAAAATAAATTGTTGGCTCTCTTTAATGAAGCTGACTTTTGCGTGGACGACGTTTTGCTTTGTACTCGCGTTATCGGAGTAACATTGCTCCCTGTGGCGGACTATCTATTGGTAATCTGCTTATGTGGCTGAATCATTTAATTTGTTTTTCTTGATGAAGTTCGTACTGATGTTGTACCAACCTTTTTCTGATGTCTCCATTTCTAAACGGGTCTGTCTTGATCGCTCGGGCAGCTTCTGTTCCTTCGGAATCATATGTGAGTCGTTAAACCGTGCCTTGATAGTCATGGCGCAGCCTTTTTCAAGTATTTTACAGAATATTTTTCTTGTAGTCTTCAATTAGTAACTCTATTCTTATATATGTTTTATACTGTAGACACCTTAAATATTAAGAATATCTCATCTCCACTTCCTTCAAATACTCAAATCGATCTCAGTTTTCCACAATAGAAAACAGTTCATTGTATTTGTCTAGGACATTCTCTGTGCATATCCTTCCTGATACATCAATGAATAATTGATATACAAGTTTATGTTTTGTGCATGCAATGTGTTTCTGCTTTCAAACATAATTTTATTAAACAATATATGTTATTCGTTATTTCACTCCAATTTTTACTCATTCAAGTTTTATTTTTTCTCTTGGTTCACTCTTAAGTATAAATGTTGTTATTTTCAAAGATAGCAGTGGTCCTCAAATTGTCAAAACTGCGACTGCGAGTTTGCGCATCATGTTTAGGCTCTGTCGTGCTTTTGTCGTATCATTGGCTATTTGGGCGCACCATGTCAGCCTTCGATCTAGTGTGACTCCAGGTACGTTGGGTTTTTGCTTCCGAAGGTCTGCCCATTGACTTTAAGCTTAGTTCTGGGATTCTGGTTGTTCTGCGAGAACACCGTGTAGGTGATTTTAGAAGCGTTAATGTTCATGTTTCACTTTTTTTTACCAGATTTCCAGCTTATTTAGCGTATCTTGCAGTCGATTTGTTGCTATGGGTATTTACTCCTCTCTCGCCCATATACTGTGGTTGATGGCTACGTCCTTTGGGATATGCCACGATTTTCATTTTCTCGCCCATATTGCCAGGTCGTCGGCATACATGGCTGAGTGTACTCGCTCTGGTAGGCATGTTGCTATGTCGTTGACAAAGATTAGAAAGAGAGTTGGTGAGAGCACTCCTCCTTGGGAGACTAATTGCTCTAATGTGGCCTTCATGCTTGTGTACCCTGAACTTGAACCCTTGCTGTTCTGTTTTCTAGGTATCTATCAAACCATTTGAATATTCTTCCCTTTATACCGATGTGAGAAGTTTCAGTTTTAGCCCTCTTTCAGACTGTGTCGAACGCCTTCATATCTACCAAAACTGCCAGTGTCTGTTTCTTTTCTTGGAAACGATCCTCGATTTCCTGGGCGATATAGGTTACCTGATCTTCTGTAGATCGGTACTTCCGGAAGCCTCCCTGCTGCTCCATGCGAAGCCCTTTGCTCTCCAAGTGCCATGATAGCCGTTTATTCACGATACGTTCCATGAGTTTGCCTGTGCAGCTTAAGAGGCTTATTGGTCTGTAACTCGCCGGGTCGAGTTTATCTTCTTTGCCTGGCTGTAGGATGGATACCATGATCGCTTCCTTCCATTCTCTTGGTACTATGCCTGTCCTCCACGACATATTTAGGACGGCCAGTAGAGCTGTCTTTGCTCTAGTCCCCAAGTTTTTAAGCATCTCATTTGTGATCCCATCCTTTTCCGGCGATTTTCTGAGCTTGAGCTCTTAATGCATCTTCCTAATGCATCTTCCAACTCGTTTCTGGTGAATGTATCCGTTAGGTGACTATCGGCTTTTCTTGGGCTGCCTTGGAGAGCTCTAGCTTTTCTCTTTGTGTCATCAATTTTTTTTTTATTATTATTACTCTGCTTACTTCGGCATATTTTTTCATTAGAATTTTTGCAGTTTCCCTTCCCGAGCACATTTTTTTATCTTGTTCCAGGACTATTGGGGGTCGGCTGGTGTTTTCATCACTTAGCGCTTTTGCCAGCTTCCACAATTTATGGCCGTCCCTATCCAGGTTCAGGGATTCGGTATTATCTACCCAACTCTGTCGTGCTGATCGTTTGATCTCCTGCTTGTACTTAGCTGCTGCCGCCTTGTAGCATATTGGTTGTTACTGACTGTGCCTGTTCTGCCTCACTCCTTGCCAACTCAAAGTGGTTTTCAAGCTTCTGAACCTCTGATGTCCAGTATGGCTTGTAATCCTTCCGTGCGCCTCTTGGAATGGTTTCCCATGCCGCTTTCAGGATTGCTTCTGACAGTTCCCTTGCCACGGATCGCATGTGTTTCTTCTTCTTCTTCGATCGTGGATCGCATGTGTTTGTTTTCATGCATGTTGAGGTGCTCAACATTGACATCTGTCAGTGCCGCGTACTGTTTTCAATTAGCTTTTTGAAGTTCCACCGTGGCAACCACATTTTGGGCTAAGGTACAAATTTTAGGTCTACTTGCAGCTTTACGGGCCTATGGTCAATATCTCCTAGTTGCTTTGTGACAGTGCGTAATGTTTTTGTGTAGACGTCGCTTGTTGCGAAGGCCAGATGCGGGTACTAGTCGTATGCCACCTTCTCGAGTAGAAGGTTGGCGCGTCATCTGGGGCATTGATGAGGAACAGGTTGTTCCCTATTTCCCAGTCTTCCACTTCTACGCCTCTGCTGTTCGTTTCGAGGTAGCCCCATCTTTCTGAGTGGCTGTTGAAATCACCGACCACCATGCATGCTGTATCAATGGTAATCATTGCCTCAAGTGACAACGAGATGTCACTTGGGCAGTATAAGTTATATAGAAGAATCTGAATTTCATCACATGTAATTTGGACGCCTACGATCTCTGCTGCGCCGACGCCTCCTGTGATCACTTACATTTGCTTTGCTCTAATGTCGTTTCGTATTAGGGGGAGGACTCCACCTTTGTGCCCCTCTCGGTCTAATCTGAAAGTTTGGTAACCTCTTATCTCGAATCTATGTTGGGCATTTAGGTGCGTTTCCTGTACGCACGCAACATCAATCTCGTCTTCTGCAAGTCTTATTGCGAGTGCTTGCTTTTTGTGATGAAGACCTTCGACATTCCATTGCGCAATGTGTAATCGTCTCTGGCCAGTACTCGGCTGTATCGAACCAGTAGCTGTTTTCCGTGAGCCGCGCTCGCTGATTTGACGAGTTGGAGGGCGGGCACCGTCGGTAGCAAAATACGGGTCCCTTCGAGGCATGGGGCCCGGCACTCGTCCTGCCCGACGGATCTCCACAGGCGTAGAACCATATCGACATTCTATATTAAACATATTCATGATAAAATTTGGTCCATGCAGCCTTAGCATGGGTATGCTACGTTACAACTTTCAGTACCATTTGAAGCTCAAGGGCTTATCCTTCGGCCGTGTGTCCGATTTCAACCAGCGTTTACTGGGTTCGGTCTCCGTTAGCCTTTTGCTGTCCCCAGCCAAAACCCACAGAACAGCAGGTTGCTATTTTCTTTCAGGACAGCGACCCGTAGACGACCTGCCCTCCCGGGCTGATGAGCTAACCTTCTTTTGTGGACTGCTTGGTTTGCCTACCGTCCAGTTTTGTGTACGGTTTACTCCGCTAGACTTTGATTGTCCCAACCAAAACTACAAGGCAGCAGTGGTTCCCTGCAAAGAGAACAGAGTTTTGTATCCTGGGACGCTTAATGGACGCTCGTGTCGGCACTAGGCAATTTGCATTTGTTCTGTAATTTCCTTTGATCCGGGAAACACTGGCTGGGCCTGCACATCGTAATGTATGGGTCGTTTCCTTTGGTGCTATTGTAATAGTGTAATCAAACCTGGTGTCATATTCCCTGCTACACTATCAGTGCAACTTATATTTTGAACTCGCCAGTCATCACCCGCCCTGATTTTTCTGGGGATGTTAATTGCGTGAACAATCGTACCTTGCCCGGCTGTCTCAGGGAGGGAAGTTTCGTAAGGCGCTAGAACGTAACTTTGGGGTTTACGCTCGGCCAACTTTACCCAGTATCTTACTCCGCGCTTGGCCTCATATAAGGAGTTTTATCGCAATTTTCCTTTGTGTCGCCGTCACCTGATGTACCACATTTACCGTACATCAGCAGTGCCCCGGCACGCTGCCCAACTCGCGCTCATGGCTCCGAGTTTCGCTCCGTGTGGGCTCTCCTCTCCGTTCGGGATGCACCTCTCATCCTTTCGCATTCAGCCTTTCCCATCTGCCGGGAAGCTGATACGACCAACATGTTCACATATCTGTCGTTTCTTGTACCGTGCCTCGGGACTGCTCCGACACTCAGCTCGACTCGTACACAGGGCTCCGAGTTTCACTTCATGTCTCGGCTTTGGGATGCACCTCTCATCCCTTAAATTCGGTCATTTACTCTGGGGGAGTTAGTGTTTTGTTCGCGGACGCTCGTACGCTGCTATTTCGTACTTTTTTTTTACTTTGGCAAATTTTAGCGGACATCGGCCAGGAGATGCGTGCGTTGTTCAGGTATTTTGGCCCCTGCATTGCTTTTCCGTGCTTGCACTACTACCACTACCTGTAGTTCTCCTCGATCCCTTCCCCTTAGCCAGACCGGAACCACAGTCTGTTTCAAGGTCACCACTTGGAGGTGGGGAGCAGGGTCTTGATTAGCGCCGCCCCTTCGCTAACCCTGGCACATGTTGCTTCCATGAACCGTTGACACCATACTATATCTCAACTCATTCTTCTTATGATCTAGTACTGTATCTCAACTCATTCTTCTTATGATCTAGTACTGTATCTCAACTCATTCTTCTTATGATCTAGTACTGTATCTCAACTCATTCTTATGATCTAGTACTGTATCTCAACTCATTCTTCTTATGATCTAGTACTGTATCTCAACTCATTCTTCTTATGATCTAGTACTGTATCTCAACTCATTCTTCTTATGATCTAGTACTGTATCTCAACTCATTCTTTTTATGATCTAGTACTGTATCTCAACTCATTCTTCTTATGATCTAGTACTGTATCTCAACTCATTCTTCTTATGATCTAGTACTGTATCTCAACTCATTCTTCTTATGATCTAGTACTGTATCTCAACTCATTCTTCTTATGATCTAGTACTGTATCTCAACTCATTCTTCTTATGATCTAGTACTGTATCTCAACTTATTCTTCTTATGATCTAGTACTGTATCTCAACTTATTCTTCTTATGATCTAGTGTAACAGTTTCACTGTTATCTTAATTAGGGTATATTCGGGGGTCAACCCAAACCACCCCCTTATTGCACTGGGTGTCCTTGAGTTTGTATTTAAACACCTTGTTTACAAATTCTTAGTTGCTGACCAGTAGTTTACAAACTCAGGACATTGGTTTATCCCATGGTATTTGAGGACTCCCTTAAACTCGAGAATCTCGAGACCAGGGCAGGGGTCAGCTGGGTTTGAGAGTGATCGTAAGATAGTTAAGTAAGATAGATCAACAGAACAGACTGACTGGAGAGGTTGAGCAGAACGTATCGAAAGAATGTTTATTTTTGTAACAGATTGATACTACTTTTCTTTTGAGAGAGAAAACCAGAACGTTTAACAGTGATTTAGATGATCTACTAGAAAACACTTGGAGTCGAAGAGAGAGTGGTGAACTAACTGGAGATGCTGACTAGTTCGTTTAAATACACTGCCATTAATAGAGAAGACCAGATGACTGACGCTTAGCTGACCGATGACCAGAGCCTGAAGATCAGAGGACTGAAGACGAGAAGACCAGAGCAGCAGATGAACAAGTGTCGCGCTGACTGGAAAGACTAGCTGTCCGAGGCCGAGACGAGAACAGATAAATGCCAGAAGCCTCCTATGTTCCCAGATATTGAAGAGAAAAGCGGGAACGACCTTAAGATGGTGTAACCTAGACGACAGGTAATAAACTGTTGCGAATTAAATGAACTATTTTATATTGTGGATTGAATCCCATATAGAGGCCATCGGCGTGAGAAAATTAACTTTGATATAAATTAGGTGAGAACAGAGATAGACAGAATATTCCAGAAGAATTCATGGATCTTGACAGTGCCCGTCTTGTTATGTTATTCAAGTAGACGATAGTGAGAGTGGGACAGAAGACTTGTACCCTGCTTTATATATATATATTGTGGTGAATTGAGTTTACATATCTGTTACAATTACTCTCCAGAACAAAGAGAGATACATATTCCTAGTGATTAAATAGACTTATGAAATTTGATAATAAGTTGCCTGTTTAAATTTTTTGTTAAAATTGTGATCGTTGGTGTAGATATCGAGCCTAATGACCATCTCAGACTTATTAATTTACTCTGGGACCTTGTACCAGGAAACTGCTAAGCGTCTTTTGGTGCTAACGCTCCCAGGATTAGAATTGGAGTTGTCGCGGCCAATAGTGTACTAACCATTATATAGATTATAGGTCAAATAGTTATTAGTAGTGTGTAGTAATGATAAATTCCTGGAAATCATCGAACTGTGAAATTTAGGTCAAACAGTAGGCTGTGTAAATTTTGAACTGTAAGGAGTAAGAAGGTAGTTATGTTGTGTAGAGATTGAAATTAACAAATTGTATTATGCATTAAGAACTTTTAAAATTGTTGTGCAATATTAATAACTTACTATTGCAGCTCTGTTGGTGATGTAATTAACATTTGTAATAATCATTAGGATATTTAAGTTGTGCTCCACGGGATAATAATTTACTTTGTTTTTCAGCTTTGAATTTATAAAATGAGATGTAGGTTAGCGTTTCTTTTTAGGCGCCTGATATGTTTCAACTGTCATGGTGGGGCATTTCGCCATGGAATGCACTAGCAGGAATTGATAGGCGAAGCAGAAATTTAGGACAGAGAGCGGGGAGAGTAGTGCTTAGAGATAGACGTATGTATGCTATAAATTGCTTCAGGGAAATAAGAGCTGGCCAGAATAGAGCAGATAGGGAATTTAGAGACATAGCGGTAGGAGATGATGAAAGTGAGGGTGACTGGAGAAGCAGGGAAGAGGGTGAATGAGACAGAGAATCTGAAGAATAAGATCAAGGATCTAGTAGAAGAGAAATCAAGCGTTACTACAAGAGTGGCTAGTTGGTGTAGTTTACAAGGAAGGAAATTATAGAACTGAAGAAGGAATTATGTTAGATTTAGAAAGGTGTTACTGAAAATTGAGCTTAGAGAAGACAAACTACTTGGGGCACAGAGGTCCAGGAAGAATGCGAGGTCTAGAGCTAGGGAGTTATTGCAAAGACTCAAAGTCCGAACACATTATAAGGTGCAGGGGACAGATGAAGTAGAAAACTTGACGAAGGAAATTCAAATTTCGACAGTAGCGAAATTAAGATTGCTTCGTGAATGGATGGAGATGTCAGAAGAGCACAAGGCAGAAAATGGTGACATTGAAGCCAGAAATTTGATAGAATTAACGAGTTGATCATGAAGTAGAGCCAAGGAGGAGAAAATATGAGTATTGACTATTCCAGGGCACTCCTACTGAAGATATGCAAAAAGATGTTCCTGGGATGAGTGGTGTGGAGATTTGGCTAAAATAGGACTGAGAGGGATAGTAAGAGGTATTATGGTTATTTTGAGAATACCGTGAAACATGCTTTGGGCATAGTGAGAGATAAATGGTCTTAATAATATGGAGATAGCGATTGGATTTGATATAAGAGTAGCACTGTGTGTGCATTTGATATAAGAGTAGCACTGTGTGTGCATGTATATGAAAAGAGTAGCACTGTGTGTGCATTTGATAACTTAAGAGTAGCACTGTGTGTGCATTTGATAAAAGAGTAGCACTGTGTGTGCATTTTTGATAACTTAAGAGTAGACTGTGTGTGCATTTGATAACTTAAGAGTAGCACTATGTGTGCATTTGATAACTTAAGAGTAGCACTGTGTGTGCATTTGATAACTTAAGAGTAGCACTGTGTGTGCATTTGATATAAGAGTAACACTGTGTGTGCATGTATATGAAAAGAGTAGCACTGTGTGTGCATTTGATAACTTAAGAGTAGCACTATGTGTGCATTTGATAACTTAAGAGTAGCACTGTGTGTGCATTTGATAACTTAAGAGTGGCACTGTGTGTGCATTTGATAACTTAAGAGTAGCATTGTGTGTGCATTTGATAACTTAAGAGTAGCACTGTGTGTGCATTTGATAATTAAAGTAGCACTGTGTGTGCATTTGATAACTTAAGAGTGGCACTGTGTGTCATTTGATAACTTAAGAGTGGCAATGTGTACATGTATATGAAAGAGTAGACTGTGTGTGCATTTGATAACTTAAGAGTAGCACTGTGTGTGCATTTGATAACTTAAGAGTAGCACTTGTGTGCATTTGATAACTTAAGAGTAGCACTGTGTGTGCATGTATATGAAAAGGTAACACTGTGTGTGCACTGAGAAATATGTTGGATGTACATTAGAGATAGAGAGATGCATTGGAGATATGCATCATCTTTGAAATATTTAGAGGAGATAACGGGTCTTAATAGTTTGAGATAGTGATGTGTGCAGTGAAGTAACTTGAATTTTTTAAGTTCCTCATCCCAGGGAGGGATCACTGGTTAATAATTTTATAAGATTGATGAATCGCGTAGCGATTAGTCTGGTGAGGAAGAGTTGATCAGAAGATGTAAATATTTTGAGTTTTTTTATACGTGTAACCAATGTGTCAATGAGTTTTTTGACCTGGTTAAATTTTGTTGGTGATCACTTAGTATTTTGTGTAAAAGTGTGAGGGCACTAGAGAAATGCAAAGGCGATGAGAGATGTACCAGAGGGAAACAGGTTATATTGAGAGATCAGCTATGACTAAGGAAAATACAGAGCTACAGAGAGGAGATTTATGTTCTTTAAAGGCAGATATACACTAGAGAAAACCACGACACTGGGCAACAACCGTAGCAGTGTGACGACAAAAGAAGAAGAAGATACACTGCAGATATTGCACCAGAGATGAGACTTAAAGTATAGTAGAAGCTGTGCATTGTGAGGGCATTAGAGATATGAAAATGAAAATCGTGGCATATCCCAAAGGACGTAGCCATCAACCACAGTAAACAAGTCGTTGATTTTCAGGCACCACTTATACGTTCAGTAGTTTGCCATTGCTTTCTGAACGGGTGGCGCTAATGTCCTTTGTTAAAATCAACGGAAACAATTCTGCAAGCAAACTGTCCGCAGCGTGATTCGAACTCAGAACGTCGGGGTTAATAGACAGAGTCACTAACCCCTAGGCCACAGACGCCACCAGAGATATGCATATGGTGTAAGAGATTTAGGTAGAGTGCGTTGGAAATACGCCTCGTTTTTTATGTGAAGGGGAGATAAATGGCGTATGACCAATTAGGAGAATTGGTTATGAATACAGTGAGCCTAGTGACCTGGTGTAATAGTTCAGAAGGTGCATGTACGATGGAGATTGTGCCTAGATGGAGAGGTGAACTTCGGAAGGTAGAGAAATATGTATGGGAAATTTAACTTGTTACAAATTGCGTTATGAATTATATGTATTGATATTAACTTGTCCTATTTTTGTATTTTTCATGTACCCAATTTGATGGAAGAAAATCAGCCGCCAGTATTTTGAGCTGAGAGAGATCCAGTCGAGATAACCCAATGTGCACACAGGGAGTCGGGCAGAGAATGTATCATGGAAAATTCCACCAGCAAAATTGTTTCACCACTTATTCTCCATGAGCACATTGTCTATCCGGCTATAGGTGTCCTGCATTGGCTCGACCGATCCTAGATGGTTGTTACCATTTTATTTATTTTTTGTTTTGTCTGTTTGCGATGTAATCTCTGTTTTGTGCATGGCTACCATGTGTTGCTGCATTTAAAATGGATATGTATAATATGTTGTCATGGACATGAAATTGCTGAATTATGCCATTTTTGTATAAAATTAATTTAAGATATGCATCATTGATTATTGTTGTACTCTGCTATGGTCATATGGACATTTATAACTGTTACCTTAATACCATGTGGTTGAATTGACCTGAATATGATGAATTTTTGCTTTGACACATGTATGCTAGATCCTGATACTGTCCTATGGGATGTTTTTTCATCCTGGTCAATTACCGTACCCGGACTAGGTCATTTAAAGAGCTGATGGGTAACCGAGGTGTTCTCACCTCCATTTGGCTTGGTTAATATGAATTTTTTTATATATATATGAGTAGGAAGAGAGACAGTGTAACCAAGTGCTATGAGATTTGGCTTAGTTAATATGATGAATGAAATTATGTGCACTAGTGCATGCTGATTTTCTCATGTGTGAAGTGGAGCAATGGAGAGGCAAGACAAAATTAAGTCTACTGTCGAATTTAAGAGCTGTGCATGGAAGGCACAATGGGAGATCAATGAGGAAATAATCAGATTTATGACTTGCGTCCGAGTAGACGAACGGCCTGGAGGTGTCTCACTCCATTTGGTTTGACCAGTCTCCAATGAAGGTTACAATTTTTTGCTAGGAGATCACGGAAGAAATAGGAAAATTGAAATGGTGGATGTATGTGGTTTTTTTTTGGAATGGTTAATGTATGTAAACATTTCAAGGATTGAATGTTATTGATGATCTAGCAATGTATATTGATATTAATGTTGCATTTATGAGCCAGAGTGGAAAATGACATTCACCTGATGTAATTGTTTTGATTTCAACATATAATGGTTGTATCATAATGGTACAACATCAGTACTAGACTTCATCAAGAAACAACAAATTAAATGGTTCGGTCACGTAAGCAGATTACCATCAGACAGTGGCACCTAAAGAGCAATGCTGCTCCGATACAATGGGTACAAAGCAAAAGGCCGGCCGCGCAAAAGATGGACCTCAGAGATAACAGAGGCGACGAAAGAGACTATCTACGAAGCGCATACTAAGGCCTGTTTTAGAAATCTCTTCCTGACCTGACGCTGTGAGGCATACAGGATTCGAGAAAGAAAGAAAGAAAGAAAGAATGGTTGTATACAAACGTTTTCATAGGTTTTATGTTGTAAATGGTTTAGAACATTGTTATATTTGGACTGGACTAGTTGGAAGATTGATGGTGGGACTTTAGGATAGTGTAGGAGAAGGAAGTTTAGAACTTTATGGAAAGAGCTAAAGTTCTAGATGGCATAGGATGGTCTGTAACAGTTTCACTGTTATCTTAATTAGGGTATATTCGGGGTCAACCCAAACCACCCCCTTATTGCACTGGGTGTCCTTGAGTTTGTATTTAAACACCTTGTTTACAAATTCTTAGTTGCTGACCAGTAGTTTACAAACTCAGGACATTGGTTTATCCCATGGTATTTGAGCCTTAAACTCGAGAATCTGAGACCAGGGCAGGGGCCAGCTGGGTTGAGAGGAACATAGTTAAGTAAAATAGATCAACAGAACAGACTGACTGGAGAGGTTGAGAAACGTATCGAAAGAATGGGGTTTTTTTGTAACAGATTGATACTACTTTTCTTTTGAGAGAGAGAAAACCAGAACGTTTAACAGTGATTTAGATAATCTACTAGAAAACACTTGGAGTCGAAGAGAGAGTGGTGAACTAACTGGAGATGCTGACTAGTTCGTTTAAATACACTGCCATTAATAGAGAAGACCAGATGACTGACGCTTAGCTGACCGATGACCAGAGCCTGAAGATCAGAGGACTGAAGACGAGAAGACCAGAGCAGCAGATGAAAAAGTGTCGCGCTGACTGGAAAGACTAGCTGTCCGAGGCCGAGACGAGAACAGATAAATGCCAGAAGCCTCCTATGTTTCCAGATATTGAAGAGAAAAGCGGGAACGACCTTAAGATGGTGTAACCTAGACGACAGGTAATAAACTGTTGCGAATTAAATGAACTATTGTATATTGTGGATTGAATCCCATATAGAGGCCATCGGCGTGAGAAAATTAACTTTGATATAAATTAGGTGAGAACAGAGATAGACAGAATATTCCAGAAGAATTCATGGATCTTGACAGTGCCAGTCTTGTTATGCTATTCAAGTAGACGATAGTGAGAGTGGGTCAGAAGACTTGTACCTAGCTTTATATATAATATTGAGGTGAATTGAGTGTTACCATATCTGTTACTAATTACTCTCCTGTTTAATTTTTTTGTAAAATTGTGATCGTTGGTGTAGATATCGAGCCTAATGACCATCTCAGACTTATTAATTTACCTGGGACCTTGTACCAGGAAACTGTTACACTAGTACTGTATCTCAACTCATTCTTCTTATGATCTAGTACTGTATCTCAACTCATTCTTCTTATGATCTAGTACTGTATCTCAACTCATTCTTCTTATGACCTAGTACTGCATCTCAACTCATTCTTCTTATGACCTAGTACTGTATTTCAACTCATTCTTCTTATGATCTAGTACTGTATCTCAACTTATTCTTCTTATGACCTAGTACTGTATCTCAACTCATTCTTCTTATGACCTAGTACTGTATCTCAACTCATTCTTCTTATGATCTAGTACTATCTCAACTCATTCTTCTTATGATCTAGTACTGTATCTCAACTCATTCTTCTTATGACCTAGTACTGTATCTCAACTCATTCTTCTTATGATCTAGTACTGTATCTCAACTCATTCTTCTTATGACCTAGTACTGTATCTCAACTCATCTGAGTTGGGCACCAAAATGGTACCTAGATATTCGAGTCTGTTCATGTGTTATCTTGAACTCCAAGTATGGAGTACTTATGATGACCCCTGTCCGTTTATCATAGACACATGGATAGAGATATTTGTATGGACCTGTGACTGACTTGTACGGCTTCGGCGATTTCATTAATGATCTTAATCATATTATTCGGATGACCTCTCATATCTTCATTTCTTATGTCGTCTTATTTGTAATCTTTCTCACCATTCACCAGTCTTGCATCAAAATATCAGTATATTATAAGCCTACTTTTTTTCGTTCGCCTGCTATGACTTCAGGCGTAGTCGTAATGCCTAGTTCATAGTTCATAAGTAGGTTCCAACTTCACTGCAACGGGTCACCCCATAATTGCTCCGTTCCTGTATACAATGGCATTAACATTAATTCTCTGTCATTTTGACATCGTCCGGTGTGACTGTCGAGAGTGCTGTACATAGTGCTATGTGATATGTACTGTATCGCTTCATAAAGACACTTTTGTTACTGATGAAGGTTTTATATGTGAGTCCCACGCCCGCCTGCTCAGTGTGTTCGTAGCGCGTTGGACGACGGGTGACACACCCCTGTGAGTGCGGCTCAATTCAGCGGGCTGGCAGAAAAGTCACAGGTTCTCCAGATTTACGGTGTTCGTGGCACTGAACCGAAGGGTTACGATATCCATGGCATCGAGCTGGAGAGCTGAAAGATCAAGTGCTTCTGAATCAGGAAAAAAATGTGAATCCCGCAACGTTATTACGTCATAATTTGTAAACTTTTTAAAAAGTTTTATATAAACGGCAAGACGTTTATTTTTATATAGACGAAACTAACAAGACGTTTATTCTATATAGACGAAACTGACAAGACGTTTATTTTATATAGACGAAACTGACAAGACGTTTATTTTATATAGACGAAACTGACAAGACGTTTATTTTATATAGACGAAACTGACAAGACGTTTATTTTATATAGACGAAACTGACAAGACATTTATTATATATAAACGAAACTGACAAGACGTTTATTTTATATAGACGAAACTGACAAGACGTTTATTTTATATAGACGAAACTGACAAGACGTTTATTTTATATAGACGAAACTGACAGGACGTTTATTTTATATAGACGAAACTGACAAGACCTTTATTTTATAAAGACGAAACTGACAAGACCTTTATTTTATATAGACGAAACTGACAAGACGTTTATTTTATATAGACGAAACTGACAGAAGTTTATTTATATAGAAGAAACTGACAAGACGTTTATTTTATATAGACGAAACTGACAAGAAGTTTATTTTATATAGACGAAACTGACAAGACGTTTATTTTATATAGACGAAACTGACAAGACGTTTATTTTATATAGACGAAACTGACAAGACCTTTATTTTATAAAGACTGAAACTGACAAGACGTTTATTTTATATAGACGAAACTGACAAGACGTTTATTTTATATAGACGAAACTGACAAAAAGTTGATTTTATATAGAAGAAACTGACAAGACATTTATTTTATATAGACGAAACTGACAAGACGTTTATTTTATATAGACGAAACTGACAAGACGTTTATTTTATATAGACGAAACTGACAAGACGTTTATTCTATATAGACTAAACTGACAAGACGTTTATTTTATATAGACGAAACTGACAATACATTTATTTTATATAGACGAAACTGACAAGACATTTATTTTATATAGTCGAAACTGACAAGACGTTTATTTTATATAGACGAAACTGACAAGACGTTTATTTTATATAGACGAAACTGACAATACATTTATTTTATATAAACGAAACTGACAAGACGTTTATTTTATATAGACGAAACTGGCAAGACATTTATTTTATATAGACGAAACTGACAAGACGTTTATTTTATATAGACGAAACTGACAAGACGTTTATTTTATATAGACGAAACTGACAAGACGTTTATTTTATATAGACGAAACTGACAAGACGTTTATTTTATATAGACGAAACTGACAAGACCTTTATTTTATATAGACGAAACTGACAAGACCTTTATTTTATATAGACGAAACTGACAAGACGTTTATTTTATATAGACGAAACTGACAAGACGTTTATTTTATATAGATGAAACTGACAAGACGTTTATTTTATATAGACGAAACTGACAAGAAGTTTATTTTATATAGACGAAACTGGCAAGACGTTTATTTTATATAAACGAAACTGACAAGACGTTTATTTTATATAGACGAAACTGACAAGACGTTTATTTTATATTGACGAAACTGACAAGACATTTATTTTATATAGACGAAACGGACAAGACGTTTATTTTATATTGACGAAACTGACAAGACATTTATTTTATATAGACGAAACTGACAAGACGTTTATTTTTTATAGACGAAACTGACAAGACATTTATTTTATATAGACGAAACTGACAAGAAGTTTATTTTATATAGACGAAACTGACAAGACGTTTATTTTATATAGACGAAACTGACAAGACGTTTATTTTATATAGACGAAACTGACAAGACATTTATTGTATATAGACGAAACTGACAAGACATTTATTTTATATAGACGAAACTGACAAGACGTTTATTTTATATAGACGAAACTGACAAGACGTTTATTTTATATAGACGAAACTGACAAGAAGTTTATTTTATATAGACGAAACTGACAAGACGTTTATTTTATATAGACGAAACTGACAAGAAGTTTATTTTATATAAACGAAACTGACAAGACATTTATTTTATGTAGACGAAACTGACAAGAAGTTTATTTTATATAGACGAAACTGACAAGACGTTTATTTTATATAAACGAAACTGACAAGACATTTATTTTATATAGACGAAACTGACAAGACGTTTATTTTATATAGAAGAAACTGACAAGACATTTATTTTATATAGACGAAACTGACAAGACGCTTATTTTATATAGACGAAACTGACAAGACATTTATTTGATATAGACGAAACTGACAAGACATTTATTTTATATAGACGAAACTGACAAGATATTTATTTTATATAGACGAAACTGACAAGACGTTTATTTTTTATAGACGAAACTGACAAGAAGTTTATTTTATATAGACGAAACTGACAAGACATTTATTTTTTATAGACGAAACTGACAAGACATTTATTTTATATAGACGAAACTGACAAGACGTTTATTTTATATAGATGAAACTGACAAAACGTTTATTTTATATAGACGAAACTGACAAGACGTTTATTTTATATAGACGAAACCGACAAGAAGTTTATTTTATATAGACGAAACTGACAAGACGTTTATTTTATATAGACGAAACTGACAAAACATTTATTTTATATAGACGAAACTGACAAGACATTTATTTTATATAGACGAAACTGACAAGACATTTATTTTATATAGACGAAACTGACAAGACATTTATTTTATATAGACGAAACTGACAAGAAGTTTATTTTATATAGACGAAACTGACAAGAAGTTTATTTTGTATAGATGAAACTGACAAGACGTTTATTTTATATAGACGAAACTGACAAGACGTTTATTTTATATAGACGAAACTGACAAGACGTTTATTTTATATTGACGAAACTGACAAGACATTTATTTTATATAGACGAAACTGACAAGACGTTTATTTTATATAGACGAAACTGAAGAGACGTTTATTTTATATAGACGAAACTGACAAGACATTTATTTTATATAGACGAAACTGACAAGACGTTTATTTTATATAGACGAAACTGACAAAACGTTTATTTTATATAGACGAAACTGACAAGACGTTTATTTTATATCGACGAAACTGGCAAGACATTTATTTTATTTAGACGAAACTGACAAGACGTTTATTTTATATAGACGAAACTGACAAGAAAATTATTTTATATAGACGAAACTGACAAGACGTTTATTTTATATAGACGAAACTGACAAGAGATTTATTGTATATAGACGAAACTGACAAGACGTTTATTTTATATAGACGAAACTGACAAGACGTTTATTTTATATAGACGAAACTGACAAGACATTTATTTTATATAGACGAAACTGACAAGACGCTTATTTTATATAGACGAAACTGACAAGACATTTATTTTATATAGACGAAACTGACAAGACGTTTATTTTATATAGACGAAACTGACAAGAAGTTTATTTTATATAGACGAAACTGACAAGACATTTATTTTTTATAGACGAAACTGACAAGATGTTTATTTTATATAGACGAAACTGACAAGACGTTTATTTTATATAGACGAAACTGACAAAACGTTTATTTTATATAGACGAAACTGACAATACGTTTATTTTATATAGACGAAACTGACAAGAAGTTTATTTTATATAGACGAAACTGACAAGACGTTTATTTTATATAGACGAAACTGACAAAACATTTATTTTATATAGACGAAACTGACAAGACATTTATTTTATATAGACGAAACTGACAAGACATTTATTTTATATAGACGAAACTGACAAGACGTTTATTTTATATAGACGAAACTGACAAGACATTTATTTTATATAGACCAAACTGACAAGAAGTTTATTTTATATAGACGAAACTGACAAGACATTTATTTTCTATAGTCGAAACTGACAAGAAGTTTATTTTATATAGATGAAACTGACAAGACGTTTATTTTATAAGACGAAACTGACAAGACGTTTATTTTATATAGACGAAACTGACAAGACGTTTATTTTATATAGACGAAACCGACAAGAAGTTTATTTTATATAGACGAAACTGACAAGACGTTTATTTTATATAGACGAAACTGACAAGACATTTATTTTATATAGACGAAACTGACAAGACATTTATTTTATATAGACGAAACTGACAAGACGTTTATTTTATATAGACGAAACTGACAAGACGTTTATTTTATATAGACGAAACTGACAAGAAGTTTATTTTATATAGACGAAACTGTCAAAAAATTTATTTTATATAGACGAAACTGGAGAATTTTATTTTATATAGACGAAACTGACCAGAAGTTTATTTTATATAGACGAAACTGACCAGAAGTTTATTTTATATAGGCGAAACTGTCAAAAAGTTTATTTTATATAGACGAAACTGACAAGACATTTATTTTATATAGACGAAACTGACAAGACGTTTATTTTATATAGACGAAACTGACAAGACGTTTATTTTATATAGACGAAACTGACAAGAAATTTATTTTATATAGACGAAACTGACAAGAAGTTTATTTTATATAGACGAAACTGTCAAAAAGTTTATTTTATAGACGAAACTGTCAAAAAGTTTTTTTATATAGATGAAACTGACAAGACGTTTATTTTATATAGACGAAACTGACAAAGCGTTTATTTTATATAGACAAAACTGACAAGACATTTATTTTATATAGACGAAACTGACAAGAAGTTTATTTTATATAGACGAAACTGACCAGAAGTTTATTTTATATAGACGAAACTGACCAGAAGTTTATTTTATATAGACGAAACTGACAAGACGTTTATTTTATATAGACAAAACTGACAAGATATTTATTTATATATAGACGAAACTGACAAGACGTTTATTTATATAGACGAACTGACAAGACGTTTATTTTATATAGACGAAACTGACAAGACGTTTATTTTATATAGACGAAACTGACCAGAAGTTTATTTTATATAGACGAAACTGACCAGAAGTTTATTTTATATAGACGAAACTGACCAGAAGTTTATTTTATATAGACGAAACTGTCAAAAAGTTTATTTTATATAGACGAAACTGGCGAGATGTTTATTTTATATAGACGAAACTGGCAAGAAGTTTATTCAGTTATCAGTTTATCAGTTATCAGTTTATCAGTTTATCAGTTATCAGTTTATCAGTTTATCAGTTTATCAGTTTATCAGTTTATCAGTTATCAATTTATCAGTTATCAGTTATCAGTCTATCAGTTATCAGTCTATCAGTTTATCAGTTTATCGGTTATCAG
Source organism: Arion vulgaris (assembly GCA_020796225.1). Classification (NCBI taxonomy): domain Eukaryota; kingdom Metazoa; phylum Mollusca; class Gastropoda; order Stylommatophora; family Arionidae; genus Arion; species Arion vulgaris. The sequence continues at coordinate 26,325,784 of CM036767.1, forward strand.
TTTTTCAGTTATCAATTTATCAGTTATCAGTTTACCAGTTATCAGTTTATCAGTTATCAGTCTATCAGTTATCAGTTTATCAGTTATATGAGAACTATCATCATAGCATTCCGGACACGTCCATATGTGCTGCGATCTCTGCCTCAACAAATTCCGCCTCAGAAAATCGTTTATATCTTGATATGATGCATTGAGACCACTAGGGCTCTACACACTACATCCCTATGTTTTTGTATTCCTGTTGTTCTTGTATTATTTGCTTAATATGTCTCTTTCTAAAACAGGGCTGTTTCTTGTTTGTTTACATTATAAAACTACCTTGCTTTGCGTTTATGTATTAATGTTCTCTTTGGTACATATTTTGCTACAGTCGTACGTTGTATTCACCAATGTGTGAATAAGGCCATTATAAAACATCAAACACTTCACAAAGTGTGTAGAACATGAAAGATATTGTAACTTGTAAGATACATCAGACACGTGGCAGCTTAAATAAAAACACCCCAAACATTATAGCCACAAGACTACGGTGACATCTGTTGTCAGTGACGGTCATATCAATGAAAATTGAAAGACAAGGAAAGGCTCGCCTGAATGGTGAGGGACACTGGTGACAAGAAAAACAAGCCTTCACGCAAAAATCAGTAAAAGGCTCCATGACCGAATGCATAGCGAGCAGACAAAACAAAAAATGCAGATAAATGATATTGATAACCGCCATCTTGTCAAACACAAACATTAAACATGCAGGAATTAATATGGTCGTTTTGTGACCATATTTGTGTGTACGCACGTTTGAACACGCCTTATTTGTACACACGATTGAACACGCCTTATTTGTACACACGATTGAACACGCCTTATGGGTGAGCACTCGGGCTGATAATGTAGCTCTGATTGCCTTCGCTTCAGACATTTCCTGCAGCAGGCAATTCTTGAATATGCGTGATTCGTTGGTTTATCATTTAAAGCATAATGTAAACAGTGATAATGCGTCTCTATGTTAGAATTACTTGATTCGCTCATTTGGAACATGTTTATTTTCGTCCTCTACACGAACTTGCGCCTGTATTGGAAGAATTCATTATTCGTATTTATCTAACTAACGCATGTAGATAGTGTGTTTACAGACTACACAGAACTAAATCACAAATTAATTGGCATTTGGAATCTATATATATATTATTGTTTCTTTGCAATATGATATTATTGGTTATTGGTTACTTAACTGGCGTCATAGAATGCCGGGCAGAGTCATAGATGCTCAGTTACTACCATTTGCTACCGACGGTCCCCGTCCTCTAACTCGGCAAAGCAGCGAGCGAGGCCCACGGGAAAAGCTACTGGTTCAATACGGCAAAGTACTGGCCAGCGACGATTAAACATTGTGCAATGGAATGCCGAAGGTATTCATCACAAAAAGCAAGCACTCGCAATAAGACTTGCAGAAGACAAAATTGATGTTGTGTGCATACAAGAAACCCATCTAAATGCACAACATATATTCGGGATCAGGGTTTACCAAACCTTCAGATATGTTATATTTTATATGTATATTATATTAAATAAATTTCACTCCGTATAGAACTTTTGTCGAATTCAAATCTCACTCTGTAGGGAAATGTTGAATAGGTCAAACATTTTTGTATGGATTTAGATTTGTATATGAGAAACAGTTGATTATTATATCTCCTCTCTTTACTACAAATGGTGGCGTCTGTGGCTTAATGTATAGTGACTCGGTCTATTAACCCCGACGTACTGAGTTCGAATCACGCTGCGGACAGTTTGGTTACAAATTGTTTCGCTTGGATTTTTGCAAAATGACGATGGCACCACCCGTTCAGAAAGCAATGGCAAACTACTGAACGTAATACCCTAGAAACATCACAGAGTTAAAAAGCCGGGGTTGATTCGCAAAGTTCTGTAAAGGAAATCCAATTAACTTTTTTTTAACCATCAAATACAGTACAGTCTGACAAGTAAAGACTATATTCCTAGTTCACGCAATCATTCCTGGTTTCTGAGACAGTTTAGCCATATCTCATCACGAGTACGTACTGAATTAATGACACCAACTTGTTCTTGGACTATACTTGTCCTCTAAATAGAACTCTCTCGATCGTTCTAAGGCCGCTTTATCATTCTAATTTGATATATAAACAGACAAACACCAAGAACAGATGCACGTTCACAACCTTCAGTAAAATTTTGAGCTCTGGTGCTTATCCTTCGGAGGTGTGTTCGATTTCAACCAGCGTTTACTGGATTCGCTCTCCGTTGGCCCTTTGCTGTTCCCAGCCAAACCTGTAAGGCAGCAAGTTGCTATTTTCTTTTAGGGTAGCGACCCTTAAACGACCTACCTTCTCGGGTTGATGTCTGCCCAGCTAACGGGTCTTTCTATGGACTACTTAGTTTGCCAACCGTCCAGTTTATGTACGGTTTATACTCGCTAAAACTTTGATTGTCCCCAATCAAACTATAAGGCAGCAGTAGTTCCCTGCGAGCGGAAACGCGCACTGGCTTCAATCTGCTGCTGGACTTTCCAGTTCTGTGCACATTTGGGTCGCCCGCTCACCCTCGCACCTACCTCACCTGCCGCGTCTACCACTCCTGCCGTGCTTGCCGCGCCTGCCACGCCATCTGGGCCGTGCACGTTAGCCCACCGTGGGCCCACCGTGCATCGTCCGCATTCGTGCTCGCTCTGCCCTGGCGCCTGCCTCACCGTTTCCGTCAGTTGTCACCGTGCTCACATTTGCCTGAGATGTCTGTGCCTGGGGCTAAACTTGGGCCCCCACCCCTGCGATGAGGGCCCGAGTTTTGCTCTGCGGCCCACCGTGCATCGTCCACATGCGTGCTCGCTCTGCCATGGTGCCTGCCTCACCATCTCCGTCAGTTCCCACCATGCTTACATTTGCCTCAGGGCTGTCCGGACCTTGGCTTAACTCGGCCCCCACCCCTGAGATGGAGGCTGAGTTTCGCCTATGTTGGCCCACGTCGCCTCGCTGGACGCACCTTTCATTCTGTGTTTTTCGTTCGCCTTCCCCACCCCACCCTCAGGGCTCGGAGTCTCGCCGCGTGCAACTCATCTCCGGCCCCACCTTCGATTCGAGTTTCGCCCCATGTGGTCCGACGACTCTTCTCGGGATGCACCCATCATCCCTTGATGTTTATTCGCCCAGCCTTTTTCATCGGCCTGGAGTGACGAACAGTAATCGTCACTCTGGATTCCTCTTGTTTTTGCGAGCGGATCCACTAGCGTGACTACCTCTGTATCTCTACCTCACCAAGTAGCTCTCCCTCGATCCCTGCACTCTTAGCCAGACCGGAACCAATGTCTGTTACCAGGGTTATCATGAGGAGGTGGGGCAAGGTCTTGATTAGTGCCAGCTCACTAACGATTCACTTGCACCAGAAACCGAAATTAAGGGGTACCGAAAGCGCTACGACAGAGGCATGAGATAAATCATAAATCGTATACATCAATATCGGAATAACAAAGACCAATATAGAAAAGCGTTGCGTACAGATTCTAATTACTGAATGGTTCAATTGTATTTTGATTTCGCTGTTATGCCTCCTTTAGGGTTTCGCCTGATGCGGCCGCTTCTCTGTTTCAGTTTCAGTTTGTAATATCTCCATTGCACTCCGGACATGTCCATATTTTTAGAGCTGATGCAAAAAGACCTCTGCGAAAAGAAACAAAACATACAATAAATGTTTGAATTAAATTATTTGGCACCGCTGTTTGAAAGAATATTTTGCATACTTTAAAGAATATCAAGAATATTTTACTATAAAGAATATTTTACATAGTGGAGGCGGCAATGTATAGTGCTGTGTCATATTTTAATGATGGTACAGCATCAATAGTCAAGTTATTTGAAGAATATTTTACATAGTGGAGGCGGCAATGTATAGTGCTGTGTCATATTTTAATGATGGTACAGCATCAATAGTCAAGTTATTTGAAGAATATTTTACATAGTGGAGGAGCAAGTATAGTGCTGTGTCATATTTTAATGATGGTACAGCATCAATAGTCAAGTTATTTGAAGAATATTTTACATAGTGGAGGCGGCAATGTATAGTGCTGTGTCATATTTTAATGATGGTACAGCATCAATAGTCAAGTTATTTGAAGAATATTTTACATAGTGGAGGCGGCAATGTATAGTGCTGTGTCATATTTTAATGATGGTACAGCATCAATAGTCAAGTTATTTGAAGAATATTTTACATAGTGGAGGCGGCAATGTATAGTGCTGTGTCATATTTTAATGATGGTAAAGCATCAATAGTCAAGTTATTTGAAGAATATTTTACATAGTGGAGGCGGCAATGTATAGTGCTGTGTCATATTTTAATGATGGTACAGCATCAATAGTCAAGTTATTTGAAGAATATTTTACATAGTGGAGGCGGCAATGTATAGTGCTGTGTCATATTTTAATGATGGTACAGCATCAATAGTCAAGTTATTTGAAGAATATTTTACATAGTGGAGGCGGCAATGTATAGTGCTGTGTCATATTTTAATGATGGTACAGCATCAATAGTCAAGTTATTTGAAGAATATTTTACATAGTGGAGGCGGCAATGTATAGTGCTGTGTCATATTTTAATGATGGTAAAGCATCAATAGTCAGTTATTTGAAGAATATTTTACATAGTGGAGGCGGCAATGTATAGTGCTGTGTCATATTTTAATGATGGTACAGCATCAATAGTCAAGTTATTTGAAGAATATTTTACATAGTGGAGGCGGCAATGTATAGTGCTGTGTCATATTTTAATGATGGTACAGCATCAATAGTCAAGTTATTTGAAGAATATTTTACATAGTGGAGGCGGCAATGTATAGTGCTGTGTCATATTTTAATGATGGTACAGCATCAATAGTCAAGTTATTTGAAGAATATTTTACATAGTGGAGGCGGCAATGTATAGTGCTGTGTCATATTTTAATGATGGTACAGCATCAATAGTCAAGTTATTTGAAGAATATTTTACATAGTGGAGGCGGCAATGTATAGTGCTGTGTCATATTTTAATGATGGTACAGCATCAATAGTCAGTTATTTGAAGAATATTTTACATAGTGGAGGCGGCAATGTATAGTGCTGTGTCATATTTTAATGATGGTACAGCATCAATAGTCAAGTTATTTGAAGAATATTTTACATAGTGGAGGCGGCAATGTATAGTGCTGTGTCATATTTTAATGATGGTACAGCATCAATAGTCAAGTTATTTGAAGAATATTTTACATAGTGGAGGCGGCAATGTATAGTGCTGTGTCATATTTTAATGATGGTACAGCATCAATAGTCAAGTTATTTGAAGAATATTTTACATAGTGGAGGCGGCAATGTATAGTGCTGTGTCATATTTTAATGATGGTACAGCATCAATAGTCAAGTTATTTGAAGAATATTTTACATAGTGGAGGCGGCAATGTATAGTGCTGTGTCATATTTTAATGATGGTACAGCATCAATAGTCAAGTTATTTGAAGAATATTTTACATAGTGGAGGCGCAATGTTAGTGCTGTGTCATATTTTAATGATGGTACAGCATCAATAGTCAAGTTATTTGAAGAATATTTTACATAGTGGAGGCGGCAATGTATAGTGCTGTGTCATATTTTAATGATGGTACAGCATCAATAGTCAAGTTATTTGAAGAATATTTTACATAGTGGAGGCGGCAATGTATAGTGCTGTGTCATATTTTAATGATGGTACAGCATCAATAGTCAGTTATTTGAAGAATATTTTACATAGTGGAGGCGGCAATGTATAGTGCTGTGTCATATTTTAATGATGGTACAGCATCAATAGTCAAGTTATTTGAAGAATATTTTACATAGTGGAGGCGGCAATGTATAGTGCTGTGTCATATTTTAATGATGGTACAGCATCAATAGTCAAGTTATTTGAAGAATATTTTACATAGTGGAGCGGCATGTATAGTGCTGTGTCATATTTTAATGATGGTACAGCATCAATAGTCAAGTTATTTGAAGAATATTTTACATAGTGGAGCAGCAATGTATAAGTGCTGTGTCATATTTTAATGATGGTACAGCATCAATAGTCAAGTTATTTGAAGAATATTTTACATAGTGGAGGCGGCAATGTATAGTGCTGTGTCATATTTTAATGATGGTACAGCATCAATAGTCAAGTTATTTGAAGAATATTTTACATAGTGGAGGCGGCAATGTATAGTGCTGTGTCATATTTTAATGATGGTACAGCATCAATAGTCAGTTATTTGAAGAATATTTTACATAGTGGAGGCGGCAATGTATAGTGCTGTGTCATATTTTAATGATGGTAAAGCATCAATAGTCAAGTTATTTGAAGAATATTTTACATAGTGGAGGCAGCAATGTATAGTGCTGTGTCATATTTTAATGATGGTAAGCATCAATAGTCAAGTTATTTGAAGAATATTTTTACATAGTGGAGGCGGCAATGTATAGTGCTTGTCATATTTTAATGATGGTACACATCAATAGTCAAGTTATTTGAAGAATATTTTACATAGTGGAGGCGGCAATGTATAGTGCTGTGTCATATTTTAATGATGGTACAGCATCAATAGTCAAGTTATTTGAAGAATATTTTTACATAGTGGAAGCGCAATGTATAGTGCTGTGTCATATTTTAATGATGGTACAGCATCAATAGTCAAGTTATTTGAAGAATATTTTACATAGTGGAGGCGGCAATGTATAGTGCTGTGTCATATTTTAATGATGGTACAGCATCAATAGTCAAGTTATTTGAAGAATATTTTACATAGTGGAGGCGGCAATGTATAGTGCTGTGTCATATTTTAATGATGGTACAGCATCAATAGTCAAGTTATTTGAAGAATATTTTACATAGTGGAGGCGGCAATGTATAGTGCTGTGTCATATTTTAATGATGGTACAGCATCAATAGTCAAGTTATTTGAAGAATATTTTACATAGTGGAGGCGGCAATGTATAGTGCTGTGTCATATTTTAATGATGGTAAAGCATCAATAGTCAAGTTATTTGAAGAATATTTTACATAGTGGAGGCGGCAATGTATAGTGCTGTGTCATATTTTAATGATGGTACAGCATCAATAGTCAAGTTATTTGAAGAATATTTTACATAGTGGAGGCGGCAATGTATAGTGCTGTGTCATATTTTAATGATGGTACAGCATCAATAGTCAAGTTATTTGAAGAATATTTTACATAGTGGAGGCGGCAATGTATAGTGCTGTGTCATATTTTAATGATGGTACAGCATCAATAGTCAAGTTATTTGAAGAATATTTTACATAGTGGAGGCGGCAATGTATAGTGCTGTGTCATATTTTAATGATGGTAAAGCATCAATAGTCAAGTTATTTGAAGAATATTTTACATAGTGGAGGCGGCAATGTATAGTGCTGTGTCATATTTTAATGATGGTAAAGCATCAATAGTCAAGTTATTTGAAGAATATTTTACATAGTGGAGGCGGCAATGTATAGTGCTGTTCATATTTTAATGATGGTAAAGCATCAATAGTCAAGTTATTTGAAGAATATTTAACATAGTGGAGGCGGCAATGTATAGTGCTGTGTCATATTTTAATGATGGTACAGCATCAATAGTCAAGTTATTTGAAGAATATTTTACATAGTGGAGGCGGCAATGTATAGTGCTGTGTCATATTTTAATGATGGTACAGCATCAATAGTCAAGTTATTTGAAGAATATTTTACATAGTGGAGGCGGCAATGTATAGTGCTGTGTCATATTTTAATGATGGTACAGCATCAATAGTCAAGTTATTTGAAGAATATTTTACATAGTGGAGGCGCAATGTATAGTCTTGTCATATTTTAATGATGGTACAGCATCAATAGTCAAGTTATTTGAAGAATATTTTACATAGTGGAGGCGGCAATGTATAGTGCTGTGTCATATTTTAATGATGGTACAGCATCAATAGTCAAGTTATTTGAAAGAATATTTTACATAGTGGAGGCGGCAATGTATAGTGCTGTGTCATATTTTAATGATGGTACAGCATCAATAGTCAAGTTATTTGAAGAATATTTTACATAGTGGAGGCGGCAATGTATAGTGCTGTGTCATATTTTAATGATGGTAAAGCATCAATAGTCAAGTTATTTGAAGAATATTTTACATAGTGGAGGCGGCAATGTATAGTGCTGTGTCATATTTTAATGATGGTAAAGCATCAATAGTCAAGTTATTTGAAGAATATTTTACATAGTGGAGGCGGCAATGTATAGTGCTGTGTCATATTTTAATGATGGTAAAGCATCAATAGTCAAGTTATTTGAAGAATATTTTACATAGTGGAGGCGGCAATGTATAGTGCTGTGTCATATTTTAATGATGGTACAGCATCAATAGTCAAGTTATTTGAAGAATATTTTACATAGTGGAGGCGGCAATGTATAGTGCTGTGTCATATTTTAATGATGGTAAAGCATCAATAGTCAAGTTATTTGAAGAATATTTTACATAGTGGAGGCGGCAATGTATAGTGCTGTGTCATATTTTAATGATGGTACAGCATCAATAGTCAAGTTATTTGAAGAATATTTTACATAGTGGAGGCGGCAATGTATAGTGCTGTGTCATATTTTAATGATGGTACAGCATCAATAGTCAAGTTATTTGAAGAATATTTTACATAGTGGAGGCGGCAATGTATAGTGCTGTGTCATATTTTAATGATGGTACAGCATCAATAGTCAAGTTATTTGAAGAATATTTTACATAGTGGAGGCGGCAATGTATAGTGCTGTGTCATATTTTAATGATGGTAAAGCATCAATAGTCAAGTTATTTGAAGAATATTTTACATAGTGGAGGCGGCAATGTATAGTGCTGTGTCATATTTTAATGATGGTACAGCATCAATAGTCAAGTTATTTGAAGAATATTTTACATAGTGGAGGCGGCAATGTATAGTGCTGTGTCATATTTTAATGATGGTACAGCATCAATAGTCAAGTTATTTGAAGAATATTTTACATAGTGGAGGCGGCAATGTATAGTGCTGTGTCATATTTTAATGATGGTACAGCATCAATAGTCAAGTTATTTGAAGAATATTTTACATAGTGGAGGCGCAGTGCTAGTGCTGTGTCATATTTTAATGATGGTAAAGCATCAATAGTCAAGTTATTTGAAGAATATTTTACATAGTGGAGCGGCAATGTATGTGCTGTGTCATATTTTAATGATGGTACAGCATCAATAGTCAAGTTATTTGAAGAATATTTTACATAGTGGAGGTGGTAATGTATAGTGCTGTGTCATATTTTAATGATGCAGCATCATTAGTCAAGTTATTTGAAGAATATTTTACAGTGGAGGCGGTACGTATAGTGCTAGTTGTGTCATATTTTAATGATGGTAGGATATATCAATAGTCAAGTTATTTGGAAGAATATTTTATATAGTGGGAGGCGGTAAAATGTGGCAGTGCTGTGTCATATTTTAATGATGGTAAAGCATCAATAGTCAAGTTATTTGAAGAATACGACATAGTGGAGGCGGCAATGTATAGTGCTGTGTCATATTTTTAATGATATAATAGCATCAATAGTCGGTTATTTGAAGAATATTTTTATGTAGGTGGATAGGAAGGTAATGTATAGTGTTGTGTCATATTTTAATGATAGGAAGCATCACAGTCAAGTTATTTTGAAGAATATTTTACATAGTGGAGGCAGTACGTATAGTGTTGTGTCATATCGTAATGATGGTACAGCATCAATAGTCGTTATTTGAAGCAATATTTTGTTATAGTGGGAGGCGGCAAGGCAAATGTATAGTGCTGGGGGTCACATTTTAATGATGCAGTAAGAAGATCATAGTCAAGTTATTTGAAGAATATTTATAGTGGAGGCGGCAATGTATAGTGTTGTGTCATATTTTAATGATGTGGTAAAGCATCAATAGTCACATTGAAGAATATTTTATATGCAGTGGAGGCGGCAATGTATAAAGGTGTCAATATTTAATGATGGTAAGGCACTACTAGCCAAGATTTAGAAGAATATTTTACATAGGTGAGGGTGGTGCAATGTATAGGTGTTGTGTCATATTTTAATGATGGTACAGCATCAATAGTCAAGATAAGAATATTTACATAGTGGAGGCAGAATGTATAGTGTCATATTTTAATGATGGTACAGCATCAATAAATGTTATTTGAATAAATATTTATATAGTGGGAGGTGGAAAAATGTATGTGCCAGGGCCACATTTAATGATGGTACAGCATCAATAGTCAAGTTATTTGAAGAACGTGGTTCTTGTTGGAAACTATTTGTGCAAAGTAGGTAAAGCCTATGGATGTGTAGCCTGAAGGTTATTCCAGTAAATCATCAAAATCACAGAAAGAAAGAAAAACACTGAGGCCCATCAGAAAAGGCTTCCTAGATGACAAGGAGGCTGTGTGAAGGTGATATGTATGCAATAGAGCTACAGCAGCATTGGTATGTAAATAACACAAAATATTTGTTTTTGACAAGTTTCAGAGAATTGTCTTTTTGACATTGTAGTCCATCTTTTCAAACATGATATCTCTAACAGTTTTTTGTTTAATTGCTACAATTATGGCAGATATTCTTAGATATATAATGGAGATTTCTGAAATAGATTTAACTCAGTACAATAATGCTTACACCTGCTACAGATATTCTTAGATACACAATGGAGATTTTATGTTAGATTTAACTCAGTACAATAATAATAATCTAGTTTTTTGGTCTTTAAACGTATTTTATGAAGGCAATTTTTGACCATTTTCATATGAGGTTCCACCTTTTAATTAATTTTAAAAAAGTGTTTCCAATGAAATCCATTAATTCAACATACACTCTTGTAATAACGTGTTGTAATACTTGAGCTAAATATAAGGGCCACTGAATTGGTTAAGTTGAGTTACTGCGTTTGAAAAATATATATATTTTTAGTAACAGTGGCCATATTAAACCTAATTTGCAAAATGAATTTTTTTGGTAATCAAAGGTCATCTTTTTGCCATTATATATATAATCATGTGGTTTAAATTAAGATAACGCCATTATTGTCAATTTAAGACGCAGTGGGAGATGCTACCTTAATAAGTGTCTTATCTTATCAAATGATTATCTTATCATGATTATCAACTAATACTGTGCTTCCTGCTGTGTGGCGTACGCCTCTACAGGTGACATTTTCATCGTTTAGAGGGGCAATGACCTGTTCGGAGTTTAACTAATGTCTGCGATGTTGCAAACCGATACACTGACTTTTGGATGTCTGTTGACAAAAACGACTGTTGCTTCAATACAATCACTTTACTGAAGTTTAAAAATCTCTAATAAATGGAAAAAAGTATTTATATCTAGGTATTTTTATCTCCTTTAACAAAGCTTTGAAAGCGGTTACGTGTTATTGTGTTAAAATCGAATCATTTTTTTAAAACTGTAATGTGTCTAATGTCGATTTATTAAACTTTTGTCATGAAGTCCAAAAGGAGTTTATATAGTGCAATCTTGAGTATGTACAGTATTGGACAGAGCCACGAATATCATATTTCCACCAGAAAGCAGGTCTGAAGTTTGATTTGGCTTTCTGGAATGTTAGTAATGATGGGGAGAAAAATAGGAATACTGAGGTGGTTTGACTCAAATACAAGTATGAGCTGGTTAGTCTGATTTTTCAGAGTAATGGATACTACTGTGCAGGCTAGATTATACAGGTGTCCTTAGAGTACCATTTTGTAGTTGTAATAGTTAACGACAAACATTACTACAACACCCAAAGATCAAGATGGAAGTAGAAAAGACAGATGGATGAAAAGTATTTTCTTACTAACACTTTTTATGTTACTAGTAAAGGCACCTACTAATACAGGCAACACATCACAGAAAACTCCACTATGTAGGAAATGAAATGCTTTGGAGAAGGCAGTGAGTCACCAGGAAAGACAGACTACGAAATGAGGACATCAGAAGCAGAGTCGGCATAACTTCATGCACCGAATACATCGAAAGATTAACAAATGCAGTGGTTTGGAGATTAATGGAATGAAATACAACCAACCACCAATAATAGTGCACACAATAAAAAGAGATCGGGTACTAGAGCTAAGCGAAGACTAAGAAAAAGATGGGTATAGACAATATCACACTACACAACATAAACACGGATACAACAACATACAAGGCAACTCATCTAAATCAGAACGCAAATTATTAAAACTCCCATCCCTACGCTTAACGACAAGAGTGGACAGCCAACTACATCGTCCACCTGGAAATAGACAATAGACAAGAAGTTAACGAAGAAGCATTTATATATGGATTACAGTAGAATATCATGAGATCTTTTTTTTTCCATGTTTAGCGACAGATTGAGAAGGCGTGGTTGGGATATACATTTTGTGATTGAATGACAGAAGAATGTCGATAGTCGATGAAATGAGTTGTCTAAGAGAGTAGCAGATGTGGGAAATCGTAGTCCTGAGAACAAAGTTTTGGAATAGTAAAGTAATAGTTAACTCATTTATAGGCCACGATTGACTAAGAAGAGGGAATAATAGTGATAGAGAGTTAAATACAGAACAGCTTTGAGGTAGCTAGAAGGTAATAGAGAATCAAACACTGAACAGCTAAAGGCACAACACTTTATTAGACCAGATTGAGGCTGGGAAAATGCTTATGAAGAGAACTGAAGAAGCTTCATGCTGTAGAAGATATAACTATTGAGGTTAGGAACTTATCAGAGCTAATTAGAAGAGAACACCGCATACTTTTTCTTGAAAGAAGAGCAGATTTGACCCACATAAATATGAGAGTGATAAATAATAATAATTCCTTCTGTAAATTGCTGAGTATTTGTTATATAGGCCTGCAAGTAATCTCCCTTCCATACCGCCTCATCCTGGGCAACCTGCCTGACCCTCCTCCCATGGAACTGAGACTGATATTTCCTGCCTCTCTCTTCAGCAAAGCTCGCTTCAGGGTCTCCTAGGGTCGACCTCTCTTCTTTGGAACCCTTGCATCCCACTTCAATGCCTGCTTTGATATTCAAGTGACTGATTTCTCCTCAAGGTGTGCCTTCCAAAATATTCCATCTTTCTCTTCTTATAACAGTTGTCACTATGGTTGACCAGACATATCTCTGATTTTTGATTTCTCCTGAATTTTGTTCCATTTATATCCATTATTTTTTTCGCAGACATCTATTTTCAAATGCATTCAACTTGCTTATATCTTAGTCATTTTCAACTCAGTATATACAAGTTAGGGATTGATACAACATTTGAATCTGAAAAAATTCGTAATTTAGTTTTAGGTGCATTTGCAGAACTTCTAAGTTCCAAGATTATTTTATTTAGACTCTTAAGCTTGATGTTACTTACAATTGCATCATAATTTATTTTTTAAACATTTCCCTAAAAATCAAAACATACGGCAACAGGTGAACTGTCGCTATTTTATCATTTTTAGATTCCAGGGTAATATCTGCATTACTTGTCATAGGTGTCTTCATTATATTTGTTTTTCATAGCTTATCTGCAGTCCAACTTTTGATGCTATAGATGACAAGTTATCTTGTTTTCTGCATATCTTGAGCCTTTTTACTTAACAAGGGCAACATCATCTTGCAAAATCCAAATCTTCTAGCTGGACTTAAGTTTTCACCCAATCGATGCCAGTTTCGCCCCTGCAACATTTTCGCATCACCCAGTCAATGGCTACTCCAAACAATAGCAGAGACAGAATGACAGCCTTGCTTTACCCCGGTTTCAACCATAAACCAGTCGAAGCGTCACCATCAGTGAACTGCACACTGTGAACCATCATAGAGGCTCTTTATAATGTTTATTATTTTGTCTGGTATTCCTATATATCTCAGAATATTCCCATGTGAGAGATTCTGTGTAGACTATCAAAGGCTCTTTTTTAAATCGATTGTACTTAGCATGAGTGGTTGCTGCTTCTCAATATGTTCCTTCCAAAATTAATCGTAGGGCAATTTATTTGGTCTACAGCTTCTCCCAGGCTCAAACCAGCTTGTTCTTCTCAGGCTGTGTCCACTGTCTTTCTTATTCTATTAAGAATGATTTCTGTAGAAAGTCCACTATTATTGATACAGTGGATCTCCCAGTTGTTACAATCTTGAGATCACATTTTCTGGGATCTTAACAATTATTCCCTCTCTTCCATTGATCTGGGACAAGTTTTTTTCTTCCTCATACTTTTGGTTAAATAGTTCTTGCACCTGGCTAATAGTTGTATCATCAGCCGCTTGAGCATTTCCTGCAGTAATGTTGACATCACCTGCTGCTCTATTGTTTCATCAAGGAATCTGATTACCTCCTGTATATAAATATTAGCACGATTTGTTTGTTTTTCGCTTCAAATAGTCAGTGCTTATAATAATCGAATTTGCTCAAACGTATATCACCTGATGTGAAATATTACTATATTAATGTATTCCACATTAATGTCTTTACGCCAACAATGCTTGACCAACGAATAAATTAAATGAGGTCGTCTTGAAGAGAGCATTTGAAGGCAAACATAGTGCTCATATTATGTCAGATTTGAATATTTAAACTTAGAAGATTAAATTTAAAAAAAGAGATACATTAAAGTCTTGTTTATCGCTCATACTGCAACTGCTAATCGTACTTTTGAGGCTAGTTATCAAACTTCCTTACTCATTGCTAAATATGGAAAAAATCATACTATAGGAGAGAATTTAATTCAAACCATCAATATCACTACTTAAAATGGTTCTGGAAAAAAGATGACCAAGAGGTAGAAAGTTATGCCACTCAGTAACAACACCGTTAGCTATAGAATAGACGAAATATGAGATATTGAAATACATCTGTTTAAAAGCTGAAAATAAGAAAATTTTTAATGTAAATGGATGAATTAACTTTGAAAGACAGTGTCAGATATAGTATTGATAACTTAGTTAGTTAGTTAAGTCTTTTCTGGGCCTGTGGGCAGTGATAGGGTAGAGGCTTTAGCCCATGTCTCATGGTTCGTTATACCGCTTTAGTAGGTCTTTACTGCTTCATAGGGCCTAATGTTGAGCCTCTCTGATGACTGTCACGCTACAGTCTCTTGGTCTTCTCGTTTTCTTCCTCTGTGGATGAGGATTGTAGGAGTCTTCTCATCCATTCTAAGTGTGGCCAATGGAGTTCCAAAGCGAAGCTTTCTTATGTGAATTTGATACATTTTTGCTTGGGTCTGTCTTATTTTGTGTGGTTAGGTCTGAAATCTTACTTTATTGATAATGTAGATTTTAAGTGAATATATTTCTGAACATATTTAATATTGATATTCATGCAAGACATACATTGATAATGTGGGGGATTTTGGTTGAAGAAATGTTGTTCTGTAAATCATTAGAAAGCAATTCCCACCTCCAAAGGTATCTATAATAAGCTAAATAATTATTTATATGTCATAACATACCAATGAAAAATATAAATATCTTGTGCCAGCAGATGGTACCATAATAATACATAAGAAGTAGCACACAAGCTTAAAAATTGCTGAAAGATGAGAACCAGAAATGTTGAGTTTAGGTGCATTGTGTTATTCAGGAAAATTTAGAGAAGCAAAAAATATTTGTTTATTCTAAATGAAGTATACCAAACTGAAGCCATGTAGTTTTAGCATCACCACTACAGTTAATGTCAAATGTGAAATAATCTTCTTCATGTTGTTTGTTACAAACTAAAGCTATGTCATGTGAGACTTTTTATCACACTGAAGTAAGATGGCTCATGCGGTACTATGTGACAAGATTTATGGAACTATTTTGATACTCTTAGTGATTTTTAAGTGACAAACCTGAAATAGTAGTATTTGTTAACGGTCGATAGTAAAGCATTTGTGAGTTATCTAGCCGATATCTTTGAAAAACAAAATATATTAAATAACCACCAGTATGAAGAATAAAGCTTTGTTGATGGAAAAGCTAAGATATTTGGTTTTATTAATTTTATTGAACTAGTGTCAGAAATATATTTGTAATAAACATTTTGAAGAGTTTCATTGGCTCCAGAATGGAAGTGACTGATACCAATTATACTGATACTTGTTATTGTCAATCATCTAAAAATTATATCGGCTGATTTAAAAGAAAGATTTTCTGATTTTAAACAAATTGATTGCAGTCAATGTTAATGGATTTATCTATTTAAACATGGTATCAAGAAGAACTGTGTGATATGCAAATGATGAGTCAGTTAAAACTTCATTATAAAAGGAGCGACGGCATGGCTTTGTGAGGAAACAGAAATCAAATATACAAATTCAAACAAATGTGCAAGAAAACGTAGTACCATTTCTAACTTCATATTTAACTGAATGTGTGGTTTTAGCTTAAGAACTGATCTGGGTTGCTTAAAAAGAATTGATTGAATATTACACAATGGAGACTTGAGACTGAAGTTAACTGGAATTGAAACTCTATCATAAAATCTCTTTGGCAGCATCTATCAACGCAAGGACTTCACTATGGCACAATAGTTACTAATAATTAAAATAATGTAGAAAAATATATCATTAAATGATATCGTACTTGGACCCCCTTGTTCTCCATTACATGTTTTAAAATTTACTTAATGTTTTTCCTAAACAATTTTCCTAGACGTCTGAATCACCCATTATTTCTTCCAGTGAACAATTCAATCTTGGAAAATAAAATTTGTTGTATATGTTAGCATAGGAAGGGGGAGAGAGAATTTTGAAAGACTTTGGTGGCATGGTACAAAAAAAGGCTGGTAAACACTGATCTACTATCTCTATCTGTCGCAATAAAACAATTGATATTTTGCATTAAGGGAAACAAAAAGGATATTGTTTGAGACTGTATTTTAAAAGTTGTTTCTAGTTTTCAGAAACTAAATTGTATTTCTAGTTTTGAGACCTGAGGAGAGTTACAAGAACTCGCTATACTTCCGCAATTCACGAGAGTCGGTAAAAATTATCCTCATGACGTCAAGGGATTTTCCCTGACGAAATCATCGATGAAAGTCATCGTAAGTGAACCTAGGCGCCCAAAATCTATATCAGATGGCATAAGAGTATTTCTTCAGCAAGGCAAGAACCAAACTGACGCTGGCCACAAAACGACACTGTTTATGGGTAGAGTCTTGCCCAGGGAGGACTTTAGAGCTGCAAATTTAGCCGAAACTCCAAGATGGCGGGCCCCGGACCTCCAGTGAATCGAAGGTATCGGTGGGTTCTCTCTATTTTCAATAGTCTAGTGTTCACTATTTACAGACGTGTTGTATGCGCTATGTTGTTTGTTATATTTCGGACATGTTATGTTGTTGTAATAACAACGCTAAGCAGCTGAATATATTTATGAAGTATTTGAAGTCAAATTGCGCATGATTCTGAGCGCTCACAATGAATAAAAATCAGAAAAAATGTGTTTCAGAGAGTTGAGCCAAATACCACACACTTACTACAGGTACGCAGTACCACTGCTGAGTACTGGTATTTAATAAAATTACTATTTTATTAGTTCATTCTGTAGTCGCCTTGCTAATATTATTACATACACTGTGTGTATTGTTTAGTCTTGTTTCAGTACAGTTTTGAGAAAGTAGTGAAGAGTCATAAATCATTTACAATAATTCATTAGTACGACTGCTCATAGACACCACATGCATACTTGTCCTATTAATTAGTTCTCTTCTACTAGGCTACACTTGCTAATTAGACAGCTGTGTCCATCACATATACTGCTGTATGCCTCGCATGCCAGTCACAACAAATACCATCTTTTAGTACTAAGACTAAGGCCCTGCTAAGATCTTTTGTTCATATAACAACTCATCAAGAGATACTTAATCTGTTATCAAAATTAGAATGCGTCATCAAATCTAAGAACCTTTGTTAATACAAACACTTGCTGCTCTTTTTCATTCAACTCCTAGCAGAGCACATGGTCTTCAAACAAACTTTCCAGCTCTTCCTTCTGCCATCCTTCCAACTTTTCCATGGTTTTTTTGCTTCATCTTTTTAGTTATTTGCTGATTTTTAGCCATTTAGCCAAAAACAAAGAGCATTATTTCAGTAAATGGGGTTATGTTTTTGTTTTTTTAGACACTCTTCTGTTGTTCTGACACCATGCAATATATATATTTATAGTGGCAGATATATTGAGGTACATTACTGACAACAAAAAATGCTGTAATTGACACATATGCAAATTAGCTCATTTTGTATATCTAAAATAGAAAAGACAATATATGTGTAATTACAACTTCAAGGTAAGATACATACAAAGTATATATATTATTTCACATCTTTTATTGTGCTTTTGACCTTTTTACAATGATATTTGTCAAAACAATAGTGGTTTCACACCTCTTCAGCCACGCAGAATACATGTTTCTGCTTGTTTCTTCCTTCCTCTTGAGAGCGGTCACTACAAAATTGGCATTTTTCTAGTTAGAATATTGGTGGTTTCAATTCTTGAACAATAGATCTCTCTGAGGATATTGGCAATTACCCCAATGAACTGGAGTGGTACATCTATTGGTTTCTGTATAATGATCGCCAATGTTGAGTTAGAAGAGGTGCAAATAACAGGCAGGCGAGAGTCTCTTCATGTTTTGGGCCAGGCGGAACTGATGAGAATTGATGGGTAAATACACTCAGCCATCTTCAGGAGGGTATACCCTGCCTGGACCACGCTGTAGATGTTGTTATTCCCATTGTCTCATCTTGTTCTATCACATTAAGTCTATTATATGCCTCCTGGCTAAAATCACTTAATTAATATGCTTCCCTAAACATCCATATCACAGGTGGAATCATCAAATCAGACATGTTTTAGACAGTTTAGATACAGTCAAAAACAAATTAACCAAAATCACAATGAGCACTACATTTTACTCAGCAAGTGGCCATTTGTAAACGTGAATACAGCAGTGAATAAGGGAGAGCATTAGCAGGTTTTGGCAGGAAAGTTGTTACTGTGTTGTGGGAACAAAGATGGGGCCGATGGATCGTCTGCCTGCGTTTTGGCTATACAATCACGGCCTGGTCGGATCATGTTATAAAGGTTAATATCACCGGTGGTCTGTCTAGGACTTCCTACTCCTCTTTCCTATGGTTCCAAAACAGTGTCTGTCTTTACAATGCTTCCTGTCGGTCTTCTCAGTGTGTATGTCCTATCCATTACAGCGCCTTCCTGAGCTCTTCTCCACTGGTACTGCTTAGGTTTTTTCCCTGAGTTCCTCGCTTGTAATTCATCACATCCTTTCATTCTAATGTGAAACATCCATTTACGTAAGGTCTGCAGTTTTGATATTTTGTTATCTGATGTTACATGAAAACCATAGAACAGCACTCTACTTGATTGAAAGATTCCCTAGCTATTTAAGTCAGGTTGTCTAATGTCTATTTAAAGAACTCTTAAAGATATGAATTTTTTATCACTTATCAATAGTTATTCTTCTTCCACACTGACATACAGATGGTTATCTGGTATTCACAATCTTATTTTGAAATTGAAACTTTGAAGAAAAGAGTTGTTTACTTAGTAGATATTTATACTGAAGTAATTAAACTGAGCATGAAACTTCAGGAGAGAAAATGTTACTGGTAATAAATTTCAAGCATCAAAACTGATGTCAGAATGTAAATCTGGAACATGTTTAAACACAGTTAGATAGAAGGATGTGGACATGATCTGGAGGTTATTGGTTAAATAAAATCCTTAGCTTTCAAAGCAGCGCTGATGTGAAGCTAATTTTTTTCCAGGAATGCACCTGATATTCACAACAAAGTGTACAGAATGAATTCTGGAATCTGCCAAGATTCTTGGATATTATTTTTTGAATGAAAGATGAACTTGGATTCTATAGAAGTATCAATATTTATATATCCTTCCAGCTTACTTTGAGTTTCACATTGATTTGCCTCTAGATATTCTCGAGATCTTTGAATCTATGTTTTTTCTTATCAAAACAAAGTCTCACATCTGGCCCATGAGAGAGGGAGAAATTCGGAGGACTGCTAGTGGGCAAAGTTCTGCCTGTGACAAGCTATTTGATGATGATGATGATGAACTGCTGGGGTGGTTACATGTTTTACTCTGTCAGAGTTAGTAGTCCTATGTTGGCTGGTAAGGCTCATTGGCAAGTGATTTTCAGAACTGTATGCATACAGATAAGGCTATTACCTCTCCTCGGTATAGGCGCTGTGCAGAAGAAATCTCTGTTATCTTATAGCTTTATTAAGAAATCATCGTCTCGGCTATAAAGGCTTAATAAGAAGAGTTTTGCTTAGATCGTTGCAGCTTAGATATTTTTTAATTTATATAGTCTGTGTATTTGTTGTGATCAAAACTTAACTTAATGAAGTGATTTTTATTTAAATTTCTTTACCTCACTAATTTTATCCCCGCCATTTTGATATTAATGTAGAGGTGCATGTAATCTAAATGAAAACGGACTTGTGATTTATTTAAAAAAGCATCATACGCAAATTAATAGTTTCAACGGAATTAAACAAAGCAACCACTTGTGAATAAGAATGCAATTCCGGTTCGTTATCAGAAAAAATTCCGCATGCACGAAAGTAGCATCCCACTGTTTACAGATCGCCGAATGCCATCCCGAGCAGGCGGTGCATGGCTGCTCACTGAACCATGTGGTCACCGCTGTTCACTGCCTGCGTCACAGCCAATCGCTGTCCTTTGTAAAGGCTTTCAACGGTCCAACAAAGCTTAGAAATTCCACGGGAACAAATTGCCCAGAAGCTGGGTGATGTAAGAACTTCCTAATCTTTTTCTTTACAATGTTTCGCACAATTTTATGACAGGTAGACGAATGCTGTCAGGAGAAGAATCAGGTCTTGTGCTTGATCGCGTTTAGCCTTGATGGCCTTATGGAATGGTTCAGCGCGCCTTATCATGCACGATGTTGACACCCAGGTTCCTAAAATCGGCCAACCAAAGCCCCTTCGCGGTCAAAATGTGGTCGCCACGTCCCCAGCAGAAACGCAAAAAACGCAAAACAAAACCTGTGTCTTAATTTTTTGGCTTAGAACTGATGTTTCCATTGCATGCTGTCAATTTTGCTGCTCGGTTCATAGTAGGCACTAATGATTCACTCCGCCACAATGCTCAACAGAAATGCATCACCTTCTGTCCTGTAACGCATCGCGGTTCAAACTCCACCCCATCCGTTTCTTCCTATGGTGGCTAAATAACATCCGTGGGACCCATCAGAACACACCTTCCGGAGCAGTTCAATCTCTTCCGAACAACCATGTGGGCTGCCAACCCACCGACATATGGAATTCTTCTGTGTTTAACGAATGCTCCGACGACGCAGTCAGTCATACTGCTTTACTGCTACATGGCTTGCCGCTGCAACAACATGCTAACCTGACCTTTCTCCACACAACGCCGTCCGCGACGGGCCGCAAAAAAATTGTGCAGGAAACATGTGAAGACTGTGTGTGGAAGTTCTTTCATCCCCAGCCTATAGTCCCTATTTGTCCTCGTGTGATTGTATCAACCGGGATCATTGAAGAAAGCACCAGCGACAGCGATTGAACAGCCGACGCAGACGTGAAGACAGCGTGACCACGTATCGCTCAAAGTGACAGGCCACGCCACCTTTTCTCGGACGGGCATTCACGCTCACGGAACAGTGGATGCTTTCGCCTAAATGCACACGGAGATTTTTTCTGATGAACCCAGGTGCATTCTCTATTCACAAGTGGTTGCTTGTTTAATCTGCTGAAACTATTAATTTTGCGTATGATACTTTAAATAACCACAACTCATTTATTTGAACACGCTAGAAACGCTGAAGTCATTGAAGAGTTTCTTTGATTGTGTGTGTGTATACAGCATGTACATTGAAGAATTGTTATTTGGGTACATGCTTCTTCTTCTGTTAGCGTATGTTTCTGTTTTAGGTCTGTCAGGTTCCCCTGAATAGTTTTCAGGCAGACTGAGAGGCCACATGTCATTTTTTAGCTTTACCCAGGAGAGGATAGTCTTAGGAACTTCTGATATCAGAAAATTCCGCCTTTCATGGCGAGGGAACCCATAAACCGCAGCAGGCTTTCATGCAAAATCAGTGAGAAGTGTACTCATCGTGACAAAGCATGGCTACGCTCTGAATTCAGCGCTAACACAGAATAATAGAATAAGCACACCTGTGAGACATACTTCAGTGTCTGTTCCACCTGTTGACACTGGCGAAAAGCTGTTTGATTTATTCCCAGTCTGTTCAGTCTACAGTGTCTGATACCTAGGAAATATAATGGTCTGTTCTGCTGGGGACTTCTGGGGGAGTCTTTTCCATAGACCTGATATTCAGTACTTGTCTTCCAGTCTACTGCAGAGTTTCTACCTAAGGAGGGTTTTGTTCTCTGAAGAGACAGTGGTTAGTAGATTTGCTCTTGCACTTCCCCTCCCTAGCCAAGACGTCAGCACTCCTGACACATTGAGATGAACTACTTCCTACAGGTGAATTTCTTCCTTATTTGGCAACTATCTGGGTTTGTTTTAGATTCTGTATTTCATGTTGTGTCACTGATTCTAGCTTCTAGGGTCAGGTAGCTGACTGGGGACCTGTTAGAAAGACTATCTTGCTTGGAGGTGCTTGCATCTATTCCCTGTGGTTTGTACATATGAGCATTGAAGAGTTAATTGTTTAATGGTGTGTGTAAAGACATAGAAACAACAGGCAAGCTGTAAATTTGTAACCAATACAAACAAAATAAAAGCTGACACCCAATATAATAATTAATAACGCAATTATTGCTACTTCAATAATTTTATTCAATACAAGCTTCATGTAAACATGAACTTAAAACTATTTTAGGTGACATTAATTATAGCCTTCAGAAATCATTCATGAATTGACAAGTTTTTAAAAATAGGTTTGTGCCAAAGTATTGACTTTTATTGCACCAGGTATTAATTGTTATTGGCTCTGGTCCTCCTTCCACGAATGGCACTCCACCTCCCAAAGCTCCTGCCATAATCTAGGGATCTCTGGGAAAATGCACTTGTGGAACAGAATGGTGTATCCAGATTCAACCTTTTGACTGCTAGAAGGTGGGAAGGGCTTGAAGACAAAGACCCTACAAGGATAACAGACATTTGGTATCTTTAACTAAGTTTTAGAAAGTTCTCATTACAATGTATTACCTTCTTATGTAGGATATGACCTACTTCATGAAAGCAGTTTAATAGTTAAGTTGCACTAAAAGAAAATTGAATCATTACTGAAAAATGCAAGTCCGTCTCCAGATTCCAGGCAATATGAGAGTCTGCACTCTTTCTCTATTTTAGAGCAGGCGAGGTGGTTGGAGGCCTGCATACCGCGAAGACTCCAACAGCTCTGGTTATTTAGTGCTATGCCAAAGTTAGGGAGGTTTCCTACCAGATGGGATCTATAGGTGGCTACCTAGTATCCCCTCTCAGTTCTAGTAGCAATAGTTGCCGTAGTAAATAATAAGAAATGTCAGTGGGGCCTACAATACAGCAAGTACAAAAGTTTCCAATGGAGGGGTTTGCAGTTACAGAGGTAAGTAAGGCGGTTAGCATCTCTCTTATTTGCCCTCATGTTTTCATACTCAGTAACTCCATTGGTATGATTAGTAACATCGAAACAGGAATGGTGAGATGATGCTGGGTGGAGATAACACACAAACAAGGATCAGAGAAATCACCATTATCTTCGGCCCCGGATCATGAAAGAGAATAAGTTGTGTAATCATTCAACTTGCATCGGATGTCTTGGAAGCAAGGATTGGCATCTATGACATGTCTGGAGTGTCTGATGATATTCTCATATAACTGATAACCGCTGGATGCCTGAGTACACTTTTTTGGTGCTTGCCACCGCCTTTGTAAATAGTGTACATCAATTCAATATTATTATTTCACATTTTTTTCACATACTTAAAACAGATCAAATGTATGACATTTATCTTTTAAATATACTTTTCTTTGTTTTCCAGCTGAACTGCATAGAGCCTTCGCTTTGGATTTTGGCTCGTTAGTCCAAGTCCCAGTGCAACCCCATTCACATTACAGCCATCACCATCTAATTCAATCCTGGCAGACCATGTATCACACTACTCAAATGTAAGTTCTTGCTATGATGTCTCTGGTGGATATTTACTTGCAGAACTGGGTTGTTACTACATTCAGATGAATTCAGGGTTACTCTGTCTCTTTTTATTTAGTCATTTGTCTTCACTATGGTAATAGAGTAACAGGATAGAAACTATAGGAAGATTCTGAAGAATATAAGTCCAGACAACCATTACGTAATATCAGCGGCCTTATATCAAGATAACCAGAGTACAGCATCTTCTTCTTCGCTGCTTTTACATAAACCACTTAATCACTTTGTGGGGATATGTTTGACTAAGAACATGTATACGTTGCATTAATATTTGGTAGGCTCTAAAATGCATAGACTTACAATAGGGACATGTGCATCCGACTTAGCTAAATTAGTCGCTACGACATGTGGTGGTGGTAACAGTGGTACTTATTCTTTACACCTTCAAATTTGGGCCTCAGTAATCACTTACGCTAGAGACAGTAAGAACAATAGAAGGAATGACCGACTGTCTCCACACATCAGGTGTTAGACAAGGTTGTGTCCTTCTCACCACTACTTTTATTGCATATATGGATAAATAACTAAGAGTCAAAATTCAGATAATGAAGAAATAAATGAACTGGCAGATGATCAGTGCCTGATACATCAAAATGAACAAGATCTACAACATCATATTGACACCTTGGAACAGTAATTAAAGAAATATGACATGAGAGAAAATCAACAAATACTAAAACAGAAATAATGAATATGGGAAGAAAACATAATAATCTAGGACATCCATGTCACGGCAATTAAAATAAAACCAAGTGAAAGTAAATTCAAATACTTAGAAGTATATTAACAGAAGACGGAAAACTGAATAGAGCTTTATATAGAGGCTAGAGAGTGCAAAAGCAAATAGTTGTAACCTACTAGCTAGCCCTACTATATAAGTACCCAAAAAAATTTCAGTATATATATGGAACTGCAGTAAACTATTTGATTGGCAAACACCGTAATTACATAAAGTACTGTAGTTTTACAAACACAAAAAACAATGACAAAAATACAGCAAATATTTCGACCAATGGCGCCTACCAAGCAAAACGAACAAACAGGAGTGATGGATTAGAGAAAACACAAAATGGACGACCAACACAAACGCATTTAAGGAAAATCTGAATAAAAAACTAATAACGCATTAATAGATCTTCCATCAAGAATACCATATGATATTGGACTGCTCACCTAAACGCTTTTTGGCAGTCTAACATGTCACCACGGAGTTTCAGGCTCATCACACCACGACGCGGATGACATTGTTATCAAACCCAGCGACAAAGGCTTATTAAGTAGTCGCTCGAGCAAAGATCTTACCTTCAGAAGGTCATACCCAACCGCGTGACACTCAACTTTATAAACCACCCTACTGATGTCACTCAGTCTAATAAATAATAAGGCTCGCAAGTTACTACAACCAATGTTTAACGACCTTCCTCATCCAGTATCATCGATTGGCGTGGTGATCGAGAATGGTTTGGGTAAACCCGCTTTTTTATATGCTCCCAAAAATTCATAAACTCCACAATCCCGGTAGGCCTATCGCTTCTGCCAAGCCCTGCCCCACGGAACACATCTCCGACCTTGAGCAGCACTTTAACCTACAGTCACCACCTGCGAAGGATACAAACCACGCTTATCTGTCTTTTCTACCATTGAGCTGCTACCCTATAAACCTACCGCTTCTTCCTCCTTGATGGGTGCCATTGTACACTTCATACCTCATCCTGGACGGCCTTATAGTTTCCTCCAGTTCTTTCTCACAGGAGAACTAATCCACTTGAAGTCAACTCTGCTCTCCTGCTCTGTGGCGTGGAACTAGTTCTCACTTCTAATTCCTTTCAGTTTAATGAGACCACCCTTTGAGCAGATCAGTGGGGCTGTTATGCGGTACTAAAATGGGACCTAGTTATGCTTGGTCTTTCAAGCGGGTTATCTTTGAACACCTAGTATGGACTACATGATGGCCCCTTCTCGTCTGTCTATCACAGATAAGCATTGATGACTGTATTGGCATCACTGATATGCCCAGTCGATTTGTCACGCCTTCATTACCTCCTTAATAATGTTTTCAACCCTTCTGTCTGTTTTACTTCACCATCTCCACTACTTGTGTCAACTCTTCTTGACATTATCACTCTACTGTATCTACTATCTCTACATCAGGTATATACAGTCACGATGTAGTATAGTTTCTCTATACTTTTTCCCATCCCTGGCTTGCTCGACTGCCATTCTCGCAGTTTCTTACGCCTTTGTCGCCTTCTTTGTAGTGAGGACTACGATTTTCTTGAGAGAGCTCACAGATGCTTGATTTCTTTCAGAGAGCGCCATATCTGCGAGGGTGCTTGTCTCGCTATGCATCTAGGTTCAGAATCACTCGCCAGCAGGCCCTTCTTACCAGTCAGCATAGGACTACTAACTCCTTGACAGAGTAAAACTTATCTTAACTCACCACCCCTATAGTTCCCAGAAAATGCTTTATCTCTCCACATTCACCTCTCCTTAGATCAGATCCTATGAGGACCTGTTTGTCTTCCTCAACCATCCTTTTGCGTCTTATAAGACTTGACAGAAGTCTTATGATATGTTGTACACAGTCGCCTAAGTCCAATATCCAGACCTATTTTGGCACTGTCCAGTGTGGGTCGCTGGGCGTTGCAACATGGTGCTTATGTGGATACAGACTTATGATTGTATCTTTTTCCTTTTTAGTACGCTTTCTTATTGGGATTTATAGGTTCACATACAGTCTCCAGAATCTTATCTATGCTATTATCTGTGTAAGTGTGTAATAAGGTTTATATCACAGGATAGGCAAGAGGCTCATGACCGATTCGCCAACACTTACAAAGGACATACGCTAATGTAGCCTCTAGACCCTGTAGCTACCCATTTAATGACACTGCCATTTAGGTGCCCCCACGATGTCCAGGTCACAGCGCCATCCGATCATGTACCTCAGATGATCGCAAATGATTGTTCTGGGAGAATCGGTTGATTTCTTTTGTATGGTATCTTACATCAATGCGTCAGGGCTCAACGACACATCTCCATGCTTTCTTCCTTAGTACTCTCTCTTCCCCGCTTTGTAATCTATATGGGTATATGTTGCATGTATTCAATTATATATTTAATAGATGTTTCCACGTTTCTTTTCCTTTCTATTTCAGTTTTTATGTGTAAGCTTTTTTGTGTTACATTTATTTCATTTATTCGTTTTTATTCCAGATTTTCCTTAGATACGCGTTTGTATTTGGTCAGCCCATTTGTGTTTCATTTTCAATTTGTTACCTTGTTTGTTCGTTTGCTTGATAAAGGCCTTTGTTGGTCAAATCGCTTGCTGTATTTTGTCATTGTTTTTGTAATTTGTAAAACTACAGTACTTTGTAATTACGTGTTTTGCCAAAAATTTCACAGACAGCTAAGCAACAGATGATCAACAGCATGTTTTATACCTACTTTGTGTGTTAATACCAGAGCCAATGTATGCAGTCAAACATGGACATTGGAGCTTGAATTACATAGACAAACAAAGAATGGCGGTTTGGCCACCAATAAGAATGCATCCAAACTCTACAGTACAGAGTCTTCTACAACAGAAACATCGAAAGAAGGCAAGAGAAGACCACGAAAGATGGTTAGATGGCATAGCAGAACTTCTGTGAAAGAGCAAAGATACCATATTAAGTTACCAGAACAGCGCAAGACAAAAACAGAAAACTACGACACTGAATTTCAACCTTATCTCATTTATAACTTAGACCAAATGTTCTCAAATATCTTATTTTTGATGTGTTGTTGTTATCTTTATAGTTAAGGCTTACTGATAAGTTTAATCACTTATTAAAAATGGTTTATCCGTGGTCTTGTTTTCTTGTGGACATTAATATTGGTAAAATACTGGAAGGTCAATTTTTGATCTTAGTTTAGTCATCAGATCATCACTGTAACATCGAACCAATTAGTCCATAAGTGCCCGAATATCCCCAGCATTTCCTCGCTGGTGACTAATAAACACTGGTTCTTTGTTGCTTACAATTTTCCAGGCTACCAGCATAGCGCTCTTGCTCACTGTACTACACTTGACTTGGAGTTCTTGGTAGTCTGGTTAGTGCCAGATTCACCACTATCACACGCCCTCTCTCCCCTTAGGGAATTTATAATATCAGCATTATTCATTGTACCAGTTCACTTGAGGTTGTTAAGCTCATACCCCGCAAGCCTATCCACATATTTATTCCCCTACACCTGCATGCCCTGCACAAAACTGATCTTGTCAGCTTAGGACCCCTCAGCTAACCCATCCTTGGATTCGAAGAAGGTAAATAAAGCATGCTACTATTATCTGATAAATTTAACTGTGACAAATTTGATAAGAAGACATTTCAATAAATCAAATAGAATATTTACTTATCACACAAAAAGTAAACTCTTGTAATAAGTTTGGAAATTCAAATGCAATTAGAAT
The DNA here is from genome assembly GCA_020796225.1 of Arion vulgaris. Taxonomy (NCBI): domain Eukaryota; kingdom Metazoa; phylum Mollusca; class Gastropoda; order Stylommatophora; family Arionidae; genus Arion; species Arion vulgaris. The sequence goes on from CM036767.1 coordinate 26,354,455, forward strand.
AGTTCAAAGTTTATCTGACCATGGGCAGCCTAGATTTCACAAAATGAATTTGGTCATCCACAAGAAATGCAATCCCATCAACTATTTTTTACTCTTCTGGACCTAGTTCAGCCTTAGAGCCTATTGGAATCAGATCATTGCTCATAGATCATCAATCTTGTCAGGTAAGATCTATAGACTGTTTTAGGTTCAATCTGTGTGAAAGCTACTTCTTCTAACTTACTTAAGCTGCTGTAGCTATAGAAGCTGACACCATGATGATAGATGTTCATGATTAGCAGATCAGGTTAGTGGTATTCGTATCCATATTGCCTGTGTGTTGTCGGGTTCGCTAGGGGGAGCAAGATTAGGTGCAACACTCGGGTGATTCATAAAGCATGTCGAAGATAAGCTTACTATGAGAATGCATGAAGTCACTTAGTAAATGTAAAGTATCGTAGAAATCAGATGTGCTGGCTACTGTAGATGGCAACTGGCACCATGTACAATTGTTCTTAGGCTCAATCACATACATATCACAAAGTATTGGTTAACAACTGGTCGATGCGGAGCGCTGTGTTGAAGAAGTTCTATATGGATTATCTGTTGCATCTTCTTTTTACCATGATGACTGCACAGCTTCATGTTGCTTTATTTATCCAGATATCACCTCTTAATGTTCGACTCACAACAGCTAGAATGTTTGTTGATGCTTCCAAGCCGTTGACAAACAGTGTAACTATTGGTAACACCAGGACTCCTGTTATCCTGCCCAACTTGTTGAAAAGTATCAACATTTGTACTGCACTGTCCAGTGTGAACTGGCTTAGATTGCTGCTCCATGTCTGAAGGTCATTCCACTATCCTTCACATGTGCTCCATACTACAGGCTGAGGTTCAATAACTCTTCTGCATGAAACAAATTAATAAGTAAGAATGAATTCAATTTTAGTTGTTTATCATTATTGAAAACAAAAGACAAATACATGTTTCAGGTTTGTTTTGTTAAGCATGGGAGCTTACATGTAAATTAGGCCAAAATTAGTGGATGCACCTGTCCTACAAGTCGTAGTTTATGGAACCGGGCACACACCATAGATTATTATATTAAATTAAAGAAAATTATATTTGATGTTGATGACAATTCAGTAGTTTTTTCCATGCATACCCATTCACCTCGCTGTTGAAACTACTTTACCAATGAGTTGTGCCAGCAAATTACTAATGGCTACCACTTTGATGGCACAGAATCCAACACCCCAAATTGGGGAAGAAATAAACTAAGCACTGACTATAATCCAAGCCTATTATAAAATGCTCTTCTTCTGCGATCAACTTCGGCGCGACTACCTGGACATGTGTCATAAACAGGCTGTGTGCTTGAGGTCTCACTAGTCCCCGATAGCTGGTTTCCGGTAGGGCTGTTTCTGTTGACCAGATTTCCATTCTCACACTGGCCCAGAGGTTCTGTAGGATGGGGTTCTTTGGGATAAATGAGCCTCCACAGGCAGAGGTAGCTGAGACCCATTCTGTAGAGATGTGCTCTGAGACTGCAGTGTCCTATTCTAAGTCTCAAGACTGTGGTCTGTGTTTCTTCTGTTAGGTATTTAGAGTACTGTAGGTGAATGTAATTCAAAGAAAGCCAATGTATATGGGTTAGCAACTCCGCTTTGAACTAAAATATAAAACCATGAAGACTGGGGGCAATGAAACTAAGAAGAGGATAACACAAGAAGAACTCTATCTGTGGTGAAACAAAATTGCTACAGAGAAACCTTCTTCAAACGCTCCATACGACCACTTGGTAAGCGCACCCCCTTGGTGATTTGTATATGATCCAAGCATAAGAGTGATTGTACATTGTGCCAGTAGCTGCACCTACAAGTAGGCCAGCACATCCAATTTTGCCATGTTTTTTTATTTATCAGGGTAGCTTCCTGAAAACCGGGAGGGGAATATAACAAGAGTCTCACCTGACTCCGTGAGGGACAGCAAAAGAAGGGGGAGGCCGAGAAATACATATGGCGACATTTGGAGGCAGAGATCAATATAAAGAAGAGCTGGAGGGAGCTACAGGAGATAGCTAGAGATAGGAAGAGTTGGTTGAGGCCTGGTGCCCCAATCCGGGGTAAAAGGCAAAGTGAGAGAGAGAGGTAGCTTCCCAGGCCCCTACTCCTGTCGCCTATGATGTGCCTTGAAGGTCGCAGTGTTACTATTCTTTGCTACCCCGCAACACACAGACAGTACAGAAACCAACCCTAAAAGCAATACTTAGAGGTCAGCAGGCAAGTCAATTCCTGTGATGACCCCATGTCCCTATTATTGGTGCTGAAATAGCACTGATAAGTTAGTATGTAAGTGTCCCTTTACAACTGTAGAGATATCGATTACTTCAGTGTGATACGAATAAATCAACATGACTTCTTCTTGTTAGAGAGCTTACTGAGGTCACGCGGTATAGAACGCTCAAATAGGCAAGCTACAGATTTCCCCTGAGGAGGTAAGCAGCTTTTATTTGCTAAATTACATCTAGTTATAATATTTCATTGATTATCAAATGTGGGCCATTTTATAATAATATTTATTACTTCGATCGTGTCAAGAATATACTGGATTTCTTGATTCTTAATATGGTTTTATATCAGGATTGGGAATATAAATACAAACAACTTGATTTAAAAACAATTCAGTGTTATTTATTTAATTTAATGAAACATATAAAAAAAAAAATATCTTTTCTTGAACATTACTTAGGTCTGTTCCTGTAAATTTGTGGCTCTGATCTTCTTCTACTGTTCTCGCAGGGTATTTTGGGTCTTCCTTTGTGGTCTAGAATACCCATGTAATGTTATGTTCTGCAATGTTTCAAAATTGATTGAAATTTGATATCATTGTAAAAGTGACAGACTTATCACTTTATATTTCCCACATTTATTTTCTTTTCATTGTTTCTATGTTTCAAGCAAATGACTCTCATGCAGCACCATAACTCCTATTTGCAATTGTATTTTTGCCTGTGTCTCTATATTTGTATACACTTAGTTTATATTTGTAAATTAGTTGGAAGGCATTATGTTTTATCTGTCTTCATTAGGTTTCCTGGGCTAACTAGAATACAGGCTTAGTATATAATATTTTTATTTATGTCTAATGTATTTAAAGCTTAATAGAACTGAATTGACTAATATTTAGACTAGTCACATCAACTTTCTTACTTCATTATGCTGTGATATCACATCACACACACACACACCCTAGCTGAAAAAAATCATAATAAAGAAACCATTTTTATACCTCTTTTCATGTATATTGGGAATTACAACGCAGGTCTGTATTTTCATTGACTGGCAAATAACGGCGGTGATGCGTGTCAAATATCATGGGCGGCCTTTACTCCCCAGCGCTTTCCCAGTGTCCAATTAGCCAGGTCAACCTGAGAGCACATGGTCTGGAAAGATATTCCACACCCACTGTGGAATTGAACCCGACCACCATCCTAAAAAAGCTAGATCACTAACAACTACACCATGCGACCTCACAAACCTCTAACCCCACGTTTTTTTCTTCATGCTCGTTTTTACTACCAATTTTAATCACTCAGATATGTTTGATCATTGCCAAGAACGCAGTATACGCTGCACATTGGTTTGTAGGCCTCAAACACAGGACTTCGCACGTTTAGACATGTGCATCCGATTTCAGCCAAAACTTTAGTCAGCTTCACTTATTACGCGTGGCAGGCAACAGTGGTTCTATTCTTTACACTTGAATTTAGCCCTGCAATCATCATGGCAAGTTTTTTCATTTCCATGTTATTACTCAGACATAGTCATGGCTGCCTCCTGACTGATTTTTATATGAAAGTTTGCTTTTCATGACAATTAAACCAGAATTTCCACGTCATGTGGTCACTGATGCCGAGTATTATTAACTTTGCTATTGCCAACCCCATGTTTCATGCTGCAATATTTGTTTAACTTTTCAATCTGAATTGCTGTCAAACTGGTTAGAACGTATGCTTCTGCACCCATGACACCCCATAGGTGCTTATTCTATTTCAGCAAACAAAGGTATCAGGAATAGAGCACTTACACAGTAGCTCTGGCAACAATTCAAAATTGTTCGTGACTTATAAAGTCTGGGTTCCCATTTTTGACTTGACAGACTGAGGAATTGGCTGTACCTGAAATTGAATACAGTATATTTGACTGTATATTTCATTGCCGCTAAGATTTCCTGTCTCCCCTGTATATTTCATTGCCGCTAAGATTTCCTGTCTCCCCTGTATATTTCATTGCCGCTAAGATTTCCTGTCTCCCCTGTATATTTCATTGTTGCTAAGATTTCCTGTCTCCCCTGTATATTTCATTGCCGCTAAGATTTCCTGTCTCCCCTGTATATTTCATTGCCGCTAAGATTTCCTGTCTCCCCTGTATATACTATGGGCTCAATAAATGATATAGCTAAATTTTTTCTCCTCTATTTGTTTATTTTTATAACATACTAGCAGTTTTACCCGTTCTTCGCACTGGTAATTTAGTTTAAATCTATTTGTAAAATCCCTTAAAGAAACATGCCCGTTGCCTCAAAATCAGCTTCTTCCCATTAAAAACAATACGTTTTCTCTCCATGCTTGGTTTGAAAACTTTGTCGGTTGGCCACATAAGATTAAAATGTCCCTCATTTCAATTGCCAGTAAAAGCTGATACAACAGAATTCCCGTTTGCATGAAAGTTGACATATAATTTAAAATGTCCCTCTTTTCGATTGCCAGTAAAACCTGATACAATAGAATTCCTGTTCCCGTGAAAGTTGAATTTAGTTTAAATCTAATTGTAATATTTCACCACTTTTAAAGTTACATTGCGAACACAAACAGAAAACTGTTCAGTTCCAAACAATGCCAGACTGAACATATTAAATAGACATGCTCTGTCACCTGTCAACCATATAACGTAAACATCAAAATTGGCTGCTTTTTCATTAATAACAATATGTTTTCTAATTGTCAAATGGGAATGCTTCAATACCTACAATTGGCAAATTCAATAATTGAACTGTTTATAAAATTATCGAATAGAGATTAGATGTGTTAAAATACTACAGTGTACTCTAGATCAAACTTACTTTAGACATTTGAATATGTTGCTGCTGTGCTTATCACATTACTGGAAATTAACAACATAACCTATGCGTATCACGTGGCCGGGAATGTCATTACAACATTGATATACTGTTTTGACAAATTCTGTGCATGGCCATATCGTTTAAGTTTGAATATATTTATAGAAACGTACAACTAATCTAGTTTTTTAATTTTTACCTCTTCCTATCTATGAAAACTACCCTCTTGCCAAATTCAAGTCTGTAGGATGTCCAGATATCTTCATACAATTGAGACATATAGATGCAATTGCATTCAACTTTCATTTATATATATATTAGATGAGAATTCATTTGAATGTGCATTTTGAAATATAATTATAACATTTTGTATATAACTTTTATGTGTCTGTTTGCCAGTCGTTTGAATTCACATCAGAAGACTTGATAGACCTTGGAGAAATGGGTAGAGGAAACTATGGCTTTGTCAACAAAATGATCCATGAGAATAGCGGCACAATAATGGCTGTCAAGGTAAAAATCTTAATGAGGTCAATCAGTTTAGCTCAGGTCATGTACTGGTCAGTATAGATATCAGTGTCATGGATTACACTTGACCACCTGCAGAATGACCACTTATGGGTTACACTTAACCACCTGCAGAATGACCACTAATGGGTTACGCTTAACCACCTGCAGAATGACCACTAATGGGTTACACTTAACCACCTGCAGAATGACCACTAATGGGCTACACTTGACCACCTATATTCTATGAAGCTGTAGTGTACAGTTACAGAGTTTGAACAGAGGAAACACCACACAATTCTCTCCATTGTTTTCTTTGGTCTTTTCCTTAGTCCTTCAGAGACTGTCTAAAGTTGCACTCCCAGCAAACTTTGGACTCTTCTGGATGTCTGATTCTGTGCCTCCCATTCATGGCCAAACCATTTCAACTGAAATGACAGTTCCATTTGGTTTTACAAGGACAGGAAAAGTCAATAGCAAGTCATTTCCTGTTTTAAAACTATTCAAAAGTGTGTGATAAGAAAAGTTCCTCTTACATTGCACATGGCTATATTGGTTTGTATTACTTTGCAAACCTGTTTCAAGATGTTGATGTAACATTGTAGTAATTAAATAAGTGAGAATAATTAACCGAAGGAATGGGATCGATGCATTAATGGGCTAAGAAAACTGACAATTTCCATCACACTTTTGCTTTTTTTATTACACTTATAGTGGAACAACGAGATGCAAGATAGAGTATTGAAATTATTCCTAACACTATGTCATTTCTTCATTGCAGTATCTGTAACAAAGCTATTTTATAGATAAAAACAAATCTATTAAAACTTGACGTTGTTGCACATACTGCAATGAAGAATAGACATAGTGTTGGGAACAATTTCAGCACTCAATCCCAGATAACATGGGGGAATATTGTCTATTAGGACACATATTGGGCTATTGATTTTATGAATATAAAATCCCACTTTATATTACCACATCTACTAGACTATATTGTAGTATGGTGTCAAATCTGAGGAGGTCATAGGGAAATTCCTCAGAGGGGGGTATTCCTTGCAAGAAGACTGCATCAAAACATTTATGAAATTGTGGTTTCTGGAGCATTTTTTTTTTTTCCTTATCCATTGCAGAACACTCCCAAGCTATGAGGACTTAAAATGACCCTAAGATACAATGACTATAAATTTTCATCCCTAGTATACTCTTGTATTACTATATCCTATTTACAATGGTGAAAGACATAAAAACAAAGTACTGTAGTGTTACCAAAATAATAACCATACGCAGCAACGTTTCTACAAAAAGGCCTTTATCAAGCAACGGATACAAGAGAGGTGAAGAATTTTACTTCTCACACAGCACACAACATGTAGAATCAAACAATAAGTTCCTAATGACCCTAAAATTAAAATATGTGACCATTTTAGTCACATATTTTCACTTTACGGCTATTATGAACTTATTGTTTGATTCTACATATTGTTTATCTTACATGTTGTGTAGAAGTGAAATTCTTCACCTCTCTTTGCTCAAAACACTGCTGTGTATTATTTTTGTATTTGGTAAAACTACAGCACTTTGTTTTTATTTGTTAAAACTACAGCACTTTGTTTCGACCATTACTACATAGTTTTACCACGGTTTTCCCTTATATTGATAATATGCGCCCGAGTGGTTACCGGGCCCAAATTTGGGGTGTAAAGAATAGGTGGCCAAAACTTACTGTGGGAAGAGGTCGGCACAAACAGGGAAGCAAAAATCATAGGAACTATATCCTACAGAACTGCCCCCAGTATGCAGAGGTATGCACAGTATGCAGAAGAAAGAGGTGGCCCACTTACACTAGCGTCCAAGACAAACTGTATGGCGGGGCTGATAATCTGAGGCAGACAGCTGCCTTTATTAGAGAATCCGAATCCCAATCTAGTGAGAATGCAGAAGAAGAATATTGATAATACTATCCTATTTACAGCGTATTCGATCGACTGTTGAGGAGAGAGATCAGAAACAGCTATTGATGGATCTGGATGTTGTCATGAGAAGCAATGAGTGTCCATACATTGTACAATTTTATGGAGCCTTGTTTAAAGAGGGTTTGTTGTTTAGGTGTGTTTTGCTCTAGTGTGTTATTTCCCGAATCTAAATAGATGATATAATAAGACAACAAGGAAAGTACAAACATAACAACAATCATTTTAAAAAATGTTTAATTAGCTAAAGAATATAAATACCAGACCAATAGAATCACAGAAAAATATGGAATTGAAGTAACAACTAGTTCAAAATATTGACCACAGTCCAAGAAGAGATGACACTGAATAAATTAGTCACAAATGCTGCAGATATCCTATTATTTATTTGCAATTTTGAATATAACATTTTGTTGCACTCAAGACATGTCCATATGGACTCCATTCTCCTCCGATAGTGTCCAGCGACTCTCTCTGATCACCACCCAGACCGATGTACCAGATCTCCCATAAATTCTATTCATGTGGAAATCTTATTCATGCAGCCCTAGCATTGGTGTTTTACGTCACATCTTCAGCACCATTTGGAGCCCTGGTGCTTATTCTTCCGCGATGTGTCCGGTTTCAGCCAGTGTTTACTCGGTTCGCTCTCTGTTCTGTGGCCATCTAGTGTTTTTACGGTGAGGGTAGCTAGCCCACGCCCAACCTCCTTAGTTGCCTCTTGTAACATGTGTGGCAGGTAACAGTGGTTCTATTCTTTACACCCCAATTTGTGCCCCTGTAACCACGCGGGCAGTCCAACAACTAACTGTACCAGTTCGATTTTGATTGATGAGCCTACTCATATACCTGATGTGATGTTCTTTTCTGGCGCTCCAATCTTCAATCCAAGCTATTGCAATTAGCAGTTAACATGGATTGGTTTGAATGAAAATCATCTTTGCAGCCATACTCTATGACAGTATTCAGAATGTCAGCTCTATCCATTAGCTGACCCCCTGATATAGTGGTAGAACAAGCCAGCCTGTCTGCTCTCTTATTGCCAAAGACATCATGTGCCCCGGAATAAAGATGAATGTAATTCTGCAAATTGTTGACGCTTGTAGTGATTCAGTACATTGCCTGCATACGGAACCAGTCTCCACTTTTTGGATCATACTCAATGAATCACTCAGAATGCACGATGAGTGTAGTTTTGTGACTAGCCAGAATAGTGCATTGGTCACCGCCATGAATTTCATTGTCATGCTGCTTGTTGTCATATTTCTTATTCTTCAAATGCTCCACATTGACCCCTTGTCAAATGCTGCACATCGGCCACTTGTCAAACGCTTCACATCGACCATTCATCACTCGCTCTGTGTGATTTGTATGTGATCTGATCCTAAGAGCGATTGTTTGCTGTGCCAGTTATGCGCCTACAAGTAGGCCAGCTAATCTGATACCTGCGATGCTTTTTTTTACTAGGTAGCTTCCTAGGTCCTACATCATTCTCCTCTTATGACATACCTTGTAAGTTACAGTGATACTATTCTTTGCTTCCCTTGTGGACCCTGGCACCACACCTGTTGTCATACTAAATGCACCAATGGCTTCCTTGACCATTATGCCATATGAGCTCACATAGAAGGCCCATGCTGACTTTTCGTGGTGAACTACTGATCCATCCATGTAAATCAGTGTTTCCCAACCTTTTTGTGCCATGCCCCACCAAAGCTTTCAAAAATTTGTCGCCCCTCCTTCCTATGTAACATATACACACAATTTTATTTTCCAAAAATTTAATTGTTCACTGAAGAAACTTAAATGATAGGTTTTAGGAAGAAATCACTAAGAAATTGTTGAGGAAACAAAGTAAGAAAATTTTCAAAACATATAATAGAGAACAGAAATTCAATCGGTATCATTTTAATGATATATTTTTCTATATTATTTTAATTATTAGTAATTATTTATTACTTACACTTAGTGAGATCCATCGATTGATGCATGCTGCAAAGAGATTTTATGTTAGGTTCTACTTTAGTTAGCGTCAGCCTCAAGTCTCCTTGTTGTGTCATACATCCAGCCATTTTTGATTTTTTTTTTTAAGCAGCAAATCAGTTATGGCACTAAAACCACATTCAGCTAAATATGAAGATGGAAACTGTAATAACAGTTTTCTTGCACATTTGCTTGAATTTGTATATTTGATTTCTGTTTCCTCACAAAGCCATGCCGTCGCCCCATTTATATTAAGTGAAGTTTTAACTGACTCATCATTTTGCATTTCTGCGAGTTCTCCTTGATACTGCATATTTGAAATATCAGATAAATCCACTAACATTGACTGTAATTACTTTGTTTCAAATAAAAAATATTTTTTAAATCAGCCGATAGAATTTTCAGATGATCGACAATAACAAGTATCAGTATAGCTGTATCAGTCACTTCACATTTCTGGAGCCAATGAAACTCTTCAAAATGTTTGTTGCAAATATATTTCTGACATAATTCAATAAAGGTAATGAAACCAAATATCTTTGCTTTTGCATCAGCAAGAGTTTTATTTGTTCATTGAAGTTGGTTATTTAATATATTTAGTTTTTCAAAGATATCGGCTCACAAATGTTTTACCATCGACCGTTAACAGTTACTTCATTTCAGGTATGTCGCTTAAAAAATCACTAAGAGTATCAAAGAGTTCCATAAATCTTGTCACGTAGTTTCCTTTCGAGAGCCATCTTACTTCAGTGTGAAGTAAAAGTCTCACATGGCTTGCATTTTCACAAAATAGCTTGAAGAGACGCTCACTTTTGGCATTAGCTTTAACACTTTCGCTGCCACGCATTTTCAACAAAGTCTGGCCCAGTGCCACGCTATTTTTCAGTATGATCAGTTTTCAGAGTGACAATTTCAAAAATCGTAAAAATAAACTAATAAACTTAGGACTTCTAAACTACGGAATAGTGTTCATATATTAATGAGCTACTAACCTGTCTATATGTAGAATCTAATCTTTATAATCCACAAGTTATTGTAGTAACTGATATCCTCATACCTATCCACAGTATGATATGCCCGTCGTTTTCGAGATAGGTGTCCGTCATCTACTCCCGTGACAATATCTGCTATCGATCTATAATTTATTTTTGTAAATATTATTTTTACCTTCCTTGAATTAATTGTTTAAAAATTGAGGAAATAACTCAGCGTGGAAAGAGTTAATCGACAACATTGTTTTGATGGTTAGAAGCATGATAAAAGATCATTTCTTTTCATGAAAATCTGCAGGGAGACTGCTGGATATGTATGGAGCTTATGGATATTTCTCTTGATAAGTTTTACAAGTTTGTTTATGGTCAACTGTGTATATCAATTCCTGAGAATATCTTGGGCAAGATCACAGTAGCTGTAAGTACACAAACTATCTTAGTGATTGTGTTCTAATAGTCTAACTTTACATATCTTGATTCTTCTTACTATCTCTTACAGTTTACTTGGGAGTTAAGAAACAGCAGAAGTGGTGCAGTTTTCATGTTTACTTGGGAGTTAAGAAACAGCAGAAATGGTGCAGTTTTCATGTTTATGTTGGGAGTTAAGAAACAGCAGAAATTGTGGTTTTCATGTTTATGTTGGGAGTTAAGAAACAGCAGAAATGGTGCAGTTTTCATGTTTATGTTGGGAGTTAAGAAACAGCAGAAATGGTGCAGTTTTCATGTTTACTTGGGAGTTAGAAACAGCAGAAATGGTGCAGTTTTCATGTTTATTTGGGAGTTAAGAAACAGCAGAAATTGTGGTTTTCATGTTTATGTTGGGAGTTAAGAAACAGCAGAAATTGTGGTTTCATGTTTATGTTGGAGTTAAGAACAGCAATGTGCAGTTTTCATGTTTATGTTGGGAGTTAAGAAACAGCAGAAATGGTGCAGTTTTCATGTTTACTTGGGAGTTAAGAAACAGCAGAAATGGTGCAGTTTTCATGTTTATGTTGGGAGTTAAGAAACAGCAGAAATTGTGGTTTTCATGTTTATGTTGGGAGTTAAGAAACAGCAGAAATGGTGCAGTTTTCATGTTTACTTGGGAGTTAAGAAACAGCAGAAATGGTGCAGTTTTCATGTTTATGTTGGGAGTTAAGAAACAGCAGAAATTGTGGTTTTCATGTTTATGTTATGGTGCAGTTTTCATGTTTATGTGGGTAAACAGCAGAAATGGTGCAGTTTTCATGTTTATGTTGGGAGTTAAGAAACAGCAGAAACGGTGCAGTTTTCATGTTTATGTTGGAGTTAAGAAACAGCAGAAATAGTGCAGTTTTCATGTTTACTTGGGAGTTAAGAAACAGCAGAAACGGTGCAGTTTTCATGTTTACTTTGAGTTAAGAACGAGAAATTGCAGTTTCATGTTTATTGGGAGTTAGAAACAGCAGAACGGTGCAGTTTCATGTTTATTTGGAGTTAGAAACAGCAGAAATTGTGGTTTCATGTTTATTTGGGAGTTAGAAACAGCAGAACGGTGCAGTTTTCATGTTTATTTGGGTTAAGAAACAGCGAAATGGTAGTTTTATGTTTATTGGGAGTTAAGAAACAGCAGAAACGGTGCAGTTTTCATGTTTACTTGGGAGTTAAGAAACAGCAGGAATGGTACAGTTTTTATGTTATTGGGAGTTAAAAAACAACAGAAATGGTGCAGTTTTCATGTTTACTTAATGGTGCAGTTTTCATGTTTATGTTGTAGCTGGTTGACGTTTTGTTTGAAGATTGTGGCATTATTTTAGATATTTGATTCCATAGCATATATGAACACTATCATCATCAAATAGTTTGTCCTGAGCAGAACTTTGCCACCCCAACAGTACTCCAGAATGTCTCTCACTCATAGGTCAGATGCCCTGCCTCTCTGCAGATGTCATGTTCAAACCATCAGTTACATCCTGATCCATCTTCTCCGTGGTCTTGCTCTTCTCTTTGCTGGTATGCCTCCTTCCATGATGGTCTTCTCCAGCCCTTCATGTATGAACACTATACAAGAAGTAAAATAAGTTTCAAAATTGTGTCTGATCTGATTGTATCAGTAACACACAAATAGACAGACTAATGAGAATATAAAAAAGGAGAAATGCATGTAATTCTTGTGTGCACCAAAGACATATCCTGTCAAACTATGAGATACCTTCTAGATTTCCCCACCATAGATAGCAGAGCTCAACAATCCAGAACATCTACTTATCCCAAGGTAAAGTTTAGCTTTTGAATTTTTTTAGTTTAGTTATCAGATCATCATCACTGCGTATCAAACCAATTAATCCATAAGTGCTCTGATCTCCTCAGTATGTTTCTCAGCATGTAGCAACTAACAACACAGGTTCTTTGTTGGTTTACTATTCTCGTTAGTAAAGATATTTGGTATTTTAGAGCACCTCTGGGTCTGTCCAGAGTGCTGTGATAATAATTTTTGATTGATTGATAGAACCATCATCTTTGCACTTCAGTGAGTAACCATGTGTGCTCCTATCTCTTTCTTACACAGGAAGATCTCAGCAGCGGAGCATGAACTCCATAGCACCAGTGAGGATCCCTGATCTAATTTATAAGATGAGAAAATATTTTGTAGCAATTTTATTTTTAAATTGTTCTAATGAATTTTGCGAGAGCAGTGGCTTTCCAGCCTGCTCTTCTAGAGTTCAAGCTGCCAAGGGTTCTTTTACTTGCTCAACACATGACTTACATTTTATTGTCTTGTCGTCGATATAACTAGGAACTCGATCCCACTGACATCAGAGATATCTGAAAAAATATCCTGATGGCTCCACAAGAAAGCGAACCGAGTACCTTTAGAACGAGAGGCGAGCACCTAGAATACCACAGAGACCCCTAAAATAATCCGCACTAATCAGATTGTGAGATGAAAAAATATACAATATAAAAAAAATACTATTAACATTCCAACTCACTTTTGAACATCTCTCTCTCGATTGTTCTTTTTCTGCCATTTTGATTATTCTTATTATGATATATAAACCGCCTTTGCCCGGAACGTATTTTTACGTCATATCGTTCAACATCATTTGGAGCTCTAGTGCTTATCCTTCGGAGACGTATCCAGTTTCAGCCAGTGTTTACTGGGTTCGCTCTTCATCAGCCTTTGGCTGTCTCCAGCCGACCTGTAAGGCGGCAGGTTGCTATTTTCTTTTAGGATAACTACCCTTAGACTCCTGGGATGTTGAGCGTCATCTTCCCATGTTACCAGTCTTTATTTGGACTACTTGGTTTTCCTGCCATCCAGTTTTGTGTACAGTTTGCTCCGCTAGTCTTTGATTGTCCCCAATCAAACTACAAGGCAGTAGTAACTTTTGAACATCTGAACATATTTGTTTACATGTACTTTAGAAGAATTATAACATGTACACTTTTGTGACATCTTATTTGAATTTACTTTTGCAGACATTAAAAGCTTTAAATTACCTGAAAGAAAAGTTGAAGATCATACACAGAGGTAACACTCCATTTTATTACTAGACAGTCACATTGCATCTTATCCTTTATTTTCTTGCATCTTATTTGCTTCTTGTTCATTTCATTTTTTTTTTAAGATTCTTTGAAATCTTGAAGATATGAAATAAATCAAATAATCAGGACCAGACTACTAGTACAGACAGTGATCATAGAAATCACCTTCATTTTTGTCACTGTGCACGCAGGAGTTACTGGTAATGAACGAGCTGATATGTTGGCTGGCTTGGCTACAATATCAGAGGGAGTTGCCATGGATCGAAATGACATTCTTCACACATTGAGCCTTTCCTAACAGAGGAGTGTGAATCCCACTCACTGACCAGATTGAGAGAGATGGGTGTCTATTGGTGCAGCCCAAAAAGAATGTCATACCAAATATGTAAAGAGATTGATTAATCAACATCGATCTGGCGTGTTGGACTGCTAGATGCTGCTGGATTTGTTAAAGCGGAGATCAGAGCACCTATGGATGTGTCCAGAGTGCTATGATGATAGTCCTCATATAACTCTCTCATGATAACTAAGAGTCTAAAGTGACTCCTAGATATGTTGGGTTTTTCTTCTGGGAGATCGAGCCCATTTATTCTAAGCTTTACCTTGTGTGTCTGATTTTCGAAGCTTTATGCTCAGGCACCACTTTTCTGTCCAGATTTCCAGTTTAGTAAGCGTGTCTTGCAATCGTTTGGTGCTATGGACATTGATTCCTCCTGCCCAGATTGCCCGATCATCTGCGTACATTTCTGAGTGTACTCGCAAGGGTATGTATGTAGCTATGTCATTGACAAAGATTAGAAAAAGAGTTGGTGAGAGCACTCCTTCCGCTAGCGTGGTCCTCATGCTTGTTTTCCCTGAACTTGAACCCTTGCTGTTTCTCACGTACTGATCTAGCTATTTGTACATTCATCCCTTTATTCCGAGGCTCGGGAGTTTGAGTTTTAGTCCGTCTTTCCAGACAGTGTCAAACGCTTTCTCCATGTCTACCTAAATTGCCACTGTGTGCTTTTTCTCTTGGAAACCATCCTCGATTTCATGGGCGCTTAAGTTATCTGATCTTTGGTAGATCGGTGCCTCCTAAAGCCTCCCTGTTGCAACATGAGCAGGCCCTTGCTCTCCAAGTACCATGATAGCTTTCTGTTCACCATGTGTTTGAGCTTGCCCATGCAGCTTAGAAGGTTTATGGGTCTGTAACTCCCCTGATGGAGTTTGTCTTTACCTGGCTTTAGAATGGGTACCATGATAGCTTCTTTCCACTCTACTGGTACTATGCCTGTCCTCCACGATATGTTAAGAACTGCCAGTAGGACAGTCTTTGCCATATTTCCCAAGTTTTTGAGCATCTCATTCGTGATCATATCTTTTCCCAGCGATTTCCTAAGTTTTAGGTTTCTTAATGTTTCTTCCAGCTAGTTTCTGGTGAATGTGTCTGTTAAATGACTGTCGACTTTTGCTGGCTCGCCTTGGAGGCTTTCTCTTTGTTTTGTCTCTTTTTTTCTTTGGGGATGTTCACTCTGCTGATGTTGGCATATCTTTCCATTAGGACGTTCGCGCTCCTTCCCAAGCACATCTTGTTATTGTGCTCCAGAACTATTGGGGGTCAGCTTGTGTTTTTGTGGCTCCAGATTCAGGGATTCGGTCTTTTCTACCTAACTCTTGTCTTACTGACCTTTTGAACTCTCGTTTATATTTGGCCGCTGCTGCCTTGTAAGCAGTGTTTGATATTATGGTTTGGGTCTTTTCTGTCTCTATCCTTGCCGGCTCACGGTCATCTTCAAGCTTTTGGATCTCGACTGTCCGGTAGGGCTTGTAATCCTTCTGTGTGCCTCTGTGGATGGTCTCCAGTGCCGATTTCAGGATTGCTGCCGAGAGATCTTTTGCTAGGAATATCAGGTGTTTTTGGTCGTGAGTATTAATTTGTTCGACATTTGTATCTGACAGTACTGCAAACTTTTTCCAGTTGGCTTCCTTGTAGTTCCACTGGGGCAACCACATTTTCAGCTCGGGTACAAAGTGGAGATCTACTTGCAATTTAATAGGCCTATGGCCACTATCTCCAAGTTGCCTAGTGACCATTCGTCTGGTTTTTGGTGAGAGGTCACTGGTTGCGAACGCCAGGTTGGGGTACTAGTCGTATGCCACCTTCTCAAGTAGAAGGTTGTCGGGTCGTCTAGGGCGTTGATAAGGAATAGGTTGTTCTCTATCTCCCAGTCCTCGACTTCCAACACCTCTGGTGTTCGTTTGAGGTAGCCTCACCTTTCTTAGTGGCTATTGAAATTGCCTACCACCATGCATGCTGTGTTTGAAATTGTCACCACCTCAAGTGATAGCTAGATATCACTTGGGCAGTATAGGTTGTACAGAAGAATCTGTACTTCCTCACATGGGATGAGGATGCCTAGGACCTCTGCTGCGACTGTGCCTCCTGCTGTCATGTCTATTTGCTTCACTGGGATGCCGTTTCGTACCAGCGTGAGAACTCCTCCTTTGTGCTCTCATGGTCTAATCTGAAGGTTTGATAACCTCAGAACCTGTGTTGGGCATTTAAGTGTGTCTCCTGTATGCACGCTATGTCAAACTCTTCTTCTGCAAGTCTCAGTGCTACTGCTTGCTTTTTGTGAAACAGACCTTCGGCATTCCATTGCACAATGTTTATTCGTCTTTGGCATGTTTTTGGCCGCATCGAACCAGCTGCTTTAACCTGTGGGCAGCGATCGCTGGTTTGCCAACTCAGGGGACGGAGACCGTCGGTAGCCAAAGGTGGGGCCCGGTGCTCATCCTGCCCGACGGATCTCCTCAGGTGAAGCACCATATCGAAATTCTAAATTAGTTGTCATATTCATGTGTAAATTTGGTCCATGCAGCCTTAGCATGGGTGTGCTTCATCACATCTTTAGTGCCATTTGGAGCTCTGGTGCTTATCCTTCGGCGATGTGTCCGGTTTCAGCCAGCGTTTACTGGGTTCGCTCTCCGTTATCCTTTGACTGTCCCCAGCCGACCTGCAAGGCAACAGGTTGCTATTTTCTTTCAGGGTAGTGACCCTTAGATGACCTACCCCCTTGTGATCTACCCAGGTTACCAGTCTTTATTTGGACTACTTGGTTTGCCTGCCGTTCAGATTTGTGTACGGTTTACTCCGCTAGACTTTGATTGTCCCCAATCAAACTACAAGGCAGCAGTGGTTCTTTGCGAGGAGAAACACGTTTATTGTTCTCTGGATGGTGACCCCATCTTCGAAGCTCACCACCATTATTTCCACCACTTGTTTCTTTTGGGTGCACCTTCATCCATTTTTGCTTGTGCCTTCATCCACTGACTGGGCCTACCCCTTTTCTCTTCGTCACCTGTGCTCGCGTTCTACTGGACGACACCTTACCCATTTCTATCTCACTTTCCACAGTTTATCACCATTTGTTAGGGACTTTTGCACTGGGTTCAATCATCTGCTGGGCTTTCCAATTTTTCTGCACATTTGGGTAGGCCGCTCACCCCTACTTTTGCGTGTTTGCTCTGCTTTGGTGCCTGCTCACCATGTCAGATTTCTCACCTTGCTCACATTTACCTTTCCCTGAGGCTGTCTGGACATGCAACTCAATGCGGGCCCCTACCTCAGGGCACCGAATTTCACCTCATGTGGGACCACTTATCTTTTCTGGATGCACCTCTCATCCTTTTATGCTCGTTTGTTTAGCCCTTCCCATTGGCCGGGAGACTGATAATTGTGGTGCGACTGTTGCCTTGTTACGCTTCGTGCTTATGGACTCTTAGTGTGGTCATTTACTCCGGGGGAGTTTGGATTCGTTCACAGGCAACTCGTGTGCTATTTCTTGCATTTCAGCAATTAACTTTTCATCAGACTTCGACCAGGAGATACATCTATTTTGTTAAGGGATTTTGGACCTGCCTTACTTTTCCGTGCTTGCACTGTTACCACTACCTGTAGCTCTCCCTCGATCCCTACCCGCTTAGCCAGAGAGGAACCGTTGTCTGTTTCCATGGTCATCACGTGGAGGTGGGGTAGGATCTTGATTAGTGCCCGCGCCATTGTTCCTATGTGCCTTTTACCCCCTCATATAACTGAAAACTGATCAGGACCAGATGATATATGTGTTTAGTTATAGAGAGCCTGGAAATCTTTAGCATTGATGTGGTCACAAACATCTTTACAATATTTATGAGACAAAGCAAACCAGACATGTTTAAAAAATTAATTTGTTATAGAGAGCCTGGAAGTCTTTAGCATTGATGTGGTCACAAACATCTTTACAATATTTATGAGACAAAGCAAACCAGACATGTTTAAAAAATTAATTTGTTATAGAGAGCCTGGAAGTCTTTAGCATTGATGTGGTCACAAACATCTTTACAATATTTATGAGACAAAGCAAACCAGACATGTTTAAAAAATTAATTTGTTATAGAGAGCCTGGAAGTCTTTAGCATTGATGTGGTCACAAACATCTTTACAATATTTATGAGACAAAGCAAACCAGACATGTTTAAAAAATTAATTTGTTATAGAGAGCCTGGAAGTCTTTAGCATTGATGTGGTCACAAACATCTTTACAATATTTATGAGACAAAGCAAACCAGACATGTTTAAAAAATTAATTTGTTATAGAGAGCCTGGAAGTCTTTAGCATTGATGTGGTCACAAACATCTTTACAATATTTATGAGACAAAGCAAACCAGACATGTTTAAAAAATTAATTTGAATTAGCTTTATCAAAGAAACCCAGAACTCACATTTTAAGGATATTAACTCTTTCCATGCCAGTCATTGCACACTGCGCCATTCGAGTTATTTCCCTTATAAGACGCCTTCTAGTTGTACTTCTACTATTTTACTTCTACAACCTTTTTAGCCTTGTTATTCTAATATGTTGTCCAGTTTTCTTAAAATTAATATATAATCAGATATATATATATATATATATATATATATGTTTATTTATTAGTTCAGTAGTTATTATTTTTAATGTTTTTTTTTGTTTTACCTCCCTTGAATTAACTGTGTCAAACTAAGAAAATAACTGTGCAAGGAAAGAGTTAAACAAGTCATGTTCAGAACAAAATATCAAAAGAATTATCAGAATCTTCTTCTTTACGTTCGCTCTTTACTGACCAATTTTAATCACTCTTTGTGATATGTTTGATCTTTGCCAAGAACATGTATACGTTGCACATTGGTTTGGTAGGCTCTTAAACACATAGACTTCTACACATTTAGGACACCTGCATCTGATTTCAGCCAAACCTCCTTAGTCACCTCTTACGACATGTGTGGCAGGTAACAGTGGTTCTATTCTTTCCATCCCAAAATTTGGGCCCCGGTAACCACTCGGGCAAATATCAGAATCTGGATGATATGTGAAATTACATGTACAGAGAGCAATAATATAAAGATTCCTAGAAATTCACAAAGATTTGTATTATCGTTTTGTAAATTATGTGAAGGTTTGACTTGGTTTTGATGCAAAATACAGTTACACTTCACAGATCTAGATAATACACACACCATTTTACAATTTTACAACATAAATAATCGAATATGTAAATGGCTTTATCCATAGATAGGAAAATATCTTAGGTTTTTATAAGAAAAATATCAACAGAACCAACATTACTATACTATATAGTGAAAATATGTGCTCATACTATATAGTGAAAATATGTGCTCATACTATATAGGGAAAATATGTGCTCATACTATATAGTGAAAATATGTGCTCAGTATCTTGACGTTAACGGTGAAAGGTGCTGATGCAGGGGTTTGAGGCCAACTGACCAAAAATTCTCGGTCTGCACGGCACTCGGTTAAACAACAGAATATACCGGTCTTTTGCTTGAGAATCTAAATTAGAAATGCCTCTGAAGTAAAAGTTGGGCTCATCTAAATGGCATGGGAGACTGGGGATAAAGATGGCAAGCCTTCACACAAAAATCAGCCAGAGGTTATGCCTGAATTCATGACGTGTGGACCACAAAAAAAGAAAACATAAAAATGATACATATGAATTAGACATTCTGTGAGAGAGACACTATTGGAAGACAGCAACAGATTGAACAAAATGAAAGTAGACTAGTGCAGTGGATACCTGCCAATTACATTATACATTCAGAATGAAACTCAAGTGTTTCTCTGTACCCAATTGAGGCTGGAGCAATCAAAAAACCATTACCTTTGGTTGAAACAAATCTCAATCTAACTGGAATCTCATCCTAGGACCTAGTGTCTAAAAAGTGCACTAACCGCTATGCTGAAAGAAGAAACAGTGTTGAAACTCAAGATAGAATAACATGAACAACAGTAATGACAAACATTTGCTTAAAGGGAATGTGGCATCAAGAATACTCAAAATCTGAATTAATAGAAACATACTACTACTTACCAAGAAGAAATTATTTACAGTCTTCAGAGCTGTCCTTTGTTTCTTCAGTTACTAACAAATAAGAAAACGGATACAATTGGGAAGAAAACAGGTAAAAGTCTGACCGAGTGTACCATCAGGACAAAGGACAGAACGTGTTGGAGAGCCAACCTTTGATATGAAGACAGCACACAACTGATTGATTTAAAAATAAAAAAAATTAGTAAAAGCAACATTTTTTTAATGGAAATATTCTTCAGAAACAAATGCAACTAAATGATAGAAAAGAATCTTCTGTAGTCTCATGGCATTAACTTTGATTTGAATATAACACAGAGTTTTGGATGTTGCATATAGTTGTATTGTTTCATTTGTCAAATATCTTCTTCTTTGCGTTCAGTTTCGTATGCTCGTCTAAACCATGAGATGGGTTGCCTCTATGAAGCTGCATGTCAGTTGCAGTTCTTCAAGAGTTCCTTATAGCTTGCTCTGTATGCTTTGTTCATGAGGCCATGTTTCGTTTTGTTGGTGTATGTATGGTGGACATAACTGCAGGATGTGCTCTGGAGTTTGTGTTTCTGTCTGGCATGCATACTGTGCAGTCTAGAGGCTTTATTTTGTGCATGTGGTGGTTGAGCCTGCAGTGATCTGTTCTTAGGCGAAAGATTGTTGTGTGCTGTTTTCTGTTTAGTCTGCTGATGGGATCTTGTGGGTGTTTCTGTGGGTTTGTTGCCTCCACAACTCTTTGTACTTTTTGCTTGATATGTGTCTTGATTTCTGGTAGTGATACTGGGTGTTTGTGTTGTATAAGTTTTGTTCCCTCCTTAGCCAGTGGGCTGGTATCCACTGGAGAATAATTTGATTGTATTCTGAGAGCTAGTTTAGCTATAGTGTCAGCTCTCTTTCCATATTATCTTGTGGTTCCCTTTGTGTATGCCTGCAGGACTGACATGAATCACAAAGGAAGACAAGTTTGTTGTTTTGTATGTTTCTTTGCTGCAGTATTTTGAGGCATCCACAATTGCCTGTTGTTCGGCTCTAAAATTTGTTGAGAGTTCTCCAGTGGCCAGGGGCATATACTAATTAGGGAGGAAATTTGCTGAATTTCAGATTTCAAACTGTGTGTGATATTTTAGCGTTATATATCAACTTTCAAAGCTAATCAGTATCCTGTTGAAAGTAATAATTATGAACAAATAATGTCTAAAATAACAAGTACACGTTACTCAATATTTTTGATGGGGCCGGGGCCCCATTGGCCCTTAATGATGAGTCGCCCCTGCCAGTGGCACTTGAAATTTTTAGTGTGGTGCTGTCTTAGAATATGATGATGGTTTCAGCCCCTCTTTTCCTCACTGTCAGGGGTATAAGGTGTCAATTTGTTTGTCAAATATCAAGTTACATACAGTTGTATTGTTTCATTTGTCAAATATCAAGTTGGTAATGTTACATACAGTTGTATTGTTTCATTTGTCAAATATCAAGTTGGTAATGTTACAAACAGTTGTATTGTTTCATTTGTCAGATGTGAAGCCTTCTAATATTCTGCTGGACAGAAAGGGCAACATCAAACTGTGTGATTTTGGCATTAGTGGACATCTTGTGGATTCCATTGCTAAGAGTCGAGATGCTGGTTGTCGACCTTACATGGCAGTAAGTTTGTTTAAATATACAGTGTGCTGTGGATTCAACCATTCCTTCTGCTGATCACATGACTACTTATTAGCAAGAAGGTTTAGACTGCAAGGCATGTCATAAAAAGGTGACCAAGGAGAGTCATGCAATTCCTAAATCAGTGGTCACCAACGCATGTTAACTATCTACAAATTCTACTGCTTACGTTAAACTAACTGTTAAAGAAACCAACACTGTAAATGAGCATCTGTTGTTTGATGATGCAGACTTCCTGCAATGCGTTCATTGTATGGGTGGTACCATACTCCAAATGAATCACAAAATTATGTTTGTCCTCTTTTAAAAGGATAATTATTTAAAATTTTGTAAAAATTATGTTTGTCTGTCTTTCTTCCTTCTCACACCCTCTGCAACTTATTTCATCATGTAACACTTGCTTATTCTTGTTGAGGGTTTGTTGTCTTGACTATTATCTTTCTCTCTTGGCTGTGCAATGGAAGATCTTTGTCTGTTGTCTATTCCCAGGTGGAAGATGTAGTTGGCTGTCCACTCTTGCCGTTAGCGTAGGGATGGGAGCTTTAATTTGCATTCTAGGGTCAGTTGAGTTGCCCTTGCTGTGTTATATTCGTGTTTATGTAGTGTGGTCTTGATATTATCTATCCATCTTTTTCTTGGTCTTCCCTTAGCTCTAGTACTTGATCTCTTTTTATTGTATGCTGTTATTGGTGGTTGGTTGTATTTCATTCTCATTAAATGTCCAAACCACTGCATTTGTTGTCTTTCGATGTATTCGGTGAATGAAGTTATGCCCATCTCTTCTGATGTCCTCATTTCGTAGTCTTGTCTTTTCTGGTGATTTCCACTGCCTTCTTCAAGCATTTCATTTCACACATGGTGAGCTTTCTGTGGTGTGTTGCTGTAAGTGACCAAGTTTGGCACTGGTAACAAAGTGTTGGTAAGAAAATACTTTTTAATCATCTGTCTTTTCACTTCCATCTTGATCTTTGGGTGTTGTAGTAATGGTGCCAGCTGTTAGGTCACTGCATTTGCTTTTGACACCTTGTCTCTATTTCTCTATCGAGTTTCCGTCCTGTGTGAAAATGCTACCTAGATATTTGAATTCAGAAACTTGCTTTACTCTGGTGTTGTCTATTTGTATGTTTGCTTGGCTTGGTGTTCTGCTTATTTGTATGTTTGCTTGGCTTGGTGTGCTGCTTATTTTCATGGTCTCTGTCTTTTGTTTGTTTATTTTCATGTTGTACTTTCTACATGCTATTAGCAATGAATTCATGTGTTGTAGTTGATCTTCGTCTTCATAGATTAGACTTTGGTCGTCTGCAAAAAGTAATTCGTTGATTTGATTATTTAATTGGTCATAGTGATCATTGTCTATGTCAATAAGGTCTTTTCCGCACTGTGTCTCTTTCACTATTCTGTCTATATATACATTTAAGAGAAGAGGTGAGAGCACACAACCCTGTCTTATTCCTGATTTTGTTTTGAATGAGTCTGTCATTCCATCTGTTGTTCTTACCATGCTGTGACTATTTGTATATATTGCTCTGATATTGTCTAGCAGTTGTCCCTTGATCCCATAGTTTTCTAGTGTTTCCTATAGAATACTTCTATCTATTCTGTCAAATGCCTTTTCTTGATCGATGAATAATAAGTGTAACTCTTTATTATATTCTATTGCTTTTTCACTCAGTTGTCTCAGAGTGAATAGAGCGTATGTGCATCCCACTCCTCTTCTAAATCCAAACTGTGAGGGCTTATTTGTGGGTCAGCGATGTGTCTTATGAGCTGTTCTAATATTTTTGCGTACATTTTACCAGTGTGGCTTAATAGCGAAGTGCCTCTGTTTTTTTCGCATTCTCTTTTATTGCCTTTATTTTTCCATAATGTGACTATTACTGATTTTTGCCAGTCATCAGGAACTTTTCTTTCTGTCCATGGAGCTGTGAATATTCTGTTTCACCATTTTACACCTATTTCTTTGCATGCTTTAATTGCTTCGTTGAGTATGCCATCTGCACCTGGTGATTTGTTGTTCGGGCTGTTCTTTATTGCTGTTTCAATTTCTTGAATCAATATATATGGCTCTGTTTCTTCACTTTCCTTTGTTGTGTATATATATTCAGTTAATTTAGTAGGGTTGTAAAGTTCTTGAAAATATTCTTTCCATCTGGTCATTCTATCTTGTCTGTTGAGTAATGGTATTCCTTCCTTACTGTTTAGGATAGTGGTAGGGTTGTAGCTATCGTCTCTCATTGCCTTGACACTCCCTCAACAAATTCTCTCGGTTTTGTCATACATGAGTCTGTTAGATGTTCTCCATATTTGCACCAAGAGTTTTCTTTCTCTTTCTTGACTATTCTTTTCACCTCTCTCCTGGCTAGATGGTATTGTGCATAGTCATTATGGTTTTTAGATTTCAACCATGTTTGGAAACAATGTTTATTTCTGTGTATGGCTGCTTGTATCTCTTCACTCCACCATGCTGTCTTTTTATGAACTTTGGTTGGTCCTCTTGTACCACATACTTTTAGTAAATTGTTTGATATAGAGATTTTAAATACTTCCCATTCCTTCTCGATGTTATCAATTATCTTGGGTAAGGTGTTGTAGATCTGGTTCATTTCTTGATATAAATCGTCTCTGGTTGTTTCTTCCTCCAACTTTTTAAAGTTTATAACCGGTTCTTTCCAATGTTTTGTTTCAGTTTTGTCTTTTGGTCTCAGCGATTGTCTTCTTTCAGTCACTATGACAGGTCGATGGTCAGTATCTATGTTAATGTTTGGTATAACTCTGGCGTCTGTGATATATCCCTTCTGCCTGTACCTTACAAGTATGTAATCAATCTGCGACACTTGAAGCAAATTGTCCCATCTGTACCAAGCTTTTATGTCACTCTGTCTATGTTGATAAAATGCATTTGTTATACTAGACCGTGTTCTAAACATAGATTTATTAGCTCTTCCCCATTGTTGTTTTGTTCTTGAAGATCTTTAGCTGTATTTTTTACCGTTGTATTTGCTTGTACTTCATTGCACATTTCATTCTCTGGATCTTTGAAGGTGATAGATAGTGTTGACACTACTAAGATGTATTATATCTTTCATGACTTAACCCTTCTTCTTTCTGGGGAACATAGAGCTCTATTAAAGAAACCTGCTCTGAAGGACTTATGTGTTCTTGACAATTGCAACTTTTTTAGTAATTTACTTTTCCAGAAAATGTTATATCATTCACAACTCTTTTTAGTCGCCTTTACAATTTGCTTTGTTGGGAGAATTATTTTTATTCCTCTCAAAAATGGCCCGTCTGCCCAGCGTGTTCATAGCGCGTTGACCTACGGGTGACTATCCCTCTGTGTGTGCAGGTTCAATTCTGCGGGATGGCAGACAAAGCCCCAGGGTTACGATGTCCATGGCACCGAGCCGAAGAGCTGAAAAACTCAAGTGCTTCTGGATCGGGGAAAAAAATAATAAATTCCTCTCAAATAAGAAACCCTTAGTTTTACAACTGTTTAAAAACATATAAACTTTGTGAATTATTTCTTATCAAAGATAGTCTTTCTGTAATAACATAATATTTGGTTAAAAATCACATAAAAGATCACAAATGAGGAGCTGTGAAATAAAACTAGTACATCCCTGGGCAACCATATTCAGGGGAAGAAGATGGTGATGGCTTGAACATGTGTGTAGAATGCCATTGGGCTCTTTTGCAAAGGCAACTCTTCAATGAACAATAGACAGAAGGGGCAGACTAAAGAAATCTTGAAGGATGGTGTAAAGGGAAATAGAAAGAATAAGGATTAACATGGTTAGAGAAACAGAAGACCATCAGCAATGAAGATTAGGGGTGGGCAGCCTGATGGCCAAATCCAACATGCTAAAGGTACTTAACACAGGATTGCATCTACACCACATTTGTTTGAAACAAGAGTTCCTGAATAACTCTTTAATATAAAACAAACAAACCTACAAGATATCTCAGAACTGTGTACGATACAAGTCAAGAAACACTGTATCCTATTATTTTGTTTATTCTGTGGCAGTACAAATACTTGTCAATTCCATGGAGCACTGTGTTCATTTATGTTTAGCAGTTTGTGTCGGTATCAATCAGTAGACACTTCATAGTTGCCAGCACTCAAGAAATTTTCATCTGATTTCTACAACCTGCCTTACTAGCTTAGTGACATCATTTTGTGATGTAATATTTTTCTGTTACACTCGAAATTATTTTCTACCTGACGGATCTCAGATTGGCCATTGAGTCACTTGTATGTGTCGATTCCTCCCCGCCAATGATGACTGACACATTCCATTTCTGAGGGCATCTTTTTTTTTTAGTTTGTTCTCTAGACAGTTGCAGTCCCCCTGCTGATGAGATCTGTTTTCCTGGGTCCATCTGGAGTCATCCTACTCTATGTAACTTCTGTTGCCAGGCTCACCAACCCAGGCTTTTATACAAGGTGTGCTCCTTGGACACTATAGTATAATCCCATATACTTGGGGGAAAGTGTCATACAAGACAAGCAAGAAAAAGGATGTCCTTCTCAAGGGAGAGAGAGAACGACTCCTATTTGTCCCATAGCTGGGGCGTGGTTTGGTTGCAGCCAGGGCATTTACCACTCGCCAGTGAGTTCTGCATTGTCTTATGAGGCCCCCATCCTGCTCCCACCCTTTGGTCTGGTCTTTCACCTTAATTCTGTTTGGCTTGCTAAGACCTGCCAGAAGTTAAGACTTCTGGCGACATAGTCTTATCGATATAGGGGAAGACTGCAGTAAAACTATGTAGCAATGACACATAAAAATAAAGTACTGTAGTTTTACAAAAATAATACACAGCAACATTTCGACCAGAAGGTCTTTATAAAGATACCATGCCTTAAAACAGGAAAGAAAAAATGCATTAATTAATGACAAATTGTGCTTTAAAAATTATGTTGTGCATCTCGTCAGTCCAAACATGATAATTGATGTCATGACTTGATGTTTGTTTTACAGCCTGAGAGAATTGACCCAAAAGCATCCAGTCGAGGTTATGATGTTAGATCTGATGTATGGAGTCTTGGTATAACTTTGGTGAGTAATATTTGAAATCACTTTTAGCTTTATATTTCTACTTTCAAGAAATAAGTCAATAATAAAGTATGGTCATGAAGTGAACACATTTGTAATAAATATGGACAGTTGTTTATATTTCTACTTTCAAGAAATAAGTCAATAATAAAGTATGGTCATGAAGTGAACACATTTGTAATAAATATGGACAGTTGTTTGGGGAGGGGGAGCGCAGAATTTTGCTTTTGCGCAATCTGCACAAGATTGACAGGATTAAAATATTAAAAGATGACTGTACTATGTGTCAACAAGTTCTGACATTGCTACTGTTTACATTTCTCTACGAAAACTGACATTACATTTTAAACAGTGTTAACCATTCTCCTATGATCTTTTTGAAGGGATCATTTACTCTTATTATTAATAGCACTGTGAGATCATAGCCATTGTCTCTATTGAGATCTTCTGCATACCATCTTAGAATGGAGACCATAACTGATATTAATTGTAGACTGCTCTCATCTTCCATTTGCCACCTGCTTCATTTGACCTAGTTTAGAAATTAACAGAAAAGCACTGTAGTGTTGCTAGAATCGATAACCCGGTCAATTTTTCAAGAAATCCCGACAAAATCACACATCTTGGACTAGAATAGTATATAGTATTATTAATCTTCTATATATATATAAAAATCATTGTTTGTCTGTTTGTTTGTGTCGTATAGACTCGGAAACTATTGAACCGATTTAGCTGAAATGTACAGGATATGTTTGTTTTGGTGTCGGGGTGCTACCTGTCATAGTTTGAAATAGGTGGCGCCAAAAATGTTCAAACAAAATCTAAAACACAGACAACACGCTAATTTCATCGAGAGTTTCTAACTTGGTTTACAATTTGCCATCAACGTTTCCCGAAGTCTACAGTATACACATTAATATATACACAAGATTCGATGACGTATGTTTTGAAACTATGAAAACCTTGATCTTTTTCATAGCATACAATAATCATTTCAAGTAAATTTTACAAACTGAAGTTAAAATATGCAATCTAGGTTTGTTTCTTCATAGGATTTCCATTCATTTCGAATCACGATAAGAGATACTCCAAATCGTATTTTAATTTGATCGCCAACTATTCCATTAATGTTTGTTAGCAATGACTATGTTTGCAAAAATTGACTGCGAACGATTGCTCTATATTCGATTAAACCATTCAAAACTACGATAAGAAGAATACATTCAGTTGAGGGAAGCTATTGCTATAGATGGCCAGGCACTATTGAACCAATTTAGCTGAAATGTACAGGATATATTTGTTTTGATGTCGGGATGCCACCTGTCACAGTTTGAAATAGGTGGCACTGAAAATTTTCTAAAAAAACGAAAACACGCTAATTTAATTTTGGTGGAGGCATCAGGCAAAGATTCCAATGCCGTCAATTTAAGAATAAACACCAGGAATGTGCTGCGCTGGTGGAAAAGTGAAATTGCCAGTATTACATTCACCACCCAAACCATTATCAACGTTGGTAGCAGGTGACACAAGCCAATCGAAACATTTCTTGGCAAACATACGCAAGTACAATTCATGTTTCCAAATGACATCGTCGTGCAACAAATATCGGCGCGAATTACATGCCAACATTCAAAGTGCAAGAGCAAATTTATCATCGTGCTGGATCACTGCTACCACTGCCGGACGCAGATTACAAATTTCTTCAAATTTGTTCATGGGAAACACTGATGAACAAATCGATCAATGTTGTTGATTCAATACAGGTACAAACGAGAAATAGTCAGTCGCTGCATTACAAACTTATTGATAAACTGATTCTTAGTGTCAGAACTGCCTCCAAATACCAGCGATACTACGAGATGTCTTAGAGCAGACAAACATCTGTTGGTACGTGAAACTCAATGCTCAACAATTATGAGTGGCATACGTATTGGTGCACGAGAATTAATCTGCTAAAAATAAGTTCTTATCGCAGAAATGGTGATGTTCAACGAGTCTCAGAAACTCATCGCTCATACGACGGATTGCAATATCCAATTTTATTTTGGCAAGAAGATGGATATCATTTCAACATCAAATTGAGAAATCCACAAACAGATGAGGAAACGAATAAGAAAGTTAGTGCCATGAATTATTATTGATATCAATTGATGGTTCTCGAAAATGCTGAAAATCATATCTTGAAATGTTGACAATTGTTCCATCAATACATTGTCGATATGTATGTGAAAATCGAAACCGATCGACTCCTCTACATTCGATTAAATCAAACCAAGTTGCATTCAGAAGAGTACATTCATTTACGTGATGCAATGGTTAATGGTAGCAATGTGAATCCCAATGAATTATGAAAAATGTTCATACTACCGACCACATTTACAGGGAGTCCACAGCACATGCATGAATACGCACAAGATGCAATGGCATATGTTCGCAATAGCCGTCCAGATTTATTTATCACGTTTACATGCAATACTACGTGGGATGAAATTAAAGAACTTTTTTTAGCTGGACAATTATCATCGAATCGTCATGATATTACCACATGTGTATTTAAGCAAAAATTGAAATCTTTAATGGATTTCATTGTCAAGCATCGTGTTTTTGGAGAGATACACTGTTGGATGTATTCCATAGAATGGCAAAAAGAGGATTGCCACATGCACACATTTTGATTTGGTTGATCGGAAAAGTCACACCAGATCAAATTGATCAAGTTATATCAGCAGAAATACCAGATGTAGACATTGATCCAGACTTATTTGAAGTCATCATCAAAAACATGATTCCATGTGGTCATGAAAACATGAGTCCATGTGGCTTACTCAACAATAATTCACCATGCATGTCTGATGGAAAATGCACAAAAAGATACCCAAAAGACTAAGACTAATTTAAATGCTGAGACTATCACTGGCAATGACGGATTTCTTCTCTATCGTCGACAATCAAATAAAGATGGCAGCAAATCCATCACTATAAAAGTGCGAAACAATGATGTTGAAGTCGATAATCGTTGGATTGTACCGTATTCACTGTTACTCTCGAAGACGTACAAAGCACACATCAATGTCGAATACTGCAATTCAGGGAAATCGATCAAGTACATTTGCAAATATGTCAACAAAGGAAGCGAGCTATATGGCAGTTTTTGGAGTAGGAAATATAACTGTATCTATCGATGAAATCAAACATTATCAACTGGAATGCTACATTAGTAGCAATGAAGCAGTATGGCGCATTTTATCATTTCCAATCCATGAACGACATCCCACAGTTGTTCATTTGGCAGTGCACCTTGAAAATAGACAGCGCGTGTACTTCACAAAAGAAAATGCACGAGCATTGTCACCTTCGCCAACAACATTTACTGCATTTTTCTCATTGTGTAGAGATGATATGTTTGCAAAGACGCTACTTTACTCTGAACTGCCAACATACTACACATGGAATGCAGCAGCGAAAAGTTTCAACGTCGCAAACAAGGTAAAGCAGTTGAAGGACATCCCAATTTATATTCGACCGACGCATTAGGCCATCTGTACACTGTTCATCCAAACAATGCAGAATGCTTTTACTTGTGATTACTGTTAATCAACAAACGTGGACAAACATCCTTCCAAGAATTGAGAACAGTTATTCAAGTATGTGCTACTTGTGAAGCTTGTCAAGAATTAAATCTTCTTGAAAACGATGCACATTGAGACACTTCACTCGCTGATGCATCGAATACTGCTGGACCACAGCAAATACGCACATTATTTACAATAATATTAACAACGTGCTTCCCATCCAATCCAAAAGAGCTTTGGGAAAAATACAAAGACTACATGAGTGAAGACATCCTACATCGCTATGCGGCAACAAATCAAAATCCTGACATTCAATTCACACAAACGATATAATGAGGCATTGGTTTCGATTGAGGACATATGTTTGGCAATCACTAATAAAGCACTGGTACAATTGGGAATGGCTGCACCAGAACGATCTGCAAACAACCTTTTTGATCGTGAGTTGGAACGAGAAACACACTTTGATATCAACTAATTGAGTACATTTGTTCAAACAATTCCAAAATTGGTTCCAGAACAACGCATAGCATATGACAGAATTATGCATGCAATTATAAGCCTAAACGGTGGATTGTATTTCATAGATGCGTCCAGAGGCACAGGCAAAACTTTTCTCATTTCACTTATTTTGGCAACCAAACGATCACGAAATAATATTGCACTGGCAATCGCATCTTCTGGAATTGCGGCAACTCTTTTAGATGGTGGCCTAACAGCACATTCAGCACTGAAATTGCAGTTGAATAGGCAAATCACTAAGACACCAACATGCAATATCAACAAAACTTCTGCAATGTGTAAAGTTTAGTTTTAGTTTAGTCGTCGGATCACCATCACTGCACGTCTAACAAATTAGTCCATAAGTGCTCCAATCTCTCCCTCAGTATGTCCATCAGCGTGTGGCGACTAACGACACCGGTTCTTTGTTGGTTTACAATTCTTCTTTGTCTGCCAGCATAGCGTTCTTGTCGAGCTACACCACACCTAACTTTGAGTTCTTGCAGTCTGGTTAGTGTTGTAAATTCACCGCTATTACGTGAATCATGTACACGTCCTCTCCCTTAGGGAATTTATAATATCAGCCTGGTCCATTGCTCGCCGCTTTGTACAGCAGCCATACCTGCAAGCCTATCCGCACGTTCATTCCCCTTACACCTGCATGCCTGGCACAAAAAAAAACTGATCTTTGTCAGCTTAGACCTCCCAGCGACTCCATCCAATGTCTCCTAGCCCATCCTGTTTCAATCTTCCTGAGCATACTCAGAAACTCTGAGTCACTGAGAAAACATGCATGGATAAATGTCTGTGATTCTAGCCAAATCATCGCTTTGGTAACCGCCATGATTTCCATAGTGAGACTGCTCGTAGTCACGGCAAAACCACCACTCTCTTCCTTCACAACATCTCCGACCTGAGCAGTGAAAGCCCACGAGCTCTGCACATGTCGAATCACCGAACCATCCGTATAAATGATTACATCATGCTCAGATACGTTCTCAGAAATCAATGCCTGAACTGCTGCCTCCACGACAAGTGGGTTGTCTTGTCTGCTTTCTTTATCAAGTTTGATGCATACAGAAAAAGATGTATTGATTCCTGTTGGCACTGGTATCCATTCTTCACCGGGATCACTGTCTTCAAGTGTACACACCTGTTCAATACAGTCCTCGGCCTGACCCATCCAAGATTTTCCTCTTTTAACCTATTTCCTTTTTGTCTCTTTATTTCCATGTGCAGAGGATGTTGTGTGTCAGCATTGACTCGAAGGTATGCTTGTGCACAGCTTATCAGTGTTCTATATTCCATAGTAGGATAGTCAAGTAGATAGCGCATCGCCCTGCACAACGTGTCTTTAGTGCACCCAAGTATAAGGCGCATCGCCTCGTTCTGTATTCTTTCCAGTCGTTCTATTTGACTATGACTGAGAGTCAGGATCGCCAGCGCATACTCAAGCACAGAAAGGACCAGACCCTGGTATAAAAGACAAAGACGGCGCTGCTTACAATCCACCACAGCCATCACCCTCATCGCCATCAAACCTTTCCTAGCCTTCATTATCACATGAGCTATGTGTTCCGTAAAAGCTAGACTACGATCAAAACGCAACCCCAGGTATTTCATAGACTGAGATCGCTCCACCACCTCTGAAGACAAAACCACAGATGGTGTTGGATTGAGGTTTTCAAGATGGCGGCCGAATGTTGTGTATTAGTGATGGCGCTGCAAAATTCGGGAATTCTATTCTAATTCTGTACATTGGATTAAAAATATTTGCACGGGGTGCTCATATTCGAGTTTAAACAGGATTACTGTGTTTTTGTGGTGTTTTGTTTCCATTCTGGGCGGGATGCTGACGGATCGAGTTTCGCTGCCACATGCATCGTCACCGCAATGTTTTGAAACATCGATCCGCTGCCTTTGCGGAAATTGTGTAGCAATCAAAGGCTAGGAATGCTAACCCTAAACAAATGCTTGCAGAAAACGGATGCACCAGGCTGTAAGGTGCATAACATGGTGCAACGACCCTCACAATGAGGAATGAGATAACGGATTCTACGGTCACCGATCCGCCTCGGAGATTTAGCCACGCAGTAAGAATGTCGGACCCACCACCACGAGGGTGGCCAAAGATAACTGCGGGAGATCACACGGGAACAAAGGCAAGGGAACACCAGATAAATATTATAGATCAGGCCCCATAGGACACAATGAGACTCAACATAATTCACTGGAACGCCGAGGAATATACAACAAAAGCAGGCCTAGCAGTTAGACTCGCCAGTGAGAAAATAGACGTTGCGTGTATCCAGGAAACACACCTCAACCCACAACACAGATTTTCTGTCCGAGGATATCAGACATACAGACAAGGTCACAAGGGGGAGTACTCATACTAGTAGCAACCATATCCCCATGAAACAAATAGAAGTCAGCACAAATGGGGAAGCAGAAATCATAGGAATTTACATATTTGTAGACAAACAACAAATTCGCATCTACAATATATATTGTCCAAATGACAGAGCCCTTATGCTGGAGGCCATGACATTGACCAATACAAACTGTCTAATAGTGGGAGACTTTAACAGTCACTCTGAAAGGTGGGGATACTAAGACACCAACGCAAGGGGCGAGGAGGTAGAAGAGTGGGAAATAGATAATAACCTACAACTCATGAACATACCCGATGACACACCAACCTTCTACTCAAGAAGATGGAAAAATACATCCACCCCAGATCTCGCCTTTGCTACCGGTGACATAGCCCACAAACTGGATCGAACTGTCATGAACCAGCTAGGAGACAGTGACCACAAACCTGTCAAGCTCTCCTTGAACCTTAAATATTCTCCCCAAGTTCCAAGTTCAAAAACCAATACCCAGGTGGAACTACAAAAGAGCTGACTGGATACAGTTTGCGAGACTCAGCAACATCTACTGTGAGTCCATAAACACACACCAAAAAAGATAAAGAACATGACAGACCGGCTCAACACATCCATCTTGAGGGCAGTACGAGAATCAATTCCTAGAGATGCAAGAAGAGATTACAAACCTTATTGGTCTTCTTCTCCTTCTTCTTTGTGTTGTTCTTTACGACCAATTTTAATCACTCTTTGTGATATGTTTGATCATTGCCAAGAACAGTATACGTTGCACATTGGTTTGTAGGCCCCTAAACGCATAGACTTCTACACGTTTAGGACACATGCATCCGATTTCAGTCAAACCTCCTTAGTCGCCTCTTACGACATGCGTGACAGGTAACAGTGGTTCTATTCTTTACACCCCAAATTTGGACCCCGGTAACCGCTCGGGCGAACCTTATTGGTCAGAAGAGGTCCAAAATTTTGAGGAAGAATTGAGTCAGACCAGAGAAAGAGCAGAAATTGAACAGAGCATAGACAGCAACATAGCACTGAAGGCAGCCTCAACTAAATATAGGAGAGCAGTTAAGCAAGCTGCAAGACAGAGCTGGAGAGACAACACTGAAAGCCTCGACTTGGACAGAGATGGAAACAAGCTATGGAAACTATCGAAAGCCCTCAGTGACGAAAACACCAACCGTCCTCCAATCGCCATAGAAATGAATAAAAAATTGCTAACAGGTAAAAGAGCTGCCAACATCTTTATTAAAAATTATGCAAGAGTGAGCCAGCTCAGCATATCCTCAGAAAGACTGAATACGGCAGTGGAAGAGAGGCGGTGTCTAATTTCACTATAGATGAGCTCGAAGAAGCACTTCAGTGTCTTAACCTTAAGAAGTCACCAGGAAAGGATGGCATCACAAATGAGATGCTCATCAACTTAGGCCCAAAAGCAAAGAAAACTGCTAAAATTATGAATGCAAGCTGGAAAGTTGGGGAAATACCCAGTGAATGGAAAGAAGCAATCACAGTGCCCATTCTAAAACAAGGAAAAGACAGACTCGACCCAAGCAGTTACAGACCGATTAGCCTCCTTAGTTGTGTTGGTAAGGTAATGGAGAGACTTGTCAATAGAAGGCTCATGTGGCATTTGGAGCAGAAACAACTGATACTACCACAGCAGAGTGGATTTCGTCAGCACAGATCAACAGAAGACCAAGTAGCCTACATTGCCCAGGAAATTGAAGATGGTTTTCAAGAAAAAAAAACAAAAACACTAACAGTATGGGTCGATATAGAAGGCTTTCAACAAGGTCTGCGCATGTATGGCTGGATATGTCACTATCTAAAAAACAGAACAGCCAGAGCACAGGTTCAGGGAAAACTTAGCAGGAAGGCTATCATGGAACAAGGTGTTCCCAAGGAAGGGTCCTGTCTCCACACTATTTCTTGTTTTTATGAATGACATTATGGAAGACATCCCTAACAGAGTGCATTGTGCAATCTACGCTGATGATCTGGCACTGTGGACACAAAAAGAATCGATAGCAGTAGCCACCACAAGGATGCAAGCTGCTCTTCAAAAGCTAGAAAATGGACCAGTACCTGGCTCTCCCATAAATGAAAAGAAAACCACCTTCACATTCTTCAGCCTCTCAAAAAAGAAACAAATGGGGAAACTCAAGATAAATGACCACCTACTCCCAATGGAGGAATGTCCAACATATCTGGGAATCACTATGGACAGCAGAATGACATGGAAAACTCAGATAGACAAAGCTGGAAAAAGAGCAAAGCAGAGAATGCAGATTGTGGTATCTTGAAAAAGTTATACACAGGAAGAGTCCGACCAGTACTCGAGTATGGCATAGCAGCCTGGGCCACAACCTCCAAGACACAATTTGTAAAGCTAAGCAGAGTTCAAAACCAGGCCTCATGGATCATCACTGGAGCCATGAAATCTACCCCCATAGAAGTACTGGAAACTGTGACAGGGCTCCAGCCAATGGAGGACAGACGGGACATGAAGGTTCTTCAACAAGGAGAAAATTCAAGAGACTGACGAACCATCCAATGCACCTCCGAATCAACAGCTATGGTAGGGGCAGATTGAAAAGAAGAACTTCATGGCAAACTCCAAAAACTTGCTCACAAAGATGCAATATTGGCACTGGCTCAACCAAGACACATTCAACCAGCCAGCACCTCCCCTCCCTGGGCATGAAGTCTCCCAGAGCTCTCAGAAGAAATAAGAGGCATTGGCAAGAAAGGAACACAAACAGACCAGGAGAGAAGGCTCATCGCAGAAAAACACATAAACAAAAACTACCCCATGGACACATGCATACACGGATGGCTCTGCTACAGATGCCACCCACAATGGAGAAGGGGAGTTGTCCTCAGACTAAAAAATGGAGTAGAGCTAACCTTAGCTCTGGCCACCGGCAAGTTCTCAACCAATTTCAGGGCTGAGGTAGAGGCCTCAATGCAGCTGCAAAAATGGCACTACATAATATGAACCAAATACATGGAAAAATAGTGCTTTTGACTGACGCCTTGTCTGCTATCTCAGCACTGAAATCTGACAGGAACACAGAACTAAGTGATCTCAGGTCAACCTTAGCCCAGTTATCCCATGAATCTGAGAGGGTAGTAATCCAGTGGATATCCTCACACTGCAAGATCAAGGGAATGAAGATCGGACAGACTGGCTAAAGAGGAGTAGGAATGCCCCAAGATGACAACCTGGTTAGTAAGTAGCAAAACCATCGTCAAAGGGCACTACAAAGCAAAATGGGATAAAGAACACCCAAAACACAACAAGAATGATGGATATTACTAACTGTCCAGAAGGGACTGGACAGCTATACGCCTCCGGACGGGTCACAACAGAATGAGACACCACCTGTACACTAAATTCAAGATAGGCACCAACGACCTGTGCCCCTGTGGCTTGGCAAGTATGACAACAGAACATATCCTACAGAACTGCCCCCAGTATGCAGACCTGAGAAGAAAGAGGTGGCCCACTTACACCAGCGTCCAAGACAAACTGTATGGCGTGGCTGATAATCTGAGGCAGACGGCGGCCTTTATTAGAGAATCCCAAATCCCAATCTAGTGAGAACGCAGAAGAAGAAGAAGATGGTGTTGGAGTGTTGACGATGCGGTTGTTTAAAGAGAACCATGTCACCACTGCTTTTGTGGTTGACCAATGCTCCTGCTTCATCGCACCATCTACCTATGCGATCGAGTTCTGACTCAAGTTCCTCCACAAGCTGTTCTCTATCCTTGCCCTGACGATACACCAACACATCATCAGCATATGACATTGTCCTTCCTCTACCCGTGTTCTGTGATTCTCACAGTAAAGGCATTGAATAACACCGGAGATAATGGTGACCCTTGTGGTAAGCCATGGTGGATTGTTGGTGGTGATGACGCCCAGCTGCCACATATAAACACTACTTTTCGCTGGAAGAGGGCCTCAAAGATCCAATTGAGGAGGAATGGGCTGATATTGAGTTCCGTCAGCTGTACCATTAAAAATGCAAAGGCACTCTATTATAGGCATCTTCAAGGTCAATTGCAGCAGCACATGTCTCAATGCCCGAGTGAAAACCCTCATAGACATCGTAGGCAAAAACCGTTGCGTTACGCCATGTCTCTCAATGTGTAAAGTACTCCAATTATGTCAACTCATTATATGGGATGAATGTACTATGGCGCACAAAAAAGCATTAGAAGCGCTTCATTGTACACTAAAAGATTTGAGAGGAAATGACCAGCTCTTCGGTGGCGCACTCATTTTATTGTCTGGTGATTTCCGGCAGACTACAGTTATACCAAGATCAACACCCGCTGATGAGCTTAATGCATACCTGAAATCATCAGTTTTATGGCGACACATACAGAAATTGACTTTGAAGACCAATATGCGTATACAACTACAACATGATGCAACAGCTGAACGTTTCACAAAACAATTGTTGGATAATGCGAATGGGAAAATGCCAATCCATGAATCCACATGATGTATCACATTGCCAACAAACTTTTGTAAAATCACAGCAACCACAGCAATTGATTCACAAAGTTTTCCCAAATATCGCACAGAATTACAAAAAACATCAGTGGCTCAGTGCACGTGCAATATTAGCAGCCAAAAACAAAGATGTATATACCATGAATTTGAGCATTCAA
Organism: Arion vulgaris; assembly: GCA_020796225.1. Taxonomy (NCBI): domain Eukaryota; kingdom Metazoa; phylum Mollusca; class Gastropoda; order Stylommatophora; family Arionidae; genus Arion; species Arion vulgaris. Next base: position 26,392,766 of record CM036767.1, read on the forward strand.
AACAAAATACTAGGAGAAGTGACAATGTATAAGTCCAGCAATACTGTAATGAATCCAGATGAAGTTATCAATTATCCAACTGAATTCACTTGATTTGCCAGGCATGCCACCACACACGTTTAACATTGAAAATTGGCGTCCTATCATCTTTTCCATCAATCCACCACAACTTTGCAATGGTACCAGGCTTTCAGTGAAAAATATGATGAACAATATCATTCTTCTCAGAAACATCAATCCACCACAACTTTGCAATGGTACCAGGCTTTCAGTGAAAAATATGATGAACAATATCATTCTTCTCAGAAACATCAATCCACCACAACTTTGCAATGGTACCAGGCTTTCAGTGAAAAGATGATGAACAATATCATCGGAGGTACAATTTTAAATGGAAAATTTAAAGGAGAAGATATACTATTGCCAAGCATCCCAATGATTCCAACAGATATGCCGTTTGAATTCAAACGCTTGCAGTTTCCGATGCGGCTCGCCTTTGCAATGACCATCAACAAATCACAAGGACAATCGCTACAAGTGTGTGTGGACTACATTTGGAAAATCCATGCTTTTCACATGGACAGCTATATGTGACCTGTTCACACGTCGGAAAACCTTCTGATTTATTAGTATACGCACCAGATGGACAAACAAAAAATATTGTATTTAAAAAAGCACTTCAATAAACAGAATTAAAATGAAATGTTTTTTTGTAAGTATTTTTCCAGAAAATGAACAAAAGACAATGATCCAAAATAATTATCAAATATTGTTATGAGTTTCTTTAAATTCAATTTCTGTTGGATCGTAGTACTGCGCACAGTGTACAGCTTGTAGTATATAAACATTACACTTGTCATTGCAAATTGATATTTTTAAACATTAACAAACTGCATCAGAGTTTCAGAACATTTAATGAATTCGTAACACCCCTAATTATCATTATAAGTACACTGAAAGGGTGTGAACAATGTTGGAGAAGAAAACTTCAGTAATTTTCCATATTTTTCATTAAATTAGTTTTTGTTTGATAAATAAGTTGTAATTGTTGTTATACAAAATATTACTTTATCAACATAAATTTTTTGTTGACAGTATGTTAACTTTCCAATAATTTTTCTGACAACATAGTTCCAAATTGCAGATATGATGTACATGTTTAGTTTCTTTATTTTCTATGTATTTAAATATTTGAGATAAATATTGATTATTTATTTTATACACAAATCCCTTACTTTATTAAAGATGGAACTTGCAACTGGCAAATTCCCCTATCCAAAATGGCAGAGTGTGTTTGATCAGCTACAGCAAGTTGTTCAAGGGTTAGCACCCAGGTTACCCAGTGATAGCATGTTCTCCCCTCAATGTATCAACTTCATCAACACATGGTAAGTGCTTGCTGTATATTTATTCCATCTTCCTAGAATTTCTTAACATTTTTGGTTCTTTTCTTCAGAGGAATTATTTATTATTATTATTTTCCGCTAGTATGCTATGAATTTAGGCTTAGTCATGACACCTCTGACTAATTTTTACACGTAGACTAGCTTTCCTTATTACCAGTGTCCCTCGCCATTCAGACTAGCCTTACTCTATCTTCAGAGGTACTTGTAATTTTGATCCCCAACTATTTTATCAACTGGTTATGTCAGTGCTAGATTACAGACTTGGCATTCTCACAATATCAAGATCATCACAATGTGAATGACTCGAACATATTCAGAATGAAGGCATGCGTACAATCCAAGGCTCCCTTCAACCCCAGACTAATAATGATGGTATTTTGTTCGTTTTGAATGGCATGAGTCAACTTTAATTGCCTCTCACATGGCCAATTAGATCTGACACAATAACTCAGTAGATGTGCTACAATAAAGTGAGCTTTTCTGTTTGTGTAACTCTTACCAGTAGTCCAAATGTGTGTCCTGTTGGACAATATAATATGCATGTACTTTTCTGTGGTTGTAAAAAAAGCCAGAATAATACTGACTAGACCTGAAGATAGAGAATTGATGTGTAACTGACACCCATTGTAAAGGCACCGTGGCTCAGGACATGATGATCTGTTTGACTTGAACATTTGTACACATGAAACTAGAGTATAGTAGTAAACCCTACCTTGACTACTGTATGGTTGAGTAGTAGAGAGAGCTGTACTCATTTCCTAGTTCTTCTTTTTCTTCTGCTTCTGCGTTCTCACTAGATTGGGATTTTGGGTTCTCTAATAAAGGCAGCCATCTGCCTCAGATTATCAGCCACGCAGTACAGTTTGTCATGGACGCTAGTGTAAGTGGGCCACCTCTTTCTTCTCAAGTCTGCATACTAGGCACTTTGATAAATTTTTCAAAATAGTGCTATAGCATTAAAAACAACATAGTTAGATAGGCCTTGAAATTTGCAATTCAATGACACCTCACCCAAGTCTGTACCTCAATTCTGAAAAAAAGTTATGAATTTTTTATGAATTAATAATTGCTAAATAATAAATACATGAAAAATATAGGGTAAATTAAAAATATGGATCTCAATAAAACTGTGTCAATGTTATAGCAAAGCGCTTACATTATCTTAAATATCTTTCTTATTGCTAATACAAAAACCCTATAAACCATATATTTTTAAAGGGAACACAAAATGCATTCATAGATTATATTGTCGCAATGTTTTGAAACATGCAGAACTAATTAATATTCAAAATGGTGGGCTAATTTGCATATTTTAAATAATTACTATATTGGCATTTGTCGCATTTGTGATTTTCACATCAAACTACAACAGTAATGCAGACTGAATGATGTTAAATCACCAAGTATCAGGCACAGAATGTCGAGAGCTTATGTAGATGTTATGTAACACTAATTAGAGAAGTAATTAGCAATTAATATCTCAAATTACTTCATATAAAAAAACTAATTTTTGGAGAAAATTACGAGCATATGATTGTGACACATCATTTTCATCGTCTCAAATAGACGAGTAATAATAGCTGAATATCATGAAGTTATCTTAAATAATATTGTACTACTGGCTATAAATGTGGAAAAAATACTTAAATGTGTCATCAACTATGAAACACTTAATACTGGATGACAAATATGTGGCATCCCCAAGAACACAATCAACTAACAATTTTGACACGGTCATTTAGTAGTCTTCTGATGGTGATGGACATTCAACATCCCTTGTCCTCCAAGTTGGGGGTATATGGCGAATAATCTTCTTGTCAGCTGTTGTCTTGGTCTTGAACGACACAACTTTCTTCATGTAGAGAACGTCTTTCCCATCTACATCCCAGGCATGCTGAAATTCAAGACATGACAGAAAATTATCCATTGCAACAAATTTAAATGTCTTTAAATGGGATTACAAAGGGATCTTGGTAGAGTATATTGTCACATTTATTGTGTTATCAAGTCAGTCACCAAACTGTATCGAATTGTTTACCATGGCAACAAGCGATAAGGTTATAGACTATAAGCAGTGTAAATTATTTACTAAATGTTGTTCAATTTCTGTGTTCTGGGATGTTCTTATTATTAGATATACTGTGTAGATATATATATGTGTGGTAACCACCAAGTGATAGGTATTAAATGTGTTGGAAATTCTAAACTTGAAGGTAAGTTGGAAAATTTTTATATTCTTTTAATGCTTTTCTGCTGTAAATAATAATTTTACATTTACAAATTTCCTATTAACAAACAATTGTTTTAGATCTATCTTAAAGTATATCCATTTACCTACAAAATGGTATATTACTTGTAAACATCTGTTAATAAATAAGAAAACTGCAGCTGAATTTGTACATACACCTGAAAATGGGACCTAAATTTAATTCAGCCGCAACCCATAGGCGTATTTCAATTCCGTAGCTAATCAGTTAAAGTACTGTTTGTGTATCTCATCAGTTTGTCAAAGTATGTGATAGAAGACATAAGGCACATTTCATTGCCATTCTTACCAGTTTCTGTTGCAAGCACAACAGTCAATACCTTCTTTACCACCTCAGAAATGGTCATCTCTCATCATGATCTGCAGCTGTGCTACGTACTCCTTCTTAACTGGGTACACTGTACACTGCATCACATATGACCTCATGTCTTCAATACTTTTCTTGTTAATGTTATCCATGGTTCAAGTAAAATCAATACAGAAATGATCAAATCAGTGAATGTGCAGAAATAAAAAAATTATTCTATGTAATTTTAATTAGTATTTTTTTTTTTAAATTGATAACGTGATTCAATATTATAAATAATTGATTTAAACATTAGAACACAAATATTTGTTGCTGGTGGTTTAGTTACACTCTTGCAATTAATGTAATACTATATTAATATGCAGTGTATCCTTTAAAATTGCCCCAAAAAAAATAGCGCACGCTCTAGAAGAATTTTTAAGTGACACATGGCTTACAACAAATAGGATAACTATAGTTGAATATTTGAGATCTCAAAGTTCGTACACACATGTAAAAAAGGATGGAGAATTCAAATATAATGATGATTTTTAGATTTTTAAAGAGTAAGTATGTAATTATTCCAATTAAACTCACCTCGAGACAAATTGTCTTGTAACTTCCAAACGAGACAAAATTTTCTTCTAATTCTCAAAGAACAATCTGAAGAAAGGATCGGCAGGAAAAATCTCTTTACATAGTGGTCTAAAATCACTGGAAGTCCTGGTAAAATCGATGTGACGGGCGAATATCCCAAATCGAGTGCCGACACGTGACGAAATATGGTATTTCATTTCACGAAATATTACGGACTTGCGAATCGAACTTCGATTATCGGCATGCCTACTGCATACTGGGGGCAGTTCTATAGAATATAATTCCTATGATTTCTGCTTCCCGTTTGTGCCGACCTCTTCCCAGTAAGTTTTGCACCCTTGTGATGGTAGGTCTGACATTCTTACTGTGTGGCTAAATCTCTGAGGCAGATTGGCAACCGTAGAACCCGTTATCCCATTCCTCATTGTGAGGGTCATTGCACCATGTTATGCGCCTTACGGACTGGTGCATCCGTTTTCTGCAAGCATTTGTTTCGGTTAACATTCCTAGCGGACATGTGCATCAGATTTCACCCAAACCTCCTTAGTCGCCTCTTACGACATGCGTGGCAAGTAACAGTGGTTCTATTCTTTACACACCAAATTTGGGCCCTGGTAACCACTCTGGCGATTTCCTAGTTATAGAACAGTCCAACCTGCTGCCTTGCAGGTTGGCTGGGACAGCCAAAGGCTGACAGAGCGAACCCAGTAAGCTGGCTAAAACCGGACACACCACGAGATAAGCACCAGAGCTCGAAATGGTGCTGAAGATGTGACAAACCACACCCATGCTAATGTTGCATGAATCAGATTTCCACATGAATGAGATTTATGGAAAATCTGGTACATCAGTCTACGGGTGATCGCAGAGAAGAAGAGTCCAATGCTGGGTAGAATCTTTCTTTCTTTTCTCCAATCCTGTTTTTCCTCACAGCGTCAGGATAAGAAGAGATTTCTAGAACGCGCTTTTGTGCACGCTTCATAAATAGTCTTTCATCGCATCTGTTATCTCTGAGGTCCATCTTTTGCATGGCCAACCTTTTGCTTTGTATTCATTGTATCGTAGCAACATAGAATAACTGGGTAGAATATCAACAGATACTCCATTTCTTTAATGTTATGTCTACAAGAGTCCAAGCAAAGCTGGTTCATAGAGTATGAAGAGTTTTGTCTGGAGAGAAACAGTAGACACATGGGAGGGAGGGGGTATTGTAGAAATTGTTGCTTTCTCTTGGCACATTTTATACCATCAAGCTGTCTAAATCTAGCTTTACCAGTGTTCATTCTAGATTCTCAATCTGGGAATAGACCAACTGAAAGACCCCAAATGTGCTATAAGGATGTCTGTCAGCAAGACTTGAAGTATGTTTGATATAAACACATGCTCAAAGACAGATGTACCTGGAGAAAGAGGTGCATGTTGGGCTATGGCATTTTCAGCAGTCTGATAAAACAAACAGTGGAAAAGAGGTTTTACTCCAGGATGCAATCCCTTCTTGAGATACCTGCCTTATTGTTTAGATATGAGAATTGTGACAATATTTTCAGCAGTCTGATAAAACAAACAGTGGAAAAGAGGTTTTACTCCAGGATGCAATCCCTTCTTGAGATACCTGCCTTATTGTTTAGATATGAGAATTGTGACAATATTTTCAGCAGTCTGATAAAACAAACAGTGGAAAAGAGGTTTTACTCCAGGATGCAATCCCTTCTTGAGATACCTGCCTTATTGTTTAGATATGAGAATTGTGACAATATTTTCAGCATTAGACTTTACAGTCGCCAAGCAGAGCTGTGAAGCACCTATCCAGCAGCTTAGGGCTATGCTCCATCAAAACTGAAAGTCCTACCACTGATAAATGTGTTTTGCATATTAATGTTTATAATAAATAATAATTCCTCTTGTACCGTTATATGCTACATAGGGCCTGCAAGTAATTTCTCCATACCGCTCTATCCTGGGCAACTCGCTCAATCTCTTCCATGGAACTGAGACCGATATTTCCTGCCTCTCTCAGCAAAGTTCGCTCAGGGTCTCCTTAGGTCGACCTCTCTTTCTTGAACCCTTTGCATCCCACTTCAATACCTGCTTTGATATTCGTTGATCATTTCTCCTCAAGGTGTCACAACATATCTCCATCTTCTCTTTCTTATAACAGTTGTCACTAGTGGTTGACCAGACATATCTCTGATTTCATCACTTCTCCTGAATTCGCTCCATTTTATATTCATTATTTTTCGCAGACATCTATTTTCAAATGCATTCAACTTGCTTTCTATATCTTTAGTCATTTTCCAACTCTCGCTAGCATATGTTAGGATTGATACAACATTTGAATTGAAAATTCGTAATTTAGTTTTAATGATATATAACTTGCAGTTCCATATTTTATTTAGACTTTTAAAAGCTGATGTTGTTTTGCCAATTCGTATCATAATTTCTTTTTTAACATTTCCTGTGCATCAAAATTGCTACCTAAATAGGTGAACTGCTCTGTTATTTTTATCATTTTAGATTCCATTGTGATATCTGCATTACTTGCCATAGGTGTCTTCATTATATTTGTTTTTTCATAGCTTATCTGCAGTCCAACTTTTGATGCTATAGATGACAAGTTGTCTGTTTTTCTTTGCATATCTTGGTTATTTCTACTTAACAAGGCAATATCATCTGCAAAATCCAAATCTTCTAGTTGACTATTTTCTACCCAATCGATGCCAGTTTGCGCCCCTGCAACATTTTCGGATCACCCAGTCAATGGCCACTCCAAACAATAGCGGAGATAGAATACAGCCTTGCTTTACTCCGGTTTCAACCATAAACCAGTCGCTGTGTCCACCATCAGTGCGAACTGCACACTGTGAACCATCATAGAGGCTCTTTATAATGTTTATTATTTTGTCTGGTATTCCATAGCATCTCAGAATATTCCACAGAGAGATTCTGTGTAGACTATCAAAGGCTTTTTAAAATCAATGAAATTTAGTATGAGTGGTTGTTGCTTCTCAATATGTTCCTCCAAAATTAGTCGTAGGGTAATTATTTGGTCTAAGCAGCTTCTCCCAGGTCTAAAACCAGCTTGTTCTTCTCTCAGGGTTGTGTCCACTACTCCTTTGATTCTATTAAGAATGATTTTGCAGAAAGTCTTGGTCATTACTGATAATAGGGCGATCCCTCTCCAGTTGTTACAATCTTTGAGATCACCTTTTTGGGGATCTTAACAATTATTCCTTCTTCCATTGATCTGGGACAGTTTCTTCTTCCCATACTTTATTAAATAGTTCTTGCACCTGGCTAATAGTTGTATCATCAGCCACTTTGAGCATTTCTGCAGTAATGTTGTCATCACCCGCTGCCTTATTGTTTATCAAGGAATCGATTGCCTCCTTGACCTCAGCTACGCTTATCATTTCTTCGTTAATTGGTAGGAGCTGTTTCTTGCCTCTTCGTCAAACTTGAGTAGTACTGGTGGATGAGGTCTATTTAATATTTCTTCAAAATGTTCTGCCCATCTTTTCTTCTGCTCGGTATCTGATGTTAGAACTTTACCATCTTTACTCTTGATTGGGCCACCCTTTGAAACAAAAGTTCCAGTAAGTTGTTTTAGTGTGTTGTATAGCATTTTACTGTTTCCAGTCTTAGCTGCCTTTTCCCTTCTTCAGCCAGTCGATTGACATATGCTCTTTTATCTCTTCTATCTGTTCTTTTCACTTCCTTGTCTTTTAGTCTATATTCCTTTTTAGCTTGGATTTCATCTGTTGCATCCTTAGTATTAAATATCGCTAGTTTCATCTTTCTTCTTTCTTGAATACATTTTCAGGTGTCATCGCTTATCCAGGGTTTTCTGTCTTTCGTCTTTAATCCTGCGCTACTATTTGCTGCCCCCAATAGTGTGTCCTTTCTCTTAGTCCATTTGTCTTCAATGTTCTGTTCATTTTCACTATTGAGTAACTCGAACCTATTCTTAAGTTCGAGCTGATATTCCTCTTTACCTCATTATTTTGTAGCCTTTGACTGTCTATTCGCAGTTGTTCTTTTTAGTATGGTGAATTTTTAATTTCAGTTTCAATTTACCTATGCATAAATTATGATCACTTCCTACATCTGCCCTCTGTATGCACGGACATCCAGCAATGATGTTCTAAATTATGATGTTCTAAATTGTGTATTTATGCACATATGGTCAATCTGATTCCTGGTCACTCCATCTGGTGAGTGCCAAGTAAGTTTATGAATTCCTTATGTGCAAAGATGGTACCTCCAATAACTAAGTTTGACAGCATACATAACTCCGCCAGTCTTTCTCCATTCTCATTCATTGTGTTTATTCCTTGTTTTCCTATAGCTTTCTCTCTACCCCTACATTATCACTTCCAACCTTGGCATTAAAGTCCCCATTACTACTAACAGGTCATGTTTTTGGGTCTTGTTAATTTGATCTTGTAGTTGCTCATAAAATGTGTCTTTCTTATCATCGTCAGCCTCGTTTGTTGGTGCATAACACTGCAGTATTGTCATATTGACATGGCTGGTACTGAAGCGGTCTCTAATTATCCGACTCGAGATGGGTTCCCATTCTAACATGCTCTTTGCTACTCTAGGTGTCATCATTATACCCACTCCTTCAAAATGCTTGCCATCTTCTCTCCCTGAATATATGAAAGTTAATCCACTGACTACTCTTCTATCTGATCCAGGCCATCTCACCTCACTTAACCCCAGTATGTCCAGCTCGTATCTCTTCATTTCTTCTGCAATTTGGGCTGATTTTGTAGCCGTGGCCATCGTTCTCACATTCCAAAATCCAATTTTAGTGTGTGTTTTGAGCCAAGTAATGTATAAGTCGGGTTGCTGACTTCCGCATAGCGGCTTTCATCAGCAACCGTCATTGATGCACTAGGTGCACCGCACACCACTGGGTTGGTCGGTTTACCAGTATGGCATCCTTTCTTACAAGTTTCTGTAGCTACTTCAATTTCTTGTGATGAGGTAGCTGGCCTCACGCAAGTCCTCCTCCTTTTTCATCCGGGCTTGGAACCGGCATTGGCAGAGTTATATTAATGTTTACAAATTGTTTATTCAAATCTTGATACAAGTTCACGATAATTGACAACACTGAATAACAGCAGTAAAATATTGATTAATTTTCAATCACAACAATGATCAATTTTTGATTTGTAAGAATTCATGAAGATCAAAACCTTTATCAAAATCTGCATCTCAATACACAGAAAACAAAAGATATTTACAACTGATAAAACAGAATTGATGGCTAATATATGTGTCAACAGCCACAAAATTGAGTCCACAATTTTGAATACCTTGGGGCATTGCTGACAGATGACAGGAATGCTGTAAAAGAAATTAAAATAAAGCTGAGTATTGCTTTGCAAAAACTAAAGGAGCTAACTAACCTATTGGGGAACTGACATAAGAACAAAGATTAAGTGTTTAAGAGCCTGTGTTTTTTTCCTTGGCAACATATGAGACATAGACCATTGACCATTAATGCCTTTGAATTCAAATGCCACAGAAGAGTAGTTAGATATCATGGACAGAGAAGAGAACAAATGTTTCTGTTCTTCAACAACTTGATATTAGAGAGAGATGGCTATTAAAGAGCATAACATCGAGGAAAATTAAATATTTCTGACACATCAAACGGCATGAGTGCCTAGAGAGGGTAATTTTGGAGGAAGGGTGCCTGGAAGAAGAATGAGAGGAAGACCTAGAAGATGATGGGTGCAAGATATCATTGACGATCTGAGAATGACTGCTGCTGATGCCAGCCAACTTACACAGAACAGAGTTTTTCAGGACTGCTGTCATGGAGCCAAGTTCTGGAAGGAACAAGCTTGATGATGAGGATGAAGAATTCTCTCAATCGTTCTTTTTCTGCAATTTTTATCATTCTTATTGTGATATATAAACAGCCATTGCCAAGAACGTGTTTTACGTTCAGTACCATTTGGAGCTCTAGTGCTTATCCTTCGGTGAAGTGTCTGATTTCAACCAGCATTTACTGGGTTCGCTCTCCGTCAGCCTATGGCTGTCCCCAGCCAACCTGCAAGGCAGCAAGTTGCTATTTTATTTTGTGGTAGCGACCCTTAGATGACCTACCCTACCGGGCTGTTGAGCATCATCTGCCCAGAAAACCTGTCTTTTTGTGGACTACTTGGTCTTCCTCCCGTCCAGTTTTGTGTACGGTTTACTCCGCTAGTCTTTGATTGTCCCCAATCAAACTACAAGGCAGCAGCAGTAATTCCCTGTGAGCGGAAACGCACACTGGATTCAACCTCTGCTGGGCTTCCCAGTTTTTCTGCACATGTGGGTCGTCCTCACACCCTGCAGTGCTGTGCTCGCTCTTCCTGGTGCCTGCCCCACCATCTTCATCAGCTCTCACCATGCTCACATTTATCATGCCTCTAGGCTGTCCGGACACTGAGCTCAACTCGGGCCCCCACCTCAAAGCTTCGAGTTTCGCCCTATGTGTGTCCACGTGCAACCATCTCTGGTCCCAAGTTTTGCTCCACGCGGCCCACATCTCTTCTCTGGATGCACCCTCATGAAGAATTTATGAAGATGTGTTTCTTTTTGATCAAGAATATCTGAGGAAGTCAATAAGTAAGCCACAAATGGTTATAGAAAAATAACTAAACATGATAACAACTTGAAACCAGTTTATTTTTATACATACATTGTCCTTTATTTCTCAACATAATTTCCACCAACATTGATGCACTTATCCTATCGTTTTATCAATCCTCCCAAACCGGCTGCATAGAACTGTGGGCTCTGTTTTCTAAACCACGTTTTCACTTCACATTCAACTTCGGCGTCATTCACGAAATGTCTCCGCCAAGGTGGGTTTTCAGTGGACCAAAGAGGTGGAAATCGCTAGGGGCTAAGTCAGGACTGTAAGGTGGATGTTCCAGAACTTCCCACCTTAGTTGGTTAATTTTCTCCTGAGTTAATCGAGCCGTATGTGGTCTGGCATTGTCATGAAGAAGCAACACTCTCTAGTCAGCAACCTGGACGTTTTTTTCGAATTGCATCATGAAGCATCGATAGAACTTCACAGATGCGATTCGAAGTTCACATTGCGCTTTCTTCATGAAATTGGTTAAAAGCACTCCTGACAATCAAGAACACCGTCAACATAACCTCCCTGCTGATGGCGTAACCTTGAATTTTTGGACACAAAGCGAAGAAGGATGTTTCCACCGCATTGAAGCTCGCTTTGATTCGGGCTGGTAGTGATGCACCCATGATTCATCCCAGTAACAATCCTGTTCAGCATCTCTTCTCCTTCATCTTCGTATTGACAGAGATGATGCAAGGACAGGCCAAATCGGTTCATTTTGTGTTCCTCTTTCAATTGTCTGGGTACCCACCTTGAGCACACTTTCTTAAATTTCAATCGATCATGCATTATGCTGAACCATGTGAGCATCCTATTGCAGATGCTACAGAGTCTATCGTTACTCGTCTGTCACCTCTAATCATCTCCTCCACCCGTTGCACTGATGCTTCTGTTGCAATCTCAACAGGACGACCAGATTGGATTTCATCAACAATTTTAGAGCGCCTTGAGAAAAATTTTCTACCCAACTATGCACCGTTTACGGACAAACATTTGTCACCATAAACAGGAAGCATTTTCTTATAAATGTCCTTTGCAGGCAGTCCTTTGCCCTATAAAACGCACCACAGCACATTGCTCTTTGGTTGTACTCTCCGTAAGTACAGTCGCCATTTTGTTTATGCGATGCGCATGAGACACATAGCGCCACCTGGCGAACGGGAATATAAAGTTGGGTGTTGCTGTCACCTAATGACACTTTTAGAAAACACCAACTACATTTACCTACCATCTCACATAACTTTGTGGCTTACTTATTGACTTCCCCTTGTATATACAAAATAGTATGTTTTTAATACATATTTCTCCATTTAGTTTGACAAAAGAAGACAAACAACGACCAAAATATAACAAATTGTTGGTAAGTTTTCATATTCTTTATTCATTTTCTATATATTATGTTTTGTTTGTGGAATATAAATGTGTTTTTTTATGACTTTCAATGCATGCAGTTAGAAACCATTTTTAAATAAAAAGTGGAAAGTTTGTGGAAATGGGTTTAGTCATTGACAGAATCTACTCTCATCTTTATTTGATGGGAGATGGGTTTAGTCATTGACAAAATCTACTCTATCTTTATTTGATGGGGAGATGGTTTAGTCATTGAAAATCTCTCATCTTTATTTGATGGAGTGGTTTAGCATTGACAAAATCTACTCTCATCTTTATTTGATGGTTGTATTCAATCCTTTATGTTTATACATTCATGTGTTGTATGTTATATAAACTTTCCCTAACAGTTTCTATCCATTTCAACATGCAAATTTAATTATACTTAAATGTGCTGATCTGTCTGTTTAGAAACTTACTGCAACAAATTAAAAAAAGTTAAGTTAATTTCTTGCAGTAAGTTGTTCTAAACTAACTTAATTTTTTTGTAAATTTTCATTTGTTTTAGCTACTCAGTTATTAAATTTGTTACTAACAAGGATCATCTTGTAGAGACATGATGCATCCATAGACAACAGTTTGTAGAAGAACACACAGATTTCAGACTATGTAAACCATGTACGGATTAGAAAGACACACTACATAATAGTCAAACAGAGCTTTACATTTAATTTGTGAACTATGAAAATGGATTTGACAGTTTAGATAGGCTGAGAACATCCTGTGAAAGTGTCATCAAATGACAACACGATTAGGCTCAGAAATTACGTGATTTTTACCTTCTATATATTCTGTGATGACTCTAATTGTATTTGAAATGGCCATTCAGAAGAGTACTTCAATTTTAAAATTTACAAAACTTCATATAAGACAAACTACATACCTTCTAAAAAAATACTATGTTCTATTTGTTTATCTATATTTGGTTCCTGTACAAATATATGCACTTTGTATTCATTTATTTTTAACCTCTTTGTGATGACAATGATCACTAGAAACTTCATAGTTGCCAGCTCTATGGCTCACTCTTGTATCTTTTCCTTTGATCGGAATGACCACATGACTACAACCACTTAGTGACATCATTTGTAACCTAATATCATTGATCTGTTAGAGAAGAAACATTCACAAAATAGATGAGACTGCAGTAAAACTATTTGATTGGCAAAACACGTAATCACAAAGTACTGTTGGTCGAAACGTTGCTGTATTTTGTTATTGTTTTTGGAATTTGTAAAACTACAGTACTTTGTGATTACGTGTTAGAGAAGAAACCATACTTTGATTTGTTTACAGTTTTCACAACTGGTTGCCAACATAGATAAGAAGGCTAGAAATAAATATGACAATGTTACTAATGATGAATTGATGGAACAAACTACAGTAGAACATGAGTATATGGGAAAATGTTGCAGTCAGATAGGACACGCATTAAGAAGACCAAGTAATGGTATTTCAAGGTTGATCTTGTCATATCTTTACTGAACTTCATCAAGAAACAACAAATTAATTGGTTCAGCCACATAATCAGATTACCAACAGATAGTGCACCACCTCAAAGAGCAATGTTACACCGATACAATGGATACAAAGCAAAAAATTTCCACGCAAAAGGTGGACCTCAGAGATAACAGAGACAATGAAAGACACTATTTATAAAGCGTACATCTACAACTCCCCACAGAAAACACTCAAACTGCCAGAAAACACACAGTATCGCAAAACTATTTTAGCCGGTGACTTCAATGGACACTCTCCACGTTGGGCTACCCAGACAACAACAGGACAGGAAAATTAATAGAAGAGCTATGTGATACAACAAACCTATCAGTATTACAGAATGCAGAATCTCCACCAACTCTGCTGCACAGAGCTCACCTCTCACTTACTCGACCTGACCTGACCATCTGCTCATCCGACTTGACAGAATCCTGCCTTCTCAAATACTTGATATCGGAAGTGATCACAAACCACTCCTTACTACTATAACAGCTGTAAGTAGAGCCTGTTGAAAGCAAAAAACACGATGGAACTTCAAAAAAGCTAACTGAAGACTTTTTCAAGAAACAACTGACTTTCTGCTTACACAAGTTGAAGCCTATGATGTCTTGAAGGTTTCCATGCAGGTATTGAAACATGTGCAGCAATGGTGGACTTGGAAGACGATACAACAGAGTGCCCTATGATTATCTTATGCACCAGCTTATCAAACTCCAGGTGCATCCTCTCTACATCCGATGGATAGCTGCTGCGCTATTCAAAAGGAAGGTTGTACTGCAATGTGGTAGTTGGTTTTCTGAACAGGTGGCTGTACATTCCGGATTGCCACAGGGCTCTCCTCTTTCCCCTGTCTTATTCAATATATACACGGTGTTAATCACAGAACAACAACTCGATGGCAGAGGTAGAACTCTATCATTTGCTGATGACATCCTAGTGTATAGACAAGGGAAAGACAGGATGCAATTTCGGTGAGATACAGAGGGAACTCGACCGCATCACAGACTTCTTTGGTGCACTAGTTAACCCTACCAAAGCAGCAGTGACATGGTTCTCACTCAATAATCACACTGTTAACGCATGTACGCCTAGTGTGAAACTTGCGTAGTGTTTTGCCCATAGATAAATTGATGCAATTTTTGGTGTGACATTTGACCGCAGTCTGTGTTTACGGAACATGTTGAGTATGTCATTGTCAAGGCACGCAAAGGTTTGGCGGCAATGAGAGTCATGGCGGCTGTTAACATCGAGCAACGACTGCACGACTGCTTGTCATTCTGTATCAGACATTGGTCCTCTCCATCATTGAATATGCAATGGCCATCCTCACTGTCAGCAAAACGCAAATTGAAAGACGAGAGAATACAGAACGAAGCTATGCGCATCAACCTCGGTTGCACAAGGGATACACCCTGTGTGGCGATGAGGTTTCTCCTGGATTTTCGACCATTGAGTATAGAGTCAAGATAGCCAGACACATGCCTATCTCAAAATAAGTGCCAAAAGGATCACTCATTGCATGAACAGCGGGCAAGTCATGGGTTGGCCGTGCCGCAGATACTGTTCAGCTGGTATGCGGGCTCAATAATATTGACTATGGAGAAGAATGGATACCAATGCCTCCAATATACTGGAACATTTTTCAACCATCATTAAATTTGACAACGTTACAGGAGGAAATCCCGCGCGTTAATGCAGACGTCAATGCCATCATCGATGAAAATTGCAATGTAGACGACGTTGTGATCTACACAGATGGATCGGTAGTTCGTCACGAAAGTCTGCATGGGCCTTCTCTGCAAGCTCATGTGGCAGAATGGTCAAGGGCGCCAGTGGTGCATTCAGTATGACAACAAGCAGCATGACAATGGAGGTACTGGCAGTGACCAATGCACTACTCTGGCTAGAGTCACAAAACTACACTCATGCGTGCATTTTGAGTGACTCATTGAGTATGATCCGAAAGGTGGAGGCCCGTTCGGTGCGCAGGCAATGGACTGAATCACTGCAGCGTCAACAATTTGCAGAATTACACTTGTCTTTGTTCGAGGCACATGGTATCATTGGTAATGAGAGAGCAGACAGGCTGGCTGGCTCTGCCGCTATATCAGACGGCCAGCCAATGGACAGAGCTGACATCTTGAACGCCCTCATAGAGCGTGGCGCAGAGAAGACCTTCATCTAAACCAATCCACGTCAACTACTAGATTGCCAGAACTGGGTTTGAAGATTGGTGTGGCAAGAAAAGAACGGTACAACAGGTATACGAGTAGGCTCATCAATCAAAATAGAACTGGTACGGTCAGTCGCTGGACGCTGATGGAGATAGTGCGAAGGAGATCGGAGCACCTATGAACATGTCCAGAGTGCAATGAAGATATTCCAAACTGAAACTGAAACAAGTTGATGCCAGCAGTGTTGAGACTTTCAACGAAGAAGTAACAAAAGAAATTCTGAAAGCCTCAGCACTATGTATCCCAAGGGGCAGCCGGAAATCACACAAACCATTTTGGAACCAAGACATACAAGACACCATCTATGAAAGAAGCACATTAAGAAAAACACTAGAGTCCACACCATCACTGGACATAAAAGTGCAGTACAATAAAGCTTGTGCAAAAGTAAAACTTGCAGTTAGGAAGGCTAAAAATGAAAAATGGATAGACATGCTCAAAACTAGACTTCAGACGTAATGGAAATAAAGCCTGGGCATTGGTCAACAATCTGTCTGGGGATAGTAGGAAGACAAATCTCAAACCAGTGATAGATGGATGGACAGAAAGCGTCTAAACCACTTGAAGCAACAAGAAAAAGCTCAAACAGTAAATGCTTCCATTTTTTAGAAAGAAATTAGTAGACAGAAATTAGAACAGGCATTAAAGAAATTGAAACTTAGAAAGTCTCCTTGACCAGATAAGATTCTAACGAGATGCTTCTAAACTTGAGTCCAATGGGAAGGTAGCAGTTCTCCATCTAATTAACATGACATGGAGAAATGGAAGCTCCCAAAGCCTGGAGGAGTGCCCATATTATCCCTATCCTGAAAAACACCAAACCTCCAGGTGAACCCAGAAGCTACCGACCAATCTCCCTAACATCATGTCTAGGAAAATTAGCTAAAAAAATTGTAAATTGTCATCTCTACTGGTTTCTTGAAAGTACCAACACTCTATGCCACGAACAGGCGAGATTTAGATCTGGCAACTGTACAGAGGACCAACTCTTTAGGCTTACTCAAAGAATACACGACAGCTTCCAGAACAACAAACACACAGCGGCCATCTTCGTTGACCTGCAGCAGGCTTGAGTATGGTGAAAAGGCCTCCTTATGAAAATGATGGACATTGGAATACATGGGAAATTGTACAAATGGATTAAGTACTTCTTAATTGACCGTACGATCCAGACAAAAATCAATGATGCAATTTCATCTAAGGAGGTCTTAGAAGAGGGTTTACCACAGGGCTCATCCCTAAGTTGCACCCTCTTCCTCATATACATCAACGATCTTGCAAGTCAGATTACGGCTGAAAAAGCGCTTCATAGCGACACTGGCTATTTGGCAAAGCCATGAGGATGTAGAAAGTGGAGAACGTAAACTTAATGGAGACCTAAGAAAACTGACTACTGCCAGACATGGAAACTAAAGATAGACTGTGCCAAAACAGTGTATACCATCTTCACTATTAGCCACAAAGTTGCCAAACAGAATATCACCTTGAATTTAGACAATCACCAACTGCTAAGAGAACAACACCCCACATATCTTGGAGTAACACTTGACGCAAGCTAATCTGAAGAAGCATGTTGTGAATGTAAAGAACAAAGCATTAAGAAGATTACAGCTATTGAAGAAGCTTGCTGGCACAACATGGGGATCAGACAAAGACACTCTGAGAGGCTTATATCTTGGTTACATCCGCTCTGCAATAGAGTACAACAGTGCTCTTCTAACAACTTGCTCCAAGACAAACCTTATTCCTGGACAGAGTACAGAACAATGCCTTCGTCTAATCATGGAGCAATGAGGTCAACACCAACCGCCACATGTGAAATACACACAAATGTGGAACCTCTTGGGCTGCGTAGGGACAAAGCTGCTGTTGAAGCTTATGAAAGGAGCAAAAGAATGAATCAAGATCACCCCAATAAACTACTTGTTGAGATGTGGCAACAGAGAAACAAAATTAAACAAAAGTCAATCCTCCACCATGTCAGTGAAATCAAAGACAGATACCACCTTCCAGAAACAAGACAACAGCTGCAGAGAGTAATAGCAAACTTACCACCACATACACTCTTGAATACACCTGAAATTAGAACAAAATTGATAGATGAAGCAACTAAACGCTCTGACCTTGAGTCAGCCTTATGATAGCATCTCAAAGAACCATTGATGCCTATCCCCAAGAATGGGTACATGTCTATACTGATAAATCTGCATTTAAAGCCACCATCAAAGCAGGTTACGGAGCATATATACAATACCCAGACAGATCAACCAAAGACCTGTTTTGTGCATGCGGGGAGATATGCTCCAATTATGAGGCTGAAATTAATGCGATAGAAGCAGCTTTGCACCACCTGAAGACTGTTTTCTATGCCTTTCCATCAAAGGCACAAAACATAATTATTTTCACAGATTCAATGTCTGCACTTCAAGCTCTAGAATATGGTGGACATTGTAAATCTGAACTATCCCATATAGCCCTAGATATTGACAGACTTATTACATCACATGACATCAAAATAACCATGCAGTGGATCCCTGGACATTCAAACACACCTGGAAATGACAAAGTAGATAGGCTAGCCAAGAAAGGGTCAACACAGGAACAACCAATCACAGCAACAACTCTCCATACAGCAAAGCAAATCCTAATGACAACAAATAAAGAAATTTGGCTGAACAGATGAGCCATGGGAAACACAGGAAGAGAGGTGTACAGCCATATGGCCAGCCTAACCTTAATGACAACATCAACCACCTTACAAAGAGAGATCAGAGCACCATTTTTAGACTCAGACCCAATACATAACACTTAATAATCACTTGAACAGAATTCATCCACAACACACTCCAGAGTGCCAACTGTCGCCATCATCATGAAACCGTTCACCACCACCTCTTCAAGTGTCAAGCACTAGATGATATCAGAAAGACTCTCCTTCCTCCAAGGCCAGATAAATGGAACACATTATACGGAACAAAAGAACAACTTACAAACACATGCAGATACCACTACATAGCATTGGGCAGAAGGGCAAAAGCTCAAGTGCCGCTGGATCATTGAAGAAGAAGAAGAAGCGCACACAATGGCTTGTTCTAGAAATCTCTTCTTATTCTGATGCTGCAAAGCAAAACAGGATTGGATAAAAGAAAAATCTTGTCATGGAATCCGCAGGGGAACAGAGAGCAGGACTCAAAAACTCAAGAAGAACAGAGCTGGAACCAGATTCTACAGTCACTAGGAAGACATGAAAAATACAGGATTTAAAAAAACTGATGTATGCTAAAAACCTGTGCACTAAATCTAATTGTCAGAATTATTGTTAGAATTTGAGCTATGTACCATTGTCAGTGTCATTATAACTTGTATATTATAAAAATATATGTGTTTGACATTTGTGTATATTTCATCATCTTCAGGAAGATCCATTCATCCAAAGATATGAAGTGGAGGAGGTGGATGTAGCAACGTTTGTTTGTACAATACATGATCAGATCTTACAATCATCACCCAGTCCATCATCGTGTGAGCAGCCATTGTCATAACAACAGTTATCATTCTTAGATTGTGATCATTGGTTGGTTCACTCTCATACACATTGTGTCACTCATCTTCCAATTGTCTTGTATTCATTCTCAAATTTCTTCTCATATTCTTCTTCTCTCATTGTCAATCTTTATTTGCTATTCATTGTCACATTTGTCTGTGCATCATTTATTATTATCTTGTATTCATTTGAATATTCAATCTTGTGTTTGTTCAAATGTCATATTTATCAGTTTTTCATCAGTTGAATCATATGTCATTTTTCATCACTGCTGTTAGTCTACTTTTTTGTCTGCGTTCAAACTAGAATAGTCACTTATAAACCACTCTTTGTAATTTCAGCCAATAGTGTCAGTAGTCAACATCGGTTAAGCTGCAGTATTTTACACCTTTCTGTCCATCCTGTTTCAGCATGTGTTTTTGTTTCTTCTTTGCGTTCGTTCTTTACGACCAATTTTAATCACTCTTTGAGATATGATTTGATCTTTGCCAAGAACGTGTATACGTTGCACATTAGTTTGGTAGGCCCCTAAACACATAGACTTCTACACATTTAGAACATGTGCATCCGATTTTAGCCAAACCTCCTTAGTCGCCTCTTCGACATGCGTGGCAGGTAACAGTGGTTCTATTCTTTACACCCCAAATTTGGGCCACGGTAACCACTCGGGCGGTGTTTTTGTTTGAATTCACTCTCCCTAGTCATGATAGGCATACATTCTGTCTACCTAGCAACACCTGTGGTTCTTCCCTGTAGTTGTTGTGGCCTAGAGCTTCTTCTTCTGTGATTGCCCGCTGTGAATTCAGGTGTTAGTCATGACGCCAGGTATTGTGCTTCTGACTGATTTTTGTGTGAGGCCTGCTTACCATATGACTGGTGTCCCTCGCCATTCAGACAAGCCTTCGCTGTCTTCAGAGGTGCTTGAAGATTAGATTCTTCAAGTGTTATCATTACAGGAAGCCTGTGGTCCGAACCACTTGCCATTAGTCCTCGTGGCCAAGAGCATAACTGCAGACATAGATATTATCTATGGGATGCCATTGTCTTTGAACGCTCCACAACGATCACCTGTTAACCACTCTGATTTGTATGTGATCTGAGCCTAAAAGCAAATGTAAGTTGTGCCAGTTATGCTCCTACAAGTAGGCCAGCACATCCGATTTCTGCAATGCTTTTATTTACTAGGTAGCTTCCCAGGCCCTTACATCAGTCGACTCATACGACACGCCTTGTAGGTCGCAGTGGGGCTATTCTTTGTTTCCCTTGCGGTCTCCGGCACCACACAGGTGATCTATGGGACAGTGTTGCAGATAAGGATCACTACTTCCATTATATGAAACATAGATCATTTGTGTCTGGTGCATTCTTTCAAAATCTATGAGTCTCCAAATTTCTTCGCAGTCACTAAACACAAACTCACCTCTTGTGTAGACCATTCCGGTTTAAGAAATATTTCCCCAGTTATTTTGGCAACACAGGTTGTTCTTGCGGTTCTCCAGGGAAATTTTCATTCCATTTTGTTTTCCTATTGGGAATATGGAACGTGGCAAATGCAGAGCTAGTGAGACCCAATACTGACGGCTGAAATCTTGTAGACTCTTTTTTCATTGTTCATAGTAGAACTTTCTGTCTTTTGATGTAAACCCTGGGACTTTCATTGACTAATCTGTACAATATGTTGAGGGATCCATCATGAGAGCATTACACAACCCAATATTTATTTTGAGTTTTCTTTATGTTTTAGATTTCTCATACAAAGTAGTTGGTAACGTTACTGTCTTCAAAAGTTGACAATTCTTTTTTATCAATTTTAGACATTGCACTTTGTTTTGTTTGTATCCAAAATAGTGATGTTTATGTTTGGCATATACACTATCATCATAGCATAAGGTTGTCTTTTGGTTGTGCATCCAATCCACTATAACTAAGTAGCAGTTTGCTTTCCTTCTCTAACTGCATAATTTATTAAGTGACTGTATTGCTGATTATTATCAGAATATTGTCAGTAGTTTGTTACAGCAACTTATCATTCAATTTTTCATCTATTATTTCTTCATATATGTCCACTTGAATATATTTGAAGAAAACAGTGATCAGTTGTCACATGTTGTTGATATCTCAATAGAATTTGTACTGGAATGGTACCATGCAAGCTTTCTCTGTGCCACATATGTTATGCCCTTTTGTCAAAGATGTTTATCATTTTATTAGTGACTTCTTTTTAAACTGATCAAGACACCACTAACAAACAAAAAGACAAGTATGTTTATATCATTATATAAAGGTGCTGTTGTGTGTGCTGTGAGATTGATATCTGCAAGTAAACAAATGTAATGTTTAGTGAAATGTCACGCCGGCGTGTGTAGATTTCTTGTAAAAGATGTACAAAATGATCTATTCAGCATGTCTTCTCTGAGCTGGGTGCATGGCTGATACTGTTACATTTTTTACTCAATGTACATCTGGGAATGACATAATTTTCATGATTTTCTTTCAATAAAAGTCTAGCGGTAACCAGACATCTTTGGTTGCTATCTTGTAAGATTTGACACAAGTCAATGAGCAATACTAATTGACCTGCAATTATAGAAGCAAATATGTCAGAACGCATGAACCTCCAGGCATTGAAAGAAAAACTTATGCAAATGTTATTTAACCTTTTTTTTTAATAATCATCATTCCATTGTGTACAATGAGTTTGCTAAAAATATTGTTATTTTTGCTTTTTATGTTACACTATATTATTGAAGACATGCACTAAGATAACATGCATTGTTTATTTGTATTGTTTAGTTTCAGATTGAATAAACAATTGTTGTTTCTACAAGAAAAAAACATTAAATTACTTGTATAGTTTCAGATTATATAAACAATTGTTGTTTCTTTTAGAGTAAAACATCAGTTTAGCAAACTTATTTAGTTTAATGTCTTGAGTCATTATTGTATCATGTTCAATTCTATACATGAACATTTCCATTTCTTGTGAAATACTGATGCCTGTATGTTGCCAGGGCTTGGAAGGAAAGCAAAGAATAGTAACTGACCTACAAGGCATGTCGTAAGAGGCAACTGAAGTAGGAGCCTAGGGAAGCATCCCTAGTAAATAAACAGTGTTACATAAATCGGATGTGCTAGCCTATTTGTAGGTGCATAACTTGCAGAACATACAATCGCTCTTAGGCTCAGATCACATAAAATAACAAAGAGTGGTATAAGTGATCGATATGGAGTGTCCGAAGAAGAAATACTAAAATTCCAAAGAACTGCTTACATGAAACAGCCAACATGACAGCCAACACAACAATAACAACAAACAATGCTTGAATTAAAACAACCACGTTCACAAAAGGGAACTTGGTACCGTCACCAGTTATGGACCGCCATGAGAAAGAAACTAGAAATATCAACCAATGACAACTTGACAAGAAAAGACCCTAGAAATATCAACCAATGACAACTTGACAAGAGAAAGACACTAGAAATATCAACCAATGACAACTTGACAAGAGAAAGACACTAGAAATATCAACCAATGACAACTTGACAAGAAAAAATGTACTGCCTGTAATACCGCTGTTGGTGCGGTGGTAGACATGTGACTGTGGAAGTGAATGGCTAGTGCAGTCACCTCAAAACTGTTTGGGTTAGTATTTTGCTTTAGACAGAAAAAACTCATTGGCCTTACCATGAATTGAAACAGGGTCTCCTGCATGGGAGCCGTGCTCTAATCCATTCAGCGCGACTCTCCACTTGGCAGAGAACCATGGAAACTCATTATAGAGCCCTGAAATAGTTGTCATGTGGTATTCTACATAAGATGATTACAGGTCAGAGTTGAAGACAGTAGTTTATTGCTGTCCCACAAGCTGCCATCATACAAAATGTACACTTGTTGCTTTCTCTGTCTCTGGTCAAGGACAAAAGAAGACGGCCTGCCTAACAGAAATACGAGTACTAACAATCTCTGCCATTACTGGTCTCAAATCAATTCTGAGAAAGAGTTTACGACTAGACCTGAGTAATGTTTATATCTAAGGAAGTAGCTGGACTGTTTGTTTATGGATAAGTATAGAGAAATATGAGTTCACTTGTTGTTACTTCCTAGTCCAGCAATATTCAAAGCTTAAACCTAGTTTGTTTTCATCCATCAATAGATTTTTAGCCATTTACCAAGATGTGTTTGAGAGGGAAAGTACTCAACTTGTTTTCTTTTAATTTATTTTCATTACTTTAATTTATTTTCCTTTGTCCACTCTTTCTGTGCTAACAATGTTTGCTGTGGTATCTTCTTCAGATGTCCACTGAATTAGATCGTCAATGTGGACTCTTTTCAGGATATTCTCTTTGATATCATTTATGTACACAAGGAAGTGTGGTGAGAGTTTACCCCATTGGGGGGACACTGTTTCAAAGTTACTTTCCTGCTGGTCTCTCCTTGAATTTGTACGCAATTTGATATTCCATATAGTGGCTAATCAATGTGTAAATTTCCCACTCTTTTTCTGCATAGTTTCATTCTCAATCCTTCCTCTCGTACTTTCTAAGTCAAATCTACACAAACTGCTAGTGTATGCAGTTTTCTCTGGATGGTATCTTAGTTTCCTGAACGGGGTCAAATGTGCATAGGGACAACGTAGCGCCAGGATTAGTGAGCAGGGACTAACCAAGATCCTACCCCACCTCCACGTGGTGACCTGGAAACAGACAACGGTTCCTGTCTGGTTAAGTGGGTAGGGGTCGAGGGAGAGCTACTCTGATATAAGTAGTAATGCAGACGCAGTTACGTTGTATGAGATCCGCTCGCAACACATACGAACAGAATCCCAGAGTGACTATTAATGCATGTCTCTCCTGGCCAATGGGAAAAGCTAAACAAATAAACATAAAGGGATGAGGGATGCATCCAGAGAAGAGACGTAGGCCCACATGGGCGAAACTCGGAGCCCTGAGGTGGGGGCCCGAATTGAGTTGCGTGTCCTGACAGTCTATAGGCACAGTAAATGTCAGCACGGTGAGAAGCTTGATAAAAACGGTGAGCAGGCACCAAAGTAGAGCGAACACGCATACGGACGATACACATGTGAGCCAACTGGTGGGGCAGACATGCACGGTGCTGATGATGGAGCGACGAAAAGGTGTGGCAAACGTAGGGTGAGCGGACCACCCAAATGTGCAGAAAAACTGGTACGCCCAGCAGAGGCTTGAATCCAGTGCAATTGCAGGTCGGCTGGGGACAGTCCAAGGCTGACGGAGAGCAAACCCAGTCAACGCTGGTTGAAATTGGGCACATCGCAGAAGGACAAGCACCAGAGCTCCAAACGGTACTGAAGATTATGATGTACACTCATGGCAAAGACTATTTATATATCACAATAAGAATGATAAAAATGGTCAAAAAGAACGATCGAGAGAGAATCCAGTGCAAACGTTCCTACTGAATGGTAATAAACTGTGCACAGTGTGATAGAAATGAGTATGGTGTCGCCCAGTAGAACAATGTGAGCACAAGTGACGAAGAGAAATGGACACGAACACAAGCAGAAATGGGCGAAGGGGACCCAAAAGAAACGAGAGGTGGATAAAACGGTGGCGATCCTCGAAGGTGGGGTCTCCATCCAAAGAACAATAACCACGTTTCCCCTCGCAGAGAACTACTACTGCCTTTTAGTTTGATTGGAGACAATCAAAGGCTAGCGGAGCAAACCGTACACAAAACTGGACGGCAGGAAAACAAAGTAGTCACACAAAAAAACTGGTAACCTATGCATATGACGCTCTACAGCCCGGGAGGAAAGTTGTCTAAGGGTAGCTACCCTAAAAGAAAATAACAGCCTGTTGCCTTGCCGGTCGGCTGGGGACAGCCCAATGCTGACGGAGAGCAAACCCAGTAAACGCTGGCTAAAACCAGACACATCGCCGAATGATAAGCACCAGAGCTCCAAATTGCGCTAAAGATGTGACCTAGCACACCCATGTTAAGGCTGCATGAATCAGATTTCCACATGAATAAGAATTTATAGGGAAATCTGGTACATCAATCTAAGCGGTGATTGCGAGAGAGTTTCCTGAACAACATAGGCGCTTTGCCCTTCGGTGGATATGTAATTTCATTCAAGCTTGCTGGAAGTCTAAACAATGGGTTTTTTATAGATGCCACATCAGTCTGAATAGGTCATACATTCGCAGCATTCGTGAAAATGGTAGGCATTATAAAAGCTGTCCATCGCAAGCAGTGATGGCAACAGCCTCAGACGTGTGTTGTTGCACCTCTCTGGTGTGTGTGTAGGTGACTGTAGTCCAATCCTGGAACACAATCGCCTACCACAGGTGGGGCATACATAATCAAGGTTGGACATGTGCACAGTTCGTTTTTTCTGTGCCTCAGCAGTATGACAATTTTCAGATATGCGAATTCCTCTTGAGTTCCTGAAGTGACACGTTTGGTGATCTTGCGCAAAGGATTTCCAACATGTAGTGTCTCTCTCTCTCTCTTTAGCCTGTTAAGCCCTTGATGTTTAGGACAGCAACAAACGCACACAATTCTTCTCTTTTCATAGCCTTCCCTGTATTATGTTCCAGCTATGATTCATTTCTTTCAGTTCTTGCTCTATCGTTCTCCAGGTTGTCTTGGGTCTTCCACATTTTCATTTACCCTCTGGAGTCCATCTCAGTGCAGTTTTCGTGTCAGAGCCAGTCTCCATGCGCATCACATGCCCGATTCATCTCCATCTTCGGATGATGGTACTAATATTCTCTTGTTGACATCGTGCAAACAGTTCTTGGTTAGAGATAGTATTTGGCCAGAACACAGGTAAGATTTTTTGCAAACAAGCTGTATGAAAGGTAGAGAGTTTGGACATCTTTTGTTCTGTCATTCTCCAGCATTCCGATCCATACAGCAAAGTTGATAGCGCGCATCTGCTATATTATTCTTGGTCTATATATTAGTCTTAGTATATATTAGTCTTGGTTCTAATGTTGTAATGGGCAGATTTCCAGGCTGTCTGAAGGGTCATGAACATACTTCGTGCCTTACTCAGTCTGCTTTTAATGTCAGATCCAGTGCCTCCTTCGTTGCTGATAACACTTGCAAGATATGTGAAAGTAGTTGTATTTGGGAGGATTTTATCTTTTAGTTTGGCTGGGGTTGTCATGTTCAGTCATTATTTCTGTTTTCTTCTAATTGATTTTCAGTCCAATGTGGTATCTATATCGAAGCATTTCATCAAAACACTTTAAAGAATGTCTTTAAAGTGTTTTTCTATCCATCAACTGATCGTCTGCACCCATCAACCTCGCCATACATCAACTGTTTTGGGATGTGTTTATCAGGCCTCCTCTGGGCCTTCTGCAACAGGGTATTGCTTGGAATCTTGGCTTTTCTGAGGACTTCTGTATCTGTAATTTTGTCCTGTCATTTACTACAAGTCATCTGCTAAAATCAGATAGACAGTTTTTAATTGATACAGAGTTATGAACTGATACATCAATACTGACTTATGAATGCATCTGATGGACAATAAATAAATAGACAAACCTCAGGCCATAGAGATGTGGTTTTACAGAAGAATCCCACGGACTGCTAAAATGACTTGATGTGTTTGAATAGGTTATGGCACAGAGAAAACTCATCAATATAAGGAGGACACAATCATCATTGGGGAGGAGGAGGGCATGTAATGAGAAAGGGAGGTTTACAACACATGGTGATAGCCTACAAATTGAATGAGAGATCGCCCGAGTAGTTACCGTGGCCCAAATTTGGGGTGTAAAGAATAGAACCACTGTTACCTGCCACGCATGTCGTAAGAGGCGACTAAGGAGGTTTGGCTGAAATCGGATGCATGTGTCCTAAGCGTGTAGAAGTCTATGCGTTTAGGGCCTATCAAACCAATATGCAACGTATACACGTTCTTGGCAAAGATCAAACATATCACAAAGAGTGATTAAAATTGGTCATAAAGAACGAACGCAAAGAAGAAGAAGAATGAGAGATGAAAAAGAGAAAATGATGGGCATCCTGTCTCACAGAAGAGTGTCAACATCCAAGCTTATAGTCAGTACTAAGGACATACATTTGTGAATATCCATGATCACCTATGTCAGATGGTATGGCACATGTTTATGATGAGTCAGTAACTATTTAAAGTAAAATATAGAACTTGTTTCCATGTCAAAAGGCATATCGGGCTAGACACATACATTTTCCTTGACAGATATCACACAATGGGTGATTTGGTTAACATCATGATGGCCGCTTTTATTCCCAGAATTTCTCTGGTACCCAGTTGAGGTTTTGTCAACCTGTGAGCTGTTATGGTTGGAAAAATCCCACACTCCATCTGAGGAATTTGATCCTGAGACCACACACCTATAAAGCAAATACACTACCGACTACACTATAGCAGTTCTCATTAACTATATTGTTCTGTTCAATTTTCATTGCTAGATATTCAGGCCTACTAAGCTAACAAATATACGACCAGAGTAGTGGACTCTTCGTGTCAACATTCTTGTTGCGTGTTCTAACACTGCCTGAAAGATAAATGTTTGTATTCTGCGCTTTGCTTTTGAGCCTGGATGTACTATCTAGAGATGTCTTGATGGGGATCAAGACATGTTCACTTTCTGGTGGGCATAGCATCAGCCATATTTATTGGAGGACTTGCTCTGCCTGA
The DNA here is from genome assembly GCA_020796225.1 of Arion vulgaris. Taxonomy (NCBI): domain Eukaryota; kingdom Metazoa; phylum Mollusca; class Gastropoda; order Stylommatophora; family Arionidae; genus Arion; species Arion vulgaris. Next base: position 26,421,309 of record CM036767.1, read on the forward strand.
TGTTGTAGTGTTACCTCTTCCATAGTTTAGAGTTAAACAGTGAAAATCTGTTGTTGTTTTTTTTCTGCTGTAGGCTACGTTTGCCAGAGCTGTTTTAGTAGAAACAGGAAGCAGCAAATTCAATAACTAGACCACTTGAGGTTTTCAATTTTTTGTTTATATCTTGGACATATAATAACAAAGGATCAATCAATCAAGTGCCACGCCTGCCGGCGTAGGCGATCATCATGTCTCCCCACAACTCTCTCTGCTTGGTGCATGTAATCAGTTCTGACGCCGATCTTGTGTCGAACCATGATGTCAGGCCATCCAATATCTTCTCCCTCTGTCTTCCACAATCTCTCATTCCCTGAATTTTACCTGTTGGTAATAACAAAGGAGGGAAGATGTAAAACCCAGATTAGAAAAGCGATGCTAGAACTGCACTCAATATTACATCAGACGCCAGACAGGGGTATGTCCTCTCACCTCTACTTTTTATAACACAAATGGATAAAATTACACCGGAGTCAAAATTAGAAACGGAAACAATGAATTGTTATTTGCAGATGACCAATGTTTGATTTACCACAAGAACAAGAGCTACAACATCATATCGACACCTTATATTATAACTGTAAAAATATGACATGAACATAAACATAGCCAAAACTGAGGTAATTAATATAGGAAGGAAACATAATACACTAAACATCAACATCAATGGCAGTACAATAGAGCAAGTACAGGAATTCAAGTACATAGGAAGCATATTTACAGAGGATGGATGACTCGATAGAGAGATAGAAACTAGAGTCCAGAAAGCAAATGCAATAACCTACCAACTAGCGCCACTACTTAGACATCCAAACATCTCACTGACAGCTAAACAACAGTTGATCAACAGCATCTTCATACCCACTCTATGTTACCAATGCCAAACATGGACAATGATAAGAAACATACACAGAAAATAACAACATACGAAATGAGATGTCTACGCAAAGTCACCAACAACACAATAATCAACAGAGTAACGAATACCAGCATCAGAGAAAGAGATGGAACAAAACCGTGCTTGAATTATATAGCGAAAATGAGAATGAAGTGGTTTGGCCACTTAGTAAGAATGCGAACAGATCAAACTGCCTATGAAGCTTTCCACAACAGAATTATCAGTTAGGGAGAAGAGAGGAAAATGTGGAAGATAACGAAGTTGAATTCTGCCAAGGGACTAAGAAAACCATCACACAAGTCACCAGAGAAGCGCAAGACAAATACATAAAACCACGACACTGGGTTAACATCGCGGTAACAGTGTGCTAACAAAAGAAGAAGTAACAAATAAATAATAATATGTAAATGTGATACTATATCCATAATTTCTCTAAGGAGTAGAAACATGGAATGTAATCGAACAAGAGGTAGACAGCTATATAAATGATAGGAAACTAATAAGAGACGAACAGGGCGTGGTGTGAGAGAATATAAAGAACACAAAGCTGGATTGGAGATATATATTTTTTTAATTATATAGTCAATCTTCGACGTGGATGACATCTAGTCAATCAATATATGGCGTTTTTCGTCTTTACAGATGGCCAATTGGCACAAGTGTTTTACTGTGACAACCTCAGAGTTTTCTTCAGATCATACGTCTTTTTCAAAGACTGCGGCCCCACACAACTCTGTCATCAGCTAGTTTTTCCTCATGTGTTGGGACCTATAGAAAAGTTCTTCATTTAGGCCTTGCAGACATCTTTATATCTGAGCAGTGGTCTTCCCTGGTGCCTCTTCTCCTCCGAAAGTTCACAGAACATTTGTTTTGGTATGCGACATTTTCCATTCGTCTCACGTGCCATAACCATCTTAGTCGTCTTCTGCTTGAGTATGCGCATGATGGAAGGCAGGTTTGCACGTTGTAGTAATTCAGAGTTGATTATCTTGTCGTACCACCTGATTTTTATATAATCTTGAGGAGACATCTTTTTCTTTGAATGCTCCATATCGATCACTCTTTGTGATTTGTATGTGATCTGAGCCTAAGAGCGATTGTACGTTGTGCCAGTTATGCGCATATAAGTAGACCAGCACATCCTATTTCTGCGCTGCTTTTTATTTACTAGTGTAGCATCCCTAGGGCCTACATCAGTCGACTCTTAGGACATGCATTGTAGGTTGCAGTGGTACTAATCTGCTTCCCTTATGGACCCCGGCACCACACAGACGGCGGAGACATCGAAGATGAAAGGTCTCCTTGAGCAGGTTGTCCGTGTTTCTGAGAAATATAGTAAAGAACTAATTACACAGGCTCGATATATTTGAATCTTTGTCTGCAATGTTATAGTTTTTGTTGTCCCACGCTCGCTTTGATAGTTTGCAGAATGTAGTAGCCGTACTACCTATTCGAGCGTTGAGTTCATCAAGATAAAGACTGGCAGTGACCATTGACCCAAGATAGCAAAATTTAACTTTTAGTCAGAGAAAATAGGTCGCATGCCTTTGTCAAATTATTGTCAATCAATATATGTCAACAATCACAGTGAATTCATTTATATATACCAGAGACTATTTTTGTTGTTGCTGATACTGTGGTCTCAGTCATTGAACACATCTGAAACGTAGTGAAAACCTAGAAGAAAATCTGATAAATATAATATCTCTAGCTATTTTGTATACATCACGTGATTTGATATAATAAGCGTCAGCACACTGCGCATGCGTGATTTTCAATGCCAATTCTCTCAGTCTGGACGTTATTCGATACTGGTAAAGATCGTCGTGGTATATATAATTCACCTGTTCAATTTTGCACAATATTCTTCAAATATATTCTTGTGTTACTTCTTTCGAACATAACATTTTGTAACTATACAATTATTTTATCTACATCCATGCTTTTACCGACAACTTCAATTGTTACTTTTTTGTCCTAATAGAAATCTCAATTACTTTTTGTGCTAGTTTTTTTTTTAAATCTTTACTAGCTTCTTCTTTGTGAACGTTCCATATCGATCACTTGTTAACCAATCTGTATGATTTGTATGTGATCTGAGCCTAAGAGTGATTGTACGTTGTGTCAGCTATGCGCCTACAAGTAGGCCAGCACATCCGATTTCTGCGCTGCTTTTTATTTACTAGGGTAGCTTTCTTAGGTTCTACATCAGTCGCCTCTCACGACATGCCTTGTAGGTCATAGTGGTACTATTCTTTGCTTCCCTTGCGGGCACCGGCAACACATGGGCGTTTACTAGTTAATCAAGTACCATGCCTGCTGGCGTTTGGCCATCATGTCTCTCCACAACTCTATCTATCTATCTATCTCTCTCTCGTGCATTTAAGACGTCGATCTTTTATCGAACCAATATGTCAGACCATCCAACATGTCTTCCCCGATCGCTCCTTGTCTGTATTTTAACCGTTGTCACCAAATGTTATAAATCTCATCTTGGCATTATATGTCCGAAGAGATTGCTTGACTCTTTTTATTTTTTATGAAGTTTCTTTGTGTGCAAGCATCTTTTCCAACTTTGTCATATCTTCGCTGTCTATGGGATTTTCAGCATTTTTCTGTAAAACCACATCTCTGTGGCTTCCATCGATCTTATTTGTTCATTGTCCACGATTTGCTGCCATCGGGAACAATGGAAACAAAGAATAGTACCACTGCGACCTAAAAGGCATGTCGTAAAAGGGGAATAGATTAGGCAAGCTACCCTAGTAAATAAAAAGCGTCGCAGAAATCGGCTGTGCTGGTCTACTTGTAGGTGAATAACTGACAATTTCTCTTAGGCGCAGATCACACAAAGATTATGGATGTACAATGGTGCCATGTCCCATTCATTATACTGTGTTGTTACTAGTACGTAAAATCTATAACTTTGACCGTACCTTATTGATCTCTACTAGATGACACGCATCCAGTTTTAAACATATTCTTCAACACTGTGCTGTGCAAGAACATGAACAATGTTGCTATCAGACAAGATTATTGGTCGTAAGTTGTAGAAAAATATGAACAATGTTGCTATCAGACAAGATTATTGGTCGTTAGTTGTAGAAAAATATGAACAATGTTGCTATCAGACAAGATTATTGGTCGTTAGTTGTAGAAAAATATGAACAATGCTGCTATCAGACAAGATTATTGGTCGTTAGTTGTAGAAAAATATGAACAATGCTGCTATCAGACAAGATTATTGGTCGTTAGTTGTAGAAAAATATGAACAATGTTGCTATCAGACAAGATTATTGGTCGTTAGTTGTAGAAAAATATGAACAATGTTGCTATCAGACAAGATTATTGGTCGTTAGTTGTAGAAAAATATGAACAATGTTGCTATCAGACAAGATTATTGGTCGTTAGTTGTAGAAAAATATGAACAATGCTGCTATCAGACAAGATTATTGGTCGTTAGTTGTAGAAAAATATGAACAATGTTGCTATCAGACAAGATTATTGGTCGTTAGTTGTAGAAAAATATGAACAATGTTGCTATCAGACAAGATTATTGGTCGTTAGTTGTAGAAAAATATGAACAATGTTGCTATCAGACAAGATTATTGGTCGTTAGTTGTAGAAAAATATGAACAATGTTGCTATCAGACAAGATTATTGGTCGTTAGTTGTAGAAAAATATGAACAATGCTGCTATCAGACAAGATTATTGGTCGTTAGTTGTAGAAAAATATGAACAATGCTGCTATCAGACAAGATTATTGGTCGTTAGTTGTAGAAAAATATGAACAATGCTGCTATCAGACAAGATTTTTGGTCGTTAGTTGTAGAAAAATATGAACAATGTTGCTATCAGACAAGATTTTTGGTCGTTAGTTGTAGAAAAATATGAACAATGCTGCTATCAGACAAGATTATTGGTCGTTAGTTGTAGAAAAATATGAACAATGCTGCTATCAGACAAGATTATTGGTCGTTAGTTGTAGAAAAATATGAACAATGCTGCTATCAGACAAGATTTTTGGTCGTTAGTTGTAGAAAAATATGAACAATGTTGCTATCAGACAAGATTTTTGGTCGTTAGTTGTATAAAAATATGAACAATGCTGCTATCAGACAAGATTTTTGGTCGTTAGTTGTAGAAAAATATGAACAATGTTGCTATCAGACAAGATTTTTGGTCGTTAGTTGTATAAAAATATGAACAATGCTGCTATCAGACAAGATTTTTGGTCGTTAGTTGTAGAAAAATATGAACAATGTTACTATCAGACAAGATTTTTGGTCGTTAGTTGTATAAAAATATGAACAATGCTGCTATCAGACAAGATTATTGGTCGTTAGTTGTATAAAAATATGAACAATGCTGCTATCAGACAAGATTATTGGTCGTTAGTTGTAGAAAAATATGAACAATGTTGCTATCAGACAAGATTTTTGGTCGTTAGTTGTAGAAAAATATGAACAATGTTGCTATCAGACAAGATTATTGGTCGTTAGTTGTATAAAAATATGAACAATGCTGCTATCAGACAAGATTATTGGTCGTTAGTTGTAGAAAAATATGAACAATGTTGCTATCAGACAAGATTATTGGTCGTTAGTTGTAGAAAAATATGAACAATGCTGCTATCAGACAAGATTATTGGTCGTTAGTTGTATAAAAATATGAACAATGCTGCTATCAGACAAGATTATTGGTCGTTAGTTGTAGAAAAATATGAACAATGCTGCTATCAGACAAGATTTTTGGTCGTTAGTTGTAGAAAAATATGAACAATGTTGCTATCAGACAAGATTATTGGTCGTTAGTTGTATAAAAATATGAACAATGCTGCTATCAGACAAGATTATTGGTCGTTAGTTGTATAAAAATATGAACAATGTTGCTATCAGACAAGATTATTGGTCGTTAGTTGTAGAAAAATATGAACAATGCTGCTATAGGACAAGATTATTGGTCGTTAGTTGTAGAAAAATATGAACAATGTTGCTATCAGACAAGATTATTGGTCGTTAGTTGTATAAAAATATGAACAATGCTGCTATCAGACAAGATTATTGGTCGTTAGTTGTAGAAAAATATGAACAATGTTGCTATCAGACAAGATTATTGGTCGTTAGTTGTAGAAAAATATGAACAATGCTGCTATCAGACAAGATTTTTGGTCGTTAGTTGTAGAAAAATATGAACAATGCTGCTATCAGACAAGATTATTGGTCGTTAGTTGTAGAAAAATATGAACAATGCTGCTATCAGACAAGATTATTGGTCGTTAGTTTAGAAATATGAACAATGCTATCAGACAAGATTTTTGGTCTTAGTTGTAGAAAATATAAACAATGCTGCTATCAGACAAGATTATTGGTCGTTAGTTGTAGAAAAATATGAACAATGTTGCTATCAGACAAGATTATTGGTCGTTAGTTGTAGAAAAATATGAACAATGCTGCTATCAGACAAGATTATTGGTCGTTAGTTGTAGAAAAATATGAACAATGTTGCTATCATTCAAGATTATTGGTCGTTAGTTGTAGAAAAATATGAACAATGCTGCTATCAGACAAGATTTTTGGTCGTTAGTTGTAGAAAAATATGAACAATGCTGCTATCAGACAAGATTATTGGTCGTTAGTTGTAGAAAAATATGAACAATGCTGCTATCAGACAAGATTATTGGTCGTTAGTTGTAGAAAAATATGAACAATGCTGCTATCAGACAAGATTTTTGGTCGTTAGTTGTAGAAAAATATGAACAATGTTGCTATCAGACAAGATTTTTGGTCGTTAGTTGTAGAAAAATATGAACAATGCTGCTATCAGACAAGATTTTTGGTCGTTAGTTGTAGAAAAATATGAACAATGCTGCTATCAGACAAGATTATTGGTCGTTAGTTGTATAAAAATATGAACAATGCTGCTATCAGACAAGATTTTTGGTCGTTAGTTGTAGAAAAATATGAACAATGTTGCTATCAGACAAGATTTTTGGTCGTTAGTTGTAGAAAAATATGAACAATGTTGCTATCAGACAAGATTTTTGGTCGTTAGTTGTAGAAAAATATGAACAATGCTGCTATCAGACAAGATTTTTGGTCGTTAGTTGTAGAAAAAAGGTCTAAGAATGAGATAACAAAAGTCAGGAATAACTAACGTGTAGGTGGAGTTTAGTTTATCAGTGCCAGCTCACTGACCCTCACGCTGCCATTTTATTTTATTTCAATGCGCTGCTATGGTCCCGTTAGGCATGTTATTCCGTCTAAGTTTAGTATATAGTAATGAGTTCTCAACATCTTGCACCGCAACGGGAAATGCAGAATTTAGTCGGGTGGTATGGGTAGGGGGGCAGCTTTAAGGAAGTCCCGAGTGCGATCATATTTGATACTCGTGTGTTGCCGGGGCTCACTATGGGCAGCAAAGAATAGTAACACTGCCACCTACAAGGCAAGTCGTAAGAGGCGAGTATAGTAGGGGTCTAGGGAAGCTACCCTAGTAAATAAAAAACATCGCAGTAATCGGATGTACTTGTAGGCGCATAACTGGCACAAAGTACAATAGCTCTTAGGCTCAGATCACATAGAAATTACAAAGAGTAGTTTAACAAGTGATCGATATGGAGCGTTCGAAGAAGAAATCATATTTGTAATCATGTATATTTAAAGAGCTCAGAAAGGTGCTGGAAATGCACAGTGTGACATTTCTTCCACTTCTATCATGCTGAGAACCAGAGTAGAAGGTCATACGTGTATGCGAAAATCGGAGATGAAATTTACGGGAAATAGTCGGATTGTCTATGCAGCCAAACATGGACATTGAGCTTGAATTACATAGACAAACAAAGAATGAAGTGGTTTGGCCACTTAATAAGAATGCATCCAAACTCAACAGTATACAGAGTCTTCTACAACAGAACTTCGGGAAAGAAGGCAAGAGGAAGACCACGGAAAAGATGGTTAGATGGCGTAGCAGAATCCTGTGAAAGAGCAAAAATAACAATCACACAAGCCACCAGAACAGCGAAAGACAAAAACAGAAAACCACGACACTGGGCAACAACCCGGTAGCAGTGTGACAACAAAAGAAGAAGAAGAAGTCGGATTGTCATGCCTGAATGATGTGAAATGTTGGAACAATCACAGGGACCATAGGTACAAGGAATACTTGATTAATTCAGTGTCAGTGATATGGCACTGTTCAAGATCCTACTCCTCCTTCTTGTAAGGACGAAAACGGATTGCAAAGCTGTAGTCAGGCAAAAATGAGTAGGTATCAAACATGGAAGATACACATGATATGTGGTACTAACACGTCATAGCATGGGATTTACTCAAACATGGAAGATACACATGATATGTGGTACTAACACGTCATAGCATGGGATTTACTCAAACATGGAAGATACACATGATAGTGTACTAACACGTCATAGCATGGATTACCAAACATGGAAGATACACATGATATGTGGTACTAACACGTCATAGCATGGGATTTACTCAAACATGGAAGATACACATGATATGTGGTACTAACACGTCATAGCATGGGATTTACTCAAACATGGAAGATACACATGATATGTGGTACTAACACGTCATAGCATGGGATTTACTCAAACATGGAAGATACACATGATATGTGGTACTAACACGTCATAGCATGGGATTCAGACAAACGAAATTTCAGAATGGCTGCGGTATATGCGATTTTCCTCCCTCTCGCGCTATCTCTAGTCTTTGATGCCTCTGGCGCCTAGGGCAGTAAGAAATGCGTGCCATTCATCTCTATTATGTACGCCCTAGTGGTTACCGGGGCCCACATTTGGGGTGTAAAGAATAGAACCACTGTTACCTGCATGTCGTAAGAGGCGACTAAGGAGGTTTGGCTGAAGTCGGATGCATGTGTCCTAAACGTGTAGAAGTCTATGTGTTTAGGGGCCTACCAAACCAATGTGCAACGTATACACGTTCTTGGCAAAGATCAAACATATCACAAAAAGTGATTAAAATTGAACGAGTAAAGAACAAACGCAAAGAAGAAGAAGAATATATGTATTCTTGGCCTTCCTCTGTATTGTAGCTATGATTAATTTCTTTCAGTTCTTGTTCTATTATTCTTGGCCTTCCTCTGTATTGTAGCTATGATTCATTTCTTTCAGTTCTTGTTCTATTATTCTTGGCCTTCCTCTGTATTGTAGCTATGATTCATTTCTTTCAGTTCTTGTTCTATTATTCTTGGCCTTCCTCTGTATTGTAGCTATGATTCATTTCTTTCAGTTCTTGTTCTATTATTCTTGGCCTTCCTCTGTATTGTAGCTATGATTCATTTCTTTCAGTTCTTGTTCTATTATTCTTGGCCTTCCTCTGTATTGTAGCTATGATTCATTTCTTTCAGTTCTTGTTCTATTATTCTTGGCCTTCCTCTGTATTGTAGCTATGATTCATTTCTTTCAGTTCTTGTTCTATTATTCTTGGCCTTCCTCTGTATTGTAGCTATGATTCATTTCTTTCAGTTCTTGTTCTATTATTCTTGGCCTTCCTCTGTATTGTAGCTATGATTCATTTCTTTCAGTTCTTGTTCTATTATTCTTGGCCTTCCTCTGTATTGTAGCTATGATTCATTTCTTTCAGTTCTTGTTCTATTATTCTTGGCCTTCCTCTGTATTGTAGCTATGATTCATTTCTTTCAGTTCTTGTTCTATTATTCTTGGCCTTCCTCTGTATTGTAGCTATGATTCATTTCTTTCAGTTCTTGTTCTATTATTCTTGGCCTTCCTCTGTATTGTAGCTATGATTCATTTCTTTCAGTTCTTGTTCTATTATTCTTGGCCTTCCTCTGTATTGTAGCTATGATTCATTTCTTTCAGTTCTTGTTCTATTATTCTTGGCCTTCCTCTGTATTGTAGCTATGATTCATTTCTTTCAGTTCTTGTTCTATTATTCTTGGCCTTCCTCTGTATTGTAGCTATGATTCATTTCTTTCAGTTCTTGTTCTATTATTCTTGGCCTTCCTCTGTATTGTAGCTATGATTCATTTCTTTCAGTTCTTGTTCTATTATTCTTGGCCTTCCTCTGTATTGTAGCTATGATTCATTTCTTTCAGTTCTTGTTCTATTATTCTTGGCCTTCCTCTGTATTGTAGCTATGATTCATTTCTTTCAGTTCTTGTTCTATTATTCTTGGCCTTCCTCTGATTGAGCTATGATTCATTTCTTTCAGTTCTTGTTCTATTATTCTTGGCCTTCCTCTGTATTGCAGCTATGATTAATTTCTTTCAGTTCTTGTTCTATTATTCTTGGCCTGTCTCTGTATTGTAGCTATGATTCATTTCTTTCAGTTCTTGTTCTATTATTCTTGGCCTTCCTCTGTATTGTAGCTATGATTAATTTCTTTCAGTTCTTGTTCTATTATTCTTGGCCTTCCTCTGTATTGTAGCTATGATTCATTTCTTTCAGTTCTTGTTCTATTATTCTTGGCCTTTCTCTGTATTGTAGCTATGATTCATTTCTTTCAGTTCTTGTTCTATTATTCTTGGCCTTCCTCTGTATTGTAGCTATGATTCATTTCTTTCAGTTCTTGTTCTATTATTCTTGGCCTTCCTCTGTATTGTAGCTATGATTCATTTCTTTCAGTTCTTGTTCTATTATTCTTGGCCTTCCTCTGTATTGTAGCTATGATTCATTTCTTTCAGTTCTTGTTCTATTATTCTTGGCCTTCCTCTGTATTGTAGCTATGATTCATTTCTTTCAGTTCTTGTTCTATTATTCTTGGCCTTTCTCTGTATTGTAGCTATGATTCATTTCTTCAGTTCTTGTTCTATTATTCTTGGCCTTCCTCGTATGTAGCTATGATTCATTTCTTTCAGTTCTGTTCTATATTCTTGGCCTTCCTCTGTATTGTAGCTATGATTAATTTCTTTCAGTTCTTGTTCTATTATTCTTGGCCTTCCTCTGTATTGTAGCTATGATTAATTTCTTTCAGTTCTTGTTCTATTATTCTTGGCCTTCCTCTGTATTGTAGCTATGATTAATTTCTTTCAGTTCTTGTTCTATTATTCTTGGCCTTCCTCTGTATTGTAACTATGATTAATTTCTTTCAGTTCTTGTTCTATTATTCTTCGCCATGTCGTTTGGGGTATTCCGCGTTTTCGTTTATCCTCTGGTGTCCATCTCACTGTAGTGTTCGTGACAGAATTAGTCTTTATTCTTATCACGTGTCTGATCCATCTCCATCGTCTCTGTTGGATGATTATGCTCATATTCTCTTGTTGGCATTGCTCAAGCATTCTTGGAAAGACATAAACACAACAGCGGTATATAATAATCTTAGTTCTAAAACTGCATTGAAGTACGATTTCCAAACCGTCTCTCTCATGCGATCCCGGCCTAGACTGATGAACCAACATTTATCATGAATTTTACCATGTTTTTAAGGGACTCCGTTCCTCCGTACAGCTTCTCGCGAAGCTCTGTGTTATGGGGCCAGGTTTCTTTTCCTATACCTACTATCAGTTGACAATCTTGCAGTACATGTTCTGCCGTCATGTCCGCCTTTTTGCAGGGGCACAGGCTAGTTGTGCCAATTTTAAATTTGTTAAACATGTGGGCGCGGAGCTTGTTGTGGCTGGTACGGAGGCGGGGTATGGCAACTTGTTCGCTACGAAACAGACCGTAGTACCCGTCGCTGTTGTTGTACTGAGAATGTCAACTACTACTGTTGGTTCTGGTATGTCAACTACTACTGTTGGTTCTGGTATGTCAACTACTACGGTTGGTTCTGGTATGTCAACTACTACTGTTGGTTCTGGTATGTCAACTACTACGGTTGGTTCTGGTATGTCAACTACTACTGTTGGTTCTGGTATGTCAACTACTACTGTTGGTTCTGGTATGTCAACTACTACGGTTGGTTCTGGTATGTCAACTACTACGGTTGGTCTGTTTAGCAATTCTTTAAAATGTTCAACCTAGCGCATTTCTTATTTCCTTCCGTTATCAATGGTTGTCGCTTTTGATCCTTTAACAATTTATGTTATAAAATTCAGTTGTCAGAGACAAATTACCACCATTACTTAGATATCTGATACACCAAAGTGAACAAGATCTACAACAACACATTGACACCCTGAACCAAAATTCTATAAACCATGACATGAAAATCAACAACACTAAAACAGAAATAATGAATATGGGAAGAAAACATAATAAACTAGACATCCATGTCAATGGCACTACAATCAACCAAGTAAAAGAATTCAAATACTTAGGAAGCATATTCACAGAAGACGGAAGATTAGATAGAGAGATAGAGGCTAGAGTTCAAAAAGCAAATGCTGTAACCTACCAGCTAGCCCCATTTATTTCACTGACAGCTAAACAACAGATGATCAACAGCATTTTATACCTACTTTGTGTTACCAGAACCAAACATGACAATGAGCAAAGCGCAATCACAAAAAATAACTACATGTGAAATGTTCTGCCTGCGAAAAGTTACCAAAAACACAAGAAAAGACAGTCACCAACATCAGCATAAGAAAGAAAGTTGGCACAGATCTTTGCTTGAATTACATTGAGAAACAAAGAATGAAGTGGTTTGTCCACTTAATAAGAATGCACCCAAACTCTACAGTATACAAAGTCTTCTAGAACCAAACATCAGGAAAAAGTAGGCAAGAGAAAGACCACGAAAACGCCCGAGTGGTTACTAGGGCCCAAATTTGGATTGTAAAGAATAGAACCACTGTTACCTTCCACGCATGTCGTAAGAGGCGACTAAGGATGTTTCTCTGAAATCGGATGCATGTGTCCTAAGCGTGTAGAAGTCTATGCGTTTAGGGGCCTACCAAGCCAATGTGCAACGTATACACGTTCTTTGCAAAGATCAAAATATCACAAAGAGTGATTAAAATTGGTCATAAAGAACGAACGCAAAGAAGAAGAAGAAGACCACGAAAGATGGTAAGATGACATGAAGAATCTGTCAAGAGCAAAATAATAATCACCTAAGCCACAGAAACGAAAGATGGTAAGATGACATAGAAGAATCCTGTCAAAGAGCAAAAATAATAATCACCTAAGCCACCAGAACACGAAAAGATGGTAAGATGACATAGAAGAATCCTGTCAAAGAGCAAAATAATAATCACCTAAGCCACAGAACACGAAAAGATGGTAAGATGACATAGAAGAATCCTGTCAAAGAGCAAAAATAATAATCACCTAAGCCACCAGAACACGAAAAGATGGTAAGATGACATAGAAGAATCCTGTCAAAGAGCAAAAATAATAATCACCTAAGCCACCAGAACACGAAAAAGATGGTAAGATGACATAGAAGAATCCTGTCAAAGAGCAAAATAATAATCACCTAAGCCACAGAACACGAAAAGATGGTAAGATGACATGAAGAATCTGTCAAAGAGCAAAATAATAATCACCTAAGCCACCAGAACAGCGCAAGATAAAAACGAAAACCACAACACTGGGCAACAACCCGGTAGCAGTGTGACGACAAAAGAAGAAGACTTAGATATCCAGATATCATAATGGACCAAACTACAAATGATAAATATCATTTTCCAACCTAACATCTGCTATACATGTCAAACAAAGTCTTATGACAAGAATGCAGTAGAGGAGAATTGCAACATGGGAGATAAAATGTTTGAGAAAAGCTAGTAATGTCACCATAAGTAACAATAGACTAAAGATGACATCAAGAATAGTGCAAGAACAACACTTAGAATCAAACGCATAGAAAAACAGAAAGGGTCTACAATGTGGGATCCAGCAAAGTTGGGGTCGACAAGTCTTTCTTATGAAAGGCGAAAAGTGAAAATTAGTATCCTGCTGACGACCCGTAGAACGCACAAGCTAACCACACCTCCCAGTTGTGTAGACCGGGAAACATTGATCTCGAGGTCCAAGGCTATCAGGGCTCTGGCTCTCCTAAGAGGTGGACTCCCTAGGTCAGTTATTTTCGACGCATAGATAGGGAAACGGAATTTTAAAAAGCATACAGAAACCGAATTTGCTAGTCTACGGGTCTGTAGGCGCTTAACTGGCACAAAGAGCTGACGTTCTAAAAGGCGCAAATCGCATGCAGACGGAAAGAGGGGTTTAACAAGAGGCGGATGTAGAGCGAACGAAAAATGTGAAAGACAGAAAGTGAAATAACTTATGCATCTCGAGAGAATGGATCTCAATCAGATACCCTTACGTCCACACTACAGCAGAAGATCTGGTTTAAGAGTAAAACATAGTAGCAAGTGGCTAGACAATATCAGGCGATTGAACGAAGACTTAGACCTTTATCAAGAACAAACATGTACACAAACAACTTAATTAACTAAAACATAATACTAACTAAGGATGCAAAGCAAAATATACTGGCATACCTACCTGTACCAAGAGTGCTGGTCTCTTGGTCGATTTCACAGGAATGACAGAATGGGCAAGAAACAACAAGAGCATTACGTTTCCGACTGGATGTACAGTCGGAATGGGTCAATGACATGTCACTAGGACACTGTGTATACCGGTGGTACCAAAGACCACACAGATGGAGGGCTGGAAAGGCGGCAAAACAAACCGTGAGATAAGGGCGTTCATTTCGGACATAGCATACTAATATATAGACACGTGACCCCCATAAAACATGAGCCCTACTCGGCTAATATGGATGGCATACACTCCGATAGCAGGGATGTGTACATAATCCAATGTTACCCGGGGGGTGGGGCAGTGGTCAACAGTATCACACTGTAAGTGTCCCACTTTTTATTTTTATGGCTAGAACAGAGGGGAGAGTAGTATCAAAAGTGACATCCTAGAATAGTAGGCCGTATGACGATGGATAGGGATGATAGTGTCATGTGAGGCCGCGAAGGTATACATAGGAATAGAAGAGACAGGCGAGAGGAGCTGGATACCAACAGGTGTGTAAGGGCCAGGAGGGAAGGGCGAAGTCGAGCAGAATGAGTCAATATGGGGTAAGACAACGCAGGGGCGTCTCAGCAGCTGGAGAGAGGACCGATAGAAGAGGAAATGGCAGTGAGTCAATGGGCAGATGAAACAGAGAGAATGAAATAAGAACGAAAAGAAAAAGAAAGACCGATAGGCGTAGACACTAAGCGTGCTGAAGTCGTACATTGATCCCTTGGGGTGCCACTACACCCAAACGGTCAATCAGCCGACATTTCAGTGATAACCTGCTGCGGTCATCGGAAGAGCATGCCACTAGACCGGTAATAGAGACATCTCTCCTACCGTGGTGACTGTGGCCATTGAAATGGACAGCCACCGGCTTGATGCACTGTTGGAGATATCCCGGAAGTGCTGAGCGAAGCGGTCACCAAGACGCACACCTGTCTCACCTATATATGCCATCCCACAGCACTTGCAGAAAATGGCATAAATAAGGTTACTGGAGACACAAGTGAAGCCTTGTCGGATAGTAAAGGAAGTCCTAGGGAATGAGATAGTAGTAGCCTGGAAAACGTAAGGACAGGTGTAGCAACGGGACCTAGAGCACGTGACAGTCCCACGTGTCCCCAGAGGTACGGAGCTTACTGCGGACCAGATGGTCGCGTAGGTTCTTGTCCCTCCGGAAAGCCACCAGGGGAGGAGAGGAAAAGATCAGTGAGGAAGCCAGGAAGATCCGCAGCTCACGGAGAAGAATTCTAACAGCAGAGGTGTTGTGGGGATGAAAGGTGAGCACCAATTTGGTGCGGTCACATGGGGGACGGTAGAAGGGAGAGAGCGGTGTGACGGGAGATAGGTAGGACGCGGCGAAGAGCGTTGGTGAGAACCTCCTCGGGGTAAAGACGGCGTCGGAAAAAGTCTAGCATCTCGTGAGCATGGTGACGAAAATCATCGTCTTCATGATACAAGCGTCGGAGAGGAAGTAGCTGAGAGAATGGTATAGAGTTGCGACATGTCAAGGGGTGTGAGGATGTATATAGAAGGTAGTTATGGGAATCAGTTTGCTTATAGAAAACAGTGGTAAGAAGGGGGAGACACCGATGGAGACAGTGATGTCAAGGAAGTTTACCGACGTTAGAGAGATGGCAGAGGTGAACTTTATGGACGGGTGGAAGTCACCGACGAATCGGATAAACTGAAGCAAGTCACTTTCCGACATATCAGTAACTCCCACTCCGTCATCAATGTAGCGGCGGTACAGGAAAGGTATAGGGTCCAGATAACTCTGGAAGAGGAGATGTTCCAAGTGGCCCATGAACAGGCAAGCATAACTAGGGCCCATTTTAGTGCCCATGGCAACGCCGCTAATCTGATCAAAGTATTCACCATTGAACTCGAAAGAATATCACCACTGTTCTAAAACTGCGTAGGCTCACAACTACTGCAACGCACTTAGTCCATGAGAGAAAGCTTAGTTCCCTATGCCCCACGATATAGGCAGTGGAAGATTGCAGTAAAATTATGTAGCAATGGCGAAACACGTAAAAAAAAGTACTTTAGTTTTACAAAAAACAATACATAGCATGCTAGCAATGTCCCACGACAGAATTAACCCATGCACGGGATCGGAAAGTTAAAAAGTATCGGAGTCGGTTTTGAGGAATAAAGTTGTCAAGCCCGAATACATCTGTTCAAGGAATCGTTTCAGCCCACCAGATTAAGCTAGCCAGGAAAATATTTTCAAGGTCTGAAGAAAGTAGCGTGGTTAACAGTATATTCAACTTTTGATAGCTATAAGTTACTAACAATGAGTGGTCGAGGACCGCCGACTATAAATGGAATGGTTTCTTTGAAAGTTGACAATCTGACATACAGAACGACGCCCGATGATTTGCGTCGTGCTTTCGAGAAATATGGCGACGTTGGGGATGTGTACATGCCAAGAGATAGGTTTACTAGGGAAAGCAGAGGGTTTGCATTTGTTCGCTTTTATGACAAACGTGATGCCGAGGATGCGATGGATGCCATGGATGGTGCTCGTATTGATGGTAGGGAAGTGAGGTGTCAAATGGCAAAATACGGACGACCATCAGAACCATACAGACGAGGATCATCTCGTCGTGGATCAGGATATCACGGAGGAGGTGGTGGCGGAGGAAGCAGAAGGGGAAGGTAATGAAATAATTATAATTTCAATCTGTAATCTCACTACTACAATTTAATGATAATAAATTTTTAATTGTTGTAGTATAATTATATGCATGAATTTATTTCTGTTGAGATACCTAATCAGACTAATACATCTACTGAACTGAATGGTGCAATTGGAAATTCTTAAATGTTAAAAATGCAAGACTTGCATTGCAAGTAGTAGACTAAAAAGTTATATTATTTTACCTTAATTTACTTTACTACTTTTGTTAACTAAAGTTGGTCACTCTTTCACTACAGGTCCAGTGCCAAGTATTTAGTAACTGAGTAACTGCATTGTGTGTTCTTTGCAGTGTAGAATTCAATTACATCTATAATTCTAGATGTTTTTGTTATGTGGCATGTCTGCAGCTTGCTGATAATGATATCAGATGTAATAAATGATTATGAAATCAATGTTATTATCAAATGTTTGAAACATTTTCAGTCTGTCTAATATATTTTAATTTGCTCTGCAATGTACATTTATTGATTTAATACCATCACCTCTTGTTTCTCATTCAAAAAAGGATGACATGCTAAGCATTTATTTCATACACGTAGTTATTTAAAATATTTCTTTTATATAAAAAGTTGTTATTTAAAATATTTTGGCTAAAAACATAACCAAGAATTGCTAAACAGGTGCTTCAAACGAAAAATGCACAGTTAAAAGGCAGATGCTTGAGTTGAATGAAAGATGGAGAAATTGACCAAAGACTACCAGTGGAGTTTTTATCTTACACTCAGCATTCCACAATACAAAGTCTGCTAGGCTGCTGCATTGATCCGTTGTCAAGAGAAAGATATGTTAATTAAACATTCCTCGTAATATCTTGTGGATCCTACTCAGGAATTGTCAGATCGTCCACAGAAGATCCCTACCTATCCCGTATCCTAAACTCCGCAGGGATTGGCTTCATTATTTGATGAAGCTTAGTGCGCAATGTTGGGTCCTTTGTGGTTGTATTGTAAGGAATATAATAGAATTGTGCTGTTCTGGAGCGGTTGCTCAATTCCTAAGCATCAACCAGGTAGATGTGATTACGAATCCAATTGCATTTCCTACCCAACTAGGGTTTTTTTCCTGCCACGTATTGTCCTATGGAAATCTCATCTTAGAGAGTAGGTTATTACGGGAATATTTGATATGAGTTATTTACTTTCAAATTTTGCCAGTCACCTATTCTGAGGTCAGCGATCTCTTGAAAAACTGGATTGTACCACCTTAGGTTATAAACTAAGTACTATTGAACCGTGTCCATAGTAGGCAAGCACTGTATCTCAATGTCAAGATAATACCCGGTGCTGTAGGTCTTGGTAGTTATTTGAACTATTTGGTTTCCCGAAGAGACAATACTAAATGATACTAGTTTTACTTTTATCTTTGATTCGTTGTGGTGCAAACCGTAAATCTTAAACGTTCATGGTTTTTAAGGTTTTTTTGGTTATTTTTTATGGCTGCTGTATTACTAGCAGCGATATATATTCCTTGCATTGAAAATATGCATGTTATATATGGTTGGAATGCTAATTGAATGGACTATCAAGATATGTGGTTTTAATATTAGTGTGATGTAATATCAGTGACCTAATTTTTGTGATGCTAAAAATACATGTTTCTTAAAATTTCAAATAATTGTAGTCGAAAGGAAGGGGGAAAAAGAGATGAAATATATCAGGAAAACTATTAAGACAGTCTCTTAGTACCTTCATATTTACACAATATATCAAAACATGAAGTTATTTGGGCAATAATCAGGAAATTTGTAACTTTTAAATATTTCCATATTTTGACACAAAAATAATAAATAAAGAGAAAATGATGTAGAACTGGTCTAGTAAGCAGACAGTAAAGAACTAACACTTATAATCTTGATCAGGACAGTAATCTGAGTCAATAGATGCCATTTTATAAGCAATTAATTGGTTTTTGACAAGAGCAAGTAAAAACATGTCTGCGGATATTATCCAAAATGGCAGCACGATCGGATGTGCAGGTGTAATCTTCTCATTCACTGATGTTCAATGTCTACACAATGAGTCCAGTTCTCTGGATGGATGTATATTGTATTTGTTAGTTCATCAACGCTTCCAAACAGCTTTGTGTTGATGTCTGTCTCTGTTGGCCAGAGTTCTTTCCGCAGTTGATTCATCAGGTGACAATCTTGCAGGATGTGTTCAGCTGTCTGTGTGGTCTGTCCACAAGTACATGTGGGTGATGGAACTAGTTTTAGTCTTAAGTGTATATTGTGTCCAGTTCTGAGTCGAAACAATATCACCTGCCTTGCTCTATCTAGACAATAGTGCCTTTTGCTGGTCTTTTTAATGGCCTTGATGAGCATTTTCTTTTCCTGGAAAGTGATTATTTGGTTCCTTTATTCCTGTGTTGCTCCATCCTTAGCTAATTTGTCTGCTCTCGTTTCCTGGTATGCCACAGTGTGCTGGTATCCACTGCAGCACCACCCTTCTTATGGTATTCAGCTCACTTTGTGTTTCTTTCAGTTCTGGCAGCTTTTCACTATCTAGGGCGTGCAATACTGACAGTGCATTGGTGAGGAATACAATCTGCTGACATGGACTTGTTGTGTTCTTTAGTGTTTTAGCTGCAATGTTTAGGGCCTCAGCCGAATAGTTTGAACAGAATTTTTCTGTGGGTGTACAGGTGGATTCGTTTGGTCTGGGTATCTTACATGAACTCCTGCCCCTCCGTTTCTCACTGCTCTAGTTGCCGATCCATCTGTATATATTTGGATTCAGGCTTCGCTTGGATATAGTTCTTGGATCATTTCACAGGCTACTGTATTCTTTTGGAGAGTATTTAGCTCTCCCATGGGGCATGTGGTAGCTATGGTAGTTCTAATGGTAAAATTATGATGTTGTTTCCATGGGGTTGGGGAGAGTGTTGGTGTTATATCCTTGGTGATATCTGGTAGATCGTCCTTGTATGTTTTAATTAGTCTCTTAAACCGGTGCACATAACTACTTTTCAACCTCCCGCTGACCAGATCTCTGAACCTAGCTTTCATTGGATGGGTTGGCATATTCATGTGTTTTTCTGCCTGTATGAGAGGGTCTCTGTGTCTCGTCTGTATGATAAAGGTGGAGTGCATGTGATTTTTTTCCATCTCGTCAATTGGAGTGGTCTTCATAGCACCTGTAATCAACCGGAGGGCTTGGTTCTACACTTTATCCAGGGCTTGCAGATTTGATTTGGCTGCTGTTGACCAAGATGATGATCCATACTCTAATATTTGTCTTATTAGTCCAGTGTATACTCTCTTTAGTGTCTTTTCATTAGTTCCCCAACTTGATCCAGCTAATTTCCTAGGAATAGCTAACTTGCTTTTGCCTTTGTTCTTTCCAGGTGGGGCTTCCATGTCATTCTTTTATCTAATGTGATTCCTTGTCTGTTGGGACTTTTATATTCCCAAGTCGTATTTCTCCTGCTGTATTTTTTTGATAGTGTGAATAGTGTTGTTGACGATTTTTCAGCATTGATCTGCACCAACCACTTCTCTGCCCATGTTGCTATATTGTCTGCAGCCGTTTGTATTTGTTTATTAGCTATAGTTATGTGTTCTTCTACACTCCATACTGCTAAGTCATCAGCATATAGGGCAGTTCTCACACCCTGTGGCAATTCTGGTATAAGGTCATTGATGAATACGAGTAACAAGGTGGGAGACAATACTGATCCTTGAGGTACGCCATGTTTTAGGAGGATTTATTTTACTATTGACACCCTCCATAGTGACTTTCGCTTTTCGAATGTATAAGACTGACTGGATCCATTTCATCATGTTGCCATTTATTCCATTCCTTAGTAGTTTCACTATTAGCCCATCTTTCCATACTCTATCAAAGGCTTTTTGGAGATCTATCCAGAGGGTGCAGACTTTCTTTTTTTTGTTCTTCAACAATCTGTGATATATATGTTATTTGATCTTTTGTGCTGTTGTGCTCTCTAAATTCTGCTTGTTCTGGCACTAGTAGTATCTCAGATTCCAGTTACCATTTCAGTCTTCTGTTGACCATTCTCTCCATTATTTTGCAGACACAGCTGGTTAAGCTTATGGGCCTGTAGCTTGTGGCCTTTTGTTTTTCTTTATGATGGGGTGCATGAGTGCCTCTCTCCATATCTGTGGTATGTTGCATGTCCTCCAGCTATAGTTGTATATTTCTAATAGTTTCATTTTTGCTATATTTCCTAGGTGCCTGAGCATTTCATTGGTTATACCATCTGGGCCTGGTGATTTCCTTTCTTTAAGTCTGCTCAAGGCTGTTGTTAACTCTTCCACAGTGAATGATTTTTGGAAGGTGTTTGGAATGTTTTCATTTCTTCTATTTTGGTACCTCTCTTTCTGAACTTATTTTTGTCTTCATGGATTGACAGTTATGTCGCTTTCATTTCTGTCTGATTCAGCAAATTTGTCTGCCGCTGGTTTGCCGATATATGTTTTGCCGGAGTCGACAGAGTGTCAATGGTTATGGTCTCAAAACTCGCAACGGTAGGCAGAGGATCTCTGTAATAGAGACAATGGTTACGGTCATGGACCAGTATGGTCACTGCCAGGAAGGAAAGCAATGGCAGACTACCTTCCAAGACAATGCCTAGAAAATCCCAACAATATTATGGTTTATCAATGAAGAGAAAGTAGAAAATGAACAGTTTTGAATATCTTGGTTCACTGCTAACAACAGATGAAAATGGGAGGAAGGAAATTAAAAGAACAAACATGTCTTTACAAAAACAACTCAAAACAGTATGGAACGGAACTGATAAAAAAACAAAGATCAGAATACTAAGAGCATGCATATTCCCAGTGGCAATGTATGGGTGTGAAGCATGGACATTTAATAGAGCAGTGGAAAAACATGTGCTTTTGAATATAAGTGTTACAGAAGAGTCCTTCATATATCTTGGACAGAGAAGAGAACAAATAGATCTATCCAGAAAGAACTCAAAATCAAAGAAAACTGGCTGATGCTACAAATAAGAAAGAGAAAATTGAGATATTTTGGACATATAAAAAGACATGAAGGGCTGGGGAAGACCATCATGGAAGGAGACATACCGGCAAAGAGAAGAAGAGGAAGACCACGAAGAAAATGGATTCAGGATGTAACTGATGGTTTGAACATGATGGCTGCAGAGGCAGGACATCTGGCCTATGAGAAATTCCGGAGGACTGTTGGGGTGGCAAAGTTCTGCTCAGGGCAAGTTATTTGATGAGGATGATACACATATAGATTACAAGGCATAAGAAGAAAAAGTACTAAGAATCATAGGAATGTAATGTGTTACGTCCATGGGGTCGCAAGTACCATACAACAAAATAAAACGGTTCTCCAGATCAAATCGACTACGATCATCAGAGGAACATGATCGAGTGGCTGAACATCGTGAGCTCCTAAATGGCCAGTATCATTGAAATGAGTGGCTACAGGGGTCACAGAGCATTGGCGTATATCACGCAAGTGTTGGGCGAATCGGTCACTAAGCCTCTTGCCTGTCTCACCAATATAGGCCTTGTTGCACCGCTTGCAGGTGATGGCATAGATAATATTACGGGACTCGCACATGAAACTATCTCCAATAACACGTGACTTTTGGAAAAGACGGTGCAGGTCCGTATTACATAAGCATGTGTATTGCAGTGCCGACCGCGACACTGGATGGTTCCAAAATGACTTGATATTGGACTAATTCGACTGTGTACAAACATATCCTTAAGACTTCTGTCCCGTCTGCATGCCACCAAAGGATAGTGTTGGAAGACTAAACGTATCTCAGGATCAGACTGATAAATAGAGAGATGACGAAATAATTTTTCTTCACAAGGGAACTATGAGAGTGGAAAGTTAAGGTAAGTTTCACTATGTCAGAGTTGGAAGTTCTATGCTGGTTGGAAAGCGCCTACTGGCAAGCAATTTGCTGAACACGATACATAGCAGATGCAAGCACATTCTCCCGGTATAGGCGCTTGTGAAAGAAATCCAACATCTCGTGATCTATATCAAGAAAATCATCGTCCTTGCTACAGAGGCGACAACGACGCAGGAGTTGGGAGAATGGTAAAGAATCACGCCGAACCTGGGGTTAGGAAGAGGTATAGAGGAGAAAACTATATGCCATCAGTGGGCTTATAATTACTGATGTAGTGATGGTGGATAGGTTGATGGTGATAGTGATGTCAAGAAAGTTGACACAAGAGGTAGAGATTTGAGAGGTAAACCGAATAGCAGGATTGAAGACATTAATGAAGAGTGACACAATTTTCCATTGTTAGATTTCCAAGATCAAATTTTCTCCCCAGCTTCTCCTTTGGGCCTCCAATTTTTCCTTAATGAATTTTGCTTTTGTCTGCTGTATAATAATGCGGTTTTGTTTTGATGGTTCGTCTTCTGCAATGTTCTGTGCTGCAGCCAATTCTTCTGATAGTTTCTGAAGTGTGTTGGACCAGTATGGTACATAGATTTTCCTCGCTCCTCTTGGAATTGTTTCTTTAGCTTCCTTGAGTATTCCACTATTAAACACCTTGATAGCTGTTAATATCTCTATCCAATACCTAATGTATCTTGTGAGCGTATTTGTTCTATGTTGATAAATGCACCAGTCTGTTTTATTATTATAATTCTATCTTGGTTGCGTAGGACTTGTGTTAACTGTTTTGTTTGTTTTTATAAATATGGGATGATGATTCTTCCACCAAGTTGTTCTCCACTTCCTTTCCACCAGCCCTGCCATCTCGTGTGTGCAGAATGCCAGGTCTGGAGTATAGGTACTATGCCATCTTCTAGAGTAGAAAGTTGGGGAATCATCTGGTTTGTTTATAAGAACTATGTTCTTTTCATCTTGCCAATTTTCTATCTCTTCGCCCCTTTTGTCTAGTTGGTTGTATCCCCAACTTTGTGAGTGGCTGTTAAAGTCTCCCATTGCTATGATGTTGTTTCTTGGGATATCAATGCCAGTCATATTCAGTGGTATATCACTAGGGCAGTAGCTTAATAGGTCCAGTTCTAGAGTGTTATGTTTTAAGTGAATTTGTTGATATTCTGCACCATCTTTATGTGTCAAAGTTTCTGTTATACTGAGACCATTCCATATCAAGGTTAGTACACCCCCTTTCTTCCTGTCTTTTCTATCCACTCTGCAGCACTGGTAGCCCTGTATCTTGAACTGTTTACTTTCCTGTAGGTGGGTTTCTTGTATGCAACATACACTTATTTCTTTTTGATAAAGAATATTTTCTAATTGTTTTTTTTTTATTGTTGACTCCCTCTGCATTCCATTGCATAACATTCATGGGAGTGTTGTCTTCTTTGGTTGGCCAGTTACCTTTCCCTTCTGGCTCCACTAGGCAGGCAAAGGGGACCTCCAGTATCTAGACTGCTCCTGCCTGGGGGAACTTCACAGGGCGAGCACCATGACGATTTTCTGTTGTACGTTGTGTAGACATTTAACTCTATGCGGGTTACCTTGGTTGCTGGTCCGCCTCCTGGCCCTGTACCTCCAACTTCAGCACCTGTTCTTTAGGCAGAGTATGCTCATTCCTCCTTTGCCTCTCTGCTATCCCTTCATAACTTCTGCTAGGGCTGAGAGGACTGCCATTTAACCCATAGCTGGGGTACATGTTGCAACAATTTTGATCCTAATGAGGCAATAAGGCATAGTTCTCTTACTTGATCTGAGCTCCCGGTATTTCCGGGCAGATATGTAGTGTCAGGATGTCGCTGGTTCAAACTTGGGGGAGCACAATTCACCGCCGCACAATCTCCGCTATTCATATGTGCACTATGTTGGCAGGCCCTTATCACTAGCTTCTGTATCTGGGCTATTCACTATGACCGTGTTATGTGCATCTCCACCATTCCAGCTTTTCCCTTCCAACACACAGGGTCCGTCTACACCATGTGTCTCCGTAAGTAGTGTGATCCAATCTAGCTCAGTGCAATGCCAGTGTCTTATCACCTTTTGTTGCAACTTGGAAGGGGTAATGGGGGGAGGCGGACAGGGAAAATGGGTGGGGAGGTTAAGCAGGATTTCTCCCACCCACTCATGTTGTTTACCCAGTCGGCTGAGACTGTTGCCCGGGGTGTAGCACAGGGAGCCAAACATGAGCTAGGTAAGAAGATGGAGACCAAGTAGGATAATGACCATCCATGGATATGACCAGGATACAGCCATCATTTTCCGTGAGGTACTACTACCTTTTCACCCTACACCCCGAGGTGTAATAAAAGCATGCTCTTACCTCTGAATTCGGAAAAGGTTTGTCTGAATGACTAGGAACACTGTAGAAATGGTAAGTAGGCTTTCACGCAAAAATCAGCCAGAAGCGCCATACCATGCTCCCTCCCTGACTACACATTAATTCACAGCTGGCAAATACAGAACAACAAAAAAGTATGCTTTTATCAACGAGATTAGACATTTAAAAAAAAAATTTAGTATGGTAATATCATGTTTAGCATTATGTAACATATATTATATGCATTTAAATGCATAAATAATACACAAATAGTTACGGAGGCATGTAGTATCTCATTTATAAATGAGATTCTCTTAGTACTCAAACGTTACTGGTTAATTATTTTAGCTTCAGTGGTTTTGCTTCCTTCTCTGTTCAAGTTGAGATTTTCCATTTTTTCCCATACAGCAGTCTTTTTTTGTCTGATTTAGGTTTCTCTTTTCTGTAATTAGCATTGATTGTTTGTTTGTTTCTGTTTTGCTCTTTTTCTGCCATGGCTTAGTACAATTTACTTTTTGTTTTTGGAGTTCAGTATGGTTTGTAATTTTTCCTTCCCATCTGTTGAGTTCTCATCGGAGAATATTGTGCTCCTACATGAATTTTAGCAAACTAACATTAATAGAGTTGGTTCAGGAAATTGGATATTCTTGTTCCTAGCTTACTGAAACCATGTAAGAGTAAAGTGATGTCAATATATTCATAATCAGACTTCCTCTCGGTCATCACGGCACTAAAAAGTGCAGACAAAACATAGCTCAGTGAGCTAAAAGCGATCCTTGGTGTACCAGTGAACTCACTAAACGCACCGTCATTCAGTGGATACCATCACACTGCAATATAAGCAGAAATGAACAAGCAGACATGCTAGTTAAAGAAGTGGTTCGACTACCGCAGACTAATCACAAGATCAGCTATGAGGAGGCCAGAACAACCATCGGCTGGCAGTATAAAGACAAATGGTCGAAAGACCACCCACAACACAGCAGCAGGGATGGGTACTATGGTCTATCCCGTAGCGAACAAGTTGCCATATTCCACCTCCGTACTGGCCATAACAGACTTCGGGCCCACATGTTCAACAAATTCAAATTTGAAACAACTAGCCTGTACCACTGCGAAAAGGCAGAAATGACGGCAGAGCACATACTGCAAGACTGTCAGTTGTTAGCAGGCCTGAGAAGTGAAACCTGGCCCGATAACACAGAGCTTTGCGAGAAGTTGTACGGAGACATAGTCCCTAAAAACAACAGTACAATTCATGATAAAATTTGGATAGAGGTGGGGATAGAGAGATGATAATCAGACTTCATCCACTTTCTTCTGGCTGAAAATAACTAATTGAACACTGATGTATTGCTATCTCTATCCTTCAGAATTGTAGGTAGTATGCTTGAGGGAATAATATCATTAATAAATATTTTTTGTTGATCTTGTCCATTTTCTGTCTGTATCAACATCACTTTAATTTCAAGTGAATTTACACTTTCATTTCTTGCCAGCAGTGGACTAATAATAATTGGCAAGAAATAAATAAAATCATTGACCTGAGAATAAGCAAGAAACAGATCTATTATCAATTAGAATGAAAGACACCTAGGAAGCTACCTAGTAAATAAAGAGCATCACAGAAATTGGATGTGCTGGCCTACTTGTAGGTGTATAACTGGCACAATGTACAATCTCTCTTAGGCTCAGATCACATACAAATCACACAGTGGTTAACAAGTGGTCGATATGGAGCGTAAGAAGGCGAAGAAAGCCTGCTGGACTACACCTGTACTGTACACACAGTGTCTAAACAATCATCCAGTAAGAAAGCGATGCCCTGCTTCCCAACAGATGCCCTGCTTTGTCCTACTTCTGCCCACCACACGCACATTTGTCACATAAGCAGCTTTCAAATCTTTCACTGTAGTTAATTCTTAGGTTAGAATATTTTTTTTTAAAACTATAGATGATTAAGAATGAACACATTTTTGTATTTGAGCAAATATTATATTACTATTTTTAAAAATTACCTATCAACTTTACAAGTCAAAAGAATTCCTCTGAAGTAGGAAAAACCCACCTTCATGGTGGGGGACACCCATAAAATGATACGCTGGCTTTCACGCAAAAATCAGCCACAAGCGCAATCCCGAGTGCCATGATAATGTCTGAATTCATAGCAGGCGACCAGAAGTAAAATTATCAAAGTTGAGACAAATAATATATACCCCACACACACACACACACACACCTTTCCATGTACCTAGGGTATCAAGAGTTAGAGCATGGGAAAAGTTGCCATTGCACCACAGTGGCTAGTGTGTTGGCTGTCTAGGTTTATTTCCCATTCCTGTTTTTAGACTACAACTGCTCTCTGGTTGACCTAGTCTTGTGTACCAGGATAAAATAACTAAATGCGGTCAGGAAGATATTTTTTACAAATCCTGCTTGGGTATGGCGAAGAATTAAATTTACCTTTGCAAGAATGAAATCATTTTGTAATTACAGTATATATAACAAGAAAACCCAAGTTCAGTCTATGAAATCATTATCTTGCCATATCTGTTGTGCATTTATGAATACTGGGCGGGGGTGACATGCTCATAGACTAGACCTTTCACCCTCATGTCTGTGTAGAACCAAATAAAGTTTCTGGCTGGTCAAATGAAAAAGTCAGTAAAATGTCCTCTGTGTGCTACACATCTTAAAGAGATGAAAAGGAATAGGTGTCAAGTAAAAAGATAGGAAGTCCAAAGAAAACTTGGTTCTCAATGAAAAATTAAATGTATCAATTACATAGGACATCAACACTGTACTGAAGACTACAAAATGTGGGAATGCGAAGCTTCCTTGTGGAAGCTATAGATATTATGCTACAGGATATTCTAGAATTAATAATTAATTGTTGCTGTGTTTAATAAAATTTGTAATTTTACAACTCCAATGTTTTGATTAGTTTTCAATCAAATCAATCTCCGTGCAGGTCGATCAAGGTCACCTAGCGCGCAGCGTTCTAGGGCCGATCTAAGAGTCATTCCCAGATCGATCAGCAAGCAGGTCTGCAGCAGAAGCAGGAAGCCTGCTGTATCCGAGTCGTTCCAGATCTGTTAACAACAAGGAAGAAGCAGAGGCCTCTGACTGATTTTGGTGTTGAGTGTTTTTACTGTATTCCTGTTGTAACATGGATGTGAGCAGCTTATTACGGCATTGACAAAACAGCTTGTGAAAAAGAACAGGTGCTTGTAAAAGCAGTAATCACACAGTGAATTGATTTTTCTATTATCTTGTAAATGACTTTTTTTATAACTACACAAAGTTCTTGTTTTTGTGCGTTTTATTGCAGACTTATCAACCTTCTTCTTATCATCAATTACAGATGCTTTCTGGTTATCAGAGCTATGTTTTATCAATTTTGTGTTATGTTAATGGTTGTATGTTCTCTTGAAAAAAAAATAAAAGAAATGTTAAAGATTTCAAGATTGCACCAGTACAATTTTTTATCGGACACATTATCATCAGCCATTAAAATTAGCTTGAAATAAAAGTCATAGCTATTAATCCTGTTCTTATCTTTTTTTTTTATTTCCCCATTGTTGTAGGAGCTGATAATGCGGGTTAATTAATTGCTGAAGCAGTCAGTGGTGTTGTGACAGTGCAGATGTTGCTGTAACTGTGGCAGTCATATGCAGGGTGGTGATGCTGTTTGCTGTCAGTCATGGCTGTTAAAAAATAGCTGCGGGGTGAAATGAATGGTGCTGCAGAAATAGCATGCTGTAATATTTGACAGGCCCAGCTGGTAATCAGTGTCGTAGTTGCAGTCCTGTGCTGGTGCTGTTTGCAGACTATGGGGGCAGTTGGCCAACTTTGGCAAGAAAGCAGTGAGTTTTGAATTACCAAGACTTATCCATAGAAGCTGTTGGAGACGATAGAATATGCTCATTGTGTTGCTGTCATCATGCTTCATAATGCAGAACACCAATAGTACAATAAAAACACTAGTACATAGGGTAAATTTAACACATGAAAACACAGAACAAGAGAAAATACAAAGTTAATATTGAATAAATACAACAAACAGTAACTAGATTACACTAGAAGAAACAGCTCTTAATTAAATTATATATATATATCTTGGCAGCAAAACATAGATGAAGATGGTGGAACAGATATGGACATCGGAATAATCATGCAGCACACAGGAGAAACGTTTCATGCACTAAGAAATAGTGAAATCTCCCAGTATGTTTTTCAAGGAACAAATTTGGAACATCATAAATAGGAAAACGTACTAACATTTGTACTTTCATTAAAAAATCTTACATACTAACTGAGCATAATACTTGAAGTATTTTACACTGGTTTGAAAATCTGTTGTTTTTTTCCCCATCCCAACTGTACTTATTGGTTTGTCTTGGTTAGCAAGTTCATAACATCAACCGCTGCACTGTAATTTCTAAACTCTTATGTTGCCCACAAATAAATTGAAATCACCGAATTGGTTTTAATAAGCTGCTAAATTTTAAGCTATCCTGTATACATGTTATTCATTGGCTTGACTTCTAAACAATTCGCCATATCTGACCAAAAACAACCTAAAAACACTAGGAATAGCTTGCAGAGTGCAACACAGGAATGAGCAGAAATGATCAATACACCTCTTGCAAATCACAACAATGGTTGTTGACAGGCTTCCAGAATTTGGCAAAATGATATTTGTTAACATAGTACAGCCACATTTGAGTGGGAAATGACAACAGGATATAATTACATATGTAGTAGGATTGTCACATGGACTGTCAAATAGTCGCACTATGTGAGAAAACAAGGAAAGTAGAAAATACTAACAAAGATTCCTCTGTATGTGGAAATCCAGTTACGAAAAGGAGCTTTAACTATAGCAGACCAGTTCTTGTAGCCAAGTCTTGGAAAATGGCGACTACCAAAAATACAGACTGTCATAATTCAGTGTACGTATAATATTTTTCAATGGCATGATTAGTTAATGAAGATCTGATGTACAACGCCGAACATGTACTGGTGGAATAAAACAAAATGCTGTCATTAAGTGGACCAGCTAA
The DNA here is from genome assembly GCA_020796225.1 of Arion vulgaris. Classification (NCBI taxonomy): domain Eukaryota; kingdom Metazoa; phylum Mollusca; class Gastropoda; order Stylommatophora; family Arionidae; genus Arion; species Arion vulgaris. Next base: position 26,451,682 of record CM036767.1, read on the forward strand.
TAGGACATGGTGTATCTCAGGGAATAAAAGAACACTAGACAAATTTGGAAGAGATCTGGTCACAGCTATTATGTAGCTGAGAAGTTGGGAAAGATAGGACAAGGTGCATCTCAGGAAATAAAGAAAGAAGAATACTAGACAAATTTGAAAAAGAGATCTGGTTACAGCTATTAGTGTGAAACTGGGAAGACAGAACAAGAAACAAATAATATAGTATGTTTTGCTGGTGACTCCAGAAGGAGCTGAAAGGACTTGGATAAATGAAAGTACACAGATAACAGGGAAGTGTAGTTAAACATGACACTGCACAAACACTAATTCAGAAAACATTTTTACACCAGACAATAACTCAGTAGACATCCATCCCACTAGATTATGTTACCTTTTTCTGGAGAAACATTTAGTTTCATTGATATTAGCACATATTTGTTATAATATTGATGTTTGTAAGGTGTTTTTTAATTTGTTTAATTTAACAATATGCAGCTTGCCCTTGTAGAGTTCACTGAGAACTTATCCTCATTTATTTTTTAAAAACATGACAAGTCTTTACTAAATTGTAAAACAAAAATGCATCTTGTGGCAAGTGTATCTGAGTTGGTATCTGAAAGGCCATCATTTTATCCTTTTTTTAAAAATAACCTGCTGAAGTCACATGCATAATTGTGATGTGATATGATGTATCACAGAATATGCTATTGGAGAGACATGGGGAAACTGAAAATATGATTTGGCATAGAATGTATCTAGAAATGTTGATCATTCAGCTTCATATATGAGCTAGTATACTGATCTGTGTCATTCTTAAGTGTAGATACATTAGACATCACATTGAAGAAATTTGTGGTAATTGTGCTACATCTGTAGACTTTTGTTCTAGAATGGTACTGACAGTCCAGCAAGATTGTTACTCTGGTATTCATATATAAATATTGTCATTTCCTCAGTGCTACAAATTATAATCTATATCTTTAGTTTCTTGATTTGAACTTTAGTTTCTTGACTTGAACATATCTTCATTTCACATTCAGAAAATTCACATTTTGTCCAACTGGTAATATGTTTTGTTTCCTGGTGCTATAGTTTCCACTTGATTGGATCTGCTTATCCTATTGCTAGGTTAGAGAATACTGTCAACTATCATCAAACCTTTTGGGTAAGATATTCTTCTTGTGTGCACATATCCAAGTAAAGAAAACTATTTGATTCACAGAAACAAACATTCTAGTAATATAACACTCAAATTTGATCTAACACTGCGTCAGTTCTGCTATTATTTTGGTGCCCACAAATTGGTGGTTTTTGTATGACCTCTCATATAATAATAATAATCTATTAATCACATATACAACACATAACTTGATTGTGAGATTTCATATCTTGGTATACTAAAATTTCAACGGGGTTAATTTCTCTAATCATGTTATTGGTTACTAAACTGACGTCATTGCACTCGGGGCAGACCCATAGGTGCTCAGTCTCCCCCAAGAGATATAGAAAAGTATGCATACTAATGGTTCCCGTGGCTCGCTGATTAAACACACTTCTCACTCTGCCTCTCAGGCATCCAGTTCAACTTGTACAATGGGTAAATCATGTATTATTGTAGTGTTCTGCCTCAGATGACACTAGCAAAGTATAATTCATGTTCATGCAGCAACATAACATTCCAATCAAGCATGGCTTGATTGCACTTTTTTTGGTGTGCTTCATTATGATTGCTTGATAATTATGTTTTTACTTTATTTTCTGTAATACAGTGTTTCACAATAGTTGCCACAAACATAAAGAGGAAAAAATTTTGAAAGATGTAGAGTTGAAATCATAATAGTCTTCTCTATCAAGGTTATTTATTCCCTTACAGTTCTCTCTCTCGCGATCACCCGACTGATGTACAAAGTTTTTTTTGTTTTATTCATGTGGAAATCTAATTCATGCAGCTTTTCATCACATCTTCAGTGCCATTTGGAGCTCTGGTGCTTATCCTTCGGCAATGTGTCTGGTTTTGGTCAGCGGTTACTGGGTTTGCTCTCTGTCAGCCTTTGGCTGTCCCCAGCCGACTTGCAAGGCAGGAGGTGCCCTTACAGTTCAGAATATTATTGCTAGCAATTTAGTTTTTTCTCCAGTATCATGCTGTGATGTCACCCAAAATATTGCCTAGAGTTTTTATACATTGCTGTTTAACTCGTTGAATTGGAGCCTCCTGTACATTAACAGCCCATTTCCCCAGGCTTCTTAGAAAAACACCACAGTGTCATGATAAAAGTGGTCTCAGGCCTATAAAGCGAGGACTCATGGTGTGAGATGTATCTGAGGGTTCATATGGTTAACAGTGTCTAGTTTTTTATAAGATCAGACATTGTATGAGTAGCTTTTGAGACACAGTTTGTAGAGATGTTAAACTAACTTATGAGTTGATGTTCTGCACTAATTGAGATAATAAATGTCATTAATCTGATGTTGGTATCAGCTCTCACCCATTTATTTATAATAACTAGTAGCAAGTTTAGTACAGACAAATTATTGCAAACCAACAGTACTCTTGAGACTATTCAATTATAGATTAAAGTCAAACAGTTGTATTTCAGTTTATAGTTTGTTGTAATAATGAAATATATTACAATCAAATAATCAGGTGTTAAAATGTTTGTTATATTCTTCTGCGTTCAGGTCAATGGTCATGCTAGATCATCGAACTCATCACCAGGTTAAAGTTTGCAGTCTTCTCCATGTGCAGACATCAGCTTTGTAAAGGTCTGACTTTGATTCTACCAAGGTGTAGCCATGACTGCTGCAACATCATGATGATTAATCTGATTGTAAATTTTCCGCAACCCTGCATTTGTGTGTGTGTGTGTGACCTGATTTCTCCGTTTTCTGTGCCATAGCTGACACTTCATTTCAAGATGGGGATTGGGTTGTCTCCATAACTTTTCATCTCCAGATGATGGTCTAAGGTAGCAGTTTAGTTTGTTTACCAATGTTTCATTCTCTGCATAGTTTTTCAAGAAATCTTGCTCTTTAATATTACCATTATGTAAACTTGGTTTTCGATGTGCCTGCCCTACACTAGTAGGGCGCACGTTCTGACCGTTCTTGGCAAAGACTTTATATATATCACAATAAGAATGGTAGAGAACGATTGAAACAAATAATATTACCATCACCAGACATCTGGTGTTGAGAGCATCTATATTGCCTCACTCTGTTATGATACTCTGATAGGTCTGGTTGGGATATGTTGCCCCCCCTTATGCTAAATTTCTGGTATATAGACCACTTGGAATATTATTATTTTTTAATTTGTAAAGAAATATGTTCAGTTGTCTCCAGTAATTTATGGAAAATGGTAAAAAGTGCATGGGCTAAAAATACTGAATTCTTAGTGTCAGTCCGCAGATATACGAATTGTTCCCTCTCCCCATCTTTTCAATGACAGTTGACAGTTTTTAAGCAGACTTTTCTGGCAGTATCTGATTGTCATAAAAGTATAGTCAAATGAAGAGAATCTATAAGATGCAAGAATTGTGGATGTGTTCCAGAAACCTACAAGCATGGCAATCTCATTTCTTTTCTCTTTTTATTTCTCTGTGAAAAAAAGCCGATAATAGCCTAGAGCTGCTGTTATCCTTGTTGCTGCTGAACATTGAAACACTGTTTGCTAGATAGACAGAATGTCTAGGCTATTCAATCTGAGTGGTGTTTTATATAGTACTTATTCCACAGTAAGCTTATGCTATATTACTCAAGATATCCCCCATAAGTGGGGCAGTTGCTGTTACAGATATGACTTGCAAACACATACTTCTGTTTGATGAAACCATTGTTTCCATGTTGACATTATACAGCCAAGATGCAGTGAGTGTCCTAACATCTATTTTATTATGTCTATCCCACAAGTGGAGCAGCCAGAAACTGATGAGCTTGGATAGAGATAGCTAAGGACAATTGTATATAGTATGTCTGATACATGTTGTCAATTAAAGTTTTATAACTGATCTACATTTGTTCATCTTCTTGATTGTTTCAGTTATGATTTTCTCTCTTCTGTTTCTTCATCATATCGACCACTCTGTGATTTGTATGTGATCTGAGCCTAAGAGCGATTGTATGCTGTGCCAGTTATGTGCCTACAAGTAGGTCAGCACATTCTCTTCTATTTAACTCATGCTTTTGTCTTCTTCTTTTGTCACACTGTTAACACTGTTACTGGGTTGTTGCCCAGTGTCATGGTTTTCTGTTTTTGTCTTGCACTGTTCTGGTGGCTTGGGTGATTGTTATTTTTGCTCTTTGACATGATTCTGCTATGCCATCTAACCATCTTTTTCGTGGTTTCCTCTTTCCTGATGTTCTGTTGTAGAAGACTTTGTGGAGTTAGGATGCATTCTCATTAAGTGGCCAAACCACTTCATTCTTTGTTTTTCAATATAATTTAAGTAAGTTTCTGTGCCAACTTAATTTTTTAATGCTGGTGTTGTTGGTAACTTTTTTCAGGCAGCGCATTTCACATGTAGTTATTTTTGTGACTGCGCTTTGCTCATTGTCCATGTTTGGCTCTGGTAACACAAAGTAGGTATGAAAATGCTGTTGTTTAGCTGTCAGTGAGATTTTTGGGTGCCTTAACAATGGGCTAGCTGGTAGTTTACAGCATTTGCTTTATGCACTCTTGGGCATAGTTCATAAGTACGGTTCCAACTTCACTGCAAAAGGGTCACCCCATAATTGCTCCGTTCCTGTGCCAATGAAAATCATACGAAATGCTAACAACTGTGAAATGTTTCCTGTGTGAACTAATTCCAGAATGAAACAGCCGCGTACCACCACAACCTGGTGAGTCCACTTGGGACTCGTGGCAATAACTCTGCATAAATGAAGTATTGTCTGTACTTTAAGGGGGATTCGGGTCTTGAAAATCAAGAATCTATTTTCGTTTTCCTATTAATATAAAATTTGTATAAGCATTTTGAAAGAGTATGACTAATAATAGTAGAAAAAAAATTAGTAAAAAAAATGTCAAAGTGTTGCCATGGAAACAATACAAAATGGCCACTAAAACAAAATTTCAAATTCCTAAGGCTCTGAAGTTAATGAATATAAATGAATTCTGTTTTCACTCTAAGGTGAGCAATTGTAATATCTACAAAATTACACATCCTTTTAGGATATATTAAATATTTAATTTGTTATAAATTTTTTGGTAAAAATTTCCTCAAAATTTGGTCAAAAAAAGCTGTTTTTGGAGGGTGTGTTTGCAGAAAAATTCATAAAAAATTATAATTTAATATATCCTAAAAAGGATGTGTAATTTGTAGATATTACAATTGCTCACCTTAGAGTGAAAACAGAATTCATTTATATTCATTAACTTAAGAGCCGTAGGGATTTGAAATGTTGTGCTTGGTGGCCATTTTGTATTGTTTCCATGGCAACACGTTGACATTTTTTTTTTACTAATTTTTTCTACTATTCTAAGTCATAATCTTTCAAAATTGTTATACAAATTCTACATTAATACCAAAGCAACGAAAAGTTTTAAGACCAGAATCCCCCTTAAACAGTACCAACCAGATGTTCGATGTTATAGCAAAGGTTATCTTGTGATTCCAATCTAATACCATACATGTCCGATAATAAGAGCATCATGGGGGAGAGAGGAAGCCACTTTAATTTTAAACTCTAGTCATGAAGGAGGAATTCTCAATAAACCAACCTGCAATAAACTCAAACTATTGTGTTTAGGGAAGTTTGACATGAACACCACCATTCCTGACAAGCTATGGATTCTTACCAAGTTCTAGGCTAAGCTTGATTTAGAATTGTATTGTCAACATGAGAATTTGATAACTTGTAGGACTACTCAAGGTGAATCTCAAAACTGGGATCTTGTTCAATGTCTACACAATAAGTCTGGTTCTATGGATGTATGTCGCTTTGTTTGTTAGTTCATCAAGGCTTCCAAACAGCTTTGTATGAATGTTTGTCTATTTTGGCTAGTGTTTTGTCCGCAGTTGATTCATCAGATGACAATCTGCAGGCTGTGGTGATGGAACAGCTGTGTGGTGTCTATTGTGTCTAGTTCTGAGTCAAAACAATATCACCTGTCTTGCTCTATCTAATTCATGGTAATTATCTCTTTGTTGGTCTTTTCTAATGGCCTTGATGGGTGCTTTCTTGTAAATTATTTGATTTTGTTCCTGTATTGCTCCCTCCTTTGCTAATGTGTCTGCTGTCTTGTTTCCTGGTATACCATAGTGTGATGGTGTCCACTGCAGCACCACCCTTCTTATGGTATTCGGCATGGTAGTTTTAATGGTACAATTATGATGTTTCCATGGGGTTGAGGAGATTGTTGGTGTTATATCTTTGGTGATGTCTGGTAGTTTGTCCTTATATGCTCTAGTCTCTTAGACCATTGCACACAAAACTACTTTTCAACCTCCCAGTGACCAGATCTCTGAACCTAGCTTTCATTGGATGTGTTGGCATGTTCTTGTATTTATCTGCTTGTATGAGGGTCTTTGTGTCTCATCTGTAAGATAGAAATAGAGTGCATGTGATTTTTTTCCATCTCGTCAATTGGAGTGATCTTCATTAGCACCTGTAATCAACCGAAGGGCTTGATTCTGCACTTTATCCATGGCTTGAAGATTTGGCTGCAGTTGACCAAGATGCTGATCCGTACTCCAATATTAGTCTTATGTCCAGTTAGTGTCTTTTCATTAGCTCCCCAACTTGATCCAGCTAGTTTTCTCAGGATAGCTAATTTTCTTCTTGCTTTTGTCTCTGTTCTTTCCAAGTGTTGCTTCCACATCACTTCTTTTCTTTTGTTCAATGTAATGCCTAAAGTAATTTGGTTCCTCGTATATTGGGACTTTTATATTCCCGAGTCTTATTTCTCCTGCCCTGTCTTTGTTTTATAGTGTGGATAGTGTTGTTGATTTTTCAGATTGATCTGCATCAACCACTTCTCTGGCTATGTTGTCTGCAACCTGTTGTATTTGCTTATTAGCGATAGTTGTGTACTTCTACACACCACACTGGTGTTGTGCTCTCTAAACCCTGCTTGTTCTGGCACTAGTAGTTTCTCGGATTCCATGTACCATTTCAGTTTTCTCATTATTTTGCAAACACTGCTGGTTGCCTTACTTCGTCTTTCGTTTATTGGGGCACATGAGTACCTCTCTCCATATATGTGGTACGTTGCCTGTCCTCCAACTATAGTAGTATATATATTTCTTATAATTTTATTATAAAGGTACATCTTCTAGAGTAGAAAGTTGGGGAATAATCTGGCATTGCGTATGAGAACTAGGCTCTTTTCATCCTGCCAATTTTGTATCTTCACCCCTTTTGTCTAGTTGGTTGTATCCTCAACTTTGGGAGTATCTGTTGCTATGAAAGTCTCCCATTGCTATGAAATTGTTGCTGGAATATCTGCAGCCATCCATATTCAATGGTATATCACTAGGGAAGTAGAATATCCAGTTCTAGGATGTTGTGTTTTATGTGATATTTTTGGTATTCTGCATCTTTATGTGCCATAGTTCCTGTAACATTAAGACCATTCTTCTGGTCTTTCTATGCACTGTAGCCCGTATCTTGAAATGTTTACTTTCCTGTAGGTGGGTTTCTTGTATGCATCAAATAGCTTGTCTGAGCAGAACTTTGCACCCCAACAGTACTCGGAATTTCTCTCTCTCATAGGCCAGATGTCCCACCTCTGCAGCCATCATGTTGAAACCATCATTTACATCCTGAATCCATCTTCTCCGTGGTCGTCTTCTCTTTGCTGGTATGCCTCCTTCCATGATGATCCTCTCCAGCCATTTGTGTCTTTTTATATGTCCAAAATACATCACTAGAAAGCTAACAGAAAAATACAGTCCATCAAATGGGTTGATCAAAAATAGTAGCAGGGAAACTATCATTAATGTTAGAGACCAAATGGAAAGATGGATGGAATACTTCAAGGAACTCCTGAACAGACCAGCACCTACAAACCCCAGATATCCAACCGGCAGAAATTGACTTGGACATCAACTGTGAGAAACCATCCAAGGAGGAGATTAGTAAAGCCATTAAACTTTTAAAAGATGGGAAAGCGGTCGGTCCAGATGGTATTCCAGCGGAGGCGATTAAAGCCAACATAAACACATCCACAGAAATACTGTATAAATTATTTAACAGAATCTGGAGACCAAGAAATACCAGCAAACTGGAGAGAAGGATACCTGGTGAAGCTACCAAGAAGGGGACTTCAGAAGTGTGAAAACTATAAGGGAATAATGCTGTTGTCAGTACCTGGAAAAATACTAAGCAGAGTCATCCTGGAGAGATGCCATCGATACAAAGCTAAGAGATGAACAGGCAGGCTTCCGACCAAATTGATCCTGTGCTGACCAGATAGCCACATTACGCATAATAATAGAGCAAAGTATTGAATGGAAATCCCCATTTATATCGGATTTGTGAATTATGAGAAGGTTTTGACAGTATTGATGAGGCATGGAATCCCACAGAAAATTATTAAAAACAACATATACAGATATGAAATGTAGAGTTCTTCATGAAGGTAAACTAACAGACACTTTTGGAATAGAAACAGGAGTGCTTCAGGGATGTCTTCTATCACCTTGTTGTTCTTACTGACAATAGACTGGATTATGAAGACCACAGTAACTAACACCAGAAATGGACTCTGACAGAGCAACTAGATCCTTCTTTCCTTTCGTTCACTTGAAATATGTCTATATATTCAATGTTGTCTCTTGTATGAACTTCACTGTCTTTTGTAGCTCAACAGAGAGTCCGTGTAGTTTTATGTTGAGTGTTGTTTCGTTAGGCCAGTGAGTTTGCCTCAGTGTATCATATTCGGGCAGTCTTGAAGTATGTGCTCTGCAGTCTGGTTTGCCTGTCCACATGTACACATGGCTGAATTGCCAATCTTGAATTTTGTATACATGTGGCTGCGGAGCCGATTGTGTCCTGTTCTAAAGTGCGCAGAATAACTTGTTCCAATCTGCTCATATTATAGTAATCGTCTTGTGTTGGTATTTGTGGCTTTCTCATTGATTTAATCATCCTTTTCTTTTGGTGGTAGGTAACTGGCACATCCGGCTGCTCTCCTGCAGCACCTTCCTTGAATATCGGTCTGCTGTTTCATTTCCTGGTATTCCACAGTTAGAGGGTATCCACTGCAAGACGACCCTGCGATGCTTGGACAATTTAGACAGTAGGGTCTGTAGACCTGGTAATTTTCTGGACTGGAGTGCTTGAGTGCTGATTTTGCATCAGTCAAAAATACAACAGGTTGAGGATCGGGTCTGGTATTCAACAGTTTTCAGTTGCCACCTTGACTGCCTGAATTTCTGCATCATAGTTGTGACAGAATTTCCCGTTGGTACTTTAATCGCATCTCTAGCGTTGTTTGGGTAGTCTATGTACACTCCTGCTCCTCCATTTTCACTGCATTTTCTGCTGACCCATCCGTGTAACCTGGACCCATAGGTCATGTGGGTATTCTTCATCAAATAAACTGAGAGTGACTGTCTTGCGTTGTATGCTGTTCTGCTCATCCTTGTCGAATATTCCTTTCACTTCTGTCTTGATACATACTTCTGGTTCAGTCTCCTCTCTCCAAGGGGTTTGCTCTGGCACAGACTTTAGGGGAATGCCAACTTTTGGTAGGTCTGAGGTTTGCCTATTCAGTCTTTTGGCCTGGTGAATAAAGCTGCTTCTTTTCAGCGCCCCAATGCTAGATTTTGGAATCTGTTTTCCATTGGGTGGCTTGGCATGCTCAGAAACTTTTCTGCCTGCGTCATCACTTTTGTGTCTCTCGTTCTCTCAGTGCTTGTATACATTCCCCCTCTTTCCATCTCCACTATTGGTGTTGATTTCATTGCTCCTGTGATGACACCAAGCGCCTGGTTTTGCACCTTATCCAGTTCTCCTAATGTGGTATTTGATGCTGGACACCATGCTGCTGACCCATATTCCAGGTGTGGTCGTATGCGCTGCTGATAAATATTTTTAAGTATTTTTTGACTGGCGCCCCATGTGGTTCCACTTAATTTTCTCAGGATGGCTAACTTCCTCCTGGCCTTTGCTGATGCTTTGTTGATGTGCTGCTTCCACGTCAGTCTATCATCGAATGTAACTCTGAGATAGGTGGGTTGCTTGTCTTCTCTTAGGAGTTCTCCATTTATTTTAATGGTGCCAGCCTTTTGTTTGGGAGAGAGAGTAAAGAGTGTAGTGCTGCACTTATCTGTGTTGATGCTGACACACCATCTGTTTGCCCATGAGGTTAAGGCATCTACAGCTCTTTGTATCAATTTGGTGGCCACTGTTGCATACTCATTTGTGCACCATATTACCAGATCATCAGCATACATTGCAACTTTTACTCCTGTGGTAACTCAGCAACAGGTCGTTGATGAAAATCAAAGAGTGTGGGGACAATACTCCTCCTTGAGGGACGCCATGGCCAGTAGAACTTTTACTCTTGAGTCCATCTAGATACTCTGGCTTTTCTGTTATGTAAGTATGCTTTTATCCATCTGTACATCCTACCCTTTATTCTACTATTTCAGTTTCTTCAGCAGTCCTTCTTTCCAAACCTTGTCAAAGGCTTTCCTTAGGTCTATCCATGTCGCTAGTACCAGTTTCTTATCTTGGAACGCGTCCTCAATCTCCTGAGAAAGGTATGTTGCTTGGTCTTCAGTAGAGTAGCACTGCCTGAAACCTGCCTGCTGTGACACAAGAATGTTTTCGCTTTCAAGATACCACTGCAGTCGGAGATTGATTATACGTTCCATTGTTTTGCAGAAACTTGTAAGACTGATCGGTCGGTAGCTGGAGGCAGAAGAACTATCTTTTCCAGGTTTCAAGAGCGGTATCATGATTGCTTCTCTCCAGGTCTGTGGAACTTGATCCAAGATCCAACAATTATTGTAAATCTGTAACTTTGTTTGTACATTCCTGTTCTTAATCATCTCATTGGACACTCCATCAGCTCCTGGTGATTTTCTCAATTTTAATTTGGATATTGCTAGTTACAGTTCTTTAAATGTGATTGGGGTCTTCATCACTTCAGGTATTGTTTCGTCTTGCTCTACATTTTGTTTTTTCTCACTAATCTCTCGCTGTTCAGTTGTGTAATTCAATATTGCTGTCTTTAGCAAAGAGTCTGCAAAATGATCAGCTGCCTGTTTTCCTGTGAGGATGTTTCCATCTTTGTTTAATGCAATCTTTAGATTTCTCCCTGTACCTTCATCATTAAGTTGTTTTACCAGCTTCCACAGCTTCCTGGTATCTCTTTCAAAGTTTAAGGACTCTGTTTTTTCCTTCCAGCTCCTCTGCCAGGCCTGCAGCTTGGCCCTTTGAAATATAGCCTTGGCATGCTGATATTTGTTGTGGTGTTCTTGGCATGGAGTGGTCTCTGCCTGCTTTCGTGAAATTTCTACATTATTGTGCGATAGTTCCAATTCACTGCTCCAGGTAGGCGATGTAGTGCTTTCGGCCTCTAGGAATTGTTTTGCAGGCAGCCTGTTTTATGCATCGGCTGAACTCATCAACTACCTTGTTGATGTCCTTGTCAGTAGATAGACCTAGTGTCAGTATCTGATGCATGCTCTACATTGTCCAATCTGCCTTCATGTAATTCCACCTAGATAGAGTGCTGCTCTCCCTGATGGGTTGATTTTCAACAGTGAGAAATACTGGCCGATGGTCGCTGCCTCCTAGCTGTTTCCCAACAATCGATGTAATGTTCCATTCCAGGTCTGAGGAGTGGAATGCCAAGTCTGGTGTAGAGGTGGTGTGCCATGATCTGGAGTAGAAGGTTGGCTGATCTTTGGGCTGATTGACAAGGATTAGTTTGTTGTCATCCTGCCAGTTTTCAAGCTTCTCGCCCCTACTGTCCATGTGGTCATACCCCCAGCTCTGTGAGTGACTATTGAAGTCCCGCACACTATGAGTCTTTCCTTTGTTGGAATTGTGACCAGTGCCAGTGGACGGTCACTTGGACAGTAGTAGTTGATTAAGTGAAACTCTGTACTTGTCGTCCTAAGATGCAGCATCTGATATTCTGCACCCTCCATGTACTCCTCAAACTGACATGTGGTGATGTTGTTTCTCACAAGTGTCAGTACTCACCTTTCTTCTATTTTTCGGTCTGATCGGTAGCACTAGAAGCCTCTGACTTTGAAGGCTACATCTTCATTCAGGTGGGTCTCTTGCAAACAGCATACATGTACTTGTTCTTCATTTAGGATGTTTTCAAGTTCTACTTTTGCTGTAAGTCATCTTTTTTGCTGTTCACACCCTCAGCATTCCAGTGCATTATTTTAAGAAATTGGCCAGTTGATCTATTCCCATGCCTCCTGGCTCCACAGGGCAAATGAGAAGGACATCCAGTAGCTGGGGTTGGGGCCTTTCGAGGTAGAGGGCCCGGCACTGCACCTGCCTGAGTGTCCGTCACAGGGCGAGCACCATATTTTTTAAATACATAGACATATTCATATGCGTTTATGCGTGGTAACCTGATTGCTATAGTGCGCCTCTTGGCTGGTTGCCTCCGACTTCAGCACTCTTACTGCTAGAGAAGACTGTGGTCTAACTCGAGGGATAGAAAAATTGCAAAAGAAGTAGGAGATAAGACAAGAAAAAAGATGCCCTCCTCAAGAGAGAGGAGGGCTGCCATTTAACCCATAGTTGGGGATGGGTTGGTTGCAGCCAGAGCATTTTCCACTCGCCGGTGGGTTCTGCGCTGTCACCTTTTGAGGCCCCATCCTGCTCCCCGCCTTTGGTCTGGCCTTTCACCTTCAGTCTGTTCGGCTTGGTTAGACCTGCCAGGAGTTAGACTTCCGCCGACATAGCCTGAAGGATCACCAAGGCACGCAAACCCTCCAACCACGATAAGGTAGGCTAATCTGGAGGGAGCAACTAGATGATCTGGACTTCGCTGATGCTGGACTGCCCTTCTGTCACATACACGAAATCAGATGCAGGATAAGCTAAACACATCGAATCTAAGGTCCCAGCAACTAGGGCTGAACATTCAAAGGAAAGACAAAGATATTGAGAATTAACAAGCAAACGACAACACGATCTCCTGGTGAAATCTCACTTCAAGAGATAGAATCATACATATATTTGGGCAGCAACGTAGACAAAGAGGATGGAACAGATAGAGATGTTAAAATAAGAATACAGAAGGCAAGAGGAGCTTTCATTGCACTGGAAAACATTTGGAAGTCTAAAGAAATCAAATCTAGAACAAAATTTGGATATTTAACTCTAATGTTAAAGCAGTTCTACTGTATGGGTCAGAAACATGGAGAACAACTAAAACAATAGCTCATAAATTGTAAACATTCATCAACTGGTGTCTGTGCAGAATAGAGGGAATAAGATGGTATGATAGGGTCACAAATGAGGAACTTATGGAGAGAACAAGACAGATTCCAGTGAACGAACAGGTTAAAAAAAGACGCCGGCGCTGGATAGGACACACTTTGCAAAAACCGGAGGGAATATAACAAGAAGGGTCCTTGCCTGGAACCCGCAGGAGCAGGGAAAGAATGGGAGGCCGAGAAATACAAGGAGACGAGATTTGGAGGTGGAGATCAACAATATAAAGAAGAGCTGGAGGAGCTGCAGGAGATAGCTAGAGATAGGAAGACTTGACATGAGTTGGTTGAGGGTCTATGCCCCAATCCGGGGTAAAAAGGCAAAGAGAGAGAGATATGTCCAAAATACCTCAATTTTCTTATTCGTAACGTAAGCCATTTTTCTTTGATTTTTCGTTATTTCTGCATAGATCTATTTGTTCTCTGTCCATGATATACGAAGGACTCTTTTGTAACACTTATATTCAAAAGCACATATCTGTTTTTCCATTGCCTTATTAAATGTCCATGCTTCACATCCAAATTTTGCCACTGGAAGACTTTTAATGCAACATCTTGTATGCAACACTCTTTTTTCTTTCTGATAAAGGATATTTTATAATTTTGTTTTTTTATTGTTGACTTATGCATAACATTCAGGGGAATGGTGTCTTCTTTTATTGGCAGTTACTTTTCCTTCTGTCTCCACCAAGCAGGAAAGGGGACCTTAGTTGTCGCACCTCAGACCGACACTGCGACTGCCTAGGGGAACTTTACAGGATGAGCAACCATGACAATTTTTTTAATATTCATTGTGTAGAAATTTAATTGTATGCGGGTTGCGTGGTACCATGGTTGCTTGTGCGCCTTCTAGTCCTGTACCTCCATCTTAAGTAACTTCTTTAGGCAGAGTTTGCTCATGACTCCCCTTTTGGCCGGGAGATTCGATTGCGTCTTTTATATTTCTGCTGTCCCTTCTTAACTTCTGAGAGGACTGTCATTTAACCCATAGCTTGGGAGCATGTTGCAAGACTTTCATCCCAAAGAGGTCAGACATAGATCTCTTTCTTGATCTGGACCACCTGGTATTTCCTGGCATGTATCAGGATGTCATTGGTTCAAATTTATGGGGTAGGCACAGTTTACAACTACACAATCCTCATTTGTCATAGGTGCACCATATTTGCAGGCTTTTATCACTAATTTCTGGGCTGTGTCATGTGCAAAGGTATTTGTGCATCTCTACCTGTCCAGACATTCCTTTCCAATACACAGAATATGTCTTCACCATGGGTCCTTGTAAACAGTGTGATCCTATCTGGCGTAGTGCAATGCCAGTGTCTTATCGCAACTAGGAAGGACATGGAGGGTTTAAGTAGGATTTCACCCACTTATGTTTTTTAGCCAGTTAGCTGAGACTGTTGCCCGGGGTGTGGCACGAGGAGCCAAACATGAGCTAGGTGAGAAGATAGGAGACCAAGTAGGATCATGACTATCTACGACCAGGATACGGTAGTCATTTTCTATGAGGTACCTATTGTCTATCCCCAGATGGAAGATGGAATTGGTTGTCCACTCTTACCGTTAAGCGTAAGGGTGGGAGCTTTAATGTGCGTTTTGAGGCCAGATGAGTCGCCCTTGTGTTATATCCGTGTTTATGTAGTGTGGTCTTGTTATTGTCTATCCATCTTGTTCTTGGTCTTCCCTTCGCTCTAGTATATGAGGTACCTACACCCTGAAAACCCATATGATTGCCCATTTCCAATATGTGCCTTGTGAAGGTAGTGGTGTCGTCAAACTTATATTCAGACAAGTGTACTGGGGATCTACCAGTTGATATCAAAGTGTACATAGATAAACAACAGATTATCATGGTGAGACATACAACAACATCCAGAGAACTAGACTCATTGTGTAGACGCCCGAGTGGTTACCGGGGCCCAAATTTGGGGTGTAAAGAATAGAACCACTGTTACCTGCCACGCATGTCGTAAGAGGCGACTAAGGAGGTTTGGCTGAAATCGGATGCACATGTCCTAAACGTGTAGAAATATATGTGTTTAGGGACCTACCAAACCAATGTGCAACGTATACACGTTCTTGGCAAAGTTCAAACATATCACAGAGTGATTAAAATTGGTCGTAAAGAACGAACGCGAAGACGAGAAGAAGAAGATTGTGTAGACATTGAACATCAGCGAACGAGAACAACAGATTATCATGGTGAGATACAAAGCTGTTTGGAAGTCTTGATAAACTAACAAGCACAACAACATACATCCAGAGAACTAGACTCATTGTGTAGACATTGAACATCAGCGAACGAGAACAACAGATTATCATGCATGGCGACAAGGTCAACAGAACTGGTAACGACATTAGGTACAGAAAATGTGATGGTACATGATCACATACAGCAGTTTACTCATGAGAAAATATACATTTCTGTGACATGACTTTGAACTGACCTCACAGCGCTCACCTATAGGTGCTCAGTCTCTCCTAGTATACATTGAAAGGTATGCAATCTGAAGGTTTCTGGTAGTGACTAGTTACACACTTCTTTGGCTTCACACATTTTGTTTGGTTACATATTTGTTACAATGTGTTATCCATCTTCAGTTATCTATGGTTATATTGAAGTTCTCCATTTTATTTATTTCAAGTCATGTGAAATCTTCTTCTTCTTCTTTGCGTTCGTTCTTTACGACCAATTTTAATCACTCTTTGTGCCATGTGATATGTTTGATCTTTGCCAAGAACGTGTATACGTTGCACATTGGTTTGGTAGGCCCCTAAACGCATAGACATCTACACGTTTAGGACACGTGCATCCGATTTCACCAAACCTCCTTAGTCGCCTCTTGCGACATGCATAGCAGGTAACAGTAGTTCTATTCTTTACACCCCAAATTTGGGCCCGGTAACCACTCGGGCGTTCATGTGAAATGAAAATCGTGGCATATCCTTTACAAATGTAGCCATCAGCAACAGTAAACGAGTCGTTGATTTTCTAGGCACCACTTATACGTTCAGTAGTTTGTCATTGCTTTCTGAACGGTGAGGCCTATTTTGACAGTTCATAAAAATCTAAGGGAACTAGTTTGCTTGCAAACTTGCCCGTCGCCGCGAAGATTGAACCATAATAGTCATTAGAGATTCTCAGCAATGAGAAATCTCACCAATATTTCTCACCAAACTGTACAGATTGAATGAAATATGACTGTCATCTCTTCCTTTGGCATCAAGAAATTCTCTAACAAAGATTTGGTTGAACAAAATGTAACAACTCTCAGCCCCTTAATTGAGATAACAAAAAGAGTTCTAATAAATTACAAAAAGAACCCTACGGAAAGTTCAAAGGACCGTCTTCAGCACACAAAATCAGAATTGCAACGGAAATTAGTTAGTTTAAGTAAGTAGGTCATGACAGGGTCTTGCTGTGCTATAATACAGAGCCTAGAGAGGCGGAACAATACGGGGGCGGCATAAGCATCTAAATCAATACAATTTAAACCAATTAATAATTAAAAATCTTTACGCAACACTTTTCTATATTGGGCTATGTTATTCCAATATTGACGTATACGATGTAGTACTCGTGCCGTTTTAAAACAAAATCACAGTCAAAGAAAGAAAACAAATTAAGGGAAGGCATTTCAAAGACTTGCATCATACTGAGAACATGTAGCGCACATCCATGGGAGTCGAGATGTGCAAATGAATACTGGTCAAATCTGTTTTGCGATTCATGTTGCAAATAAAGGCTTGGTTATTGGTTACTAAACGGACGTCATTAGACTCCGGGCAGACCCATAGGTGCTCAGTCTCCCCAACAGATATCGAAGAGTATGCATACTAATGGTTCCCGTGGCTCACTGATTAAACACACCTCTCACTCTGCCTCTCATGTATCCAATTCGACTAGTACAACGGGTAACTCCAACCTGCCTAAATCGCTTGATCGATTCAACATTGATTTTAGTGTCCTCATCCAACAGACAGTCGCGAAGAGACCGAATAATATATCCCCTTATCCATCTTCCACTCCCCAACAATCGATGCTGTTGATGCAAGCCTGGCCGCCTCTCATTACCGTAAACACCCGCATGCCCAGGACAGTATATCCACGTAAACCGCTGGAGGTTAGAAACTTCTATAGACGACATCCACTCATACCGAAACCTGCCCGTCTGGATCTTGTGAAGCATCGACTGAGAGTCAGATACAACAACTGCCCCAGTAAATGAAGTCCCAGAGATACAATGGCGGGCAGCAATAACCTGCCTCAACCTCCACCCTCATACTAGAAGTAGTTGTCCTGTATGCCACACTCGCTCTGCAACAACCCTACCATGCGCATTAGTCAAGAAACCACAGCCGGACTTCTCACCATGTTGAATCGACCCATCGGTATATACAACAATATCATCATCCCTTGCATTATCTTCTATCAGCTGCTTAACTGTGCGATCAGCCTTCATGCTGCCCCAATCTCTACATTCTCTTCCAAGAGTAATGATAACGTTGAGATAGTTGATCATTCTACCATCTGTTGGGATCCATTCTTCTCCTTATGGTAGTGTCGCAACTGTGATCACCTGGCCAATTGTTCTCTCAGCCTGGGCCATCCACGGCATGCCACGCTTTATTCTTGTGCCCTTAATATCATTAGTGTTCTTGTGCAGTGGATGTTTCTTATCCGCAGTAACCTGCATATATGCCTTGGTTTGGGCTATTGCATGACGGAAGCGTAGTGACAGAAGGCCAAGCATATATCTCATCTTCACAATGGGGGTATCTCTAGTGCAGCCCAGGACTATACGCATACCTTCATTCTGAACACGTTCGAGTCGTTCACATTGTGATCTTGATATTGTAAGAATGCTGAGTCCGTAATCTACCACGGACATAACAGTCGATCGAACAAAAGGGCAAGTAGTCTCTGCTCAAGGTGTGCGGCCACCATAACTTTGAGAGCCGCAAGACCACGATTGCAACGTTGTATCGTCTGTTCAACATGGTGTTTGAAAGATAGACTACGATCGAAGGTTATTCCAAGATAGCGCAGCCTGTCTCTGCGCTCAATGGTATGTTCATCAAAGATTACACGGGGTTATAATAGCCGCCATCGCAAGCGATGATGACAACAATCTCAGACGTGTACTGTTGCACCTCTCTGGTGTGTGCGGAGGTGACTGTAGAGTCCAATCCTAGAACAGAATCCCGACCACAGGTGGGGCATACATGATCAAGGTTAGACATGTGCGTGTTGTGTGCTCTGTCTTTCGCGCTGCTCGTTTTCTCTGTGACTCAACAATACGATGATTCTCAGCTATTCGGGTTCCTCTTTGTTGTTACAGCGCCACATTTGGCGATCTTGCGCAAGGGATTCCCAGCACGTATTGTCTATATCGAAGCATTTCAGAGACACTTTAAGAGTGTCTTTAAAGCGTTTTTCTGTCCACCAGCTAAATGTCTGCCCCTTCAAGCTCGCCATACATCAACTGTTTTGGGATGCGTTTATCAGGCATTCGAGCAACGTGACCGACCCATCTCAGTTGGGCCTTCTGCAACAGGGTGTTGACGCTTGGGATCTTTGCTCTTGTGAGGACTTCGCTGTCTGGAATTTTGTCCTGCCAGTTTATTTTTAGTATTCTGCGTAGACAGCTTGTGTGGAAATGGTTTAATTTTCTTGCGTGTCTGCTATACACTGTCCATGTCTCGCTTGCGTACAGCAGCGTGGTTAGCACTATGGCCTGGTAAACTTTCAGCTTTGTGACTATGCTTATCCCCTTCCGTTCCCACACAGTGACACGTAACCTTCCGAACGCACTGGCTTTGGATATCCTATTGTGGACCTCAGAATCACGGGGTAGATCAGCATTGACTATGTGATTATTCAACGAGCACCACAACATATAAGCTTTTTCGGGATTGACCTGAGAGCGAGACTTTCTACACCATCCCGAGGTGGTATGCAATGTTTTCCGAATGTCGTCAACCATCTCTCGTCTATCTGACCCAGTCCTATATATTAAGATATCTGCAAATGTCAATGTATGAAAGTATCAGAGTAGCTCTGGGACCGAACATCACAAAAATTACCCCACTATGATCGGAAACAGGTGAGCCAATAACAGATATGACCAAACAGCTCAAAAGGTGGGTGGAACACTATTCTAATCTTTACTCTGTGGAGAAACCAGCAAATTCTGGCTTAAATCAGATCATACCGAAACATCATGAACTAACTGAGCTGGATGCCGAACCCACAGAGTTGGAACTTTCCGAAGCAATGAATAGACTTTCAAATGGCAAGGCGCCAGGACTTGACACAATCCTACAGAAATCCTCAAATATAACAAGGATGTCCTCCTGCCCCACCTCTACAATCTCATTGTCCAGTGCCGGAGAGAGTGCGAAATTCCTCAGGACATGAGGTATGGAAAGATAGTGACACTATAAAAATAAAGTAGCCAAGGAGATTGTAACAATTACAGAGGGTATCCCTTTAGAAAGCAATGGTAAACTACTGAACGTATAAGTGGTGCCTATAAACATCAATGACTCGGTTACTGTGGTTGATGGTTGCGTCCTGTAAAGGATATGCCACGATTTTCATTCATTTTCCTCCCTTTTAAGTGTCACATAAAGGTCTTTGCACTAGTTCTTTCAAAACGACTACAGAAACTGACAGAGCGTGTTCTCTCACAAGGTCACAATGTTGGTTCAGAACTGGACGGTCAACAACTGTCATGATATTCACTCTTCGACAACTGAAAGAGAAATGCAGAGAGCATTGAAATTCACTGTTTTCGTCGATCTGTCAAAGTCATTCGACACGGTCAGCAGACCAGGACTTTATAAAATATTTAACATATTTGCTGTCGCCCAAAATGCAGCAACTGACCATCTCCTTACATGAGGACACGAAAGTCAGCATACCGTTCGATAGCAGCACATCTGATAGCTTGAAGGTCAAGAGTGGAGTCAAACATATATGTGCCCCTACTCTCTTTGTCATCTTCTTCGGAGTCGAAATCACGCCTTCGGGAATGATGATGTTTTCATCCGCACTAGACTTGGCTCACAAGAGCAAAGACAAAAACAGACTGCGAGCCACGGGAACCATCAGTATGCATGCCCTTCGACATCTGTTGGGGGAGGTTGAGCACCTATGGGTCTGCCCCGAGTACAGTGACGTCGGTTCGGTAACCAATAATCAGAGCCAACTATAAACTTATGGGCCTTCGGACTCACGTAAGAATTATGGGAAATCAGATCACAACTACACCACGTGACCTCGCATTCCAGTATTGTTGTATTTTTTTTTCCTATCCAGAAGCACTTGAGTTTTCAGCTCTTCGGCTCGGTGCCATGGACATCGTAACCCTTCGGTTCGGTGTCACGAGCACCATAAATCTGGAGGAACCTGTGGCTTTTCTGCCAGCCCGCGGAATTGAACCCGCACTCACAGGAGCTTGTCACCCGTCGTCCAACGCGCTATGAACACGCTGGGCAACAAAATGCTGAAGCAAAGTTATATTATGCAACAAATTATGTTTAACAATAAGGAATATCAATATTATGAATATTTTTCACCAATAAATAACCATAGACTCACAGAATTAAGTAAAATTGCATTAAGCTTGCAGTATTCTATCAAACATATATACTTTCCAGCCCCCTGCTCTGATCTAGGTTAGGTTGTTTCCCGTCAGTTGTCTGGCCTAGTTATCTAGAGTTGGCTGTGACAATTAATCAATCCAACTTTCAAACTAATTTATCAAGAGAGACTGTTGCGTGGCATCGACTTTAAATGAGGTTTAACTACAGGTGGATTTAATAATGATACTGTTCATTTTAAATGTGAGGTTAACCTCTTGATGGCTGGTGGGTAACTGGATAGCTGCTTCTTTAAATGTGAGGTTAACCCTTGGCTGGTGAACTGGATAGCTGCTTCTTTAAATGTGAGGTTAACCCTTGGCTGGTGAACTGACTGTTTTAATAGGAACTGCTGAACTGATCTCTTTAAATGTGAGGTTAACCCTTGGCTGGTGAACTGGATAGCTGCTTCTTTAAATGTGAGGTTAACCCTTGGCTGGTGAACTGCATAGATGCTTCTTTAAATGTGAGGTTAACCCTTGGCTGGTGAACTGGATAGCTGCTTCTTTAAATGTGAGGTTAACCCTTGGCTGGTGAACTGGATAGCTGCTTCTTTAAACTGCGGGAGAGTTAACCCTTGGCTGGTGAACTGGATAGCTGCTTCTTTAAATGGAGAGAATCGTTGCACTACGAATAAGAACACGGACTTCGGATCCTGCATGTATATGCCCGGGAGTACCCAGGTTCCCTCTTGACATTGAGATTTTCCGATGATATCTTAATATATAGAACTGGGTCAGATAGAAGAGAGATGGTCGACGACATTCAGAAAATATTGCCGCTCGAGTGGTTACAGGGGTTCAAATTTGAGGGTGTAAAGAATAGAACCACTGTTACCTGCCATGCATGTCGTAAGAGGCGACTAAGGAGGTTTGGCTGAAATCGGATGCATGTGTCCTAAACGTGTAGAAGTTTATGCGTTTAGGGCCTACTAAACCAATGTGCAACGTATCACAAAGAGTTCTTGGCAAAGATCAAACATATCACAAAGAGTGATTAAAATTGATCGTAAAGAACGAACGCAAAGAAAATAGAAATAAGAAGAAGAAAACATTGCATATCATCTCGGGTTGGTGTAGTGAGTCTCGCTCTCAGGTCAATCCTGAAAAAGCGTCATGTTGTGGTGCTCTTTGAATAATTCCATTGTTAAGGCAGATCTACTCCGTGTAATCTTTGATGAACATACCATCGAGCGCAGTGACAGGCTGCGCTTTCTTGGAATAACCTTTGATCGTAGTCTATTTTTAAAAATAAATGTTTATTGGTTACTAAACTGAAGTCATTGCACTCCGGGCAGACCCATAGGTGCTCAGTCTTTCCCAACAGATATCGAAGAGTATGCATACTGATAGTTCCTGTGGCTCGCTGATTAAACACACCTCTCACTCTGCCTCTCAGGCAGAGTTCGACTTGAGAAATGGGTAACTCCAGCCTGCCTAAATCGCTTGATCGATTCAATATCGAATTCAGTGTCCTCATCCAACAGACAATCGCGAAGAAACCGAAGAATATCCCCCTTTTCCATCTTCAACTTCCCAACAATCGATGCTGTTGGTGCAAGCCTGACCGCTCTCTCATTAACGGAAACACCCGCATGCCCAGGACAGTATATCCACGTAAACCGCTGGAGGTTAGAAACTTCTATAGACGACATCCACTCATACAGAAACCTGTCCTTCTGGATCTTGTGAAGCATCGACTGAGAGTCAAATGCAACAACGGCCCCAGTAAATGAAGTCCCAGAGATCAAATGGAGGGCAGCAGTAACGGCCTCAACCTCCATCCTCATACTAGAAGTAGTTGTCCTGTATGCCCCACTTCGCTCTGCAACAACCTACCATGGCAGTAGCCAAGAAACCCCAGCGGATTTCTCACACGTTGAACCGACCCATCGGTATATACAACAACATCATCATCCCTTGCATTATCTTCTATCAGCTGCTTAACTGCGCGATCAGCCTTCATGTTGCCCCAATCTCTACATTCTCTTCCAAGAGTAATGATAACGTTGAGATAGTTGAACATATTGAACAGACGATACAACGTTGCAAAGTTTGGTTTTGCGGCTCTCAAAGTTGTGGCAGCCGTACACCTTGAGCAGAGACAACTTGTCCTTTGCTCGATCGACTGGTTATGTCCGTGGTAGATTACAGACTCGGCATTCTTACGATATCAAGATCACAATGTGAACGATTCGAACGTGTTCAGTATGAAGGTATGCGTATAGTCCTGAGTTGCACTAGATATACCCCCATTGTGAAGATGAGATATATGCTCTCTTCTGTCACTACGCTCCGTCATGCAATCGCCCAAACCAAGGCATATATGCGGGTTACTGCGGATAAGAGACATACACTGCACAAGAACACTAATGATGTTAAGGGCACAAGAATCAAGCGTGGCATGCCGTGGATGGCCCAGGCTGATAGAACAATTGACCAGGTGACTACAGTTGCGACACTACCATAAGGAGAAGAATGGATCCCAACAGATGGTAGAATGATCAACTATCTCAACGTTATCATTACTCTTGGAAGAGAATGTAGAGATTGGGTCAACATGAAAGCTGATCTCACAATTAAGCAGTTGATAGAAGATAATGCAATGGAGGATGATGTTGTTGTATATACCGATGGGTCGGTTCATCGTGGTGAGAAGTCCGGCTGTGATTTCTTGGCTAATGCGCATGGTAGGGTTATTGCAGGGCGAAGTGGGGCATACAGTACAACTACTTCTAGAATGAGGATGGAGGTTGAGGTCGTTACTGCTGCCCTCCATTGTATCTCTGGGACTTCATTTACTGGGGCTGTTTTTGTATCTGACTCTCAGTCAATGCTCCACAAGATCAAAAAGGGTATGTTTCGTTATGAGTGGATATCGTCTATAGAAGTTTCTAACCTCCAGAGACGCGTGGACATACTGTTCTGGCATGCGGGTGTTTACGGTAATGAGAGAGCGGTCAGGCTTGCACCAACAGCATCGATTGTTAGGGAGTTGAAGATGGATAAAGGGGATGTTCTTTGGTCTTTTCGCGACTGCCTGTTGGATGAGGACACTAAAATCGATGTTGAATCGATCAAGCGATTTAGACAGTTTGGAGTTACCCGTTGTGCATGTAGAACTGGATGCCTGAGGGGCAGAGTGAGAGGCGTGTTTAATCAGTGAGCCACGGGAACCATCAGTATGCATACTCTCCGATATCTGTTGGGAGAGACTGAGCACCTATGGGTCTGCCCGGAGTGCAATGACGTCAGTTTAGTAACCAATAACCAATCAAATCTAATTACGAGTACCGTACCGACTGAAGAGATGGTATTCGAGTAACGAATCATTACTATTTGCTTATCTCTGTCGTTGATTACTTCCGGGGCGTGGAACGGTGGAACTATTGCAGTTTGAGAGTAGTATGTACGTGCAAATGACATAGCATGTAAAGACCTTGCAAGCTCATACTTGCAAACAATAAATAATTGTTATATTAACAGTTAAAATGGGAAATCTTTTGGAAGTAAAAGAAACCTACTAGAGTAACCGAACAAGACAAAGCAATCCTAGTGAGTCATATTTTTTGTCCACCGCAGGTTTACTTAAAACTGAAACTTAGTGAAACCACTCTCGTGACTCCTTACAAGTTACAGTACAGACTTAACGATTATTGTACATCATACCCATGAATAAAGTTTAAAATCACTGTACTGTACATATATTTACGAGCACAATATATATGATATAGTTCGTATTTGCGGAAGTTTGGATTATTTCAGTTATCAGTTATATGAGGTAGCACTCCGGACATGTCCATAGGTGCTCCGATCTCCGCCTCAGCAAATCCAGCAGCGTCCAGCGACCCAACACGCCAGTTCGATGTTGATTAATCAATCTCCTTGCATATTTAGTATGTCGTTCTTTTCGGGCTGCACCAATATTGACACCCATTTCTTTCAATCGGGTCAGCGAGTGGGATACAGCCCGAAACTCCTGTTCGGAAAGACTCTCAATCAATTCAATGCGTGAAGAATCTTAGAATGTCACTTCGATCCATGGCAGCTCCTCTGATATTGTAGCCAAGCCAGCCAATCTATCAGCTCGTTCATTACCCCCAACTCCTGCGTGCCCAGGGAAAAAAATGAAGGTGATTTCTCTGATCATTGTCTCTACCAGTACCTCCACCCAGTTGCGTCTCACCATACCTGATTCGACTTTACGAATCATGCTCATGGAGTCACTGAGTATGAAAACACGAGAGTAATTGTGAGATACCAACCAGTTCACCGCCTCCGTAACCGCCCGAACCTCCATTGTCAAGCTACTTGTGGTTGTGCGTAGGCCCCACTGGCCTCTCTTATTATTTTTCCTCCTGAGGGTGCTGAAAAAGCCCATGCACAGCGTTGTTGGCGAATGACTGAACCATTGGTAAATAACCACATCTGTATCATTGATGATGTCATTCAAGAGAGCCTCCACGTTTAGTTTTTGGATTATTTCAATGTATGTAGATGTCACATAAGTGTCTCTGCAGCAAATTGAAATCAGCCAAAAACTTGATACTAAATGAATGATACATTAAATAAAACTAATGAACGCTACATGAATAAAACTATGTAGCAGTGGCGAAACACTTAATAACAAAGTACTGTAGTTATACAATAACAGTACACAGCAACGTTTCAACCAAAAGGCCTTTATCAAACAAACGATACATCAGGAGTGACGAATTTCACAGCATACTACATGTTATTTTTATCATTTTTTATTTCAAGGTGATATCTGTATTACTTGCCATAGGTGACTTCATTATATTTGTCTTTTCATAGTTATTTCTCATTTGGTACATAGTTTTACTGCAGTCTTCCCAGTTATACTTTGTATACAATGTTATCCCAGTTGGTTAATTAATATTCTATTGCAGCAACTCAAGCAACAAAGGGACAAGTTGAAACAATATCAGAAAAAGATTTCTGTACAACTAGAACATGACAGAGAAGTTGCAAGAGCTTTGCTTAAGGATGGAAAAAAAGAGTAAGTGCCTCTTGCAATAGTTTAGTCAACAGAACATTATCACTGCACATTGAACGAAATTGTTCATAAATGATCAGATTTCTTCTGCATTATGCCCATCAACGTGTGGTACTAATGACACCGGTCTCATAGGTGGTTTACTATTCTTATTTGACTACCAGTATAGCGCTTTTGTCTCGCTACACCCTTTGAATTGATATTCTTGTAGTTTGGTTAGGGTTGCAGATTCACACCCATTCCTTGAATTGTTTACTTGTCCCCTCTCCCTTAGGGAATAAGACTAGCTCATATGCCATAAGAGTAATATCTCAAAGTGGATGCATCCTACACGATTCCCTTGACCACCTTGTAGAAATTGATAACCGGCACAGCTAATGTTCAAAACACTGGTTCTGATAAGCAGGTAAAAAAAAAAATACTGCAGAAAAGTTAAGCGGCTGTGACAGTCTAATTAGTTGGTTATGCCTGAATTGCCTGGTCTCTGCAAATTCTGTCAAGGGCTTCTGTTTTCTTACCCCAACTTGCAAAAGTAAGCAGAGGGAAAGTTCCTAATACCGGATTTAGATACAAAGAACTTGTCCCAACTAATTTTGAAATGCGATACGTGATGTACAGCTGACTGACTGGTCCTGTGAAAATAAAAAACTAGTTGCTGCCCGTAATACTGCTTTTTAGGGTGGTGTAGGACAAGGGGGACATGAGCCTGTGGAATTTAATGGCTCCATTGCTAGTGAAGTCGCTGCGGAACTGTTCAGGTTAGGATTTTTCTCTATGCCTCTGACAGAAAAAACTCCTAGGCCTTACTGGGGATTGAACCTAGGTCTCCTGAATTGGAGCCCGCTCTAATCCATTCAGCCGGATGCTCCACTGTCCTGTAAGTACTGTTTTTTAAAACATATAATCTAGCTCAAGCTCTTTTGACTCAGATGAGATACAAATTATAAGAGGTGGTTGAGAAGTGATTAATATTTAGCGAATGCAAGCTCTGATCTGTACAAACAGTTGGTGCCTAGCAGACAGAGAATTCTGACATATGTCTGGCAGATTATACATGGAATGACGCAGAACTATGCATGGAAGTATTTCAGAATGAATTTAAGACATGTTGGGGAGTTTAGAGGCAACTATGTCCCAGAACATGATGAGAGATATTGTTATAGAGCCCAGAACATACATTTGTCTATGCCAGTTTGCTCATGTGTTATTTGATCAGTTCCTGCAAGTAAAATATCTTTCTTGTTACATCCACAGTAAAGCTAAGTTAATGCTGAGAAAGAAAAAGTTTCAGGAGAGTTTGTTGTCCAAAACTGATGGTCAGTTGGAGAATATTGAACGTTTGGTAATATTTTTCTACTTGAACAGTGTACTACTGCTACCATGTATGTGTGTGTGCATAATTGTTTAGAGAAATATTATTGATAAATTAAGCTCAAGAAATATTGAAGACTACACATTTTGGATACAGTAAACCACATGAGCAGTTTGAAAACAATACATGTCAAATTGATTGAATATATAATAAGAATAATAAACATACATATCAGACTATAGATGAACTGTATAACCCAGAAACATGGATTCAGAATTAAAAAAATTAAAATAACTTGAAGACTTTTGAGATGGGGTTCTCTTTCCAAAGTGAGCTGGGTAGACAATAAAAATCTCAGGAACAAGCTCTTAACTCTTTGTCTGCATAAGGGTTTTTCAGTCATACCAGAATGATTTTCATATTTTATGCAGTTTTATCGTAACATTTTAATTTGATTAATAGTTTATTTGCTGTATTGTTTACATAAACAAGTTTAGTATCAACATGTTCAGAAATAGATTGGTGAACCGAATCATGACCGTTTTTTAAAGTTTACATACAGACTTGTTTTTATTCAAATAAATGAAACAAGAGATAAAGAGATTCTTCTTCTTTCTTCTGCGTTCTCACTAGATTAGGATTTCAGATTCTCTAATAAAGGCAGCCATCTGCCTAAGATTATCAGCCATGCCATACAGTTTGTCTTGGATGCTGGTATAAGTGGGCCTCCTCTTTCTCCTCAAGTCTGCATACTGGGGGCAGTTCTGTAGATATAATTCCTATGATTTCTGATTCCCCGTTTGTGCCGACCTCTTCTCGCAGTAAGTTTTGGTCACCTCGTGATGGTAGGTCTGACATTCTTACTGCGTGGCTAAATCTCAGAGGAAGATTGGCGACCGTAGAATCCGTTATCCCATTCCTCATTGTGAGGGTCATTGCACCATGTTATGCGCCTTATTGCCTGGTGCATCCGTTTTCTGCAAGCATTTGTTTCGGGTTAGTATTCCCTAGCGGACACGTGCATCCGATTTCAGTCAAACCTCCTTAGTAGCCTCTTACGACACGCATGGCAGGTAACAGTGGTTCTATTCTTTACATCCCAAATTTGGGCCCGTAACCACTCGGAGATAAAGAGATTGAAAGTTTATAAAAAAAATATACAAATATGTTCTTCATCACAAATTTTGAATAATAATCAAATAAAATAGATCTGCATATATCCACAGGAATACTGCACTTAATAGCACATGTTTCTCATACTGAGTTATGCATACAAGTAATACCCACAAAAATATAAGTATGCTTTTTTACATATAATGAAAATGATACCAAAAATACACTCAATCACACAAAAATGTGCTTGGTGTGAAGAGAAATCATGCTTTGTTTGGGATACACTTTTGCAAATAAGGATGTTTCTTCTTGTGAAGAGAAATCATGCTTTGGGATACACTGTTGCAAATAGGGGTGTTTCTTGTTGGGAAGAGAAATCATGCTTTGTTTGGGATACACTGTTGCAAATAGGGATGTTTACATTTCATCTAGGAAAGTTGTTATAGAATGAACATATTATCCCAGAAAGCCGATATCACCAGTCTATATGAACCAGTCATGCAAAAAAAAACATTTATACACACTTGTTTATAATATGATAATGATGCCAATAATGCATACAGTCACTCAGATATGTTCTTGTTGTGAAGATAAAACATACATTGTGATAAACTGCCACAATTAGCAATGTTTTCTTTGTATTTCTGGAAATCCTAATAGAATTAAAACAGACATTCCATAATGGTGGTACCAACTGCTTAACACTTTCGCTGCTAGCCATTTTTCAACTAAGTCTGGCTCACTGCCACGCTATTTTTTAGACATGAGATTAGTTTTCAGGGTGATAATTTTAAAAATCGTAAAATAAACTAATGAACTTATGACTTTTAAACTAAGGAATAACGTTCATATATGAATGAGCTACTAACCTGTCTAAATGTAGAGTATATTTTTCATAATCAACAAGCTATTGATGTAAATGATATTGGCGTCGCTCTCCATACCTATCCACAGTATTCGCTCCGATCACGCAGACCGATTTACAGCCCTCCCCATAAATTCTATTCATGTGGAAATCTGATTCATGCAGCCTTAGCATTGATGTATTTTACGCCACATCTTCAGCACCATTTGGAGCTCTGGTGCTTATCCTTCTGCGATGTGTCCGGTTTCAGCCAGTGTTTACTCGGTTCGCTCTCCGCTCTGTAGCCATCTAGTGTTTTTTTTTACGGTGTGGGGTAGCCAGTCCCACACCCAACCTCATTAGTTGCCTCTTACGACATGCATGGCAGGTAACAGTGGTTCTATTCTTTACACCCCAGTTTGGGCCCCGGTAACCATTCGGGTGGATCCACAGTATGATATGCCACCGTTTTCGAGATGGGTGTCCGTCACCTACTCCCGTACCTGTGGGAATATCTGCTATCGATCTCTAAACATCGTCACATGAATCACAGTTAAAATTCATATCACATTCAGAGTTCGTTTTAATACTATCACTGGCTAAAAAGTCAGAAAAGAATCATTTTGGGCATCACTATTCATCAGCTACGCGCCCATTTAGAAAATCTTTGTTTACTTCCAAAAATCGTGAAAATTGAACTTATACCGACGTATATGCATGTTAGATCCGCCATTTTGGAGAGCTCGTCGGAACAATACGGAGGTAGTACGTCATGGGACTCCTGTTTCGCTAGCAATACTCCCGTTTAAAAAGGCATCGTCGGCGGCATATGTTGGTCGACAAAAGTCGACGACGGCAGGAAAAGGGAGTTCAGTATTTGCCTTCTTTTGTGGTCGGTGGCAGCCAAAGTGTTAATGACACAGACATATACACCCTGAGCCACTACCTGGGGTGTATCGACAAGAAGTATTAAATATATAAGAACATATAGCCAACAACTGGAAAGAATACAGAAGTGAAAAGTATCCATGACTTGAGTCACAACATAAAAGAAGAATCTACTATAGAAGTTACTGGAGGGCAACATTTCAGGGAAGGGATAAAAAGAATGTCTGATGGCAATTTTCATTACACAGGGATGCAGAGACATCAGGGTACATACTTATGTGGGTCTAAGGGAGAATTTTTGTTAGCTCAATAATATGCTTATACTAATATTTCCATGGTAATCATGTTTAACCAAACAATTTATCTCGATTTATCATTTATCTTTTGTTTTCCAAAATCAGGTTCATGATCTGGAATATGCCCAGGTTGAGCAGCAGGTGATCAAGGGATTGCAGATTGGAAATGCTTCTCTGAAAAAAATGCATGAGGTACTGCTAAGTTGTCTTTGATTTCTTCAGAATTTATAGAAATATTAGACAGTTACTGACACTTATATAGTCTTACTGTTAAGTCTATTTTTTTTATTTTAAAGAGGGTGCCACTATCAAATGTCTGGACTATGAATGCTGCAACAGTTAATGAGGTGTCGCTAAACAAAAACATACTGCTGCATTGTAGTTTGATTGGGGACAATCAAAGGCTAGTAAGTAAACCGACACAAAACTGGACGGAAGGAAAACCAAGTAGTCCATAAAAAGACAGGTTTTCTGGGCAGATGACGCTTATCAGACCGGAAGGATCTGGGTTGTGCGTCTGCAAACTGTGCCTTCCCGTTTTGAAAATAACCGGACGGGCGAGCCAGTCAGCGAACGCTGTTCCCCAGTGTCGATAACCAATTGCGTGCATAGTCTCTAACGGCTGCGCGTGCCTCCTCGCTCTTTCACGCGAACGAGGCTCCCAGCGAATAAGGGACAAGGTAGCGTCTGCTATTAAGACTCGCGCTCGCTGCGGTCTTATTGGTGGTGTGTGTGTGTCCGTATATCGGAGTTTCTCGGTCGCGGTGTGATGCAGTCAGTCTAAAATTTAAACGCCGCGGTGGTCTCGTTAAAGGCCCGGCTCTCAACGAGCTTGTGGGTCCGCAGGTAGTAACATGGTGTCGTTTTTGCTTGGCAGGCGCAAGTCTTGCCGGCAAAACTGTGGAAAGCGCTCGGTCGTTTCGCTTCAATTTCGCATTTCGCGGGACGTCGGGATCCGCTCTGCACAGAGCTGTCTCCCTACCCGAGCATTGTCGGTCCGTCTCGTTCAACAAAGGCTCATGAGGTCATGGTGGTAACATGAGCCAGGGTTAGCGAGGGGGGCGCGCTAATCAAGACCCTGCCCCTAACCTCCACGCGGTGACCCTGGAAACAGACTCTGGTTCTGGTCTGGCTAAGAGGGGCAGGGATCGGGAGAGGAAACTACTGGTAGTGGTAGCAGTGCAATTACGGAAATACGATAAAGATACATACAAATAAAATGCACAATTCTCCTGATCGATGTCCAACAAGATATTGCCCAAGTCCTGAACGCAAAGAAACAGCAACGAACGTCTCAGACATGGATGAGAGGTGCATCCAGTGACCAAAGTATGCCCACGTCGGGCGAAGCTCGCAGCCCTGAGGAGGGGGCATACATTGCCAGCCCGTCGGCAAGAATAAATAAGGCAGGACCGTACGAATGAAAGTCTACCCTCGTGTTGGTGCGAGAGAAGATTGCAGCTGACCCCGCATTGGTAGCCTGGTGCAGATACATGTACTGGGCAAGGTTTGCCGAGCGCAAAGAACAAGTTGCGTTTAGTGCATAACGAAACTACCCGCCCTGGGAAAACCGTGCAGGTACTGTGCGATTAAAATTAACATCCCCGGAAGAACTGAGGTTGGTGATGCCTAACGGAACTGCCAGCCTTGGGGCAACTGGG
Source organism: Arion vulgaris (assembly GCA_020796225.1). Classification (NCBI taxonomy): domain Eukaryota; kingdom Metazoa; phylum Mollusca; class Gastropoda; order Stylommatophora; family Arionidae; genus Arion; species Arion vulgaris. Next base: position 26,483,868 of record CM036767.1, read on the forward strand.
CAAGGTTCGATTGCAGTCGTAACTAACATCCCCGGAATAACTGGGGCGGGTGATGGCGAGCGCAAAATCCTCAGTTACGCTTATAGTGCCCACTGAAACGACCTCTACATTGTTTGTACTGGTCCCACGCCAGTGCTTCGAGGTAAATTGCAAATTGCCACGTCCGCACGCGTCTAGAAAAGGCTGAGAATGTTCCTTCCCCGGATCAAACTCAAAATGTACGGTAAAGCAAGGCCGACAATGTACGGATCAAACAGGAAGTCCGGGTCCTAAACATTGGCGAAGGCCGATACTTTACACGGTGTTTTATACGAGTAAGACGCCGTCCGAGGACAAGCTGACAAGCCCGAGAAATATTTCTCAGTCAGAACGGGTAAGCAGCGTAACTCACTGTCTTGGCGTAGATCACAAAGCCCAAATATACGGCAAAGTTGATCGAAAAGGCGTAGATCCGAAAGGATCGTTCTCAGGAAAGTTCACCTAGTAAATCAAAAGCTGGCAGAAGACGGGCGGGCCTAGTCACCATGGGCGCACAATCGTCCCGCGAGATCACTCCGTTCTTGCCAGTGGACCAATTATACATCACAATAAGAATGATCAAATTGGCCGTGAAGAATGTTAGCAGAAGAAGAAGAAGAAGACCGGAAGGATAGGTTGTCTAAGGGTCACTACCTAAAGAAAATAGCAACCTGTTGCCTTGTAGGTTGGCTGGGGACAGCAAAAGGCTAATGGAGAGCGAACCCAGTAAACGCTTGTTGAAATCGGACACTTCACTGATGGATAAGCACTAGAGCTCCAAATAGTACTGAACGTTTGCGTAAATTGTGTTCTTGGCAAAGGCTGTGTATATATCACAATTAGAATGATAAACATGGCCGAAAAGGAACGATCGTGAGAGAGAGACAAGAACAGACTGTTTGTGAGGTATATCATGACTGAGGATGTGAAATTGCAGGGAATTTAAGCAAACAAGATCTTCTTTGAACACCCCATATGGACCACTTGTTAAACCACTCTTTGGGATTTTATGTGATCTGAGCCTAAGAGGCAATTGTATGTTGTGCCAGTTATGCTCCTTCAAGTAGGCTAGCACATCAGATTTCTGAGATGCTTTTTATTTACTAAGGTAGCTTCCCTAGGCCCCTACCTTAGTCGCCTCTTACTATATGTCTTGTAGGAAGCAGTGTTACTACTCTTTGCTCCCCTTGCGAACCCCACCAACACATGGACGAACAACAAGGAGATCAGGAATGGAGAATATGCACATGGGGATCGCATGTCTGAGGAAAGCAATTGAAATTTTCTGGTCAACCCGCAGCCCCACCCAAACCCTTACCTGTAATCTTTCACAATGTGCATCTAGAGGAGACAGAGGTTCTTCTTCCCTGTTCGTTCTCATACTTCCGCGGGTTATAGCAGGAGGCAGTCATGAGAACAACATGTATTGTGTCGCAGTTTTCAACATGAGCTGGGGTATCTGTCCCTTTTAGGCTGACACCCGCCCCTGTGGTGCCAGGGTTCACATGGGAAACAAACAATAGCACCACTGTGACCTACAAGGCATGTCGTAAAAGGCGACTGATGTAGGACCTAAGGAAGCTACCATAGTAAATAAAAAGCGTAGCAGAAATTGGATGTGCTGGTACTACTTACAATCGCTCTTAGGCTCAGATCACATACAAATCACACAGAGTGGTTAACAGGTGATCATTGTGGAACGTTCAAGAAGAAGAAGAAGTCCGACACATCTGACTTCGCATAGCATTTTTGGATACGGGTAAACCTCACCCTCTTTGATCTCCACAAACTTAGCCAGAGTTCTTGGTAGTCGTCTGTTTCTGGGGGTCGCCATGGGGAGGCAGAGTGGAGCCTTGGTCATCTTTTTGTTCTTACACTGACAAGACGCTAGCAGTCAACTGTGAGTCGCTAACTGCTACAAGCCCATGCAGCTTGTGTGTAGACTCTTGAAGGGTGATGGAGAGTCTGGTCTCAGACAATAGTTCTATTCTTTGTTGCTCGGAAACCTCATGGGTGCGTAACTCAGGCGGATAATAATAAAAAACCCACTAGTCTGGCACCTGTTTCCAAGCATGAACAAGATGTTCGCAAACTGACCCATTTCTGACATTCAAGACTCTACAGAGCAGGAGAAAGGACAAGAGCTTCTCAGTCAACATATGGCTCAGAAAGATAAAAGATGATGCAATTTCCCATCAGCATCTTAAGTAAAATATTCTGGAAACAATCAAATAGAAGAGGTATCATGTCACTGTAGACATGACATTTTAACTTGATCAACAGCAAGAATATTGCCACTAATCATTATGGACTATGATATATCCACATGTAGTAGCTAAAAATGTAACATATAAATTGCAAACATTCATCAACTGGTGTCTGCGCAGAAAAGAGGACTCTTCTCGATCACCGCTAGACCGATGTACCAGACCTCCCATAAATTTTATTCATGTGGAAATCTGATTCATGCAGCCTTAGCATTGGTGGGTTTTACGTCATATCTTCAGCACCATTTGGAGCTCTGGTGCTTATCCTTCGGCGATGTGTCCGGTTTCAGCCAGCATTTACTCGGTTCGCTCTCCGTTCTGTAGCCATCTAGTGTTTTTTTACGGCGTGGGGTAGCCAGCCTCACACCAACCTCCTAAGTCGCCTCTTACGACATGCGTGGCACGTGGCAGGTAACAGTGGTTCTATTCTTTACACCCCAATTTGGGCCCGGTAACCACTCGGGCGGACAGAGGGACTGAGATGATCTGATAGGGTCACAAATGAGGAACTTATGAATAGAACAAGACAGATTCCAGTGAACCAAGAGGTTAAACAAAGATGCTGGCACTGGGTAGGACACACTTTGCGAAAACCTGAGGGAAATATAACAAGAAGGGTCCTTTTCTGGAACCCACAGGACCTGCAGGCAAGATGGTATTTCTTACAGACTCACTGTCAGCTATACAAACCCTGGATGCTAAATCCGCTGACAGCACAGTACAAAACCTAAAAATAGAACTTGCTCAGCTTTCAGAAAAGGCAGAAATTCACTTTTAGTGGATTCCATCTCACTGTGGCATTGCAGGCACTGAGAGTGCCGACTTCTTAGCTAAGAAGGGCAGTGCCAAAGACAAATTTTCCAATCCCTGTCTTTTAAGAGATCAAAACCCTCATGCAGAGAAAATCTTCAGTAGACTGGAAGACAAACACTGGATATGATTATGGAAAAGACTCCCTCAAAGACCTAAGCAGAACAGACCAGGTCATTATATTTTGACTACACACTGGACACTGCAGACTCAACAAACACTTACATAGACTAGGAATAAGTCAAACAGCTCTCTGCCAGTGTCAGCAGGCAGAACAAACACCGGAACATATCCTGCAAGACTGTCCTCTCCTGGGTGAGCTGAGAAGCAACATGTGGCCACACCCAGTCGACCTGAAAACTAAGCTTTGGGGATACCTGACAGACCTGAAGCTTACCGCCAGTTGTGGTCCACAGTAAATTAAGCGCATGACCAGAGATCACTGAAGAAGAAGAAGGAACCCGCAGGGACAGCGAAAGAAGGGGAGGCCAAGAAATACATGGAGACTGGATATGGAGGCAGAGATCAATAATATAAAGGGGAGCTGCAGGAGATAGATAGAGATAGGAAGACTTGTTATGAGATGATTGAGGGCCTATGCCCCAATCCAGGTTAAAAAGACAGAGAGAGAGAGAGTAGCTAGAAATGTGAACATTACAAAGATTGTCAAGGACTAACAACTGCATATAGAATTCTGAAGTGCCAGAGAAATGGGTACATAGTTATCTGCAGCCACTTCTTCAACTTTGAAAAAGAAATCACACTGCTAAACTATCGAACAACTATCTTACATAATGTGTACAACAAATAACTTGAGAAAAAAGAAAGCTAGTCGAGTAATCTCACATCTAGACAGAAGAAATGTCTTTCCTGAGACCTTGCATAGCTAGAGGATAATGAAGACAACCTGGAGTAATGCTGAAACATTTATGTATGATGTATATGAAAGTTTTCAGATCAAGCTGGAGATGGTCACCATGGACATTGGCCTGGAAGATGCTTATAACAGGGTGAACTTTATGACCATGATGTACTGTTTGATATAAACTGGTATCAACCCATGGTTGGTGAACTGCAGCAGTTAGTAGATGATGATGCTGGAGATGGTGATAATGTTGTGTACACTGATGGTTCTGTCTAGCTTAGAGTAAACTCAGGATGGGGCTTCTCTGCTAGGGTGAGAGACAGATTCATTGCTAAGCATAATGAAGCCTACACTGCATTAAGTATGAGAATGGAGATTGAAGCTGTTACTGCAGCTCTGAGATGACTTTATTAAAGCACCTTTAATCAGGATGGTCATCATATTCCACTCTCAGGTGCAACTTTCCTGAGATATTTTATTGTCTGTTGTGCAAACAAATCTCATGCCATTCACAGTTGCACTTACACTGTTACCTAACCTCATGGTAACTCCCATTTAAGTTCCTATTCACTTTGCCAGACTACAGTGCAGCAATGTGTTTTTAAGGCAACCACATGGAGGGAGTATAGTCTTGGTCAGTGCCTGCTCACTTACCTAGCTCGCCTTGTCACCTTATTTCATTGCACCTCTGACCCCTAAATGGAAATCTGAATGCGAAGAAGAAGAATGCCTCTAAATATAGAATACTAAGCGCCGAGTGGTTACTGGGGCCCAAATTTCTGTGTAAAGAATAGAACCACTGTTACCTGCCACGCATGTCGTAAGAGGCGACTAAGGAGGTTCGCTGAAATCGGATGCACATGTCTTAAATGTGTACAAATCTATGCGTTTAGGAGCCTACCAAACCAATGTGCAACGTATACACATTCTTACAAAAATCAAACATCACAAAGAGTGATTAAAATTGGTCATAAAGAATGAATGCGAAGAAGAAGAAGAGAATACTAAGCATGTAGTAATAGATCTTCAAGTGTGTATTGATTTGTTGTGAGCTATGAACTATAGTGCGTTTCAAAAGGTCAAGGCGGTCAACAATTGACCTCAAATATCTCCACATTCCTTGCATTGATGAACATAATTTTTTGCATGTGCTGTTGTATTTCCAATGTCACAAAGCTTTTATAAAATTCAATGTTGCAGGTAGTGTACTTTTCTTGCAACCGCAAATTCCTTTGATCTTTTCTAACCTAGTAATTATTTGATGCTGAAAGAAAATAAATTACCGTAAATTAAGGAATACACATATTTTCAGCATAGGCGTATATACAATTCAAATTTTGGAGGGCCGAATAACGGAAATTATTTAAAACATATAAAGTGTTTACTCACGTATTCAACGTATTACATTCTTATGCTTCTTAGTACTTTCTCTTCCCATGCTTTGTAATCTCTATGGGTATATGTTGCATGTATTATATTCTTATGCTTCTTAGTACTTTCTCTTTCCATGCTTTATAATCTATATGGGTATATGTTGCATGTATTCAAGTTATATATTTACTAGATGTTTCATTGTTTCTTTTCTATTTCTAGTTTTTATGTGTGTTTTTGTGTTACATTTATTTCGTTATTCGTTTTATTCCAGATTTTCCTTAGCTACGTTGGTATTTGGTCGTCCATTTGTGTTTCATTTAATTTGTCACTCCTGTTTGTTCGTTTGTTGATAAAGGCCTTGTTGGTGAAACGTTGCTGTTTATCGTCACTGTTTATGTATTTTGTAAAACTATAGTACTTTATTTGTACGTGTTTCACTACTCACGTATTCAAAGTCTGATGAGTCTAACATATTGATGACTATTCTCGGCTGCGCGAACGACAGTCCCTCTTTTCCCAATAGTCATTTTCCTCCTTTAAGATATGCTCTTAACATTTACACCAATAATCTCTATCTTCGACAGGGCGGCATATGTTCATCATCATCAGGTGCCGTCTCCACATCGAAGGTTGGCTGCAATGAATCCCCAGCATCCTCTGTCTTTCGCCTTGGTGTTGCACTCTGCCAGACTGTAACCTGTTAATTTCTTAAAGTTTCCTCCCACTTATCTCTCGTCTTCCTTGCTCTTCCCCCTCAACTTTCCCTCTAGTAAATGTTTTATCATGGTGTCATGTCTTTTATGTGCCCAAAATACTTTACTTGTCTGAATTTTATTTCTCAATAATTGTTTCTTTATGCCTAGTTTTCCTAAAACTTGTTTATTTGTCTGTTTTTCTGTCCATGAAACTCTGCCTATTCTTCTATATATCTGTTGTCGTTGGGCCTTCCTGTTGAGGACTTTCATTTTAACTTCCCATTTCATTAGCTTCCTTTTACTTCGTTGTAGTTCCTCTTTCCTTTTTCTTCGTTAATTCCTTCCTTTCATTTTTGTGTGTTTCTCCTTGTAGTATTTCATATTTCATTTATACGGATGGTCCTCCTGTTATATCTATTATCCCATGGTATTTAAAACAATGTTCTCACTTCCAGACAACACAAAATATTTGACAACCATGATTCATTTACAGGTTCATATATTTATTGAATGTTTCGCTAATATATACAAACACGTCCATTCGTCTTAGAAGTCCATCCTTTCTTTTTCTATCGTAGCTAAGCCGTCACTATTTTTCTACACAAAAACGTTGTGTCTTGTAGTCATGTGTTGTACTTCTGCATAGAGGTACAACACATAGTCTCAACTATTAAATAATCTAATTATACTACCTATCTATCTGACTAACTGTCCATTCCTCCGCTGCCATCTGGGAGCTATGACACCCCCTGGAGACCTCGCCATCGCCCCGACGCGAACTTCAAGAAAAAAAAATCGCACAGGTAGTATCCAATAGGGTGATTAGAGTGGTGAGAGCTGAAGGAACAAGTCACCTCACGTTTTAACCGTGGCTCACAACAACTAACTATAACAGCCAACCATGGTCGAAAAGAAAAAGAAAATCTGCGGGATCTCTGGAAGACCCAAGTTGAATGAGCAAATGGGACTAGTCACCACACGTGTTGAGCGTGACTCATCAACTGGTCATAGGTGACCATGGTTAACAACAACAGTAAACCCTCTGTGCTCTTGTGCTGAAACCATGTAATAGAAATTAATCAAACATTATTGCATATCAAAATATGAAACATCAGCCGTGTAACTCCGACGGTGACCCAACAGCATAACACTTGGCCAATATGAGGTGGCTGTACTGAGACATCCAATCCTCACATGAGGTAGTATTGGTTTGATGGCAGCTTGCATCAGTATGTCACTAATCACTATGTCTTTCTTGCATGTCAGTCTTGTCACATTATCTGAAATCTCAAACAAAACACAAGTTACAAATCGAAACAAAGGAAAACATATATATAACGTTAAACTTTCACGTTATATGTCCTCAACGAAGTAATATCAACCAACCCTCAAACCCAGGGGAAATAATGAACTCCCAAGATTTAACATATGACCAACAAATATGGAACAACATATATATGATGCCTAATAGCCAACATCATATATTAATATTAACCAACCCCAATCCCGGGGCATAAATAATCCAAGAATCCAAAATACTTGGATCGACATCATATAACCTCCATATCTAGTAATGAACGGTGAGAAGTTAATGTTTGCCATCAACATCAACCGACCTCAAATATCTCCACCATTATCAAATATCAAATAATTAATGTTTGCCATCAACATCAACCGACCTCAAATATCCCCACCATTATCAAATATCAAATAATTAAGTGGGGTGATTATCAAATATCTCACACCATTTGAGAGTGACCAAAAATATCACATTTCAACCTCTAATCACAAAGTAATCAAATTAATCCTCCCAACATTTGGAACAACATCATAAAATCATCAACAGGAGAACTGTCCAACAACCACATCGGGGTTATTTTCTAGACCCCCATAGAGTGTATTGTCAATTCACAATTGTCCCAATGAACACGGCCTTTGTTGGAATAATACCATTTTACTAGGTTATCCTCAGGAGAGGAGACATTATAAGCATATAGCTTATAAATTATATTCCTGAATTACTCAGAATTCTCACATCTTTTGATGCGACGGCCAGATATCATCAGCCGAGATTGGCTCGCATCATTAATGGGGACTATAACATAATAGCCCGATTGAACATCGGGTGTCTGTACTACTCGGTACACCTGTTGGGAATAAAGGGTTCCTAATTTGTCACATAAATGTCCGTAAATATTTTCCGGACAATCCTTTTCTGAACAATGTAATCCTATGAATTCGGTCTTAAAAGTGCGATGACCAATTGCGCTGTTGCGAGTGCAGAATGCTGGATTTTGCCGTGATTGATGTTCCTTCGACAAGAATTGCAATTCAAGTGATGAACAGTTTTGTGTTGCTACATTCGCGACGGCCATTTGCATTTTATGCGGTGCAGGTTGCTTTTGTGTGGCGGTACTCGGCTGTTTCATTCTGGAATTAGTTCACACAGGAAACTTTTCACAGGTGTTAGCATTTCGTGTGATATTCATTGGCACAGGAACGGACAATTATGGGTGACCGTTGCAGTGAAGTTGGAACCGTATTATGAATTATGAATTATACACTTAACACGCATTTCACGATATGAGTGGCTACAGAAGAATAGACAATACCAGATTTGTTGAATGAGCCAACACTCTGATCGGATCCATTGTTGAGAACACGTGTCGTATTGTTGATAAATACTGAATTTGTGTGTTAAAATAAATTATGCATGAAATATTTTATGAAAACTCTCTATATATTTGTAAACAGTTCCATTAAGTAATGTTTTGCTCAGAAAGCATTGACAATCTACTGACCGTATAAGGGTGCTTCAAATTACAAGACTCTTTTACTTTTGTTGATATTGTGTTTGCTTTCCTTGTCATCAGTATTCATCGCCATTAAGGCGATCCTTATTTAGATTTCAGAAGTAGAAATACTGTATATCTCCATGAAATGAATCAGGGTTTCATGTAGACGAAATGCCTACCTGTTCTATCAAAGGATAGTTGATCTAAGCTCGTCTCGTAACTATTGTGGAATTACCACGGCACATGACCACTAGGACATCGTGTAAGCAACTTCGCTTCTGTCTATCCTCATGATACTCTCTAGTGGAGGTTCACTTGTATCCATGGCTACCTGATAATATCCAACTATGCAATCATAATCACGGACATGACATGTAAAGAGGTGTGTACACAGTACATCATTGCAAGAGCGATCCATACCACAGTTCCTGATTAGCGGATGCATCGTTGCCCCACATGAATAATATACACCAGGCAAACTATCAATGAGCAGGTCAGGTCGAGCTATCTCCGGGAGTTTGGTAGGAAGTGATATCAAAATCAGTCCAGCTCGTACAAGAATAAAAACGAGTATTATGTCCTTAGGTGATTGATTGAAGAATAAAGTAGTTGACGCAGATGATCCAGACCGGGGGAATACACGCCGGTCGCCCAGTCGTAATGAAGGGCTAAGAAAGGACCAACGTAGGATGATGACTAACGTTCCTAGATGGTTGATTGAAGAATTAAAGTACCTGACGTAGAAGATCCATTTTAAAGCAGAGCGGAAAGAGCCGTGTAAATAAGTATCAAAAAGTAATAAGTACTCACTCAATTCTGGTCCACGAATAGCTGAAAAAGGGCCGATGTTGTTTCATTCTGACACCATTGTTGTCGTTGGGCCTTCCTGTTGAGGACTTTCATTTTAACTTCCCATTTCATTAGCTTCCTTTTACTTCGTTGAAGTCCATCCTTTCCTTTTCTTATCGTAGCTAAGCCATCACTATTTTTCTACACAAAAACGTCGTGTCTTGTAGTCATGTGTTGTACTTCTGCATTGAGAGTACAACACATAGTCTCAACTATTAAATAATCTAATTATACTACCTATCTATCTGACTAACTGTCCATTCCTCCGCTGCCATCTCGGGAGCTATGACATATCCACATTTCAAATGCATCAATTCTGTCCTCTAACTGCTTGTTAATTGTCCATGTTTACGAGCCATACATTAATATAGGATATATATAGTATTTGATCATTCTCATTTTTAGCCTGTTTGTGGTTTGTTTGGATGTCAGTAACTTTCTCATACTATTGAAATTATCCTTGGCCATTCCTATTCTCTTTTTAATTTCTGTTAGACATCTGCCATAATCTATTTATCATCTGACCGAGATATGAGAAGCTTTTTACTTGATGTAGTAATTCTCCATGTATTTTTATATTCATTTAGGTTTTTCCATTTCCTTTTTGATTACCATAGTTTTTGTTTTCTGTATGTTAATGTCTAATCCATATTCCTTGCTAGTTCTGTCCAATTGGTCCACTAGTTCTTGTAGATCTTGTTCATTTTCTGCTACCAATACTGTGTCATCTGCATATCTTAAGTTGTTTATTATTTTTCCATTGATCTTGAGTCCTGGCATTCCCTCTAGTTGTTTGAAGATTTTCTCTGTGTAGATGTTAAATAGGCATATGTTAGTTCTTTCATATTGCATAAAGTGGGCCATACAGGACAACTACTTCCAGTATGAGGATGGAGGTTGAGGCCATTACTGCTGCCCTCCATTGGCTCTCTGTGACTATATTTACTGGGGCTGTTGTTGTATCTGACTCTCAGTCGATGCTTCACAAGATCCAGAAGGGCAGGTTTCAGTATGAGTGGATATTGTCTATACAAAGTTTCTAACCTCCAGGGGCTTATGTGAATCTTCTGTCCTGGACAGGCTTGCATCAACAGCATTGATTGTTGGGAGTTGAAAATAGATAAGGGGATGTTCTTGATCTCTTTGCCACTGTCTGTTAGATGAAGACATTAAAATAGATGTTGAATTGATCCAGCGATTTAAGCAGTCTGGAGTTACCCGTTGTACAAGTAGAACTGGATGCCCAAAAGGCAGAGTGAGGAGTGTGTTTAATCAGCGAGCCACAGGAACCATCAATTTGTACACGTTTCGATATCTGTTGGGGAGACTGGACAGCAGCTATGGGTCTGCCTGAGTGCAATGACGTCAGTTTAGTAACCAATATTGAATAGTTTGAAAGTTTTTATTTTCAGCTGCTACCTATCCTTTAACTTTGATCCAAACGAGTTTAATTGAGTTTAAGTGTGCATTATAAGGTGGCAGTCTCACACACACATATGACAATGCTGCTGAATCAATGTGCCTTTTTTGAATATCATGGTCTGGTGTGATTTTTTAACAATGGATAATAATTCTTCTTCTTCTGCATTCTCACTAGATTGGGATTTCGGACTCTCTAATAAAGGCCGCCGTCTGCCTCAGATTATCAGCCACGCCATACAGTTTGTCTTGGACGCTGGTGTGAGTGGGCCACCTCTTTCTTCTCAGGTCTGCATACTGGGGCAGTTCTGTAGGATATGTTTCCCTTGCCTTTGCTCCCATGTGATCTCCCGCAGTTAGCTTTGGCCACCCTCGTGATGGCAGGTCCGATATTCTTACTGCGCGGCTAAATTTCAGAGGCAGATCGCGACCGTAGAATCCGTTATCCCATTCCTCATTGTGAGGGTCGTTGCACCAAGTTATGCGCCTTACGGCCTGGTGCATCCGTTTTCGCAAGCATTTGTTTCGGGTTAGCATTCCCTAGGATAGTAATTCAGACTTCATAAACATCTTGTTGAATGGAATGTTCTCCTTTCTGAGTCAAATTTGTATAGCATCTTTTGTACTCGAAAATGTTGGGAGTTTGTCTTCTGCCACAGTGTTGTGATAGGATGCTTTGTTCATTATCATTCCCATTGCATTACAAATCTAGAATACACCAAGTGGTATTCTATGCCCTGAAATACACAACCAGCAAACGGTAACTGAACACACCAGAAGGATCAGTGTGCATTTTAAAAAGTGCGATGAAGCGTTGTCAATCAGGAAAACCCACGTAAAATTTGTGCAAGTGGTGCAATTGAAATATCTCACAAATATGAAGGGGTAATACTTCTCATTACATGGTTGACCTAGGAGATGGTCACTTTTGTATACTTTAAATAAAGAAAATTCTAATCCATACGTTTGTTGTTGAGTAAAAAAATATCTACCTCGGGACATAACGATTATTAGCTCATATGCAAAGTTACAACAATTACGGTCACATAGTTGCAGAGATATTAATATTAAACAGCGGAAAAACATTGTGAAACGCACTATAATATTTGCACATATTTTTTTATATTGTAGCTGCTGTCCCTTGAAGATGTGGAAAGGATTATGGAAGAAACACAGGAAGGCATTGAGAAGCAGAGAGTAAGTCTCTCTTGTTATGTCATATATACTATGATACTGCTGTGTATATGAATATGTCATGTATACTATTATACTACTACATATATCTCTCTCTCGATCGTTCTTTTTCTGCCATTTTATCATTCTTATTGTGATATATAAACAGCCTACACCAATAACATAGTTTTACATCACAATCTTCAGTACCATTTGAAGCCCTAGGGCTTGTCCTTTGGCGACGTGTCAGATTTCAACGAGCGTTTACTGGGTGCACTCTCCTTCAGCCTTTGACTGTCCCCAGACAACCTGCAAGGCAGCAGGTTGCTATTTTCTTTAGGGTAGCGACCCTTAGCGACCTACCCTCCCGGGTTGTTGAGCGTCATCTGCCCAGAAAACCTGTCTTTTTATGGACTACTTGGTTTTCCTGCCGTCCAGTTTTGTGTACGGTTTACTTCGCTAGTCTTTGATTGTCCCCAATCAAACTACAAGGCAGCAGTAATTCCCTGCTAGAGCAGCACTCGATTCAACCTCTGCTGGGCTTTCCAGTTTTTTGCACATTTGGGTGGTCCGCTCACCCCTCTCATGCCTGCCACGCCCCATCAGCGCTGTGCACATCTGCCCAGTGGTGGGCCCACTCTGCATAATTCGCTTGCATGCTCACTAGCGCTGGAAAGAGCATTTCCAGGAAGTGTTAAATAGACCTCCCCACTAAACCCACTAGATTTAGGGCAAGGAGATCCGCTGGACATAAACGTAAGGGAGATCACAAAACAGGAAATCCACAATGCCTTGAAAAACTTGAGAAAGGGCAAGGCGGCAGGAGTTGATAATATCCCAGCGGAAGCTCTGAGGGAGGGAGGAGAAGAGATGATAAACCAACTCCACATATTGTTCAACTTGGTGTGGGACATGGAGGAGATACCAGCAGATTGGAAGAAAGGCCTCCTCGTGAAACTGCCAAAGAATGGCAATTTGTCAAACTGTGACAAGTGGAGAAGGATCATGCTGCTCTCCATTCCCAGCAAAGTCCTCACTAGGGTTATTCTGGACAGGATGAAAGACGCTATAGACCAGAGGCTTAGGGACGAACAGGCGGGATTCGGAAAGATAGATCTTGCAATGACCAGATAGCCACCTTAAGAATCATAGTGGAACAAACAATGGAGTGGCAGGCTCCGCTCTACGTGTGCTTTGTTGATTTTGAGAAGGCATTTGACAGCATAGATAGGAAATCAATGTGGGGATCCTAAGAAACTATGGGGTGCCGGAGAAGACTGTCGACATCATCAGGCAGCTGTATGAGGGTTTGCCTGCCAGGTTATTCATGATGGAAGACTGTCAGAGGAGTTCCAGGTCACTACTGGTGTTAGACAGGGATGCCTGCTGTCCCCCTCCTCTTCTTGGTGCTACTTGATTGGGTCACACGCACTGCCAACGACAGGTCTGGAAAAGGCATACAGTGGACACTTATGTCAAAGCTAGAAGACCTGGATTTTGCGGACGATCTCGCCTTGCTTGCATAGACTGCAAACATGCAGGAAAAGTGGATGCTCTGGCACAAAGCGCTGAGTCGGCCTTAAAATCAGTCAGAGAAGACTAAAGTAATGCGTAGCAACAACATACAGCAAGATCCAATACGGATTGAGGGAAGGGACATAGAAGATGTGGATGAATTTGTCTAACTTGGAAGTAAGATCAGCAGATCAGGAGGTACAGATGAGGACATTAATGCTAGGATTAGGAAGGCCCGACAGGCCTTTGCGATCCTGCACATGGGGTGGAAGTCCGCTGCCATCTCCACGAAAACAAAGCTCAGGATTTTCAGCTCAAATGTGAAGTCGGTGTTGCTGTATGGCTCGGAAACTTGGCGAGTCACTAGGGCAAATACAAATAAGATCCAGACCTTTGTCAACGGATGTTTGCGGCGGATTCTCAGATTGAGATGGTATGATAGAGTTACAAACACGGATCTGTGGATAAGAACAGGGCAGGAACCTATGATGACACAGGTCAAGAGGAGAAGATGGCGATGGATAGGCCATACCTTGCGGAAGACACAGTCGAGTGTCACTAGACAGGCGCTCGAATGGAACCCGCAGGGAAAGCGAAAAGAGGACCCTAAGCAGACTTGGAGACGAGGTCTTACTGAGGAGCTGAAGAGTGCTCAATTGACCTGGGAGAACATAAAAAGAACAGCCAGAGACCGAGAAGAGTGGCGAACAACTGTTGAGGCCCTATGCTCCACGAGGAGCGGAGAGGATTAATGATGCTCACTATGCCCTGGTGCCTGCACCACCATCTCAATCAGTTCTCACTGTGCTCACATTTACCATGTCTCTAGGTCTCTAAGTTTTTCTCCACACTGGCCCACGTCTCTTCTCTGGATGCACCCCTCATCCCTTTATGGTTATCCGTTCAGCTTTTCCCATCGGCCGGGAGAGGCGTGCATTAATAGCCACTCTGGAATTCCGCTCTTGTGTTGCGGCGGATCCCATCAACGTGACTATATCTACATCTCTTCTTATGCCACAGTAGCTCTCCCTCAATCCCTTCCCTCTTAGCCAGACAGGAACCAATGTCTGTTATCAGGGTCACCACGTGGAGGTGGGGTAGGATCTTGGTTAGTGCCAGCTCACTAATCGTGGTGCGATGTTGTCCCCATGTGCCTTTGACCCCGCTACATATATGAATATTTTATGTATACTGTGATACTGCTACGTATATGAATATTTTATGTATACTGTGATACTGCTACGTATATGAATATTTTATGTATACTGTGATACTGCTACATATATGAATAATTAATGTATACTGTGATACTGCTACGAATATGAATATTTCTTGTATACGATACTTGTTGCTTATGATATGAAATGTTTCTGATAGTCCTGTGTTTGTTTGAATTGTACACTGGCTGTACATAAACAGCTAGTGTACAATTCAACAAACACAGACTATCCGAAACATTTCACCTAAGTCAGGAGTAAGACAAGGATACGTACTATCTCCGCTGCTGTTCATCACATATATTGATCAAATCTGTAAAACAGCTAACACCAACGAAGGAAACAATCTTAGGGAACTCCTAAACGCATTTCTTTTTGCAGACAATCAGGCAATCATATCAGCAACAGAAGAACAGCTACAGCAACACATTAACAGACTCCAGTTAACATGCAATGAATACAATATAAGAATAAACATTGACAAAACTGAAGTAATGACATTCTCTAGAGAGGAAAACGCTACCACTATCTCCATCGACAATTGTCCATTAAAACAAGTCAAAGACTTTACATATCTAGGAGCATTTTTTCAGCAAATGGAAGAATAACTAATGAAATCCAACACAGATGCAACAAAGATAATCAAATGATAGGACAAATGGCGCCAATTTTAAAGTGCAAACATGTCACTATGAACACAAAGTGAGCAATGTTTAACACAATCTTTCTCCCTATATTATGCTACCAGTGCCAAACCTGGACGCTGACATCAAATGATAGAAGAAAACTAGTCACAACAGAAATGAAGTGTCTGCACAGAATGTTGGGAGTAACAAGAAGATACCGTTTAAGAAATGAAGACATCAGGAAAAACGTGGATACCATATCAGTACTAAACTTCATCAAGAAACAACAAATTAAGTGGTTCGGACACATAAGCAGATTACCAACAGACAGTGCACCTCAAAGAACATTGTCCCTAAGATACAATGGATACAAAACAAAAGGCTGGCCACGCAAAAGATGGACCTCAGAGATAACGAGGCTGACAAGATACTATTTATGAAGTGCACACAAAAGCCATTCTAGAAATCTCTTCTTATCCTGATGCTGTGAGGCAAAACAGGATTGGAGAAAAGAAAGAAAAGAGAAAGACTATGATACTGCTACATATATGATATTTCTTTACAATCATTCAGTATTCATCAAATGTGAATATAATCTACTTCCATAAAAATGATAAATCAATATTCTAATCTCTTTCAGGAAATTGATGAGCTACTGTCTGGAGGCTTGTCTGCAGAGGATGAAATTGATGTCTTAGCAGAACTGGATGAGATCATCAAGGTGAGTTCGGACACATATCTGTGATGTTATTTGTATGTCATCATTTTCTTTCTTCCTACATTACCCTTTAAGACTCAGGCGCCTGTGTGCTGCCGGACCCTCAATGGAAACAAAGAATAGTAACACTGTGACCTACAAGGCATGTTATAAGAGACGACTGAGGTAGGGGCCTAGGGAAGCTACCTAGTAAATAAAAAGCATCACAGAAATCGGATGTGCTGACCTAATTGTAGGCGCCTTACTGGCACAATGTACAATCGCTTTTAGGCTTGGATCACATATCAATCACAAAGAGTGGTTAACAAGTGCTCGGTATGGAGCGTTCGAAGAAGAAGACACATAGGGTAGTATTGCTTCTTGCAAGAAGATTATGCCTGAGCATCTGAAGGTTTTCTCTGTATGTCTTTTAAGATTTAGTTTATATGTCCTTAGTTATCTAGGCACCATTTTTCTGGCCATTTATTCACAAATTATTTTTACTTATGTAAACCAAATTCGAGTGTGCCCTCATGCTTGAGAAAACAAGCATTAAGAAAAAACTGGAGGTCACAGAGATTTGGTTGTGCAGAATAATTGTAAGAATATCGTGGACTGCTAGAAGGATAAATGTAGATGTGCTGAGAGAAAGGAGTGGAAAAATAAACTTTCTGACAAATATTCAAGTGTACACCCGAATGGTTACTGGGGCCCAAATTTGGGGTGTAAAGAATAGAGCCATTGTTACCTGCCACGCATGTCATAAGAGGCAACTAAGGAGGTTTGGCTGAAATTGGATACACGTGTCCTAAATGTGTAGAAATCTATGTGTTAAGGGGCCTACCAAACCAATGTGCAAGCGTATACACGTTCTTGGCAAAGATCAAACATATCAAAAAGAGTGATTAAAATTGGTCGTAAAAGCGACGCAAAGAAGAAGATTCAAATGTAGTAGTCAGTGTTTTTTGGGCATGTTATGCAAAGACAGAAGTTAGAACACAATGTGAAAGGGAAAAAAACTACTGGGAAGAGAGACAGATGTAGACTGAAAGAAAAGAACATCAACAGTTGAGGTGATTACCAATGCTGGAGACAGAAAAGTGGGAAGATTCATGATCACATGGAACTTGATTATGATAATTGTTTTGCAGTGGTTACGGGCCCAAATTTGGGGTGTAAAGAATAGAACCACTGTTACCTGCCACGCATGTCGTAAGAGGCGACCAAGGAGGTTTGGCCGAAATCGGGTGCACATGTCCTAAACGTGTCGAAGTCTATGCATTTAGGGGCCTACCTACGCCCGAGTGGTTACCGGGGCCCAAATTTGGGGTGCAAAGAATAGAACCACTGTTACCTGCCATGCATGTCGTAAGAGGCGACTAAGGAGGTTTGGCTGAAATCGGATGCACATGTCCTAAACCTGTAGAAATATATGCGTTTAGGGGCCTACCAAACCAATGTGCAACGTATACACGTTCTTGGCAAAGATCAAACATATCACAAGAGTGATTAAAATTGGTAGTAAGACGACGCAAAGAAGAAGAAGAAGATAATTGTTTGAGAAAAATCTTTTGGTAGAAAGTTACAAGTAGTTTTTTGGTCTGTTGCTGTACTTTTTAGTTTTTTGTTTCCTAAATTTTGTCAACATTCTGTAGCACATTCTTTTTTTCATGTGTTAATATAGCACAGTAGTTAGTGAACTGGAAGCACGCACCAACGTATAGGTGTTCAAATCTTGATATGACTGACTTTCCAGTCCATGTATTTAAAAATCTGCTCTGCACTTTCTGAGTTGAAATTTAGTGTGTAAAAACTCAAGTCACACATGGATTTGATAGTTGGGCTTGTCATTCAGCCAAGATTTGCCATGGAAAGAGTCATACATGATCTAGGTGAAGTGATGGGCAATAGACAGTAAATAGGATCATGACTATATGAGACTAGAGTATGGCTGTCACTTTCTACGAGGTGCTACTTCTCTCTACCCATCTACACATGAATGATGGTTACAAAACATCAGATGTGTTTGTTTACTGAGGTTTATTTCAATGTGGCTCTAGTTTCTAATAACTCATACTCACTTGATGTTCTAGTAATTGGCTATATTGACTATTCTATTGGGAACACCAGTTCCACATGCTGCTGGGATAACATTGTCTGGTATAAAAACCGACTTCACCTGCATCTGATACTCTATCTCTTCTAGAGTCTCAGTGGTGAAGTGATTAAGCTGTTTGCCTTCTGTTTTGAATGTCATTAGTTCAAGTATGGACATCATAATTCAGTTCCCAGGCACATTTTTTTAAACAGAGATCTCTTAGGATTGTTGTTGGAGTCTATACTTTGTGCAATACTCTTGGCAGGTGGTCTGTCATTTCTATAGAGAGTGATCAAGTTATAGGAAGAAATCACATACTTTGTGAATACTCTTGCAGGTGACCTGTCATTTCTATAGAGAGTGATCAAGTTATAGGAAGAAATCACATACTTTGTGCAATACTCTTGACAGGTGGCCTGTCATTTCTATAGAGAGTGATCAAGCTATAGGAAGAAATCACATACTTTGTGCAATACTCTTGGCAGGTGGCCTGTCATTTCTATAGAAGTGATCTGAAAAACCATATTTCAAAGGGGGAAGAAATCAACTATACCATTGTGTAATACTCTTGGCAGGTGGCCTGTCATTTCTATAGAGAGTGATCAAACTATAGGAAGAAATCACATACTTTGTGTAATACTCTTGGCAGGTGGCCTGTCATTTCTATAGAGAGTGATCAAACTATAGGAAGAAACCACCTGATATAATGAAGTCAATCTTTAACCTTTAGACTCCATGTCTGAAGGTTATCATACTATACATCATTAGTGAATGAGCCTAGTCATGGCCACTCTCACCTTCTGCCAGATATCTCAGTATTTATGTGTTATTATTTATTACTATTAAGGATGGATGTTTACCTTCAATGTCAATTAAAGTAATCTTATTTTGGAAACAATCTCAACTTTTCTTTGTAGCAACAAACTGGAGAAGAAGAGGATGTTGAATTGCCTGATGTGCCTAAGGAAATTATTGAAGGTAAGAGTGATGATGTTATTTAGGATTTATGTTGTTATGCTGGAAACAAATCTTTGTTATTCTTATTCAATATGTACTGTTGTTATTACAGTCAAAGGAGGAGGTTTTAAATCAGGCCTGCACACAAAAAAAAAAAAACCTTATCAAAAGAATAAGAATCAGGCAATGAAGGTTCTTCGGGCATATAACGTGAAGAGAAGGTTTAGAACATTTGGTGAGAACAGGTAAAATTCAGGAAAAGAGAGATCGTGAAAGAAGTGAGAAGATGTTGGATGGCCTGACATCATGGTTCGACACAAGATCAACATCAAAATTGATTACGTGCACCAAGCAGAGAGTTGTGGAGAGAAAAGATCGCCTATGTAGGCAGGCATGGCACTTGATTGACTGTTGTTATTGGTTAAGTATTTAAGTTAAGTTCTGTACTTTACAAGTACATTGAACTTTGTTGTGACTTTACTCACGTTACCCAGCATCATGAACTCATGTTCTTTTCTGAGTATTTAATCTTGACAGTGTATACCAAAAGGACTTTCGTCCCAGTTTCTCACTCAGATAGAGAGAAAGAGGATGGTACACTGAAAAATCTCTTCCATTTTTTGGAGCTCTCTAAATATGCAGGTTTAAATTTATGCACTCTGGTTCTAGATATTCATAAAGAATCTTCACTTTCTTATCACCACCACCTCTCAGCTCCCCCTCTTCATGTAGCGTGTCCTTTGCAGAACTGTACTCTCTTCACACCAGGAAGACTCTTGATATGTATACAGTTCTCTGGCTCCTCCTTTGTCCTGTTCAAAGTTTCTTTAATTACTTGTTGTCACCAACATCTCGGTCATCTGATGTTTCATCTTCCAGGAACTATGCCTTCCATTGTTGCTCTCTCTAAACCACTGTGACAGCCCTCTACCTGGCCTGCATCCATTTTGGGATCCTTCTGTGTATACTCTACCAGATAGTTGCAGGGATTAAGACAGAAACTCAGGCGATTCTCGCCAAACTTAGTGTGATATGTTGGGTTCTCAACATATTGTAACACTAGAGAAAAATCATAGAATTGGGCAGCTTTAGTGCAGTTACTTTGCCAGGTAAATCACAAACTAGTTTCAGTTTCAGGAATGCTAGTTTCAAGAATAATGCTCATTAGTTACCTTTCATCATTAGTATTACCAAAAAATGGTGATATCAAGATGGGAGAAGAAACATCATATTAGGATCAGACAACAAGCTCTGAAACAGATCAGCCAGTTCAAATACCTTGAAGCTGTAATAGACAGGAAGGTAGGCATTAAAACAGAGATGACTAACTGAAAAACATCAGCTGAGATACTCTCCCATGCCATCAATCAAGGATTTCTCAGTAGAAAAGAAATAGGAGAGAAAACAAAGATGACTGTATATATGTGCCATGTATCTGACTTACAGGTGCAAGTCCATGACAGTGACCCCAACACATGTAAGTCAGCTTCAAATCTCAGAAATAAAGTATCTAAGAAAGGTGGATCCAAGTGACAAGAACAGACAAAGTTTATAACCAGGCGATACATAATGATCTTAAAATCCAAGCCCTATAAATCTGAGTGGAACACTCGCAACTGTGATGGTTTGGACATGTATGCAGGAGTGAGAGAATCAACTACCACAACATGCATGGGAGGCCAAGAGCCAAAGATCCAGCTCAATAAAACAACACATGGTATGCTGGAAAGACAGTACCCCACAGTCCCTGACTGACAGAGGACTGGACTAGAACAGTCAAAAGGAAGACCACTAACAGAGAAGTTGCATTTCTCTGACTCAGAAGAAGAAAACCAGTTAGTTCCTTATATGTTTCTATATCTGAACAATACAGCAGCAGAATGAAAATGTGAAAACTAGATCAGGAAAAGAATAAGGACGCTTGAAAGGGCGGCTCATCTGGCCCTTGAACGTAAATAAAAGCTCCCATCACTACACTTAACGGCAAGAGTGGACAACCAATTCCATCATCCACCTTGGGAAAAACAATAGACAATAAACTATTCTTCATTGTCTGACTGATTGTCTAACTCACTTTCGATATCCTAATGAGAATAATCACATTCCAAGTCTAATTCATCTTCAGATTCATTCAATACAAGTTCAACAGTTTGCTCTGTTGTACTTTTAGAGTGACCATTTCCGAAATTTTCAGAACATCTTTTCGGCATTAATAATTACTTATCATTACAAGATCTATCACTCAACAGCGTCCACCATCTTGCTAAACCACGTTGAACACATGGGTTGTGTTTGACGTGACATTTGTACGCAATTTATGTTCAAATACCAAAATATAATGATAAAATCTACTCAGACCGATATTTCGGGATCTCAGGATATGCAATGTTTACATTCAATCCCAAAATATCTTGATCACAGGTTCTGAGGGTTAATTATGTTTTATCTTCGTCCATATTTGATGTTATATTTTCTTTCTCTACCGTCCCCTCTCCAATGTAATATAGAACAAGAGAAACAACCTGAGGCAATAAAGACAAAGAAAACAGCAGTTGCAGCATCTTGATACAAAGACTGGTATCAACATGTGATACTATCATAGTCTCCTGACTTTATGACGGTGATTGTAACCAAATCTTGATATGATCAATCATTGTGTGCCTGGTCTAGATGTTCTTGTTGTTAGATATGTATCTACTATTGTTATTGTAGTGTGTGTGTGGTAATACTACATAAAGTACATGAGAATGATAGTAAAAGAGTATAGCTAAATGCTGATATGATCAATCATTGTGTGCCTGGTCTAGATGTTCTTGTTGTTAGATATGTATCTACTATTGTTATTGTAGTGTGTGTGTGGTAATACTACATAAAGTACATGAGAATGATAGTAAAAGAGTATAGCTAAATGCTGATAACATTTTAAAATAAGGTAAATTGAACTTATTTTTATGCAGGAACATATGAAGTTGCACGGAATTTAAACATCGGAATATGTCCCTAAACTTTAGATACTGAAATGGTCATCAGTGAAGCTGTTGAAATTTGGAAACAAACATGGCAGAAGTAGGAACACCAGACAGAATGTAAAAATAAAGTATGTTTGACCAGTGAGTTACAGAAATTATCAACATACATACCTTATCTGCTGAAAGAGACTATGTACATCCAAATCTGTTTGTGGTTCAGAGATGTAATTTCTGTTCACCACTCCTTATCTTTGAGTGAATGTCATCTATTGAAGTTTCTAACCTCCATAGGCTTATGTGGATCTACTGTGCTGGGCATGTAGGTGTTTGCGCAATGAGAGAGCATCAACAGCATTGATTGTCAGAAAGCTGAGGATGGATAAGGTCTTTTTGGTCTTTTGGCGACTGCCTGTTGTGATAGGGACACTGAAATTTATGTTGAATCTGTCCAGCGATTTAAGAAGTTAGGAGTTGCCTGTTGTACAAATAGAACTGGGTGCCTGAGTGGTGGAGTGTGTTTAGCCATCAAGCCATGGGAACCAAATTTTTGTATACCCTTCCACATCTGTTGGCGGAGACTGAGCACCTATGGGTCTGCCCGGAGTGCAAGGATGTCAGTTCAGTAACCAATAACCAAAGCTGTGTTCCTCTCTTCCAAATACTACTCACTTACTTATTTGCTTCTCTTTTACTATAGAGTGTAGGAATCATCCAGAGAGACAATGTCACTTTATCTTACACGCTGTCTTCTGTCAGGGTTTTAGTCCAAGCCTAAGTCGTTCAGGAACTGTTTGATGTCCGCCCATCACACTCAATGTATTTCTGAAGGTCTCTGACTTCTATGCTTGTTGAGGTAATCTGTCCTCTCCCCATCCTGCAGAAGGTGACAGATGGATCATAGTTGGTACTGTTCTACTCTGGTCTGTATGGATTGAACATCAAGATCTTGTTTTCTTCAACCTATTTGAAACTATTTGATGAAGCACCATCAGGTTTAACATACAAATGCAACTACTAGATACATTTGTTTCAGTGTGAGAAGCTAGCTTTGATTGTCTTTTTTTTCGATCCAGAAGCACTTGAGCTTTCTGCTCTTCAGCTCAGTGCCATGGACATCATAACCCTTTGATTCTGTGCCACGAACATCGTAAATCTGGAGAACGTGTGGCTTTTCTGCCAGCCTGCGGAATTGAACCGCACTCACTGGGGGTTTATCACCTGTAGTCCAACGCGCTACAAACACCCTGAGCAAGCGGGTTCTTTGATTGTCTAAGAATATTGATTCTTTTTGAAACTTGTTTTTATCTTCATTATTGTCCAAAACATATTACAGAAGATCACTGCTTTTACCATGAATTATTTTCTAGTTGCTTAAGATATATGTGACATATTATTTGTACAATGTCTAGATGTCCCTGGTAGCTCCTGGCCTAGATGTGTACATTGTTGTTAGTATTAACAAATCTATTACTTCTATTAATATGGTTCTGTAATAAGTAACATATACTGGGAACAGACAGCAATAATAAAATATGAAAATAGCTACTTTCCATACATAGACATAAAGAGGAGAGTGAGACAAGGATGCATTCTGTCACCAAGCCTATTTAACATCTACACAGAGAAAATCTTCAAACAACTAGAGGAAATGCCAGGACTCAAGATCAATGGAAAAATAATAAACAACTTAAGATATGCAGATGACACAGTATTGGTAGCAGAAAATGAACAAGATCTACAAGAACTATTGGACCTTCTTCTTCTTCTTTGCGTTCATTCTTTACGACCTATTTTAATCACTCTTTGCGATATGTTTGATCTTTGCCAAGAACGTGTATACATTGCACATTGGTTTGGTAGGCCCCTAAGCGCATAGACTTCAACACGTTTAGGACATGTGCATCCGATTTCAGCCAAACCTCCTTAGTCGCTTCTTACGACATGCGTGGCAGGTAACAATGGTTCTATTCTTTACACCCCAAATTTGGGCCCCCGGTAACCACTCAGGCGACTAGTGGACCAATTGGACAGAACTAGCAAGGAATATGGATTAGGCATTAACATACAGAAAACATCTTAGACATATTAGTTATACAGAAAACAAAAACTACGGTAATCAACAAGGAAAGAAATGGACAGGTTGCAGTGTGCAACACCAAGGCGAAAGACAGAGGATGCTGGAGATTCGATGTAGAGACGGCACCTGATGATGATTACTTCTATTACAATTAACACCAAGATAATACCACGTATAGAGCATGTGTGTTGAACAATCTACTATGTGCTAATGAATCATAGTCTATACACAAATCACATTAGAACAATATTAATGTATTGCCGGAGATAAATGCTTAGGCTCTCATGGAATGATAGAGTAATGATGAGGTGTTGGAATATGCAGGGATTCCTAGCACTGTTACTCCTATTCATCAACATTGCCTAAGATGGCTGGGGCACTTATTCTGTAGGTACGACGGTCAAATCTCTAAGAATATTCTGTATAGAGAACTGACGTCTAATAAAACAAAAAATGTCCTCTATTACAAAGACGTGTTCAAGACAGATCTCTCTCTCGATTGTTCTTTTTTGCCATTTTTATCATTCTTATTGTGATATAAATAACCTTTGCCAAGAACATTTGTTTTATGTCAGTCTTCAGTACCATTTGGAGCTCTAGTGCTTGTCCTTCGGCGATGTGTTCAATTTCAACCAGCGTTTACTGGGTTCGCTCTCCGTCAGCCTTTGACTGTCCCCAGCCAACCTGCTAGGCAGCTAGCAGGTTGCTATTTTCTTTTAGGGTAGCGACCCTTAGACGACCTACCCTCCTGGGCTGTTGAGCGTCATCTGCCCAGGTTGTCTTGTCTTTTTGTGGACTACTTTGTTTTCCTTCCATCCAGTTTTGTGTACAGTTTACTCCGCTAGCCTTTGATTGTCCCCAATCTAACTACAAGGCAGTAGTAGTTCCCTGCTAGCGGAAACGCACACTGGAATCAAGCCTCTGCTGGGTTTTCCAGTTTTTCTGCACATTTGGGTGGTTCCGCTCACCCCTACGCCTGCCACGCCCTCCCTTCGCTACACCATCAGTGTCGTGCACTGCTGCCCACCATTGGGCCCACCCATGTATCGTCTGCATGCGTGCTCACTCTGCCCTGGTGCCTGCCCCATCATTTCCATCAGTTCTCACCGTACTCACATTTACCATATCTCTAGGCTGTCCGGACCCGGGGCTCAACTCTGTCCCCCAACCTCAGGGCTCTGTGTTTTGCCCTATGTGGGCCCACATGCAACTCATCTCTGGCCCAAGTTTTGCTCCACGCGGCCCATGTCTCTTCTCTGGATGCGTCCCTCATCCCTTGTTTATCCGTTCAGCTTTTCCCGTCGGCCGGGAGAGACATGCATTAGTAGTCACACTGAGATTCCGCTCGTCTGTGTTGCGAGCGGATCTCATCCAACGTGACCACGTCTGCATCTCTACTTCTACCAGAGTAGCTCTCCCTCAATTCCTACCCGCTTAGCCAGACAGGAACCAATGTCTGTTACCAGGGTCACCATGTGGAGGTGGGGTAGGATCTTGATTAGTGCCAGCTCACTAATCCTGGCGCGGCATTGTCCCTATGCGCCTTTGACCCCAGGACAGATCTGAAGGCGGTTGACATAAATACACTCTTCTTCTTTGCGTTCGTTCTTACGACCAATTTTAATCACTCTTTGTGATATGTTTGATCTTGGCCAAGAACGTGTATACGTTGCACATTGGCTTGGTAGGCCCCTAACGCATAAATTTCTACGTTTAGGACACGTGCATCCGATTTCAGCCAAACCTCCTCAGTCGCCTCTTACGACATGCGTGGCAAGCAACAGTGGTTCTATTCTTTACACCCCAAATTTGGGCCCGGTAACCACTCGGGTGACATAAATACACTAAACTGGGAAGAGCTTGCCAGGGTTAGGTCCAGCTGGAAGAAAGAAAGCTCTGTAAACTGGTCTGAGAATCAATGAGGTCAGACTATGACAACTCGCTGACATAGAACATGCCAGAAAAAGCAGAAACTACAAAACTCCTCCTTTGGGTCCTACGTCCATCGTCTCTGGAGAATAACAGAATGCCATAATTACTTCTGTTGATATGCTTAATTTTTATTGTAATTAGGAACACTACATTATTTTACTGCGAGAATCTGCGTTAAGTTCATTGGTCATCCTAGATAATTAAGTTTGTCATCTGGACAAAATCTTCATCCAAGTCAGGGCAGCAGCCTTGTAAACGTCCAGTTGCAGCTGAGAGTCTTCTTCTTCTTCTTTCTTTTGTCGTCACACTGCTACCGGGTTGTTGCCCAGTGTCGTGGTTTTCTGTTTTTGTCTTGCGCTGTTCTGGTGGCTTGTGTGATTGTTATCTTTGCTCTTTCACAGGATGCTGCCACGCCATCTAACCATCTTTTCCGTGGTCTTCCTCTTGCCTTCTTTCCCGATGTTCTGTTGTAGAAGACTCTGTATACTGTGGAGTTTGGATGCATTCTTATTAAGTGGCCAAACCACTTCATTCTTTGTTTATCTATATAATTCAAGCACGGTTTGTGCCAACTTTCTTTCTTATGCTGATGTTGGTGATTCTGTCTTTTCTTGTGTTGTTGGTAACTTTTCTCAGGCAACGCATTTCACATGTAGTTATTTTTGTGACTGCGCTTTGCTCAATGTCCATGTTTGGCTCTGGTAACACAAAGTAGGTATAAAAATGCTGTTGATCATTTGTTTCTTAGCTGCCTGTGAAATTTTTGGGTGCCTTACAATGGGGCTAGCTGGTAGGTTACAGCATTTGCTTTTGTACTCTAGCCTCTATCTCTCTATCTAGTTTTCCGTCTTCTGTGAATATGCTTCCTAAGTATTTGAATTCTTTCACTTGGTTTATTTTAGTGCCATTGACATGGATGTCTAGATTATTATGTTTTCTTCCCATATTCATTATTTCTGTTTTAGTGTTGTTGATTTTCATGTCATGTTACATGTTATGATGCTAGCCTCATGCTTCCAAAGTACTTCTTTTGCATCCCATGGGAGCAATTAGGATACTTTTCAGTGACCTCCAATCTTGGGGTAGGTGAGATTAAACAATGCTTAATCCTATTGGAGATGAACAATAAAATGTAGGTCCCAGTTTCACACAATCACACAAGCCACCAGAACAGCGCAAGACAAAAACAGAAAACCACGACACTGGGCAACAACCCGGTAGCAGTGTGACGACAAAAGGAAGAAGAAGAAGAAGAAGACTCAGCTGCAACTGGGCGTTTACAAGGCTGCTGCCCTGACTTGGAGAAGATTTTGTCCAGATGACAAACTTAATTATCTAGGATGACCAATGAACTTAACGCAGATTCTCGCAGTAAAATAATGTAGTGTTCCTAATTACAATAAAAATTAAGCATATCAACAGAGCTGAGAGTAGCAACTCAATTATGATAAATTATATTGTCTGATATGATTATGGTAAAAGACTTCCTCAAAGACCTGCAGAACAGAACAGGTCATTATACTTCGTCTATATACCAACTATATATCAACTCTTGCTTGCTAGATACTGCCTTCATTGATCATTACTCTTCTTTGTTTTCTCTCTAGTATAATCAATTTACAGTTTGCTTTTTTTTTTACTTTTGTTAATTGAACCATTTGAGCATTTATCTTGTTTACTGTAAAGCTGCGATACATGTACATGTCGACCTAGCAAATCCAATCTTAACACATGGTTTTTTTTGGTTCACTTTCCCTGTGTTTTTAATTATAGTATAAATTAAATGTAACTTGTCATATCTCAACTTTCTGCCAGGGCAGCTGCTTTACAGCCTGATCTTTCTGCAAAGTGTTGTTTTATGTGCCCACCTGAAACTGGGACCTACATTTTATTGTTCATCTCCAATAGGATTAAGCATTGTTTAATCTCACCTACCCCAAGATTGGAGGTCACTGAAAAGTATCCTAATTGCTCCCATGGGATGCAAAAGAAGTACTTTGGAAGCATGAGGCTAGCATCATACACCAACATCACAGAGAAATATTAAACATTTTTGATATTTCAAGGAGGGACCACAAGTGAACTGCTCCATCCTGCTGGCAAAGCATCACTGTTTAATCCTCAACTAATTTGTTTTGTATAAATCTGGTTTAGATCACAGCTGACATTTCTTGTTTCTTTCTCTCTCTCTCTCTCTCTCTCTCTCTCTCATCCCCCTCTGCTGCCTTCTTCTCTCTCTCTCTCTCTCTCTTCTGACTCCGTCTCCTCCTCACTCTCTTCTAAGCTCTATCTCTCTCTTCTGTCATCACTATCTGCTGTCTCTTTCTGTCAGTCTCTGCATTTTCTCGTGCTACTCTGCTGCCTCTACTTTTAAGTCTTCAATTTATGCTCTCTTAATTAATCTGCTGTTACAATAAAAATAAATGCAGTCAATTCTTGATTATTTGAAGATTACAATGTTTGCAGTTCATCTGATCTCTGTTCTAATTGTTAACCTCTATTACTGTTGCACTTGCAGTATTTTCTACGTTAATCTATACAGCTTTCAAGTGGCGTACGCTTATTGCAGCTGGTTCTAGGATATGCGCTAGATATGTTCAGAAAATTTGGGGTGTTCAGCGATTATGGGTTGGTGGCTCCTGAAGAAATTAAATGAATATTTTAAATAAATTATTTTCTTGATTTTGCGATTGAATAATCATTTAAATTTGAATTCCATTTAAATTCATCTTATGCCCTTACGATCCATTTTCATCAATTTTCTATTTCTACATATAATCATTTGAAAATTGACCATGTATGATAATAAATATATCTAATTTTCTTGTCAAAGAGAATTAGAGCATGTATATATGGGGGCGTTACAAACTTATGTTGGGCAAAGTGGGTCAAAAGTTTGGGAATCTATTGATCAATCATATACATACTCAAAAACAGACACTTTATATTTCAAATGTTTCTCTCAGATCTGATTGATTGACAGGACCACCATCATTGCACTTTGGTGATTAACCGTGTGTGCACCGATCTCTTTCTTACACAGGAAACAGCTGCAGTTTGCGAACTTCGTAGCTCCGACGAGAGTTGAAAATGTCTCTCAGAACTGAAAACATTAAACAATATTTGCTAATCCCTCATTGTAATCTTTATTTATACATAATCCACAACTCCACAACTGTTCTCTCTGTCTCTGAGTTACTAATGTTTAGAACATAACCAAAATGATTGGAAATATTTCAGCATTGTCCGGTGTTGTCATGTTCCTAAACATAGTGCAACGGTTCTCTCCATTAAAGAAGCAGCTGTCCAGTTCACCAGCCAAGGATTAACCTCACATTTAAGCAAAGAGCGCACCATTATTGAAAAATTCACCTTATTAGAAGCATCCTCCAAGTCCTTGGCCACAGCAACAGTCTCTTGCTTGGATTGGAAGCCTTCATAAACATCATATGCAAATGTGCCAGCATTGTCCCTTTCATTGGCCGGTAGCTACCCAAAGTGTCGGGGAAGATGCGGTCAGTCTCTAAGTGACACATTACCTTTCTGACCACTATCTTCTCTAGTAATTTGCCATATACATTTCGAAACTAAATGCTACAGAAAGATCCTACGAATACCATGGACAGAAAAAGAAAGAACACTGATGTCCTGAAAGAACTAAATGTTAAAGAGAATTGGCTGATAAACAACATACTATACAGAAAAATTACATGCTTTGGTCACATCAAGCGTCACGATGGCCTGGAAAGAACAATACTAGAGGGCAGGGTCCCAGGACGCAGAGGCAGACCAAGAAGAAGATGGCTACAAGATATTAAAGAAACCATGACCATCACGAAGTGGGTGAACTGGCAAGAGACAGAGTGAATTTCAGATGTGCTGCAAAGAGAACAACGTCCTATAAAGGATATGCAACTTGATGATGATGAAGGTGAGTATGCGGTGGCTGCTGAGAAGTTTAGGATCCTTCCCATGTTTATGGAGCGGTCGTAAATAACTATGAAGCCAATCCTCAGGTACCACAGCATTCTGTACACTTTTATTAAAATCCATCACAACTGCATTAATAACAGTCTTGTCAAGCTGTTTGATATGATATTGGACACCATCAGGCCCTGATGATATTGGACACCATCAGGCCCTGAAGCGGTGCTGTGGCTTGCCTTGAGTGCATTAACAACATCCTCCTTTGTTATTAAGTCAATGTAAGGTTCACCAGAGCTAAAGTTCGTTCCAAAATTTGGGATCATCTTTACCGACCGATATAAAATCATCCGATAAAAACTATGGGATTGTTTAAGAAAATATGGAATCAGCAAGCATGTCATCAAGGTCTGCAAGAGTTTATACATTTCAAATAAAAGTTACATAAGAATAAAAGCTGGAACATCAAAAACATTCACAGTAAACTCAGGAGTTAAGACAGGAATGTGTGCTCTCCCCACTGCTGTTTATAACATACATGGACAACATAAGTAGAGAAGCAGGAATAGAGAAAGAAAATAATATTTCAGAACTTTTATTTGCAGATGACCAAGTACTGATTGCAGAAAATGAAGAATCTCTCCAGAACAATTTGAACTTAGTTAACATCAAGGGTGAGGAGTACAACATGAAAATAAATATAATAAAAACAGAGACAATGGCAATAAGTAGACAACCAGAAAGCCTTACAATACAACTCCAGAACGTAGACATAAAACAAACAATTGAGGCCAAATACTTAAGAGCAATTTTCACAGCAGATGGAAATATCGATAGCGAAATCAGCAATCGTTGCACAAAAGTTAACCAAGTACTGGGACAGTTAACATCACTGTTGTCACACAAAGAGATACCGCTAACAACTAAAGCAAATCTCATAAGAACGATTTTCTGGCCAACACTATGTTACCAGTGTCAAACATGGCCAACAACAGCAGCTAATGAGCGGAAAATCATAACGACAGAGATGAGGTGTCTTAGAAGAGCTGCAGGTGTGACAATAAGAGACAAAATTAGAAATGAAGAAATCAGAAGGAGACTGGATGTGAAACCAGTTATGCAATTCATAAAAGAACAACAGATTAAATGGTTTGGACACCTGACCAGAATGCCCTGGTATTGCCTACCACAGAGAGCCACACAGAAAAAGTGTAATGAGTACAAGGCAAGAGGAAGACCACGCAATAGATGGAGCGAGACATGAACAGTACGACATGATATCAGCACAAGTGCCTTAAACAAGCACACAAGATCATACGTTTCATCACACTTATAAGTCATGTGGAAGAGAAGAAGCACACAAGATCACTGTTTCCTCACACTTCAAAACGAAAAGACAACACACAAGATCACTACGTTTCACTCCCAACACTTCCAAAAGTCAATGGTAAAGAAAGCAACAAGATTACACTCATAAAGAGTCAATGGTGAAGAGAAGAAGAAGGAGGAGAAGAAGATAAAATCATCCACTTGACAGAAATTCTTGATTTTTATATTTTTAGATAGGTAACAGTGACGACGTTCCAAAAGTATTTTTTGCCCACCAAAAACTTTAGTTATGTAAGATTTGAATTATATGCTATTACTAATTTAACAGCGATGTTGATTTGGTATGATTTTAGAATGTTAACGGTACAAAAGTGAAGTATTGACGTCAAGATGCCAATGTGTGCTCCACGTGCAATTCAGCAGTAGTTAAAATTGGGAATCCCGTGAAATTAATCATTTCACACTGTATGTGAAAGATTGTCATTGGCGTGTCACAAACCATTTATTTGCATTACTTGAAGCGGAAGGTACTATTTTATTATCAGTATTAGAAATGAGTTTGAAGTGTAAATTCACTACCATGCAGAAGGCGACTGCACAACTGTATAGCTACTTCTGCAGAGAAGCCAGACATGGTGGTTTATATCACAACTTACAAGACCCGAAGAGGAGAACACAACATGCTCTTGGTATAAGTAGAATGTCCTTTTGCCGTTGGATAGAAGAGGGCTGTAGTGATGAACGTAAGGAACACAGAAAAGGCCGGAAACAGAAAACTGACGATTTCGATAAAGATGTTATTGTGAGAGAGATTCATAAAATGTTTAAGGCCAATGATGTGGTTACACTACGTAAATTGAAATCACGTCTGCGAATTCAATGTGATATTGATATATCTAAAACCGCCTTATGGAGAGTTGTTAGGTGCAGCGGTTTCACTTTTCAGAATATAGTTTGTGAGAAAACGCATCTGATAGCTGCACGATGCAAATATCTGCGGGAGATACGGAAGCGTAGGACGGAAGGTTACGATATTGTATATCTGGACGAATCGTGGGTAAATGCTCATCATGCGTTTGATAAAGAATGGCAATCACTAGACGGAACTAAGAAAAGGAAATTCCAAGCAGCAAAGGGCAACGCATTGTGATAGGTCATGCAGGCAGCAAAGCAAATGGTCTTGTAAGTGGCACAGAACTTCTTTTCCAAGCACTGTCTACAGATAGTAGGGACTACCACACCGAAATGAACGGACTTATTTTCAGGGATTGGTTAGCGAACACACTTCTGCCTGCTCTGGATAGGCCGTCGTGTATTGTAATGGACAATGCCTCCTATCATAATGTAGTGGCGCATGCAGACAAAATTCCCACCTCATCAAGCACAAAACAAGACATCATGGCGTGGCTTGTAAAAGAAAATATATCATTTTGTTGCAACAATTTCAAAACTGAGTTGTTGCAACTGGTGACTGACTAAGAAGTCAAAGATTTTTATAATCGATAAAGTCATTGCTGAGCACGGCCACACTTCTCTTCGATTACCACCTTACCATTCACATCTCAATCCCATTGAACTTGTGTGGGCTGCAGTCAAAGGTCAAGTTGCAGCAGTAAACAAGACTTTCAAACTTCGTGAAGTAAAAGTCCTAACACGTGATGTCCTCACAAAAATAGATATAGAATACTGGAACAAATGTGAAGAGCATGTGCTCCGAGAAGAAGAGGCATATTGACAACGAGATGGTTTGCATTTTCTCCAGCTCGCAGCAGTAGTTAGTCTCTTCGACTCTTCAGACTCCGAATCTAATAGCTAACATCCCATTTGCTTTCACCTTCACCAATTGCCTCACAATACCAGGGACTGGCAACAACTACCAAAGGTACGTCAATTTGATCGCCAAAGATAATATCAACATAAAAACACTCATGAAGAAAAAGCTAACCATGTCACATTGCTTTTTAAAATATGTAATAGGGTTACGCCTTTGCAAACATTTGCCACCATTTTGTGTATTACTGTAAATTCTAAAATTGGATTATCATTTTGTTGTGCTTATGCAAAATTATATAACAAAAAACGTTTTTGCATCAACTAAGCTACCTACCAATTAGTTAAACATGGATTCGTAACGTCGTGAGGTATATAAGACTGCAAAAAATTACTTGTATCCATCAGATAGATTTCGTACGGGAACGCAAGAGAGAGAGAGATAGATTTCGTACAAATTAAACCTTAGTGTGATCACAAATTTTGGAACGAACTATAGTAATATCACGAAGAACATTCTTGATATTATGGCGGTCAGTTTTATCACCTTTTTCTGTTTGTTCCACAAAACGATGAAGGAATCCCTGCTCCTCTTCTGCATCTGTTGTCAAGACGGATCCTGACGAATCGCGTAAAGTATGAAAAGACTGGTTGGTATTTCTCCTGTTCATTTTGCGATGAAACTGTCAGAATTGATGTAGCGACTTGTCACCACAGACTTGTGTTATGAAAGTCTCCCATAACCCACTCTTTGCCTCACTAGCTAATACTTTGAATCTAGGTCGCTTCTTTTGGGCTCTCTGCCATGACTTTGTAGCAGCCTCTTTTGCCAGCCATGCTTTTTCAACATTTTCATTCCACCAAGGTGGTTGCAGGAAAGGAGTCATAGCAGTCTTCTTTCTGGCAGTCTGCTGCAGTATACATAATGGGTTTTCGTGATCAGTGTGGCATGGCGTGTACTGAAAGACAGATTTGGGCCTTCTGTGTCGCAAATTATTGACTTTGTTAAGAAGAACAACACAGGGAGATGATCACTTTCTTGAGCCCCGAGAACATTCCATCGAGCAAAAGTAGTATCAGTTGTGGAGATCAGTGCCAGATCAATGACACCATCAGTGTCCTCAGGTCTAGAAGCTAATCGAGTTGGGCGGCCGTCATTCAATATCGTCAAGTCAGAGTTTAGTAGAGCAGAACTCAAAGCGATGCCTTGCCTATTCTCGTAGCGTTGCCCTACTCCTTTGATCGTGCATTGAAATTCCCTGCTATAAGAAACTTTGTGCGTGGTACATCTGAGAGCTTCTCAAGGAAATCTCAGATATCTGCAATATGGAGTTTGTCCACATGGGCGTACACATTATAGATTAGCCATACCTGATCACGAATTGTTAATTGAATTCCTTGTAATTCCACACCCTCAGGTAAGAAGTCATGTGTGTCAAGGCAGTTGTGGGTAAGACCATGTTTCACATAGATAGCCTGACCTCGTCACCCCCTTCCCGTTATGCAATCGCCCAAACCAAGGCATATATGCGGGTTACTGCAGATAAGAGACATCCACTACACAAGAACACTAATGATGTTAAGGGCACGTGAATCAAGCGTGGCATGTCGTGGATGGCCCAGGCTGAGAGAACAATTGGCCAGGTGACTACGGTTGCGACCCTGCCAAAAGGGGAAGAATGGATCCCAACAGATGGTAGGATGATCAACTATCTCAACGTTATCATTACTCTTGGAAGAGAATGTAGAGATTGGGGCAACATGAAGGCTGATCTCGCAGTTAAGCAGCTGATAGAAGATGATGCAAAGGATGATGATGTTGTTGTATATACCGATGGGTCGTTTCATCGTGGAGAAAAGTCCCGCTGGGGTTTCTTGGCTAATGCGCATGTTAGGGTTGTTGCAGAGCGAAGTGGGGCATACAGGACAACTACTTCTAGTCTGAGGACGGAGGTTGAGACCGTTACTGCTGCCCTCCATTGGATCTCTGGGACTTCATTTACTGGGGCCGTTGTTGTATCTGACTCTCAGTCGATGCTTCACAAGATCCAGAAGGGCAGGTTTCGGTATGAGTGGATGTCGTCTATATAAGTTTCTAACCACAAGAGGCTTATGTGGATATACTGTCCTGGGCATGTGGGTGTTTACGGTAATGAGAGAGCGGAAAGGCTTGCATCAATAGCATCGATTGTTGGGGAGTTGAAGATGGATAAGGGGGATATTCTACGGTATCTTCGTGCCTGTCTGTTCGATCTCTTCTTCTCTTCCACCATTTACTTCTTTATGGAAGTGTTGGGGGTGAAACGTAGTGATCTTGTGTGTGTTTGTTTTAAGGCACTTTGTAAGCTGATATTCATGTTCGTAAGGCTGTTCTTGATGTCGTCGCTCCATCTTTTGCGTGATCTTCCTCTTGCCTTGTACTCATTATACTTTTTCTGTGTGGCTCTCTGTGGTAGGCGATACCAGGGCATTCTGGTCAGGTGTCCAAACCATTTAATCTGTTGTTCTTTTATGAATTGCATAACTGGTTTCACATCCAGTCTTTTCTGATTTCTTCATTTCTAATTTTGTCTCTTATTGTCACACCTGCAGCTCTTCTAAGACACCTCATCTCTGTCGTTATGATTTTCCGCTCACTAGCTGCTGTTATTGGCCATGTTTGACACTGGTAACATAGTGTTGGCCAGAAAATCATTCTTACGAGATTTGCTTGTTAGCGGTATCTCTTTGTGTGACAACAGTGGTGTTAACTGTCCCAGTACTTGGTTAGCTTTTGTGCAACGATTGCTGATTTCGCTATCGATATTTCCATCTGCTGTGAAAATTGCTCTAAGTATTTGGCCTCAATTGTTTGTTTTATGTCTACGTTCTGGAGTTTATTGTAAGGCTTTCTGGTTGTCTACTTATTGCCATTGTCTCTTTTTATTATATTTATTTTCATGTTGTACTCCTCACCCTTAATGTTAACTAAGCTCAAATGGTTTTGGAGAGATTCTTCATTTTCTGCAATCAGTACTTGGTCGTCTGTTGGATGAGGACATTAAAATCGATGTTGAATCGATCAAGCGATTTAGGCAGTTTGGAGTTACCCGTTGTACAAGTCGAACTGGATGCCTGCGAAGCAGTAAGAAAGGGGTGTATAATCAGCGAGCCACAGGAACCATCAGTATACATACTCTTCGATATCTGTTGGGGAGACTGAGCACCTATGGGTCTGCCCGGAGTGCAATGACGTCAGTTTAGTAATCAATAACCAATAACCGGTGTTGTCAACCACCCAGTCTTGACGATAAGCAAGACTGGATCAGCAGCCACGAACCTCAGATATACTTTCGAATGCCGTCTGGAGACGACACGCAGAGCTGCGATCAAGACCATTTACAACCAATAGGTTCACCAGCCCAGTCTTGACGACATATACGCACAGACTGCGATCAAACATTACACCTCAATTAGCTTATACATGCCCGTCTTGACGACGTATACGCACAGACTCCGATCAAACATCACACCTCAATTAGCTTATACATGCCCGTCTTGACGACGTATACGTACAGACTGCGATCAAACATCACAACTCAATTAGCTTATACATGCCCGCCTGTTTCAATTTGGACGCTCTGTGTTTCAGAATTGACAATGCGATTATTTAGAGAGAACCACGAAAGTACATCTTTCGTTTGGTTTATCTTTGCACAAGAGGTTGATCCATGTATGATGGTCATCCAGTTCTTCCTGTCGTTTATTAGCAATTTCATCCCTGCCTGAACACCATGATGTCATTCATAAATTAGTGTCATTTCATACCCTTACAGTTGTTGCGTGGTAATCATTATGGTAAATACGTTGAATAGTACCGGAGATCCCAGTGGACAGTTGGTGAAATTGTTCTCTGCGCACAGTACTAATTGACAAACATTAGTACCACTTTTCTCCCAGAAAGGGCCCTTGCAATCCATCTTATGAGCAGAGAATCGATATTAAGACACGTGACAACTGTGCTCTCTATTGTAGCTATTCTATAATCGATTATATGTTACCGATTTTTGTCAAGTTTCGTCAGGGGTATGAAGTTGATATAAAGAAAACAGAGGTTATGGTTGTCTCCAAGAAACAGGAAACACCCAGTGGCGGCTCGTGGTCATTTTTCTTGGTGGGGTCCGGCAAAAATTTCGGAAAAATTGTGGGTTTTTTTAGTATTTACTATTTCTTGTCTATTTCGGGAAATTATTATCCCCCCTCTCTCTCTCTTCCGTCGAGCGCGTGATCACCGCTTAGACTGTTGTACCAGATTTCCCCATAAATTCTGCTTTCATGTGGAAATCTGATTCATGCAGCCTTAGCATGGGTGTATTTCGTCACATCTTTGGCGCCATTTGGAGCTCTGGTGCTTATCCTTCGGCGATGTGTCCGGTTTTAGCCAGCGTTTACTGGGTTCGCTCTCCGTCGCCTCAGGCTGTCCCCAGCCAACCTGCAAGGCAGCAGGCTGCTATTTTCTTTTAGGGTAGCTACCCTTAGACAACCTTCCCTCTCTGGTTGTTGAGCGTCATCTTCCCAGTTTACCAGTCGTTTTTTTTGGCCTGCTTGGTTTGCCTGCCGTCCAGTTTTGTGTACAGTTTGCCCCACTAGCCTTTGATTGTCCCTAATAAACTACAAGGCAGTAGTAGTTATCTGCTTGAGACACGGTTATTGCTCTCTGGATGGAGACCCCATCTTCGAGGCTCGCCACCTTGTGTTTCTTTTTGGTGCCCATTCGCCCATTTCTGCTTGGGCCCTCGTCCACCGACTGGGCCCGTCCCTTTTTTCCTGTCACTTGTGCTCACATTGTTCTATGGGCGATTCCGTACCAATTTCTATCTCACTGTGCACAGTTTATCACCATTCGGTAGGAACTTTGCACTGGATTCAAGCCTCTGCTGCGCTTTCCAGTTTTTCTGCACAATTGGGTCGTCCGCTCACCCCTACGTTTGCCACGCCTTTTCGTCGCTCCATCATCAGCACCGTGCATGTCTGTCCCCACCGGTGGCGTTTGCTGTGGTTGATGGCTACGTCCTGTAAAGGATATGCAACGATTTTCATCCTATATGTAGTGTACAGTGAAAGAAAAGAAATTATTCACTTCTGTTGTATTCTTTGCGTGATAAAGGCAATTTGGTCGAAACGTTTCTGTGTGTTGTCATAGTTTTTGTATTTTGTAAATCTCTAGTACTTTGTAATTTGTTAATAATGTTTTTACGTTT
The DNA here is from genome assembly GCA_020796225.1 of Arion vulgaris. Classification (NCBI taxonomy): domain Eukaryota; kingdom Metazoa; phylum Mollusca; class Gastropoda; order Stylommatophora; family Arionidae; genus Arion; species Arion vulgaris. Next base: position 26,522,484 of record CM036767.1, read on the forward strand.
TTCGCTCAACTCAGTTGACAACTGTACGAAAAAAAAATTGGTACATTTGTACAATCTCACCATTTAAAATGGTAAACTATCTAACCTAGATCAAGTAACGTCAGTCGACCGGTCAGATTTTACGGATAGCGGACGTACAGGGGAACCAAGCTTAAAAGTCACGAATGTCGGGGTATTTATTGCTGTAGACAAGATGTATTAATGCAAGTATTATTGCGCCAACTTTACCCAATAGGTTTATCTGCGCTCGCTTGGCCTCTTGTACGGAGTTTACCATAATCTTCCCATGTATCGTCACGATGCGTTACAATGTTTTTCAGAGACACCTGCCGAGACCTTTAATTTGTACTGGATCTCTGCTGGTTTTCCAGTTTTCCTGCATATCTAGATGGTTCGCTCACCCCTACGTTTGCCACGTCTTCCCGTCGCTCCATCACCAGCACCTTGCTTTTCTGTCCCGCCTTTGGGCTCACCTGTGTATCGTCCGTATGTGTGTTTGCTCTACTTTGGTGCCTGCCCCACCGTATTTATCGGGTTTCTCACCGTGCTCACATTTACCGTGTCTCGAGACTGCCATGACGCGCAGCCCGACTCGGGCTCATGGTTCCGAGTTTCGCCTCATGTGGGCCCACGTCTCTGCTCTTCATGCACCTCTCCTCCCTTCATGTTCATTTGTACAGCCCTTCCCATCGACCGGGAAGCTGATAATTGTGGTGCGACCGTTGATTTGTTAGCGAAACACGTAAAAACAAAGTACTATAGTTTTACAATATACAGAAACAGTAACGATATCCAGCAACGTTTCGACCCAAAGACCTTTATCAAGCAAACGATACAACAAGAATGACGAATTTCGAGGAACACTACAAATGGACGATTACATATGGAAACCATTCAAACCTATCTAATGAAAATCTGGGAATAAAAACGAATAACGAAATGAGTGAAACACAAAACCAGAAGTGGAAAAGAAGAGAAACAATAAAGTGAATATATAACATATATATGAAGCAAATACACATATAGATTGCAAGGCATGAGATGAGAAAGTACTAAGAAGCATAGGAATGTAATGCGTTGAGTCCAAGAGGTCGCAAGGTGCCATACAACGAAATAAAACGGTTCTCCAGGGTAAATCGACTGCGATCATCAGAGGAACATGATCGGATGGCTTTGACCTGGACATCACAAGCACCTGAATGGCCAGTATCATTGAAATGAGTGGCTACAGGGGTGGCAGAGCATTGGCGTATATCGCGCAAGTGTTGGGCAAATCGGTCACTGAGCCTCTTGCCGGTTTCCCCAATATAGGCTTTGTTTCACCGTTTGCAGGTGATGGCATAGATGATATTACGGGACTCACACGTGAAACTGTCTTGAATAACATACGTGGCTTTTGGAAAAGAAACAGTACGAGTCTGTCTTACATGTGCACACGTATAGCAGCGTTCGACGGCCACACTGGATGGTGCCAAAGTGACTGGATATTAGGCTTGAGGCGACTGTGCACCAACATATCCTTAAGACTTTTGTCCCGTCTGTACGCCACCAAAGGATAGTGTTGGAAGACTGAACGTGTCTCAGGATCAGACTGAAGAATAGGGAAATGATGGAATAAGACCTTTTTCACCAGGGAACTATGAGGGTGGAAAGTTAAGATAAATTTAACCCTGTCAGAATTGGAAGTTCTATGTTGGTTGGAAAGGGTCTCCTGGCGAGCAATGAGCTGAACCCGATGCATGGCAGATGTAAGCACATTCTCCGGGTATAGGCGCTTGCGGAAAAAATCAAGCATCTCGTGAGCTCTATCGAGAAAATCATCGTCCTCGCTACAGAGGCGACGAAGGCGTAAGAGTTGAAAGAAAGGTAAAGAGTCACGACAAGCCTGGGGATGGGTAGAGGTATACAGAAGAGCCCTTCCTGGTACACTGCTGTTTTCTTACGTTTCATCAAATATTCGGGCAGATTTTTATCGAACATCGGCTAGGAGAGGAGTGCATTTTGTTCATTAATTTTGTACATGCATTGCTTTTCCGTGCTTGCACTACTACCACTACCTGTAGCTCTCCCTTGATCCCTACCCGCTTAGCCAGACAGGAACCAATGTCTGTTTCCAGGGTCACCACGTGGAGGTGGGGTAGGATCTTGATTAGTCCCAACTCACTAATCCTGGCGCGACGTTGTCCCCATGTACCTTTGACCCCAATATTTATATAGATGTCATTGCTCGTAACTTTAAACCCATTGTTTCACCACACGACGACATCCCATTGGTCAGATAATAACGAAATCATATGGAGTCTTGTCTCTATCATTTTTTTCTTTCTTTCTGTCTTTCTTCGCTAGGATCATCATCGTTGCACTTCGATGAATAGCCATGTGTGATCCGATCTCTTTATTACACAGGAAGATCTCAGCAGCAGTATTCGAACTCCGCAGACCAGCGAGGGTTCCCTGTGTAATTTTGAAGATGGTGAAATTTGTGCACAAATTTTATCTCATTATTTTTAAAAACTGAATTTTGTCTGGGAAGCGACTTTTCAGCATACTCTATCGATTTTAAAATACCAATGATTTTGTTACGTGCTTAACTTTAACACGGGACCTACATTTAATCGTCCGTCTCCATTAGGACTAGGAACTCGATGCCACCTACATTGAGACCAAGGCTCTGGAAAATATTCCGATCGTTTCACACGAGAAACGAGCCGTGTAGTCTACCTTTGGAGCGAGAGATGATCTTTATCGTCGTCGGTTTTCTGTCACACCAGATCGTGATCTTGAAAGTGTGGTATGCTACGTATGTGTGCCATAACGATCATAGCCTGATGAAACCGCCCATATTTCTAATGGAAGTTCTCGGAGTACATAATTTCCCCACTTAGTTGTCCTTGCATGGCTAGAACAGGTCTTGAAACGTGTAATCTTCTCGTCCATGGCTAATATAAGCTCTGGCAAGGTGGTGGTTATCTGTCGTGACTTTTGCCATGCATTTACCGTTCTTCTTTGGATAGTCAAATGGCTTCCACCTGTTACACCACAGTGAATGTACCTATGTTCTGCTGCCTATGTTGATGGATTGAGTCATAAACGGAATGTTGTGACCTGGTCCAGCCTAGAGAGTTGATAGACATTGCATTTTATTGTATCTGAGTGATCTGTCATTTAAGAGGGATTTAAATAGTTTTGTCAACTTCAAACGTTGCTCATATGTCGTTTATGTGCATTGTACACTGCATTGACAATTTCCTGAACAATGAATGTTAAACAGGGGAATCTACTCTGTTATCCGGAACTGAGATGAGGCGTAAACATGTCAGAAGGCGAAGAACGAGTTGTTGACTGTGGTGATTCAAGTACTCCTCCCCCTGCATCATCAAGTGAAACAGCAGAATCAGATTCCAAGACCGAGCCAGATAGTCCTAAATTACCTGTATCACCAGCTCTCAAACAGAAGTCGAGCTTTAAAGGTTAACAATAAATCATAGTCTTAGATCAGTATATAAGATAACATTATACATATATTTAATATTATGATATATATTAATTATATTAATATTAATTGTTACGGACGACTAGTACTTTAAAAATTAACTTCTAGTACTAGTGTAATAAAATAAGTTGTTAACAATGTTAATCAAAATTGACCTTATAATTTCTTAGATTACTGACGTGATGATCCACTTTCGTTTATTTCTTAAGCAAATATATTAATACTTATTGTCCTATACTATACTCATACAGATATTTAAGATATAACTCTAACTTACTAACGGTCTTGTGGAGTAACATGTTTTTTAACACCTCCCCCTCCGTCAAGAGCTGTTTAGTGTCTAATGCGGACTATCAACCAATGAGTGTAAATCAATCTCAGATCAGCTAGATGCTTCAATGAAAAGTTCTGTAATGTTGCAACAGATAATTTAAAACTAATTTCTCACCCTTAATTTCTCCATCTTGTTTTCAATGGAATATAATTAAGTTCTAAACAATACTCCACTGATTTTCATTTTAGTCTGTCTTAGACCTCCATTCTCATTTCTTTCTCATGTTCCTATCAAGCACATGCTTTGTTAGAGAGCCAATATATCATTGATTAGTGCACTTGCTTCATATGGGCATGGTCCCAGGATCAAATTCCATAGTCGGGCTGGGTTTCTTTTCCAACTTTAATATCTCTTAGGTCAGTCTAGCGTCAGTTGAGTACCAGAGAAATACTGGGAAGTATAGACAGCCAGCGTGTGGTTGACCTCATTGTGTGTCATTGGTGAAAGAAAAACACAGACCTAAAATCATATGCTTTCATTATATAACATGGCATGAAAGCATGTTATTTACTTTACTTTTTTACATAACGTTTTGTTCTATTGTTGACTCGTCTCCTTGGGATATACACATACACTAACTGGTAATTCAGAATATAGGAGTCATGGAGCTGCATGATGAAAGATTGATTAGTCTGTACATCTATCCTGGTGGCCGCAGGCACAATAATGTAGGATATAAAATGGCGCCAGGGTCGGTGAGCAGGCACTGACCAAGACCCTACCCCACCTCCATGGGGTAACCCTGGTAGCAGACTAATATCTGGCTAAGCGGGTAGGGATTAATGGAGAGCTACTCTGGTATAAGTTGAAGGGTAGGTGCATTTACATGTCTGATTCGAGATCTGATCGCAATACAGATGATGAGAATCTCAGAAAATGCGCCTACACATCTCTCCTGTCCGATAGTCAAAGAAGACTATTCTCTCTCTCGCGATCACCACCCAGACCGATGTACCAGATCTCCTCATAAATTCTATTAATGTGGAAATCTGATTCATGCAGCCTTAGCATTGGTGTGTTTTACATCACATCTTCAGCACCATTTGGAGCACTGGTGCTTATCCTTTGGTGATGTGTCCAGTTTCAGCCAGCGTTTACTCGGTTTGATCTCCGTCTTTAGCCATCTAGTGTTTTTTAATGGTGTGGGTAGCTAGCCCCATGCCCAACCTCCTTAGTCGCCTCTTACAACATGCGTTGCAAGTCTTCTTCTTTGCATTCGTACTTTATGATCAATCTTAATCACTCTGTGATATGTTTGATCTTTGCCAAGAACGTGTATACGGTTGCACATTGGTTTGGTAGGCCCCTAAACACACAGACTTCTACACGTTTAGGACATATGCATCCGATTGCAGCCAAACCTCCTTAGTCGCCTCTACGACATGCATGGCAGGTAACAGTGGTTCTATTCTTTACACCCCAAATTTGGGCCCGGTAACCACTTGGGCGGTGTGTTGCAGGTAACAATGGTTCTATTCTTTATACCCCAATTTATGCCCAGGTAACCACTCAGGCGAGAAGACTATTCAAAGTGACGCCCGCATGGTTGTTGGGGCCCGAATTCGAGGTAAAAATAGAACCACTACTACCTACCACATGCTGTTTACAGCGAAAGTGGAGGTTTGATGTGGAATTAGCTACCCACCCTGTAAAAACACTTAGCTTTAAATAACTACGGCCAAGCGCATGAAAGCTTGCAAGGCCTTGGTTGTGGACCTATGCTTCCTTGGAGGTAAAAGGGTGAAAGAAGAATTAATTTATCCTGGACAATTGCTGGATAGTATATAGTAGAATGTTTTTAGAAGGTCCTTTCAGAAGAACAGCATATCATGTTTGTTCTGACAACTAGTTAATAAATATTATAGATTGACAATAAAGGAATTTATGACAAATCCACATGTATTTATTTTCTTTAAAAAGTTGAAATTCTACTGAAGCCAGCAGGGAATGCACCAATAATGAAAAAGAAGAAATGGGCAGTGGAGCGGACTAAGACATTTTCGAGTGTTGCAGAGTTCATTAAAAAATACATCAAAATTGAACAAACAGAATCCTTGGTATGTTTGCTTCATAATGAATGAAGATCATTTATGTTTACATATTATATCAACAAATTAATTGTGCAGGTTTTCTGTAATGTTCCATTCGTCTTACCTTTCAGGTTTGAAATATTAATTGTAAATCATATTGAGTTGACCATATAATAATATTGAGATATGAAACTGACAGTTAGCCATATATATATAGTAAATATAAGAAAGCTTTTATTAAAGATGACACTTTTCAAAGTTGGTACTGGTGGTAATGTTATAAATGCTTTCATCAGTTCATTTAATGAAGCTAGGGTAATAAATATTGATTGCATTGGCTTGTCTATGTGTTTAACTAAACAACATTTTGTACTCATAGACAAGCAAAACTACTTTTGCTATCATAAATACACAAAAACACATGACAATTTAGTGCAAGTTCAAAGTGGTAGTTGTTGTTTATTGTCTTTGGAATAATTTATACAATTTAATGCAAGAATTATGTTATTGTGTAAGTGGATTTCATTTCTTCTTTCTTCTTCTTCTGCATTCTCACTAGATTGGGATTTCGGATTCTCTAATAAAGGCAGCCGTATGTCTCAGATTATCAGCCACGCCATACAGTTTGTCTTGGACGCTGGTGTAAATGGGCCACCTCTTTCTTCTCAAGTCTGCATACTGGGGGCAGTTCTGTAGAATATAATTCCTATGATTTCTGCTTCCCATTTGTGCCGACCTCTTCCCGCAGTAAGTTTTGGCCACCCTCATGATGGTAGGTCTGACATTCTTTCTGCGTGGCTAAATCTCCGAGGCAGATTGGCGACCGTAGAATCCGTTATCTCATTCCTCATTGTGAGAGATCATTGTACCATGTTATGCACCTTACGGCCTGGTGCAACCGTTTTCTGGAAGCATTTGTTTTGGGTTAGCATTCCCTAGCGGACATGTGCATCCGATTTCAGCCAAACCTCCTTAGTCGCCTCCTACGACATGCGTTGCAGGTAACAGTGGTTCTATTCTTTACATCCCAAATTTGGGCCCTGGTAACCACTCGGGCAGGATTTCATTTTAACTCAAGCATCCTGAGCAACAAATAAATCTAACCAGGAGGAACTCAAAATTGAATAAAACTAGCAAATAAGAATGATAAAATATAAATATTTTGGACTTAAAAAGAGACGGAGGGCTGTCAAAAACAATTATGGAGGTAGACATTCTAGCAGCGAGGAGACGGAAAGACCACAGAGATGATGAATTCAGAATGTGATAGATAATTTGAGCATGACGGCTACAGAGGTATGATCAAGAAATATCTGGCCAGCAATGGCGGAATGCGGAGGACCATTCAGAGTCAGAACTGTTTGATTCTGAACACGACTTTGCTAGCGCATTTCCGACATGTTTGGTCGGGTATTTTCCGGTTTCGCTTGCCGAGCTACTGAGTTAGTGCTTGAGCAATGCTGTGAACTGACTGTTACATGGAATGCTTTTGCTGTGTCAACCGTGCGTTTGTTGTGTGTATTCAGAAAATGCCGGACAGCGGTTATGACGAACAAGCTCAATCTGCCGTATGCAGTTATATTACGAGTGCAGAAAGCTGGATTTTGTCATGATTTTGAAGGGATATTGATGTTCTCTTCAACAAGAATTGCAATTCAAGTGATGAACAGTTTTGTGTTGCTACATTAGCGACTGGCCATATGCATTTTATGCGGTGCATGTTTTTTTTTGTATGCTTACGCATCTGCTTCATTCTGGAATTAGTTCACACAGGAAACATTTCACAGTTGTTAGCATTTCGTGTGATTTTCATTGGCACAGGAATGGAGCAATTATGGGGTGACCCTTGCAGTGAAGTTGGAACCGTTATGACTATGAACGATCTGGCTTATGAGAAACATTCTAAAGGTATGTTAGGATGACAAAGCTGCTCTGGACACACAATTGGATGATGATGTTCTGTGCTCTTACTACTAATGGTCTTCTTCTTCTACCTCTTCTTCACCTTTCAACTCACAGGGAGCACAGGTCTTCAAAGCTTCTTCCAGCTGTTCCTCTCTTGCCATCCCTTCCAATTCTTTCTATGTTTTACCTATCCTTTAATATCAGCCTCCAGTTCTCTTCTCCAGGTCTGTCTAGGCCTTCCCTACTCCTCTTTCCCTGTGGGTTCCAAAACAGTGCCTGTCTTGCAATGCTTCCGGTTGGTCTTCTCAATGTATGTCCTATCCATCACCAGCGTCTGTTCCTGAGCTCTTTCTCCACTGATACCTGCTTAGTTCTTTCTTCTAGTTTCGTATTGTTGTACTATCCATGTTTGTTGAAGTTGTTGGCTTACTTTTTCTATGGGGTGGGGTAGCCAGCCCCACCCTCCCCCCTCCTTAGTCGTCTCTTACGACAGCATATTCTTTCCTCCCCTTACAGACCTCGGCAGCACACAACGACTAATGGTCTTAATATTTGATAAATGGAATGTACAGTTCTAACTCTTGCAATTCTTTAAATACATATCTACCAAAGACTAAGAGCTCAGTTTGATAATTATTCTCAAAATTACTTGAGTTGTGACACTTAGCTTTGCTTTGAAGTTAAAAAATCTCATGTACTATCACTGAGATCTGCATATGTTAGAAATAGATCACTGTCTACATCATTATTCACCAAAGTGCAATGATGATGGGCATATCAATAAATCAATCTAGTCACAGTACATATCTGCGATCAGATTAGACTCACGGTTAAAAAACATTGAAAAAGTAGATTAATTTGTGAACATGTTTCCATGGACTGCATTGAATTTTATTTGCACATAGAAAGGAGAAAATAACAAAATCAGTCAAATGAGATTTTTAATAAGGAAAACCTTTTTTTTGTCAACAAATAAAATAATGTAAAAGCAGAACAAAATCTTTTGCAAAGTCATTGAATAAATTTGGAATTGAAATATAAAAAGATTTTGAGAGCTGCAGTAGTGTAGCTGTAAGTGAACTCACTTCTTAGGCGCATGGTCTGGGTTAAATTCCGCAGTCGCCCGAGTGGTTACCGGGGCCCAAATTTGTGGTGTAAAGAATAGAACCACTGTTACCTGCCATGCGTGTCGTAAGAGGCGACTAAGGAGATTGGGCTGAAATCGGATGCACGTCCCCTAGGGAATGCTAACCCAAACAAATGCTTGCAGAAAATGGATGCACCAGGCCGTAAGGTGCACTACATGGTGCAACGACCTCACAGTGAGGAATGGGATAATGGATTCCACGGTCGCCAATCTGCCTCAGAGATTTAGCCACGCAGTAGGAATGTCAGACCTGCCATCACGAGAATGGCCAAAGCTTGCGCGAAATAGGTCAGGACAAACAGGGAAGCAGAAATCATAGGAATTATATCCTACAGAACTGCCCCCAGTATGCAAACTTGAGGGGAAGGAGGTGGCCCACTTACACTAGCGTCCAAGACAAACTGTATGGCGTGGTTGATAATCTGGGGCAGACGGCTGCCTTTATTAGAGAATCCGAAATCCCAATCTAGTGAGAATGTAGAAGAAGAAGAAATTCCACAGTGGCAGTAGAATATTTTTCCAATCGTAACAGCTCACAGGTTGACCTAGCCTTAATTGGGTACCAGGAAAAGCAATGGGAAGTAACGACAGCCGGTGTGATGTTGACCACATCATCCATCATGTGTCGATGGTCAATGAAAAATACGGGCCTAACACCATATTCCTCAATATATCTTGAGGTAGGAAAAAGCGTTTCTTATAGAAAGATTTTAGAATTCTTTTTGTCTATCTCAATATCTACATAGACAACTTGAAAAGCACATTCAAAACCTTCTGTATTCCAACCACTATCACTACATCAGTATATTACAAGCCTACTGATGCACATAGTTTTCTCCTTTATACTTCTTCCCATCCCTGGGCTTGTCGTGACTTTGTCATTCTCGCAGCTCTTGCGCCTTCGTCGCCTTTGTAGCGAGGATGATGATTTTCTTGAGAGAGCTTGAGATGCTTGATTTCTTTCGCAGGCTCCTATACCCGGAGAGGGTGCTTGTCTCGGCTATGCATCGAGTTCAGAAAATCACTCGCCAGCAGGCCCTCACCTTCCAGCATAGGACTACTAACTCTGACAGAGTAAAACTTATCTTAACTTTCCACCCCCATAGTTCACTGGTGAAAAATGTTTTATTCCGTCATCTGTCTATCCTTTAGTCAGATCCTGAGACCGTTCTGTCTTCCCCAACTATCCTTTGGTGGCTTACAGACGGGACAGAAGTCTTAAGGATATGTTGGTACACAGTCGCCTTAAGTCCAATATCTAGACTCATTTTGGCACTGTCCAGTGTGGCCGTCGGCGTTGCAACACGTGTGCTTATGTGATACAGACGCATAATGTATCTTTTCCTTTAGCCACGTTTCTTATTGACGATGGTTTCACATGCGATTCCCGTAATCTTATCTATGCCATTATCTGTAAGCCGTGTAACAAGGCTTATATCGGCGAGACAGGCAAGAGGCTCAGTGACCGATTCGCCCAACACTTGCACGACATACGCCAATGCTCTGTGACCCTGTAGCAACCCATTTCAATGATACTGGCCATTTAGGAGCTCATGATGTCGAGGTCACAGCCATCCGATCATTTTCCTCGGATGATCGCAGTCGATTTGCTCTGGAGAATCGGTTGATTTCTTTGTATGGTACCTTGCACCACGTGGCTCAACGATTACATTCATATGCTTCTTAGTACTTTCTATTCCCATGCCTTGTAATCTATATGGGTATATGTTGCATGTATTCAAGTTATATATTTACTAGATTTTTCATTGTTTCTCTTCCGTTCTATTTCTAGTTTTTATGTGTGTTTTTGTGTTACATTTATTTCATTATTCATTTTTATTCCCAGATTTTTATTAGAAACGTTTGTATTTGGTCGTCCATTTTTTTTTTTTAAAATTTGTCAGTCCTGTTGTTCGTTTGCTTGATAAAGGCCTTGTTGGTCAAAACGTTGCTGTGTTTTGTCATTGTTTTTGTAATTTGTAAAACTACAGTACTTTGTGATTACGTGTTTTGCCAATCAAATAGTTTTACTGCATTCTCATATATATTTTGTATTCCAACCAAAGCTTCTGCCATAAGTATCCACAAATATTGTCTATTTTTTAAATGTTTTTCTTATTTTAAAATGTTTACTTACAAAAACCTCATTGTTTTATCAATTTATTTAATAACTTTATTAGATTACATTGTATCACTGTTTACAACCTTTCCCATGTGCTTTAATTCTATGGCTGGTATGGAGCAATGTTTCTATTCTTTGCTTATCAAACTCTTACTTCTACACATTGTAAATGTCCAGAATGATTGTGTTAATTACCTTCATGTCTGGGCTTGCTGATAACCAAGTTGATAACACTCTGTACTCGTGACTACATGCCATGGAAATTCTGGGGTTCAATGCCAACTAGGAAAAATAAATGTGCACAAGGTACGCTGTTGGACCACTGAAAAACCTGATCCTTTACAAGGGATCTAAATTACAATTACCTCTGAAATTGAAGTAGGGCTCACCTGAATGGTGAGGGACACTGGTGATAAGGAAAGCAAGTCTTCATGCAAAAATCAGAGTTGTCATATTAGGCGCCATGAATATGCCTAAATTCATAGCGGGCAATAACAAATATGAATAATAAAAATCAAACTACGGGGGTGAGTCAATAAGTAAGCCACAAAGTTCTGTGGGATGGTAGGTAAATTTAGTTGGTGTTTTCTAAAGGTGTCATTAGGTGACAGCAACATCGAACTTTATATTCCGTCTGTCAGGTGGCGCTAGGTGTCTCATGCACATGCACAGAGCATAAATAAAATGGCGACTGTACTTACAGAGGGTGCAACCAAAGAGCAACGTGATGTTGTGCGTTTTTTTGTGGGCAAAGGACATTCATTAGGAAATGCTTCCTGTTTATATTGACAAATGTTTTCCCAGAAACGGTGCATAGCTGGATAGATAACTTTTCTCAAGGACGCTCTAAAATTGTTGATGAAATCCGATCTGGTTGTCCTGTTGAGATTGCAGCAGAAGCATCCGTGCAGCGTGTGGAGAAGATTAGAGGTGACAGGCTAGTAGCGATAGACTCTATAGCATCTGCAATAGGGTGCTCACATAGTTCAGCATACAGCATAATGCATGATCGATTGAAATTTAAGAAAGTGGGCTCATTGTGGGTACCCAGACAATTGAAGGAGGAACACAAAATTAACCGATTTGGACTGTCCTTGCATCATCTCTGTCGATACGAAGATGAAGGAGAAGACATGCTGAACAGGATTGTTACTGGGGATGAATCATGGGTGCATCATTACCAGGCCGAATCAAAGCGAGCTTCAATGCAGTGGAAACATCCTTCTTCGCCTTGTGTCCAAAAATTCAAGGATATGCCATCAGCAGGGAAGGTTATGCTGACGGTGTTCTGGGATTGTCAAGGGGTGTTTTTAACCAATTTCAAGAAGAAAGGTGACAATGTGAGTTCTGAATCGTACTTTCTGAATCGTACTGTGAAGTTCTATTGATGCGTCATGATGCAATCTCGAAAAAACAACGTCCAGGACTGCTGACTAGAGGAGTGCTGCTTATTGAAGACAATGCAGACCACATACGGCTCGATTAACTCAGGAGAAAATTAACCAACTAAGGTGGGAAGTTCTAGAACATCCATCTTGCAGTACCGACTTAGCCCCTAACGATTTCCACCTTTTGGTCCACTGAAAACCCACCTTGACGGAAGACATTTGGCAAATGACGCCGAAGTTGAATGTGAAGTGAGAACGTGGTTTAGAAAACAGGGCCCACAGTTCTATGCAGCCGGTTTGGGAGGATTGATAAAACGATGGGATAAGTGCATCAATGTTGGTGGAAATTATATTGAGAAATAAAGGGACAATGTATGTATAAAAATAAACTGGTTTCAAGTTGTTATCATGTTTAGTTATTTTTCTACAGCCATTTGTGGCTTACTTATTGACTTCCCCTCGTATTATGTTCTTCAATATGTGTAATGATATTTGATACTACAATTTATATCAATAAACAAACTCTACATTATAATATTTGAACTGCATTAAAATACATTATACATTAAAATACAATATTTTGAAGATGACAATGGTTCGGCCACATAAGCAGATTACCAACAGACAGTATACCTCAAAGAGCAATTTTATTTCGATACAGGGGATACAAAGCAAAAGGCTGTCAATGTAAAAGGTGGATCTCAGAAATAACAGAGGCAGCCAAAAACACTGTTTATGAAGTGCAAGCAAAGAAGTCTCTTCTTATCCTGACGCTGTGGAGCAAAATGGGATTAGAGAACAAGAAAAAAGTCGGATGTCAAAACAGTTATAAATTTAAAGTTATAAAATGAATATAACATGCATAAACAATACAATGAATTGACAAATGTAAGACATTGTTAAATCACTCCATCATTTATCTTTTCTCCAGTTCCTGTATGTGAACCAGTCATTTGCTCCATCTCCTGATACAGAAATAGGTTCCATTTTTGATGTAAGTTTTCTTCTAGTAAAACTCTGACTAAATGAAATGTCTGCTGTGTGAGGTCACTTAACAAAGTAGTGTGATTACAATTAACATGTTATTGATTACTAAACTGACCTCAGCACTCCAGGTATACCCAATCTGTGCTCAGTCTTTCCCAACAGATGTTGAAGAGTATCCATGCTGATGGTTCCTGAGACTCACTGGTTAAACACCTTTTACATTCTGTCCCTCAGGTGTTCTATCCTAATTGTTTAGTGTTTTAATTAAAGCTTTCTTCAGTTGCGGTATAGATGTGTCATCAATTGCTGTTTAAGTTTCTAATATCTTCATTGCACCTCAGACATGTCCATAGGTGTCTCCAATTTCATTCGCAATACCTCGAACAGCTACTAATCATACCAGTTCAATGTTGATTGATAACATCAATACCTGTTGGGCTGTATTTTCTGGCACTTCATTCTTCAATCTAAACTCTTGCAATCTGCATTGACATCAATTGGTTTATTGAAAATCCTGGTTGCAACGATTGACATCAATTGGTTAGAAAATCCCACTTGTGTTGACAGCAGTTGACATCAATTGGTTTATGAAATCCACCTGTGTGTTGCAATCTAGCAGTAGTAAGACATGAATTGGTTTATATGAAAATCCCACCTGTGTGTTGCAATCTGATTGCTGATATGAATTGGTTTATAGAAATCCACCTGTGTGTGCAATCTAGCAGTAGTAAGACATGAATTGGTTTTATGAAATCCACCTGTGTTGCAATCAGCAGTATAGACATGAATTGGTTTATATGAAAATCCCACCTGTGTTGCAATCTAGCGTAGTAAGACATGAATTGTTTATGAAATCACTGGGTGCAATCTAGCAGTAGTAAGACATGAATTGGTTTATGAAATCCACCTGTGTGTTGCAATCTAGCAGTAGTAAGACATGAATTGGTTTATAGAAAATCCCACCTGTGTGTTGCAATCTAGCAGTAGTAGACATGAATTGGTTTATATGAAATCCCACTGTGTGTTGCAATCTAGCAGTAGTAAGACATGAATTGGTTTATATGAAAATCCCACCTGTGTGTTCAATCTAGTTATAATGTTCTAATTTTCATTGCACTCAACATCTCCACTAGGTGCTGCAATCTCAGTTGACATAATTGGTTTATATGAAAATCCCACCTGTGTGTTGCAATTGCATAGTGACATAATTGGTTTATATGAATCCACCTGTTGTGTTGCAATCTAGCAGTTGACATCAATTGGTTTATATGAAAATCCCACCTGTGTGTTGCAATCTAGCAGTTGACATCAATTGGTTTATATGAAAATCCCACCTGTGTGTTGCAATCTAGCAGTTGACATAATTGGTTTATATGAAATCCACCTGTGTGCAATCTAGCAGTTGACATGAATTGGTTTATATGAAAATCCCACCTGTGTGTTGCAATCTAGCAGTATGACATCAATTGGTTTATATGAAAATCCACTGTAACAGTGCTGTGCCATGTTGCAATCTAGCAGTAGTAAGACATGAATTGGTTTATATGAAAATCCCACCTGTGTGTTGCAATCTAGCAGTAGTAAGACATGAATTGGTTTATATGAAAATCCCACCTGTGTGTTGCAATCTAGCAGTAGTAAGACATGAATTGGTTTATATGAAAATCCCACCTGTGTGTTGCAATCTAGCAGTAGTAAGACATGAATTGGTTTATATGAAAATCAGCAGTAGTGATGAATTAACAGGTAGTAAGACATGAATTGGTTTATATGAAAATCCCACCTGTGTGTTGCAATCTAGCAGTAGTAAGACATGAATTGGTTTATATGAAAATCCCACCTGTGTGTTGCAATCTAGCAGTAGTAAGACATGAATTGGTTTATATGAAAATCCCACCTGTGTGTTGCAATCTAGCAGTAGTAAGACATGAATTGGTTTATATGAAAATCCCACCTGTGTGTTGCAATCTAGCAGTAGTAAGACATGAATTGGTTTATATGAAAATCCCACCTGTGTGTTGCAATCTAGCAGTAGTAAGACATGAATTGGTTTATATGAAAATCCCACCTGTGTGTTGCAATCTAGCAGTAGTAAGACATGAATTGGTTTATATGAAAATCCCACCTGTGTGTTGCAATCTAGCAGTAGTAAGACATGAATTGGTTTATATGAAAATCCCACCTGTGTGTTGCAATCTAGCAGTAGTAAGACATGAATTGGTTTATATGAAAATCCCACCTGTGTGTTGCAATCTAGCAGTAGTAAGACATGAATTGGTTTATATGAAAATCCCACCTGTGTGTTGCAATCTAGCAGTAGTAAGACATGAATTGGTTTATATGAAAATCCCACCTGTGTGTTGCAATCTAGCAGTAGTAAGACATGAATTGGTTTATATGAAAATCCCACCTGTGTGTTGCAATCTAGCAGTAGTAAGACATGAATTGGTTTATATGAAAATCCCACCTGTGTGTTGCAATCTAGCAGTAGTAAGACATGAATTGGTTTATATGAAAATCCCACCTGTGTGTTGCAATCTAGCAGTAGTAAGACATGAATTGGTTTATATGAAAATCCCACCTGTGTGTTGCAATCTAGCAGTAGTAAGACATGAATTGGTTATATGAAAATCCACCTGTGTGTTGCAATCTAGCAGTAGTAAGACATGAATTGTTTATATGAACCAGGTTCCGACCTGGGTGCAGAATCTAACACTGCCTACAGATAAGACACTGAGGTAGCTAGAAAATCCAGTATCCAGTGTTGCAAATCAGCTGTAAGAATAAACTGTTACTGAATTAGGGCTTAAGGAGAAATCCGACCTGTGTGTCACTAGCGTAGTAAGACTGATGGTTTATACAAACACATGTGCTGTTGCACGGCTTCAAGATCAATACATATCACAAGCGACTATTAAGGTCATGTAAGAGCGACTGAAGAAGAGAAAAGACCTAGTAAATCGCCACGATTTGGATTGACTGGCCTAATTTGGTGTAAAGTAGAACATTTACCTAGGCTGTCAAGACCACAAGAGGTTTAAATGGGATTAGTTCTAAGTAGAAGTCTCTTAGCCACCCTTAAGCATTCAAAGTCACTATCAATGATGATGAATGGTGAAGCACAGCCTGTTAAATGCAGAAAAGCCCGGAATGAAGATGAATGTAATTCTGCAAATTGTTGATGCTTGCTAATGATGACGCTTGCAATACCTGACGCATTGACCGAACCAGCCTCTACCTTTCTGATTATATTCAATGGAGCACTCAGAATGCACACATGAGTGTAGTTTTGTGACTCCAGCCAGAGTAATGCCTTAGTCCCTGTCAGTACCTCCATTATCATGTTACTTGTTGTCATACTAAATGCACCACTGGCTTCCTTCACCTTTATTCTGTATAAGCTTGTAGTGAAGGTCCATGGGGACATTTCGTGGTGAAATACTGATCCATCTGCGTAAACCATGTCACCTTCATTGCAGTTTTAATTAATGATGGCCTTGACGTCTGCATCCAGTGCCACATGATTCTTCTCTCTGCAACCTTTGTCGAATTTAGTGATAGTCGAAAAGGTGTTCCCGTATATTGAAGACACTGGTATCCCTTCTTCCCCAGGGTTGATATTTGTGAGCATGCATACCAGCTAAACAATGTCTACAGTACTGCCAGCCCACAAGTTGCCAAGCTTTAACCAATTTCACTACTGGTGTTGAGCAGCTTGTGCAATGGATGATCCTTTTTAGCACTTATTTTGAGATACGCATGTACTCTAGCTATCTTGAGTCTATATTCCATGGTCGGGAAATCAAGGAGAAACCTCATCGCCACGTAGGGTGTATCCCTAGTGTAACCCAGGATGATACACATTGCTTCATTCTGTATTCTCTCCAGTCACTCAATTTGTGTTTTACTAACAGTGATTAGGGACACTGCATATTCAATGGTTGAAAGAACCAGTACCTGATACAGGATGAAAAGGGAGCCATTGCTTAATATTAGCAGCTGTCATGACTCTCATTGCCTCCAGACCTTTACATGCCTTGACAATGACATACTTAACATGTTCTCTGAAACACAAGCTGCAGTCAAATTTCTCAAACAAAAATTGCACTGATTTAACTCCGGCTATATGAAAACCGCCCAGCCTCACAACAGGTGCACATGCGTTAACCGTGTAATTATTAATGAGTCATGTTACTGCTGCTTCTGTAGGATTAACAGAGACATCACAGCAGTCTGTGATGCAGTCAAGTTCCCCTTGTGTCTCACGGCAATCTCATTCCTGTCTATACACCAGAATATCATCAGAAAATGACAATGTTCTACCTCTTCCATCATGTTGTTGTTCTGTGATTGTCATGTGTATATGTTGAATGGAGAGAACAGCTGCTTCTTTAATGGAGAGAACCGCTGCACTCCGTTTAGGAACATGGACATCGGATCCTGCACGTATATGCCCAGGATTACCCCAGGGTTCTCCTCTATCACCCGTGTTGTTTAATATTTACACAGCAAATGTAGCTAAAATTCAGCCAACCGGATTGGGTCGGACATTGACATTTGCAGATATCTTAATATATATGACTGGGTCAGATAGACGAGAGATGGTTGACGACATTCAGAAAACATTGCGTACCATCTCGGGTTGGTGTAGAGAGTCTCGCTCTCAGGTCAATCCTGAAAAAGCGTGTATGTTGTGGTGCTCGTTGAATAATCACATCGTCAAGGCTGACCTACCCTGTGTAATCTTTGATGAACATACCATCGAGCGCAGAGACAGGTTGCGCTATCTTGGAATAACCTTTGATCGTAGTCTATCTTTCAAACACCATATTGAACGGACGATACAACGGTGCAAGCGTGGTCTTGCGCTCTCAAAGTTATGGTGGCCGCACACCTTGAGCAGAGACTACTTGCCATTTTGTTCGATCGACTGGTAATGTTAGTGGTAAATTACGGACTCAGAATTCTTACGATATCAAGATCACAATGTGAATGACTCGAACGGTTCAAAATGAAGGTATGCGTATAGTTCTGGGCTGCACTAGAGATACCTTCATTGTGAAGATGAGATATATGCTTGGCCTTCTGTCACTACGCTCCCGTCATGCAATCACCCAAACCAAGACATATATGCGGGTTACTTCGGATAAGAGATATCCACTACACAAGAACACTAATGATGTTAAGGGCACGTGAATCAAGCGGGCATGTCGTGGATGGCCCAGGCTGAGAGAACAATTGGCCAGGTGACTACGGTTGCACCGTACTCAAAGGGAAGAATGGATCCCAACAGATGGTAGCATGATGAACTATCTCAACGTTATCATTACTCTTGGAAGAGAATGTAGAGATTGGGGCAACATGAAGGCTGATCTCGCAGTTAAGCAGCTGATAGAAGATAATGCAAGGAATGATGATGTTGTTGTATATACCGATGGGTTGGTTCAACGTGGTGAGAAATCCGGCTGGGGTTTCTTGGCTAATGCGCATGGTAGGGTTGTTGCAGAGCGAAGTGGGGCATACAGGACAACTACTTCTAGTATGAGGATGGAGGTTGAGGCCGTTACTGCTGCCCTCCATTGGATTTCTGGGACTTCATTTACTGGGGCAGTTGTTGTATCTGACTCTCAGTCGATGCTTCACAAGATCCAGAAGGGCAGGTGTCGGTATGAGTGGATGTCATCTTTAGAAGTTTCTAACCTCCAGCGGCGTACGTGGATATACTGTCCTTGGCATGCAGGTGTTTACGGTAATGAGAGAGCGGACAGGCTTGCATCAACAGCATCGATTGTTGGGGAGTTGAAGATGGATAAGGGGATATTCTTCGGTCTCTTCGCGACTCTCTGTTGGATGACACTAAAATCGATGTTGAATCCATCAAGCTGTTTGGAGTTACCCGTTGTTCAAGTCGAACTGGATGCCTGAGAGGCAGAGTGAGAGGTGTGTTTAATCAGTGAGCCACAGGCACCATCAGTATGCATACTCTTCTATATCTGTTGGGGAGACTGAGCACCTATGGGTCTGCCCGGAGTGCAATGACGTCAGTTTAGTAACCAATAACAAATATGTTGAATAAGACTGGTGAAAGAGGAGAGCCCTGACAACATCTGAACTGAAGGCAATGCAATAATACAACTGGTAGAGACGATTGATAAACTGATGATATCATACAACATTAAAATCACTCTTCAGTGGATACCAGCACACATATCAGTTAATGAGAATGCAGATAGACTTGCTTCTACTGTGTTTGACCGCTATGAATTCAGGCGTAGCCATGGCGCCTGGTGTGGCGCTTATACTGATTTTTGCGTGAAAACCTGCTTACCGCTTTATTGGTGTCCTCACCATACAGGCGGACCTGCTCCGACTTCAGAGGTATGTTAGACTTGCTAAACTAGGAGCAAGTTTCGAACAAATCAACAACCCAGTCAACATGCTGTCACTGTAAACATTCATACAAGTAGTAATAACAACCTTAAATGTGGATGACTGAACCAATGGGCAAAGAAAACTGTTGGATACATTGTGTGTAAAAAAAAACTCATCCTAACAAAAATGACAACATTGATAAACTGCTGCACAGGGATATTGAATGATTTCCTTGACTTTCTGCTCCTTGTGGAGCATATGGTCTCAACAGTTGTTCTCTACTTTTTCTTGTCTCATTCAGGTCTCATTTTTGTATTACTTCCATGGGGTGCTTAAGTAGACATGTTCTAGAATAATTATTAGATCACCTCTCTGGAACGCACGAGGGAAAAAAATACTCACACTATCAGAAAAGTTCAACGGGACAGAAAATAACCCCATGCACCAAACAATCAACGAACCAACCAAAAACCGCATAAAAAGACACAGCTTCTGTCACTTGTCAAAATCACTCTCTGCAAAAAACATGAACATCCTCTCAAAAGACCCAGCAACTGGGAAATGATAGTACCATTCAACAACACATACCTACAGCCCAACTTCACAGTGATAACAACAATTCCAAATGTAGACAAAAAGGGTGAAGAAACAGGTCCCATCTTGAGAGCAAAGGCACTAGAACACATTGACACCTCATACCCACATCCAGTGGACTCATATATACACAGACGGATCATCAGACAGCAAGGAAAGGAGGGGTTTTTTAGTGTGGTGCCGTCTTGGAGTATGATGATGGTTCCGGAACCATCATCATACTCCAAGACGACACCACACTAAAAATTCAAGTGCCACTGGAGAACTCTCAACAAATTTTAGAGCTGAACAACAGGCAATTGTGGATGCCTCAAAATACTGCAGCAAAGAAACATCCAAAACAACAAACTTGTCTTCCTTTGCGACTGCTTGTCAGTCCTGCAGGCCACACAAAGGGAACCACAAGATAACATGGAAAGAGAGCTGACACTACAGCTAAACAAGCTCTCAGAACACAACAAAATTATTCTCCAGTGGATACCAGCCCACTGTTGCGTACCAGGAAATGAGAGAGCAGACATGCTGGCTAAGGAAGGAACAAAACTTACACAACACAAACACCCAGTGTCACTACCAGAAATCAAGACACATATCAGAAGAAAGTACAAAGAGGTATGGAGGCAACAAACCCACAGCAAACACCCACAAGATCCCATCAGCAGACTAAACAGAAAACAGCACACAACAATCTTTCGCCTAAGAACAGGTCACTGCAGGCTCAACCACCACATGCACAGAATAAAGCCTGCACAGTGTGCATGCCAGACAGAAACACAGACTCCAGAGCACATCCTGCAGTCATGTCCATCATACATACACCAACAAAATGAAACATGGCCTCATGAACAAAGTTTACAGACCAAGCTATGGGAACTCTCGAAGAACTCCAACTGACATGCAGCTTCATAGAGGCAACCCATCTCATGGTTTAGACGAGCATACGAAACCAAATCAAAGAAGAAGAAGAAGAAGAAGAAGATCACATCTGAAGTTGAAGTAAGGCTTGCCTGAGTGGCAAGGGACACTTGTGATTAGGAAAGCAAGTCTTCATGCAAAAACCAGAGGCTTGAATTCATAGTGGGCAAATGGAAAATAATTCGCAGACCTGGTTGAAAAATTCAACAATTTATGGAGAACAGTTAACTTTGAAAGGAAGCTACAGCTATGAGACTGGAAATTGTTTTCTATTTAAGAGATGAGAGATATCCGATTGAATAACATTTTTGTATCACTTCTGTTTCAGTGTTTTGGCAGTGATGGACAACTGGTACTTCATTATTGTCTAACTGAGGCCTGGGGGTAACAGTTACAAGTAACATAGAATCTTCAGTTTTGTTTCTTTGTGTGCTGCCGAGTATTCAGTTTCTGAGTTGTATCTATCGTGGTCAATCATTTTTTAATGTAATGAATGGAAACATTAAGCATGTTATTTTATGTATGCAAAAATATACATGATATGGATGTGTTATGATGAATAGTTTATTAATATCTATACTTCTTCTTTGAACGCTCCATATTGATCACTTGTTAACCACTCTGTGTAATCTGTATGTGATCTCAACCTAATAGCGATTGTACGCTCTGCCAGTTATGACACTTTTTATTTACTAGGTAGCTTCCTAGACCCCTACCTTAGTCACCTTTTACAAAATGTCTTGTAGGTTGTAGTGGTATTATTCTTTTCTTCCCTTGTGGACCCCGCACCACATGGGCAATATCTATAAGTAACATGGTATGGATGTGTTATAATGAATAGTTTATTAATATCTATAAGTAACATGGTATGGATGTGTTATAATGAATAGTTTATTAATATCTATAGATAACATGGTATGGATGTGTTATAATGAATTGTTTATTAATATCTATAGATAACATGGTATGGATGTGTTATGATGAATAGTTTGACAACAACTGCAAATAATATTCATGATTGGAATGGATAGTTGAACAACAACTATAAATAACATGGATGAGTATGATGGATAGTTTGATCAAGTTGATTAATTTAATTAAGTATGACATATTTTGCAATATTGTTATTAACTACTAACATTAATAATAATAATTCCTCTCGTATACGTTACATAGGGCCTGCAAGTAATTTCTCCATACCGCTCTTTCCTGGGCAACTCGCTCAATCTCCTCCATGGAACTGAGACCGATATTTCCTGCCTCTCTCAGCAAAGTTCGTTTCAGGGTCTCCTTAGGTCAACCTCTTTCTTGAACCCTTTGCATCCCACTTCAATGCCTGCTTTGATATTCGTTGATCATTTCTCCTCAAGGTGTGCCCAACATATCTCCATCTTCTCTTTCTTATAATAGTTGTCACTAGTGGTTGACCAGACATATCTCTGATTTCATCACTTCTCCTGAATTCATTCCATTTTACATTCATTATTTTTCGCAGACATCTATTTTCAAATGCATTCAACTTGCTTTCTATATCTTTAGTCATTTTCCAACTCGCTAGCATATGTTAGGATTGATACAACATTTGAATTGAAATTTGTAATTTAGTTTAATACTATATAACTTGCAGTTCCATATTTTATTTAGACTTTTAAAAGCTGATGTTGCTTTGCCAATTGTATCATAATTTCTTTTTAACATTTTCTGTGCAATCAAAATTGCTACCTAAATAGGTAAACTGCTCTGTTATTTTATCATTTTAGATTCCAGTGTGATATCTGAATTACTTGCCATAGGTGTCTTCATTATATTTGTTTTTCATAGCTTATCTGCAGTCCAACTTTTGATGCTAAAGATGACAAGTTGTCTGTTTTTCTTTGCATATCTTCATATCTTTGCATAACTACTGACATTGACTTTCATTATTAATAAACACAGTAACAATACAAATGTATTATTAACTTATGACATTTATTCTTCAATACAGTAAGAAAACAAATATGTTTATCCATGCATGTTTTCTCAGTTACTCATTGAGTAAGCTCAGGAAGATTGAAACAGTCTGGGCTAGGAGACAATGATTGGAGTCGCTGAGGAGATCTAGGCTGACAAAAATCAGTTTTATTTTTGTGCTAGAGCATGTAGGTGTAAGGGGAAAGGAAGGACCAATAAATATGTGGATAGGCTTGCAGGTATGGCTGCTGTAAAAAGCGGGCAACAGTGGACCAGGCTGATATTATAAATTCCCTAAAGGAGAGAGGATGTGTACGTGATTCAAGTAATAGTGGTGAATCAACAACCCTAACCAGACTGCTAGAGTTCCAGGTCACATGTGGTGTAGCTAGACAAGAACTGTATACTGGTAGTCAAAGAAGAATAGTAAACCAACAAAGAATCTATGTCATTAGTCGTAACACGCTGAGACATACTGTGGAGAAGATCGGGGTACTTATGACTAATTGGTTTGATGTGCAGTAATGATGATCCGACAGCTAAACTAAAGCTAAACAAAAATATGTTTATTCCTGATATGACTTTCATTATTCATAGAAACTCCAGACAACTGGCATAAAGCAATTATAGTCTCCATATTTTCGAATAGTAATGGCGGTGTGAGCAGTATTCATTAGCACTAGGAGTGTTTCGGAATGTTTTATTAGTGTGTTTTCCTTAGCATCAAGTGTCCAAACAAGGATGAATCTACGGCAGGTCCAGCAAACCAGTAGAGGATTTGTTTGTTCAAACCCCATTGTTCAGGAATTGTGGGGAATACTTAGGAAGAAACACGGTAACAACGGCGTTCAAAGCAAACACACAATAACAAAGCCGGTGGAAGTAGCACCAACACAGAACACAGCAATAGGAAAAATACCAGAGTTTAAGATAGCAACGTGGAATATTAGTGGATTAGGAGCACAGAGTTTAAGATAGCAACGTGGAATATTAGTGGATTAGGAGATAAAACAACAGAAATAGTAGAATATATGATCAAACATAAAATCACAATCATGGGAGTAGCTGACACTAGAAAAAAAGGACAGGGTATTAAGAAAATACATAAAGATTTCATATTTACATGGCGAGAAGCACAACCAGGCGAAAACAACAAACATGGAGTCGGGTTCATTATTGCACCTGCTGCAGCAAAATTTATATTACAAATAGAGAAATCAGAACGAATCATCCGTATCAGAACAGCGCAAGGTAAGAGGAAAGTAACTTACATACAGATTTATGCACCATGCAATGACTCATATAGTGAAGAAGAAAGAACAACATTTTTCACAATTAAGTGAAAACATTAGTGAAGTCAACAACACTGACAGCATATATATTATGGGAGATTTTAACAGAAGAGTCGGCGAGCGAAGAACACCATGGGAGACACATCTAGGACCATTCAGCGAGACAACAACGAAATGCAACAGCAACGGGAACACCACTTAATATATGTGCAGAACATGATTTATTTATCACCAATACATTTTACCAACATAGGAGGAGCCAGATAATAACCTGGTATAAATGGAATAATATTAATCAAGCATCACAGATCGACTTTATACTAGCAAAAAAAGAGTGAAAGATGGAGAATACAAAACGCTAGAGCCATCCCAAATGCAATATTAGACTCTGATCATAGACCAGTGGTACTATTTCTACAAAAACCAATTAGAAAACAACTCAACAAATTGAAATAATAGATATTGAAAAGCTAAATAATAATGAAATTAGGAATCAAATTGAAGGAGCAGTTACATCAGCTTTTAACACCCTAGAAGGAGTAAGCAACATAAATAAGGAATGGCAAATCTTCAAAACAAATATCATGGATATAGTGACAGAAAATTGTGGACTTAAAAGTTAAATAAGCACAGAAAGCACACAGCATGGTGGAATGAAGAAGTTAAAAGGTCTATACAAGAAAAGAAAAATGTTTTCACAGGTGGCAAAAGTCAAAATTAGATGAAGACTACACCAAATACAGAACAGCAAGAATGAATAGTAAAAATAAAGTAAAGTCATCAGAATCTTGGGCAAAGTATGGAGAACATTTAGTGGAACTATGCACTAAGGCACCAAGAAAATTTTACAGAAGCATCAAGGCAATGAGGCTAAGAGAAGAATAATTCAATCCAGTCACCATTATAAATAACAAGTCTAGCAAACCTCTTACCAACAGCAAAGATATTAAAGACAGATGGAAAGAATATTTTACGGAACTGTTAAACTCGAAACACAAGGTACAGAAACATTTCAAATGAAACATGGAAAATACCAACAATTGAACATTTTAGAATCCGAAGTTGAAATGGCACTAAATCAAAGCAAAAGAAAAAAGGCAGCAGGGATAGATGGCATAACAACAGAAATGTTACTTGTGTGTAAGACAACAGCAATAACATGGCTGACCAGAATTTTTAACATAGCCTGGGAGGCACAAGAGGCTCCAGATGACTGGCAGAGAGCTATTATAGTCCCAATATGGAAGAACAAAGGAGACAAAAGAGAGTGTGAAACATACAGGGTATCTCTCTTTTGAGCCATATAGGAAAAATGTTTGCAAAAATATTGGAGCGAAGAGCAAGACATATATAGAGCCCCAGTTAAGCAATAGCCAGTTTGGGTTTAGGAGGGTAAGAGCTGCACAGATGCAATATTTACACTAAGACAGATCTGCGAACAAACAATTGAATACAATCAAAGTAAACAGCTTATATTTATAGACCAAGAAAAGGCATTTGATAGAGTAAACAGGTGCAAACTATGGAAGATCCTTGAAGAATATGGCGTCCAGGGACAACTATTAGGTAATATCATGGCCTTATATCAAGATAGCCAGAGTACAGTAAGAACAACAGAAGGAATGACCGACTGGTTTTCCATTACATCAGGTGTTAGACAAGGTTGTGTCCTCTCACCACTACTCTTATTGCATATATGGATAAAATAACTCAAGAGTCAAATTCAGATAATGATGAAATAAATGAACTGCTGTTTGCAGATGATCAGTGCCTGATACATCAAAATGAACAAGATCTACATCATCATATTGACACCTTGAACAAAAATTGTGTAAAACATGACATGAAAATCAACAACACTAAAACAGAAATAATGAATATGGGAAGAAAACATAATAATCTAGACATCCATGTCAATGGCACTAAAATAAACCAAGTGAAAGAATTCAAATACTTAGGAAGCATATTCACAGAAGACTAGATAGATAGAGGCTAGAGTACAAAAAGCAAATGCTGTAACCTACCAGCTAGCCCCACTGTGAAGGCACCCAAAGTTTCACAGGCAGCTAAGCAACAGATGATCAACAGCATTTTTATACCTACTTTGTGTTACCAGAGCCAAACATGGACATTGAGCAAAGCGCAGTCACAAAAATAACTACATGTGAAATTCGTTGCCTGCGAAAAGTTACCAATAACACAAGAAAAGACAGAATCACCAACATCAGCATAAGAAAGAAAGTTGACACAAAACCGTGCTTGAATTACATAGATAAACAAAGAATGAAGTGGTTTGGCCACTTAATAAGAATGCATCCAAACTCCACAGTATACAGAGTCTTCTACAACAGAACATCGGGAAAGAAGGCAAGAGGAAGACCACGGAAAAGATGGTTAGATGGCATAGCAGAATCATGTGAAAGAGCAAAGATAACAATCACACAAGCCACCAGAACAGCGCAAGACAAAACAGAAAACCACGACACTGGGCAACAACCCGGTAGCAGTGTGACAACAAAAGAAGAAGAAGAAGTCTCCATATGGAAGAACAAGGCAGTTAAAAGAGATTGCAAAACATACAGGAGTATCTCTCTTTTGAGCCATACAGGAAAGATATTTGCAAATATTTTGTATTGAAGAGCCAGATAAATATTAGAGCCCCAGATAAGCAATAACCAGTTTGGGTTTAGAAGGGGTAAGAGCTGCACAGATGCAATATTTACACTAAGACAGATTTGTGAACAAAAAATTGAATACGATCAAAGTAAGAATCTGATATTTATAGACCAAGAGAGGGCATTTAATAGAGTCATCTTCTTCTTTACTCCCTTGAAGCATGTCATCAACAAATTTCATCCAACCAGATCTGTCTTGAGAAAGCCAGCTTAGTTCATTCCAGGTCTTTCCCACCTCTTCTCTGTCTACAGTTTGTCTCCTAGGGCGCCCCCTGCCCCACGGATCCAATTTCAATGCCACATGTGGGTGTCTGGTCTTCTGCATTCTTAATGTATGTCCCAACCACTGCATCTCCTATGTTTTATTTCCTCGTTAAAAAAACGTAAGAACGTTATGAGCCTGTTAAAAATTGAGAATAGCAGCTTGGAAAGCTGCTGCCCAGGCAAAATTCATTACAAAGATTACAAAATAAATTCCTACAAAATATTTTCACCATCTTCTAAATTACACCGGGGACCCTTGCCAGTGCTAGGGAGCTCAGCACTGCTACTGAGATCTTCCCGTGCAAGAAAGAGATTGGAGCACACATGGCTACTTACCAAAGTGCAATAATGATGGTCCAATCAATCATTACCTTGTTGATATTGTTGATGCCTGTGTGCCAGGTTATCTCAGTATTTAGTATTCTCTGGTTCCAGAGAATTCAGATCTTCTGAGACATCTTCCCTCAAAGTCTCTTATGTGGCTGTCTTGGTATTAGTTTTCCATGTCTCTGATCCATACAGTAAGACTGAGCGCACATTTGATTTGTATATATTGATTTTATTCTGTGTCCTGTAAGCTGATGATCTCCATACATTGTCTAATGATTTGAATGTTGCAGCTGCCATTCCAATTCTTCCATTGATTACATTTCCTACAGCTCCATCTATGGTTACACAGTTGCCCAAATATTTGAATTCTTCTATTTCTTTTATCTTTCCTCCCTTTACCATAGTCTCCTCTGTGTTTTTTAAAATTTATTCTCATTACCTTGCTTTTATTAGTATTAATTTTTAGATCTAATGATTTGGCCAATCGACTTACTCGGTTTTTCTTCTGTGTGTCCTCTTTAGTGTGCGCAAATTGTGCTATGTCGTCTGCAAAGTCAATGTCTTCAAGTATTTTGGTTAGTTCCCAGATAATACCTCTGTCAACATCTTCAGTTGTATTCTTCATTACCCAGTCAATAACAACTAGGAATAGCCATAATACACCGCTGTTTAACACCTGAATTGACCTTGAATCATCTGATGCAGCACTGGTTTAGCCCTCCCCAGCATACCCACCCAGTTTTGTGGAACCTGCTTGGCTGAGACAAGCAAACCAAGAAACCACCTCAAAGTTAAGATATCAAAGATGACAGATCTCAAATTTATCAATCATTTAGTAAGCTCACATAAGCACAGTCTCTAATGGCTATAACTAATTGAGTTAGGGGGAAATTCTGAATCATCATTGAATTTGTTAGATACCACATAACAGCTCTGATGCGGACACTTCCAACTTGCTGTAAGAGACTGAGCACATGTGGGGATGCCTTGTGTAGATATCAATTCTAACCAGTTTTCATATAATTTTTCTTCCATTATTTTATGTAGGTCACTATTATTTAATCATTGTTTTAGCAGAAATGTCATGTATCACTATGCATTCAATCACAAACTTGCGTTTGAAATTTGTTACTGAACAATACCAGCTATAATATGAAGCACAAACAGTTTGTAATAATTGGTCTCTTTCTATTTTATGAGATCTTTATTGCCTTCAGTACTGTCATTTTTGTGTTACACTTTATGACAACAAACCAAATCTTTCTGATGTGTTGGACATATAGTCAAATATAATGAACATTAAATAGAAATTAGGAGAATTGGTAAGGTCTCAAAGTGTATTCTGCAGCGTGAGAACAAAATATTCACATTAAAATAACACAAAATATTGTTCTTCTGGATCCTCACTAGATTGGGATTCCAGATTCTCTAATAAAAGCAGCCGTCTGCCTCAGATTGTCAGCCACGCCAAACAGTTTGTCTTGGATGCTGGTGTAAGTGGGCCATCTCTTTCTTCTCAGGTCTGCATACATGTGGCAGTTCTGTAAGGGGAAGAGTTGGACCAACATTCTTTTTGTGTGACCAAGTCTCCAAGGCAATAAACAAGAAATATTAAGATTGAAGATTATCAAGTGTTTTATATTCATCATGATTATATGGTGCAGAAACAGGAACAATAAACAAGCAACTAGATGATGACTGAAGCTTATTAAAAGATGTGAATATTCAGAAGTAGTTGTTTTCATGACAAATAAAATCTGTGGCATAGGACGTCGCCATCAACCACAGGAAATGAGCCATTGATTTTCTAGGCACCACGTATACTGTTAAGTAGCTTTCTGAACGGTGAGGTCTATTTTACCTTTTGTAAAAATCTCACGGAAACGAATTTGCTTCCAAACTTGCCCACCATGGGGTTTGAACCAGGTACTCTTGGGTTTGTGATTGAGCTCACTAATGCTTGAGCTACAGATGCTCACAGCTGTTTTCATACCATATGGTAAATTGAGGAATACATTATAAAGCCCATCTTTGATCAATGGCACAGGATGGGTGATGTGGTCAAATCATGCCCAGCTGCCTTTACTTCCTAGTATTTTTTTTATACCCAGTTAAGGCTAGGTCAATCTAAGAGTCATTATGGTCTTCTTCTGCGTTCTCACTAGATTGGGATTTCGGATTCTCTAATAAAGGCAGCCGTATGGTCTGAAAGAATACCACTGCAACTTAGAAGTGTGATCTGGTACTTACAAGTCTAAAGAAAGAAAATGACAACTAATAACCTATGTTGTTGTAGCTATCAGCATACACAGAAGAATGATACTTAATTCATGGAAGCAAAATTGAAGAAATAAAGAAGTCCTGATATCATTTGGAATGAAAAGAACATGAATAAACAAACTCATTAAAGTAGATCCATGAAAAGATACAAGAAGAAATGTTGATGATAAACATCTAAGAGGAAGATAATATTATAAGTGGGAATGAAACATCAGGAGATAGGCAGATAGCAGTATGTCAGAATATATCAGAGTGACATGAGACAAAAAGTGTTGGAGATACATTCTGACCTTTGATGTGGAGATGGCACCTGTTCTGAAGGATCATTAATCTATGAAATCATGTGTCTTCTGATCTTTGTCCTTCTTGTCTATAGTTGTAAACTTGGTCAGACATAGTCATCTGTTGTGTATTTATTTTGTGTCATACTTCAAGTGTAGGGGATTGCTTGGTCAGACATGGTCATCTGTTGTGTTTTTACTTTGTTTGTGTCATACTTCAAGTGTAGGGGATTGCTTGGTCAGACATGGTCATCTGTTGTATATTTACTTTGTTTGTGTCATACTTCAAGTGTAGGGGATTGCTTGGTCAGACATGGTCATCTGTTGTATATTTACTTTGTTTGTGTCATACTTCAAGTGTAGGGGATTGCTTGGTCAGACATGGTCATCTGTTGTATATTTACTTTGTTTGTGTCATACTTCAAGTGTAGGGGATTGCTTGGTCAGACATGGTCATCTGTTGTGTTTTTACTTTGTTTGTGTCATACTTCAAGTGTAGGGGATTGCTTGGTCAGACATGGTCATCTGTTGTATATTTACTTTGTTTGTGTCATACTTCAAGTGTAGGGGATTGCTTGGTCAGACATGGTCATCTGTTGTATATTTACTTTGTTTGTGTCATACTTCAAGTGTAGGGGATTGCTTGGTCAGACATGGTCATCTGTTGTGTATTTACTTTGTTTGTGTCATATTTCAAGTGTAGGAGATTGCTTGGTCAGACATGGTCATCTGTTGTGTATTTACTTTGTTTGTGTCATACTTCAAGTGTAGGGGATTGCTTGGTCAGACATGGTCATCTGTTGTGTATTTACTTTGTTTGTGTCATACTTCAAGTGTAGGGGATTGCTTGGTCAGACATGGTCATCTGTTGTATATTTACTTTGTTTGTGTCATACTTCAAGTGTAGGGGATTGCTTGGTCAGACATGGTCATCTGTTGTATATTTACTTTGTTTGTGTCATATTTCAAGTGTAGGAGATTGCTTGGTCAGACATGGTCATCTGTTGTGTATTTACTTTGTTTGTGTCATACTCAAGTGTAGGGATTGCTTGGTCAGACATGGTCATCTGTTGTATATTTACTTTGTTTGTGTCATACTTCAAGTGTAGGGGATTGCTTGGTCAGACATGGTCATCTGTTGTGTATTTACTTTGTTTGTGTCATACTTCAAGTGTAGGGGATTGCTTGGTCAGACATGGTCATCTGTTGTATATTTACTTTGTTTGTGTCATACTTCAAGTGTAGGGGATTGCTTGGTCAGACATGGTCATCTGTTGTATATTTACTTTGTTTGTGTCATACTTAAGTGTAGGGATTGCTTGGTCAGACATGGTCATCTGTTGTGTATTTACTTTGTTTGTGTCATACTTCAAGTGTAGGGGATTGCTTGGTCAGACATGGTCATCTGTTGTATATTTACTTTGTTTGTGTCATACTTCAAGTGTAGGGGATTGCTTGGTCAGACATGGTCATCTGTTGTATATTTACTTTGTTTGTGTCATATTTCAAGTGTAGGAGATTGCTTGGTCAGACATGGTCATCTGTTGTGTATTTACTTTGTTTGTGTCATACTTCAAGTGTAGGGGATTGCTTGGTCAGACATGGTCATCTGTTGTATATTTACTTTGTTTGTGTCATACTTCAAGTGTAGGGGATTGCTTGGTCAGACATGGTCATCTGTTGTGTATTTACTTTGTTTGTGTCATACTTCAAGTGTAGGGGATTGCTTGGTCAGACATGGTCATCTGTTGTATATTTACTTTGTTTGTGTCATACTTCAAGTGTAGGGGATTGCTTGGTCAGACATGGTCATCTGTTGTATATTTACTTTGTTTGTGTCATACTTCAAGTGTAGGGGATTGCTTGGTCAGACATGGTCATCTGTTGTGTATTTACTTTGTTTGTGTCATATTTCAAGTGTAGGAGATTGCTTGGTCAGACATGGTCATCTGTTGTGTATTTACTTTGTTTGTGTCATACTTCAAGTGTAGGGGATTGCTTGGTCAGACATGGTCATCTGTTGTATATTTACTTTGTTTGTGTCATACTTCAAGTGTAGGGGATTGTGTTCTAGGATTGGACTCTACAGTCTCCTCCGCACACAGCAGAGAGGTGCAGCAGCACACATCTGAGACTGTTGTCATCATTGCTTGCGATGGACAGTTGTTATTATTATTATTACTTTGTTTGTGTCAATCACTCTTATGAATATATTATGTAGTGTTGAATGTGATATGTTGTGTGGGATGTGATATGTTGTGTGGGATGTAGTGTTGAATGTGATATGTTGTGTGGGATGTGGTGTTGAATGTGATATGTTGTGTGGGATGTGGTGTTGAATGTGATATGTTGTGTGGGATGTAGTGTTGAATGTGATATGTTGTGTGGGATGTAGTGTTGAATGTGATATGTTGTGTGGGATGTGATATGTTGTGTGGGATGTGGTGTTGAATGTGATATGTTGTGTGGGATGTGGTGTTGAATGTGATATGTTGTGTGGGATGTAGTGTTGAATAGGAAATGTGGTGTGATCTGTAGTGTTGAACATGGGATGTAGTGTTGAAAGCAGTGTTGAAGGTTGGTACATTTCTTCATGTGAAGATATCATATATAATTATCTTGCCCATTCCTTATTTGAATGTATTTAATGATAATTGATTCTTCACCATTTTTTAAAATGACAGTTATATTTGAATTGATTGCTTAATTCTGTGTGACTGATGCAACTGTACAGTTATATTTGAATTGATTGCTTAATTCTGTGTGTCTGGTGCAACTGTACAGTTATATTTGAATTGATTGCTTAATTATGTGTGTCTGGTGCAACTGTACAGTTATATTTGAATTGATTGCTTAATTCTGTGTGACTGATGCAACTGTACAGTTATATTTGAATTGATTGCTTAATTCTGTGTGTCTGGTGCAACTGTACAGTTATATTTGAATTGATTGCTTAATTCTGTGTGACTGATGCAACTGTTCAGTTATATTTGAATTGATTGCTTAATTCTGTGTGACTGATGCAACTGTACAGTTATATTTGAATTGATTGCTTAATTATGTGTGACTGGTGCAACTGTACAGTTATATTTGAATTTATTGCTTAATTCCGTGTGACTGATGCAACTGTACAATTATATTTGAATTGATTGCTTAATTCTGTGTGTCTGGTGCAACTGTACAGTTATATTTGAATTGATTGCTTAATTCTGTGTGTCTGGTGCAACTGTACAGTTATATTTGAATTGATTGCTTAATTCTGTGTGACTGATGCAACTGTTCAGTTATATTTGAATTGATTGCTTAATTCTGTGTGACTGATGCAACTGTACAGTTATATTTGAATTGATTGCTTAATTATGTGTGACTGGTGCAACTGTACAGTTATATTTGAATTTATTGCTTAATTCCGTGTGACTGATGCAACTGTACAGTTATATTTGAATTGATTGCTTAATTCTGTGTGTCTGGTGCAACTGTACAGTTATATTTGAATTGATTGCTTAATTCTGTGTGTCTGGTGCAACTGTACAGTTATATTTGAATTGATTGCTTAATTCTGTGTGTCTGGTGCAACTGTACAGTTATATTTGAATTGATTGCTTAATTCTGTGTGTCTGGTGCAACTGTACAGTTATATTTGAATTGATTGCTTAAGGGGGGAATCGGGTCTTGAAAATCAAGAATCTATTTTCGTTGTTTTCATATTAATATAAAATTTGTATAAGCATTTTGAAAGAGTATGACTTAGAATAGTAGAAAAAATTAGTAAAAAAAAAAATGTCAAAGTGTTGCCATGAAAACAATACAAAATGGCGCTAGCACAAATTTTCAAATCCCTAAGGCTCTGAATCTAATGAATGTAAATGAATTCTGTTTTCACTCTAAGGTGCAATTGTAATATCTAAAATATTACACATTCTTTTTAGGATATATTAAATATTTAATTTTTTATAAATTTTTGGGTAAAAATTCCCTCAAAATTTGGTCAAAAAAAAGCTGTTTTTGGAGGGTGTGTTTTCACAAAAATTCATAAAAATGTAATATTTAATATATCCTAAAATGAATGTGTAATTTTGTAGATATTACAATTGCTCACCTTAGAGTGAAAACAGAATTCATTTATATTCATTAACTTCATAGCCTTAGGGATTGAAATTTGTGCTTGGCCATTTTGTATTGTTTCCATGGCAACGCGTTGACTTTTTTTTTTTTCTACTATTCTAAGTCATAATCTTTCAAAATTGTTATACAAATTCTACATTAATACCAAAGCAACGAAAAAGTTTCAAGACCAGAGTCCCCCCTTAATTCTGTGTGACTGATGCAACTGTACAGTTATATTTGAATTGATTGCTTAATTCTGTGTGTCTGGTGCAACTGTACAGTTATATTTGAATTGATTACTTAATTATGTGTGTCTGGTGCAACTGTACAGTTATATTTGAATTGATTGCTTAATTCTGTGTGACTGATGCAACTGTACAGTTATAATATTATTGATCAGTTGTGAGGTGAGATATCTCTTTTAACATTTCAATGCTCAGAAACAATCAGTACTGACTGCATATATTGTAGATAATTGCTAACTTCTTGTGTTACCACACTGTTACCGGGTTGTTGCCCAGTGTCGCGATTTTCTATCTTGCGCTGTTCTGGTGGCTTGGGTGATTGTTATTTTCGCTGTTTCACAGGATTCTGCTACGCCATCTAATCATCTTTTTCGTGATCTTCCTCTCGCTTCTTTCCTGATGTTCTGTTGTAGAAGAATCTGTATACTGTGGAGTTTGGATGCATTCTTATTAAGTGGCCAAACCACTTCATTCTTTGTTTCTCAATGTAATTTAAGCAAGGTTCTGTGCCAACTTTCTTTCTTATACTGATGTTGTTGACTTGTCTTTTCTGGTATTGTTGGTAACTTTTGCAGATAGTGATTGCTGACAACAATTGATAATATGATTGATATCTTAAATTTTACTTCATTTGTTCTAATATGATATTTATTTCTGATGAAGAACACTCACTGTCACATATGTTACTAGTTTCTATCTGCCTGTTTTTACATCTTCATATTTTTCTTGATCTGCCTTTTATTCTCATATTGTTCTATTCTCTGTATCTCTGGTTTTATATCTTTCATATTGTCTCTAATCTCTGTACTCTCTGGTTTTATATCTTCATATTGTCTCTCAATCTCTCTGTACTCTCTGTTTTATATCTTTCATATTGTCTCTCAACTCTCTGTACTCTTGGTTTTATATCTTTCATATTGTCTCTCAATCTCTCTGTATTTGGGTTTTATATCTTTCATATTGTCTCTCAATCTCTTTTTTTTATATTGTCTCTCAATCTCTTGTTTTATATCATTTTCTCAATCTCTTGGTTATATCTTATATTGTCTCTTTTATATTCTTTCCAATCCACCTGTACTTTTGGATTTAAAATCTTTTGATGATTTTGATTGCTAGTACTATTGGTATGCAAGAAATGCATTAGGTTTGTTTGCAATCTGTTTGATCTTTTTAAGTGATTTTGTCAAATTGTCATGAAAGTAATAATAACAATGACTTATTTCTGGAATTGCTACAGTGTTTAGTTTGAAGATTTCTTATAGAGTTTGTTTTTGAACTGTTGAAGTTTACTTGCCATTTATTGTTATAAGAATATGTGAGATCCTTTTAGTCAATCTATAGCAAGAACTGATAGACAAAAGGAAATGAATATCCTTTCACACCATCTACTTCTTCTTCACCCCTAGGGAGGCATAGTTCTGCAACCAAGGTATTCCAAGCCCTCCTTTCCAGATCTCTCCACTTTTTCACCATTTTCCTGCATTCCGTTTCCAACTCTCACCTCCAGGTGTTTCTGGGTCTTCTCTTTCTACCTTGCGGGGGTCCTTCTTCTTCCTTGGGCGGCTAGCAATAAATTTCCTTAGTTGTAGTTTCTGTAGCTATCTGGTGTTTTTTTACAGGGTAGGGCTGCTAGCACCACCCCCAACATTCTTAGTCACCTTTTGCAACATGAGTAGCAGGTAACTGATTCTATTCTTTACACCCCCTGTTAGACCCTACCTGCGTAGGAGTCCCCGCAACGCTAAGCATAGCACTACATGCCTAGAGTTGTTGGAAGTTTCTGGGTCTAAGAAAGTCTGGTACTTTCCCACATGCACTATAGGAAATATAGTGAAAACTTATTCTTCCTGGGGGTTCTACAACAACATCACCCCTGATTTGGACCTCGGTAACCACTTGGGCATCCACACCATCTCATCTTCAAGGTGCGTATCGTTTATAGGACGTTGCTCTCTTTGCAGCGCATCTGAAATTTGCTCTGTCTCTAGCCAGTTTACCCACTTCGTTGATGGTCATATTCATGGTTTCTTTAATATCCTGTAGCCATCTTCTTCTTTGTCTGCCTCTGCGTCCTGGGGCCCTGTCCTCTAATTTTGTTCTCTCCAGGCCATCATGACGCTTGATGTGACCAAAGTATCTAATTTTCTGTATAGTATGTTATTTATCAGGGAATTGTCTTTAAAATCACCATCTACAAAAGTATAATTTTCATTATCATATAAGTGAACAATATCAACAACTAAGAGTAACTTTATGTGAGACAGCATGAAAATGTTTGTTGAAAAATAATAAATTAGAAAATTGATTAGCCATATCCTCACAAAATATTATGTCATGGACCTTGTGCAGAATGGAAAAGAGAGGCAAATAAAAATCTTAAGACAGGAAAATCACCATGATGTTATAATATTTCAGCAGAGCTTATCAAAGCTGGAGGAGAACAAAGCATAAATATATATCATGCAATATGTAAAGATGTATAGGAATATGGCCAAAGATCAATATTTGTCTCAATGCCTAAAAAGGGAGACACCAAATTATGTACCAACTATAAAACAGTGGCATTGATTAGCTGCACAAGTAAACTCTTACAAAAAATTATTATGGGAAGAATTTCAAATGTATCCATGAGGATGATGCATATTTCAGAGTTGGTCTATCTGTGCCAGTGTGTACCTAACCCAGAATTTGGCTATCAGCTCCCCAGGGAATGCCAGCTTCTGCATCATGCTTTGCTTTCTCCTAGCCTTTCTATTTGTTTCCATTATGTGATGTTTCCACATTAGAAGACTGTCAAACTTATCCCACAAAAGGGTAAGAGCTTCCAACAATATAATTGTTCATTTAAATTGAAAGTGTTCTTTCTTCGTTGAAACACATATTAACAAAGTACTGTAGTTTTACAAATGACAATACACAGCAACATTTTGGTCGAAACGTTTGCTGTGTATTGTCATTGTTTTTTGTAAAACTACAGTACTTTGTTATTATGTATTTCACCATTGCTACATAGTTTTACTGCAGTCTCCATCTATATTGATTTTCCTTCGTTGACAGTGAGAAGAACGTTGCTAAAGTTTTGTTCAAGTTTATTTCAAGACCCCATTTTACTAGTCCACATGATGCTATTCATGCTTTCCTGGAGTTTAAATATTACAGAAATTTGATGGTGTACCGCACAGCTAGGTCATCTGCAGGGATAGTGTGTGATACATGTCTGAGCAGGATTGTGACAGATCATTGACATACACCAAGAAAAGCAATGGAGAAAGTATGCTGCCCAGTGGGACTCCATTTGAATCTGGGACTGTGCACTCCATTTTTTCCAAAGAAAAAAATGGTACATCATCTCTATCTATCAATCAATCAAGTGCCATGCCTGCCGGCGTAGGCGATCATGTCTCTATCTATACATATATAGTAAAGTTGGAATGGCATTGTACTTATGTCTGTCTCAATTGTTTGGAGATATCTGGACATCCTACGAACTTGAAATTTGGCAAGAATATAGCTTTCATAGATATGAAGAGGGAAACATTATAAATCTAGACTTTTTGTACGTTTCTATAAAGATATTTCAACCTGACGCACATGGTCATTCTGTGTAGAAATCGCCGTAAGTGTCTATCCATGTTCTCACGACGTTGGCGGTCACGTGATGCGCAAAGCGATCATGTTATAATCCGGTTACGTCTTTCACACATCACGCGAATACTAACATATTTATTGGTAGTTGAACATTCCAGTTCTGTAGACGAATGCATAAGATGCTCGATTTTTATCCTGAAGACAACACGTTCAATCTCACACTTGGCCAACTTTATATTTAAAAAAATTATTTTTAACACATCGATAAGCTAGTAATCTGAATAAATTTAATTTACCAATTGTTATTTTTCAACTTTCACGAGAATTCAATTGTATCATGTTTTACTGGTAATCGGAATGAGGGACACTTTAATCTTACGTGACCAACCGACAAAGTTTTCAAACTTTCATGGAGACAAAACGTATAATTTTTAATGGGGAAGAAGCCGATTTTGAGGCAACGGGCATGTTTCTTTAAGGGACTTTACAAATAGATTTAAACTAAATTCCCGTGCGAAGAACGGGTAAAACTGCTAGCGCTCTGCCAATTTTTTATTAACAAATTTTTTTTAAACACATCGATAAGTTAATAAACTGAATAAATTTAATTTGCCAATTGTTATTTTTCAATTTTCACGGGAATTCAATTGTATCAGGTTTTACTGGCAGTCTGAATGAGTGACAGTTTAATCTTATGTGGTCAACCGAAAGCTTTCCCACCAAGCATGGAGAGAAAACGTCTTCTAGCAGATGTACCAACTATAATATGTACTTCTGCATCTGGGTGAATGCCGATTTTGATGTCATACATGGGACGGGACATTCATCCCGTGCGAAGGAAGATCAGCGGAAAAGGATAACAAATGTAACTTTAAAAGTGTTGAAATTTTACAACCAGATTTAAACTAAATTCCCCGTGCGAAGAACGGGTAGAACAGCTAGTTGGTTCATAAAACAAAAAAGTAAATGACTTGTGTTCATACCATGTGGTATAATGTTGAGTTGGATTCGCATTTTTTTAAACCGACGGCACGCATTGGGTACGCCACAATTGAGACTACCTTTACTTCCCAGAGTTTCTCTGATATCCAGTTCAGACTGGGTCGACATGAAAGCAGTACGAACGGTAAAAATCAAGTGAAATTTGATTTTTGGACTAAACAAATGCACTAGCCATGACATTATCGCGGCTCACAGTGGATTCACAGTGAAGGAACGCTGACATAGGCCTTTGAAATAAAGACTGGTGTGCGGCAGGGCTGCCTTCTGTCGCTATTTCTTTTCCTGCTGGCTATTGACTGAATAATGAGAACAACAGACAGGGGGAGAAATGGAACACGGTGAACCATGATGAGCCAATTGGAGGATTTAGATTTTGCAGACGATCTAGCACTACTCTCTCACAGCCATCAAACAGATGCAAGAGAAAACAACTAAACTGGGAAAAAAACCTCATAACAACTGGGTCTAACTATTCATGGGGAAAAAACAAAGATCGTAAGATTAAATGCTAGTTCCGGAGACCCGATCATATTGAGAGGAGCGCCATTACAAGAGGTGCACATTTACATATCTGGGAAGTGTTATTAACATTCAAGGTGGCACAGATTAAGATTTTCTTCTTTTGTCGTCACACTGCTACCAGGTTATTGCCCAGTGTCGTGGTTTTCTGTTTTTGTCTTGCGCTGTTCTGGTGGCTTGTGTGATTGTTATCTTTGCTCTTTCACAGGATTCTACTACGCCATCTAACCATCTTTTCCGTGGTCTTCCTCTTGCCTTCTTTCCCGATGTTCTGTTGTAGAAGACTCTGTATACTGTGGAGTTTGGATGCATTCTTATTAAGTGGCCAAACCACTTCATTCTTTGTTTCTCTATGTAATTCAAGCACGGTTTTGTGCCAACTTTCTTTCTTATGCTGATGTTAGTGATTCTGTCTTTTCTTGTGTTGTTGGTAACTATTCGCACGCAACGCATTTCACATGTAGTTATTTTTGTGACTGCGCTTTGCTCAATGTCCATGTTTGGCTCTGGTAACACAAAGTAGGTATAAAAATACTGTTGGTCATCTGTTGTTTAGCTGCCTGTGAAATTTTTGGGTGCCTTAACAATGGGGCTAGCTGGTAGGTTACAGCATTTGCTTTTGTACTCTAGCCTCTATCTCTCTATCCAGTTTTCCATCTTCTATGAATATGCTTCCTAAGTATTTGAATTCTTTCACTTGATTTATTTTAGTGCCATTGACATGGATGTCTAGATTATGTTTTCTTCCCATATTCATTATTTCTGTTTTAGTGTTGTTGATTTTCATGTCATGTTTTACACAATTTTTGTTCAAGTAGTCAATATGATGTAGATCTTGTTAATTTTGATGTATCAGGCACTGATCATCTGCAAACAGCAGTTCATTTATTTCATCATTATCTGAATTTGACTCTTGAGTTATTTTATCCATATATGCAATAAAGAGTAGTGGTGAGAGGACACAACCTTGTCTAACACCTGATGTAATGGAGAACCAGTCGGTCATTCCTTCTGTTGTTCTTACTGTACTCTGGCTATCTTGATATAAGGCCATGATATTACCTAATAGTTGTCCCTGGACGCCATATTCTTCAAGGATCTTCCATAGTTTGCACCTGTTTACTCTATCAAATGCCTTTTCTTGGTCTATAAATATAAGCTGTTTACTTTGATTGTATTCAATTGTTTGTTCACAGATCTGTCTTAGTGTAAATATTGCGTCTGTGCAGCTCTTACCCTCCTAAACCCAAACTGGCTATTGCTTAACTTATAGCAGACTAGCTGGTACAAGGTCCCAGAAATATAAAGACAAAAAATAGCATCTACCACTAAGTCCGACACCTGACAATCGACTACATTAAATTCACACAAGACTGTCTAAACAACTTATACAAGTTTATTGGTATCTATATATATTGTATATCTAAACTGGTAAACGTACATACATACTCTCTCAACTGATATGAGACCAAAAGTACATAAATAACTTTCCTGAAAATCAATTGTGTAATCATTAAGTGCGCTTCTCTACAATTAACAGAAAGTTCAAGGAACCCTCTGTCGGGTTTTCCCACATCTATCACAACCTATAAATCAAATACACTAGTTCAGCATCTCCACTAATTATGAAAAGTTCAAGAAATGCTCAGTTGTGGGTTCTCACATCTATCACAACTTATAAATCAAATAACACTGAGTTCAGCTTCTCTCTATTAACGTAAAAGTTCAAAGATAAACTGTTGTGGGTTCTCACATCCATCACAACTTATAAATCAAATAACACTTCAAAGAATCCTCAGTTGTGGGTTCTCACAACTATCACAACTTATAAATCAAATAACATTTGTTCAGCTTCTCTCTATTAACGAAAAGTTCAAGAGATCATCTGTTGTGGGTTCTCACATCCATCACAACTTATAAATCAAATAACACTTCAAAGAATCCTCAGTTGTGGGTTCTCACATTCATCACAACTTATAAGTTAAATAACACTTCAAAGAGTCCTCAGTTGTGGGTTCTCACATCCATCACAACTTATAATCTAAATAACACTTCAAAGAATCCTCAGTTGTGGGTTCTCACATCCATCACAACTTATAAATCAAATAACACTTCAAAGAATCCTCAGTTGTGGGTTCTCACAACTATCACAACTTATAAATCAAATAACATTAGTTCAGCTTTTCTCTATTAACGAAAAGTTCAAGAGATCCTCTGTTGTGGGTTCTCACATCCATCACAACTTATAAATCAAATAACACTTCAAAGAATCCTCAGTTGTGGGTTCTCATCATCCCATCATAACTTATAAATCAAATAACACTAGTTCAGCTTCTCTCTATTAACGAAAAGTTTAACTTACACGCTCAAGTGTTCAAAACTAGTCTTCTCCGCTCAAGAGATTTTGGCTTCCCGTTCCGCTGCTCTGTTCTAACTATTCTCTCTCTTACGCTCACTAAAAAAATAATCTGTCCGTCCTCCACAACTTCTCTAGAGTAACTGTCCTACTGCTCAAACCAAAGCTCCCAACTGTCCCTTCTCTGGTTCAAGATCCTCGATTTTACGGGAGTCCTCGCCTACCTCGGGCTAGAACCTATTTCATGAATTTAACACTCTACTGGCAGCAAGTTGGGACTGGTAAACACATTTATTTACTACTAACTTGGTCAAGGACGCCAAGTACAATAAGGGGGTTTTCTTTTCTCTGTTGACCCCCCCGTCCATAACCTAGTTAGCATAACAGTGAAACTGTTACAAACTGGGGCTCTAATATACGTCTTGCTCTTCGCTCCAATATTTTTGCAAACATTTTTCCTATATGGCTCAAAAGAGAGATAATCCTGTATGTTTCACACTCTCTTTTGTCTCCTTTGTTTGCTGCCTTCCTTCTTTTGCTTTGATTTAGTGCCATTTCAACTTCGGATTCTAAGATGTTCAATTGTTGATATTTTCCATGTTTCATTTGAAATGTTTCTGTACCTTGTGTTTCGCAATTTAACAGTTCCGTAAAATATTCTTTCCATCTGTCTTTAATATCTTTGCTGTTGGTAAGAGGTTTTCTAGACTTGTTATTTATAATGGTGACTGGATTGAATTGTTCTTCTCTTAGCCTCATTGCCTTGATGCATCTGTAAAATTTTCTTGGTGTCTTAGTGCATAGTTCCACTAAATGTTCTCCATACTTTGCCCAAGATTCTGATTTTGATGACTTTACTTTATTTTTACTATTCATTCTTGCTGTTCTGTATTTGGTGTAGTCTTCATCTAATTTTGACTTTTGTCACCTGTGAAAACGTTTTTTCTATTCTTGTATAGACCTTTTAACTTCGTCATTCCACCATGCTGTGTGTTTTCTGTGCTTTTTTAACTTTCTAAGTCCACAATTTTCTTTCACTATATCCATGATATTTGTTTTGAAGATTTGCCATTCTTTATTTATGTTGCTTACTCCCTCTATGGTGTTAAAAGCTGATGTAACTGCTCCTTCAATTTGATTCCTAGTTTCATCATTATTTAGCTTTTCAATATCTATTATTTCAATATCTATTATATATATAAGATGTTAGGGTTAGAATACAACAGGCAAGATCAGCCTTTGCCATTCTGAAGAACATATGTAGTTCAAGAATGATCAGGAAAATAAAACAAAGATAATGATATTTAACTCAAATGTCAAGACTGTCCTTCTACATGGAACGGAGACATGGACAAAGGGTTACACCAAAAAGTTACAGACATTCATCAATAGATGCATGCGCAATATATTCCATCTGCGACGATAAACAGTGAACTTTGGGATAGAGCAGGACAACGGCAGGTGGTACAAGAGATGAGCGG
Source organism: Arion vulgaris (assembly GCA_020796225.1). Taxonomy (NCBI): domain Eukaryota; kingdom Metazoa; phylum Mollusca; class Gastropoda; order Stylommatophora; family Arionidae; genus Arion; species Arion vulgaris. The sequence continues at coordinate 26,566,141 of CM036767.1, forward strand.
AAGGTGGCGATGGATAGCACACACACTGAGGAAACCCCATGAAAGCATCACGAGACACTCTCCGATGGAAAACTCCAGGACAATACATGTAAGTGAAGACATATGAAAACCTGGAGACGAAGTGCATGAAAATAAGGAGAGAGTGGAAAGATCTGGAAAAGAGGGCTTGGTTGAGGACCTATGCCTCCCTATGGGTGAAGAGAAAGAGAGAGCGACAGTGGAATAAAACCCACTGCGGTATTCCTGGAAACGAGAAGGCAGATGAGCTGGCTATTACTGGAAGATTCCTGAAGCAAATTAACCTATCCCAAAGTTATAAAGAAGTAAAGACACTCCATCAAAACCGGAGTGAAGGGAAGTAAAGACACTCCATCAAAACCGGAGTGAAGGGAAGTAAAGACACTCCATCAAAACCGGAGTGAAGGGAAGTAAAGACACTCCATCAAAACCGGAGTGAAGGGAAGTAAAGACACTCCATCAGATCCAGAGTGAAGGGAAGTAAAGACACTCCATCAGATCCAGAGTGAAGGGAAGTAAAGACACTCCATCAGATCCAGAGTGAAGGGAAGTAAAGACACTCCATCAAAACCGGAGTGAAGGGAAGTAAAGACACTCCATCAAAACCGGAGTGAAGGGAAGTAAAGACACTCCATCAAAACCGGAGTGAAGGGAAGTAAAGACACTCCATCAAAACCGGAGTGAAGGGAAGTCAACGAAGACTAATGGCCATAAAAATACAGTATAAATGGACACAGCAGAAATGAAGAATTTTTCAGCAAATTGAAGAATAACTAATGAAATCCAACAGATGTGCAATAAATCAAATCATAGGACAAATGGATGCAATTTTGAAATGCAAACATATATGTGAACACTTAAAAGAGCATATAGGACAAATGGATGCAATTTTGAAATGCAAACATATCACTGTGAACACTTAAAGAGCATCATAGAACAAATGGATGCAATATTGAAATGCAAACATATCACTGTGAACACTTAAAGAGCATCATAGGACAAATGGATGCAATATTGAAATGCAAACATATCACTGTGAACACTTAAAGAGCATCATAGAACAAATGGATGCAATATTGAAATGCAAACATATCACTGTGAACACTTAAAGAGCATCATAGGACAAATGGATGCAATATTGAAATGCAAACATATCACTGTGAACACTTAAAGAGCATCATAGGACAAATGGATGCAATATTGAAATGCAAACATATCACTGTGAACACTTAAAGAGCATCATAGGACAAATGGATGCAATATTGAAATGCAAACATATCACTGTGAACACTTAAAGAGCATCATAGGACAAATGGATGCAATTTTGAAATGCAAACATATCACTGTGAACACTTAAAGAGCATCATAGGACAAATGGATGCAATATTGAAATGCAAACATATCACTGTGAACACTTAAAGAGCATCATAGGACAAATGGATGCAATTTTGAAATGCAAACATATCACTGTGAACACTTAAAGAGCATCATAGGACAAATGGATGCAATTTTGAAATGCAAACATATCACTGTGAACACTTAAAGAGCATCATAGGACAAATGGATGCAATTTTGAAATGCAAACATATCACTGTGAACACTTAAAGAGCATCATAGGACAAATGGATGCAATATTGAAATGCAAACATATCACTGTGAACACTTAAAGAGCATCATAGGACAAATGGATGCAATATTGAAATGCAAACATATCACTGTGAACACTTAAAGAGCATCATAGAACAAATGGATGCAATATTGAAATGCAAACATATCACTGTGAACACTTAAAGAGCATCATAGAACAAATGGATGCAATATTGAAATGCAAACATATCACTGTGAACACTTAAAGAGCATCATAGGACAAATGGATGCAATATTGAAATGCAAACATATCACTGTGAACACTTAAAGAGCATCATAGAACAAATGGATGCAATATTGAAATGCAAACATATCACTGTGAACACTTAAAGAGCATCATAGGACAAATGGATGCAATTTTGAAATGCAAACATATCACTGTGAACACTTAAAGAGCATCATAGGACAAATGGATGCAATATTGAAATGCAAACATATCACTGTGAACACTTAAAGAGCATCATAGGACAAATGGATGCAATTTTGAAATGCAAACATATCACTGTGAACACTTAAAGAGCGCATTGTTGAACGCAATCCTTCTCCCAACATTGTGCTTTCAGTGTCAAACCTTAACCATGACAACGAACGATACAAGAAAACTAGTCACAACAGAGATGAAGTGTCTTCGCAGAATGCAGGGAATATCAAGCAAAGACCCGTTTAGAAATGAAGACATCAGGAAAAAATGGATACAACATCAGTACTGAACTTCATCAAGAAACGGTAAATTAAATGGCTGGGCCACATAAGCAGATTACCAACAGTCAGTACGCCGCAAAGAGCAATGTTACTCCGATAAAGTGGATACAAAGCAAAGGGCCGTCCACGCAAAAGTTGGACCTAGATATAATAGAGGCCTCGAAAACTATGTTTATGAAGCGCACACAAAAGCCCGTTCTAGAAATATCTTCTGACCATGACGCCTTGATGAGAAATAGGATTAGAGAAAAGGCGAAAGAAAGAAGCAGAAATGAACAGACAAATATATCCAGACTCAGAACGGGACATTGTAGTCTGAAAGTCCACCTACACAAAGTGACAAATATATCCAGACTCAGAACCGGACATTGTAGTCTGAAAGTCCACCTACACAAAGTGACAAATATATCCAGACTCAGAACGGGACATTGTAGTCTGAAAGTCCACCTACACAAAGTGACAAATATATCCAGACTCAGAACGGGACATTGTAGTCTGAAAGTCCACCTACACAAAGTTTGCATCATAGAGTCTACTACTTCTGATTGCTGAGTACCCAGGCAGACACTAGAGCACATCATACAACAATGTCCCATCTTTGTCAAAAGGCTGGAAACCTTTGAAATAAATTATGAGGAACCGAAACTGATCGGAAAACAAAGATCTGAATACTCCTTCTTCTGCTACGATCGCCGGTGTCAATTCAGGCGGAAGTCATGACACCTGGTATTGCGCTTCTGACTGATTTTTGCGTGAGGCCTGCTTACCATTTGACTGGTGTCTCCCGCCATACAGACAAGGCATCGCCGACTTCAGTGGTACTTGCAGTTTAGATCCTTCAAGTGTGATCGTTACAGGAAACCTGTGGTCCGGTCCACATGCCTTGAGTCCTCGTAACTTTGGTACTTTTACGGCCAGTGTTAGTTAATAGTGAAGTGGGACTTCTCTATCGGTTTTCCTGCCTTTTTCTGCCTATGGGGACTTCGTTCCGTAAGCATCATATGATAAACACTCGTTAAATATCTTTTTAATGTCGTATCAACGCCAGGCTTCTCATCGGGCTTGGATCAACGCCAAAGAACATTTACTATTTTGCAACCTTTCTGGCTGGATGAGGCCGTTCCGGTTTAGGAGCATTCTCGACCCTTCTAGGGCTAGTCATTGGAACGGCCACTTTTTGACTCATTTTTGTATTCATTGCTCCAACGATCATTTGTCGCCGTATATTTGGGCTTTATAATCTTCGCCTAAGAGTATGTCTACAATATACGCCCTTTCTGACTATGTGAGATCGTTCCGGATTAGAAACATTCTCTGCCATTAGGGACACATTGGCTTGTCACACTAACGATAAGTTTTTGGCTGTTTAATTGGTCTTTATATGATCTGAGCCATGGTGTTTGGACGTCATCTTACTCGTGTAGGACGATCAGTGTCAGAAAAGTATCGCCCTTCCCCAATGTTTGGGTTTGTACCAGTCAAACCTTTACATTATCGGCCTTACTTTTCTATCCACGGCGAGTTTATTCCTGGATATGAGTATTCTCAGCCGCTACGGGGCGCGTGTCGTTACTTGGCAATTTGCAAGGATTTTACCCTGTATTTTCCCTGTCTTCGGGAAACACTGGTCTGAGGCTGTGCACAGATATCTAGAGGGTTGTTTCAATCGGCACTAGCAACGCAACTGAAGTTTTGCGCTTGCCGCCATCACCCACCTCAGTTCTTGCCGAGAGTTGGCAATTGTAGTGCGACCATTGACTCGTTGCATTGTTCTCGTGGATTCTTGCCCACAGCTGGCAATTATGGTGCGGCCATTGACTTCGGAGGAGATGGTATTTGTTCACAGGCGACTCGTACGTTTGCTTTGCATTTAAGTAACTTTTCATTATACATCGACAAGGAGATGCGTGCATTCATTCAGGATTATGAACTTGCCCAACGTGACTGTGCTTACACTACTACCTATACATGTAGCTCTCCCTCGATCCCTACCCACTTAGCCAGACATGATCCTCTGTCTGTTTTCAGGGTCACGTGGAGGTGGGGTAGGGTCTTGATCAGTGCCAGTTCACTGACCCTGGCGTGACGTTGTCCCTGCGGCAGCGCATGTGACCCCATCCGATTACTAAAAGAATGCATATTCCCAGTGGCAGCGTATGAGTGTGAAGCATGGGCATTTAAGAAGGCAGTGGACAAAACATATATATGCTTGTGAATATAAGTAATACAGAAGAGTCCTCCGTATATCTTGGACAGAGAAGAGAGCAAATAGATCTATCCAGAAAGAACTCAAAATCAAAGAAAACTGGCTGATGCTACAAATTAAAAAAATCGACGCATTTTGGACATTTAAAGAGACACGAAGGATTAGAGAAGACCATTATGGAAGGAAGGATCCCGGCAAAGAGAAGAAGAGGAAGTCCACGGCTACAGAGGCGGGACATCTGGCATATGAGAAAGAGAAATTCCAAAGGACTGTTTGGGTGGCAAAGTTCTGCTAGTAACAAGCTATTTGATGACGATAAGTGTCAACAGTCAATATCATCGTCACCACGTACCACTCCGACTGTCGCTGGAGATCAGGATCTTCACAATGTCTGTGTAAAGTAATGACCAGTAGCGTGCCGCCCTCTGGACTAGTAGGACTAGCTTGTTCCCCAAGCGTGAAGACGTTACAGTTATTCTAATTTGAATTAAATTTTCATTTAATTAAATTTCATCTAATTAAAAGCATAAAATAAAAATACTGATTAAACAGGATTAATATTTCTCAAAATTTGCGTCGTGCTACTGCAACGATATTTCCTGCTATAAAAATTGAGATACCAAAGACTCCACTTAGACATCGGTAGCGCTCGGTTTTTTTTGCTACCAAAGAGGTCATGGTTTAATCGGCTCTTTCCGATACAGAGACTAGCTGACTCTACAATAGTCCTGTGTGATTGTCTGTGTATATATATTATAAATCATAACCCTTGGCGTTCGTGCGCATACAAATTTATTTGCCGTTTTTATATTCTGGTAATGACTGTATCACTGAAATTGGAGTAAGGCTCGTTTGGATGTCGAGGGACACTGATGATAGAAAAGTAATCATTCACGCAAAAATCAGTCAGAGAGGTCGTATCTTCTTCTTCTTATTCTAGCGCTCCCCATCTACCACTTGTTAATCACTCTTTGTGATCTGTATGAGATCTGTGCCTAAGAGCGATTGTACTTTGTGCCAGTTATGCGCCTACAATTAGGCCAGCACTTCTGATTTCTGCGATACTTTTTATTTACTAGGTATCTTCCTAGGCCCCTACTTCAGTCACCTCTTGCGATATGCCTTGTAGGTCGCAGTGCTACTATTTTTTGCTCCGCCCGTGGGTTCCGGCAACTTAATTTGGAATCACTGAATCACTGAATTTGGAGCAAGGCTTGTCGGAATGTTGAGGAACACTGGTGATTAGGAAGCAATTATTCACGCAAAAATCAGTCAGAGGTGTCATTTTAAGTGCCAAAACTACGCGGACTAGCGTAGCCACACAGGCTGAAAGTTTACCAGACCATAGTGCTAACCACGCTGATGTACGCAAGCGAGACATGGACAGTGTATAGCAGATTGTATCAATTGTTGGCCTTATACGCTGTTCGAAACAGATCAGGTAGTTTGTAGTAATAATGTTGTTTGTGATATCAATAAGTTCAACAAGTCGAACTGACGCCTGAGAGGCAGAGTGAGAGGTGTGTTTAATCAGCGAGCCACGGGAACCATCAGTATGCATACTCTTCGATATCTGTTGGGGGAGACTGAGCGCCTATGGGTCTGCCCGAGTGCAATGACGTCAGTTTAGTAACCAATAACCAGACACGCAAGAAAACTAAACCACTTCCACGCGTCTACGCAGAATACTAAAATAAACTGGCAGGACAAAATTCCAGGTAGCGAAGTCCTCACAAAGCAAAGATCCCAAGCGTAAATGTCCTGTTGCAGAAGGCAGAAGGGTGAGATAGGCTGGTCACGTTGCTCTGATATCTGATAAACGCATCCCAAAACAGTTCATGTATAGCGAACTTGAAGGGGGCAGACGTTCTGCTGGTGGATAGAAAAAACGATTTAAAGACACTCTTAACGTGTCTCTGAAATGCTTCAATATAGACATCACGTGCTGGGAATCCCTTGCTCAAGATCGCCAAATGGTTCGCTGTAACAACACAAGAGGAATCCACATAGCTGAGAATCATTGTGCCGTTGAGGCACAGAGAAAACGAGCTGCGCGAAAATACAGAACACACAACACGCACATGTCTAACCTTGATCATGTATGCCACACCTGTGGTAGGGGATTGTGTTCTAGGATTGGACTCTACAGTCACATTCGCACACACCAGAGAGGTGCAGAAGCACACGTCTGAGACTGTTGTCATCATCGCTTGCGATGGACGGCTATTATTGACGGATCGTTACTATTCGTAATCACTACATATAGAAGAAACGGCTATGTTTTGTTTTAATTATTGACTGTGTTCTCAGCGAGAAGTTAATTTTTATTGTTCCCAACAAGCACTGATAAAACATAAACGCTTTTTGTTTTGAAAGGGACTGGCAATTGCTTAACAATTCCTTCATTAATTATTCCCCTTTTCCCTGAGAAGAAAAAGTTTTGTTCAAGCTAAGCTATGACACCATTGCAGATATTGAAAACTAAATCGGTTATTGGTTACTAAACTGACGTCATTGCACTCCGGGCAGACCCATAGGTGCTCAGTCTCCCCAACAGATATCGAAGAGTATGCATACTGATGGTTCCCGTGACTCGCTGATTAAACACACCTCTCACTCTGCCTCTCAGGCATCCAGTTCGACTTGTACAACGGGTAACTCCAAACTGCCTAAATCGCTTGATCGATTCAACATCGATTTTAGTGTCCTCATCCAACAGATAGTCGCGAAGAGACCGAAGAATATCCCCCTTATCCATCCTCTGTGTCTGGGATCATATCCTGCCATTTGATGTTCATTATTTTTCTAAGGCAGACTGTGTGAAAGTGGTTTAGCTTCCTTGCATGTCTCTGATATACAGTCCAAGTTTCGCATGCGTGAAGGACTGGGAGCACGACAGCTCGATATACCTTCAGTTTTGTGGCTTGACCAATACCACATTTGTGCCAGACGTTTCTATGTAGTCTGCCAAAGGCGCTGCAACTTTAGATATTCTGGTATTTATTTCAACATCTATGGTGGCATTTTGGGACAGTGTGTTTCCAAGATAAGTAACTCTGTCCACTGCTTTCAGTTTCCTGCCGCTTGTAATATTTAAAAGTGTTTTTAAAACCCTTTTAAAATGGTTTGGCATATACTTTTCCAGGAGCTGGTTGGTACATGACTTCAGATTTCTCGGTATTCAGGACGGGAAAAGGCTCTGATAGTTCACCTTGGTCCTGCACTCTGGCAAGCATCCCCTGATGCAGTTGTTGCACAATCTTGAAGAATTTTTTAGTACAGCTATATTTAGCCATGATCTTCCAGAGACATTCTCTACTGACCGTTTCAAACGCCTTGGTAAAGTCGATGAAGCAAACATACGATAGTGAGAAAAGAAATACATGGCTAAGACCTGCCTCAATTCGCGAAAATCTGGAAGTCTTGTGGCTTTGTGTTTTAAAGGTCGTGGGTTCTAATCCGAACCGCGTAGTTCTGTTGTTCACATGTGTATTTATTCCGGAGATTTCTTGGATTGTTGCTGGAGCTATGGAGCTCGTACTTTGCGCAATACTTTTGGCAGGCGGAGTGCCATATATTCGAGAGAGACCGAGTCACATGGGAAAACCAGGTGCAATGAAGTCATTTCTTCGCATTAAGTTTTTTTAAAAACTGAAATCAGCTGAGTCACAGCCAACTATAAACCTATGGGCATTCGGACTCAGGTAAGACTGATGAGAAATCAGACAACAACTACACTACGTGACCTCGCATTCCAGTATTAGTGTATATAGACCAATTCATTTTAAAACCAACACAAAATGCTAAATCGAAGTTATCGAATCCAACAAATTAAGTTTAACAATAAGGAATATTAGGAATATTTTTCACCAATAAATAACCATAGACTCACAGAATTGAGTAAAATTGCAAAAAGCTTGCAGTGTTCTATCAAAAATATATTCATTCCAGCCCCCTTCTCTGATCTAGGTCAGGGATTATCCGGTCAATTGTCTGGCCTAGTTATCTAGTGTTGGCTGTGGCTGAGTACTACGAAGTCTGAAAGCGAAAGAAGGATAAGAAATGAATAAACAGCGGCCAGCTTCCATTCCAAACGAGGAGCTATTTCTTATTTTGTAACAAATGCGCCATGATATTTGAAAAAAACAATAGTTCTTAGGTTGAAATAAAGACATTTAATACCTTTGAATGCAAATACTACTGAAGAGTACTTAGAATATCCTGGACAGGGAAAAGAACAAATACTTCTGTTTTGCAACAACTTTATATTAAAGAGCATATCATTCAGGAAAATTAAATATTTCGGACATATCAAACAACATGTGCCCAGAGAAGATAATTTTGGAGGGAATGGTGTATGGAAGAAAAATAAGAGGAAGACATAGAAGACGATGGATGCAAGATGTCATTGACGATCTGAGAATGACTGCTGCTGACGCCCGGTCAACTTGCACAGAACAAAGAGTTTTTCAGGACTGCTGTCATGGGAGCCAAGTTTCGGAAGGGACAAGCTACTTGATGATGCGGTTGAAATAATATTCCTCGGATTAAGTCCATATAAACTAACACAACGGTTGCAACAAGTTACATAAAAGTGTATATAACGAGCAAGGTATATACGGTAGGAAGTAAGCCCGTTGAACAGGGAGGGATATTTAAAGCAGACGAAGTCAGTGTGTGTGCTTGAGTGTGTCTGTAATATCTATAAATAAGTTTACATTATTAATTATATATCCATCTACCTCCCTGTTTATCGACCCATTTAATCTATCTATTTAATATCTATTTATCTATCATTTTGATCTGCAGTCGACAGAAGTCATGCAAATAAAAGGTGTTATTGCAAATAAAGACATGTCGATTCTATACATTCTTGTTTAGTCATTTACTTGTTTCCATAAATTATTGCTTTGTGTACTGTCATATGTACATCTATGATGATCGATATAAGTGATCTATGAACCATTATCTTACCAAGAAGTAATATTTGTGTGTTTACTGTCGTTGGCGGCGAACAGTGCAGACCATATTAAATATATATATATATAAATATATTCAATACATACATGAATAAATAAATCAAATCGTTGGCGAGGTTATTGTTGGGACAAGCAAAGCGAATTACATATATGTAAAAGACAGACGCTTATCGCATTAAAATCTGAGATGTGATCATATAAAAATGATGTTAGCAAAATAATAAATCAAGAGATATGTATAAAAAGTTTAATGAATGTATTTCTTGTCTATGATCTGGTTTAGACCCTCAGCTGTGATTTAGGTCATAATGGAAGCTCACGGCATCGCAGCGGTGAGGACTAGATGTATTATTAAAACGGCGCAAAGCATTGTGGGAGACATAGTTGGATGTAAACACAAGGTACGGGTATGTTGTTTTCCTCTCCATGAGCTGCCATTTTATCGATACAAGTGTTTGCTATGTCTGGAATACAGCAACCAACAAATAACCACGCTTTAGCGTTATTAGCCCTAAATTCTGCACCTACTAGCCCATCAAGATCGTTATGGGGCCAAGAGTCGAATGGAGAAGCCATTGCACGATTAGAAAGCAGAGACTTCGAGTTCACCATGAGGAAGCCACGCATTTCTATCGGACGAAACAGTAGCAAAGGGGACGTTGATGTCAACATGGGCCACTCCAGTTTCATATCCAGAGTGCATCTTGAAATTTTTGCCGAGCATCCTAATTTTTTTATGAAGTGTAATGGTAAAAATGGTGTATTCATTGATGGAATTTTTCAAAGGAAGGGAGCTCCACCGTTGCAACTACCTCGAACGTAAGTTTGAAATCACAATTTTCTGTGCAGGGGTTTGAGTATTGAGAACACTCGGTCTTTGTTTACAATGTTGTTTATTGATTATTTTTAGTTCTGTGACTTATATTGACACTGCAATAAGATATTATTGATCTCACTATGCAATTAATGTTAATCACGGAGTTCAGATGATATTTGACTGTCTCTTAAAAAAATATCTACAAATATATTTCGTAACCATGTGCTCATTCCAAGATGGCGGAAATGTAAACATTTCTGATTGTTGTGAATGAGCATTGAGACGCTAACGGTAACAATGCTTAGGCTATGTTCGTCATTTGGGACACTTGTGTTGTTCTTCTAGTTATAATAATAATTAAATGTTCCCATTAAGGTCCACGATTTTGATTTGGGATGTTCATTAATAGAAACGTCAAAGTGTGTTTAAAAAAATTATCGTTTTGTAATTTGTAGATCATAGAAGTAAGTAGATGAGAATCTGGTGAGCTGAAAAAGACATTGCCCTTGTAAAAATAAGCAAGGCACTGCAAGGTGATATCATGAAATGAAGCTTTCATTTTAATAGTCCTGTCGTGTTCTTCAGTTTGATCAGTAGGTCGTGCTGTCATGGGTACTATAACTCATTATTTTGAATTGAATCAATAAGCCATCTTTGTCCAGAAGTCCTTTGAAAAAAAGTCACTCACTATAGAAATGATAGACCACACTCCACAACAGCAACACCCAACTCAACTGTAGTCTTAGAGTATCTCTAAAAATATCAACTGTTGTTTGTCTTGTCAGCAGTTTTCTAAGTAGTTGATGTTACTCCTTTAAACTTTGTCCTTGTCACTGGAGGTTGGAAATGCCATAATAACACTAACAGTATGAAACACCTCGTTGTTTGCTACTCTTGTCACTCCAGAAGATCATGACGACATGAGTATACGCTTCAGACAACACTTGTGAAGTGTGTTCATTGTTTTCTTTTGTGATGCACACAGACTCTGCACAGCAACCTTGATGTTGATGATCAGCATATTATTAGTCCATATTCATCAATAGCCAGGCTATGGTTATTGAGGCCATGTCAATCCTCTTGTGCAGTTTCGCATTCAATGATAGTTATAAAGTTATGACAAAAGGACGCAATTAATAGGTTTACCACAACCAATTTGTCTCACCACAGATGTTTATATGTGAAGGTTATGCACTCTCTACCATAACATTATCCTATATAGGCCGATTGTGAGCCCAAAATCTTCAGATATCATCCCTAATATGATAATTTTAGATTCCATCATGATATCTGCATTACTTGTTATAGGTGTCTTCATTATGTTTTTCTTTTTATAGCTTATCTGCAGTCCAACTTTTAATGCTATGGATGACAAGTTTTGTGTTTTTCTTTGCATATCTTGGTTGTTTTTACTTAACAAGCCAATGTTATCTGCAAAATTCAAATTTTCCAGTTGATTGTTTTCTATCCAATCGATGCTAGTTTTGTGTCGATGCGTAGTATAGGTAGCGTATAAAGTAAATTTAATACAGTTTGTCTCCTGTAAATGTATAATAAGAAGAAATATCAGAGATGAAGGAGTAAGTCAATAACAGATTTATTAACACTTAGTTGTGCCAAATTATCTTTTTTAATTCCACTCTGATATGTGCTGTTTTTGCTCGGGAATGAGTTTTTAAGGTCCAGGTGACAGAGATTCAAAGTGATAAGCTTTAACTTAACTATTATCCTCAGAATATTCACAGAAGCTGATTTACTTTCCATAACCATTTTCATTGCAAGATTCAATGATAATTACAGGAATCAATAGGAGACATATTTTGTGCATTGGTCCTTACCCAATATTTGTTTTAAGTAATAAGACATGCTAGTCAGGAGATGGTGATTATTTCAAACTGACGATCAACAAATAAAATTCACCAAACTAAAACAATAACTATTGTTGTATTTGCAAAGAGATTTCAGATAAGTTATTCCGCCCGAGTGGTTACCTCGGCCCAAATTGGAGTGTAAAGAATAGAGCCACTGTTACCTGCCACGCATGTCATAAGAGGTAACGAGGAGGTTTGGTGTGGGGCTAACTACCCACACCGTAAAAAAACACTAGATGGCTACATAACGGAGAGGGAACCGAGTAAACACTGGCTGAAACCGGACACATCGTCGAAGGATAAGCACCAGAGCTCCAAAGGGTGCTGAAGATGTGACGTAAAACACACCAATGCTAAGGCTGCATGAATCAGATTTCCACATGAATAGAATTTATGGGGAGATCTTGTACATCGGTCTGGGCGGTGATCGAGAGAGAGAGAGAGGTAATTTATTCCAGTAAGTTGACTTGGAAAAAGTTTTCTGTAAATCAAGCGTTTGTAGTTTCTACACTCATGTATTTACAGAGCCGATATCATCATTGCGATACTCTCTCAATTATGTGACATGGGCAAGTCTCAGACACTGGAACGAGTTTGTGAATTAGGCTTTATGTTTAGACATGCCAGACAGTGTCGTCTTCATGGTAGAGAGAGAAGATATAGTAATCAACTTCTCATGGGTACGGTGAACAAATGGACTTTGTGATGGCTGCTACGACGGATGACAGAGCATGAATGGGAATGCCCAATGTGCCATGACGTCGATCACATATCATTTCATGAAGTCACTTTTGTTATTAAGTATGATTTTACATGTGACTTCCACAACATTATTTACAATGTTGCTGCCATGTGTTGCCGCGGCTTGCAAGGGAAGCTCAGAATAGTAACACTACGACCTACAAGACATGTCATAGAGGCGACTGATGTAGCAGCCTAGGAAGCTACCTAGTAAATTAAGCGTCACATAAATCGGATGTGCTGGCCTACTTATAGGCGCATAACTGGCATAACGTACAACCGATCTTAGACTCAGATCACATACAAATCACAAAGAGGGGTTTAACAAGTGGTCGATGGGGAACATTTGCAGAAGTGCATGTTGTGATAAGGCATATATATGTGAAACTGCAAAAAAAAAAACTGAGTGGTCATTTTGGTCAACATGTATGTGGTATACGCAAATGCTCTGTGACTTCTTTCGCCATTCATTTTAATGGATCTGACCATATGGGAGCTTGTGACAACTAATTCACGACCATTCATTTATGATCGTAGTCTATTGACTATAGAAAGTTGTTTTATACCTATATATGGAACTGCAAGTTATCATCAGGTGCCGTCTCCACATCGAAGGTTGGCTGCAATGAATCTCCAGCATCCTCTGTCTTTCGCCTTGGTGTTGCACTGCCAGACTGTAACCTGTCCATTTCTTAAAATTACCCTCCAACTTATCTCTTGCTCTTCCTCTTGCTCTTCCCCCTCAACTTTCCCTCTAGTAAATGTTTTATCATGGTGTCATGTCTTTTATGTGCCCAAAATACTTTACTTGTCTGAATTTTATTTCTCTTAATAATTGTTTCTTCATACCTAGTTTTCCTAAAACTTGTTTATTTGTCTGTTTTTCTGTCCATGAAACTCTGCATATTCTTTTATATATCCAAGTTTTAAAACGAAATTGAAAATTTTCAATTCAAATGTTGTATCAGTCCTAACATATGCCAACGAGAGTTGGAAAATGACTAAAGATATAGAAAGTAAGTTGAATGCATTTGAAAATAAATGTCTGTGAAAAATAATAAACAGAAGTGATGAAATCAAAGAAATATCTGGTCAACCACTGGTAACAACTGTTGTAAGAAGGAGATGATTGAGATATGTTGGGCATACCTTGAGAAGAAATGATCAAAGAATACCAAAGCAGGCATTGAAGCAGCAGGAAAAGGTTACAAGAAAGAGAGGAGGCCCTAGAGAAACCCTGAAACGAACTTTGCTAAGAGAGGCAAGAAATATTGTACTCAATTCCATGGAAGAGATTGAGCAAGTTGCCCATGAAAGAGTTGTATGGAGAAATTACTTGCAGGCCCTATGTAATGTATAACGTTACGAGAGGAATATATAATATGGTACCTTGCAACTCATCACACTATATTCCAATGTTTCTTGATACTGTCTCTTATCCTTTATTATATGTGTGTATATATTCAATGTATATATTTTATTATTACTGTTTTAATTTTAGTTTTTCTTTTTCTTTAATTTTGAATCACATTTTTATTTTAGAACAGTTATGAATTGATCCTTTCACTGTGTCTGTGATGTTTGGTGGATAGGACAATAGTTTCCATTGCGTTTGTTCTCTATCCTTTTCTTGATAAAGTTTGAAAGATTGCTGTATCTTGTTTTTGTGCATTGTACAACCACCTTATTTTTTATTTGGTTTTCTTTTGGGACATAGTTTTACTGCAGTCTTCCCTTAGTTTTACTACAGTCTTTACTACGGTATTGATAATAATATTAGCAGTATGCAACACTATCATGCAAAAGAGAGGCAGTCCAAAGACAATTTTGTGGGTAACTTGGTGAAGGCAGAGACATTAATCGGTCCTAGAGCACTCTATTAAAGATAATCATAAACTAAGAATAGTGCTGTATATTTGTTGTAGTGGTACAAGACATGACGGTTACTGACTGCTTTTTATTTTTTATGGATATAAGTAGAATGTGAAAATACTAAAAATATATTTTCTATTGAATTCTTTGACACAGACAAATGACCACTTTTGTACGGAGAAACTATTGTATACGATAAAGAAATGTTGCAACAACTAAAAGAGACAAGAGAACTACTGAAAAAATACAACTTAGACAAATACAGTATCTTGTTAACATTTAAAAATATGATCCATTGTTGAAGACCAGATTGTAGACAAAGGAGAGGAGGGCATGGATATATTTGGTACGGAAACAGGTGAATACACAGCAGCTTGTGAGAGTGAAACAGGTGAATACACAGCAGCTTGTGAGAGTGAACCATCAGGGCAAGAAATTGCAGGATATACAATGCAGCCAACCTTCAATGTGATGACAGCTCAAGACATAGAGATACATGCTTGGGAGGAGATCAGAGCAATTATGGACATGTCTAATGCAGCCAACCTTCGATGTGATGACATCTGAAGTTTTTAAACATGTGGACAATCATTAAGTATAACTTTGCATTTTAACACTCACCAGTGTTGACCGTGAACTCCTGAATCAATCAGTGTTAAGATAACCATTTGTCAAAGTCTTATTGTTTGAATCATTGGTGTCTGCAAATCCATCCATTAAACAAAAATAATAACATGTTCAAAATGGCTCCACAGTTGCATGTTGCGGTTCCCAAGCACAAACATCAAGATCCAGTTCCAGTCATTAATTGATGAAGCAGTTGCACCTCCACCACCAGTTGCAATAACAACTCCAAGGAAGAAACCTCAGCTTCATTCTTTGAAAATTTCCATACCTGAGCCTCAAGATACTGTTGCCAGTAGCCCATGTCCATCCCCCACAGGCACTATCAGGTGATTGTATGATTTTATTTACATAACATCTTCTTCTTCGAATGCTATATATCGATCACTTGTTAAACACTGTGTGATATGTATGTGATCTAAACCTAAGAGCAATTGTACATTGTGCCAGTTATGCACCTACAAGTAGGTCAGCACATCTGATTTCTGCAATGCATTTTATTATATATGGCCTTTTTCATCTTTACAGATGGTTAATTGGCAAGTGTTTTACTGTGACAACTTCTGAGTTTTCGCTTTTCTCTCTTGTCGTTCAGCTCGTACATAAGTCTCTTCTCAAAAGACTCTACGCCCTTTCGTAATTTGGCTTTCCACACAACTCTGTCATCAGCTAGTCCCTCCCATGTGCTGGGACCTATAGAAAAGTTTTCATTGAGGCTTTGCAGACATCTTTATATCTGAGCAGTGGTCTGCCCTGGTGCCTCTTCCTCCGAAAGTTCACAGAACAACATTTGTTTTGGTATTTCGACAAGTTTCCATTCTTCTCACATGTCCCAACCATCTTAGTCGTCTACTGCTGATCATGCCCATGATGGAAGGCAGTTTTGCACATTGCAGTACTTCAGAGTTGGTTATCTTGTTGTACCACCTGATGTTCATAATCTTGCGGAGACATCGAAGGTGAAAGATGTTAAGTCTCCTCTCGTGTCTTGAGTAGGCTGTCCATCTTTCTGAGCCATATAGTAAAGAACTAATTACACAGGCTCGATATATTTGAGTCTTCGTCTGCAATGTCAATTTTTTGTTGCCCCACGCTCGCTTTGATAGTTTGCCGAATGTAGTAGCCGCACTCCTATACGAGCGTTGATTTCTTCATCAAGAGAAAGGCTGGTAGTGACTGTGGACCCGAGATAGCAGAATTTTGAACTGGTGTTAGATGGTTGTCATTTAAAGTGATATTTGATGTCTTACCTCCTGACATAATACAACTGTTTTGGAGACACTTATTGTCAGAAAATGAGTCGCATGCCTTTGATAAATTATTAATTAGACATTGCAATGTAGTCTCACTGTAGGCAACCAAGGCAGCATCGTCAGTGAAAAGGAGGTCCTTGAGAAGTATTTCCGTCGTTTTGTCTTGGCTCTTAAGCGAGCCAAGAAGAAGAAGCCAAAGAGAGGGGCAAGGACACAGCCCTGCTTGACTCCACTCTTAACCTCAAAATTATCAGATGTGCTGCCATCGAACTGTATGCTGGCTTTCATGCCCTCATCGTAGTGATATTACTCGTTCTGATGCAGCTACTGGTGTGTGAATAGCTTTCACAAGTCTATTGTGCACAGCAAAGCCGACTCCATACAGTCTAGGTTGATTGGTGCTTAGACCCTGCCAGAAGAATGTGTGATTCTTTTCTTTTACTGAGCCACAGTCTGGGAGCCTGGTTTCCTGTAGTGCAGCTATGTCTACCTGCAGTCTCTCAAGTTCTCTGTCTATGACAGCTGTTTTCCTGATGTCTTTTGTTTTCGTCGGGTCTAGATTGACAAGTCCGGGACACATGGTCCTTACGTTCCATGTGACAAATCTAAGAGGTTTATTTGTCTTGTTTCTATGTAACTGTTGCTTTCCGTGTTGTGATCGAGCCGAAAGCAAAGATGAAGTGTCGTCTCTCTTTGTGCCTAGCCTGGGCAGCTGATGTGGAGAATGTGCCTTGCCCATTTTGCACAAACCCCTCTCTACCCTACTGTTTTATCCAAAGGAAAGACAAAGTCTATACGTTTGGAATCCAGCAGGGTTTGCAGGAGATGCCAGAAGATGGCAAGGAATACACACTTAACCATCAACTGCCTTAGGGTCCCTCCCTCCGGATTTTTGGTCAAGGTTTACTCCTCTAGCCCTCTGCATTACCGTGCTGACCCACAAGGCAGTGGGGATTTTTGATCAGGGTTTACTCCCTAGCCTTTGGCTCTCCGAGCCGAATGCATTTTATTAACCCTCTTATTACTTAGAACAGTCGCAACAGCTGAGCACTATCAATATCGAACTATTTAGTGAAGAAATAGGTTCTGCAAATGACCATTGATTCAGACTCAGAGTATTCTCTATTTGTGATTACTGTCGTTACGGCACGCGCAATTTTTACGCGAGGAATTTTTTTTAGAACTAGACAGAGCTAACCAAATAATTTGCTTTATGAAAATTCAAAAAAATCCAAATCCTTCATGGACACTGTTCCTTTTCATTACATCAATATCTTTCTTAATTTAAACTATATGTATCGAACTCACCAGTTACCTTACTACAGAATGTTTTGGTTTACCGATAAACTGTTGAATGTGCCTGATTTGTCAGATATAGTGTCAAGAAATAGATTTGAAAGTATCAGCAAATATTTGTACTTCAATGTCAATTCCAAATTCGTTCCATGAGGACAATATGGACATGTGCAAGGTTGAACCTCTGTCTTGATTGTATGAGGGCCCTCATGCCCGTACAAACATGCAGGCTAGGCAACTGCAGGACTGATCAACTCCATTCATGCCAACCATCAACGGACTCAACTCTACTGTGTGGCAGAGCCGCAGTTAGTGTTTCTAAATGAAGATGAGGACTGCACCACAAAGGTGTGTGGAAACAAGTGATAGCTGCCCCACATGTAAAATCAACCTCTGTTAGGAGTTTGCTTTTCAACCTTTCAATTTACATTTATCCTCAATAAAACTGACATTTTTGAGTGAAACATACATTCAATATTGTCATTCATTTTTATTTCTTCACTTGTATAATTTTTTACATCCAACTTACATGGTATTGACAACATACATGTTTACAAACTAGTACCTCATCCATTTAACTGTAAATTGGACTTTAAATCACAAATATTGATTAGAAATTGTATTTGTTATGAATTTTATTTCACGAGCACTTCTCATTGTTGCTGGGTTATTTCCCTTGCCCTGGGAATTCGGTAGTAACTTTTTCTGAAGGGCTAGGAATAAGAGGGTTAATTAGGGTAGCTTCCCTATGTCCTACATCAGTCGCCTCTTACGACATGTCTTGTAGGTAGCAGTGGTACTATTTTTTGCGGGCCCTGGCACCACATGGGCAACATAGTATCTCAGCAGCAGTTTTATAATATAGAGTAATGATGTTAGAAATAAACATGTTTTGGGTCAGTTATAACAATTGTATTAAGGGGATTCGGGTCTTGAAAATCAAGAATCTATTTTCGTTGTTTTCATATTAATATAACATTTGTATAAGCATTTTGAAAGAGTATGACTTAGAATAGTAGAAAAAATTAGTAAAAAAAATGTCAAAGTGTTGCCATGGAAACAATACAAAATGGCCACCAAAAACAAAATTTCAAATCCCTAAGGCTCTGAATCTAATGAATGTAAATGAATTCTGTTTTCACTCTAAGGTGCGCAATTGTAATATCTAAAATATTACACATGATTTTTAGGATATATTAAATATTTAATTTTTATAAATTTTTGGGTAAAAATTCCCTCAAAATGTGGTCAAAAAAAGCTGTTTTTGGAGGGTGTGTTTACACAAAATTCATAAAAATGTAATATTTAATATATCCTAAAAAGGATCAGTAATTTTGTAGATATTACAATTGCGACCTTAGAGTGAAAACAGAATTCATTTATATTCATTAACTTCAGAGCCTTAGGGATTTTAAATTTTGTGCTTGGTGGCCATTTTGTATTGTTTCCATGGCAACACGTTGACTTTTTTTTTCTAATTTTTTCTACTATTCTAAGTCATAATCTTTCAAAATTGTTATACAAATTCTACATTAATACCAAAGCAAAGAAAATAGTTTCCAGACCAGAGTCCCCCCTTAAGATAATTATTCTTCATTAAACGTTGAAGTAAGTACTAAACAGTTAGTGTATGGTTCTAAGTATTTTGTTGTTCATCATTCATCTTCTTGACCATCAGATACTCAATGATCTCTTGTCAAACTGTGATCTAAATGCTCAAGGATTTCTTGGTCCTTACGCTTGCAGAACATATTATGTCTTCAAACTTGTATACATCATCATTCAATCGCTTTTTCTTAGCAGATCTTTGCCACTCCAACAGTCCTTCAGAATTTCTTTCTTTCATAGGTTAGATGCCCTTTCTCTGCAGCCATAAAGCTCAACTCATCAGTTACATCCTGAATCCATCTTTTCTGGAGTCTTCCTCTTTGCCAGAATGCTTACATCCATAATGGTCTTCTCCAGCCATTTTTGGCTTTTTATATTTCCAAAATACTTCTACTATTTTTTCATTCTTATTTGTAGCATTACAGATAGGTGCGGCAAGACGGGAGAACCACCAGAGAAAACCCAATAGATACATCAATCAACACAGAACGGGAGTTGTTAGCCTAAACATACTAAGATACATACTTGGGAGGAGATCGGAGTAATTATGGACATGTCTAATGTGCGATGTAGATGATCCTCAAATGAACAATGAACAATTTGTAGCATCAGCAAGTTTTATTTGATTTTGAGTTCCTTCTGGGTAGAACTATTTGTTCTCTTCTCTGTCCTCCTCTGTAAAACTTATGTTCAAAAGTACATGTTTTACAGTGCCTTGTTAAATGTTCATGTTTCCCACCAATACATTGCCACTGTCAATGCTTTTAGTATTCTGATCTTTGTTTTCCTATCAATTCCATTCCATACTGTTTTTAGTTGCTATATTTTTTGTTAGACTATTTGTTCTTTTAATTTCCTTCAACCCATTTTCATCTCTTGTTAGCAATGAACCGAGATATTCAAAACTGTTCACATTTTCTATTTTTTGCCTTGATAACAATATCTTTTGTCAGATTTGTTTTATCAGTTGTCATTATTTTTGTTTTTGCTTCATTGAGATATAGATTTTGCATTTCTATTATTAATTTCTCACTCTCTTTTTTTGCAATGTTAACAGTAACACTGTATCACTGTGTCAGCATATCTTAGTTCAGGTATTTCTCTTATAATCTCTCTACACTTACACAAAATATATATCATGTCTTGGTACTTCTGTAATCTCTATACACTTACATAAAATGTTACGTCTTGGTACTGGAATTCTTCATATGCTCCATATCGACCACTTGTGAAACCACTCTTTGTGATTTTTATGTGATCTGAGCATAAGAGCGATTGTATGTTGTGCCAGTTATGCGCCTACAAGTAGGTAACACATCTGATTTCTGCTAGGCTTTTTATTTTTGCTAGGGTAGCTTCCCTAGGCCTCTACCTCAGTCGACTCTTACAACATGCCTTGTATGTCGCAGTGTAACTTTCTTTGCTGCTCTTGTAGGCCCTGGCAACACATTACTGGTACTGGAATTGCATTTCTTCCTTACTTTGATTTACTTGTGGTTCACACACATATGTGCAGAGTGAGTGTCTTGAATTCATTTTTTCCCCTTAGGTTACAATTATGCTTCTTTGTTTCCTTTTACAACAGTTCAATATTTGTAGCATCTTGTATATTTAATTCATTCTTAATCTATATTTCCCAGTGCGGCTAATTCCTGTCCCACAAGTCCTCGCAGTGGTTCCTCCCATACTCCAAGATTCACCCTTATCCCAGACCTAGCTGTTGCTGCCTATGCAGCAGCTAATCCACGAGATGATAGTGACAGTAGTCCTGCATCTTCAGTAGTTACTCTATCAGGTGACTCGTCGTCTCGAGATGAATCAAAACCTCCATATTCATATGCCCAACTCATCGTTCAGGCTGTAACATCTGCTCCAGACAAACAGCTGACCCTGAGTGGCATCTACGCATATATCACAAAACACTACCCATACTACAGAACTGCTGACAAAGGATGGCAGGTGAGTGGTGGTGTGTTTATTTTAATTATGATTAAATGCTGTGTGTTTCATTTGATAAATTTAGCTGGACTTAGAATTTTCCCCATGAACACAGTTTGCTATATGATGAAGTGGGAGGGTATAATGCATTTTAGGTTTAATCGACAGTCATGTATTCCTGAGCTTTCAGAGTTGGCCTATCAGTTTCTGTAGTGAGTAAGAGATGAAGTGTTCAGATTATTGAACAGTGAAAAGTATATTAACATTCATGATGTGATAAATTTCTTGAACTTTGTGGAGTAACCTTCATTATTTTTCGTCATGAGGAATGGAATATATGTTCCATGCTCATTTCTTCTTCAGCGATCTCTGTTCATGCGCTTAATTTACTGTGGACCATAAACTGGGCAATCAGCTTCAGGTCTGCCAGGTTTCCCCAAAGCTTAGTTTTCAGGTTGACTGAATGTGGCCACATGTTGCTTCTCAGCTCACCCAGGAGAGGACAGTCTTGCAGGACATGGGACATGCTCTGGTGTCCGTTGACACTGACAGAGAGCTGTTTGACTTATTCCTAGTGCATATGTGTTTGTTGAGTCTGCAGTGTCCGGTACTTAGTCCATGCTCATTTGAGAGAGGCGTATGATTGCGATGTCATCATTAAGTGGATGACTTTACACTGTTATGTTAGGCTTTGGGCTCGCTGGATCAGATTTCAATATTAATTTTTTTCAGGTTAGTCTTCTTCTCATTCGGCCTCTATGAATTCAGGCGTAGTCAGTGCCTAGTATGATGCTTCAGGTTGATTTTTGTGTGAAGGCTTGCTTTCCTTATTAGAGGTGTTAGTCTTCCTATTTTTTAGCTGTCTATTAGATCGTAGTTGTTTGATTTCAGAGTTATCTCTCTTTTGAATTCAGGACTGGCAAAGCTTCCCTTCCTGTGTTTGTTTTCTAGTTTTCCATTTGCCTAGTTGGATTGTCAAACAAGACTATCATGCTCCTAATGCACTGATTTTTGTTAAGATTTATTCTTCTGGTCTAAGTTTTAGCATGGTGGGTTCTCTGCCTTTGTGGAAATTTGGGATATGTCCAGCAGCATGCAGGGGATATCATATTTTGCACCTAACGGGGAAATGCTCATTTTGAGGGCTACTGCTAGGTCTCTCACCCATTGAGTATAGTTTAGACTAAGGTGACCGGTTATTTTATTCAGATAATTTGCAAAAGACTAAAAAGATATGACTTGCAGTTATGATTGGCTAGGTAGACATAGCATTGTATTTGCACAGATGATGCCTTCTATTTAGAGACTGTCTTAACTGTTAACTATTGCTTCCTAGAGTAGCTTTTGTTTATAGATGAGCTAAATTATTTCTACAATAGCATGTTTAGGATGCTATCATTATCAAGAGCATGCAAAATGTACCAGAATATCCAAAGTTAAGTTGGAACAAAGAATATTTGTCTAAAGTGAGTTATTGCTTATTACTCTACAGAACTCAATCAGGCACAACTTATCTCTGAATCGCTATTTCATCAAAGTCCCTCGGTCTCAGGAAGAACCAGGAAAAGGATCATTCTGGCGCATTGACCCTGTGTCTGAGGCCAAACTCACTGCACAGGCATTTAGACGCAGACGCCAACGAGGCGTACCTTGTTTTAGGACTCCATTTGGAGGATTGTCATCCAGGTAAGAGCTGTTCTTGCGTTTGGGCTGTTTGTTACTTTATACACATTTAGTTTGGTGTTTTCATACCACAACACCAGTAGCTTCTACGGACTGTCTCAGTCATTATACTGCATCACCAGTAGATCATATCTTCTTCTTCTGCATTCTCATATCTTCTTCTGCATTCTCACTATATTGGGATTTCGATTCTCAAATAAAGGCAGCCGTCTGCCTCAGATTATCAGCCACGCCATTCAGTTTGTCTTGGACGCTAGTGTAAGTGGGCCACCTCTTTCTTCTCAAGTCTGCATACTGGGGGCAATTCTGTAGGATATAATTCCTATGATTTCTGCTTCCCCGTTTGTGCCAACCGCTTCCTGCAGTAAGTTTTAACCACCCTCGTGATGGTAGGTCTGACATTCTTACTGCGTGGCTAAATCTCTGAAGCAGATTGGCGGCCGTAGAATCCGTTATCCCATTCCTCATTGTGAGGGTTGTTGCACCATGTTATGCGCCTTACGGCCTGGTGTATCGGTTTTCTGCAAGCATTTGTTTCGGGTTAGCATTCCCTAGCGGACACATGCATCCGATTTCAGCCATACCTCCTTTGTCGCCTCTTACGACATGCGTGGCAGGTAACAGTGGTTCTATTCTTTACACCCCAAATTTGGGCCCGGTAACCACTCGGGCGGTAGATCATATAGACTGTATAATTCACTTGATGTCTTCTACAAAGCCCTTCAGGTCTGGAAACATTGCTGTTTGCGTGCATATTTTCATTGACTTTGAAAGTTCTCGCTGTTTTAAAGCTCTCGTTGATGATTATCTTTGTGACACCACAAGCATTAAGATTGTGTTCTTCTACACACCACAATGTCCAACATCAACTCAAATATTTCAGGACAGTGATCTTCAAAAACATGCTGCCAGTATCTCTATCGATATTGATAGGAAATGGTACAGATGGCATCCATATATGAGCACTAATCAACTTTAAAAAAAAAGTTTATAGTCATCACTGCACATTGAACAAATTAGTCCACCTATTCTTGGTTTACTATTCTTCTATGGCTACCAGTATAGTGCTCTTGTCTAATTATATCACATTTTCCTTGGAATTCATATAGTCTGGTTAGTGTTATAAATTCACCACTATTACTTGAATATTTTACACATCCTCTCTCCCTTAGTGAATTTATAATATTAGCTTAGTGCATTGCAAGCCTGTCGGCGCATTCATTTCTCCTTAAACCTGCATGCCCTGTCACAAAAATAAAACAGATTTTTGTCAGCGTACACATTTTCACCATTGTCTCCGAGCCAAGCCTGTTTCAATCTTCCTGAGCATACTCATCAACATGAATAATACTAGTCATGTTTCTTCTTCTTCTTCAGCAATCTCTATACTAGTCATGCAACAAAGAAACACACATAACAACAGGAGAGTTCTTGCAAAATAAAATCAGTGTTACAACAACAGAGGACTGTACAAAAATGTATCCCATGCCACTGAGGCATAATAGAGGGTGGAACATTCCAACAGATACAAAATAACTACATATCATATGATGAAATGAAAACATTATAAAATTTAAGAAACAATTGAAGATAACACAAAAAACTACAGATCCATACTGTTATGCAAAGAACATACTATTATCTTCAGAATCTGAACAGAACACACTAAACACATGTAAAGTCATCATCATGCGACTAATCTGCAGGCATAAGTTTATCATGTTCTTCCAAAACTTCCTGTCTCATGTTCTAGCTATTATTTCTGATAGTATTGTTCTCACACAGTGCCGTCATGTTAATTAAGTATTCTCAAATATATTTGCCTATGTTGGCCTTTATCTCTCTTCCCCATTGTCACAATATATTCAAGTCTCTTTCTTCTCATAGCATGTCCAAATGATGTTGATTGTTTCTTCTCATGCGTTTTATGCGAGATCTATTCTTATCTACTTTCTTGACAAAATCATTTGCCATCTTTTCTGTCCATGATATTATCATCTTTAAGGGGATTCGGGTCTTGAAAATCAAGAATCTATTTTCGTTGCTTTCATATTAATATAAAATTTGTATAAGCATTTTGAAAGAGTATGACTTAGAATAGTAGAAAAAATTAGTAAAAAAAAAAATGTTGAAGTGTTGCCATGGAAACAATACAAAATGCGCAAAAACAAAATTTCAAATCCTAAGGCTCTGAATCTAATGAATGTAAATGAATTCTGTTTTCACTCTAAGGTGCGCAATTGTAATATCTAAAATATTACACATGATTTTAGGATATATTAAATATTTAATTTTTATTAATTTTTGGTAAAAATTCCTCAAAATGTGGTCAAAAAAGCTGTTTTTGGGGGGTGTGTTTACACAAAAATTCATAAAAATGTAATATTTAATATATCCTAAAAAGGATCAGTAATTTTGTAGATATTACAATTTCGCACCTTAGAGTGAAAACAGAATTCATTTATATTCATTAACTTCAGAGCCTTAGGATTTGAAATTTTGTGCTTAGTGGCCATTTTGTATTGTTTCCATGTGCAAGCGTTGACTTTTTTTTTCTAATTTTTTCTACTATTCTAAGTCATAATCTTTCAAAATTGTTATACAAATTCTACATTAATACCAAAGCAAAGAAAATAGTTTCAGACCAGAGTCCCCCTTAAGTAAAACACCATCTCTGTGGTCTCTAATAATTTACTGTTCTGGTTACTTATTGTCCATGATTCACATCCATAAGTCACAAAGTGGTTCTACGGAGCACTGCAGTAAGTACTATCTTTCTCTTGTAAAATGATAAACTTTGATTACACAACATATACAGTACAGAAAGCTCAACATTGGAAAGATAGATCAGTGCATATATGAACTAGTCCGGAAACTGCAGTACACCCATCAACACAATCTTAATGCTAGTGGTGTCACAAAGATAATCATCAGCGAGAGCTTTAAAACTCTTCATACATTCTCATATGGTTCTGTTGTCTGAACTTAAGATCATTTCTCTTTTATCCCAGGTCTGCACCTGCTAGTCCCAGCCATATGGCAGGATCCTTCACACCTGACTGCTTGTCTAGAGAGGGCAGCCCAATACCTGAGGCAGGTTTAGAAACTGAAGTGTCTCAGGCATCTGCCCAGGCTGGTGTTGGTCAAAAGGGGCAACTTCAGCATTATGCACACCCCACCATCACAGATCTGCGCTTTTCTCAGTCGGCACCTGGATCACCTTCAGGTTTGTTACAGCACAGTTTATCAACTCTTAGAATTTCTTAATATTCGTGTAATATTTAGTTTTCTACTGAAAACTACCTTTTGTTAAGTGCACTAGTTTGGTGAAGTTTTCTGTATGAGAAATGCTGTTTATGTGATTGCTAATTGAAGCACATTCCAACTTTTAGTGTTTATCATGTTCTAGTATATAAATCTCTCTCATGGCATAGACAGTCATGGACCTCTACAACTTCATATTCCAAGTGGTATAATTCACTTCTGTTGTTGACTTTCTTTTTCCCATGATGTTAATGTGTAAAAATCATCTTTTTATAGTCAGTTTTATCCCCTATTGTGACCTGTTACTTTTAACCCTTAACTTTTCATGACATTTTAAAGCAGTGATGACTGTTTTATTTCTGATCAATGCCATTGACTAATTGTCTGCATGTTTTATTTCTGATCAATGTCATTGACTAATTGTCTTCATTTACCTTCTCAACATATCCTTGTGGAAAGCATCCTCCTGGGTGGCTTTTTAAATATTTCTTCATTAAAGTTAACATTCTTTAGTAAAACCTCATTGACCTCTATTGATTTACTTTTGTTTGTTTATGATTCACTTCCATACAACATAATTTTCTTGTTATTAGCAAATACTTTTTGTGTAGGATGCTTTTCATTTTCACCTAATGCAGTTTTCCCACTGGGGTCTATTTCATTTGTATGACACATTGTTGAAGAATGACATTTGAGGGGAAAGATAGCTAGAAGAATATAACTGAGAGGAGAACACATCAAGAACTAGACAAGCAACAGTCTGTCAGTGTGTACTATCAGGGTAAAGAAAAACATTTGCTGGAAGTCCATTGCAACCAATATTTGATGTGAAGATGACACAAGCTGATAGTGATTCTATTTTTGCTTTGTAAAATGTACCTATTAGAGTTGTCATGTATTGAGAATCGATGGATGATGTGTCAGGAAGTGAGAATATTGCCAAACAAAAATGTACATATACTTCAACTATGTATTTATAAATGGTAACATAGACATGTTACTGACATTGATAGTCTTAACTAAGAGCTATTGAACTTTGAATAGCTACAAGCCTCAATGAATGTCAAGTAACATATTATAATGTCAGAATATGATTCTTCCAATTCAAACAAAAGACAAGAATAGTAAACCAACAAAGAAGAATAGTAAACCAACAAAGAACCGAGCTCATTAGTCTCCACCCACAGAGAGACATACTGAGTGGGAGATCGGAGCACTTATGGACTAATTGGTTCGACGTGCAGTGAAACTAAACTAAATAAAAGACAATCTTGGTGGCCGTCCACATAAAACGTGCTTATAATAAAATGGACTGTGCCACTTCTTTACAAAACAATATTTTTGCTAAGATGCAACATGATATTTTTTACTTATGGGCTCCCATACTTACACAGAATTACTGAACAAAGAATCTGATCTCTGTATGGACTAATGTACTTTGTAAAATGTGAATATGAGAGGTTGTTTGTATGACTGTTTACTTCGTTATGTACAACAAACATGGAAGCTACAAATGTTCTTAAAGAATGAAAATGTGCAAGAAAGTTAAATTTTCTACTGCAGGGTTGTCCAACATTTTTATATATTGGGATGCAGGTGTGGGCGTCAGGTGACAATTTCAATAATAATATTATTAATAGTGACATTAATACAAAAAAGTAACAGATAAAAATGTGCAAACAGATTGAATATTCTACAAATTAATTGATCAAATCTGTACATTTGTGTTGTTCCTCTTCTTACACCTGTATTCATACCATGAGGGCATATTGGGAAATATGGTGGTTGCACCATATTGTTCTTTGGCCAAAAAATCATGCGATGGGTGACATGGTCAAAATCACATCTTTCATATTTGCTAATTTCTTTATTTCTAGCTTTAGGATTTGCTTTGCTGTATAGAAAGTTGTTACAGTGGCTGGTTGTTTTTGTGTTGACCCCTTCTTAGCCATGGAGGAGAAGTGGATCTTGTCTGCTTTATCATTTCTGAGTGTAATTGAATGTCCATGGATACATTGCATAGTTATTTTGATGTCATGTGATATAAACAACAAGTTTGTCAATATCTAAAGCTAGATGGGAGAGTTCAGATTTGCAATATCCACCATCTTCTAGAACTTGAAGGGCAGACATTGATTCTGTAAAATAATTATGTTTTGTGCCGTTGATGGAAAGATATAAAAAAAAGGGTCTTTGGATGGTACCAAACTGCTTCTATAGGATAAATTAGGCTTCATAGTTTGAGACCACACATCCCCACACCTGCCAAACAGCTCGTAGGATGATCTGACTACTGTATATGAAAGGAAAATCGTGGCATATCCCAAAGGACGTAGCCATCAACCACAGTATATAGACCGCATATTAAGTTATGCAGCTGTTTTCTAAGCACTGTAGTCTCCTTTTTATTACAGGTTCTCGTGTCATGTCACCAGTGACATTGTCATCCACTACTGGTCTGGCTGCTGTCCATCAGCTGCCATCAATGATAAGCAAACCAAAGATATTCATGGCCACACCTGGACAGATTCTGGCAAATGGCCCATCAGGCACATCAGTAACAAATGGCACGCACTGTGAGATCAAAAGGAACAATGGAGAAGGTGATACACTATATTTACAATTATCTTGTATGTTGTTGATGTTTCTTATTGAATTAATTTGAACAGAAATGTGTTAACACAGATACAGGGTGTTCAAGATAAAAGTAGCCCGTCAAGGGAGCCAATCTGGCATATATTTATGAAAATGTAAAGGTTCAATTATGACGTATAGGTCAAGTGAGCAAGTCTTTTTAGTGTGTGTAATTGTATTGCGGAAAGGGGTGATGAACAAATGTGATGAAATGACGAGCTAGTCAGAACCGATTTAAATAGTAAATATACAAAATGCAATGCGTACATGGCAACTTTTGATTTGTCAATGGGGCTACTTTTTATGAGATACCTTCTAGACTTTCCATAATGGATAATAGCATTAATACTTTACTGACCAAATTCGACGGTTGTCGAATTTCCGCTCAAGTCTTAGAGACCAACATCGGCGAATTTCAAACATGTTGAATGCAAACAGACGGCAGTATCGATAACTGTAGCGATCACGTGTCATCCGGTCATTTTATTAGTCCAAAATGGCTGCGCCCGCGATATCGAAAGTTAGACGTGTTTGAAGCAATGTTTTTGTGTAAAATTCGTTATTTTTGTTACAAGTACAGTTCCAGTGTTTTTATCATGTCTGATAACATAAACCAGACTTATAACATAGATTATTCTGACTCTGCCAGCGAATATTGTGTCAAAAGTGATACCGCAAGGTTAAGCAGAGATGTATCTGCGAATAATACCGCATGTGACAGTAGTGACAAACATGTTGGGTTACACGATAGAGTTGATGTTGGTACATCTGAAGTAAGAAGTGGGCTTGGTACAAGAGACCAGAACAGAACTGCACATGTAAATAATCTTTGGAGATGGAGTAATAGTCCTCAAAACGAAATATTTGAGCTTAACATTATTCTTCTATACCAATAACAACAACACAACGTGTGACCGATGTGTCACTTCAGACGAAACTGTAACTGGGTATATCATATGCCCATTGATTTCTTTCAAGCTTATTTTTCCTGATACTGCCATATATTTGATCACTGATGAAGTGAATAGGTACTGTGAAAATCACATATATCAGTACACATGAAGTGTCATGTACAAAAATCTTACCTGTGATCAGACTGGTACATTTGAAATTTATGAATTGATATTGCACCTTCAGATTGGTATGGGAATATGTTGTAAACCAGCAGTCTCAGACTACTGGTGTAATAATTAAGATTGTGTTAGGTATCATCTATGGTTGTGTTTCATCCAAGTTTGTGAAAGATCTTCTTTATGGATACAAAAACAAAGAATACTGTAACAGTTTTGCATTCACGTCCATCTTTATTTCAAGAGCAGCTTTATTTCAAGAGCTGAAAGAAATGCAGATAGGTGCATGTGGAACAGTACCTGAAAACAGGAATAATTTTCTTGAAGAAAATGCAACTCAAATTAACACGGCAGATCAACTTGTGTTTTGTGCGACAGAAGATAGATTCATGCTGGCAATTACCTGGCATACCTCATATCTACTGTTCACTCCAATGGTGTTATGTTATGGACAAGACAGTCTGAAAATTCATAATAACCAAGAAGCCAGTACTTGCAGAAAAATACAACAAAAGTATGAGGGGTGTCGACCACTTCGACCAACCCACACAGATCCTATAAGTGGTACCTACTATTGTATCATTTCATAGTTGAAACTGCTCAGTTCTATTGACTCATAAGCTACAACACTGCAAGCTCCACAACAACTATCACAGCAAAGAAGTTTAGGCAGGATATCAGTATTGCTTTTCTTAACCCTGCAATTCTTCAATGAAATGTAGCACCTTCATCACCACAAGATCATGATTTAGTGAGTGCCATTTCATTGCAAATATGTAAACCCAAGGTACAGACTGGACTGTAAATTGTGTACGGCTGCAGGCAAAAGAAGCCTGACTTGCATATGCTGCCCAAATTTCATTGTTTCCCTGTATGATTGACACTCTGCATCAAGTTATACCACACAGTTGAGGATTATCAACATTTCCTGCAAAGACTCCTGCAGAGGCATACAGCTACAACATAAACCTCAGTTCATAAAGGAAGCAGATAAGACTATAACTAGAGGTAGTTTATTCATTTAACATTCACAAACACTCATTGTGAGATGCCGCATAAATAAACACAATACACTCAAAATAAAATAAAAATGTTTTCCATTTTATTCAAACTTATGTTTGTTTTTTATGTTGAAATATGTTGTCAATCGTTTAACCAGTACTCATAATTAGCTTGTTTTATTCATTGACAACCATGTCCCTAACATATTATTGCCTTGAAATTGAATATACTCACTAAAAACTAGGAAAAGTGACTGGTTTTAAAACATATTCTATAATTTCTATAAATAACCACACTAAATCAAGATGGCCGCCCCATAATCATGCGACTAATTTACATAAAATATTTTTTCGGATGTTACAACCATTCATAATGGTGCTCAGAAAATTTTGAAGCGGTATTCCGCTTTTAAAATTTTTTATGGATTTAATTTTAAAAACAATTATTTTGTAGCAAAACTGCAAACACCCTTGGTAATGGGAGACAGTAATGCTCAGGATTACTGGTCAGCAAAGTGTTAAACTTCTTTCTGGGTTTGCAGGGGATGCCAGAAGTTGAAATGGAATACACACCATGTGATTGCCACGGCCACCATTTGTATACTCCATACAGGCAAACAAAGTGGAGTATAAACTTCTATTTTCTGGTGGCGAGGCAAATGTTTATCCCAAAATTGATCTATTCCATATTTAGAAAGATCTCACAGAAAAGGCTGGATCAGCGCTTTGAGACGCATGGATCCCAATAGGAACACAGTCTTTTTTTACCAGAGATAACATCTCAGTAGTGGCATTATATAATGTTTCTATAGAGAAGAAATCAATCTGAGTACTGCCATGTAGCCACCATGGAGACTGTCATGAACTGATAGACAGAACTCAAACAAAAACCTATGCTGAAATCAGATGTGATGTCTAAAGATGAAAAATATCTCAGTCTAACCAATGGAAACTACAGCACAATGTATTCACCTTCTTTTACTCAAATCATAGACTGAAAACTTTTTCGGATGCGCCTGTCCTACAGTAGTAGGGGCCTAACGACTTCTAACCGTTCTTGGCAAAACTGTATATTTATCACAATAAGAATTATCACAATGGTCGAGAAGAACGTAGTAGAGAAATCACAGAGTAGTTTCTAAAAATGAAACTGCCAATATAAGATACATAGGTATATAAAATGTTCATTGAATAATATCATACAAATTGTAACACATTTTGTTAACAAATACTTTGATCTTCAGCTGTCAGCTTGGGATTGACTGGAGCATCACAAAAGATTGCCTCGTTGGTTGCAACAGCAAACCAAGCTCAGTTCCAGGCAAGAACCCTTAATCCTGTGCTGGTTAGGAGTTTGCATGGCACTCAGCAAGTAGTGGTAACAACATCATCCACAGGGGAATCTGGCCAAGTGACACTTATTCCACAGTCTGTTCAGTTGCTTCATCAGCCTTCATCTGGTTCTGGTAGTCACGCATGTCAGACCAGTGCTATTCAACAGGCCCTAGTAACACAGTCAAGTCAGCCAGTGCAGTTTGTTCAGCAGCAGATGTTCCAGCAACAAGTGATCCTGCAGAAGCCAGCAGGTTCGGATCAGCACTTGCAGCCTCAGTCAGATAAAGATGGTTGGGTTTCACAAGAAGCCACATTCCATGTCTTGGTAAGTGACTCTAACATGTTGTGTTGCTATGTATAAATGAACAGCATCTCTAATTGTTGAATATTTCTGGAGAATGAAGATACTTAATCTTTAGTGCATACTTTTAGAATATGTCACGTCTGTGGGGGCCCGAATGGAAGCAAAGAATAGTACCACTGCGACCTACAAGGCATGTCGTAAGAGGCAACTGATAAAGGACCTAGGAAGCTACCCTAGTAAATAAAAAGCATCGCAGAAATCAGATGTGCTGACCTACTTGTAGACACATAACTGGCACATCGTACAATTGCTTTTAGGCTCAGATCACATACAAATCACACACGTACAAAGTACTATAGTTTTACAAAATACAGAAACAGTGACGATAAACAGCAACGTTTCGACCAACAAGGCCTTTATCAAGCAAACGAACAAACAGGAGTGATAAATTAAAATGAAACACAAATGGACGACCAAATACAAACGTATCTAAGGAAAATCTGGAATAAAACGAATAACGAAATAAATGTAACACAAAAACACACATAAAAACTAGAAATAGAACGGAAAAGAAACAATGAAACATCTAGTAAATATATAACTCGAATACATGCAACATATACCCATATAGATTACAAAGCATGGGAAGAGAAAGTACTAGAACTAAGAATGTAATACGTTTAGCTCAACGTATTGCATTCTTATGCTACTTAGTATTTTGTTTGTACGTGTTTCGCTATTTACCAAGTTTTACTGCAGTCTTCCCCCTATTACAAATCACACAGAGTGGCTAACAAGTGGTCGATATGGAGCGTTCGAAGAAGAAAAAGAATATGTCAACATTTATCAAATTGACTTCATCCCATGTGCTCCATCTTGATGTAGTGGGATGGTCTGCATGCTTTTATGATCATTAGAGCTATGGCGACTGGATGCTTGTGCTCATTATACAGGGTGTTCAAGATTAAAGCAGCCCCATTGACAAATCGAAAGTTGCCAGATAATCTATCGCGTTATGTTTATGTACTATTTAAACCGGTTCTGACTAGCTCGTTTACGTCACATTTGTTCATCGCCCCTTCCCGCACTACAATTACATACCGTCACATAACCTTGACCTATACTACGTCATAACTGAACCTTCTCATTTTCATACATATATGCCAGATTGACTCCATTCACAGGCTGCTATTATCTTGAACACCCTGTATATTCCACCTTTGTTATGTTATGTGATCAATGTCATGGCACATTGGACATTCAAATTTGTGCTCCGTCCTCCGCTGCAGCAGCCATCCTAACGTCCATTTGCTCACTGCACCCATGAGAAGGTGATTAGTATACCTTCGCTCTCTACCACGAAGACCACACTGTCAGGCATGTCCAAACATAACGCCTAATTCTCACACTTGTTTCGGTGTCTGAGACTCGCCCATATTACATAAATGAGAACGTACCGCATTGATGACATCGGTTCTGTACATGATTCTGCCCGCTTGAGTCAGGGAATTTTATATAAGAAAGTCAGCACGTTCGTTACCCTGCGCTCCAGCATGTCCTAGTGTGTACGCAACAAATCGCAACAAATCTTCTGTCAGTGAATGCTAAAACAAGAATCACATCAGGAAGTGCTAGAACACTATAAAACATGTAAATCTACACACTAGTAATCACAAAAATGCAATATTAGTCTCTTGTGACTTTCAAATACACAATGTGATGGAGCAGAACATAACATGCATTTCATAGAAAACAATTTATACTTGTCATGAGGATAGAAGGTTAGCCATCTGGATCGCCCATGTGGTGCCAGGGCTCGTAAGGGAGCAAAGAATAGTACCACTGCGACCTACAAGGCATGTTGTAAGAGACGACTGAGGTAGGGCCTAGGGAAGCTACCTTAGTAAATAAAAAGCATAGTATAAATCGGATGTGCTGGCCTACTTGTAGGTGCATAACTGACACAATGTGAGTGGTTAACAAGTGGTCGATATGGAGCATTCGAAGAAGAAGAAAAAGAAGCCATCTGGATGGAAATAAAAGTTTAGGTTACCTTGAAATAGTCATTTTAGTCTACTACGAGACAGATATGACAATATACAATTTCACTGAAGCTGGAAAGAATATATTGGGATACAGAAAATTTGACTTTTGTGTAAATAGTTCTAGAATATTAATCTTGACTTTTGTGTAAATAGTTCTAAAATATTGATATGTAGTTTTGTTAGCACTGCAGGAAACTAGACTTCACATCATCAAGACTTCACATCATCATCATGTGCCATGTTGACTGGCATAGGTGATCATGAATCTCCACACACATCTTTGTTTGGTGATGACTGTCAGTTCCGATGTCGACACTCTTCCATGCCATAAATCCAGACTGTCTAGAATGTTCTCTTTTCTCTGCCTCTATCTCATCTCCCATTAATTCTACCAGTTGTCACTATTTTCTTAACCTTCCATTCTCAATTACATTGCTCAAATAATGATGACTGCTTCTTTCTTATATTGATAAGTTTTCTCGATGCCTTGACCTCTTTCAGCACATCAACATTAGTGATTTTATCCTTCTGGTGTCAAACCTCATCTCTATGGTCTCCTCCAGAGATGTTTCTATCTGTTTATTTATTATCTATGACTGACATTCACATGTCAATATTAGCAGATTTAGACTTTCAGATATTTCACATGTTACTGTATGCTCTTTTCTAGATGCCACAGATCAAGAGAGCATCAGAAGATACAGCTCAGGAACTTGATAGCCCAAGTGGGAAAAGATTGAAAATTGAAGAAGACGACCAGGCATCAGAATGATTGATAAAAAACTATACTTTAGAAGCATTTAGCTTACGGTTGACATCTTGTTTACAGTTTGTGTTTAGAAGTTCACTAGGAGGAAATGATGACTGTGTCTGAGACCATCAAATGATGACTGTTTCTGAGACCATCAAATGATGACTGTTTCTGAGACCATCAAATGATGACTGTTTCTGAGACCATCAAATGATGACTGTTTCTGAGACCATCAAATGATGATAATATTCAATAAGTTTTAGGTTCTCCTGTATTTGTTAAGGGATATTCACTTCACTGTCAGTTTAAATGTCAGTTTAAGTATAGCTTAGAATAGTGGTATTCAACCTTCTTAGCTTGCATACATTTAATAGGAATTGTTTTGTCTACCATGTTGTGTCACTTTCATTCTTTGATTTCTAAAAGTTATTACACAGTAAGTATAATCATTTCATGAGAATGGAATACAACCAACAGCATACAATAAAATAAATCAGGTAATAGAGCCAAGGAAGAATTAAAAACCTGAATAGACAATATCAAGACCACACTAAATAAATACGGATATAACACAAGGGCGGCTCGTCTGGCCCTGGAACGCAAATTAAAGCTCTCACTCCTACATTTAACGGCAAGAGTGGACACAACCAAGTCCATCATCCACCTGGGGAAAGACAATAGACAAAAAAAAAAAAGAATAGTCTAGCCCAGCGGTTCCCAAACTTTGCATTACGCAGACACTCTTTTAATTACATTTTGCTGCCGGACTCCCAAAAGTTTCTATATATGAAAATGAGCAGGAATTAATTATCTGTGTGTTACAATAATAAACAATGTCAGCAATTTAACATTTTAATAAACAGGAAGACGTTTCATTTTGCCGGAACAAGACATGTCATCATTAGCATCATCAGTACTTTTGTGTTTCAATTTCAGCCAGCGATCCACCCTGAAGCTCAACTAAAATGTATTATAGCAAAATCCAATGCACAGCAATGTTATTTATCCTATCTTTCCCAATATCATTGCAGCCAATTATTTACTTAAATTTCATTCTTCTAGTGATGGAGTTATTATTACACCACACCAACAGTCAAGCTGGCTCCAATTTCTCAGACTGCGGAAACTTCAAATGATCTTTCATTTTGTCCTGTCAGACATTTACAGTCTGGTACGGGTCCTTTGATTTCACAGCATAACTAAGTTTACCACTGTTTTTATACACGTTTTTACAATTTATTTTTCTGTTTTAAATGTCGAAGATCATATTTCTTTAAGTTCTTGAGGACCCTGTGAACACATCGTGACGGGGTCCACAGACCCAGTTTGGAAACGCTGGTCTAGCTAATACTTAGTAATACTAAAAACAAGAAATACATCAAACAAAAATATTATACATTTTGTTTTAGCTGAAAAGGTTTTCTCACTCAAAAAGTCAACAATTACAGCAGGTAAGGACTCTTCTTCTTTTCTAACCAGGCTGCAAGTTTTCACTCTTGGGCAACCAATGCCAGTTTGTAGAATCTGCATGTGTTCTGTAATTGTGGAAGACTAGTATAAAGGGTATTATGAACAGATGGGTGTGGTGGGAGGAGTTCTTGTCTAGCTTTATATAGTCCAGGACATTCAAGCAAGATATGCTGTACTGTCTCACATGAGTGACTGCACTTTCTACAGTGTGGTAGGTGTGGTGGGTTTATTCTGTGTAGGTGGTAATTCAGTCCAACATGTCCTGTTCTTAACTGAAAGATAGTGCTTTGATCTTTGTAGCAGATTTATATTGTCCTTGGGGTTTGGTCTATTCATCTCTGCATACATGTCCCGACCAGTCGTCCCCCTAGCCCATCGGTTCAGCCAATCTTCTCTGGAGTTGTTTTTCAGAATCTGTTTTATACTTTGTATGCTAACAGGTTTGTCTATTTGTGGTTTTGATGATCCCTGTTTGGTCAGATGATCTGCTTGTCATTTCCTGGGATATTTGTGTGCCCAGGAATCCACTGTAGAACGACATTAATATCAAAGGAAGAAATCAGATTGTGGATGACTAATGCCAATGACTGGATCTCGCTTGACTGATTCTGCTGTTCTTCTAAAGCTTATAGTGTGGACTGTGAGTCAGTGAATACTATCATGTCTTGGACAATATTTTCCAAGTTCAAACTGCTGGTGGACTAGTTCTACAGCGGTCTTTATGGCCATAATCTCTGCCTCATAGTTGGAACATATATTACCACAAGGAGCACAGTAACTATAGGTAGTTCCATCTGGATATTTCAGGTATATGCCGAAGCCAGCGTAAGTAGTAGCTTTGAAAGCTGAACCATCAGTGTAGGCATGGATAGAGGAAGTTGGATAACTGTCTATTGTCTCCAGTGCGCAGGTTTTAAGATCGGTGCAAGTGTTGCTTTGTTTATAGTTTTGTCAAGGAGGTATTTCTGGATTACTGGTTGTTTTATGTTTAGCCATGGTGGGGCGGAGCATCTTGTGATCGGTTCTCTGTCAGTTGGGAGATGGTAGTGTTCTTCGAGATTTTTCCCAACTTCCAGCAATGATTTTTGCTGGATTCTTTGATTGGATTTCCACCTGTCAATAGTTTGTCTGTTGGGATGGTTTTTTCTATTCTTTTTATATCGCTGACTGCTTTATTAGTGCCCTTCGCCTCCAAATATCTAGTGGTTCGATGTTGCGCGATTTCTACAAGCAGCAGTTGGGGTCTCTCATTCCCCACATATAAACCTGAGACCCTGAATCTGCACTCTGTCCAGGGATGTTGTGATGTGCTCACTTGCTATAGCTTGGAGAGGAAGGCAGTTGTCCATCGTAGATCTTACATAGCCAAGATATAGTTGCCTAAGGGTGCTCTTGTCTGCACCCCAGGTGGTGCTAGCAAGTCTTTTAACCATGTTGAGTCTTTTAGATGCTTTTTCTTTTATGTTGTTAATGTGTTCTGTCATCCTCAGTTGTTTGTCTAACTTGACTCCCAGGTGTTGGGTTTTCTCTTTTTCAGCAGTGCTCCATTCATTGTGCTCTAAAGGTTCTTTGAGTTGTTTTGGGGCTGTGGGAGAATGTAGTATACACAGTTTTCTGTTCATTGACTTTAAGCTTCCAAAGGTTGCAATATGTTGAGATTATGGCAAGGGTTCTATTAAGTTTAGCCCAGTTAGTACAGGGTATTTTTCGCTTGTCCATATTACAAGGTCATCAGCAAAAAGGGCTTCTGTGTGTTTAGAAGGGATGGGAGGTCATTGATGAAGATGAGAAAGGGTGCAGCTAAGGGCAAGCCCGTGGGAGGCCTTCTCTAGTGTTCTCTTGGAGGACATTGTTCCACTAAAAGATGTTCCAATAGTCCTGTTTTGGAGAAAAGCTTGTATCCATTGTAACATCTTTCCATGGATCCCCATATTGAGCATCTTCATCAAGAGGCCCTTCCTCCAGACTCTGTCATATGCTTGCTGTAGATCGATGAAAACCGCGGTTGTGTGCTTTTCATTCTGGAATCCATCAATTGTATTCTGCAGAAGTCTGAAGAGTTGGTCTGTTCTGCAGCCCTTCTAAACCCTGCCTGGGTATTATCATGACTGGGTTTTTCTGCCACCAATAAAGTCGGTTATTAACCATTCTCTCCGCTAGCTTTCCTAAACATAAGGTCAATGAGATGGGCCTGTAACTTAGGGGTCGTCTACTGGTTTCCTTTCTTGAGGATGGGAGTGATATTGGCTGTCTCGCCAAGCAGCAGGTATTTGGCCTTCTCCAAGTTCTATTTATAGCGAACAGCAATATCAACCTAGCCTTCTTGCCTATATGGCATAACATTTCATTCTTAATCTTATCTGGGCCTGGGGCTTTTCGAGGTTTTAGTTTTTTTCATTGCTGTTTCCATCTCGCATAGACTAAAATCTTGTTCAAATGCACATACATTCGCTACTGGTGCATTTTTTTACTTTAAAGATTTTCCATAAAGCTTTATCCAGCTGTTTTCTTATGCTTCTGTTAACGCTAGCAAAGTGTTTGTTGAATATTTCAGCTTTCTTTTTTGCATCTATGATGGTTTCATTGTTTCCTTTGATGGGTCTGGGATTTTCTTTCTTTCTAGTGCCTGTCAGTTTGTTTATCAGATCCCATGCCTTGTGGCCATCTTTATTTAGATCAAGTTTCTGACACGTGTCTTGCCACTTCATCTTCTTTGCTGCTTTAATTAGAAGGCCAACTTTAGCAGTCAAGCGATTATAATTGGTTTTATTAACTCGATTAGGTTCTTTTTTCAGCTTGTTTCCTTGCTTTTCTTCTATCCATCACTGCTTTTTCTAGATCTTTGTTCCAGTATGGCTTATATTTTCTGGTGTTTCCATTTGGAATGGCCTTTCTTGTAGCTTCCAGTATTTTACAACATATGTTAGCAAAGACAGTATCGATATTTCCAGTGAGGTCAATTTTGTCCATGCCTATGTTGGTCTGGTTCTCGAAGAGCGGCCAGTCTGCTTTTCTGAAATTCCAGAACTTTCTATTTCTATAGACTGAGCTTCTGAGTTGCTTGGTGGTAACAGAGATAAGTATGGGGAGATCCCTATATCATCCAAGACAGTGATAGTTGTTGCATCTATAATGTCAGCTGATACTATGGTAAGATCTGGTCTGCTATTCGTACCATGGGCTCTGTGTAGAAGTGTTGGTTTGGTTTCTGAGCTCTGCATTACGTGAGGTGGATGAGTTACACAGGTCTTCAATGTCTCTCTCTTTGTTGTAATCTTTGTAACCTAGGGCTGGTGTGTGTGCATTAAAGTCTCCTGCAACAATTGTTCTGGTGTACATGGTTCCTTTGAATGGCTGGTCAGAGGTGCAGGTTGGTGGGCATAGATGTTATGTACAGTATATCTCACTCCATCAAACCACACTTGGATGGTCTGGGTGTCTATGTTGTTGTGTGGTCTGTTGTGGACTTCTGCCTGCACATCATTTCTTATCAGTGTCATGAGTCCTTGACATCTGTTGCACTCGCATTTGTATTGGGTGTAACCTGTGATGTTAACTCCTCTTTGAGGTAAGATGTTTTCTTGTATAAGGACAATGTGGACATTACTCTGTTGTAGAGTTCTTTCGAGCTCCATCTTTTTATTCTGTAGTCCTGATATGTTTATCTGTAGTATATTAATGGATCCCTTACATATTTTTCACACGGAGCGAGGGCTTCACTCAAGCAGTGCTGACCTTGTTAACCGAGGCGACGTCCGAGCTCGATCAATATATTTGTGTTGTATTGGCATTATGTCTGGAGTTTTGTTGCAACAATTTCATCCCAAAGAGGTTGTCAGACATAGATCTCTAACTTGATCTGGGGACCCTGGTAGTTTCGGGCAGATATGTGGTATCAGGGTGTCACTGGATCGAACTTGGGGGGAGCACATTTCACCGCTGTACAATCCCCACTAGTCATAGGTGCACCATGCTTGCAGGCCTTTATCACTAGCTCTGGTTCTGGGCTATTCACTATGGCGTGTCACGCATGTGCATAGGTGTTTGTGCATCTCCACCCATCCAGCTATTCCCTTCCAACACACAGAGTCCGCCTTCACCATGGGTCCCCGCAAGCAGTGTGACCCTATCTGGCTCGGTGCAATGCCAGTGTCTTATCACCTCTTGTCGCAACTGGGAAGGAAGTGGAAAGGGACGTAAGGGGAAAATGGGGGACACGTGGGAGGGTTAAGCAGGATTACTCCTGCCCACTCATGTTGTTTAGCCAGTCAGCCGAGACTGTTGCCCGGGGTGTGGCACGTGGAGCCAAACATGAGCTAGGTGAGAAGTGGGGACCAAATAGGATCATTACTATCCGTGGACACAACCAGGATACGGCTATCATTTTCCGTGAGGTACTAACCCCTACTTCTCACCCAACACCCCAGGTAAGGACTCTAGAAATATTGACACAAAAATGCTGTTTGCTTACTCTTTGAAGTGACTTCTAGTACCACAGGTTGAATACCACTGTTATGTTGAAAGTCTGTTACTATATTGTGCTTCTTCCATTGTTGAAGTTGGACAATTTTGTTATAGCTTATTGTTTGTGTCCTTTTGTTGAACTGTAGAGAGAGAAAATGTTAGATTCATGCAGTGATTGTATGTATCAGTTATCTGAGTTCTCATTTGTTGTATTCATTAATTGTGACTATCAGACAGCAGCATAATTGGAGAGAAGAAACACTATTACACTAGCTAAAAGGTCGGATATTCACCGATGCTCTATCGGGTCATCAGGTCACTCAAAATGCTGGTAAAACTGAGATGAATAGCTAAAACTCCTCTGCTGAACTAACGAGTTCACTCAAACGCAGCTGTCATCCAGTGATACCTCACACTGCAACATTAGGGAAACGGCGGCCGACAAGCTAGCCAAAGAGGGCGGGCGATACCCCAGACTGATCTCGAGATCAGCTATGAGGAAGTCAAAACAACCATCGGTTCGCACTATCGAAGCAAGTGGGCAAAAGACCACCCGCAGTACACAGACAGTGACGGTTACTATGGTCTCTCGCGCAGTGAACAAGTTGCCATATTTCGCCTCCGCCACAACAAGCTCAGAGCCCACATGTTCCATAAATTTAAAATTGGCACAACTAGCCTGTGCCCATGCAACATGGCAGACATGACGGCAGAACACGTCTTGCAAGACTGTCCACGTTTAGCAGGTATACGAGAAGAGTACTGGCAAAACACAGAGCTTCGCGAAAAGCTGTACGGAGGAACGGAGTCCCACAAAACAACAGTTAAATTCATGATAGAAGTTGGTCCATCAGGCTAGGCCGGGAACGCAAGAGAGAGAGAGATACGTTTGTAGAATGGTGAGAGATGATTCATCGCATGCATTGAACAGTTGTCTTTAAATGTTGACTACTAGAGGAGTGTCTGGCCAAATGAATTACAGCACAAGCTCCTATTTGGGAGACCCAGGTTCGATCAAGGAGTTTTTTTAATGACTGGGGCATAAAGTAAAAATCTTAACCATAACAATTTCGTTCTGGCTGCACTAGCCATGCGGCTATTAAATTCCTCAGGCTCATATCCTTGCTGTCCTACACTGCTCTAAAAGGCAGTATTACACAGGCAGTAAAGACAGGTTAGTGGGTTTTTTTTAACTAGCAATAAAGTTGAGATATTATAATGAAGTTTGATGGGACTATAGTAGATATTGATGTCAAGTTTGATGGGACTATA
Organism: Arion vulgaris; assembly: GCA_020796225.1. NCBI lineage: Eukaryota > Metazoa > Mollusca > Gastropoda > Stylommatophora > Arionidae > Arion > Arion vulgaris. The sequence continues at coordinate 26,609,006 of CM036767.1, forward strand.
GTAGATATTGATGTCAAGTTTGATGAGACTATAGTAGATATTGATGGGACTATAGTAGATATTGATGTCAAGTTTGATGAGACTATAGTAGATATTGATGTCAAGTTGGATGGGTCTATAGTAGATATTGATGTCAAGTTTGATGGGACTATAGTAGATATTGATGTCAAGTTGGATGGGTCTATAGTAGATATTGATGTCAAGTTGGATGGGTCTATAGTAGATATTGATGTCAAGTTGGATGGGTCTATAGTAGATATTGATGTCAAGTTTGATGGGACTATAGTAGATATTGATGTCAAGTTGGATGGGTCTATAGTAGATATTGATGGGACTATAGTAGATATTGATGTCAAGTTGGATGGGTCTATAGTAGATATTGATGGGACTATAGTAGATATTGATGTCAAGTTTGATGAGACTATAGTAGATATTGATGGGACTATAAGTAGATTGATGACTATATAGATATTGATGTCAAGTTTGATGGGACTATAGTAGATATTGATGTCAAGTTTGATGGAACTATAGTAGATATTGATGTCAAGTTGATGGGTCTATAGTAGATATTGATATCAGTTGATGGACATAGTAAATATTGATGTCAAGTTGGATGGGTCTATAGTAGATATTGATGTCAAGTTTTACTGTTCGGCATTTGTTCGAGTCCCCTGGTCTTACTCAGGACGATAACGTGAGTACCTCTGAAGTCGGAGAAAATCTGCCTGTATGGCGAGGGAATACTAATTACGAGTACATTGAGCACACGGCTGCCAGTGTAAGTAATTTACAATGTGCACGCTGCTGCCATTGTAAGAAATTGGAAACACGGATTTTCACGCAAAAATCAGTTTCAGAGATGAAACTTCGCTAAGTTGAAAGCGGACGAGAGAGAAAAAAAGAAAAAAAAGATGTCAAGTTTGATGGGACTATAGTAGATATTGATGTCAAGTTGATGGGACTATAGTAGATATTGATGGGACTATAGTAGATATTGATGTCAAGTTGGATGGGTCTATAGTAGATATTGATGGGACTATAGTAGATATTGATGTCAAGTTGGATGGGACTATAGTAGATATTGATGGGACTATAGTAGATATTGATGTCAAGTTGGATGGGACTATAGTAGATATTGATGGGACTATAGTAGATATTGATGTCAAGTTTGATGGGACTATAGTAGATATTGATGTCAAGTTGGATGGGTCTATAGTAGATATTGATGTCAAGTTGGATGGGTCTATAGTAGATATTGATGTCAAGTTTGATGGGACTATAGTAGATATTGATGTCAAGTTTGATGGGACTATAGTAGATATTGATGTCAAGTTTGATGGGACTATAGTAGATATTGATGGAACTATAGTATATATTGATGTCAAGTTGGATGGGTCTATAGTAGATATTGATGTCAAGTTTGATGGAACTATAGTAGATATTGATGTCACATTGGATGGAACTATAGTAGATATTGATGGGACTATAGTAGATATTGATGTCAAGTTTGATGGAACTATAGTTGATATTGATGTCAAGTTTGATTTGGCTGAATTGAATAGAAAAAATGAATAAAATTAACATGTGAGATATATATTTGGGCATGAAAGTTACATCTCTATTAGTGTTGAGACAAGTTACATCTACTGTGTTAGTGTTGAGACAAGTTACATCTACTGTGTTAGTGTTGAGCAGATCATTGTTAGTGTTAGACGTACATCTACTGTGTTAGTGTTGAGACAAGTTACATCTACTGTGTTAGTGTTGAGACAAGTTACATCTACTGTGTTAGTGTTGAGACAAGTTTTCATTCATTGATCTCATTTACTGACTGGCATAGATGATCATAACTCTCTATCTTCTCACAACTTTCCTCCATGTTGTAGGTTTAAACTGTCCATTAACTCTTCTTCACATTTCAACTCCCAATGGAGCACAGGTCTTCAACAAACATCTTACTCTCTCCTGCCATCCCTTCCAATTCTTTCCATGTTTTACCTATCCTTTTAATATCAGCCTCCAGCTCTCTTCTTCAGGTCTGTCTAGACCTTCCCCTACTCCTCTTTCCCTGTGGGTTCTAAAACAGTGCCTCTCTTGCAATACTTCCAGTCGGTCTTCTCAATGTATGTCCTATCCATCGCCAGTGTCTCTTCCTTAGCTATTTCTTCTGACTGCATGTCCTAAAAATGGTGTTTATATTTTCCAGATCTAACGATTAGATTGAAGAATAGACTGTAGATAACATTGAATAGTTCTCATTCTTCCTACCAATGACAAAATAGCTTGTTGAATAGTATCATCATTTTATGCAATGCTATTTTTGTTCTAGTCTATTGTGTTCTTTATTTCTGATTTGTGTTGTCCAATCTGATGTTATCATGTTCCAATATCTTTAACAAATTTATTCACTTGTTTTCACAAATCTATTCACTTGTTTTAACAGTCTAACATTGATATTAATGCTACATTCAGTTGATTTGAGAGCAGTTAACTTCTTGTCTTGTCACATAACCTCAGCAGCTGTTGGGGAATTGCACCTGCAGAACTTTGAACTATCTGCTATTTTTATTGGGTTTTTATTTTTAAAGGTATCTGCAAAATTCTTCTTTGAACGCTCCACATTGACCACTTGTTAACCACTCTTTGTGATTTATATGTGATCTGGGTTTAAGAGCGATTGTATGTTGCGCGAATTATGCGCCTACAAGTGGCCAGCACATCCAATTTCTGTGATGCTTTTATTTACTAGGTAGCTTCCCTAGGCCCCTACCTCAGTCGCCTCTTACGACATGCTGTGTAGGTCGCAGTGTTACTATTCTCTGCTTCCTATGGGCGCAACAACACATAGGCGATATATCTGTAAAATGATAGTTTCTTACATTCCTTTTTTTATATATATATATATAAGCGAACTAGTTTTCAGAAATAGAGCAGATATGCTAATATTCAACAGAAATGTAGTAGGTATAGCATAAAACATGTCCTGCTACCAGTAGTTCTAGCAGTTGTCAACACAAATAAATGGATAACTCAGGCAGCACTTAGCCATTCATTAAATGTGTATCTGGTCAATCAGTTTTTTTTATTCATATACTTTCTTGTTTCATTGTCAAGTTTTAATAATGTTCTGACTTCTTTTTTACCCTTGTCAAATTTGCTAATGTAGCAACAACAAATTTGTGTTGGATCACCGCAATCAATGTATTACTTTCTGTAGTTGGTATCTTGTATTACCTTTTTATTCTCTCTCTGTCTCTCTCACTCTTACTGTAATCTTCTCATGATTCATTGCTGATCGTGATTCATTGCCGTTCATGATATTTTAGAATTGTTTGCTTTTGTGCTGGGGGTGATAGCCTCGGACACCAAAAGTGCTGGGTTCATGTCCCACGTGTGGAGTGATTTGTCTGTTCGCCAGTGATCCCTGATCTCAGAGTAGTTAAGATTAAGTGTATAATCTAAGAGGAGAAGACAGTCAAACTTTCAAGTTGAACACAGGATAAAAAAATTGCTGTAAAACACTGTGCATTACCAAACTTGAGGTATCTTATTCTTCGTGAACGCCTGCTGTTAATTCATACGGAAAGTCATGACGCCTGGTATTGCACTTCTGATTGATTTTTGTGGCCTATATTACCCTTTTATGGGTGTCCCTCAACCATACGGAGAGCCTCATCGACTTCCGAGGTACTTGAAGCGTAGATCCTTCAAGAGTGATCGTTGCAGGAGACCTATTGTCCTTGTAACTCTTTCTCGGACAGAGTTAGTTTTAGTGAAGGCATAATCGTGACTTCTCTAACGGCCTTCCTGCCTTTTATGAGGTTGTTCCATACGCAACGCAAGATAACCACTCTTTAATGATCTTTTTGTGCCGTAAATTTGGGCTTAGATCTATGCCAAAGAGTATTAGCTTACATGCGCTGACTGGGTGAGATCGCTACGGTAAAGATCCAAACTATTCCGACCCATCTAGGTCTAGTCACAGGAAGTATCACCTTTTTGTGTTGCTTTGTCAAACAAATGATCATATGTTGGCCTTAGCCTTTATGTGATCTGAGCCATGATATTTGGACGTCATCTGTGTAGGATGATCGACGTCCGAAAAGTATTGCCCTTAGCCAATGTCAATGGTTGGGTTTGTACCAGTCAAGCATTTGCATTATTGGCCATACTTTTTTTATCCACGATGAGTTTGTTCCTGAGTAGGAGTATTCTCGACCGCTACGCGGTGCGTGTCGTTACTTGGCAATTTGCAAGGATATTCCCTGTCTCCGGGAAACACTGGTCTGGGGCTGCTCACAGATATTCTAGAGGGTCGTTTCAATCAGCACTAGCAACGTAACTGAAGTTTTGAGCTTGCCACCATCACCCACCTCAGTTCTTTCCGGGATGTTAGTTGTTATTGCAACAGTACCCTGCCCGGTTGTCCCAGGGAGGGCAGTTTCGTTAGACGCTAAAAATGCAACTTTTATGATTTGCGCTTGTCCAACCATTCCCACCTCAGTTCTTCCGGGTTAGTGGTTTGGCTTCCGGCTTGTAGTGGTTTTGGCAACCGACTTGCCTGATTATCCCAGGAGGGCAGTTTCGTTAGGCACTGAACGCAACTTTAGAATTTGCGCTTGGCAACTTTACCCAATAGGTTTCTCCGCGCTTAGCCTCATGTACGGGTTTCCGCATACCTTCCCATGTAGTGTCACAATGCTGCGTTGCCGTGTTTTCTGAGATATTTGCCAAAGCTCTTTGATTCGTTACGCACCTTTCTTATTGATTCTAGCCCCACAGCTGGCAATTTGCTTGCAACCCTTTACTCCAGGGAGTTGGCCTCTTTTCTAATTTGATACACCTCTCATCCCTTTCGTGCAGCCTTTCCCATCGGACGGGAAGCTGCTGTAAGACCATTGTGTTCACCTCTGCCGTCACATTTACCGTGACTCGCACCATTATGACACGGAGCTTGACTCGTGCACAGGGCTCCAAGTTTTCGCTCCATGTCTCGGCTTTGGGATGCACCCCTCATCCCTTTAATTAATTCAGTCATTTACTCTGGGGAAGTTAGCATTTTGTTCTCAGAGGCTCGTACGCTGCTGTTTCGTACATTTGGGAACTTGGGCAAAGTTTATCGGACATCGACCAGGAGATGCGTGCGTTGTTCAGGGATTTTCAGACCTGCATTGCTTTTCCGTGCTTGCACTGCTACCACTACCTGCAGTTCTCCCCAATCCCTGACCCCCTTAGCCAGATAGGAACCGAAGTCTGTTTCCAGGGTCACCATGTGGAGGTAAGGGGCAGGGTCTTGATTAGCGCCCTTCACTAACCCTGGCACATGTTACCGCCATGCGCTTGACCCTGTCGAGCTTTTAAAATTTTAGACTGACTACATCACGACGCGACTTTGATATACGGACACACACACAAGACCGCGAGCGAGTCTTAATAGCAGACGCTACCTTGTCCCTTAATCGCTGGGAGCCTGATCAGCATCGTCGCGTGAAGAAGCAGAGAGGCACGCTCAGCCGTTAGAGACTATGCGCGCAATTGGTTATCGACACTGGGAAACTGCGCCGCTACTGGCTTGTTCTTCCGTTTATTTTCAAAACGAGGAGGTGCAGCTTGCAGACGCACAACCCAGATCAATCAATCAAGTGCCCTGCCGGCGAGGCGATCATGTCTCTCCACAACTCTCTTTGCTTGGTGCATGTAATCAGTTCTGACGTCGATATTTTATCGAACCATGATGTCAGGCCATCCAACATCTTCTCCCTCTGTCTTCCACGATCTCTCCTTCCCTGAATTTTACCTGTAGTCACCAAATGTTCTAAACCTTCTCTTCGCATTATATGCCCGAAGAACCTTGATTGTCTGATTCTTTTTTCTTTTGATAAGGTTTCTTTGTGTGCAGGCCTGATTTAAAACCTCCACATTTGTTTTCTTTGCTGTTCATGGAATTTTCAACATTCTTCTGTAAAACCACATCTCTGTGGCTTCCAATGATCGTATTGATTGTTTGTTCATTGTCCATGATTCGCTGCCATACATAAGTATTGGTTCAATATAGCATTGAGTACTGCTGCAATGTCATTGGTAGTGAGTTCACGATAGTGTGTTCTTCATTTTCATAAAAGCTGCTTTCGTTTGAGCTATTCTACTCCTAATCTCTGTTATACATCTTCCATCTGATGTTAGAATGTTCCTAGATACTTGAATCGATGGACTTGTTTCAGTGTTGTGTTGTTTATTTTAATATTACATGTTGGTGTTTCTTGGAGACAACCATAACCTCTGTTTTCTTTATATTCATGCTTAATCCTTTCTTTCACTTTCTCTCACTAGTATGTCTATCAAGTCTTGCAGATCTTGTTCATTTGTAGCCATGAGAATTGTGTCATCAGCATATCTTAGGTTGTTTATAACCCAGATACTTGAGGCATTAAATTTAACCACATCTACAATCATAAAACAACCACGATGATGTAGCCAAACAAAACATGCATGATGAATTAGAATGTGCTAGATTGATAATGAAAAGAAACTTACCTTGAATAGTTATCAGTTCAAGCATTTCTGATTCATCCAAATGGTCATGTGATTCGGTTTTGATATCCTTTCTTAGAATAATAAGTCTAAATCTAATTAGTCTTCAGAATTATTGAGCATATTCAACAGCAGCTTCTGTTGTTATCTTTTTAGAATGGCAATTTCATGATTCTTTTAGTATGTTTTTCTCCCATGAAAGCACTTAGTAAGCATTTTAAAAACCCTGAAAAATTTCACAACGATGTGTTAGTCATCTTCCTAAACAACATAATAACTTGTATTGTGTCGATATAACATTTCTACATAATTTTGCATCCAACCGACTGATCTTTAACAAATGTGTTGCGAGACCAATATATCAGCAACTCGAGACCTGAGATGTTTATAATTAAAACCTATAATAAGGAATGTCAGGTTTAAAGGGGTAAACTATCAAAAACCGTCAGGGATAATGGTTGGGTGTCTGATTGAATAGATTCTTGTGAGCATATGAGTTAAATCATTCGTAAATAGACTTGGAATCCAACATTTGTTATCATTAGAGAAACATCAAGTTGATAATGATACCAGATTTGAAGACTTGAAAAGTGTACAGCAGATATTCACTTCTGCTGGTCAATAACTGGAAAATTCTTAAGCAAATATTTGTAGTGGTGTTAATAAATTCATTTGTTCAACATTGTTTTCATTTCATTATATATGATATCCATATTTTGTGCATGATATTTGATCTGGAATTGTTAAAGTGAAATGTGATGGACTAGGCTGTATCAAATCTTTTCTCTCTGATATTTATTTCACTATGTATCTTGTGGATGATGAGTTAGGTAACAACTTCAACTTGGCCAGACTTTCATTCAATTAGCATTGTACTCATCATGAAGAACTTTCAATATTCAATGCCTGTTACTCATGTCACATTTACCTATCTGTACCAAGGAATGACCTCCTCCCACCACCACAATCCAATTTATCCCTCCGTCGTCAGGATAAAGGCAGATGAGCATCTACGAGTCTGCCCAGAGTACCATGAGATAGGTCCAGTAGTTAATCTTGTTTTGACATGTTCTCTCATAGTAGTGTTGTATAGTCCAGTAGTTAATCTTGTTTTGATGTGTTCTCTCCTAGTGGTGTTGTGTAGTCCAATAGGTAATCTTGTTTTGACATGTTCTCTCACGAGTGTTGTGTAGTCCAGTAGTTAATCTTGTTTTGACGTGTTCTCTCCTAGTGGTGTTGTGTAGTCCAGTAGTTAATCTTGTTTTGACGTGTTCTCTCCTAGTGGTGTTTTGTAGTCCAGTAGTTAATCTTGTTTTGACGTGTTCTCTCATAGTGGTGTTGTGTAGTCCAGTAGTTAATCTTGTTTTGACATGTTCTCTCATAGTGGTGTTGTGTAGTCTAGTAGTTAATCTTGTTTTGACGTGTTCTCTCCTAGTGGTGTTGTGTAGTCCAGTAGTTAATCTTGTTTTGACATGTTCTCTCATAGTGGTGTTGTGTAGTCCAGTAGTTAATCTTGTTTTGACATGTTCTCTCCTAGTGGTGTTGTGTAGTCCAGTAGTTAATCTTGTTTTGACGTGTTCTCTCCTAGTGGTGTTTTGTAGTCCAGTAGTTAATCTTGTTTTGACATGTTCTCTCATAGTGGTGTTGTGTAGTCCAATAGTTAATCTTGTTTTGACGTGTTCTTCTCTAGTGGTGTCTTTTTGTAGTCCAATAGTTAATCTTGTTTTGACGTGTTCTCTCCTAGTGGTGTTTTGTAGTCCAGTAGTTAATCTTGTTTTGATGTGTTCTCTCCTAGTGGTGTTTTGTAGTCCAGTAGTTAATCTTGTTTTGATGTGTTCTCTCCTAGTGGTGTTTTGTAGTCCAATAGTTAATCTTGTTTTGACTGTGTTCTCTCTAGTGGTGTTTTGTAGTCCAATAGTTAATCTTGTTTTGACGTGTTCTCTCCTAGTGGTGTTTTGTAGTCCAATAGTTAATCTTGTTTTGATGTGTTCTCTCCTAGTGGTGTTTTGTAGTCCAGTAGTTAATCTTGTTTTGACGTGTTCTCTCCTAGTGGTGTTTTGTAGTCCAGTAGTTAATCTTGTTTTGATGTGTTCTCTCCTAGTGGTGTTGTGTAGTCCAGTAGTTAATCTTGTTTTGACGTGTTCTCTCCTAGTGGTGTTTTGTAGTCCAGTAGTTAATCTTGTTTTGATGTGTTCTCTCCTAGTGGTGTTGTGTAGTCCAGTAGTTAATCTTGTTTTGACGTGTTCTCTCATAGTGGTGTTGTGTAGTCCAGTAGTTAATCTTGTTTTGACGTGTTCTCTCATAGTGGTGTTGTGTAGTCCAGTAGTTAATCTTGTTTTGACATTTCTCTCTAGTGGTGTTGTGTAGTCCAGTAGTTAATCTTGTTTTGACATGTTCTCTCATAGTGGTATTGTGTAGTCCAGTAGTTAATCTTGTTTTGACATGTTCTCTCCTAGTGGTGTTGTGTAGTCCAGTAGTTAATCTTGTTTTGACGTGTTCTCTCCTAGTGGTGTTTTGTAGTCCAGTAGTTAATCTTGTTTTGACATGTTCTCTCATAGTGGTGTTGTGTAGTCCAATAGTTAATCTTGTTTTGATGTGTTCTCTCCTAGTGGTGTTGTGTAGTCCAGTAGTTAATCTTGTTTTGACGTGTTCTCTCCTAGTGGTGTTTTGTAGTCCAATAGTTAATCTTGTTTTGATGTGTTCTCTCCTAGTGGTGTTGTATAGTCCAGTAGTTAATCTTGTTTTGATGTGTTCTCTCCTAGTGGTGTTTTGTAGTCCAATAGTTAATCTTGTTTTGACGTGTTCTCTCATAGTGGTGTTTTGTAGTCCAATATTTAATCTTGTTTTGACGTGTTCTCTCCTAGTGGTGTTTTGTAGTCCAATAGTTAATCTTGTTTTGACGTGTTCTCTCCTAGTGGTGTTTTGTAGTCCAGTAGTTAATCTTGTTTTGACGTGTTCTCTCCTAGTGGTGTTTTGTAGTCCAGTAGTTAATCTTGTTTTGATGTGTTCTCTCCTAGTGGTGTTGTGTAGTCCAGTAGTTAATCTTGTTTTGACGTGTTCTCTCCTAGTGGTGTTTTGTAGTCCAGTAGTTAATCTTGTTTTGATGTGTTCTCTCTAGTGGTGTTTGTAGTCCAGTAGTTAATCTTGTTTTGACGTGTTCTCTCCTAGTGGTGTTTTGTAGTCCAGAGTTAATCTGTTTTGATGTGTTCTCTCCTAGTGGTGTTGTGTAGTCCAGTAGTTAATCTTGTTTTGACGTGTTCTCTCATGGTGTTGTGTAGTCCAGAGTTAATCTTGTTTTGACGGTTCTCTCCAGTGGTGTCTGTGTAGTCCAGTAGTTAATCTTGTTTTGACATATTCTCTCATAGTGGGTTGTAGTCCAGTAGTTAATCTTGTTTTGACATGTTCTCTCCTAGTGGTGTTGTGTAGTCCAGTAGTTAATCTTGTTTTGACGTGTTCTCTCCTAGTGGTGTTTTGTAGTCCAATAGTTAATCTTGTTTTGATGTGTTCTCTCCTAGTGGTGTTGTATAGTCCAGTAGTTAATCTTGTTTTGATGTTTCTTCTCCTATGGTGTTTTGTAGTCCAATAGTTAATCTTGTTTTGACGTGTTCTCTCATAGTGGTGTTTTGTAGTCCAATATTTAATCTTGTTTTGACGTGTTCTCTCCTAGTGGTGTTTTGTAGTCCAATAGTTAATCTTGTTTTGACGTGTTCTCTCCTAGTGGTGTTTTGTAGTCCAGTAGTTAATCTTGTTTTGACGTGTTCTCTCCTAGTGTGTTTGTAGTCCAGTAGTTAATCTTGTTTTGATGTGTTCCTCAAGTGTGTTGTGTAGTCCAGTAGTTAACTTGTTTTACGTGTTCTCTCCTAGTGGTGTTTGAGTCCAGTAGTTAATCTTGTTTTGATGTGTTCTTCCTAGTGGTTTGTAGTCCAGTAGTTAATCTTGTTTTGACTTGTTCTCTCATAGTGGTGTTGTGTAGTCCAGTAGTTAATCTTGTTTTGACGTGTTCTCTCAAGTGGTGTGTGTAGTCCAGTAGTTAATCTTGTTTTGACATATTCTCTCATAGTGGTGTTGTGTAGTCCAATAGTTAATCTTGTATTGACGTGTTCTCTCATAGTGGTGTTTTGTAGTCCAGTAGTTAATCTTGTTTTGATGTGTTCTCTCCTAGTGGTGTTTTGTAGTCCAATAGTTAATCTTGTTTTGACATGTTCTCTCCTAGTGGTGTTTTGTAGTCCAGTAGTTAATCTTGTTTTGACGTGTTCTCTCCTAGTGGTGTTTTGTAGTCCAGTAGTTAATCTTGTTTTGACGTGTTCTCTCCTAGTGGTGTTTTGTAGTCCAGTAGTTAATCTTGTTTTGATGTGTTCTCTCCTAGTGGTGTTTTGTAGTCCAGTAGTTAATCTTGTTTTGATGTGTTCTCTCCTAGTGGTGTTGTGTTCTCTCCTAGTGGTGTTGTGTGTGTATGACCTAAGTGCTCTCTCCAAATGGTACTGTATGTGTGTGTGTATGCAATAAGTGCTCTCTCCAAATGGTACTGTATGTGTGTGTGTATACAATAAGTGTTCTCTCCAGATTCTCTTCTATCTAACAGCAGCTCTCTTCTATCCAACAGTGACCCTCCAGATATCCTGATAATAAGCTCACCTAAGCTGATTCTATATTTCAAATAGTCATACATAGTGATAAACTCCACACATACATGTACTATAAATCTAACATAGCTTGACCATGTACTGGGAACGTCTTATGGTATCTAAGTTGTTCCTTACTTTTGAGTATTTTGATTGCGCATGAATATGCTTGACTCAGCAAATGTACATCATCTATCAGCACAGAAATGTGGCTTCTTCTTTGCTTTCGTCTTGTTAACTACACTTTGTGATCTGTGTGCTTTGTTCTTATCAACAAAGTTAATCACACTTTGTGATCTCTGGTTTGTTGTTATCAACCAAGTTAACCACACTTTGTGATTTGTGTGCTTTGTTCTTATCAGTGAAGTTAATCACACTTTGTCATCTGTGTGGTTTGTTCTTATCAGTGAAGTTAATCACACTTTATCATCTGTGTGGTTTGCGTCAAGAATGGGAATACGCTGCACTCCAGCTTCTATATAGAACGGATGCATCTGAATTTTGTGCTAAAATGTCTCAATCGTGAACACACTGTGTCAGCTGACACAAGAAAAAGTTGTGTAATCCGTGAGCATAGTCATTTGACTTGATATAAATTTTTGTCATCTGTGAACACACAATTAAATGTCATCCGGGAACACACTAATGTGCCAGCTAACACGGTAGAAAATTTGTGTCATCTGTGAACACACAATTAAATATCCATGAACACAGTAATGTGTCAGCTGGCACGACATAAATGTATCAAACAGTTTTCAAAACAAAGAGATAAGGTGGTCGCATCATAAACTGTTTGAGCAAAATATAAACTTTCATCAGAGCAACAAAAAACCTCAGAAATGTCACTTTTATATATAGGTCAGTCTAGTTGATTGTTGAATAATAGTTGTTTAATATAGGCTGGGTCTCAGATGCCTTTTCTTAAGTGCGTGTTTGAAGAGCTGGCTTCTTAATAGAACTATAACTGGAACTTTTTCCCTCTGTACTCATGTTCTTATCAACCCCTCTGTAATTTGGTAACTGACTTGCTGAGTTAGTGAAGGGAAGACAGCGAGGAAGGGAACTGATCACATCATGTCCAAATGCTACTGCCTAGTACTGTGAGATCTCTTACACTTTACAACCCATATGGTATTATTTACTATGGAATTATTTTTGTCTAGGTTTGACCACAGTTGAAACATACCAATTATAGTTAGTCTGTATGTATATTATTGTATAAAAATGTGTGCTTACTGTCATCATATATTTGAGTGATATTACAGACATTAGATTTCTGACATGTGCACAAATAAATGAACTCAACGTGGGGGACAAATAAATGAACTCAACGTGGGGGACAAATAAATGAACTCAATGTAAGGGAAACCTGAAGTTCTTTACTAAATAATAACTTGTTTCTGGTAACTGTACAAGCTAATCTTTATTTACCCTAATAAACTAGGCAGTTTAACTTGTGTTACAATCATTGTGGGTTCAGATCCTGGTCATGTCATTCTGTTTACTACTACATTTGTCATTCTGTTTACTACTACATTTGTCATTCTGTTTACTACTACATTTGTCATTCTGTTTACTACTACATTTGTCATTCTGTTTACTACTACATTTGTCATTCTGTTTACTACTACATTTGTCATTCTGTTTACTACTACATTTGTCATTCTGTTTACTACTACATTTGTCATTCTGTTTACTACTACATTTGTCATTCTGTTTACTACTACATTTGTCATTCTGTTTACTACTACATTTGTCATTCTGTTTACTACTACATTTGTCATTCTGTTTACTACTACATTTGTCATTCTGTTTACTACTACATTTGTCATTCTGTTTACTACTACATTTGTCATTCTGTTTACTACTACATTTGTCATTCTGTTTACTACTACATTTGTCATTCTGTTTACTACTACATTTTCCCCCAGAACTTATGGATTATTAGTTGTTGTTTTTTTTATTAATACTTTTCCTCACTTTAAAAAGGAACATGTCTTGTTCATAAAAGTTGACTATTAATTTTTGTTTCATAATGAATATCACACATCATTTTGTTGTGATGTTGATAGTGTGACATATTCGTATAACAACGCTCTGTGAGGTCACTAACACTGATTCAATTATTGTGAGAATTTGTGTGCAGGAGAAGTGTCCCAGTATAGCATTCTTCAGTTATCAGACCAAGGATCAGGATAGAAAGTGTGATCATTGAGTGAGCTAGCAATCCTGATGAAGCTGCTGATCAGAACTCAATACTATTCATCAATAGCAAAGGGGAGATTAAAACGTTTTCTGTTACAGAAGTTGTTAAAATATAGTGATGTTTCATAGTATTTCTTCTTCAAACGCTCCATATCGACCACTTGTTAACCACTGTATGATTTTTATGTGATCCGCGCCTAAGAGCGATTGTACGTTAGGCCAGTTATGCGCCTACAAGTAGGCCAGCACATCAAATTTCTGCAATGCTTTTTATTTACTAGGGTAGGTTCCCTATGTTCTACATCAGTCATCTCTTACGACATGCCTTGTAGGTCACAGTGGTACTATTCTTTGCTTCCCTTGCGGGCTCCGGCACTACATGGGCGGGTTTTATAGGATAACAAATACATTAGAAGATCATTCAAGAGATGAGTGAGTGAGGTTTCATAGTTCAACAAATACATTAGAAGATCATTCAAGAGATGAGTGAGTGAGGTTTCATAGTTCAACAAATACATTAGAAGATCATTCAAGAGATGAGTGAGTGAGGTTTCATAGTTCAACAAATACATTAGAAGATCATTCAAGAGATGAGTGAGGAGGTTTCATAGTTCAACAAATACATTAGATCATTCAAGAGATGAGTGAGGAGGTTTCATAGTTCAACAAATACATTAGAAGATCATTCAAGAGATGAGTGAGTGAGGTTTCATAGTTCAACAAATACATTAGATCATTCAAGAGGTGAGTGAGGTTTCATAGTTAAACAAATACATTAGAAGATCATTCAAGAGATGAGTGAGGAGGTTTCATAGTTAAACAAATACATTAGATCATTCAAGAGATGAGTGAGTGAGGTTTCATAGTTCAACAAATACATTAGAAGATCATTCAAGAGATGAGTGAGGAGGTTTCATAGTTCAACAAATACATTAGAAGATCATTCAAGTGATGAGTGAGTGAGGTTTCATAGTTAAACAAATACATTAGAAGATCATTCAAGAGATGAGTGAGGAGGTTTCATAGTTCAACAAATACATTAGAAGATCATTCAAGTGATGAGTGAGTGAGGTTTCATAGTTAAACAAATACATTAGAAGATCATTCAAGAGATGAGTGAGGAGGTTTCATAGTTCAACAAATACATTAGATCATTCAAGAGATGAGTGAGTGAGGTTTCATAGTTAAACAAATACATTAGAAGATCATTCAAGAGATGAGTGAGGAGGTTTCATAGTTAAACAAATACATTAGATCATTCAAGAGATGAGTGAGGAGGTTTCATAGTTCAACAAATACATTAGAAGATCATTCAAGAGATGAGTGAGTGAGGTTTCATAGTTAAACAAATACATTAGATCATTCAAGAGATGAGTGAGTGAGGTTTCATAGTTCAACAAATACATTAGAAGATCATTCAAGAGATGAGTGAGGAGGTTTCATAGTTAAACAAATACATTAGATCATTCAAGAGATGAGTGAGGAGGTTTCATAGTTCAACAAATACATTAGAAGATCATTCAAGAGATGAGTGAGTGAGGTTTCATAGTTAAACAAATACATTAGATCATTCAAGAGATGAGTGAGTGAGGTTTCATAGTTAAACAAATACATTAGATCATTCAAGAGATGAGTGAGTGGGGTTTCATAGTTAAACAAATACATTAGAAGATCATTCAAGAGATGAGTGAGTGGGGTTTCATAGTTAAACAAATACATTAGAAGATCATTCAAGAGATGAGTGAGGAGGTTTCATAGTTCAACAAATACATTAGAAGATCATTCAAGAGATGAGTGAGGAGGTTTCATAGTTCAACAAATACATTAGAAGATCATTCAAGAGATGAGTGAGTGAGGTTTCATAGTTAAACAAATACATTAGAAGATCATTCAAGAGATGAGTGAGTGAGGTTTCATAGTTCAACAAATACATTAGATCATTCAAGAGATGAGTGAGGAGGTTTCATAGTTCAACAAATACATTAGAAGATCATTCAAGAGATGAGTGAGTGAGGTTTCATAGTTAAACAAATACATTAGATCATTCAAGAGATGAGTGAGTGGGGTTTCATAGTTAAACAAATACATTAGAAGATCATTCAAGAGATGAGTGAGGAGGTTTCATAGTTCAACAAATACATTAGAAGATCATTCAAGAGATGAGTGAGGAGGTTTAATAGTTCAACAAATACATTAGAAGATCATTCAAGAGATGAGTGAGGAGGTTTCATAGTTAAACAAATACATTAGAAGATCATTCAAGAGATGAGTGAGGAGGTTTCATAGTTAAACAAATACATTAGATCATTCAAGAGATGAGTGAGGAGGTTTCATAGTTCAACAAATACATTAGAAGATCATTCAAGAGATGAGTGAGTGAGGTTTCATAGTTCAACAAATACATTAGATCATTCAAGAGATGAGTGAGTGAGGTTTCATAGTTCAACAAATACATTAGAAGATCATTCAAGAGATGAGTGAGGAGGTTTCATAGTTCAACAAATACATTAGAAGATCATTCAAGAGATGAGTGAGGAGGTTTCATAGTTAAACAAATACATTAGATCATTCAAGAGATGAGTGAGGAGGTTTCATAGTTCAACAAATACATTAGAAGATCATTCAAGAGATGAGTGAGTGGGGTTTCATAGTTAAACAAATACATTAGAAGATCATTCAAGAGATGAGTGAGGAGGTTTCATAGTTAAACAAATACATTAGATCATTCAAGAGATGAGTGAGTGGGGTTTCATAGTTAAACAAATACATTAGAAGATCATTCAAGAGATGAGTGAGTGAGGTTTCATAGTTCAACAAATACATTAGATCATTCAAGAGATGAGTGAGTGAGGTTTCATAGTTCAACAAATACATTAGAAGATCATTCAAGAGATGAGTGAGGGGTTTCATAGTTAACAAATACATTAGAAGATCATTCAAGAGATGAGTGAGTGAGGTTTCATAGTTAACAAATACATTAGATCATTCAAGAGATGAGAGAGAGGTTTCATAGTTCAACAAATACATTAGAAGATCATTCAAGAGATGAGTGAGTGGGGTTTCATAGTTAAACAAATACATTAGAAGATCATTCAAGAGATGAGTGAGTGAGGTTTCATAGTTCAACAAATACATTAGATCATTCAAGAGATGAGTGAGTGAGGTTTCATAGTTCAACAAATACATTAGAAGATCATTCAAGAGATGAGTGAGGAGGTTTCATAGTTCAACAAATACATTAGAAGATCATTCAAGAGATGAGTGAGGAGGTTTCATAGTTAAACAAATACATTAGATCATTCAAGAGATGAGTGAGGGCTTGCTGTACTTAATGATGCAATAGTACTGTGTATGCTATTTTATCATTTAGTTTGCTATTTTTTGTCTGTTTCCAGCCAACTTTGGTTCGTTCATGGAGTTTTTAATCTTAATTTTTGACCCATAACTTCAGTGTCACCAAATTTTGAATGAATATTTTTTGTCATTTTATGATCAGCATGCCAGCTTGTAAATGGATGTCATTCTTGCATCATTGGCCACTATTCAATATTACAATCCAGTAACAGTGCACATCTTACAGGGTTACAACAATCTTCCATACTTTGCTTGGTCTGTGACCATATTCTGTAGTGTGTCTTGCTTGCTCTCTGATCATATTCTATAGTGTGTCTTGCTTGGTCTGTGACCATATTCTGTAGTGTGTCATGCTTGGTCTGTGACCATATTCTGTAGTGTGTCATGCTTGGTCTGTGATCATATTCTGTAGTGTCTTTGCTCTCTGATCATATTCTGTAATGTGTCTTGTTTGGTCTCTGATCATATTCTGTAGTGTGTCTTGTTTGCTCTGTAATCATATTCTGCAGTGTGTCTTGCTTGGTCTGGGCCATATTCTGTAATGTGTCGTGTTTGGTCTGTGACCATATTCTGTAATGTGTCTTGTTTGGTCTCTGATCATATTCTGTAGTGTGTGTTGTTTGCTCTGTGATCATATTCTGTAGTGTGTCTTGTTTGCTCTGTGATCATATTCTGTAATGTGTCGCGTTTGGTCTGTGATCATATTCTGTAATGTGTCTTGTTTGGTCTGTGATCATATTCTGTAATGTGTCTTGTTTGGTCTGTGATCATATTCTGTAATGTGTCTTGTTTGGTCTGTGATCATATTCTGTAATGTGTCTTGTTTGGTCTGTGATCATATTCTGTAATGTGTCTTGTTTGATCTGGGCCATATTCTGTATGTGTCTTTTTGTAGTCTTGTAGTCTATTCTGTAATGTGTCTTGATCTTGGTCTTATCATATTCTGTAATGTGTCTTGTTTGGTCTGTGATCATATTCTGTAATGTGTCTTGTTTGGTCTGTGATCATATTCTGTAGTGTGTCTTGCTTGATCTGGGCCATATTCTGTAGTGTGTCTCTAATTTTGCTTCAGTTGTTCATCTCAGGATCCAGTTCTTCTTCTGCAAGCTGTACCCTTGATCTGTCTCTCTCTCTCATCTTCCTTATGGGGGTCTCTTATGATAACATAGCTAATCCAAGTTACTTCTAATTAATGTTTCTGTGCAATACTCTGTTATTCCAAAAAACATCAAAATTTGAACATACAGCAGATTTTCAATGTTATTACATAATACCCCCTCACACTGCATTATTTTATTATTATTTTGAAAAAAGTCATTTCAAAAATTTTAATTCCTACAAAATATTTTCACAATCTAACTTACACCGGAGACTCACCGGTGCTACGGAGTTCTTGCACTGCCGTTGAGATATTCCTGTGTAAGAATGGGATCGGAGCACACATGGTTACTCAACAAAGTGCAATGATGATGGTCCTATCAATTATTATATTGGTGCATTTCTTCTAGATGTTACTGTTTATGCTGAATTTGTTTCACCTGAACTTTCAGGATTTTTCTTTGGCAAATTGTGTATTATGATGCTAGTCTGATTGAATGTTATTGTTGGAGATTGTTTTTATAAGATTGGGAGTTGATGTTGGTTGACATAATTTGATTTCAAAGCATCTGTCTCATTGTGTTGTTGGGAATTGAAAACTAACTGATGGTGTAGAACAAGGTCTTTTGAAAGTTCCATTGTTTGATTGTGTCACGCCCTTATGTATTTCAGTGTGGTGCCCTTTGTGTTGTATTTGCATGACGTTTTCCCTATTCAATGTTATGTAAGATTTGAAATCTGGGGGGCTATTAAAGATATGATGATCTGGAGAGATCAGCTGAACTTGAAGTTATTCAAAGGCATCACATCTTGAAGCCTTTCTAAGATTGATCAAACCAACTTGTGGGAAAATATCATATAAAGATCTGAGGTTTAACTAACTGTAGGTTTTGGGTTCATCTTATGAAAGGTGGCATATCCTTCGGACGACCATCAACCACAGTAAATGAGTCATCTATATTCGGGGCACCACTTAGTTCAGTAGTTTGCCATTTTTTTGTCAATGGTGGGTCTATTTTCCTTTCTTAAAAATTCCTGACACAAATTTGCTTCCAAACTCCCCCGGGGGTTTGCCATGTCGCTTGAGTTGTGATCAGCTCACCCCCTTTTTGCTACGGGCCCCTGCTAAACGCCGTCATCATATATGCATTTGTTGGTCTATTGATTCTCCAAGTCTAAATGAACCCATCTCAGAATGCTTATGTGTCTGCTGTGAACTGCTTATATTTGAACAAAACAACACTGTTATATTATGAATAGTTTCATGTTATCCCTATTTTTGTGTGTAACACACTTTTATACTGTCTTTTTTCTTCTAGAACTATAGTATAACTATTGAATAATAGCCTGATAACATCACTGCACAGTTCAGTTAAACATCATTTATATATATATTTCATCCATTTTTTTATTATGTTGTTAACCTTATGTTGCGTGAAATAGGGCATGCCCCTAAGTTACCCAAATTTTTTAAAAAATCTCAGTTTTTTTTTGTAATGTGTTTGATTGTTTCAAGTGAGAAAGTTCTTTTTCATGTGGTTCTTTAGCTGAACTTACACAAAAACATATAAATTGAAATCTCTGTACACCATGCTAAAAATGGTTATCATATTTTCTGGGTTAAAAGAGAATGTAAAACTGCTGCCAGGTTACTCCTTGGTACGGGAATTTCAGAAAGCTGATGAGATTGGATGCCTGTGGGAGTACCTGAGTGCAGAGATATTGATGCAGGGATTGATCCTTAGGGTACCCCAGTTAAGAAAAAAACCTTTAAATAAAAAAAATGTTTTAAAAATTTGTTTCGCTCCTTTGTCTACACACTTTAGTCTTTCGAATTCAAGTTTCTATACTTTACAGACATTCTTTTTTTGTTTTTTTTTGAATTTTGCCTTTTTTAAAAACCAGAAACATGGTCCACTTTTATGTTGTCCTTTGCACAAGGGGGGAACTCTTTTTTTACCTTCAAAGACAAAGCAGAATTTCATCTCCCCTTACCTACTTATTTGTATTTACAGAAATCATTTATAAATATCAAAAGTCATAGAATATAGAAACATGTTTTTACAGACAAATGGACAACTTTAATACTTTGTTTTTTAATGTCATATTTAAATGTTTTTCGAAAAAAAAAAATTTAAAAAATTATTTTTTTTTAAAACTTATTTCATATTATAAAACGGGGGATCGCTTTTTGGGGCAATTGCCTTGAATTCTGAAGATTGTGGCCGTCGGGTGACACATAAAACGTTACCCACATAAATGACCCCATTGTCAGTTGAAAATAAAAGGGAGTTTGGTGGCAATTAGAGAAAAATTTTAAAACTTGACATTTTAAAATGTTTCCCATTCTCAATACCATAAATAAGTTTATATATATAGATTAACACATAAATATATTTAGAGCTCGGGGAAAAAAACAACTGAAAAACGCTGAACCTTATTTTTTTAAGATTCCATCACTAGCATGGCAATGACCCTTTTTTAAGGGCCCTCCACCAGTTTGTTAAACTAAAAAGGCCTCATTTTGTCATTTTTCCCAACAGCCCCCCCACACAACATGGAAAATCACGACCTATTGTGTTTCTCCTTTTTCTTAATCCTTAAAACATTTCTCCCTACTCAAAAACTTACACTATAACATGAATACACCAATTAAATGGCAGAAAAATATATTGAAAATCATGTGAGAATCAATTGTTTCTCAACTTTTATTTTTTATTTACTTATTTCAATACCCATAGTTCAACAAAATAGCACATCAAAAATTATCAAAAAAAACCCGAAAAAAAAACAAACTTTTTAAAAACCCAAAAACTGAAAATATGCTCTCTGTTTGTAATCTTCCTAAGTAATATTTTCCCCCGGATCGTTCTGGCAGTTTTTATCATTTTATTGTGATATATAAACAAAACATCAGAACGTAATGTACGTGCACCAACCCAGCACCAGGCATTTTGCTTATCCTTCGGTGGGGTGTTGATTTCAGCCAGCTATTGTGTGGGGTTTCGCCCCCGCAGCCTTTGACTGTCCCCACCGTAACCCACAAGGCAGGGGTTCATTATCTTCAGGGCAGCGACCCAGACGGCCTGCCCCCCGGGGGCTTATGAACGATCTCCCCCAAAAACCGGTCTTTTTAATGAACACCTTGGTTTGCTGCCCGTTCAGGTTTGTTTGGGGTTTGTCGCTATTTTTTGATTGTCCCCAATCAAAACAAAGGCAGCAGTTTCCGAGCAAAAACGCCACTGGCTTTACTCTCTGGTTTTCCCAGTCTCTGTGTTTTGGGTGATACACCGTTTTCCCCCCCCTTGCCTGGTTTTTTTGTGGGTTTTCCCAGTTCGCTCATGGGGTGGGCCCATACCCTTTTGCCGTCATGCTCCCCGCAGCGTGGCGCCGTGCCAGCCTGCCCCTCGATGAAGCCCACTGTGACTTTGCCGCGTTCGTGCTCGCCTGCCCTGGTGCCTACCTACCATTTCCCCCAAATTTCCCTCTCTTCTGACTCAAAGGGGGAAAAACTTGAGTTCCCCCCATGTTCCCCCGTGCAACTCAACTCGCTCTAGCATCTCATCGGCTCTGGGGATGTCTCAAGAAAGCTTGGGGGGTTTCCATTGAAGGAAAATTTTGGGGGTTTTTGTTATCCCCCATCTCTGGTGGGGCAGATTTTTGCCTTTGTGGACCCGGCAGCCAACTCACAAAACATCCCCCCCCAAGGGAAAAATTGATAATTTCCCCGCGCGGGTAAACGTCCTCAATGATTTTGATTCGTGCCCCCATTCTGTGATGGGGCCCGACTTTTGACCTGTGGGGCCCACCCAGTGGTTGCCGGGCATAAATTTGGGGTAAAAAGTCAACCACTTTTTACCTCCCAAATGTCAAAAGGGGCAAAAAAAAAAGGTTTTCTAAATCGGATACTGTCCTAAACATGTAAAAGTCAAAGGGTTTAGGGGCCTTTCCCCATGGAAACTTCACGTTTTGGAAAAGATCCATATCACAACGAGTGTTTAAAAATTGGTTGTAAGAGCGAATGCAAAAGAAGAAGCCCTATGGGGACCATCACGGGAGATAGGCTGAATCATCCCCGGCATACTATCCCAAGAAAAGTGATTAAGAAAAAATGCGCGGGCCCCGAGTTCCGTCCGCAAGGATCCACATGCGTTCTAGCTTTTCCCATCGCCCGGGGAGAGGCGAGCATTAATAGTCCCTTGGGAGTTCGCTTGTCTTGTGGGGAGCGGAACCCATAAAACATGACTCCCTTTTGCATCTCTCTTGTCCCAGAGGCTTCCCACAGCACCGCCCTTTTGGGCCAGACCGGAACCCCCGTCGGGCCAAGTCACCACGGGGAAGTGAGAACGGGAGATTAGAAAGAAAAAAAAAGTAAAGGTCCCCTTTCATACCTCGTGGTATATAGGTCAATACAGTGTTGGGCTTGTATTTTCATTGCCCGTCGGCACATGATGGGTGATGTGGCCCATACCCGGGCTGCCATTTCACAGAGCATGTCGGGTACCCAGTTGGGGCTGGGCCGACCTGAGACCGCCCGGTGGGGAAAAAATTCCCCCGCATTGCGGGAGCGAACCCAGACCACCACCCTTTGCGAAGCAAGTTCTCAACTACCCCACGGCTCTCTGAGATTAGAGCCATCTCTCTAACCCCGTCGCGCCGTTTCCCTTTTGCCCCTTTTAACTAAAATATCTAATACCCCGATATCCTATTTCTAAAATGTTCACAGTTCAACTCACCTTGCTTGCGATGTCCTTAGAAAAACTTGTTCAGTCACAACACGTTTCCCTTCATCGATTTCTGTCAAAATCAATACGAATCTTGATCTCTGCTATCGGGCTATAAGAATGATTCTGAAAAATCTGATTCTCTTCCCTTGTTGTTTATAGGCTCTTGTCTGGTCTGCCTAACCGTTCAGTTTAAAGCAACGTCAGTTTTCTCCTAAAAGTTCCCCGGTTCCAATATGGTTAAACCCTTTCCCAAAAGAAAGAATTCAATGGAAGAAAATCTTTGGGAGTTCTGAATCAGTCCAACATATGTCGGCAGTTCTGTTGGGTTATACGTATGAATTATGCTATCTATCTGACTTCTCTCCTTGGGTTCCGTCTGCAACTCGGTTAAACCCTATGTCTAGTTTTATTTTTGTAAAGCCCCCCTGTTCAATTCTGTCCAGTTCTCTATTCTACTTAGAAATCACGGCAGAGTTGTTCTGCTCTATAATTCTTGCTCTTCCCTTCCTAAATTCCTTCCTTCTTCTATATGTGTCTTTCTTCTTCCTCCTCACTGTGTCTGTCCCTGGCTCCTTCTGCTCAGTTTTTCCCAAAGTTCCAAGCCCCTTCAAAATTTCCTCTCGTGCCCCTTTCTTTCCTCTCTGTGTTGTACAAAAAAATTGAACCATCATTTGTATTAAAATTTCCCCTACACGGGACGTTGATCCCCCTCCCTTGAATTTAAACCCTCCCGTTTCTTTGGTGTCTGTTCTGCCCGCTCTGTGTTTTTTGTCTCTTTTTCCCTACCCTTTTTTTATCTGACCATCCTCAATCACAAATTTTTGTTCCCTGGCCCTTTTTCAGCTGGTCGGGAAATTTACCTGCTAGAACTAATTGCCGGGCCCCCTTTGAGAGCACCACTGCCTGATTCTGCCTTTAAATTCCTCTTACTTATTTACTAACTTCTAACATTACTTTTTTGAAGAAATGAAATTTGGGGCCATAAGGACTGGTTAAGCATGAAGATAATGAAAGGGGTATGATGTTGTTGTATTCCGAGGGTCGGTTCCGGGTGAGAAATCCGCTGGGGTTTCTTGGCTAATGCGAATGGTGGGTTGTTGCAGAGCAAAGTGGGGCATACAGGACAACTACCTTTTGTATGAGGATGGAGGTTTAGGCCTTACTCTGCCCTCCATTGGATTTCTGGGACTTCATTTACTGGGCAGTAGTTTACGACCCTTGGGGCGATTTCCCGATCCGAAGGGCGGTTTCGGTGAGGGGTGTCGTCTATAAAATTTCTCCTCCAGCGGCTTACGTGGGTATACCGTCCTGGGCTCAGGTGTTTACGGTAAGAGGAAAAGGGGGCCGGCTTGCATCACAGCATCGTTTTTGGGGGGGTTGAAGATGGGTAAGGGGGATACTCTTTCCTCTTTGGGCTGTCTGTTGGGTGAGGACACTAAAAACGATGTTGAACGATCGATTTAAAGTTTATTCCCTTGTTCAAGTCGAAATGGTCCGAGAGGCAGAGTGAGAGGGTGTTTAATCACGAGCCACAGGGAAACCCTGTATGCATACTCTTCGATATTTGTTGGGGAACTGGCACCCCTGGGGGTTCCCGGAGTGCAATAACGTTGTTTTTAACCAATAACCAAATGCAGGTCCTTGATATTATTTCATTGTCACCTTCGTGTTTCTCCAACATAACATCTCTGTTCAATAAAATATCTCTTGTTCATCCCTCACTTCGACTATGTAAACTCTCTTTGAAAACTGTGTCTCAAAAAAAATCACCTTTAATAATAATTTGGAAAAAACAATTGTCCCATTATGGAAAACAAGGAAAAAAAAATTGGGGAAAACCGAGGCATTTCGCTATTGTCACACTGGGAAATTTACGCACAAATAAAAACTGAAAAATCGGAGGAATTTGGGGGTGGCCTTCGAGTCAGAACTGTTTGATTCTGAACACCTTCTACCCTTTTCGCCATGTTTGAGGGTATTTTTCCCGGGTTTTGTTTGCCGAGCCGGTTAGGCTTGAGCAACGCGGGGCAGATGTTACAGGAATTCTTTTACGTGTCAACCGCTTTTTGTTTATTCAGAAAATGGCGGACAGCGGTTTGACGAACAAGCCAGTCTGCAGTATGCAGTTATATTGCGAGTGCAGAAAACTGGATTTTTGTCAATTGATGTTCCCTTGACAAAAATTGCAATTTGGATGAACAGTTTTGTGTTGCTAAATTTGCGACCCATTGCATTTTATGCGGTGTCGGGTTTTTTTTTGTGGGGGACGCGACTGTTTCATTCTGGAATTAGCTCAACGGGAAAATTTACGTTGTTGCATTTCGTGTGATTTTCATTGGCACAGGGAAAGGAGCAATTATGGGGGACCCCTTTCAGTGAAGTTGGAACCGCTTTTGAACATGAACGCACAAATGTTGGATGCCGTCCATCACGGGTGATGATGACCACACAAATTTTCATCCAAGGGGAAAGGTTGGGTATGTTTTTATGTATGTGCGTAGATGACTAAAAGAGCCCGATCGGGGGGAAATGTTCGTGCGTTGGGCAAAGGGAAGATTGTGGGGGTTTTACTGCCTTTCTGTTTGACGTCTTTGCCCCTCCGTGTTTCCATCTGCCCGCAGGGGAGGAACCGTGTCGAAGAAGGGGGCCAGGCTGATCTGTCTTGGCGATTCTCCCAGTTGTTGACATCTATGCAAAAAGATTTCACGATTCTGAGTGTATCTTTAATCCTTTTTTTGGGTCCCCCGTGAGCGTTTTCCACTTTCGCTCACCATAAAAAATGTTTGGGGATTCGTCCATTCGGCCATGTCCGCCCTCTTGTCTGGGACTGCATCAAGTTTTGTAGATGCTAGGGGGGAGCAGCTCTTTTAGACCTCTGTATCTGGGGTCATATCCGCCATTTGATCATTATTTTCCAAGGCAGACGTGGAAAAAATGGTTTGCTTCCGGTGTTCTGATATACAGTCCCAATTTTTCCTGCGTGAAGAAGGACTGGGAGCCCACAGCTCATATACCTTCAGTTTTGGGTTTTCCAATACCCATCTGTGCCAGGTTCATTTGTTCCAAGGCGCTGCAGCTTTAGAGATTTTGGTATTTATTTCATCATCTATGGTGTTTTGGGACGTGTTCCAAGATAAGTAAAAACTGTCCCTACTTTCTGTTTCTTGCCTTGTTGTAATATTTGTTGGCATATACTTTCCCGGGGCTGGTTGGTACATGACTTCAGATTTCCATTGATGGTAAGACCCAAAATTGGGGCAGGCTTTGAGAAACCATGCTGTTGGTCTCCCAGTGTTGGGAGTGAGGGGGCATCGTCAAAATAAATCTCTGATGGGATCAGGTTTTCTTTTGTTTTTAGGCCCTTTGGGTTAAATTTTCCCTCAGTTTTTGTGGCCCGCCATTTGGGGTGTTTTCGTGGGAAAAAAAAAACTAAAAGGTTTGGGGCAATCCCCCCTTTTTTGACTCCTTCAGGACGGAAAAAGGGTCTGATAGCTGCCTTGGTCCTGCACTCTGTGCACCCCCGCAGTGCTGCACAATCTTTATGAATTTTCAGTACAGCCATATTTGCCATGATCTTCCCAAAACCCTTTTTACTCTATCAAAAACCGGTCGTCGTAAACGCTTGTATATCCCATGTTTTCTTGCATTTTTTTGCAGTTGCCTTTCGCAAATACCATGTCTGTTCCCCCGATCTTTGGGAAACCCCACTGCTTAGGGGGCCCCCGTTGATGACGGGGAGGGGGTTTAAAAGGGCTGGAAAAACTTTCCTGCAATAGAATAGAGAGATGCCTGATGATTTTACATTCATGTCTGTTTCCTTTTTATAGGTGGATAATGGATGATCTTTCATTTTTTTTGGGATGATTTCACTCTGCCATATTTTGGAAGAAATATGGAGCTTTTCAATGAGAATTTTCCACCCTCTTTGTAATCTCCGGAATTTCAGCACCGGGAGCCTTCCCCAGAAATCTTTAAAAAGCCTTTTGTCTCCCCTAAAGGTTTAATTTATTTTAAAGGCATTTATGGGGATTTGAGGAGGGGTTTATAGCTATGTCATTTATAGAAGGTTGATTTAATATTTCTGAAATCTCACCCAGCGTAAGAGAATTGTTTCCCCTTGTCAGCGTTTTGGCCATCTGAGCAAGGAGAGGGCATGATGATGGTGATGTTGGGCCAAAACCGCTTTAAGACATGATAAAAGTTTTCAGGGCAGTCTTCGCAAAGCTGAATCTCATTGCTTTTCTACTCAGCCATAGTCACGCATCTGCCTTTCTCTCAGCCATGGTCACGCATTGCCTTTTTCTCAGCCATGAGTCCCACTGCCCTTTTTATCAGCCAGAGTCACCCTCTCCTTCTACTCAGCCATGAGTCCCGCATCTCCTTTTTTACTCAGCCATAGTCACGCATCTGCCTTTTTACTCAGCCGATTCACGCATTTGGTTTGCACTGGGTATTAAGTTGTTAAATGCGGTTTTCTTTGATCACGATTTAGGGGTCATTTTGGGGGGCTCCTAAAGGGTAGTAGCCTGCCCCAGCTGTGAGACGCCCCATAGCTCGGGGTTTGAACCATGTCCGGCATTTTTCGAGTCCCCCGGTCTTACTCAGGACGAAACGGTACCTCAAATCGGAGAAAATCCCATGGCGGGGAATACAAATGAAATTTAGCACACGGGGCCGGGAAAATAAAAATCACCTGCTCCCTTGTAAGAAATTGAAAAACGGATTTTTTCCCAAAAACGTTTCAGAGATGAAACTTCGTTTGAGTTGAAAGCGAACGAAAGAAAAAAAAAAAAAAAAAAAAAAAAAAAAAAGAAAAAAAAAAAGGGTCATTTTGAAGCACATTAAAAGGGTTGGTTTTTCACCATCATTTGTTTTTTTTCCCCAAGTTTTCGTCGAACCAATCGTTTGTTTCTTGGTTTCGGGGCCCGGATCTCTTTTGCAGTAAAATATAATTCTCTTGGGGTTTTCCCGTTTTATAACATTTTGATTGTTAGCAAAATTAAATGGGGACAGTCTTCTAGTTTGTCCACCAACTTTTTCCTGATGTTAAAATTTTGAGTTTGATGACATCTAATCTTTTTTGAGTTGTCTTCCCTGGGGGCGCCCGGTGGGTTTGTATGCATATTTAGTTTAGATACAATAAGACGATGGTCGGTCCAGCATTCGGCACCACACATAGACTTAGTGACACGCATATCCGCTATTCTTTTTCTAAAATTACAAATCAATAAGGGCCCGTGTAGAGCGGGGGGGCATCCCGGGTGTCCGATTGCGGGAGGTAAACGAAAAAAATTTTATTTGTAAAAAGTAGCTGTCTCTTCGGGCTAAGAGGAGGAGCCCTTTTGTTGCCAGCCCAAAACAAAACTTTCCAAATTTTTGGGGAAATTTTGGTTTCGGTTTAAAGTCCCAAAAAAATGTTTTTTGCTTTTTGGTGATGCAATCTGCATGCGTTCTTCGTGAACTTACTTTACATCTTTTGGGTTGGTATAGAGGTGCATATGCCCAATGATCAGCTCCTCTTGCCATACTGCAAATGGAATCTTTTGGCATTTCTCAAACCCAGCCCGGCCACTTTCCCAAAAATTCTTCTTTTTGAAGCCCCCCCCTTCCCTTCTCTTTGGAACTCTACCACCCAGTAAAAAAATTGTGGGAAAACCTCACACAATTGGTCGCCGCGAGTCGAGTCCGCCAAATCGTAGTCAATGTGTACAGTGGGAAATCCCAAAATTCGTCCCCCCCAGATTCGTCTTTTCGATATTCGCCCTTTTTTCTCAAATTTTTTTCGATATTCGTCCGAAAGTCAATATTCCCTACCTCCGGGAAACGGAAACAGCTGATCGCCATTTTGTGTCGGTTGTTTGGCTGAAGCGCTTGTTTGAAAGTGCACGCAATAAAACTCTTGTTATTTTTTTTAAATCTTTTGCAGTTTTTGCAATTTATTATTACAAAAATTTAGTGACCATGGGACGTAAGAAGTGTAGTGACGATAATGGTGGTAAAAAAAAAAAGAAAAGCAGTGCGAAGTACCATTGATTTTAAAAAAAAAAATTATTGCTAAGTTTGAAGCTGGAACACGTGTCGCCGATTTAGTAAAGGAATTTGAAATGCCGAGAACTACCATTGCTAGCATAATAAAAAAAAGGATGCTATTAAATCAGCTGAAGTCGCACAAGGTGTAACAATTCTTGCTTCTAATAGATCGCCAATCATTGAGGACATGGAAAAGTTGTTATTAGTTTGGATAACTGAAAAACAAAGGGTTGGTGATAGTGTTTCAGAAGCTATAATTTGCGAAAAAGCGAGGTCACTTTATCAAGATTTACAAAATGAAAGGCCTAGGCCATTAACATTCGCTGATGCTGCCGAATTCAAGGCAAGTAGTGGCTGGTTCCGCAATTTTAAATTCCGCACAGGCATTCATAGTGTAGTTAGACATGGCGAGGCTGCAAGTTCGAATGCAGAAGGAGTTAAACAGTTTGTGATCGATTTTAAAAACTTCGTAGATGCTGAAGAATATGTGCCTCAGCAAGTTTTCAATTGCGACGAAACAGGGTTGTTTTGGAAGAAGATGCCAAGACGCACCTACATTACAAGAGAGGAAAGTTCAATGCCGGGCCATAAGCCTATGAAAGACAGGTTAACCCTTATGCTCTGTGGCAATGCTAGTGGTGATTGCAAAATTAAACCCTTGCTCATATACAATTCTGAAAATCCGAGTCTTTAAGCAAAACAATATCATTAAAAGTAGATAAATGTCATGTGGCGATCAAATAGAAAGGCTTGGGTGACTAGGCAATTTTTTTAGAGTGGATTCATGAAGTCTTTGCCCAAGTACTAAAGCTTACCTAGAAAGTATTAATTTACCAGTGAAAGTTTTATTAATTTTGGACAATGCTCCTGCTCATCTCCCTGGCTTAGAAGATGTTTTAACTGGTGATTACGATTATATTCGCGTTAAATATCTACCCCCAAATACAACTCCACTGATTCAACCCATGGACCAACAAGTAATTTCTAACTTTAAGAAACTGTATACGAAAGCACTGTTTCGAAGATGTTTTGAGGTCACGTCAGAGACTGAGCTTACATTGCGTGATTTTGGGAAAAATCACTTTAATATCCTACATTGTTTAAGGCTAATTGATAAAGCATGGAACGAAGTCACCACCCGAACAATGAATTCTGCATGGAAAAACGTATGGCCAGATTGTGTATCAGAAAGAAACTTTGATGGTTTTCAAGAACAGCCAGTTGTTGATGAAATTGTTGCTTTGGGAGTATCCTGGGATTGGAGATTGACAACGCAGATGTCGAAGAATTGGTAGAGGGACATAGAACGGATTTGACCACACAGGAGCTACTCGAACTTCATAAAGAACAGGAAGTTGTAGCGGTAAGAGAAATTTCATCAGACGAGGAAAAAGACGATGGCCCAGTTTCAAGTGGTGAAATAAAGGAATGGTTAACTACGTGGGGGAAAATGCAGGTTTTCATTGAGAAATGGCATCCAAACATCGCTATTGTAAACCAACGTATCAATTCGTTTAATGACGACGTGTTTGGACACTTTAGAAAAATTCTAAAGAACAGAACAAAACAATCAACCTTGGATAAATTCTTTAAAAAAACGAGTGCTGGTGAATCATTTGTAAATGTTGGCGAAACGTCTGGAATCAATCAATCGCCTGAAGTGACATTGCTTGATGACGTAATGGAAGGTCACTCAACTTCCGACGAAAAATAACCTACGTAGTACCAATTTGTTTTTAAAATTTTATTTGTTAAATTGTACAGTGTTTGAAATGATTTCTGAGATCGATTCTCAAGTGAAAATTTATTTTGTTATAGAATAGATACGCAATATTCGAGGCCGGGAACGAATTAATCCATTTTTAGTTAATTCCTATGGAAAAAATTGTTCGATATTCGTCTTTTTCGATATTCATCATCCCCTCGGGAACGGATTAATGACGAATATTGGAGTTCCACTGTATCTGGCTAATTCTCTTCCAATCAGGGCAGTACGCCTTTCTGGTCTTTCTATTTTGTCTCTGTCAAGAGGACGTTCCGTGCGCCTAAAATAAGTGGAAAGGCTCTTGCCTTTCTATTTGTCTTTCCTTTGTTTCGACCGCAGGAGTAGGGTACCCACCAGCCGCGGTAAGCTGGCTAGGTAGTGTTGGAACAGGCAATGTTTAAGGCACCTTTTCTAGCCCCTTCCTCATGCCATGGAGGTGAGCAGTGCTTTCCTAGAGAGGGCTGCTCAGCCACTCAGGGGGCTGCCGAATCCCACTGCTGCTCCGATCAATAGAAGACGACCATATGGCCTGAGCCGCCTGTGTGCAGGTCTGCGACTACGGCTGCCAGCGTACCCACGCCTGCGGCTTCGCCGCTCGCCCATCGCCACAGGACTTAGTGCGTGATGTATGTTTGATGGATGGATGAAATAGTGACTTGCGCGATGATTTGGTTTAAAGTGAAAAGAGTTGCGCAGTTCGTCGATCTCACTCTCTTGCCCAATTCCTTCTGTGTCCAGTGGCAGGACAAAGTCGAGACGGCTGGAGAAGGATCTGGGTGCAGCGGATGACCAGGGCGTTCTACGTTACTGGCCGTGCTCAATACGCTCCGCAGAGCGTTGCTGGCAGACGCCTTCTTGTCCGTTGAACCAGAGTATAGTTTGCACACATATTAGAACAGCGCATAAGACACATCGCTGACCGACAATTAAGCTCCTCACATTTTGGATTTAGAAGAGGAGTGGGATGCACAGCTACTGACGCCCTATTCACTCTTAGACTACTGAGGGGGAAAGCAATAGAACTATTGGCATTTCAAAATCGAGAAGAGCAGGCTGGAAAGTCGCTGCTCAGGCAAATTCATTAAAAGATTTTTTAAATAAAATTACTACAAAATATTTTTCACTATCTTTTAAATTGCATCGGTGACCCTCGCCCGTGCTACGGAGATCGTGCACTGTCGATGAGATCTTCAAGCGTAAGAAAGAGATCGGAACACACATGATTACTCACTGAAGTGCAATGATGATGGTCATGTCAATCACCCAATCAATCGGTTTCTTACTAATAAATAACTATCACTGGGTAACGATTAAGTAATCAGTACTGAGTAACGGATTCATCATCATCATTGACCTCTTTGTCTCAAAATACAATAGGTTTTCGGTCACGTTGTTTATTCTGAGCGGAGTCAAATCGTCTGATGCGGCTATAATGTGCACATTCTGGAGTGACTCTCCGGGTATAGGCGCCTACGAAAGAAATCAAGCATCTCGCGAGCTCTCTCAAGAAAATCATCGTCCTCGCTACAAAGGCGACGAAGGCGTAAAGAGCTGCGAGAATGGCAAAGAGTCACGACAAGCCCGGGGATGGGAAGAAGTATAGAGGAGAAAACTAAGTGCATCAGTAGGCTTGTAATATACTGATGTAGTGATAGCGGATAGGCATAAGGTGATAGTAATGTCAAGAAAGTTGACACAAGTAGTGGAGATGTGTAAACTTTCTTGCCAATATTTTATACAATTACTGTTTTAAAGTAACCTCCCTTTACTAGAAGTAATTTGTGTGGCGCCATCTACACTTCCTTAGCAACGTTGGAAGCAAAGGTTGCTAGTAGCTATCGATAAGCACATTAAACAAGAACCAAGTCACATCCCGTTTAAGTAAAAGTGAGTGTTGCTTCAGAATGGCAGCAGTGACAGCAGAGCAAGCAGTTCCTGCCACGGCAACTCTTGCAAGTCGAGAGATACCACCAAATCCACCTGAACCAGTTGTGAATCCAAATCCGGACTTGGAAATCACCTACACGGGCAACACTGGGAACGACATGGGAATTTCAACCATGGGATATCGCTCGGCGAAATATAATCCCTCTGAATGGCACGAAGCAAACTATGCAAAGTACTATCAATCTTTCGTAGACAGAGACAATGCTGAGAGAGTGATTCACGAGTCTAGACGCACAGAAAAAGAGACCAAGGAGACAACCAATAAAACACAGTCCGAAGCGACCAAAAAGCTGGCAGAAAGTGCAAAAAATATTGAGTTCTGGAAATATGAACTGAATAGAGAAATACAGGTTAGTTTTTAATTAATATAAAATGCTTAATTTAGCGCTGATGTACCCAAGTATTTGCATCGCATTCTAAAGAGATATGGATCAATTCGTTGTTTAGAGACTTTCAAATCTACCCAGCTGAAAACGGGTACTTGACTCGCAGAGTTAGGAGGAAAATTTAACAAGATCATGGAACTTTCCACCATCAGATGATAGTTAATTCGTACCAATATGATATTATATGCTGGTTTATGACTTTTAACACTAGAGTAATTCATTTATAGCTGCAGATTCTACTATACTTGGTAATTTATTTTTCTAAGGCAATTTTTACATAATATCTCTAAAAGAGGGACACTCATGAAAATGACAACTTTCTGTTGCTGTAAGAGATTTTGATAAAGTTTCTAACATTTATATTACAAATGCACTGTATGTGTTTGGTATACAATTACATTTTTCTCAGGTGTAATAAAATTATACAAGTATTTAACCATTGCCAATGGTAGTTCTTCAATGTGGTTTATAGTAATATTTTGGAATCCGTTCTGATACTCTTTGTAACTACTGTCTAAAGAAATACATTTTGGATAGTGATGGCATGTTTGTAGTTGATGTTTGTGAGGGTATGCAATCTGGAAACTGTCATTGCTGTTATTGATCTGCAAGATGTTGATAACAAAGTAACTTTTTAACTGTGGTGTCCTGTCTGACTGTATACAGTGATTTAGATACTACTTTTAACTGCTCTATTCATGAACTACAACAGCATGAACGGTGGAATGCGGGAAGGCCATTCAGAATCAGGGCCTGTTTGATTCTGGACATGACTTTGCTAGTGCATTTCCACCATGTTTGGTTGGGTATTTTCCTGTTTCATTTGCCGAGCTACTGAGTTAGTGCTTGAACAACGCTGTGAGTTACGAATGCTACATGGAATGCTTTTTGCTGTGTCAACTGTAAAAGTGAGCACGGTGAGAAACCTGACAAACACTGTGAGCAGGCACCAAAGTAAAGCAAACACGCATACGGATGATACACAGGTGAGCCCACCGGTGGGGCAGACATGCACAGTGCTGATGATGGAGCGACAAAAGGGAGTGACAAACATAGGGGGGTGGAATGGACCACCCAAATGTGCAGGAAAACTGGAAAGCCCAGCAGAGGCTTGAATCCAGTGCAAACTTTTCTACAGAATGGTGATAAACTGGGCACAGTGAGATAGAAATGAGTAAGGTGTGGCCCAGTATAACAATGTGAGCACAAGTAACGAAGAGAAATGGGGTGGGCCCAGTCGGTGGACGAGGACACAAGCAGAAATAGACGAAGGGGCACTAAAAAGAAATGCAAGGTGGACAAATGGTGGCAAGCCTTGAAGATAGGGTCTCCATCCAGAGGACAATAACCGCATCTCCCCTCACAGAAAACCACTACTGACTTGTAGTTCGATTGGGGACAATCAAAAGCCAGCTGAGCAAACCGTACGCAAAACTGGACGGCACACAAACCAAGTAGTCAAAAAAAAAGGCTGGCTACCTGGGCAAATGACGCTCAACAACCCGGGAGGGAAAGTTTGCTATGGGTCACTGCCCTAAAAGAAAATAGTAGCCTGCTGCCTTGCAGGAAGGCTGGGGACAGCCCAAGCTGGCAGAGAACGAACCCAGTAAACGCTGGCTAAAACCGGACACATCGCCGAAGGATAAGCACCAGAGTTCCAAATGGTGCTAAAGATGTGACGAAGCACACCCATGCTAAGGCTGCATAAATCAGATTTCCACATGAAAATAAATTATGGGGAAATCTGGTACATCAGTCTAAACAGTGATCACGAGAAAGAGTAGTGTCAATCGTGCGTTGTTGTGGGTATTCATAAAGTGGCGGACATCGGTTATGATGAATCGACTCAAGTCTGCTGTATGCAGTGATATTGCATGTGTAGAAAGCTGGATTTTGTCGTGATTGGTGTTCCCTTTGACATGAATTGCAATTCAAGTGATGAACAGTTTTGTGTTGACACTTTAGCGATGGCCATATGCATTTAAGTGGTGCAGGTTGCTTTTTGTGGCGATACGGCTGTTTCATTCTGGAATTAGTTCACACAGGAGACAGTTGTTATCATTTCGTGTTCTTTTTGCTGGCACAGGAACAGAGCAATTATGGGGTGACCCGTTACAGTGAAGTTAGAACCGTACAAATGAACTATGAGCATGCAGGAGGCAATGGTGATAAAGAATGGATCAGAGCAGTTTGTGCATTGACAACCTGGTGGACAGGTCGAAGATGTTGTTTTGACCATGTAGTGGAGAACTGGCTATTAGCATATGACGGACCTGGGTAGTAAGAAAGCCACAGGCTCTCCATTGATAATGGCAGAAGAAACTAAATGTAAATCATAAAAGCTCGGGTGTCGTCTCAGGCCCATGTCAGATAGTAAAACTTCAGGCTGAAAGTTAGTGACTGGAAGGGGACCCTTGCCGGTGCTACGGAGTTCTCTCTCTCGCGCGATCGTTCTTAAGGTCGTTTTTATCATTCTAATGTGATATATAAACAACCTAACACCAAGAATGGGTGAACTTTCACAACCTTCAGCACCATTTGGAGCTCTGGTACTTATCCTTTGGTGGTGTGTTCGGTTTCAACCAGCATTTACTGGGTTCGCTCTTTGTTAGCCCTTTGCTGTCCCCAGCCAAACCTGCAAGGCAGCAGGTTGCTAGTTTCTTTTAGGGCAGCGACCCTTAGATGACCTGCCCTCCCTGGTTGATGAGCGTCATCTGCCCAGCTAACTGGTCTTTTTATGGACAACTTGGTTTGCCACCCGTCCAGTTTTGTGCACGGTTTGCTCGCTAGTCTTTGATTGTCCCCAATCAAACTACAAGGCAGTAGTAGTTCCCTGTGAGCGGAAACGCACACTGGCTTCACCTCTGCTGGGCTTTCCAGTTTTTCTGCACATTCGGGTGGTCCGCACACCCTCTCGCCTGCCATGCCATGCACTTCTGCCCACCGGTTGGCCTACTCGTGCATCACATGCGTGCTCGCTCTGCCCTAATGCCTGCCTCATCATCACTGTCAGTTCTCGCTGTGCTCACATTTGCCTGGGCTGTCCGACCCTGGGACTTAAATCCCTGTGATGGGGCCCAAGTTTCGCCCTATGTGAACCCATGTGCAGCTCAACTTGAGGCCCAGCATATTCAGGCTCTAGGGGGACGAGAGATAGAGATTATGTGGGTTTCGAGTTTCGCCCTGCGTGTCCTCGTCTCTTTGCAGGATGCACCTCTCATCCTGTATGTTTGTTTGTTGGTCAGTCGTCCCCCACCTTAGGGCTCAGAGTTTCGCCACATGCAACTCAACTCAGGGCGCCACCTTTGGACTTGGAGTTTTGCTGCATGTGGGCCGACGACTCTTCTCCGGATGCATCTCTCCTCCTGTATGTTTATCCGTCCAACTTTTCCCATCGGCCAGGAGAGACGAGCATTAATAGTTACTCTGGGATTCCACCCGTCTGTGTTGCGAGTGGATTCCATCTGGCGTGACTACTTCTGCATCTCTATCTACACTAGAGTAGTAGCTCTCTCCGATCCCTGCGCCCCCTTAGCCAGACCGAAACCAAAGTCTGTTACCAGGATCACCGCATGGAGGTGGAACACAGGGTCTTGATTAGTGCCTGCTCACTAATCCTGGCGCAGTGTTGTTTGTCCCCTTGCACCTTTGACCCCCTGCAGAGTTTGTGTACTGCCGCTGAGATCTTACTGTGTAAGAAAGAGATTGGAGCACACGATAACTCACCGAAGTGCAATGTTGATGATCCTTTTAATCAATCAATAGTAACTGGAAACAAAGATCTGTGCTCATTAAATATCTGTGGACTGGAAACAAAGAAATTAGAATTAACACCCTTTTTGCACCATAAGAAAATACACTTAGCACTGCTACAGGACACCCTCAATCAAAACACAGACCAACATATTCCAGGATACATACATTACACATGTATTAAGAGTACATAAATAGTAGTGTGACAGAAATTGCCAGGACCAAGCAATGTGGCATGACCAACTAGTCATTACTTTGACAAACTAATGGTATCAACCAGGACAGCTGTCAATGACAGGACTGCCCTGTAGCTGTACTGGGTCTTATTCTTCTTTTTTCTTCTTCTCTCGTTCGTTCTTCATGGCCAATTTTATCGTTGTTTTTGTGATATATAATTGATCTTTGTCATTGGATTTTACGTTGTACGATTATGCGCCCATGATGACTAGGCCCGCCCACCCAATTTCAGCCAGCTGTTTATTTACTAGGGTAGCTAGCCCTAGGAAACGATCCATTGTGCTGTATATTTTGGCTTGGATCTACACCTTTATGATCATCTGTTTTCCGTAGCCTTTATATGATCTGAGCCATAGTGTTTCTCCACATCTCTGTTTGTGCCAGTAAAACATGTGTTGGGGAAACCAACTCATCCTGCTGGCACTAATCAAGATCCTACCCCATCTCCACGTGGTGACCCTGGTAACAGACAACCGATCTTGTCTGGTTAAGCGGGTAGGGATCGAGGGAGAACTATTCTAGTTTAAATAGTGATGCAGACGCAGTTACATGTATGAGACCCGCTTGCAGCACAGACGAGCAGAATCCCAGAGTGACTACTAATGCATGTCTCTCCTGGCAGATGGGAAAAGCTAAACAAATAAGGATGAGAGGTGCATCCAGAGAAGAGGCGTGAGCCCACATGGGGCGAAAATCCGAGCCCTGAGGTGGGGGGCCCGAATTGAGTTGCGTATCCTGACAGTCTCGTGGCATAGTAAATGTGAGCACTGTGATAAACACGGTGAGCAGGCACCAAGATAGAGCGAACATGCATACGGACGAAACACAGGTGAGCCCACCGGTGGGGCAGACAGGCATGGTGTTGATGATGTAGCGACGAAAAGCCGTGGCAAACATAGGGGTGAGCGGCCCACCCAACGCGCAGAAAAACTGGAGAGCCCAGCAGAGGCTTGAATCCAGTACCTGTGAACGAATGCTAACTCCCCTGGAGTAAATGGCCGCAGTAAAATTGGCAGCTGTGGTCCATGAAAATGAAAGGTAACAACAACAAAAACAGGTCGCACCACAGTTGCCAGTTCTTGACAAGTGCCGATGAAAACACTTACGTGACGACACAAGGGAAGATTGCAGTTAACTCCGTACAAGAGTCCAAGCGCAAATATATCTATTGAGTAAAGTTGGCCGAGCCCAAATCCTAAAGTTGTGTTCTAACGCCTAAGGAAACTGCCTTCCCTGAAAACAACCAGACTTGGAGAGTGTAAAATCTAAGTTGCGATGATAGTGCCTAATGAAACGACCCCCTACATTATTTGTGCACAGCCCCAGTCCAGTGTTTTCCGGGGACAGGGAAAATGCAGAGTAGAAACCGCAAATTGCCAAGTGTCGACATGCGCCTCTGAAAAGCTGAGAATGTTCCAGCTCTGGAATAAACTCAACGTGGTCAGAAAAGTAAGGCAGACATTGTAAAGATCTGACAGGTTGTCCAGATCCAAACATTGGCGAAGGCCGACACTTTTCATGGTGTGTTACACAAGTAAAATGCTGTCCCCCAGAGTGGCTATTAATGCATGTCTCTCCCGGCCGATGAGAAAAATGAAACAAATAAACATGAAAGGATGAGAGGTGCATCCATAGAAGAGACATGGGCCCTCACAGAGAACTACTACTGCCTTGTAGTTTGATTGGGGACAATCAAAGGCTAGCGGAGCAAACCGTACACAAAACTGGACGGCAGGCAAACCAAGTAGTCCACAAAAAAACTGGTAACCTGGGCAGATGACGCTCAACAACCTAGGAGGGAAGGCTGTCTAAGGGTCACTACCCTAAAAGAAAATCGCAACTTGCAGGTAGGCTGGGAACAGCCAAAGGCTAACGGAGGGTGAACCCAGTAAACGCTGGCTGAAACCGGACACATCGCCGAAGGATAAGGACCAGAGCTCGAAATGGCACTGAAGATATGACGTAAAACACACCGCTGCTAAAGGCTGCATGAATCAGATTTCCACATCAATAAGATGTATGGAGAAATCTGGTACATCAGTCTAAGCGGTGATCGAGAGAGAGAGAGAGAGATCCTACTGAGATAATGTCAGTTGGAGCCTTTGATACCAAAAAACGGGAGACAACGGTATTTGTTACAATCTGCAAGTTTCTTAGATCAAAAGAATGATGTTGCTTTGTCAGTCAGTGTATTCTGTAATTGGTAAGTGGTAATAATTGTGGAGGTGGAAGGCAGGTACTTAAAGAAGACTTTGAAAATTGGTAATCATTTGTCACAAGTTACACAATGGCAATGTCAGGGAGAAAATGAAAAGTAAACAAAGAATGTTGTACTTTCCAGGAAAGATGGACTGTGGAATATTTCTGTATCGCGATAACTTTGTGTTAATCTTGATAACAGATTGTGCGTTGCAGTTAGCCAAACACAAGAAGATTTGGGCAGGCAGTTAAAATCTGTAAGCTAATCATTTATAATTTATTGCCCATTTCTCTTTCTTTCTCTCTGTCCATCCTCCACTCTCTATCTTTCTCATTCCTGTCCCCTACTTTCTCTCAGTAATATGATTTCTACATTCTATTAACTTGATCACATAAATTAAGTAATTTATAGGATTTTGAAATTGTTAGAGTATACTGCCCTCTGCATCCTCAAATGTTTCCGGTCTGGTCCCTGGTATATAAAAGATACTTTGAACCTTTATGTAACTCTGAACACTTCTGGCAAAATAATGTGAGATGATCTTTCAAGGACGTCTGCAAATGAGACATTTAACATAAATACACCAAACTAGAAAGCACTGGTCTAAGTACTGGTGTAGCCAGACTCTGTCAGTTTTCTGATATAAAGCATACCAGGAGGAAGCAGATACTTATACATCCATCTCAAATGAGCACTATATTCAATGCCTATAGAGTAACTGGATGTCATCATTGTTAGTATCAGCTCTGAACAATAAATGAACACAATTGTAATATTTGTGTTCTCTTCATATTTTTGTTATGAATTATATTAAGAAAAAGACAATATTATTGTGCCATATTCAGATTGTATTGACGTGCCGATTTTATTGTAGGATGTCATTGACGAGACAGAACTGCTGCTGGCTCAAAAAAAACGTCTTGAGAATGCACTGAGGACCACAGAAATATCTCTTCATATAGCTACTGACAACCTTAACTGTCGCCAGCGCCGCTTGGGTGTGGATTTAGTACAAGATGATGTTGAGATTTCTCTGCTCAAGGCAAGAATACCTCTTTCATGATATTACTGCTATAGTCACACTTACTACTACAGTGTTTATGATCATGTGCCATGGCAACTGTCGTAGGTGATCATGAATCTCCACATGTGTTTGTTCCAAGTACTAATTATTAGTTGACACTTTTCCATGCCATAAAGCTGGGCTAACCATAATTAGTTTTATCTGCTATCCTTTGTCTCATCGTCTATTGATTTTACAGGTTGCTTTACTCCTCACTTTCTCATTACGTGCCCGAAAAATGATGGTTGCCTTTTTCTTTTGTTGATAATTAGTTTTCTCTGCTGTGACTTGTATTTGTTCTTTAGTTGAACAAGTTTTGAATGATAAGCCTTGCAGAAGTAGAAACAGGCCCTTATCAAGACATGCCCACAAGTCCCATGTAGTGGGATGACCTTGACGAATATAATCCAAGTAAACAACTTAATATTAGACAAATAAACATTTATAAATCAAATGGTGATGAGTTCTTACAGAATTAGAAAAGACACATCATATGACACTGTGCTTGATGGCTACGTCCTGTTAAGGATATGCCACGATTTTTCAGGGCATCAATAGTTGTTCTCCACTTTTCCCAATCTCTGGCTATTTACTTTATGGCTTACCAGGACAGACCATACAATGTTGTGTCTTTTTGCACAGCTTATATTTTCTGCACCTTAGCAGTACAACAATTCCTCTACTAACTACCTACTGAATTGCCATGGCTAGACTCCTTCTGATTTGTTGTGTTGTCTCCATTATTGTTAATTATAAAGCCAAGACATTCCACAGCTGTAATGTTTTCAATGTCTTCATTATTGATGGTAATTTTGGGTTGACATTTTACTTTGTTGATGAATATAATCTTGATTTTCTTTCTACTTAAATGAAAGGTTCTGGTCTTCACTGTGTTAATTATTATAACATAGTTATATACAGTTAAAATAGCATTGACGATTCTTATGAAGTAAAATATGAAACTTCAACTAAATCTTGTGTGCAGCAATGTTGAACAATCAAATCAATCAAACAATTGAAATGGCTTGTGTAAAAATTAAAAGTTGTCAATCAGTATAATGCACTTTCATAAACCTCTCTCTCTCTCTCTTTGCCTTTTTAACCCGGATTGGGGCATAGGCCCTCAACCAACTTATGCCAAGTCTTCCTATCTCTAGCTATCTCCTGCAGCCCCCTCCAGCTCTTCTTTATATTGTTGATCTCCGTCTCCAAATCTCGTCTCCATGTATTTCTCGACCCCCCTTCTTTTGCTGTCCCTGTGGGTTCCAGGCAAGGACCCTTCTTGTTATATGTCCCTCCGGTTTTCGCAAAGTGTGTCCTATCCAGCGCCAGTGTCTTTTTTAACCTGTTCGTTCACTGGAATCTGTCTTGTTCTCTGCATAAGTTCCTCATTTGTGACTCTATCATACCATCTTATTCCCTCTATTCTGTGCAGACACCAGTTGATGAATGTTTGCAATTTATGCGTTATTGTTTTAGTAGTTCTCCATGTTTCTGACCCATACAGCAGAACTGCTTTAATATTAGAGTTAAATATCCACATTTTTGTTCTAGATTTCATTTCTTTAGACTTCCATATGTTTCCCAGAGAAAGCTCATCTTGCCTTCTGTATTCTTATTTTGACATCTCTATCTGTTCCACCCTCTTTGTCTACATTGCTGCCCAAATATGTGTATGATTCTACCTCTTGAAGTGGGATTTCACACAGGTAGATCGAGTTGTCGTTTGCTTGGTTAATTCTCATTATCTTTGTCTTTCCATTATGAATGTTCAGCCCTAGTTGCTGGAACCTTTGATTCAGTGTGTTTAGCTTATCCTGCATCTGATTTCGTGTATGGGCCATTTCATAAACCTTGCAAGCATTTATTTCCCATCAAGATATTCTTGCCTGTCAAGTTTTCATGTTTTCATTTATCAAAAAAGTTGTTTGGCTTGGTTAAACATCTAGAAATATAATTCTTATATTGTTCTACAGTTTTGTCTTAGTACAGCAATAAACAATTGTATTTTGATAATCATCATCAAATAACTTGTTCTGAGCAGAACTTTGCCATCCTAACAGTCCTTTGGAATTTTTCTCCCTTAATTTCTCTCTCTGCAGCCGTCATGCTCAAATCATCAATTACACCCTGAATCCATCTTCTCTGTGGTCTTTGTCTTCTCTTTGCAGAGATTCCTCTTTCCATTATGGTCTTCTCCAATCCTTTATGTCTTTTATATTTCAAAAGTACTTCAATTTTTTAATTCTTATTTGTAGCATCAGCCAGTTTTTCTTTCTGGATTTGTATATCTATGTGTTCTCGTCATTGTCCATGGTATGCAGAGCTCTTCTGTAACACATGTTCAAAAGCACAAATGTTTTACCACTGCCATGTAAGGCCATGTTTGTTCTTCTTTTCCGTCATTCAATTTCCATCTCCTGTAAGCAGTGAACTGAGATATTCAGAACTGTTTATATTTTAAATTTTCTTCCGTTGATAAAAATATCTTTTGTCATGCTTGTTTTATCTGTTGTCACTATTATGTTGCTAAACCTTGCCATTTTTACTTGTTAGCCTATTTTGATTTTCTGAAAACTAATGACACCCTTCATCATGCAATGCTGTCCTAATTACATTTTTAAAATGTCAAAGAAATTCAATGTCAATGCACTCAGGGTCCTATTATTGCTAAGTTTCTTTCAGTGCTAGCTAGGCACAGGCTGGACAATAGTTCCAGCTATGAATGAATTCAGTCCTTTGAAACTAAATGTTACAGAAAGATCCTACGAATACCATGGACAGAAAAAGAAAGAACACTGATGTCCTGAAAGAACTGAATGTTAAAGACAATTGGCTGATAAACAACATACTATACAGAAATATTAGATACTTTGGTCACATCAAGCATCACGATGGCCTGGCGAGAACAATATTAGAGATCAGGGTCTCAGGATGCAGAAGCAGACCAAGAAGAAGATAGCTACAAGATATTAAAGAAACCATGAATATGACCATCGACAAAGTGGGTGAACTGGCTAGAGACAGGGAATTTCAGATGTGCTGCAAAGAGAGCAACGTCCTATCAAGGATACGCACCTTGATGATGATGATGAATGAATCAGTGAAAACCTGCTATTCAGGGATTATGAGCACAGTTTGCTGATGTGAACATTCATCTCACATGTTATA
The DNA here is from genome assembly GCA_020796225.1 of Arion vulgaris. NCBI lineage: Eukaryota > Metazoa > Mollusca > Gastropoda > Stylommatophora > Arionidae > Arion > Arion vulgaris. The sequence goes on from CM036767.1 coordinate 26,652,095, forward strand.
ATAATAATAATAATTTCTCTCGTACCGTTATGTTACATAGGGCCTGCAAGTAATTTCTCCATACCGCTCTATCCTGGGCAACTCGCTCAATCTCCTCCATGGACCTGAGACCGACATTTTCTGCCTCTCTCAGCAAAGTTTGTTTCAGGGTCTCCTTAGGTCGACCTCTCTTTCTTGAACCCTTTGCATCCCACTTCAATACCTGCTTTGATATTCGTTGATCATTTCTCCTCAAGGTGTTATGTTATGTTATGTTATGCAATCGACGTCATGGCACATTGGGCATTCCCATTCGTGCTCTGTCCTCCGTTGCAGCAGCCATCGCAAAGTCCATTTGCTCACAGTACCCATGAGAAGTTGATTACTATATCTTCTCTCTCTACCACGAAGACAACACTGTCTGGCATGTCCTCAAGGTGTGCCCAACATATCTCCATCTTCTCTTTCTTATAACAGTTGTCACTAGTGGTTGACCAGACATGTCTCTGATTTCATCACTTCTCCTGAATTCGGATCCAGAATTACTTGCAGGCCCTATGTAACATATACAGTCGAGAGAAATTATTTTATATTCATTATTTTTCATGACATCTATTTTCAAATGCATTCAACTTGCTTTCTATATCTTTAGTCATTTTCCAACTCTCGCTGGCATATGTTAGGATTGATACAACATTTGAATTGAAAATTCGTAATTTAGTTTTAATACTATATAACTTGCAGTTCCATATTTTATTTAGACTTTTAAAAGCTGATGTTGCTTTGCCAATTCGTATCATAATTTCTTTTTAACATTTCCTGTGCAATCAAAATTGCTACCTAAATAGGTGAACTGCTCTGTTATTTTTATCATTTTAGATTCCAGTGTGATAGCTGCATTACTTGCCATAGGTGTCTTCATTATATTTGTTTTTCATAGCTTATCTGCAGTCCAACTTTTGATGCTATAGATGACAAGTTGTCTGTTTTTCTTTGCATATTTTGGTTGTTTCTACTTAACAAGGCAATATCATCTGCAAAATCCCAATCTTCTAGTTGACTATTTTCTACCCAATCGATGCCAGTTTCGCCCTGCAACATTTTCGCATCACCCAGTCAATGGCCACTCAAAACAATAGCGGAGATGGAATACAGCCTTGCTTTACCAGGCTTGGAACCGGCATTGGCAGAGTTTACATGTTATACTTGATTATAATTGAAACAATTTTATGTAGATTTGTTGTATTATATTAAATGGTCTGTTTCTGGATGCAAGTTGCCATTACGCTTTTGTTGTTGACATTTTAAATAGGAAGTTGAAATCATCAACAATGTACAGGATCTTCTAAAAAATGTCATTAATCAATGTGAAAAGCAAATCAGGTAAGTTGCCAATCTTGTTATATTTTGTTCAATATATTATAAGTAAAAGAAGATGGAGATATGTTGAGCATACTCTGAGAAGAAATGATCAAAGAATAATAAAGTAGGCATTGAAGTGGAAGGCAAATAGTACAAGAAAAAAAGAATGCCCTAGGGAAACACTAAAAGAATCTTTACTGAGAGATGAGAGAAATATCAGACTCAATTCAATAGAAGAGATTGAACGAGCTACCCAAGATAGAGCAGTGTGGAAAAAGTGCTCACAAGCCCTATGTATCATATTGTATGAGAGGAATACAATAATAAGAATGAATGTGCGAATCTTCATTATTGTCTGGGAATTCATTAACGAGTTACACTTCTTGAATCAATGGGGATAATTTATACTTCACCATCATCAGGGGCCATGCTGGCTGGCATAGATGATCATGGATCTCCACTTAAAATCTCTGTCTCTGGTGTTTGCTATCATCTCAGAAATTGATTTTCTTTCATTCCATGAAGTCGACTATCCAAAATTTTCTCTCTCTGTCTCATCTTTCTTGACTTTACGGTTGTTACAATGTGTTCTAAGCCTCCCTTTGTCATCACATGCCCAAAAATTGATTACTGCCTCTTTCTTATCTTGATAATAAGTTTTCTCTGTGTCTTGACCTCATTTAACACCTCCACACTAGTCATTTATACTTAATAATGAGTTCTTAATGCTGACATTTTCTTCTGTCCAAACTCCTTTTGAAACTTCCATAGATAAGGATCAAACCATCATTCTCATTCTGAAAAACTAACATAAGAGAGACTTGCAAAACAACATACTGAAAGCCAACTTTTAAAAGCTAGATTGCTTACAATTCTCATTGTGAAGTCACAATTAAATATATGAAACCTATACTAACTGGTAAATTGTTTAGGTCATGTGTGATTCCTGTACTGACCTATGGTTGTGAAAGTTGGAAATCAACAAAGAAAATTGATAAGAAACTGGACAGCTTTGAGAATAAATGTCTCCGAAAATTATTAAAAGTAAAATGGAGTGATTTTGTTTTGAACAACGCAGTGAGAGATAGAACACAGCAACAACCTGTATCAAATATTATAAGGAAACGGAGGTGGAAATATTTAGGTCATGTTCTTAGATCAGCCAATGTCAGATCGCAGAGAAAAGAAAGTCATGATACTTTCCAAAAAATTGAAACGGCTTAAATCCCACTCTATGTATGTCAGGATGAACGGACTAGGAAGGGGCAGGATAAAGAGAACCAACTTCGCAAAAAGTACCAAAGCACTGACCCAAGGCCACCCGGTCTTAGCAAAGTGCAAACCTAAATTGATACAGGCAACTGATAAGAGCCCGTCTTGGAAGATCAATATGCCAGAATTTAAGGAATCAATCCCAGGTATACTTAAGAAAGGGCAGCAAGAAAACTGTGAAAGAAGATGGGTTACCAAAAAATTCATAGAGACCGAGTACCCTGAAAATGAGTGGGCACAAGTGTATACTGATGGATCGGCAGTGGATGCAATCAGAGATGGCGGAGGAGGAATAGTGCTTAAACTCTCAAAGAAAGAGAAGGTTACAAAGATGATTGCCACAGGCAAGTTTTCAAACAACTACCGGGCAGAAGCGCTAAGAACAGCAGCCGAAATGATCCTAGAGAAAAGAAGTGCCTAGCGCAACAAATTCATGATATTCACCGATGCTCTATCGGTCATCACAGCCCTACAAAGTGCAGCCAAACAGAGCACATTGAACTGAAAGCGATCCTCTGTGTACTAGTAAACTCACTTAAATGCACGGTCATTCAATGGATACCATCACACTGCAACATAAGCGGTAACGAAGAAGCCGACAGGCTAGCAAAAGCAGGTGGCGACTACGCAGACTGATCATGAGATCAGCTATGAAGATGTAAGAACAACCATCGGCTGGCAGCACAATAAAAAATGATCAAAAGACCACCCACAAAACAACAGCAATGATGGGTACTATGGTCTGTCCCGTAGAGAACAAGTTGCCATATTTCGCCTCCGTACCGGCCATAACAGACTCTGAGACAATATGTTTAACAAATTCAGAATTGACACAACTAGCCTGTGCCATTGTGAAAAGGCGGACATGACAGCAGAGCACATACTGCAAGACTGCCAGCTGTTAGCAGCCCTGAGAAAAGAAACTTGGCCTGATAACACAGAGCTTCGCGAAAAGCTGTACGGAGGGATAGAGGCCCTAAAAGCAACAGTAAAATTCATAATAAAATTTGGTTCATCAGTCTAGGCAGGGATCGTGAGAGAGAGAGAGAGATCAGACGAAAAGAGACTAAATCAACAAGTCCTTATGTGGTCACCAGTTGGGAAAAGAAAACGTGGAAGACCTAAGACCACTCTTCAAAGAACAATTCTACAAGAAAGTAAACTGTTGGGATGTAAAACCACACAAGATCTCCAACTGCTAGCAACGAACCTCATTACATGGAGATCTAAAACCTCTACCCTATGTGCCGCCTTTGGCACGAAAGGAACAAACTAAACTAATACTAACTGGACTGACAGCACATGCTTACAGTAACTAGATGTTACTAAAGACATCTAATGTAAATGAGACAAGATAGAAGGAATCAGAAAATGACATCTAAGTGCAACAGAAAGCATAATTTATTCTGTAGATATAGATGCACATTAACAACTTTAACAAAGCAGGCAATCAACTCTAAGATTCTGATATTACAAAACAACTTTTTACGAAAGTAAATAGGGTATGATCACATGCTACTGATTTCTATTAATTTTAATCACATTAATTTTCATTAATACATCATTTGTTTTTAAATCCAGACTTAATCGTGACGCCAAGCAAAACTTGGAGATGGACTGGAGTGACAAAAAGGAGGCATTGCAGATTGAGACAATCAGTGGAGCCTTGCGCAATCATCACACCAACAAACAGTTTCACAATGGAGCTGCTAAGTTTGAGGAGATGTAAGTCAGTTATTTCACAACTGCACTAATAATAATAAAAATAATAGCAGTCCATCACAAGCGTACATGTCAACAGCCTTAGATGTGTGTTGTTGAACCTCTCTTGTGTGTGCGGCACTGACTGTAGAGCCCAACCCTGCAACACAATCCCCTACCACATGTCAAATAAATGACCAAGGTTTGATATGTGGATGCCGTTGTGTTCTGTCTTTCCATGCAGCACACTTTCTCTGTGCCTCAACAGTATGGCGATTCTCAGCTATGCGAGTTCCTCTTATGTTGTTACAGCGCCACATTTGGCGATCTTGTGAAAGTGATTTCCAGCACGTGATGACTATAGTGAAGCATTTTATAGAACTTTAAGAGGTCTTGAAATCTATTTTTTTGGGCACCAACCAATCATCTGTCACTTAAGCTCATTATGCATCAACTGTTTTGGGATGCGTTTATCAGACATTCGAGCAACATTATCAGCCCATCTCTGCAGGCCTTCTGCAACAGTGTGTTGACGCTTGGAATCTTGTATCTTATGAAGACTTTGGAGTCTGGAATTTTGTCCTGCCAGTTTATTTTGAGTAGTCTGCTTAGACAACTTTTGTGAAAGTGGTTTAGTTTTCTTATGTGTTTGCTATAAGACTGTTCATGTCTCGCTGGCGTACAACAGCATGCTTAGCACTATGGCACACGCAGCCTCCCAACTACAGCACTGGCTTTGGATGTCCTATTGTTGACATAAGAAGCTATGTTTGCTGATCTGGTTTGGGATGCTGCCAAGATAGGCAAAGTTGTTCGCTGGCAGGACATCTGCGCTAACGTGTATATAACTCATAGGACTAAATTTAGGGCCCCATTAAATATACATTTGTGTCAACATTATAATCTACTGGTCTTTAGAAAAGCTACAGAGGACGTCTCACGAGATAAGGTGGAAAGGGTCACAAATTTATTGAAAAATATAAACTAAAATTTGTGTTCGTCCCAGACATGTCAGCTCTGATGGTTTTCCCTATCACCAATCAGATCTGACACCATGCTACAGCATAATTTTGTAGATAGGGTACTATAAAGCTGAGTTTTATTTTTCTAATATTTTTCTAAAATTTTATCAGTAATCAATTTAAAAAATGGATGTCCTATTGGACAATATTTTTGCAGGCTATCAGGAGTTGAATTAAGGCTAACAACTGAAATCTATTTTTTTAAATGTCTATATTACAGAAACTTTAATTTAAAAACTGATATAGAAACAATTTCAACACTATATTCCATTAGAAACACTGAATATTAAAATGTTAATAAGTGTTAGTAATAAGTTACAATCATATGTTCCGTTGGGAAGAGAAAGACATAAAAAGAGAAAGTTTAGCCCCCATATACTGACTGTCTGGGTAAGATCATAAACTACATAAAAATCTGAATGGAGCAGGAAATACAGTGGATCAAAGTTCTACAGCAGACTTCACCAAGAGACACAATAGACACAAGAAGTAAATACTATCACAGGAAAACTAGAATCCAGTCTTCAGGACAAAATGGCATTACCAATGATTTGATCAAGAATCTTCAGCCTAAGTTTCTCATTATCTTTAATGAGTCATGGAACACTGGCAAAGTCTCAGACCGAAGGCAAGAAGCAATCATCATCCCAACTAGAAAGAAGCTAAAAAGACAAAACCAATGTCTAGCTACCAACCAGTCAAGTTTCTGAGTTGAGTTGCATGGGAAAAATAATGGAGCGATTTGTAAACTCTAGACCACTAAACCATCTAGAGAAAAATCAGTTTCAACAACTCACAATCAACCTTTTACAAAAACTCAGCACCAAAAGCGAGCTTCTAAATATGACACATGAAACTGAAATGCATTTCAAGGAAAGGTAAACATGCTAGGACTTTATCAAGGCGTCGACAAGATGTGGAAAGACTGGCTCCTCCTCAACAAAATCAAAGGAGAATGTACAGCTGGATATATAATTTCTTTGAGAACCACACAGCACGAGTGAAACTGAAGAAACCGATAGTACACCATCGCTTCACTATCCAACAAAGTGTGCCACCGTTAGGAGTCATCTCCCTTACTTTCTTCACTGTATTCATCAATGATATTGTATAGAAACTATCCAAGAACTCTCAATACTGATAAATTTGCTGCCTGGTGTACTGCAGGCTACTTTTTCACAGCAGATAACAGATTTCAGAATGCAATTGACAATATCAACAAATGTACATTCAACAGGGAAGTACAGATCTACATCTACAAAACTCTAGCAGCCACCTTCTCACTGTCAAATCACCAGGAAAGTGTCAAAACTAAAAATAAATCAAAGCACTTGAGAAAAACTACTTATCCAGCGGGCCAAACGTGACAAGCAACTTACCTAAAAGTCACACCTAAGCTCACCCAAATTTGGCTACACAAAGTAGTATACTCCAAAAAGTCTTTATCGGTATGGTCAGACCTGTAATGGAATATAATAATAATTCCTCTTGTACCGTTATACGTTACATAGGGCCTGCAAGTAATTTCTCTATACCGCTCTATCCTGGGCAACACGCTCAATCTCCTCCAAGAAACTGAGACCGATATTTCTTGCCTCTCTCAGCAAAGTTCGTTTCAGGGTCTCCTTATGTCATCCTCTCTTTCTTGAACCCTTTCCATCCCACTTCAATGTCTGCTTTGATATTCATTGACCATTTCTCCTCAAGGTGTGTCCAACATATCTCCATCTTCTATTTCTTATAACAGTTATCACTTGTGGTTGACCAGACATGTCTCTGATTTCATCCCTTCTCCTGAATTTGTTCCATCTTATATTCATTATTCTTCACAGACATCTATTTTCAAATGCATTCAACTTGCTTTCTATATCTTTAGTCATTTTCCAACTCTCGCTGACATATGTTAGAATTGATACAACATTTGAATTGAAAATGAAGACATACTGTAATGGAATACAGTATGTCAATCTGGGCAGCAACTTCATAAACAAATACGTCACCTAAATAAACTACAAAACACAGGTTTTTAGATAATTACAGGAGGCATGAGACCACACCAATCCAAGGAATGGAGGAAAACCATCACCTAATTTTGTCATCATTTACTATCTATATATGATTTGTTTTATGTTGACACAGTATGTTTAGCATTTGTAATCAATTTTTTTGTATGCTTGCATCAGATCTCTGCTCTGAAAGAATTTTATTTACAGCACACTTTCTACCAATTCTAATAATTTAACAAAAAAACTACAATATTTCAGACAATCTACCCCTGAATCATTGGCACAGTTTACGCATGATAATATTGCACGAGCAGAACATGAGCGTATGGCTAGCATACAGCTGCGTACACTTGTTGACAATGTGCTGGAAGATACATCTCGTGATATGCGTGAACAGGCAGACCTAGTTTATGCCAACTTCACTAAAAGAATTGCTGAAATGGAAGATGCTAAAACCAAACTGGAAGAAAATCTCACAAAGGTTTGTACAACAATCTCTTGCAGTTTTGTTCATATCTAGAGTAGCAAACTAGCTAAGAGCATCAACATACACATACAAGCGAAAGGAAGGAAGGAACATACACATCATCAGGTGCCGTGCCGGCTGGCGTAGGCGATCATGGATCTCCACAAATCTCTGTAATTGGTGTTTGCTATCAACTCAGATGTTGATGCTCTACCGCGCCATGAAGTCAGGCCATCCAACATTTTCTCTCTCTGTCTTCCTCTGTTTCGTCTACCCTCGATTTTACTGGTTGTCACAATGTGTTCTAAACCTTCTCTCCTCATCACATGTCCGAAAAATGATGACTGCCTCTTTCTTATATTGATGATAAGCTTTCTCTGTGTCTTGATCTCATTCAGCACCTCAACATTAGTCATTTTAGCAGTTCATGGGATTCTCATCATTCTTCTATAAACCACATTTCTATGGCACTCAGAGATTTTTCGATCTGTGTGTTCATTGTCCATGACTCTCATCCGTATGTCAGTATTGGTTCTATGTAGCACTGAATAACTCGCATTCTGATCGGGATTGACAAGGACTTACATACACATACATGAGATATATAAGAAACTACTTTAGAGCACCAGCAAACGCATAGATTACTTACTTACTTAATCCCGTAATGCCTAGTGACACATGGGGCTTCAGAAAGGACTTTCCATGCTCTCCTGTCCCGTGCAACCTTCAGCGCAGAGCCCCACGTCAGAGATCGGTGTCCAGTTCCTCTTCCATCATGCCCCTCCATGTTGTCCGTGGTCTGCCTTTCTTTCTCTTTCCCTCTGGTGTCCAAGTGAGGGCTATCCTTGCAGGCATTTCTTGTCTCATTCTCTAACATGCCCGAGCCATTTCCATCTTCTCTTTTGAGTATGTCATTCATTGCCTCTTGTCTTGTGTCTTGGAGTAGTTGGTTATTGGATATTTTTACTGGCCAAAAGATTCCCAAGATTCTGCGAAGACAAGAGTGGTGGAAAACTGACAGCCTGTTAGTATCTCCTTTGGTCATCCTCCAACACTCCGATCCGTAGAGCAAAACTGGCAAAACAATGCTTTTATAGAGTTTAAGCTTTGTGGTCCTATTGTAGATTTTGGACTTCCATACTGGTTTCATTCTGGCAAAAGCGGTTCTGGCCTTACTCAGACGTGATTTTATATCTTCCTCTGTGCCACCATTTAGTGTCAGTACGCTACCAAGATATGTAAACTGCTCAACCCTTTCCAGTGTTTGATTTTCTAACATTACTGGTTGTTGGATTTCACTGTTTGTCATAATTTTGTTTTTCCTGTGTTTGTTTTGAGGCCTACTGTCTTTGCCCTGCTGTGAAGTATTGTACTTTTCTCTTGTATATGTTCATATTTGTGTGACACCAGGGCTATATCGTCTGCAAAGTCCAGGTCCTCAAGCATCTCGAAAAGGGTCCATCTTATTCCTCTTGGTGCTTGTTGTTTTATGGCATTTTTAGCACCCAGTCAATTGTAATACTAAACAAAAGAGAGGACATTACGCATCCCTGTCTTACACCAGATTTTACTGGGAATGTTTTGTTGGAATTCTTTAGGTTGCAGGAAAAATCTTTATAGAAGAGGGCTATGATGTTGACAAGCTTCTACGTGTGACGCCTATTGTCTCAATATCTTCCATAGGCTGTCTCTGTGGACGCTGTCGAATGCCTTTCAAAATCTATAAGTTGATATATAGTCCTTGCCACTCGCTACATTGTTCAAAATGTTACGAGGGTAAATATATGTTCATTTGTTCCTCTTCCTTTCCTAAATCCTGCTTGCTCCATTCGTAGACACTTGTCTACTGCTTCTTGTATTCGTATTATGACAATTTTGCAGAATATCTTACTTGGGATTGAAAGCAACGTGATTCCTCTCCAGTTATTGCAATCTGTTAGGTCTCCTTTCTTGGGGATTTTCACCACAGTACCCTAGTCCAATCCTTAGGCAATTCTTCTTTCTCCCAGATATCTGCAAACAATGGCTCTAATATGTTTGCAGCTAAGATTGGATCGATCTTGAAAAGCTCTGCTGTCATTTCATCATTTCCCGGTGCTTTGTTGTTTCTCAGGGATCCAATAGCTTTACTATTTCTTGCTTTTCTGGCAATTTGAGGTTGATATCAATATCCTGTACGGCCGGTGGGATATCCGTGGATGTTCAGGATCAGGTCTGTTTAGCACATCTTCAAAGTGGGATGTCCATCTCATATCCTGCTCCTGCTCTGTTGTCAACAGTTGTCCTAGACTGTTTCTGACTGGCATGTTATGGTTGTGTCTTTACCTCCCATAATTGTTTGGTAATCTTGTACAGTGTGTGCAGATCATGTACTTTAGCAGCTTTTTCTGCTGTCTTTTCCATAAATTTTCTCTTGTCTGTTCTAGCACTTCTTTTACCATTTTGTTTAGTTCTGTATATTCTTTTCTTGCCTTATCTTTTGACGTTCTGATCTAATGCTATTGATGAGATTTTTTTCTCCTTTCGCTTTTGGATGTATTCTAAGGTCTGGCCACTTATCCACTCTTTATGTTGTCCTTTTCTGGTTCCCAGTACACTACTGCTAACTATTTTATATGTGCCTTTGATCGCATTCCATTTTTCTTGGATACTTTCAGTTGGTGTTGTGTCTGACTGCTCTGACAGGATTTGAAATCTGTTCTTTAGTTCCACTATATATTTTGTAGCAATCTCTCTGTCTTTTAATAGGTTAACATTAAAGTATTCTGTTCTTGTCTTGCTTTATATATGTTTTCTTGAGTTTGAGCCTGATCATGGCAACGACAGGTGGTGGTCGCTGCCCACGTCAGCTCCTCTTTTCACCTTTACATCAAGTAATGTCTTTCGTCATTTGCTGTTGATCATAAAGTGGTCTATCTGGTTTTCATCTCTTCCATTTGGGGATATCCATGTGTGCTTGTGTATGGTCCTGTGTGGAAACAATGTGCCTCCTATGATCAGTCTGTTTTCTAGACAAAATTGCTCAACATTTCTCCATTTTCATTGCCACATCCTCTTTCCCCATTATTGCTTCTCTGTGTCTGTTATTGTTTCCAACTTTTGCGTTTAGGTCTTCCATTATGCACAAAACGTCCTGAGCTGGAACCTTGTCCACTATTTCCTGTAACCTCTATAAAATGTGTTTTTGTCCTCTTCTTCTGCTTCGTTAGTGGGTGCATAGCATTGAATGATAGTTAGCTTCTTGTTTCCCATTAAATCGGCTCAACAATCTTTCATTAATCGGGTGCCACTCTAAGAGATGTTTATTCAATCCTTCCTTATTATTAGTGCAACTCCTGCTGAATGATCCCGTCGTCTCTTCCTGAGTATAAGATGGTTTTCCCTGTTCTAGTTGTCGTCTGTCCGAAGCCTGTCCATCTACTTTCGCTGACCCTAGAATGTAATTTATAGTGTTGCATCTCTTTTACCACCTGTGATGTCTTTGTGGTCTCGAACATTGTTCTGACGTTCCAGAATCCTATTCTTAGTTTAGTTTTGACATCCAGCAGACTTGAATTCCCAGCATGGGCTTCCTCTGGCTTTCACCCATACTGTTCATGCTGACAGTGGTACTCTGTCTCAAGACCGCTGGACATCGAGAGCATTTTTTTTCCCATTGAAGTTTCTGTAACATTTTTTCTTTTTATGGGGCAGAGTTGTTAGCCTGCGCCTAACCCCAACCTGGAGGACCAGGAGGCCACATTTAGTCTGACCTCTCACCTTGGACCTGTCCGGCATGGGTAACCCTTCCAGGAACAGAACGTTCCTGCCGCATAGCTTCTGGATCATTGAGGCACGCAAGCCCCCCACCACTACAAGGTAATGGCCTCATGGGGAAAACGCAAGATGGGATAGTACAAATCCAGAGTACAAAGCTAATAGAGAGAACAAACCTATAGAAAAGATATGTAGAAAACTAGCTAAGGGTATCAACAAACACATAGATGGGTATATAGATCACAGTACATATATATATTTATATACACACATCCATACATGTATATATATGCATACTGCATAACACTGGCTAAAAATAGATATATGATATGCCAATAGAAAAGATAGGGGTTTAATGCAAGTAAGAGAGAAAGAGGGAGAGATAAAGTAGGCGGATAGTCATAGATTGAACGTTAGTTCAGGGCCCTTATAAACAGAAAGTCTGCAGTGGGTTGGGAGACAGACACTGGATATGATTATAGAAAAGACTTTTTCAAAGATCTCAGCAGAACAGACCAGGTCATTATATTTTGTCTGCGTACAGGACAATGCAGACTCAACAGACACTTATATGGACTGGGAATGGGTCAAACAGCTTTCTGTTGGTATCGGTGGGCAAAACGGATCCCTAAGCATGTCCTGCAAGAGTGTGCTCTCCTGTGTGAGCTGAAAAGCAATATTTGGCCACACCCAGTCAACCTGAAAGATAAGCTTTGGGGAAAACTAACAGCCCTAAAGCTGATTGCCCAGTTTGTTGTCCACGGTTGATTAAGTGCAAGACCAGATATCACCACAGAAGAAAAATGATAGCCTGACAATATTTATTTAAATATAGCCCATCAATAATTATTAGAAAATGAGATAGTTGAGAGACGTTGTAGATAGTTGTGGTCACCAAAATGCTGGCTGCCTTTACTTTCCAGTGCTTTCTGGTACCCAGCTGAGGCTGGTCGATCAGATCTATGGTTGAAACAAGTTCCCTCCTTCAATGGAACTGAACCTGGTTGCTCCTAAATTCGATGCATCTAAGAAGCGAGTGCATTAACCACTATGCCCACCTGAGTGGTTACCGGGCCCAAATTTGGGGTGTAAAGAATAGAACCACTGTTACCTGCCACGCATGTCGTAAGAGGCAACTAAGGAGGTTTGGCTGAAATCAGATGCACATGTCCTAAATGTGTAGAAGTCAACCTGCTGCCTTGCAGGACGGCTGGGGACAGCCAAAGGCTAACGGAAAGCAAACCCAGTAAACGGTGGCTGAATCCGGACACATTGCCAAGGATAAGCACCAGAGCTCCAAATGGCACTGAAGATGTGACGAAACCCACCCATGCTAAGGCTGCATGAATCAGATTTCCACATGAATGAATTTATGGAGAGATCGTGTACATCAGTCTTTTAGGTGATTGCGAGAATCTTGCATTAAATCCAGGCTAAATAAACTCCTACGTCTGCAGCAATTTTATCTTTATTTGCCCGCTATGAATTTAGACGTAGTTATGGCATCCTATATGGCACCTCTGTCTGATTTTTACATGAAGGCCTGCCCTCCTTATCATCAGTATCCCTCTTCATTCAGCCGAGCCCTACTTCAACGGTATTTGTTATTTAGATCCCCAAGTGAAGGAATCGGGGTTTTCCTGCAGTTCAACCACATACAGAGTCTACGCCAATAATCTTTGCCCAAAGCTAGTCTCAATCTCCAGAATGTCCACAGTATTGGTCACTAGCTCCGGGTGTTATTAACCCTGCTAATGACAACTCCCAATGTTCAGCAATGACAGTTAAGCACTGTATTCCTCAATATACTGTATAATATGAAAATGATTCCTTTACTTTTAAAAAATATATTTTTGTTAAATGCCGGGATCACACAATTTTGCTATAAACACGGAAGTTATTTTCTGCCAAATGACTTACTAATAACATGTTTTTGTAGGTGGTGAAACAGGTCAAGGATCAAGAGCAAAACATTGATGAGCTTCAACAAGCCATTAGAGACAAGGAAGACCCACTCAAAGTGGCTCAAACTCGTCTCTATAACAGAACATACAGGCCTGGAGTAGAGCTGTGCCGTGACCCTGCTCAATACCAGTATGTTATTCTATTAAATTGTTGTCTTCAAGTTTAATTTATATGCATGTACAAGTTTGTTAAGTATTTCCTTCCTTTCCGTTGCTTGAAAATATTGTCTACATATTCAATGTTGTGGCATGTATAAACTTCAGTCTTGTGTAACTCGCATAGAGGTCCATGTCGCTTTATTTTCAGTGTTGTTTCACTAGGCCAGTGAGTTTGTCTCAGCATACCATATTTGGAGTAGTCTTAAATTATGTGCTTGTACACATGGCTGAATTGCCAATGTGAAATTTTTTCAACATATAAATTCTGAGTCGATTGTGCCATTGTGAGGCACCTGGTACATTCGGTTGCTATCCTACAAAACCTTTCTTGGTCAGTCAATCTGCCATTTAATTTCCTGGTATTTCAGAGTCAAGGTTATCCACTGCATGAAAACTTTACACTAATTGCACAATTCAGATAGTAGGGTAGGTAGACGTTGCGTTTTATGGACTGAAGTGCTTCAGTGCTGATTTTGCACATCCAAAATAATACAGGCTGTGATTCAAGAGTTTCTCAGTTGTCACCTTGATTGCTGAATTTCTGCTTCATAGTTGTGACAGAATATCACTGTTGGTGCTCAGATTATCTCTCTAACATTGTTTTTGTATTCTATGAGTGTACTCTTGCTCCTCCATTCTTTACTGTGTTTTTCTGCTGACTCATCCATGTGTACCCTGACCTAGAGATTATCTCTTATATAGATGTTAATTTTATTGGAGCACCATGCTCCTCCTCTCTCTCTCTCTTGCACATTTTTAACCCGTTTTTCTTTGAGCGCTCCATAACAATCACCTGTTAAACCACTCTTTGTAATTTGTATGTAATCTGAACCTTAAAGCGATTGCATGTTCTGCCAGTCATGCAACTACAAATAGGCCAGCACATCCGATATCTTTTTAGCTTAAAAGCAATGCTTTTTATTTACTAGGATAGCTTCCCTAGGTCTCTACCTTAGTCATCTCTTACAACATGCCTTGTAGGTCACAGTGTTACTATTCTTTGAGTGCTACTTTCCTTGAGGGCCCCGGCAACACACGGGCGTAACCCCAGTTTAAACATAGGCCCTCAAACAACTCATGTAACCTTTCTTCTTCTCGTTCGCTGATGTTCAATGTCAACACAATGAGTCCAGTTCTGTAGATATATGTTGTTTTTGTTAGTTCATCAAAGCTTATAAACAGCTTCTGTTGATGTCTGTCTCTGTTGGCCAGTGTTCTTTCCGCAGTTGTTTCATAAGGTGCCAATCTTGCAGGATGTGTTCGACTGTCTGTCCACATGCAGATGATGGAACTAGTTTTAATCTGTGCAGGTGTCTGTTCAATCTGTTGTGTCCCGCGAAATATCCCCTGCCTTGCTCTTATCTTGATAGTGGTAATTGTCTGCTTGCTGGCTTCTTTTCTAATGGCCTTGATGAGTGTTTTCCTGGAAAGTGATTATGATTCACTTGTTCCTGTGTTGCTCCTTCCTTAGCTAATTTGATTGCTCTCTCGTTTCCTGGTATGCCAGTGTGATGGTACCCACTGCAGCACCACCCTTATTATGGTATTCAGCTCACTTAAGTGTTTCTTTTAGTTCTGGCAGATTTTCACTATTTAGGGCTTGTGTATTGCCCTATTTCATAGTGCATCGGTGAGGAATACAATCTGCTGACATTGACTTGTGTTCTTTAGTATTTTAACTGCAATGTTTAGAGCCTGTACCTCAGCCGAGTAGTTTGAGCAGAATTTTCCATTGAGTGTACAGATGAATTAATTTGTTAGGTCTGGTTATCTTACATGAACTCCTGCCTCTCCGCTTCTCACTGATCCATCTGTATATATTTGGATCCATGCTTCACTGGGATATAGTTCTTCAATCATTTCACAGGCTACTGTTTTATTTTGGAGAGTATTTAGTTCTCCCAAGGATCATGTGGTAGCTATGGTAGTTCTAATATTGAAGTAAACATTTACAAAAGAAACTACTCTAAAGATGTCCAAGAATTAAAGTGGTTAGGAGAACATTAGATGTCAAATGTTTATGCTCAGCTCCTAGTTCTCGCTTCTATTCTTTGAGCATACTTTTCCCACTGTCGGCTTGCTAGGCCAGTGACATCATCAGATGCCATGTTTACATGCCTAATCACAACAGAAATGAAGTTGTCTACGAAGAATGCTGGGAGTAACAAGAAGAGACTGGTTTAGAAATGAAGACATCAGGAAAAAGTGGGTACAACATCAGTACTGAACTTTATCAAAAAGTAACAAATGAAATGGTTCCACCACATAAGCAGATTACCAACAGGCAGTGCACCACAGAGAGAAATGTTGCTCCGATACAGTGGATACAAAGCAAAAGGACGTCAACGCAAAAGGTGGACTTCAGAGATAACAGAGGCGATGAAAGACACTATTTATGAAGCACACACAAAAGTCAGTGTTAGAAATCTCTTCTTACCCTGAAGCTGTGAGGCAAATCAGGATTGGAGAAGAGTAAGACAAGGTGCATAGCAAAACACTTCTAAAAGTAGTACACATCAGCTGGAGAACAGAAAGTGCCTAAAAATAAACTATCATGATGATCATCAGCATCAGGTGCCGTGCTGGCTGGAGTAGGCGATCATGGATCTCCACAAATTTTGTCTTTGTGTTTGCTATCAACTCAGATGTTGACGCTCTACCATGTTATGAAGTCAGCTATACAAAAGCTTTCTGTGTCTTGATCTCACGCTGTAACATTTAAAAAATTTAAAAGACAAAAGACCCATCATGAAGTAATTTCTCTTTATAAAAGGTTATATGGCTTTTGTATATATTGTATTTGTGTTGAAGTTGACTGATTTTCTACTTATCTGACAGCTTGGTGGGTGAGGTGAATGAAATCAACCAATCCATTGATGCACTGAAACAAAGGCTCAATGACGCCCAGAACTCACTGAAAGACTTACAGGACAACCGCATGGCCTTAGAAAAGGAAATATCTTTCAAGAAAAACAGTATCTTCATTGATCGTGATAAGTGCTTGACTGTTAGAAACAGAATTCCATCCAGCACCAAAATAATGGGATATCAGTAGCAAAATGTTGCATAAATATATAAAACATGTCATTTTGTAATATCTTTATACATTTTTAATCTAACCAATGTTTTGGTATATTATTACACTTTATTTTGATGTGGTGGCTAATTTAGAGCTTGTATTTGTATATCCTAGCTTGTGGTTTGGTAGTGCTAAAAAACATTAGGATACCCATTAAAACAAAACAACACAGAACTGTGCCATTTGATCTGTGTTATTTATCATAATGTAATCACATACATCTTATACCAATGTTCTACCTTTATGTTCACTATGAGAAGAGAGCCTGTTAGATTATGTCACAATTTACAGCATGGCAGTATCTAAAGCAATGGTCTGGCTGGAATCACAGACACTTATCCATGTATGTTATCTCGGTGAAGAAATCAAGATTTAAACGGGCTGGACTCAGAAACAATGGTTGAAGGCTTTAAAGGTATAGGCTGACAACATTCTATTTTTTTCTTATGCCAAGGCACTCAAATGTAAAGGAACATGAATGCACAGATAGACTTGAGGTATAGCTACTGTAGAAAGTGAACAATAAATGAACCAGGCTGATATTCAGGACGCCTAAGGCAGATAGAGTACGTAAACATATTGTTTATTTAACTGATGTCATTGCACTTCGAGCAAACACAATGGTGGTCAGTCTTCCCCAACAGATGTCAAATAGTATGCATACTGATGGTTCCTGTGGCTCACTGGTTAAACACACTCATTCCTCACTTCAGGTGCCAGTTCTGCCTGTACAGCGGGTAACTCCAAACTCCTTAAATTGCTGGATCAATTCAACATCTATTTTAGTGTCTTTATCCAAAAGGTAGCCGCGAAGAGACCGAAGAACATCTCCCTTCAACTCTCCGACAGTCAATGCTGTTGCCCAAGCCTGTCTGCTCTTTCATTGCCGCAAATACTTGCATGCCCAGGACAGTAGATCCATATAAGTCTCTGGAGGTTAGAAACTTCGATAGACGACATCCACTCATACTGCACCCTGCCATTTTGGATCTTCCGCAGCATTGACTAGGAGTCTAATAAAATGGCCCCAGTAGATGGAGTCTCAAAGAACCAACGGAGGACAGCAGTAATGACCTCAACCTCCATCCTCATGCTGGAAGAAGTTGTCCTGTATGATCCACTCCACTTTGCAATAACTCTACAATGAGCTGGTTGACTTCAGCCTGACTTCTTGCATCTCTTGACAGATAAAAGCATTTCGGTCAAAACTAGTCTGTAGTTATACTTTGTAAAACTTCCTAACTTTGTGTTTGCGATTATCTCTATCATTACTATTTGAATTCCAGAATATTTTTCATCTTATCGTTTTTATTTTGTTTATTCCTTCTCTTCCTTTCTCAGCAGCACTGTCATTTTCCATTGGTGTGAGGGAATTGTAACAATAACAATAGCGCACCTTTGAGATATATAATGTTGGCCAATTAAACTTTGGTAAAAATGTAATCTTGTGTTTGAATTATTGTTTTAAAATAATATTTTTTTTAAACACGGACCGGGGTCTAAGATACGGTGATTGAGATAACTGAAGTCAGCAACCAGTGCTGACCAAGACCCTACTCCACCTCCAAGTGATGACAATATAATGGACTGATCACCTTGTGTGTTAATATTAAATTAATA
The DNA here is from genome assembly GCA_020796225.1 of Arion vulgaris. NCBI lineage: Eukaryota > Metazoa > Mollusca > Gastropoda > Stylommatophora > Arionidae > Arion > Arion vulgaris. The sequence goes on from CM036767.1 coordinate 26,670,481, forward strand.
AATTGGTTTTATTATCCCATCTATATATTTTCCAGTGCAATGAAAATAATGTACAATAGCAATATGTTAGGATCATAAGACACACATATGTCACCTAACTCCTAAATAAGATAAACACCTGTATCAATAGTTGGCTGATAGTCATATAGATAATTAGAGCAGTGGAAACATAGTGAATAGTTAGTTTAACTGTGATGGAAATAAAATAATACTACAGTAGCTACAATTCATAACTACTAAGTGATTTCTATCAAGAGTACAGAGCCGTCATATATATATATATCGCCTGTGTGTTGCCGGGTCTCGCAAGGGGAGCAAAGAGTATCAGCACTGCGACCTACAAGGCATATCATAAGAGGCGACTAAGGTGGGGTTTGGCGTAGGACTAGCTACCCTATCCAGTAGAAAATTTTAGCCACAAAATCCAACCAACCATGAACAAGTCACATAAAAATAAAAACTTTGCCAACGAAGAGGAAAGGAAGTCTGCACCGCAGATTATCTTCCTTTCACCTAGGAAAAGCTCAAGAATTGGCATCTGGAATGTTAGAAGTATGTATGAAATGGGAAAGACAGCACAGGTTGTAAATGAGATGAACTTTCAGGGATTGGCATCTTGGGATTATGTGAAACTAGGTGGAATGGTGCAGGTAAACAACATCTAAACAGAAGAAACAATGCTGTTCTCAGGCCATATGGAAGAAAATGTCCCCCTTAGTGAAGGAGTGGCTTTAATGCTATCTAAAGAAGCACTAATTTAAAAGAAAAATTTTTAATAAAATAAAATGGGAAGCAGCGAGAATCACAGCAACATTCAGAACCACCAAAAAGAAAGTATTCTTGAATGTGACCTCACACTGCAAGATCAAGGGAATGAAGATGCTGACAGACTGGCTAAAGAGGGAGCAGGAATGACCCAAGATGACAACCTGGTTAGCTATGAAGAAACAAAAACCATCGCCAAAGAACACCCAAAACACAAGAATGATGGATATTACCAACTGTCCAGAAGGGACCAGACAGCTATACTTCACCTCCGGGCGGGTCACAACAGAATGAGACACCACCTGTACACTAAATTCAAGATAGGCACCAACGACCTGTGGCTTGGCAAGTATGACAACAGAACATATCCTACAGAACTGCCCCAGTATGCAGACCTGAGAAGAAAGAGGTGGCCCACTTATACCAGCGTCCAAGACAAACTGTATGGCAGCCTTTATTCTCTCTCTCTCTTTGCCTTTTACCCCGGGTTGGGGCATAGGCCCTCAACCAACTCATGCCAAGTCTTCCTATCTCTAGCTATCTCCTGCAGCTCCCTCCAGCTCTTTTTTATGTTGTTGATCTCCGCCTCCAAATCTTGTCTCCATGTATTTCTCGGCCTCCCTTCTTTCGCTGTCCCTGCAGGTTCCAGGCAAGGACCCTTCTTGTTATATTCTCCCTCCAGTTTTCGCAGTGTGTTCTATCCAGCGCCAGCTTCTTTTTTTAACCTGTTCTTTCCATAAGTTCCTCATTTGTGACTCTATCATACCATCTTATTCCCTCTATTCTGCGCAGTTGATGAATGTTTGCAATTTATGCGCTATTGTTTTAGTTGTTCTCCATGTTTCTGACCCATACGGAACTGCTTTAACATTAGAGTTAAATATCCGAATTTTTGTTCTAGATTTGATTTCTTTGGACTTCCAAATGTTTCCCAGTGCAATGAAAGCTCCTCTTGCCTTCTGTATTCTTATTTAACATCTCTATCTGTTCCAACCTCTTTGTCTACGTTGCTGCCCAAATATGTGTATGATTCCACCTCTTGAAGTGGGATTTCCCCCAGGGAGATCGAGTTGTCGTTTGGTTGGTTAATTCTCAATATCTTTGTCTTTCCCTTATGAATGTTCAGCCTAGTTGCTGGGACCTTTGATTCAATGTGTTTAGCTTATCCTGCATCTGATTTCGTGTATGTGACAGAAGGGCTATATCATCAGCGAAGTCCAGATCATCTAGTTGCTCTGTCAGAGTCCATTGGATTCCATTTCTGGTGTTAGTTACTGTGGTCTTCATAGTCCAGTCTATTGTCAGTAAGAACAACAAAGGTGATAGAAGACATCCCTGACGCACTCCTGTTTCTATTCCAAAAGTATCTGTTAGTTTACCTTCATGAAGAACTCTACATTTCATATCTGTTGCTTTTATTAAGTTAATAATTTTCTGTGGGATTCCATAATGCCTCATTAATTTCCAAAGCCTTCTCATAATCCACAAATCCGATATAAAGTGGGGATTTCCATTCAATACTTTGCTCTATTATTATGCGTAATGTGGCTATCTGGTCAGCATAGGATCTATTTGATCGGAAGCCTTTGGTCCTCAAATTGATCAATCTATACCATGGAATCGAGTCCAATATTTCTTGCCTCTCTCATCAGTTCTTTCAGGGTTTCCCTAGGACATTCTCTTTCTTGAACCCTTTGCCTTCCACTTCAATACCCACTTTGGTATTATAACAGTTGTTACTAGTGGTTGACCAGACATTTCTGTGATTTCATCACTTCTGAATTCGTCCCATGTTACGTTCATTATTTTTTTAATTCATCTATTTTCAAATGAATTCAACTTGCATACTACATCTTTAGTCATTTTCCAGCTCTCGTTGACATGTTAGGATTGATACATTTCAATTGAAATATATTCATTTAGTTTAAAAACTATATAGAAGCTAAATCCATTGACAGAACAGCACAGAACACACACAGAGAACTTGCTCAGCTGTCAAAAAAGGTGATAATTCCCTAGCAGTGGATTCCATCTCGGTGTGGCATCTCACTTGTGATCTTCTTCTTTGCGTTCGTTCTTACAACCAATTTTAATCACTCTTTGTGATAGGTTTGATCTTTGCCAAGAACATGTATACGTTGCACATTGGTTTGGTAGGCCCATAAATGCATAGACTTCTATACGTTTAGGACATGTGCATCCGATTTCAGCCAAACCTCCGTCGCCTCTTACGACATGCGTGGCAGGTAACAGTGGTGCTATTCTTTACACCCCAAATTTGGGCCCCGGTAACCACTCGGGTGTCACTTATGATAAGGGGGATGTTCTTCAGTCTCTTGGCAACCTACTGTTGGGTGATAACACTAAATTGACGTTGAATCAATCTAGAGATTTAGGGAATTACTTGTACAAGCAGAACTGGATGCTTGAGGGGTAGAGAAGTGTGTTTAACCAGCAAGCCACAGGGACTATCAGTATGCATACCCTTCGCCATCTGTTGAGGAGAGTGAACACCTATGGGTCTGCCCGGAGTGCTGTGACGTCAATTCAAAAACCAGGTAATGAAAGCAGTGCTTTTCAAGAGTTCACAATGCCCATGCAGAGAAAATTTGCAGTAGATTGGAAGACACTGGATATAATTATGGAAAAGCTTCCGTCCTCAAAGACCTAAGCAGAACATACCAGGTCATATTTCGCCTACATACCAGGCATTGCAGACTAGGAATGTCAAACAGCTTTCTGCCAGCAGGTAAAACAAACACCGGAGTATGTCCTACACGACTGTCCTCTCCTGGGTGAGCTTAGAAGCAACATGTGGGCACACCCAGTCAACCTAAAAACTAAGCTTTAGGAAAACCTGACTGCCCAGTTTGTGGTCCACAGTAACTAAGTGTAGACCAAATCGCTGAAGAATCATGGAAGTGCACAAGTTCTCCACCACTAGACACAAGTTAGTGGTCTCGTGGGGATACTTGTCATGCCCAAAAATAAAAAATTGTATCTTTGTCACCATTTAATTGAAAACTTACATGCGAACTAAAATTTTTCTGACGGTACAAAAAATTTGTCCTAGACAAATCCAATGTGGCTGTCATTTTATTGAAATAATTGTTTTCAGTACCTATAGTGTCTGTCATAAAGGATAGTTATTTTGTGTTGTTCTTGTATCATTTGCTTGATAATGGTCTTTTTTTTTGCTTTGTAAAACCGTGCGGCTCTATATTTCATCTTTGCTAGATTAAAATAAGACCTGTTTTCAGGAAGGAATTTATGAGATCACGTTTTCATTACTTACTCAAGTATTCAGAATGGAGTCTGTTATCACATCTACCACTTGTAGTTTAGAAATTCTGCTTCAGCATTGATGTTTGAGAAATTTATAGTAATGGATCGGTAAATCATTTTTGCACAAACCACTACTTTAACACATTACTTAGAAGAGGAAATTCTATCTCCCAATTTGAACAAGCCGTAATTTGGCTGAAATCGGATGCACATGTCCTAAACGGTAGAAGTCTATGCGTTTAGGGCCTACTAAACCAATGTGCAACGTATACACGTTCTTGGCAAAGATCAAACATATCACAAGTGATTAAAGTTGGTCGAAGAACAACGCAAAGAAGAAGAAGAACAAGCCGTAATTACAATTGCTACACGAAGCTAAATAGAAAGTATTTGTCAGAAATAGTCATCTTTCCCCAGGTGAATGATAGAATTGGTTGTCCACTCTTGCTGTTAAGCATAGGGTTGGGAGCTTTAATTTGTGTTCCAGGACCAGATGTTGCCTTGTGTTATCTTAAGTGTTTATTTAGTGTGGTCTTGATATTGTTCATCCATCTTTTTCCTGGTCTTCCCTTGGCTCTAGTACCTGATCTTTTATTGTCAGCTGTTATTGGTGGTTTGTTGTATTCCATTCTCCAACGACAAGTTGGCGAAAGACCAACTCCCTTTCGCTGACGTTGTCTTTTGTCCTTGACAATGTATGGAGTTTCGCTCACCGGTATCACATTACGCACTACCTCCGTATTGTTACGAAAAGCTCTCCAAAATGGCAGATCTAACGTATGCGTGGTAAACATATCAGAAGTCCGATTTTTCGTAAGTAAACAAAGATATCCAAAATGACTTCTTTCTGACTTTTAGCCATGGATAGTGTTCTTCTTTGCGTCGTTCTTACGATCAATTTTAATCACTCTGTGATGTTTGATCTTTGCCAAGAACGTGTATACGTTGCACATTGGTTTGGTAGGCCCCTAAACGCATATATTTCTACAGGTTTAGGACATGTGCATCCGATTTCAGCCAAACCTCCTTAGTCGTCTCTACGACATGCGTGGCAGGTAACAGTGGTTCTATTCTTTACACCCCAAATTTGAGCCCGCGTAACCACTGGCGATGGATAGTGTTAAAACGAACTTTGAATGTGATACACATTCGAACTTTAATTCGTGTGACAATGGTTATAGATCGATAGCAGATATTCCAACGGATACAGGAGTAGGTGATGGACACCCATCTCGAAAACGGCGAGTCGGCAACGCCATATCAGTTACAGCAATAGCTTGTGGATTATAAAGAATATACTCTACATATAGACAGGTTAGTAGCTCATTCATATATGAATATTATTCCACATTTTAACCCTCTCATTCCTAACCCTTCAGAAAAAGTCCCTACCAAATTCCCAGGGCAAGAGAAATAACCCAGCAACAATGAGAAGTGTTTGTGGAATAAAATCATAACAAATACAATTTCTAATCAATATTTGTGATTAACTGATTTGCTACCTGGTTTTTTTCGCCTCTGCACGGAATTATTTTTTCAGCTTCAAAAATAGTGTACACATACTTTAGCTAAACTAAAATAGTTTCTAAATTTTATTTAAAGTTGAACTTATTATATATCAAATTAAAGATAAATGAATGTACTTTCACAAAATATTGATTATATCTGTATCCGAAAATATAATAATGTGTTTACTATGCATGAAAAATATTAGCATTAATTTTAAAACTAATTGAAATTGTGAGAAAAAAAATTTCATTTCTACTTCTAGCATAAGCCATGATATGTATTCATTATCGTTTATACTTCACTTTTACGTAGTTTCCGGTTAATAGAAAGCTCTTATCGGAACGAAAAGTAATAAAACGCAAAAATAGTAAGTCTTTGAGTGATACCATGCAAGTTGGATGTAAAAATTATACAAGTGAAGAAATAAAAAAATGAATGACAATATTGAAAGTATGTTTCACTCAAAAATGTGTATTGAAAAGCAATCTCCCTTATAGAGGTTGATTTTACATGTGGGGCAGCTATCACTTGTTTCCACACACTGCTGCAGTCATCTTCATTTAGAAACACTAACGGCAGGTCTGCTGAACAGTTCAGTTGGTTGATATGAATGGGGTTTATCAGCCCTGTAGCATCTGGGTGTTGTCTTGCCTAGCCTGCATGTTTGTATGGGCATAGAGCCCTCATACAATCAAGACAGAGGTTCAACCTTGCACATGTCTATATTGTCCTCATGGAACGAATTTGAAATTAACATTGAGGTACAAATATTTGATGATGCTCTCAAATCTATTTCTTGGTACTATATTTGATAGACATGTATAGTTTACATAAAGAAAGATACTGATGTAATCAAAATAAACAGGTGTCCATGAAGGATATGGTTTTTCATGAATTTCCATAAGAGCAAATGCGTTGGTTAGCGCTGTCCAGTTCTAAAAAAATACCTCACGTAAAAATCGCACATGCCGTAAAGACAGTAATCACAAATAGAAAATATTTTGAATCTGAATCAGTCATTTGCAGAACCTGTTTCTTCACTAAATTGTTAGATATTGATAGTGCTCAGCTGTTGCGACTATTCTCTCTCAACTTTACAACCTGGGTGGACAGAGCGAAGCGGTGATGTTCGATCCATCGATAATCGTAATTCATCAAACTAATAGTTGGCAAACCGTCAGAAACACTAGAACTAGCGTTGTATATTTTTGCACGCATATCTTGAATTAATTATACATCAATCCAATTTATCCACTTTCTCTCCTGCAACTTTTCTATCAATTGAATCATAAATCACAAGTTTTCCAGAAAATATAAGGACTTTTTCAAAAATTCATTCAACATGTCATTTACTTTACCCAAGGTCAATGTGAATCATGAAACGTATTATTAAAGCTAGAGTTCTGAGCTGGCACCTATTTATATAGACAATGTCTTCAGAAAATACTTGTTTACAATTGTTGGGGAACTTGGTAATAGATTTGTTCTTTCTGTGGTAGTTCTAGAAGTGTTTAAAATTAATTTTGCTGTTTCATATGGATAAGTGTGTTCTGCACCTGGCTATGCTTTCAGTAGAGTTGGGGTTGGCTAGCCTTCCGTGGCTTTTTTTGGTCAGTAGAATGGAAAAAAACACTAAGAAACCAGAAGCCTTATGGCCTGTAAGTGCATAAACTGGCACAACAAGCTCAAGCTTGAAAGCACATCTGTTATGCAAACCATAAAGTGGTTGGCAACAAACCATAAATAGTGGTTGGCATAGAATGAATGAAAAAGAAAAGGCTGCTTTTTTCAAACCATGTTCATTTTATTTTCGCACATTTGTGAGTTAAAAATAACACCGATAACCAAATAAAATTCTGCTAACTAATACAAAGACCACTCTCCAAGATATGTTATAGACTGCGTTGAGTGACATCAAAACAATTACTAAACATGTCCATTGTTTATTAACTAACAATTGTTATCAAATATACGAAGAAAAAAACTATACACTATGTGTTTTCTATTATGTAACAATGATTTGGAAGTGGCTTGCACAATTCATATGTAAGTGTCTGCATTCTGAGTTTACAGGTTAATTTCAATCCTCAGAAGTTGATAAATTTTGTTTCATTCTCAGATTTCTGATCATTTTTTAATTTATCATCTTGAAAGGGCCTAATAACATGTTTACATTATTTTATTGTTCTGGTGAAGGGATTCTTCACAATTAAAAGTCAATTTGGTAGATGGTCAAAAGAGAAAGCAGCAACAATACAAACTACAAGTAATAAACAACCAGCAACATGTCATTGAGTTTATTGATTGTGAATGAAGATGGCTAGAAATCTGATGTGAAATTGCTGAATAGATTTCTGATGTGTACGTGTTAACTAATGAATAACAACGGCAATAATTTCTTACAAAGATACAAATGTTTATGAAATAGAGGAAGCATGTTAAACAGCCATACCTAAAATGCAATAAAATAGAAAACTGATGTGAATGGGAGGTGGTCAAAGTAACAAGAAACATTGAATTGCATGAGATTGATATCAGGCATGCAGATATTTAAAACATCTAGAATCTGCGGACTGAAGCGGCAGCCATGCCAAATCTATCATTTTGTCTGGCCATGTTGCCCTGCATCATTACAGGAGGTCCCTGCATACTTGGCTGAGATAGGAATACTGTTCCTGCTCCCAAGCCTGATGACATCATTTGTCCCTGCTGCATGGCAAAATTACCACCAGTTTGTGACAAGGCACCTTCATTTTCCCATCCATCTCCCTGTTCCAAGTTGCTGGTGTCCCATTCTTCTTCCATTTTAGCACGCTCTGATGCACCATTCCAAGTACCTGAGCCAACCGCTGCTGCACGATTAATTTCTGTAAGAAACACAAACATGCAATTACTAGAGCACTGCATACTAATCAAATCAGGCATACAAAAACCAGTTTGGGTATGCTGCAGTAAATTGCTCAAGATGAATAAGTTACTTTTAAAAGTACTTCATTCGGGGAAGTATGGGAGTTTCATAGCCAAAGTTGGTTATGGTTATGTGCATATTCATCAAAGAATGAGCACAAGAATGAAAGGCGGCAAAAGACGACTCCAAAGTTATTATTTGAGGTTATTGTCGTGTCCTGCGGTCAGACATTGTGATTTAATGTGTGACACTAGGACACAATGTAACTGTACCTAACTCATTCCCTAGCCATTATTAACCACTCTCTAAACCTGGCATGTCCATAATAGTATAGCTTTAGAAAATATTCATGGATAGAAGATAATGCATAATCTCAAGAATGTGCCCATTTTCCCAATACCCCAGGTATTATATATACAGGTCAATAAAGGGACACAGTAGAGTGAAATTTATAACACTGGGGTAAAATTTGGCTTGACTGAACTGACGTCTCAGGTTATGGATAGTTGCTGCTCTTTTGTGGAAAAACAGGTAGCACTACATCAAGGTTCATGGATGTAAGAAGTTCAATGCACATGCCCTGTGCAACATTTATTTGGTCAAAGCAGTTAAACTCACTAGTACCAGGGAGGACATCAACTATAGCAGATATCCTTACAGAAGGACTCAAATACATAAGAGAGACATAAGCCATCTCCCATGGATATGTTGATATAATGATTGATCACTGTAAAAAACCACATGAAGCAAGTCATTAAGGTATGCAGACTGTCTTGCAGACTATAAGAACAATGACAGTATTCTTGAAGACTACAGAACCGAATATCAGAGACATAATAATTTTGTTTGCATATGCTTGGATTGTGTGAGATTTGACTTATACTGAAAGAAGCTGGTTATCTGGGACCAAGCTAAACTCTCTAGTTACCAAGTCGAGACTGAATATGTTCACAATGTACACAGCTGTTGACAAGAGGATTATATACAGCATTACATGAATATGCTGCCCTAACAGAAGGCAGATCATGTGGCAATGAAAGGGTTGACAATTTTGCTGCATTTCATATGGTTAGTTGCAACATTGTTAGATCTTCCAATTTCCAACTTGTCGATGATGGTGTCTCTGTAATTAACAATGATGTAGACTAGATGATTTTTTTTATCAAATGACATGAAAAATCTAGTGCAATGATTAATGACATATCCATTCAGCTATAACAACTATCAGCATGCATGTCCTTCACCATCTTCAGAAAGCAACTAGGCACCTATGTGTCTGCCAGTAGTGCAACAACTGTTGTCTAATTATATAATTAATATTAAAATGAATTCAAAATACATTATAGATCATCTTCATCACAAGAAACACATTGTCACATGTTGTAAGATGTTACCTTAGCTCTTGCACAAATTGTTATATTTACTTCACTCAACAGAATCTCATAAGGAATGAACTTTGTGAGATGGCCAAGCAATAGTTACAACTAACATAACATATCTACTTTAAACAAAAATATCTAACAATATAGTCAACAAGCAAAAAAGTTATTTGTTGTTAACTGGTCGCATTGTAATACCTCAACATTGAAATGTTATTTTTAAATGGTTCACACCGCCCGAGTGGTTACCGGAGCCCAAATTTGGGATGTAAAGAATAAAACCACTGTTACCTGCCATGCATGTCGTAAGAGGCATAAAAAGGATGTTTGGTGAAATCGGATGCACATGTCCTAAACATGTAGAAGTCTAGCGTTTAGGGGCCTACCAAACCAATGTGCAACGATACACGTTCTTGGCAAAGATCAAACATATCACAAAAAGTGATTAAAATTGGTCGTAAAGAACGGACGCAAAGAAGAAGAAATGGTTCACACAATATGAAAAATTTCAAAACCGACAAATGTTTCTGCGCCTTATCTAAACAAAAAAATGTCCACGATTACCCATGATAGTTCCAGCATATAAGAAAATCTTGAACTTACCAAGTAATTGATATTGGCCAACTATTTTTTTTAAATCATTTAGCTCCTTTACCTGTTATTTTGAACAAAATCTCTTCTTTTATGTAAATTACATAACTCATCTGCAAGCCGACTTCTTAACAATATTTCTGTTGTCAATATGGATAGTAAAAGTTGGAACAACTTATAGAACTAACTCTTGCATTTAAAACCGTAATGATAAAGATACAACCGTGCAGTTCCGTGTGATTAGAGGGTTAACAGTATAAAAGAAGCAGCTCACCTCTCTCAGATTTCCACTCAGCACGAGATTCGTGTCTGGGTGGTCCGCGAACAGAGTCACGAGGGTGTCTTTCTTCTCTGACCGGCCTTACTTCTCTCTGAGGTCGCTCCTCTCTAAAAGTTCTGTGTTCCTCAGGCCTCCTATTAAATTCCCTTGGTTCACGTTCACCATGTGCCTGTCGCTCTTCAAACCTGGATGAAAGCAAACAATCATATAGAACTCAGTAGATCACATTAACCCTTTAGTCCGTAATGCCTGCAATGTTGTTATTTGTCCAGTCCATATGCCTGAAACAAGGTTTGTTATTTTGGCACTATATTACAATGAATCACCATCAAGAAAGTCATGTATTTTCATTTGAAACAGCATGTGTGAAGGGTCCCTGCATCCAAGTTTCACTGTTTTATGTTGAGGGCTGTCAAATTGTTTTAGATTAAATCTGTAAAATCGTATTTCGGGCCAAGGCATATTTCTTAACTAGACTAATCTATATTATTATTTTTTTTATAATTTCGGATATGTCAAATCAGCAATTGGTATAATAAACACCAAATAGGCGAAAGAATTAATTTATATGCTGGAACTTTTTTATATACACGGATTATTGTACACAGTGGATAAGTCTGGCACTTTTATAACGGTGATAGTAGAAAATAGTTTGTTTTTAAAAAAACATTTTATGGGCATATATCTAAATATAACATTTGCTGTGCACAAAAAAATAATGGTTGCTGTTCTATCTGAATGTTTAATACATGATTTTCTTATTTATTCAAAGACATGCAAAATAAAACAAAACAATATTACATGAGGTCAGGATCCAGGCCTCTATTGTAAGGGATGAAACATTTTCTTCTTTAAGGGGGGATTCGGTCTTGAAAATCAAGAATCTATTTTCGTTGTTTTCATATTAATATAAAATTTGTATAGCCATTTTGAAAGAGTATGACTTAGAATAGTAGAAAAATTAGTAAAAAAAAATGTCAGTGTTGCCATGGAAACAATACAAAATGGCCACCAAAAACAAAACTTCAAATCCCTAAGGCTCTGAATCTAATGAATGTAAATGAATTCTGTTTTCACTCTAAGCAATTGTAATATCTAAAATATTACACATGATTTTAGGATATATTAAATATTTAATTTTTATAAATTTTGGAAATATTCCTCAAAATTTGGTCAAAAAAGCTGTTTTTGGAGGGTGTGTTTACCAAAATTCATAAAAATGTAATATTTAATATATCCTAAAAATCATGTGTAATATTTTAGATATTACAATTGCTCACCTTAGAGTGAAAACATAATTCATTTATATTCATTCAGAGCCTTAGGGATTAGAAATTTGTGCTTGTGGCCATTTTGTATTGTTTCCATGGCAACGCGTTGACTTTTTTTTTTTTACTAATTTTTTTCTACTATTCTAAGTCATAATCTTTCAAAATTGTTATACAAATTCTACATTAATACCAAAGCAACGAAAAAAGTTTCAAGACCAGAGTCCCCCCCTTAAAATGTGTAACAACAGCCAATAACATGTTTACACTATATTAAGTTATTCATTTTAAAAGACTGATTAGCCTCTTTCATTTCCCTGGCTGTCATTTTCCTAAGCAAAGCAGAACTTTCATCAGCATTGAATTCCTCGTCACAAAATCGCTTTCTTTGCTCTTCAATCAAAAGCAGATCATCTGTTCGAGCCTCACCATGAGGGCCAAGCAACTCTGCAATATCAACATTCGTTAAACCTTGGTCATTTAATTCTATCATTACAAACTTTGCATGTAAAAGTATACCTTTCGTCTTTCTCATTAGTAGACATCTATGCCATTATAATTTAAGTGAACATTCATTTCTGTATGCAATATTACAAGTTGCAACAGTTAAAAAATCAAAGAGATGCAAAGCAATTAAATGACAGAAACAGATAATTCATTGATATCAAGATAGTGATTAACTGATGTCAGACAAGGTTGGCTGAAAAGCTAAGAAAAAGCAGTTTTGGATTTATGCTCATATTTTAGGGATACACTGCAGCAGAAATCATTGGGACAGTATAAAATTTCCTACACTTAGGGGAAGAATATTCCCACAAATAACTCAGGTGATCAATTAATAACAAATGAGTCACATTGAAAGGACTAACATAAAATAGGAAGAACAGACAGCAGAAGAGAACCAACAAAAACATTCACTTGTTTATAAAAGGTAGAAAACATTTCCCGTGTGATCTTTCTGAATAGTGACCAGTCCAAGATTGTTAATAAATCTATATACATATATATCATTTCCTAATATGCAATGGTGATGGTCACAAAAGCTGTCTGTTAATCTAAAGATTGACATTGTTCTAGCATGCCCATGATTGACATTGTTCTAGCAGGCCCAAAGCTACAATTTTACCATCTACCATGGTTACTTGTCAGAAGTTCCTGAAATACATTTTTACTTCATTTGTCTCAGACAGCAACAGGAATATGTTGGAAAACGAGCAACAAAAGAAAATTAAGTAATTTGAGTCCTGTTTCTGAGCCCATTTGTTAAAGATATGGAGGTCTAAAAACATATTTAAATGTTATTTAATGTAGTTTATAGTATAATAATATCTGGACAGTACACAAGCTACAAAGTGTACCTTTCTCCTCCGTGAAATCTGTCCGACATAGGACGTTTACCTGGCCACTCTTCCTCTCTTGGACCACGGCGTTTGAGTGGCCTACGTTCCTGTAATACCCTGAAAAGAAATAATGCAGCTGTTAACACCTGTATGGCCACATAATACATATAAACTAAGATGTTGCAATGTGTGTCAGTGAATAACTTCGTACTTCCAGAGCTAATTAAAACACAAGAAAACAGGATTCTGCACTGGATGTAGTCTAGCAAGATATGGAGAATATGTCTTCAATTGCATAATTCATGTACACACACAAATGTGAAACAAATTATAGAAAATATAAATAAAGCAATATTACAACCAGCAAGAGAAATCCTCCAGACAATTAAAAAAAATACACAAGCTGCAGAAAATTGAAGTAAATTGTTCCAGAACCAAGGCAAAGAAATCATCAGATACAGCAAATATCTCTATTCAAAGCAAATGTTATTTACAGAAAATAAATTAAACCAGACACAAGGGGACTGCTGGAAGAAATATAAACAGAAAATATCAACTTGGACATAAATGGAAGATAGCCAGAGCATTAAATAATGAAAGATACACAACAAAGAAATTAAACAAGGAGACGTGTTCACAAGGACAAAATCTAAAAATGTGCTACTAATTGGGCACAAAGCAAACAAGCCATAACACGTGAATACACACAAAATGACAGCACCAAAGGAACATATGACAAACAGTTAAGATATCCTCAGGCTAAAGTTGTTGCTTCCTTTGAAGGGAAAATACAGAGGAAACTCCAAATTGCCTGCCAAAAATTTCCACAAACCAAAATTTTCAGTCCCACATGTACATGTCCCACAGCCAAGTCGCATATTTTCCTTCTCCGTGCTAATCAAACACAAAAAGAGAATTGATTGATAGAAATGAACGCACAGAAAATAACACCAGTGTTATTGCATAATAAGTTAGAGATCTTGTCAACTGGAACACCACCTTTGAACATAAACTGATGCCTGAGAATTAACATACACTCTCGCACACATAACAATAATGGTATTATACCTCTGCTGTTCTCTTCTGTATTTTTCTTGCTCTCGCTCCATATGTAAACGTTCAGTTTCCAACCTCAACCTCTCAGTTTCAATATGTTGTCTTTCTAATTCTTCGCGCATGTCCCTACAACAAAACATTTCGAGGGCATTACTTTTCAAAACAAAATAATATAGCACATATTGAGATTACAGCAAATGTATTGAACCACTTTATTGCAGCCTCTTTATTAATAACTTCCCATAAATGAGCAACCTAGACAAGAATGTTTACTTCAGACACCTTGCAGGCACGCAATCAATTTTGCATGTCTGTCTAAGAGAAATTAGTTGCCTATGTGAATCCGCTAGTGTGGTGCTGGGGTCCACAGGGGAAGCAGAGAATAGTACCACTGCAATCTACAAGGCATGTCATAAGGCGACTGATGTAGACCTAGGGGAGCTACCTTAGTAAATAAAGAGCAGCGTAGAAATCAGATGTGTTGGTCTACTTGTAGGCGCATAACTGGCGCAACGTACAATCGCTCTTAGGCACAGAGATCGCACCTGGCTAGCTATGATACTTGGAAGCAATCTGTCTACAGATGAACCATAGTAATTTTGATGCCCGATTCTCAAATTCACCTGAGACATTTTTGAAGAAACTGGGAACACCAAATAGTCTACTCAAGCAGGCACATTTTATTTGATTGCCGACATTTTTAACAATCTTTATTTCCCAGAATCAAATGCGAGAGCAAAGAGACATACAAAATGTATTTATCAAATTTCTTACCTGAGACGTCTACGTTCTCTATCAATTTTAAATGCTTCATCTCTCTGCCGTTTCTCAATCATGCGTTGCTTGAACTTCTCTCTTTCCAGAAACATTTGTTTACGCCTTAATCTCTCAAGTTCTTGACCCGCCTGGTGAATTGTGACAAACTTTATATGAACCTCATATATATATATATATATATATATAAAATATACTAGTAAATTTATACTTTGAATCTAGTTGTAAGTGTATTTGATGGCGAAAATAGATTATGTTTAATGCTTTGTAAGTCATTTCTTATGGGGAAGTGAGACTTGCTTCGGCAGGTCATCCCGAATACTGGTGTGGTAATTGTAATGTTTTGGAAGCAATGAGGAAATTTACTTATCCCAACAGGATATCCCTAAACCAATGCCTCTCTGTAGGCAATACGTTTTTCCTGCAGGAGAAAATATGAACAAATTGCCTTTTTACTAGCTCTAAGGCTGACCATAAGAAAAACATGAATACCGTAAAACGATTTATCTTCTCCGATAAGTTTTCCACTGCGAAATAAACCTTCTGGTCATTTTCTAGGTGAACTGATAAGTGCACTAATGTAGGGCTTTTGTCATGAACGGAAAAAGAAAGAATGTCATACTTCTACTGATGTGTTGATGTATCTACCAGTTTGGTACTGTGCAATTTCATCGACATAATTTTTAAGCTACCTGATCACTTCCTTTGTTGATGTACCTGAACAAATATTACTTTTTGATTTTACATAATTACAAAACTCTAGTTACATGTGCATTGAAGGTTACTGACAATCCTACACATTAGTCTGATATCTACAGAAAAGTTATCTTTTGGCGATCGGCATCTGTGTAGGGTAGCCATCATCTTCTGTTATAAATGGTAGATGAAACCATTTTGTACATTTCCAGTCTTAGCCTTCTGATGGCAGCACAGCACATGAATAAGCTGCACGCACCTGCAGGCAAGATGGTATATCTTACAGAGTCACTGTCAGCTTTACAAGCCCTGGAGGCTAAATCCGCTGACAGGAGAGTACAAAATCTAAAAAGAGAACTTGGTCAGCATTCAGAAAAGGCAGAAATTCACTTGCAGTGGATTCCATCTCACTGTGGCATTACGGGCAATGAGAGTGCCGATGTCTTAGCTAAGGAGGGCAGAGCCAAAGAGCAAATTTACCAATCCCTGTCTTTTTAAGAGGTCAAAACCCTCATATAGAGAAAATCTACAGTAGACTGGAAGACAAACACTGGATATGATTATGGAAAAGACTCCCTCAAAGACTTAAGCAGAACAGACCAGGCCATTATATTTCGACCCCGCACCGGACACTGCAGACTCAATACTTATATAGACTAGGAATAAGTCTCTCTTTGAGATAAGAACAGGGGTGAGGCAGGGATGCTTGTTATCACCATTCCTGTTCTTGCTGGCCATAGATTGGATCATGAAATCAACAACGGATAACAGAGGGGAATACAATGGACACTTGTGAAACAACTGGAGGACCTGGATTTTGCAGACGATCTGGCTTTGTTGTCTCACAACCACGCACAGATTAAAGACAAAATGAATAACCTAAATAATAAGTCTCAGCAGCTAGGTTTGAAAATACACAGGGGAAGACCAAGGTCATGAGAATAAATGCTGCAAATGTAAACCAGATTATGCTGGAGGAAACAGCACTGCAGGATGTAGAATCATACACATACCTTGGAAGCAATATAGACACAGAAGGAGGAACAAACAAAGATGTTAAGATAAGAATACAAAAAGCAAGATGGAACTTTATGGCATTGAGTAAGATATGGAAGGCAAGGAGATCAAAACAAACACAAAACTGAGAATTTTTCAGTCAAATGTGAAGTCAGTGCTGTTCTATGGCTCGGAAACATGGAAGACCACAAAGGAAACTATCAGAAAACAGCAGACCTTCGTAAATGGATGTTTACGTAGGATAGAGGGATTGAGATGGTATGATAAGATTTAACGACTAACTCAGGGAGAGAACAAAGCAGATACCAGTGGAGAGAGAGCTCAGGAAGAGACGCTGGCGATGGATAGGACATACATTGAGAAGACCGACCGGAAGCATCGCAAGACAGGCATTGTTTTGGAACCCGCAGGAAAGAGGAGTAGGGGAAGGCCTAGGCAGACCTGGAGAAGAGAGCTGGAGGCGGATATAAAGAGAGGAAGAGATGGAAGAAGTTTGTTGAAGACCTGTGCTCCGATGGGAGTTGAAAGGTGATGATGATGAAGAGTACATGTAACAGAGTTTTTTTTTAATTATCACCTTTTGTTAATAAATTTATGAGGGATAAAACTTTCAGCATGTAAACTCTGAAAATTATGTAACGTCTGCTGTGTGTCTTTTGTCATTGCAATAACATGGTTATTTCATTCCATTTGGGGTTACATGTGAAGGTTATGAAAAGATCAGGGCGACCATACTTTTTAACACAGGTCATAGCATCTTGGATCCGCTAATGCCTATACCTAGGACTTCCCGTAAAAGATGAGGGAAGACATTACCATTTAACCTATGCCGTGAACTTTTCACTGCATACAATACATACTGCATAATAAGTGGGTAAGGGAGGTGGGGAGAAAATTTATAAAACATGCACATAGTGAGGTGTTTAAATAATATTGTGAACAAAATGTGTAAAGACATACCTTGATTTTGGAGAAAGACACAACATCTTTTGTATCCTTATCTGAAAGTGTCTTGTCTTTGGATAGATCTAAAATATATTAATGAGCACCACTGGTAAAAATAGTTTCAATATGAGATCATTTCCATAGATTGTCTACTACGACCAGCTTCTATTACTTCATTACTTAGATCAGTTTCATATGCTCAGTCTAAACTATCTTTTCCTTCTTTTTTCCCTCCGCTCGCAGCTATGATTTCAGGTGTGTCTATTATGGAATCTCTGGCTGATTTTTGTATAAATTAGAATGGGTTGCCCCTATGAAGCTGCATGTTCTGTGTAAATGTCCTGGAGGGATTTGGTGGTACAACACAATGTATCTAGAAGGGTTGCTCTCTTAGACAAGGAGTTTCAGATCTTTGATCAGCACAGATGGGACAGTATTGCAAGTGCTCTATTGTCTGCTGTAGATCAGCCACAGACGGCAGTCTTCACTTTAGTTTCATTTTTTTCATGGATTAGTGGGTGGTGTGCCTTTGCATTGTGTAATAGGTGAGACTGCAAAATATTTTCTGGATAGCAATCATATTAGTTTTATTTTATTGATGGGAATGTATTTTTGAGATGTGGTGCCTCTTTGCTGCTTAGAGAGTGCATTTGTGCAAGAGTTGATGCATCAGCGTGTGTTCTAAAGTTAGTGTATGTCTCATTTTAAATAAACCTTCTCAGTGATGCCACTAGTAAGTTTTGTGTACGGCGATCCCCTCAAATTGTGAACATAAATGTGTTAAATAGTTATGAATTGACTAAATATGCTGACATTTGACGCTGCAAATTTACTTATTTGATTCAGAAAGTTTACAATACATACAGCTGAAATACACAACATTAAATATATTTCTATATAACTTATGACCAGATAAAATGTAACTGCATATCATATAAAAATGTCTGGTTTACTGGACAGTTACCAAAGACATTCTGTGGAAATGTTCCTAATTTGTCATCTTTATTCTATTCTTTCTTCTTCTTCTCGCTTTGTCTTGTCAATTTTATCATTCTTATTGTGATATATAATTGATCTTTGACCAGAACGATTTTTTCGTTAATGCCAATTATGCACCTATGGTGACTATGGCCAGCACATCCAGTTTCGCCAGCTGTATATTTACTAGGGTAGCTTGCCCTAGAACAATCTATTGTGCTTTATATTTTGGCTTGAATCTACGCCTTTACGGTCATCTTGTTGCCATATATTTGGTCTTTGTGATCTATTCCAAAGATGTGAGTCGCACCGAGCGCCTCTCTGACTGTAAAGTCATTCTGGATTAGTAACATTTATGTCTTTTGGGAAGCATAAGCTTGTCCCGGGACGGCGTCTACTCATGTAGCACGTCAAATCTTTACATTGTTGGCCTTACTTTTCTGACCGATGAGTTTATTCCGGAGTAGGAACATTCTCCGCCTTTTCGAGACATGTCAGCACATGACAATTTGCAGTTACTACTCTGCATTTTCCCAGGCCCCGGGAAACACTGGACTGGGACCACACACAAATAATGTAGAGGAAATAATGTAGAGGTCCATTTCATTAGGCGCTATTAGCCGATTGAAACTACCCTCTACATTATTTGTGCTTGGCCCCAGGCCGGTGTTTTCCGAGGCTACCTGCAAATTGCCACCTCCTGACAAACGTCTAGAAAAGGCTGAGAATGTTCCTAGTCCGGATCCAACTCAAAAGTGAACAGTAAAGTAAGGTCGACAATGTAAATATCTGACAGGCTGTCCCGATCCGAACATTGACGAAGGCTGATACTTTACACAGTGTTTTATGCGAGTAAGACACCGTCCGAGGACAAGCATATAAGCCTCGAGAAATGTTCCTAATCCGGAACGACTTCAGTCAGAAAGGGCACAACAGCGTAACTCACTGTCTTGGCGTAGATCACATAGCCCAAATATACGACAAAGCTGATCGAAAAGGCAAAGATCCGGGCCGACATGGTCAGCAGAAAGGATCATACCCTAGTAAATCAAAAGCTGGTAGAAACCGGATGGGCGAGGCTAGTCACCATGGGCGCACAATCGACCCGCGAAGATCACCCGTTCTTGTAAAAGGACCAATTATACATCACAAAAAGAATGATAAAATTGGCAGTGAAGAATGATCAAGAGAAGAATATTAGGCGCTATCAGCGCAGCTTAGATTTTGTGCTCGCCAAACATCACCCGCCCTGTTTTTTCTGGGAATGTTAGTTATTTTATTCTTTCTCATATTGTTTATATTCTTTACAGGCCCCACAATACCCATCTCATCTATCAAATTAACATACAAAAAAAAAGACAAGATAAATGGGAAAGTGGACACGTCCTAAGTCACTGTGCACACACACACCCAACAAAACAAAAATTACCATCATCTTTGTCTGTGGCAGTTGTTGTTGCCTCGGGTTTGTGAGATGAACGGGCAGAACGTTTAGTGGGTGATGCAAGACCACTTGGGGCAGAACCTTTCTTTACTACCCTGTGTTTCTGTCTTGGCCTAAAACAGTAAAAGCCATCGTTATTAAATTCTCTTGCAACCATTATACAGGCGTGTTCAAATGAAAACGGGACTTGTGGATTTATTTAAAAGTATCATACGCAAATTAATAGTTTCAACGGAATTAAACAAAGCAACCACTTGTGAATAAGAATGCACCTGGGTTCATCTGAAAAATCTCCGTATGCATTTAGGCAAGCATCCTACTGTTTAGGTAGACGTTGAATGCCGTCCAAGAAAAAGGTGCGTGGCTGCTCACTGAACCATGTGGTCACCGCTGTCTTCACGTCTGCGTCACTGTTGAATCGCTGTCCCTTTAGTGCTTTCTTCAACGGTCCGAACAAATGGAAATCACACGGGACAAATCGGGACTATAGGCTGAGTGATGAAGAACTTCCCAATTCTTCTTTGCCAATGTTTCCTGCACAATTTTTGCGACGTGCGGACGAGCGTTGTCGTGGAGAAGAATCACACCTTGAGAAAGCTTGCCTGGTCGCTTAACCTTGATGGCCTTATGCAGCTTGTCTAAAGTGTCTTTATAATGGGCGGCATTGATGTTGACACCAGGTTCCTTAAAATCGGCCAACAAAAGCCCTTCATGGTCAAAAATGCGGTCACCATAACCTTCCCAGCAGAAACCTGTGTCTTGAATTTTTGGGTTTTGGTGAACCTGGATGTTTCCATTGCATGCTGTCAATTTTGCTGCTCGGTTCATAGTGGTGGCACCACGATTCATCACCTACCACAATGCTCAACAGAAATGCATCACCCTCTGTCCTGTAACGCATCAAGTGGTTCTTCTTCTTCAGCGATCTCTGGTCATGCGCTTAATTTACTGTGAACCACAAACTGGGCAGACAGCTTCAGGTCTGTCAGGTTTCCCCAAAGCTTAGTTTTCAGGTCGACTGGGTGTGGCCACATGTTGCTTCTCAGCTCACACAGAAGAGGACAGTCTTGCAGGATATGCTCTGGTGTCTGTTCTGCCTGCTGACACTGGCAGAGAGCTGTTTGACTTATTCCTAGTCTGTATAAGTGTTTGTTGAGTCTGCAGTGTCCGGTGCGTAGTCGAAATATAATGACCTGGTCTGTTCTGCTTAGGTCTTTCAGGAGTCTTTTCCATAATCATATCCAGTGTTTGTCTTCCAGTCTACTGCAGATTTTCTCTGTATGAGGGTTTTGACCTCTTGAAAAGACAAGGGTTGGTAAATTTGCTCTTTGGCACTGCCCTCCTTAGCTAAGACATCAGCACTCTCATTGCCTGCAATGCCACAGTGAGATGGAATCCACTGCAAGTGAATTTCTGCCTTTTCTGAAAGCTGAGCAAGTTCTCTTTGTAGTTTTTGTACTGTGCTGTCAGTGGATTTAGCCTCCAGGGCTTGTATAGCTGACAATGAGTCTGTAAGAAATACCATCTTGCTTGCAGCTGCTTGCAGCTTATTCATGTGCTGTGCTGCCATCAGAAGGGCTATGAGTTCTGCTTTGTAGTTGGAACATATTCTTCCAGTAGGAGCCGCTAGAGACACAGTGGTAGCATCTGGGTGCCTAATGTACACTCCTGCTCCACCATTCATGGTTGCCTCCATTGCCAATCCATCTGTGTAAATTCTTATCCAGCTGTCTTCTTGAAACATGTAATGGAGATGTTCCATTGTAATTGCTTTTTTCACTAGATTAGGCTCCGCATCTTTGCTTAATAATTTAGGGATGGAGGTTGAGAAGTTTAGTGGTACTGAGTCTGGTTCCCAGTGATCAAAAAGCAATTCTTCAGGTATGGAATTATGATTTAGTAGTTCCAAGTATGACTTTAATATTTCTTTTGCTTTGTGGTTTAGATTTGTGCGCTTTAGTCTGTTCTTTGTTCTAGCCGCCATTTTTTCATGCAGTGGATGGTGAGGCATTCTTTTGATCCTTTCAGTCTGTAGAATCACTTTTCTCCTTCTTCTGTCTTCCAAGGGCTGGATGTTGGCTGCCTTTTCCGTTTCTACAATTGGTGTAGATTTCATGGCTCCCAAAATAGTACGCAGACACCTGTTTTGTGTTTTTCCAGTATCGATTTGTTTGAATGGGCTGCTGATATCCATGTCGATGATGCATATTCGAGGGTCGGTCTAACTGCACCAGTGTACACCTGACTCAGGATTCGAATATCAGCTCCCCAGGTAGTTCCAGCCAGCTTCCGCATCACACTTTGTTTCCTCATAGCCTTTCTGTTTGTTTCCATTATGTGATGTTTCCATGTCAGACGACTGTCAAGCTTAACTCCCAAAAGGTTGGAGTATGGGAACGGGGAACGATATCATCGTTAAATTTCAGTCTGAAGTGTTCTTCCTTTGTTGACAATGAGAAAAGCGTTGCTATTGTTTTGCTCCGGTTTATTTCTAGACCCCATTTACTTGCCCACATTATGACGCTGTTCAGGCTGGCCTGGAGTTTAAAGATGGCAGGACCCAGAAACTCGGAGGTGTACCACACAGCTAGATCATCAGCATGGAGAGAGTGTGATACATGTCTGGGCAGAGTTTGTGGCAGATCATTAATATATACCAGGAAAAGCAATGGGGACAGTACGCTGACCTGTGGGACTCCTGCTCTTAATTTGAATCTGGGACTGTGCACTCCAATTTTACAGATGCTTGTCTATGGGTAAGAAAGTCTTTTATCCAATAGTACATTCTACCCCGTATTTCTAAGTTAATGAGTTTTGTGTATTCATATTGAAAATTAATTTGTCAATAACTGAAACATTGATTTCATACACATGAGGCGACAACGCAGTGATTAAGAAACTGTTATAGGTTATATGTACTGTAACTCATATATACAACTGCCTTTCATTTAACCTGAAGACAAATAAATGACCCATCAATGACATGCAATCATACCCTCTCAATTGAGATCATCCTGCCATGAAGTTCAGTACGGTGGAGATGCTGCAAACACTTGGTAGCGTCATCAGCCGAACTCAAGGTCACAAGTCCAAAGCACCGATGGGCAGAAGCACGTGCATTTGTTACAACCTTGGCTGCAATCACCTATTCAAACATGTCATAATTTTGAAAATCAACAAGTCATAATAATATACAGTAAAGTGTAAAAGCTCAATAAACCAATTTGATTTAATTATAAACTATGACATTTCTTTCTTGAACATGACAAAATAGCATAGTTTCAATTCATAAAACACTGCTTCCACACGCACTCTTTAAGATATTTTCTGTAAAATAATGTTACATATATAGAATTGAATAATAAGAGCACTAATTATAAATGGCAAATACTTTTTCCAAACAAGCAATGACTATTTAAATATTTATTGCGCATGGTATAAACAAAATAAACAATGTAACATTTTACGTTTCTATTAATTCTACTTATGCAACTAATTTGCAATCCAATTTTCTGAAAAATGCGATTTAAAAATTAATGCCTAACTCACCTTGCCATGTTTACCAAAAAGAGTTTTCAGATCTGTGGCTCTTGTACTGGAAGACAGTCCGCTTACCCAAAGATTACGGCTGGACTGTGAAACTATTTAAAAATAACACGTTAGGATTTCCCTCAAAAGTACAGCTAATAGCAGGTATACTTTTAATAGCTACTAACTAAACACTATTAAAAATATCTATATATGTCTTAACAAATATGAATAAAATAAATGTTTAACATTACAAACAAAACCGAAAACATTACCACTTGTGACAACAATGAGTTTTGTATGCTCCTGATATTGGGTACTCAAATATTTGATCAGCCACTACACTTGTCAGGGCATCTTACTATTAGCATGAACAAAATGTACCCATGGTGTGTGGTCTGAAGATTATCACTTCTATATGACGAGACATGTGAGTTTTGTATCCTTTGCCTGATAATGGCCACTTAGTATACAGCGCAACTTCTTGATTTTGTGACTCATGGCATTGCCTTACTTTGTCATATTGTCTTATTTTAAAGACAATAATATTCTTTGTCTGGACTAACTTTCTAAATATTTTGTACTTCTGGTTAACAAAATACAATGTCACAGTGTTTATACAGGGTGTTAAAAGCATCCACACTGACAAATTAAAAGTGCTCAGATACGCATTGCGTCCTATTTACTATTTTAAAAAACGGTTCTGACTAGCTCGTCCTTCATCACCATTGTTCGTCCCTTCCCACAGCATAATTACACACCACAAAAAGACTTGCTCACTTGACTGGGGTACATTTATCTTGAACTCTGTAACAACTCTGTTGTACACAACCACATTATACTGTTTGCTTTACTTACTTTTATCATCCTTCTTTGCAGAATTTTCTGAGCTGAAATTTAGAAAAACTTTAATTATTCCAGGGCTTATTCTAAAGCAACAACTAACTATCTTCCTGTTATAAACAAAACTATCAGACCCAAGCTATAAGCAGAAGAATGATTTAGGGTGAACTAAATAATAATAATAAATTTAGTTAGCTAAAGCACATCACAACTGGTTTAAAACAATAATATTACACTAGAGATTAAAGGTTAAATGAGTATACTACATAATACAATAAATCTCTCAATTCTTCATAACCTAGGTTTGTGTGAAAATATATCAAACAATAATTACTGACAACAGTACATTAAGTAAAAGTGCACAACCTACAATGGTCACATTGGCAATCTTAAGTACAAGAGTTAGTGACATGTTTGAGGAATGGAAGAAAACTATGCATATCTTAAAATGTATAAGTAACAAGCTCTATAAATGATCCCAGAAATGGACAGCAGCATGGGAGAAAACCATTGCAACAACTATGATAGTAGCTAACTAGGATGTAGAATAGTATATCTCAATACTTGTAATATTAATTACTTACAAGACATTTGTCGTACTAGACTAAAGAAAGTATAACATATGTTGTATGTATGTGAAGAGTCATGACACCATGATCGTAGAATGTAGATGTGGTTGCAAGTTCCCTTCCTCACTTCTTCCTTTAACAAAGCACACCAACCACTAATTTCTAACTAGAAGGCATCTGGGACAGTACACCAACCCCATTAATTGCAATGCGAGTGCTCACAAATATAGTAAGATGTACAAATACCTAAAAAAGGTTGGCCATCATAAAAGCTTTGAAAAAGTTAAAAATAACCCTATTTCTGCAACTAAGTCCCTGTGCAGTTTGAAATTTCTAATGGTTTATTTTTATATATAAGATATAAACAATCCATCAAATTGAACCGAGAAAAAGTATTCCGGAATTAAAAACAATGTGTACTTTCTTATGCCTGTTATTTTGCAGGTAAACTAACCCTATTGTGGTGAGGCTAGCCTAGCCGAGGTCTGTGAAATAACAACATTTTGGATAGGAAAGTAGCGAAAAATGAAATTACAAATGGTATAAATGTTCTTGGTAGTTTTAATAATAGCATATACTGGGGACATTTATCTTTATTAACGTTTCACGATTATCTTCATGACAACATAACTGTTAGCATAACTAGACTGTCTTTTAGAAACTTCAAACTTGTGCTTCTATGAATGAACAATGATGAAAATGTATTTTGTTACAATTATATCTGATAATTAACTTTCCCATTCATCGCATTTGACATTGTTTATTTCATTAAATGGGTCATTTAACCAGAAAGTTTTAAGAAGCTGCAGGTTCAAATTAATGATGACATTTTCACCAAAAAGCATCTGAATTGATGTGCTGACCACTTAAATTCTAAATACTATATACTTTTCATAAACAACTCTAGCAACATTTCAAAAGTTGTAATCTCTATCGTTGCCAGATTTTACCAGAAAATATTGAGATTTGAATATGGACTAACCAGTCACTTTTTAGTGTGTCCATTATGTAAAGGGCCCATTAGTTAGAAATTTTTATGGTTTCATCTCAAAGGCATATGTGCAAGTGTGTTATTTTGAATAACCAAAGGGTTTCATAACTATCATCCTTTATACACCAAACAGGTAACACATATTAGGAAGGAAAACCCAGATTTGGTAGTTGGCAAAAATCAGTATTCATTAGAAATCCTTAAAAATAAATCCACATGTGTGTTTGCAAAATTTGTTTTATAAAGAATATGGTAACCCTCCTCCAATAAACTCAAAACTAATCATGAAGGGAAATGTAACCATCTACTACCAGCACTTTATAAATGTGAGATGGTGGTCACTGCTTTTGTGTAGATGAGCGCCATGTCAGAACTATGGAAGCTTATCAATGTACACCTAAATGATTACAAACACATAAGAGCTGAATAAAATAATTTTTGTCAAAATGACTTCTGACTTCACTATCAATAAAGTTAGTTTAATGACGGAAAACAAACCTCTTGGCCAGGGTAGTGTCTTTTCATCTTTACTTCCTGTCGTCTTGCTGCTGTCTTTAGTGTCAGAATTTTCAAGCAATTTAGACGCATCGGTGACTTGTCCACTCTTGCTAACGTCTCCTTTATTGTCTCCCGCATTTCTCACATGGCCATGTGCACCGTCGAGAAGGTCTGCATCAATATCGTTCAACACTGTATCATCCTCCTGTAACACGAACGATTCATCTCCGCCTTCGTGCACAGCGGATGAGTGATTCTTTTTCCCTTTGGCAGGGGTGATAGGCTTGGGGAAGCCAGTACCTGACTTGGCAGTAGTGTTCCCCTCTACGTCAAACTCATCATTTTCCTCCCCACCATGTCCATGACCACCACTGCCGTCAGTTCCTTGCTCAGCATCACCGCCGCCAATGTCTCCAACTTGGGGAACTAAAGAAATTCACAAAATGAGATTAGGATAAAACATAACTTGGATGGTGGCTAGAGGCATCAAGGGTCGATTCAGGACAGCTACCCAGGGTACTTACATCAAACAGATATAGATGAACAGTATTTTCCTTCTTTCCTCGCGTGAGGTATGTCATTGTCACCAAAAAAATGGATCACTTTCAGCAATTCTAATGACACTGTTAGAATGCAAATCAATGTGATCGCTTATATTGTCATCTGTCTCCAGATTCCACAATTGTATCCAAATTGCATGATTTTAATGTATTTGTATCTATAAACTTTGTCACGATTTAAAATTACAGGGATAGTTTATCAAAAACACTTAAAAGTATATTTTTCAAATGATTCAATTATCAAGACTAAGAGCAGTGTCTGTGGTTGCAAGACTTGTTTGCTCAAAAGAAGGAAGAGATATCACCAAAAGAAACACAATAATCACTCAAGTATAACTATAATAACAAGGACAGTCAAAACAATACACTTACTTTTAATTCATAATCAGATTTAACAGAATCATTATTTGTTAGTTATTTGACAGGTTGTAACCATGAAATCAGGAGAACCATGAAAAGAATTATCGGATGGACTAATAGATCCAGAAAGGTGAGCTATTGTCCTAAGAAACCCTGACCAAATTAAATACCTGAACGAACTCGCCCTTGAGCTGTATTTGCACCCTGTAGAAATTAATGAATAGTAGTTAGAAAATAAATACAAACACAATTGCATCACATAAGCAATAAATACAAATAGGGGTCTCTGTGGCTAAGTGGTTACGCCCTTTGCCTTGTGAGTCGAAGGTCATGGGTTTGGATCGTTGCTGGAGCTATGGAATTGTGCTTTGTGATATACTCTCAGCAGCTGGTGTGCCATTTCTGTGGAGAGGAACCGGATATGGGGTCAAATCTGGTGCAATGAAGTCAATCCTTCGGCTTTAAAACCCATTTAAATGAATACAAATAAAACTTGCTAAATCTCTTAATCGATGAACATTGGCAGGGGGTGCTAACGTTGAATAACCAGATTATGTACTATTGCATTTTACAGTTCAAATACGGTATATAGTTTGATACTGAAGATCACTAAATGCAAAAATGCTATCAATTTGACTATGCACTTTACGGTTGATATAAAAACCAGGATAAACAGTGGATATTGAAGTTCTTAAAAATGATCTACGCCCGTCTGACCAGCGTGCTCGTAGTGAGTTGGACAACGGGTGACTATCCTCTGTGTGTCGGGTTCAATTCGCGGATGGCAGAAAAAGCCAGGATTTCCCAGATTTACGGTGTTCGTGGCACCGAACCGAAGAGCAGAAAAGCTCAAGTGCGGGGGAGGATGATCTGCGGCCGTCACTATGATATGTATGTGCTCAATATTTGGTATGTATGTACACTCATGGGCCCTTTGCATTGTTACAATAGTATTTGGTGAGATCCCTTACCGTTTTGATATCATCTTTTGAAAACATAACATATTTTGCGCCAAATTTTTGGACTTATCGACTGCTACATGAAAATAAACTTGTTTTCCAAATGCTTTTGGGACAATGTAACTAATGCAATGAAGAATAAGTGTACAAAATTTCATTATAATCTAACAAACAGTTTTTGAGAAAAATGTAAATAAAGTATAAAAACTGGATAAATGAGAAAACGAATTAATTTTTGTTTTTTTTTATTACAAAATGAACATTTCTGAATCTTTTTATAATTACGCCCAACAAAGTTTCTCATAGTTCTAGACAGTTATAACAATCCTGCTGCATATGCAGCTCCTTCCTCCAGGACTTGCAGTTCCTCCTGTCTCTTCAGTTTAGCTGCTCGGGCAGTGTCGCATCTCTTAGTTTGCTAGTCCTTTTTGTACCTCAAGCTATTCTTAATTCTCTTCTGCAAAGTATTGATGTGTAGCGAAGCTAATGATGTGCCACAGCTCTTTTGCAGCCTCCACCATATCATGTGAAATTGTTGCCACAGTTTGGAGTATGGTCTGCATTCCATGCTTCAATGCTGGTTTGTCTCTGGAAAGGGTCTTGCCAGTGGTTTAACACACCTGACAATTTGTGGACATAACATGCCACATGCATAGGAAAGTCCTGTAAGAACATCCACTGCACAACCAACTCCAATGTATGGCCTCTAGTAAGCCAAGTGCCATCAAAGCTGATACTAATATCTACTTCATTGTCATGTAGAGTGATGCCCGAATGCTGTGCATGAACTTGATAAATATAATTTACGGTTTGAGAGAAAACCCTGCCCTCCAGTGCTGTGCATGAACTTGATAAATATAATTTACGGTTTGAGAGAAAACCCTGCCCTCCAGATCTTCTAACTTTGAATATAATTTGTTCGCTTTGTTGTAAAATGTTTTGTGATGAAGGCATTGCAGGTTCATATATTTCTCAATGTGTGAATCCCAGTCTTGCCAGTGGTTTCACACATCTGACAATATGTGGACATAACATGTACATCTATGCAAAGTCCTGTAAGAACATCCACTGCACAACCAACTCCAACGTATGGCCTCTAGTAAGCCAAGTGCCATGAAAGCTGATACTAATATCTACTTCATTGTCATGTATGTGATGCCTGAATGCTGTGCATGAACCCCACTCATTGACGAGATTGAGAGAGATAGGTGTCAATATTGGTGCAGCCGAAAAGAACAACATACTAAATATGCAAAGAGATTGATTAATCAACATCGAACTGGCGTGTGAGGCCGCTGCTGGATTTGTTGAGGCGGAGATCAGAGCACCTATAGACATGTCCGGAGTGCTATGATGATAGTCCTCATATAACTGATATTTCTATAAAATTATTGAACGTTGTTGCACCCATTCCACAAACTAGTGCAGAATAAACAAACAACACTTTGTTGATGGCAAAAGATCTATCCCCATCATTACTTCTTGCAGCTATGCACCTTCCACAAACTATTTCTTCACAACAAACGCAGTAAACTTCTGCATGCACAGCTAATCCTGACCTCCTTGCAATCCGTTTTCAAAAAAAGACGTATTTTTACATACTGGACTTCATCATGCATGAATATGATTGCATGAAATTCATAAAAATCAATTACTGCGCTGTGTTCCACTTTTTTTAATCCATTGTCATCAATAGAAACATACCTGATGTTAGAGGTGGTTATATATTCATGTGCTTTTTTAAAACTGACTTCGGGTCTTTTCTGCTAGTAAAGAGTCACTTCCAAAACTTTGAGAACACGATGACAATGGTATAGAATCACTCACTGTCAAAAACTCAGTGACATTACACTAAGCACTGGCGCATGCTGTTCAGTTGGGTTGCATTCAGAATTTTCTGTAATGTTTACAACGTTCTGGTACACTTTTCACTGCTTACGAGCATTTGCTAGTTGTAGACATCGTGATTTCTTATGTTGGGTGGAGGGTAAGTTTCATGGCACGATGCATTTTTCAATTTGAAGCATCGAGCAGTCACTATCGTAAACAATCGGTCATCTTGGAAAATCGGCTACCCACGTGACCAGTTCAGCCAACGGGAATCGTGCATTGTTTATGCTAATGCAAAGGTCAAGCTTACACCCATATATGGAAGTTCCCGGAAGATTGTTGACGTGATTAAACTAGCCAAACAATGCAGGGGAGATAATGACGATTACAACAGTGTATGATACATAAAGTTATCTCTTTGTGTAAATACTGTTGCTAGGGTTTGAAAAACGCAGATTTCATTACCATTTTCCAATAAATAAACAATTTGACACCTAGGGTTAGTTCAGCAAAATATGAATATTGCATTAAAATAACATTTTGTTAACAAAAGCAAGTGCCGAATCTTATATAAGACATACTAAGGTGTGTAAAAATGAACTTTTCCAAAAATAGTCGACCTGACCCGTTTGCTATTCCTTTTCTTTTTTTTCGTCCGCTTTCAACTCAGACGAGTTCCATCTCTGAAACTGATTTTTGCGTGAAAATCTGTTTTTTTCAATTTCTTACAATGGCAGCAGCGTGCACATTGTAAATTACTTTACACTGGCAGCCGTGTGCTCAATGTACTCGTAATTAGTATTCCTCGCCATACAGGCAGATTTTCTCCGACTTCAGAGGTACTCACGTTATCGTCCTGAGTAAGACCAGGGACTCGAACAAATGCCGGACAGTAGGTTCGAACCCGAGCTATGAGGCGTCTCACAGCTAGCAGGCCGAGCTACTATCAACTACTCTAGGCAGTCCCCCCGCTATTCCTTATTGCTGCACATAACCTTAATATACTTAACATGTAATGAGTGCAATTGTGACCGGCAACAATTAATGGTCATTAGTGATTACTGCAGTACATTTTCAAAAAGGATTTTTGTACTTGCTACATATGCCAGTAGATTGTAAATGTTAACTCTTTCCACGCTTTAAGCAGCACACTGCGTCACAGCGACTTCTATTCCACGCTTTAAGCCGCACACTGCGCCATCAAGATGTTTCGTTCATACAAGTCTTTCTAGTTTTAATTCTACTAATTTTAGTTTTTAATAGTATTCTTCCGGTTCCTTCACTTTAATAGCATCACTTTCTCTTTCGATTTCATCGTTCATTCACCCACGTTTCGATTTGTTTCAAGTTTATTTGTTGTTGCTACAGGCGCAGTATTTGTAAACAGTTCAATGTGGGACCAGGCCTTTCAGGTAATAAGCGTCCCATGCGTGTATCAGGCAAGCAGGCGCTGATTTTTATAGAAAAATGCATGGACATTTCAGATTATAGTAGTATTATAAGTAGTATTAGTAATGATTCCGATCCAGAATATAACGATGTGAATCAGGCAGACGATCATCATAATATAATGGCTATCAAAGCCCAACAGGAGCTTGATGTCAACTTTTCATCATATCTTCATTTCTATTGGGTATTGTCATAAAATTTTGCCTGGACTTCACAAATTGGATTACAAAATGATTTCTAGAAGCACATAAGGATACATTTTGAAGATGCTGTTATAATGTCACGTAAGTGTTGCATTTGTCACTAACAATTTATAATTTTTCTATTTATGTTGTCATATTTGCCCCAGTTTCTTCTAAAATATTCCATGTATTGCTATTTAACCTTGTTATTCTAATAGGTTGTCAAGTTTTCTTCAAATTAGTATATGATAAGATATATATATGTTTATTTATTGATGAGTAGTTATGATTTGAAAAAATAACCTATTGCATTTTTGTCTCCTTAAATTAAATGTGTACAGCTGAGGAAATAACTGGACGCGTAAAGAGTTAACCCTCCATGGAGGGCAAACCTAATTATGCGGCGGGGCGCGTAAATTATATACAATACAGGGGATTTGCTAGTTGAAATTATAATAGGGGTTTTTTTTGTACATCAGGTGGTGGTGGTGCTACATGGATTGATAGGTAACGTGCAAGGACAGGAATAAAGGGGCAAAAAGGCAGTCTAGACAGAGAACTAGAAAAAAGATGGGAAATGTTCTCAACTGCAAGAAATTTACAAAATAAGACAAGTAGCATAATTAAAAACAAACACCTCTTCACTCACCACTGCTTTTCCATTCACAGATGATACTCTCTTATCAATTCCAGCTGTGCCATCATTCCCAAGAAATTCATCCTCATTGCCTGAATGTTTTAAATATATAATTTCATTCATATGTATACTTTCAATGATGCCCTTAACCATACCACAAAATCACAGAAAAAAATACTTTTATATATTGCAAAATGTTACTTTTTTTTATAATTCACCTGCTATGAATGCCTGATATATCGCCCCTTACTGATTTTTGTGTGAAGGTGTGCTTTCCTTATCACCAGTGTTCGTCATTCATGTGATTCTTACGACTTCAAAGGTACTGGTAATTTAGATACCCACATAAAAAGCACATGATCGCTATCACAGAGTATTATCAACTTTGCTATCGGATACCCCATTTTGTTGTCTTAAATCTGTAGATCCACAAGTTTCAAACATTCTTTCACTGTTGGTATTTACTATTTAAAGATATAAATAATTGTGGCAAATAAATGTTATTAAGAAAATGCCATTCAGAATTGAAACCAAGTGTTTTCACTACAACTTACCATCAAGCAGGACATCAAATTGGAAAGTATTTGGATCTTTTCCTTCCTCTACAAGAGCCTGTTGAGATAAACGGTTCATGTCATGATCGAATGTAATAATTATCCAAGTAACGGTAAAAATACATTTTTAAAAGCTGAAATAACGAATGTGAATAGAATGAAAACTATGAAGTCTAGATATTAAAAAATATGAAATGGTTATAATACAAATTTCAGATGAAGGTGGCAACAATTTTATAATGTGAGCACCTCTATGATGAGAATTAAACCAACATAACTAACATACTGAAGTGAAACTAAATCTGAGCAAATTCAACAAACATACTTCTATGTTCACTCCCGTTTCTCTCTATAGCCTGTCCTGCCCCTAAGGGACAGCAAACAATGCACATCATTCTCTATTCTTGGCTGTACTCTGTATTGTGTTCCAGTTGTGATTAATTTCAGTTTGTTTTACTTTTCTCCTCCAGGTCATTTGTCTTTCGTGATTTTGTTTACCCTCTTATGTTAATTTCAGTGCAGTTTTTGTAAGTTAGTCTCCATGTGCATCCCATGTCGGTTACATCTTCAGCCTATCTTTTTGGATTCTTCTTCTTCTTCTTTGCGTTCGTTCTTACGACCAATTTTAATCACTCTTTGTGATATGTTTGATCTTTGCCAAGAACGTGTATACGTTGCACATTGGTTTGTAGGCCCCTAAACGCATAGACTTCTACACGTTTAGGACACATGCATCTGATTTCAGCCAAACCTCCTTAGTTGCCTCTTACAACATGCATGGCAGGTAACAGTGGTTCTATTCTTTACACCCCAAATTTGGGCCCGGTGACCACTGGCGCTATCTTTGGATGATGGTGCTCATTCTCTTGCTCAGTGTTCTTGGTTAGAGCTAGTGTTTGGTCTACACACATTAAGATCTTTCGCAGACAAGTTGTATGGAAAGTGGAGTTTGGACATGTTTTATTTAGCAGCATTCTGATCCATATAGTAACTTGATAGCACACAGCTGCGGTATATATTAATTTTGCTTCTGATTTCCATACCAAGAGTAATAAATACACTTTGTGACTAACTAGTCTGCTTTTAATGTCTGATCCAGCTCCCCCTTCGCGGCTGATAACACTTCCAAGATATGTGAAAGCAGTTGTATTTGAAAGGAATTTTTCTTCTAGTTTTACACTGGTGCTTGGGTGGTCATATTCAGTCATATATTGTTTTCTTCTGATTGATTTTCAGCCCAAAAATATGATTAAACTGGTTACGGCTGTTAATATCTGCAAAACATAGGTTTGGGGTGGATGTGAGAGTCCATCTCTCTCTGATTGTTCTTTTCTGACATTTTCATCATTCTTATTGTGATATATAAACAGCCTTTACCAAGAACATATTTTTACGTTACATCATTCAGCGCCATTTGGGGCTCTAGTGCTTATCCTTTGGCAATATGTCCGGTTTCAGCCAGCGTTTACTGGTTCGCTCTCCATCAGCCTTTGACTGTCCCCAGCCGACCTGCAAGGTAGCAGGTTAAGAGTATCTGATACCTCCTGCTGTTTCTTCAGTTGTGACTTCAAACACTATATAATCACCACTTGTTAACCACTCTGTGTGATTTGTATGTGATCTGAGCCTAAGATCAATTGTAAGCTGTGCCAGTTATGCGCCTGCAAGTATGCCAGCGCATCAAATTCCTGCTATGAGCTTTTTATTTACTAGGGTAGCTTCTCTAGGTCATACATCAGTCGCCTAAGGTAGCAGTGGTACTAGTCTTTGCTTCCCCTGTGGAAGCCACGGCACCACACAGGCGAGTTGTGATACAAAATCTAAGCAAATTCAACAAGTACTAACAAACAATATATGTCTATGTTCACTCCTGTAAACAAAAGATATAAATCATGAGAGCTACTTGAATTTTTGCATTTTGTTTCTCACTTCCTGGCCTGTGGTAGTCTCCAGATCAGCATCAGCCAGTGGCTCCACTTTGACAGTTTGTTATATTCCACTTACGTTAACTAAAGTTCTCTATCCAGCACCTTTTATTTACCTTTGTTCACTCTCATTACCTTCATTTGTGACTATCATTTCCTGTCCTATATGCTGTGATAAGTGCTTACACCTGTTGTCAAATTAGTAATTGTTATCGCCCAAATTTGGGTGTAAAGAATAGAACCACTGTTACCTGCCCTGCATGTCGTAAGAGGCGAGTAAGGAGGTTTGACTGAAATTGAATGCATGTGTCCTAAATGTGTAGAAGTCTATGCATGTAAGGGCCTACCAAACCAAAGTGCAACATATACACGTTCTTGGCAAAGATCAAACATATCACAAAGAGTGATTAAAATTGGTTGTAAAGAATGAACACAAAGAAGGAGTCATTGTTATTTCTGGGCCACACAGCAGAACTCGGTGGAGGGGGTCTCTGTGGCCAAGACCATGCGTTCCTAAGGTGGTTGGTTTTAATCTGGGCAGCGCAGCTCTGTTCGCAAGTGTTTTTTCCATACCCCTATGAATTTTTGGCCGGAGCTACAGAGTTTGCAATACTCTCGACAAGTGGTACGCCATTTCTTTTGAGAGGGACAGAGCCATATTGGGTGAAATTAAGTCAATCCTTCGGTGTTAGACCCTTTTCTTTTCTTTTAGACAACATAACTGCTTTAACATCGGAAAGCATTTTTTTTTCTAGATTTGATTACTAGACTTCCAATTTAATTTACCAGTAGTGCTATGATACTATGATGAAATAGAAAACGTTTGTAACCTATTCTGAAATCTCTATCTGTTCCTCCCTCTCTGTATTGCTGTGATTGCTACTCGTGTATATTTATCTACCTCATACAGTGGGGTTTCAGTAGTTTCACATAGGGAGATCTGGTTGTAGTTAATTCTCATCTTTGTCTTCCCCCTATCAGATCATGCCCAATGAATGTTTAGCTCGTAGTTCTTGTAATCTCAGATCAACTTCAAGTGTTCAGCTTATCGTGCATCTGGTTACTTGCATGCATGGGACAGAAGGGTTATATAATATATAACGATAGTCTCGCCGCTGGTACTGTCCGTAAATATCGCGAATTATAAAAAACCGTTATACGTAATACTTTACAAGGAAGATTATACGGGACAGTTTTAGACAAAATAACCGACATAAAGTGTAATCTCCAGCATTTAACAAGAGTTAGAAGACTGCTATAAGAAAATAGCAAACTGTTGTTTATATACTATCAGCAGTAACAGGATAATTATGGCGGGTCGCATCTAGTGTGGGTGTTCTAAACCCATCATAATGGCTGACGTTGGAAGTTTCAAACGGCATGGGACGTTCCATGAAACAACACACTACCGTTGTTAAACGCGTGGAAATGACATGTACAAATTTATAAATATTCTTACCTTTTTAAGTCTCTCAGCAAGCACTGTCTTCGTGCCTATCTTGTCAAGCTTTCTTCTCTCAAGTTCTGCATTAATATCAGTTATACGTAAATCGGAGATAACCTTCTTCACTACAGTTGCCATCTTGGTTTGCTAGCCGTGCGCAATATGTCCGACTTCTACAATGCCCGTATGTAGGTCGCCAAGTGGACAGCAACCAAATTAAACTATCCCAGATACGTTACTACCAAAGATAGCATGATTTCACTCTCACAACTGAAAGCCTACTACAACATTTCAATCGATTAGACCGGCTACGACCAAGGATACTACAGAATTGTAACTGTCAATGTCGTTTTGCACTTGTAAACATATTCATTTCATATTTTGAGAATACGTGTTAAACTATCAGTGAGTTCCACTGATGTGTTATTTTGACTTGAAGGAGAGCAATGACGAACAAGTTTGTAACAACCCATCATCATCATCATCAGGTGCCGTCTCCACATCGAAGGTTGGCTGCAATGAATCTCCAGCATCCTCTGTCTTTCGCCCTTGTGTTGCACACTGCCAGACTGTAACCTGTCCATTTCTTAAAGTTTCCTCCCACTTATCTCTCGGTCTTCCTCTTGCTCTTCCTCCCTCAACTTCCCCTCTAGTAAATGTTTTATCATGGTGTCATGCCTTTTATGTGCCCAAAATACTTTACTTGTCTGAATTTTATTTCTCTTAATAATTGTTTCTTCATGCCTAGTTTTCCTAAAACTTGTTTGTTTTTCTGTCCATGAAACTCTGCTTATTCTTCTATATACCCACATCTCAAATGCATCAATTCTGTCTTCTAACTGCTTGTTCATTGTCCATGTTTCGAGCCATACATTAATATAGGATATATATAGCATTTGATCATTCTAATTTTTAGCCTGTTTGTGATTTG
Source organism: Arion vulgaris (assembly GCA_020796225.1). NCBI lineage: Eukaryota > Metazoa > Mollusca > Gastropoda > Stylommatophora > Arionidae > Arion > Arion vulgaris. The sequence goes on from CM036767.1 coordinate 26,707,976, forward strand.
TTTGGATGTCAGTAACTTTCTCATACTATTGAAATTATCCTTGGCCATTCCTATTCTCTTTTAATTTCAGTTATACATCTGCCATCATCTGTTATCATCTGAACGAGATAGGAGTAGCTTTTTACTTGATGTAGTAATTCTCCGTGTATTTTTATATTCATTTTAGGTTTTCCATTTCCTTGTTGATTACCATAGTTTTTGTTTTCTGTTTGTTAATGTCTAATCCATATTCCTTGCTAGTTCTGTCCAATTGGTCCACTAATTCTTGTAGATCTTGTTCATTTTCTGCTACCAATACTGTGTCATCTGCATATCTTAAGTTATTTATTATTTTTCCATTGATCTTGAGTCCTGGCTTTCCCCTCTAGTTGTTTGAAGATTTTCTCTGTGTAGATGTTAAATAGGCTTGGTGACAGTATGCATCCTTGTCTCACTCCTCTTTTATGTCTATGTATGGAGAGTAGCTATTTTCATATTTTATTATTGCTGTCTGTTCCCAGTATATGTTACTTATTAGTCTGATATCATCCCCATCTAGGCCTATTTCTTGTAGACATATGATTAGCTTTTCATGTTGGACTCTGTCAAAAGCTTTGCTATAATCGATGAAACACAAGTAGATACTTTTTGCACTTCTATATACTTGTCAGCGAGTAGTCTTATACAAAGTATTGCCTCTCTTGTTCCTCTGTTCTTTCTAAAGCCAACCCATACACTGCAAATATCTTCTTCATTTGTTATTGTTTGTAATGTAGGGGATTACTAAAGTCTGCCGAGGACGCCCCTTACCTAAGGACGTACCTTGTTTTGGTTATATCAGTTTTGTGTAGACCAACAAACATAAACATACGTTTTGTGTAAATATATTGACAGTCGATAGAAACAAACTATGTGATTGTCTAAAAAAATATGGAATCAGCAAACATCTCATCAAGGTCTGCAAGAGTTTATACATTCATCTCAGGAGTTAGACAGGGATGTGTGCTCTCCCCACTGCTGTTTATAGCATACATAGACAACATAAGTAGAGAAGCAGGAATAGAAGAAGAAAATAATATTTCAGAACTTTTATTTGCAGATGACCAAGTACTGATTGCAGAAAACGAAGAATCTCTCCAGAACCATTTGAGCTTAGTTAACATCAAGAGTGAGGAGTAAAACATGAAAATAAATATAATAAAGACAGAGACAATGGCAATAAGTAGACAACGAAAAAACTTTACAATAAAACTCCAGAACATAGAAATAAAACAAACAATTTAAGCCAAATACTTAGGAGCAATTTTCACAGCAGATGGAAGTATCGATAGCGAAATCAGCAATCGTTGCACAAAAGCTAATCAGGTACTGGGGCATTTAACACCACTGTTGTCACATAAAGAGATACCGCTAAAAACTAAAGCAAATCTCATAAGAACGATTTTCTGGCCAACACTATGTTACCAGTGTCATGGCCAATAACAGCAGCTAATGAGCAGGAAAATCATAACGACAGAGATGAGGTGTCTTAGAATAGCTGCAGGTGTGACAATAAGTGACAAATGAAGAAATCAGAAGGAGACTGGATGTGAAACCAGTCATGCAATTCATAAAAGAACAACAAATTAAATGGTTTGGACACCTGACAAGAATGCCCTGGTATCGCCTTCCACAGAGAGCCACACAGAAAAAGTATAATGAGTACAAAGTAAGAGAAAGACCACGCAAAGATGGAGCGACGGCATCAAGAACAGCCTTACGAAAATGAATATCAGCTTACAAAGTGCCTTAAAACACGCACAGACAAGATGACTTAACCCCCTATATAAAGAAGTAAATGGTGGAAGAGAAAAAGAACAAACATAAAAAAATTAGAATTAACTTCTTTCTGAGATTCTAATAAAATGGTTACTTCTTATTTTCCACTATCAGAACCACTTATATATCGTAGCTCGGGGATGGGAGGGGGCAAAGGTCCAATTCTAGGGACAACGATGGGCCAGGATTAGTGAGCTCTCACTAATCAAGATCCTACCCCATCTCCACGTGGTGACCCTGGAGCCAGACCAACGACCCTGTCTGGCTAAGCGGGTAGGGATCGATTGAGAGCTAAAGGTAGTGGTAGTAGTGCAAGCACAGAAACGTAACTGGTCGAAAACCCTGAACAGAATGCCCGCACCTCCTGATTGATGACCGACGAAAATCTGCTCAAATCCACGGAGAATGCAAGACATAGCAGCGTACGAGGTCTGAGAACGATTCTCCCGAAGACAATGGCCGCACTAAAATTGCCAGTTGTGGGGCAAAAATACATGAGAAAGATGTGTAACGAGTCAACGGTCGCACCGCAATTGCCAGCCCTGGGCAAGTATCTTTCTCTCTCTCGCGATCCCGGCATAGACTGATGAACCAACTTTTTTTCATGAAATTTACTGTGTTTTTAAGGGACTCCGTTCCTCCGTACAGCTTTTCCGTACAGCTCTGTGTTTTGAGGCCAGGTTTCTTTTCTTATACCTGCTATCAGTTGACAATCTTGCAGAACGTGTTCTGCCGTCATGTCCGCCTTTTTGCAGGGGCACAGGCTAGTTGTGCCAATTTTAAATTTGTGAAACATGTGGGCGCGGAGTTTGTTGTGGCCGGTACGGAAGCGAAGTATGGCAACTTGTTCACTACGACGCCCGAGTGGTTATCGGGGCCCAAATTTGGGGTGTAAAGAATAGAACCACTGTTACCTGCCACGCATGTCGTAAGAGGCGACTAAGGAGGATTGGCTGAAATCGGATGTACATGTCCTAAACGTGTAGAAATATATGCGTTTAGGGCCTACCAAACCAATGTGCAACGTATACACGTTCTTGGCAAAGATCAAACATATCACAAAGAGTGATTAAAATGGGTCGTAAAGAACGAACGCGAAGAAGAAGAAAGAAGAAGAAGTTCACTACGAGACAGACCGTAATATCCGTCGCTGTTGTTGTGGTGAGGATGATCTTTGTCCATTTGTCTCTATAGTGCCAGCCGATGGTTGTTCTGGCTTCCTCATAACTGACCTCGAGATTAGTTTGAGATAGTCGCCCGTCTTCTTTAGCTAGTTTGTCGACTTTTTCGTTTCCGCTTAAATTACAGTGTGATTGTATCCACTGAATGACGGTGCGTTTGATAGAGCGCGCTAGTTCATCGAGGGTCGCTTTGAGCTCATTCAGCTCTGTTTTGCCTACGCCTTTGAGTGCCGTGATGACCGATAGAGCATCAGTGAATATCACGACTTTGTTGCGAGAGGTGCCTCTTCTCTCTAGGATCATTTCGGCCGCTGTTATTATTGCCTCTGCCCTGTAGTTATTTGAGTATTTGCCTGTGGCAATCGCTTTTGTGACCATCACTTTCTTTGAGAGTTTAAGCACTATTCCTCCTTCACCGTCGCTGATTGCGTTCCTAACCGATCCGTTAGTATAGACGTATAACCACTTATTTTCGGGGTACTCTGTCTCTATGTATTTTTCCGTGGCCGCTCTTCTTTCGACGTTTTCTTGCTGGCCTTTTTTCAGTATGCCTGGGATTGATTTCCTTAGTTCCGGCATTTTGATTTTCCACGGCGGGCACTTATCGGTTGCCGGGATCGATTTGGCGTTGCAGTTTGCTAGGACCGGATGGTCTGCGATCAGTGCTTTCGCGTTTTTTTGCGAAGCTGGTCCTATGTATTCTGCCCCTTCCGAATCCGTTCATTCTTTCGTACATAGGGTGAGAATCGAGCCGTTTACGTTTTTCCGCCAACACCAAGACTTTTCTGTCCTTCGATCTGTCGTTGGTTGGAGGCCTGTGATTGTTTCCATTGCCTTGATGGGCGTGGACTTCATAGCTCCTGTGATAATGCGCATTGCACGGTTCTGGCTATTGCTCACTTTGGCGAATTGTTTATTGGATGCACTACTCCACGCTTCAATGCAGTACTCCAGGACCGGTCGCACTCTTCCAGAGTAGAGTGTTTTGAGGACTCTGGTGTTTGCTCCCCACGTGGAGCATGCGAGTTTGCGCAGATGCTGCTTTGCCGAGTTGGAGGACGGAGACCGTCGGTAGCAAAAAAAAGCCCTTTCAAGGCATGGGGCCCGGCACTCGTCCTGCCGACGGATCTCCACAGGCGTAGCACCATATCGATATTCTAAATTAGACATATTCATGAACAAATTTGGTCCATGCAGCCTTAGTATGGGTAGCTACGTCACAACTTTCAGTGCCAATTGAAGCTCAGTTGCTTGTCTTTCGGCCGTGTGTCCAATTTCAACCAACGTTTACTTGGTTCGCTCTCCGTTAGCCGTTGACTGTCCCCAGCCAGAACCCACAAGGCAGCAGGCTGCTATTTTCTTTCAGGGCAGCGACCCTTAGACGACCTGCCCTCCCGGGCTGATGAGTGTCATCTGCCCAGTACTACCTGTTTTGTTCATGGATTGCTTGGTTTGCCTACCGTCCAGTTTTGTTGCGGTTTACTCCGCTAGTCTTTGATTGTCCCCAACCAAAAGTTTCGTAAGGCGCTAGAACGTAACTTTAGGTTTTTCGCTCGGCCAACTTTACCCAGTATCATAGTCTGAGCTTGGCCACATATACGGAGTTTTATCGCAATCTTCCCTTGTGCCACCGTCACCTCATTAACCACATTTGCCGTGCATTGGGAGTGCCACGAAACGCTGTTCATTTTGCGCTCATGGCTCCGAGTTTCGCAGCTCAGAATGCACCTCTTATCCCTTTGCTTTGCAGCCTTTCACATCTGCTGGGAGGCTGATACGACCAACATGTTCACACATCTGCCGTTTCATGTACCGTGCCTCAGGGCTGCTCTAACACTCAGTTTGACTCGTGCCTATGGCACCGAGTTTCACTTCTTGTCTCGGCTTTCTTGGGATGCACATCTCCCTTAAATTCGGTCATTTACTCCGGGGAGTTGGTGTTTTGTTCACGGACTGATTTAATGAGCCATTTTCGATATACGGACACACACACACCACCAGTAAGACCGCGTGAGCGAGCGAGTCTTAATAGCAGACGCTACCTTGTCCCTTATTCGCTGGGAGCCTCGTTTGCTTCGTAGCGTGAAGAAGCGGAGAGCCACTCTCAGCCGTTAGAGACTATGCACGCAATTGGTTATCGACACTGGGGAACCGCGCTCGCTTACTGGCTCGCTCGTCCGGTTATTTTCAAAACGAGGAGGCGCAGTTTGCAGACGCCCACCCCAGTTCACGGACGTTCGTACTCTGTTGTTTCATAGTTCTTTTTTACATTTGGGCATATTTTAGTGGTGTTCGGCCAGGAAATGTGTGTGTTGTTCAAGGATTTCTGGCCCATTGGTTTTCCGTGTTTGCGCTTCCACCACTATTTCCTAATCCGGATTGACCTCATATAGTCAGAAGGGCGCATAGTGTGAACATGCTCATAGGCGTAGATTATAAAGCCCAAATATACGGCAAAAATTATCGTTAAAGAGCAATGAACACACGAAGCAGCCGACAAGTGACCGACCCACTGGCTAGTCCTAGAAGGGTTGTTAATGTTCCTAAACCGGAGCGGCCACGCTCAGTCAGACAAATTTGCAAAGTAGTAAATGCTCTTTGGCGTCGATCGAAGACAACATATACGGCATTAAAAAGATCATTAATACTTCCGCTGCCACCTACGACAAAAGTCGGCGAAGTACCAACTCCCTTTCACTACCGCCGACGACTTTTGTTGGCGGACATGTGCCGTCGACGATGTCTTTTTAAACGGGGAGTATCGCTTGCCAAAAACTGGGTTCCGTGACGTACTACTTCCGTATTGTTCCGACGAGCTCTCCAAAATGGCGGATCTAACATACACGCTGTAAACGTCGGTATAAGTCCGATTTTGTTTCGATTTTTCGTAAGTAAACAAAAATTTTCAAAATGGACGTCGTAGCTGGTGAATAGTGATGTCCAAAATGACTCTTTTTCTGACTTTTTAGCCAGTGATAGTGTTAAAACGAACTCTGAATGTGATATGAATTTGAACTGTGATTCACGTGACGATGTTTATAGATCGATAGCAGACATTTCCTGGGGTACAAGAGTAGATGACGGACACCCAACGCGAAAACGACGGAATATCGTACTGTGGATAGGTATGGGGATATCAGTTACTACAATAGCTTGTGGATTATAAAGAATAGATTCCACATATAGACAGGTTAGTAGCTCATTAATATATGAACACTATTCCGTAGTTTAAAAGTCCTAAGTTTATTAGTTTATTTTTACGATTTTTGAAATTGTCACTCTGAAAACTGATCATACCGAAAAATAGCGTGGCACTGGGCCAGACTTTGTTGAAAAATGCGTGGCAGCGAAAGTGTTAAAGAGTGCTCATCATAGAATGCCAAAGGAACGCTGCGCTTAGTCAAAAAGGTTGCAACGTACAAAAGGCTCTTTAGCGTAGATCCAAGCCCAAATATACGGCGACAAACGGATCATTAAAGAGAAAGGTACTCACGATGTCTGGAAGATGTTTGACTGCCCGGTATGGTAGAATTGAACATTTCCAAAGGCCGAAAACGCGGAAAAGCACTGAATGCGCTTGTCATACGCTTGTAGGGGTTTAACGGTGGCGCAACGTTCTAACCATTCTTGGCAAAGGCTTTTCATATATCACAATAAGAATGATCAAAATGGCGAGAAGAACGAACGAAACCCCCACAAAAATATATATATATATCGTAGCCCTTCAGGAGACACCGCTTGGTGATAGTGACGTACTGAAGATAAATGTTTTCAGTTTTTATAATAGACGACACATTGGGCAGGCAGCTCTTGTACACTACAACATTGAGGCACAATGTCCTCTTGAAATTGTGTGACGAGTTGCAACTTCAAACAGTTGGGATCCATACTGGTCTTATTTTCTATACACCTGTTTTACCTCACATCATCTGGATAATAAGGTATTTCTAGACAGGGCCGTGCGGTGTATTTTCTCAGTATCTTCTTCTTCTTCTTTCGTTCGTTCTTGGCGGCTAATTTTATCATTCTTGCCTAATCTAATCTAATATATATATGTAAGACAAAGATTCAAGGTAATTGTATCTATATTTGTCTCAATTGTTTGGAGATATCTGGACATCCTACGGACTTGAAATTTGGCAAGAGGGTGGCTTTCATAGATAGGAAGGGGTAAAATATCAAACTAGACTAATTGTACGTTTCTATAAAGATATTCTAACTTAAACGATATGGTCGTGCACATAATTCGTCGATAAAAGCAAATAAAAGTTTTAACGACGTTCCCTGTCACGTAATACGCAGGGGTCATGTTGTTAATTTCCTGCAGACGTATTCAAATTTTAACACATCTGATAACTATTCGATAATTTTTATACTCAGTTCAATTATTGAATTTGCCAATTGTAGGTATTGAAGTATTCCCATTTGACAATTAGAAAACATATTGTTATTAATGAAAAAGCAGCCGATTTTGATGTTACAGACCCACAGCTGTAGCAAAATCATAGATACAGTTAGACAGTTTGACAGTAGACATACTTTCCTGTTAATTATGACGATCATGTGTACAATAAAGGGATGTTACTGATTAAAGACAAGCTGTATTCCCTAACACACAAAACTCTTGCAGATTTCGGATTTCCATCGCTCTCGCGCGATAAACAATTTTTGTTTGAAAGTGAATATTTACGGGAAACATCTTACAATGAAACAATGTCACAGAACTAATCAATTTTTTTTTAAACGAGAATGAACCAAGTCTGGTTAGTGACCAAAATATTGCCTACTTAAAAATCCTAGACAGGGATAATGATAACCAGGGACATATCTTTTACCAAGACGCTCCAGATGTTACAGGAAAAACATTCTTATTAAATTAGCTCTTGGTCAAATTGAGATCAACAAAACGAATAGCAAGTGCAGTATCCTCTTCTGGAATTGCAGCGACACTCTTGCAAGGCGGACGAACTGCTCACGCAGCATTTAAACCCCCATTCAATCTGGCATGCACAGAAAGCCGTACTTGCAATATCAAGAAAGGTACAGCTGTGTCCAAAGTATTATGTGATTCCTCTGTTATTATCTGGGATAAATGCACAATGTCTGACATAGGTGCTATTGAAGCTTTAGATATGACTCTTCGTGATCTAAGGAACAGTAATAAGATTATGGGAGGTGTCACTGTCGTGCTTTCTGGTGATTTTCGACAAACACTACCTGTGATTCAGAGAGGCACGAGAGCTGATGAAGTTCAAGCTTCCATAAAGTGTTCGCCAATTTGGAGCAAAATTCAGAAATTAACATTGACCATAAACTTGAGGGTTTACCTTAATGGCGACGAGTCATGTGGCGAGTTTGCCAAAACATTATTAGATATAGATGAATGCAAAATACCTGAAGACAATGGAGAGATTAACATAAGCGGAATTGGTAGATTGGTAAATAGACTTGATGAATTAATCATCAATGTATTTCCAAGTGTAGGTCAGGTCAATCTGATGTCTGGGGTTAAAGGCGCATGGAGACAACGCCGCGCCGGTATTAGTGAAGCTGGAACTAATCTAGACCCTGCCCTCACCTCCTCGTGGTGACCCTAGAAACAGACAGTGTTTCCGGTCTGGCTAAGGGGGACAGGGATCAGGGAGAACTACAGATAATGGCAGTAGTGCAAGCACGGAAAAAAAGCAGACGTTGGCAGTTTTGGTAGACATGGAGAAGGCGTTCGACACAGTCTGGAAAGAGGGTCTCAAACTTCTACACCTCCGTAAAGAGGGAGAATGTACAGATGACTTGATAGATACCTAGAGAACAGAACAGCAAGGGTTCAAGTTCAGGGTACACAAGCATGAAGTCCAGGCTAGAGCAAGGAGTCCCCCCCAACTCTCTTTCTAATCTTTGTCAACGACATAGCTACATGTCTACCTAAGCGAGTACACTCAGCCATGTATGCCGACGATCTGGCAATATGGGCGAGAGAGAAGACAATGCAACAAATCGATTGCAAGATATGCTTACCAAACTGGAAATCTGATAAGAAACGTGGATCATGAGCATTAACGTTTCTAAAACCACATATACTGTGTTTTCGCAGAACAATCAGAATCACAAAATTAAGCTTAAAGTCAATGGGCAAGATCTTCCTGAAAGCAAAACCCAAACGTATCTGGGAGTCACACTAAATCAAAGGCTCACATGGTGCCCCCAAATAGAAAAAGCTAGTGTAAAGGCCAGACAGAGGCTCAGTTTGATGAGAAAACTGCAGGCTCCACGTGGGGAACAAACAGCAAAGTCCTCAGTACGCTTTACTTTGGAAGAGTACGACTGGTCCTGGAGTATGGTATTGCAGCATGGAGTAGTGCATCCAACAAGCAATTCGCCAAAGTGAGCAGCACTCAGAACCAAGCAGCATGCATTATCACCGGAGCCATGAAATCCACGCCCATCAACGCGCTGGAAACAATCACAGGCATCCAACCTATGTAAGACTGCAGAGACAAAAAGGTTATGCAACTGGCGGAGAAACTAAAGAGGCTCAACTCCCACCTTTGAGTGTCAGAATAAACGGATTACGAAGAGAGCGACTAAAGAGAACCAGCTTCGTAAAAAATGCAAAAGCACTGATCAAAGACCACCCGGTCCTAGCAAACTGGAAATGCAAAATGATACCGGCAACCGATAAGAGCCTGCCGCGTGAGACCAAAATGCCAAAATTAAGGGAAACAATCCCAGGATTCTAAAGAAGGGGCAGCAAGAGAACCGCGAAAGAAGAGCGGTCACAGAAAAATACATAGAGACCGAGTACCCCGAGAGTGCGTGGGCACACTTGTATACCGATGGATCGGCAAAGAACGCAATCAGCGATGGCGGAGGAGGAATAGTGCGTAAACTCTCAAAGAAAGTGACGATCACGAAGGCGATTGCCACAGGTAAGTTCTCAAACAATTACCGGGCAGTTCAATAAGAACAGCCGTTGAAATGTTCCTAGAGAGAATCGCCGCCTCACGCAACAATGTCGTGTTTTTTACCGATGCTCTCTCGGTCATCACCTTACTAAAAGGTATAGCCAAAACAGAGCTCAATGAGCTAAATAAAAGCGACCCTCGGTGTATTAGCGAACTCACTTAAACGCACAGTCATTCAGTGGATACCATCACACTGCAATATAAGCGGAAATGAAGCAGCGGACAAGCTAGCTAAAGAAGGGGGTCGACTACCGCAGACTGATCACGAGATCAGCTATGAGGAGGCCAAAACAACCATCGGTTGGCAGTACAAAGAAAAGTGGTCGAAAGACCACCCACAACGTGGTCATTTACTCGGGGGAGTTAGCATTAGTTCGCAGACGACTCGTACCCTGCTGTTTCTTACTTTTCGGCAATTTGGGCAAATTTTATCGGACATCGGCCAGGAGATGCGTGCATTGTTCGTAGACTTTGGACCTTCATTGCTTTTTCGTGCTTGCACTACTACCACTACCTGTAGCTCTCCCTCGATCTCTGCCCCCTTAGCCAGACCGGAACCAAAGTCTGTTACCAGGGTCTTGATTAGTGCCAGCTCACTAATCCTGGCGCAGCGTTATCCCCATGCGCCTTTGACCTCGATTGTGTCATACAATAGCAGACTTCAATATGTTTGCGAATGTTGATAAGTAAGTTTTCCTATGCCATGTGGAGCGCACTAAACCAATGCCTCTTTGTAGACAATATTGCAAGTTTTGCCTAAAGGAGCTAACATGAATAAATTGTCACTGTTACTAACTCTGGAGAAAGCAAGATAAAGCTGGACATGGGAAAAACATGAATCTCGTAAATCAATTCCAGCTACTTTGAAGGACTATCCCTGAACTTTGTTAATAGTCATTGCCAAACAGGGTTTCATTGGAAACTGCAGGCGCTTGAACTCAAAAGGGTAGTCAACTTGGAATAAGTGGTATGAATACGCATTGTCCTGCAGCGCAGCCAGTTAATATTATCGCCTCCACCACATTAGGTTTCAAGCTGCACACTCGCAGCCTGGTTCCATTACAAAGAGTGGGCGTTTAGATTTCGCAGCAACATTATTGGGGCCCTGATCTTGAGTTTTAGCCTGTGGGGTGGCAAGCCTGGTGGATTCAAGGAGTTCAGAAATTCTACTGGGAAATTATCAGCCACGTCTTCTTGCAACACATTGTCTATTGACTCGTAGATCTTATCTTGGGGTCAAAGGCGCAAGGAAGCGGCGCGCCAGGATTAGGGAGATGACTCTAATCCCATGATCTCACCTTTAAGTGGTGATCCTGTTAACAGACGGTAGTTCCGGTCTGGCTAAGAGGGCAGGTGCCGTGGAGAGCTACTCTGGGGCAAGTAGAGATGCAAAGGTAGTTATGCTTGGTGGAATCCGCTCGCAACACAGACGAGCCAACTCCCAGAGTGACTATTAATACTCGCCTCTCCCGGACGATGGGAAAAGCTAGAACGATACATGTGCAATCTCGCGGGGCGGAACTCGGAGCTCGCGAATTCTCTCTCTTGATGCACTTCTCTTGAGCCGATGAATATTCCGGGTGATGAGTGGGCTGCACGTTGGTACACATCAAAACCATCGAAGGGACATTGACCCACGTGTGGCGAAATTCTGACCCCGAGCATGCTCTCTTTAGCCGTCACTCTAGAGCCAATGAGTATGCCGGGAGTCGAGTTGAGCTACACGTGGGCATCATGGGGCGAACTCGGTTTTGCCCCCTCGAAGTCCGACAGCCCAGTGGGAATTGACGGAAATGGTGAGGTAGCGACCAGGGCAGAGCGTGTACGCACGCTGGCAAAGCCATAGTGGGCGTCATCGAGGGGCAGGCCGGCGCGGAAAGCGAGGCAAGCACTGCAGCGGCGAGCATGGCAGGCAAATGGGTGCGCGTCCCTCCCAAATGTACAGAACAACTGGAAAGCCCAGCAGAGGTAGAGCCAGTGCGCGCTTCCGCTTGCATGGAACTACTGCTGCCTTGTAGATTGATTGGGGACAATCAAAGTCAAGCGGAGCAAACCGTAAACAAACCTGAACGGGCGGCATACCAATGTGTACATTAAAACGACCGGTTTTCCTGAGCAGATTGCGCTCATAAGCCCGGGAGGGCAGGCCGTCTAATAGTTGCTTCCCTGAAAGGAAATGACAACCCCCTGCATTGTGGGTTCGGCTGTGGACAGCCTAAGGCTATCGGAAATCGTACCACAAACAAACGCTGGTTAAAATCGAACACCCCACCCAAGGATAAGCAACTATGCTCCAATAGGTGCTGAAGGCTGGTGCACGTACATTACGTTTTGCTGTTTGGCTGTTTATATATCATAATAAGAATGATAAAAATGGTATAAGAACGATTGCGAAAGAGAGAGAGAGATCTTATCTTCCTCTGGAATCTTACCAGCAGATCCTCATTTATTGCATATGCTGTTTCCTTCTTAGGTGTTAAGATGGCTCGCTCACATATCCACTGTTGAGAAATCAGATTGATCTGAACTACACTTGGAAATACATTGGTGATTAATTCTTCTTCTTCTTCAGCGATCTCTGGTCATGCGCTTAATTTACTGTGGACCACAAACGGGGCAGTCAGCTTCAGGTCTGTTAGGTTTCCCAAAGCTTAGTTTTCAGGTCGACTGGGTGTGGCCACATGTTGCTTCTCAGCTCACACAGAAGAGGACAGTCTTGCAGGATATGCTCTGGTGTCTGTTCCGCCTGCTGACACTGGCAGAGAGCTGTTTGACTTATTCCTAGTCTATATAAGTGTTTGTTGAGTCTGCAGTGTCCGGTGCGTAGTCGAAATATAATTACCTGGTCTGTTCTGCTTAGGTCTTTGAGGAGTCTTTTCCATAATCATATCCAGTGTTTGTCTTCCAGTCTACTGCAGATTTTATATATAACTCAATACGTAGTAAGCATTTTCATGTTATAGTTATGTTATGTTATGTTATGCGATCGACGTCATGGCACATTGGGCATTCATATTCGTGCTCTGTCCTCCGTTGCAGCAGCCATCCCAAAGTCCATTTGCTCACAGTACCCATGAGAAGTTGATTACTATATCTTCTCTCTCTACCACGAAGACGACACTGTCTGACATGTCCAAACTTAACACCTAATTCTCGAACTCGTTCCAGTGTCTGAGACCCGCCCATGTCACACAATTGAGAGCGTACCGCATTGATGATATCGGCTCTGTCCATGCTTCTGCCCACTTGAGTCGGGCACTGTTTGCAAGAGAGACACGCTCGTTACCCGCACTCCAGCATGTCCAGGCGTGTACAGCCAAGTCATTTTCTTGAGATGTGATCTCCGAATGCTGTTCACCCATTCCACCCGCATACTTCCAGATGCAATCAGTTGAAGCATACTCATCGAGTCTGATATGATGATCGTATGGGTAACCTGTTGCTCAGCCACCCATGACAGAGCCCTGGAGGCAGCGGTGATCTCCATAGTCATGCTCGATGTCGTTGTCTCAAAAGCCCCGCAGTCCTCATGAAGTGTGCGACCGTTTCGGTGTGCTGAGTAAGCCCACGATGATCTGGTGCCACGCTTGACAGAGCCATCGGTGTAGATAATGATATCACCTGGGTTGGAGTGCTGATCCACGAGTGCAAGAATTTCTGCATTGACGACGTCCGGGCCCATTCTCTACAGCGGCGTCCAAGTGTGCTGATAACCCTGGCGTAAGCAGTCATATCCTCTGATATAGGCGTCCATTCGTCACCGTGCCTCAGCTCATCTAGAGTACATACCTGTTTAATAATATCCTCTGCCTCGGCCATCCAGGATCGACCTCTCTTCAATCGCCTTCCTTGTTCTCATTTATGGATTTGTGCAGAGGATGATTTGTGTCCGCCGAAACTCTCAGATACGCTTTACCTGTGCGACTTTGTGTCTCGTGGCCATCGTTGGCAATCCAAGGACATAGCGCATTGCCTCACAAGAAGTGTCACGTGTGCAACCGAGTATAAGCCTCATCGCTTCATTTTGGATCCTTTCTAACTTATCCAGCGATGTTCTGCTTACTGTTAGAAGACCAAGGCCATAGTCCACCACGCTCAGCACTAGTCCCTGATAAAGAAAGAGTAGTAGGCGTTGCTCAATATCCGCCCCGCCATAACTTTGAGAGCGTTAGCCCTTTTCTTGCCTTTATGATTACGTTCTCAACATGGCTCTTAAATGACAGGCTTCTGTCAACTGTTATTCCCAAGATACTTTAGTGTTTCGGTTCTGTCTATGTCTTTGTTACACATGCTGACAACCGGGGTAGGTGTCTTTACTATGTGAGTGTTAAGAGAGAACCATGTCAGAGAGGCCTTTGCTGGGTTCACATTCGCTTCGAATTCATTGCACCAGACACCAATCCTATTCAGCTCACACTGTAATGCAGATGCGATCTCATTTCTGTCCTTGCCCATGCGATACACCAGAATATCATCGGCGTACGATATTGTTCTGCCTACTCCGACCCTTTGTGTGCTGGTTACCCGACGGTGTATACATTGAAAAGGACTGGCGAGAGTGGTGATCCCCGGGGAAGGCTCATTAGGACCTGTTGTGGTTGTGATGCCCATGAACCGCAACGCATTGATAACGTGCGCTCAAAAAGTGCAGCAGCAATCCACTTGACCAAACGTGTTTCCACCTGCATATCCATCAATAACTGCATAAGGTGTAAGAGACATTGTTAAATGCGTCCTGCAAATCAATGGCGGCTGCTGCCGTTTCCATCCCCATCTGAAATCCCTCATACGCATCATATGCAAAAACCGCTGCATTGCACCAGGTGTCTTCCTGGACGATAGCCGCCGAGAGTGGAGGGGAACAGACCATTTGTCTCCATTATATTGGAAACTCTACGGGCTATGAATTTTTCAAGCAGTTTGCCGATAGTGTTTTGCAAGGTAATAATTCTATATCCACTTGTGCTTGTGAGGTCTTTGCCAGGTTTAGGCAAGGGTCTCAAATAGCTGTGAAGCCAATCATCATGAATAGCGCCAGTATGGATACTCTTATTGAAAAGCCTGCATAATTCAGCAAGATCTTTGTCCTCCAGACATTTTATGTGATTGCACCGAACACCATCAGGACCCGGCGCTGTATTAGAGCATGTCTTTAGTATTGGTTTGATATTATCGACAGAAATGTATTCTGTATCGTCATTTATGTCAGTCTGCATCTCAAGCGCATGGTGTACGATCTGCTGCATTCTTTTACGTTCATCTCTGTCTTTCTTTTCTGTCTGGAGAATAAAGTTATGCAAGAGCGCCTCACCCCTCTCCTCATTTGTTCTCAAGATTACCCCACTGTCCATAGTCAGATTAGGCATTGAAAAAGGTCTCCCACCGCCAATCATGCTGCGATGCAATCTCCAGAATTTTGCGAGTGATTGCTCGTTTCCAATTTCAACGCAGAATTTCTCCCATACAATGTGCTTGGTTTCTCTTGCAATCTGGCTTGAAATGTATTGCCAGACTGTTCTTTCGTTCTGTCAGGGCCTTTCTACGTTCCTCTGAGAGATTTTGTGATTTTCTGGCTTTTTCCCATACTCTGGTTGCCATCCTTTTTTCCGCCCATGCCTCCGCAATCTCATGTGTCCACCATGGTGGCTGCTGGAAAGAAGTTCTTGTTTTAATTGATGAACAATGTGCCTTTAGTCACAGCTGACTGATGACATTAGGTTGGTGTCTGTCATACTGGAAAGCTGAGGCACGATTATGTGATCTCATCCTAGCTGATTTTTTTACCAGTATTGCGCAAGGTAGATGATCACTGCCATGGTGTCCGAGAACATCCCAGCGACACAATGCATTCAGATCTGAAGAAACCAGAGCAATTTCGATGGTATAGCTGGGTTTACTCGCATAACAGCACCAACCTATCTCCATATATTTTCTTTTATGACGGAATTAACTGTTTTCTACTTAGTAGTTTGGATAAGCCTGAAAATACTTAATTTGAAAGAAACTGAAACGCCCATTACTATAAGAAACTGAAGTCTTCGGGGATTTTCGGAAAAGTACGTTCTGCCATGCGCTACTCAACTTTATTCGTCTTCAGATATGAAGAGCTGCCAAGTGCCGAGACAAATAGAGGACACACTTATCAAGTTATGTAACCGTGATTTATACAACGTAAAGAACTGCTTTGATGCCACAGAAAGAAAGCATGTTTATATGAATATATCCTAAGAGTTATTGTTTATTTGTTCCAAATAGTAGGTACCCCTAGTCGTTTGTTGATAATTATACTATTTATTCTTTTATATTATATTATAAACTAAGCCCTAGTCATGACTAACTGACGGTCCAGCTACTACTAAACTTACTACTAAGTTACTTGGTGGTTATTATAATAAGCGAATGGCACTGAACTATATACTGAATCTGATTATTTTCACTGCTGATAAAATATAAAATAACTAAAATCTTTAACTTTGATTCGTCTGAAGCCGAAGGAATTAATTCTTATAAGTTATTTTTAATGTTTTCTGGTCTGCAACAGCCAACACCTCTGCTCTGATATAACTATAACAATGTGAAAGTAACTGCAATGGCAAACCGATTGCTGGCAAGATACTGGCCAGAGTCCTCCTCAATCGCTTAATGGAGCAATGAAATCTCTACATGGTCATTGTCGATCTGACAATGCGGCCTGCATTTTCAACGCGGCCAACAGAGAGGGTCTGTGGAAGATCATGGAAAATGTGTATGTCTAGTGAAATTTATTAGTATCGCCCAACAGTGTTAGGATGGTGCATGTGCTTGATGGAGAGCTGTCGGAAACCTTCCATGTCACCAGTGGCGTAAAACAGGGCTGTGTACTGGCTTCAACACTCTTCAGAATGATGTTTGCTGCCATGCTCATGGATGTCTTTTGGGAATTCGATTATTAAACATGAGCATCCCTGCCAGCGGACTTTGCCTATCTTGGCAGCATCCTATCCAGATCGGCAAACATAGACTAAACAATAGGATATCAAAGCCAGTGCTGCATTTAGAAGGATGTATGTTACTGTGGGAGCATATGGGAAGGGGATAAACATAGTCATAAGCTTAAAGTTTACCGAGCCATGGTGCTAACCACCCTGCTGTACGCAAGAAGCGAGACTTTGATAGTGTATAGCAGACACGCAAGAAACCTAACCCACTTTCACACAAGTTGTCTGTGCAGTTTACTCAAAATAATATGGCAGGACAAAATTCCAGATGCCAAAGTCTTCATAAGAGCCAATATCTCAAGCGTCAACCCCCTGTTGCAGAAGGCCCAAGTGAGATGGGCCGCTCATGTTACTCGGATGCCTGATAAATGCATCCCAAAACAGTTGATGTATGACGAATTTGAAGCGGGCAGACAATTAGTTAAAGAAAATATGTTAACACTTTCGCTGTCACCCATTTTTCAACCAAGTCTGGCTCACTGCCATGCTATTTTTTAGGCATGATCAGTTTTAGGGTGACAATTTAAAAAATCATAAAAATAAACTAGTAAACTTAGAGGACTTTTAAACTATGGAATAGTGTTCATATATTAATGAGCTACTAACCTGTCTATATGTAGAATATATTCTTTATAATCCACAAGCTATTGCAGTAACTGATATTGGCGTCGTTCCCCATACCTATCCGGAGTATAATATGCCGCCGTTTTCAAGATGAGTGTCCATCACCTACTCCTGTACCCGTGGGAATATTTGCTATCGATCTATAAACATCGTCACGGGAATTAAAAGAGTTCAAATTTTTATCACATTCAGAGTTTGTTTTAACACTTATCACTGGCTAAAAAGTCCACAAAAAAAAGTCATTTTGGGCATCACTATTCATCAGCTACGTCGCCCATTTTGAAAATCTTTGTGACGCCCGAGTGGTTACCAGGGCCCAAATTTGGGGTGTAAAGAATAGAACCACTGTTACCTGCCATGCATGTCATAAGAGGCGACTAAGGAAGTTTGGTTGAAATCGGATGCATGTGTACTAAGCGTGTAGAAGTTTAGGGGCCTGCCAAACCAATGTGCAACGTATACACGTTCTTGGCAAAGATCAAACATATCACAAAGAGTGATTAAAATTGGTCGAGAGAACGAACGCAAAGAAAGAAGAAGAAAAATCTTTGTTTACTTACAAATCGCCCAAAAATCGGACTTACGATATGTTTACCGCATGTATGCTAGATCCGCTATTTTGGAGAGATTGTCGGAACAATACGGAAGCAATGCGTCACGGGACCCCTGTTTTTGGCTAGCGATACTCCCGTTTAAAAAGACATCGTCGGTGGCACATGTCAGACGACAAAGGTCAATGACGGCAGGGAAAGGGACTTGGTATTTCGCTGACTTTTGTCGTCGATGGCAGCCAAAATGTTTAAGACACTCTTAAATGATCTCTAGAATGCTAAGATATAGACACAAAGTGATGGGAATCCCTTGCGCAAGATCGCCAGATGTGAGGCTATAGCAACACAAAAGGAACTTGCATAGCTGAGAAATGTTGTACTGTTGAGGCGCGAAGAAAGCGAGTTGCACGAAAAGACAAAACACACAACTCCCACATGTCTAACCTCAATCATGTATGCTCCACCTTTTGTAGGGGATTGTGTTTGAGGATTGGACTTTACAGTCCCATCCGCACATACCAGAGAGGGTGCAGCAGCGCACGTCTGAGACTGTTGACATCATCACTTGCGATGGACGGATATTATTATTAGTTGTTGCTATATTTTTGTATACCTACATTGCTTCAAATTTTGAATTTCAATAGAAATTTGAATAATTAATTTCATTTGAAATTTTATTTTTTCTTTGTTCACTCTGCATCAATGTATCAACCACTTGTTAAACCATTCTTTGTGGTCTGTATGTGATTTGCACCTTAGAGCATGAACTCTTTATTCCATTTAGGTGATTGCAGACCTGTAGCCAGCATATCTGGTTTCTACATAGCTTTATGTGGGCTCATCTCTATGTAGGACACAAAGTTTACAGTCTACACCACTCGAAGGTGGGATTAGTATGTGTGTTGAATGGGTCATCATCAAACTACTAATTTTCACTTTTGCCCTTCCTAAGAAAGACTAGCCAACCCCAACTCTGGAGTAGTTGCATAGCAGAAGTTGATTGCAGAAGAATAACTTGATAACAGAAGGAGAACGAGAGCATATGAAAGAGAGAAATTCTGTTAAAGTGGAAAAGTTCGTCTCATTATAAGCTAATGGATGATGATGACTCCCTGGCCATAGTTTTATCAATGTGAGTTTACTGAGCATGCACACACACACATGGACCCAATATTTCAGCACCTAATGGGGACATGCTCCTCTAGAGGGTTTCTGTAGGATCCCTCACCCATAAACTATAGTTTTACACTGTTGACCCAGGGAACAGGTTATTTGATGCTGGTTGGTCATCATTTGTTAGAACCGTGTCTGTAAAAAAACAGAGCAACACAAGAAGGTATAGTTGACTTGTTTCTAGGCATTTCATATTATTTAGATGAGACCTATAGCCTTCCTTTCATTGACTTGAAATATTGTCTATAAATTCATTGTTGTCTCTTGTATAAACTTTACTGTCCTTTGTAGCTCACACAGAGGTCTGTGTAGTTTTCTGTCGAGTGTTGTTTCTTTAGACCAGTAAGTTTGCCTCATATCATATTCAGGGCTCACACAGAGGTCCGTGTAGTTTTCTGTCGAGTGTTGTTTCGTTAGGTCAGTGAGTTTGCTTCATATCATATTTGGGACAGTCTTGAAGTGTAGACCTATAGCAAATTTGGATTCAGTATTAGTCCTGTTTTGGTGCAGAAATATTGTAAAAAATGTGTAGGAGTCTGTGAACCGAGGCACAACGTATCCTGTTATTGGTACAAACCACACACAGTGTGATTAACTTGGTACCTGTGCTATATGTATTAGGGGCATATGAACCAGGGACAATTTATTAATGCACACGGATCACAAACAAGTTAACTTGGTTGATAACAAATTCAAAGAAAAAGAGGAAATTGAGTCTTCATTTTTGGTTTGCTGTGGTTGAGTAGCCATGACCAAAACTCAGCTTGTCGCTTGATGTTATAAACCAAACATTCTATTTAATTTAAACACAAACCATTTGATTTAACTTGCAGGCTCATGAGAATGGTAGTGTTAAATGTTGACCACATTTGCTGTAGTTCTGTCAAGAATTAAGAAATGTCCAAGTGCTTGCTGTCATGGCAGACTGCAAGGTTGTCATGGGCTAAGCAAACTATATGCAAGAGATCAGAGTCCAGTCAAGTATCACATCGACAACATAACTTACAAAGCTGGTCAAGAAAGCGTTACAGACGTTTTGTAAGCTTGAACTTTTTTAAAAAAAATTACAATTTTGCTTTCAAGTTTTGTAATATTTCAAGTTTTGTTGTCTTAAGGGGATTCTGGTCTGGAAACTTTTTTCGTTGCTTTGGTATTAATGTAGAATTTGTATAACAATTTTGAAAGATTATGACTTAGAATAGTAGAAAAAATTAGTAAAAAAAATGTCAATGCGTGCCATGGAAACAATAAAGATGGCCACCAAACTCAAAATTTCAAACCCTAAGGCTCTGAAGTTAATGAATATAAATGAATTCTGTTTTCACTCTAAGGTGAGCAATTGTAATATCTAATAAATTACACATGTTTTTTAGGATATATTAAATATTACATTTTTTATGAATTTTTTGGTAAACACGTATACCAAAAACAGCTATTTTTGACCTAATTTTGTGGGAATTTTTACCTAAAAATTTATTTAAAAATTAAATATTTAATATATCCTAAAAATCATGTGTAATATTTTAGATATTACAATTCGCACCTAGAGTGAAAACAGAATCATTACATTCATTAGATTCAGAGCCATAGGGATTTGAAATTTTTTTTTTGGTGGCCATTTTGTATTGTTTCCATGGCAACGCTTTGACATTTTTTTAAAACTAATTTTTTTCTACTATACTAAGTCATAATCTTTCAAAATGGTTATACAAATTTTACATTAATGTGAAAACAACGAAATAGCTGCATGATCCCCATACCCCGAATCCCCTTAATAATGTACTTGAGTAGAAAAGTGGGGTGTTGGGTGAGAAGGTAGTGGTTAGTACCTCACGGAAAATGACAGCCGTATCCTGGTTGTGTCCACGGATAGTCATGATCCTATTTGGTCCCCACTTCTCACCTAGCTCATGTTTGGCTCCACGTGCCACACCCCGGGCTACAGTCTCGGCTGACTGGCTAAACAACATGAGTGGCGGGAGTAATCCTGCTTAACCCTCCCACGTCCCCCATTTTCCCTCCCCATTTTCCCTTACATCCCTTTCCCACTTCCTTCCCAGTTGCGACAAGAGGTGATAAGACACTGGCATTGCACTGAGCCAGATAGGGTCATACTGCTTGCGGGGACCCATGGTGAAGATGAACTCTGTGTGTTGGAAGGGAATAGCTGGATGGGTGGAGATGCACAAAACACTTATACACATGACGTGACACGGCCATAGTGAATAGCCCAGAACCAGAGCTAGTAATAAAGGCCTGCAAGCATGGTGCACCTATGACTAGCGGGGATTGTGCAGCGGTGAACTGTGCTCCCAAGTTCGATCCAGTGACACCCTGATACCACATATCTGCCCGAAACTACCACATATCTGCCCGGGCCCCAGATCAAGTTAGAGATCTATGTCTGACAACCTCTTTGGGATGAAATTGTCGCAACAAAACTCCAGACATAATGCCAATACAACACAAATATATTAGATACGAGCTCGGACGTTGCCTCGGTCAACAAGGTCCAGCGCACGCGAGTGAAGCCCTCGCCCGTGTGAAAAATATGTAAAGGGATCCATTAATATACTACAGATAAACATATCAGGACTACAGAATAAAAAGATGGAGCTCGAAAGAACTCTACAACAGAGTAATGTCCACATTGTCCTTATACAAGAAACCATCTTACCTCAAAGAGGAGTTAACATCACTGGTTACACCAATACAAATGCGAGTGCAACAGATGTCAAGGACTCATGACACTGATAAGAAATGATGTGCAGGCAGAAGTCCACAACAGACCACACAACAACATAGACACCCAGACCATCCAAGTGTGGTTTGATGGAGTGAGATATACTGTACATAACATCTATTGCCCACCAACCTGCACCTCTGACCAGCCATTCAAGGAACCCATGTACACCAGAACAATTATTGCAGGAGACTTTAATGCACACACACCAGCCCTAGGTTACAAAGATTACAACAAAAGGGGGAGAGACATTGAAGACCTGTGTAACTCATCCAACCTCACGGTAATGCAGAGCTCAGAAACCAAACCAACACTTCTACACAGAGCCCATGGTACGAATAGCAGACCAGATCTTACCATAGTATCAGCTGACATTATAGATGCAACAATTATCTCTGTCTTGGATGATATAGGTAGCGACCATCTCCCCATACTTATCTCTGTTACCACCAAGCAACTCAGAAGCTCAGTTTATAGAAATAGAAAGTTCTGGAATTTCAGAAAAGCAGACTGGCCGCTCTTCGAGAACCAGACCAACATAGGCATGGACAAAATTGACCTCACTGGAAATATCGATACTGTCTTTGCTAACATATGTTGTAAAATACTGGAAGCTGCAAGAAAGGCCATTCCAAATAGAAACACCAGAAAATATAAGCCATACTGGAACAAAGATCTAGAAAAAGCAGTGATGGATAGAAGAAAAGCAAGGAAACAAGCTGAAAAAGCACCTAATCGAGTTAATAAAACCAACTATAATCGCTTGACTGCTAAAGATCGCCTTCTAATTAAAGCAGCAAAGAAGATGAAGTGGCAAGACACGTGTCAGAAACTTGATCTAAATAAAGATGGCCACAAGGCATGGGATCTGATAAACAAACTGACAGGCACTAGAAAGAAAGAAAATCCCAGACCCATCAAAAGAAACAATGAAACCATCATAGATGCAAAAAGAAAGCTGAAATATTCAACAAACACTTTGCTAGCGTTAACAGAAGCATAAGAAGAAAACAGCTGGATAAAGCTCTATGGAAAATCTTTAAAAGTAAAAAAAAATGCACAAGTAGCGAATGTATGTGCATTTGAACAAGATTTTAGTCTATGCGAGATGGAAACAGCAATGAAAAACTAAAACCTCGAAAAGCCCCAGGCCCAGATAAGATTAAGAATGAAATGTTATGCCATATGGGCAAGAAGGCTAGGTTGATATTGCTGTTCGCTATAAATAGAACTTGGAGAGAGGCCGAAATACCTGCTGCTTGGCGAACAGCCAATATCACTCCCATCCTCAAGAAAGGAAACCAGTAGACGACCCCTAAGTTACAGGCCCATCTCATTGACCTCATGTTTAGGAAAGCTAGCGAGAGAATGGTTAATAACCGACTTTATTGGTGGCTTGAAAAAAACCCAGTCACTTGATAATACCCAGGCAGGGTTTAGAAGGGGCTGCAGAACAGAAGACCAACTCTTCAGACTTGTGCAGAATACAATTGATGGATTCCAGAATGAAAAGCACACAACCGCGGTTTTCATCGATTTACAGCAAGCATATGACAGAGTCTGGAGGAAGGGCCTCTTGATGAAGATGCTCAATATGGGGATCCATGGAAAGATGTTACAATGGATACAAGCTTTTCTCCAAAACAGGACCATTGGAACATCTTTTAGTGGAACAATGTCCTCCAAGAGAACACTAGAGGAAGGCCTCCCACAGGGCTCTGCCCTTAGCTGCACCCTTTCCTCATCTTCATCAATGACCTCCCATCCCTTCTAAACACACAGAAAGCCTTTTTGCTGATGACCTTGTAATATGGACAAGCAAGAAATACCCTGTACTAACTTGGGCTAAACTTAATAGAACCCTTGCCATAATCTCAACATATTGCAACCTATGGAAGCTTAAAAGTCAATGAACAGAAAACTGTATACATTCTCCCGCAGCCCCAAAATAACTCAAAGAACCTTTCGGCTTACAATGAATGGAGCACTTACCTGGGAGTCAAGTTAGACAAACAACTGAGGATGACAGAACACATTAACAACATAAAAGAAAAAGCATCTAAAAGACTCAACATGGTTAAAAGACTTGCTAGCACCACTTGGGGTGCAGACAAGAGCACCCTTAGGCAACTATATCTTGGCTATGTAAGATCCACAATGGACAACTGCCTTCCTCTCCAAGCTATAGCAAGTGAGCACATCACAACATCCCTGGGCAGAGTGCAGAATCAGGGTCTCAGGTTTATATGTGGGGAATGAGAACGACCCCAACTGCTGCTTGTGAAATTGACGCCAACATCGAACCACTAGATATTAGGAGACGAAGGGCACTAATAGAAGCAGTCGAGCGATATAAAAGAATAGAAAAACCATCCCAACAGACAAACTATTGACAGGTGGAAATCCAATCAAAGAATCTAGCAAAAATCATTGCTGGAAGTTGGGAAAAATCTTGAAGAACATTACCATCTCCCAACTGACAGAGAACTGGTCACAAGATGCCCTGCCCACCACCATGGCTAGACATAAAACAACCAGTAATCCAGAAATACCTCCTTGATAAAACTATAAACAAAGCAACACTTGCACCGTTCTTAAAAACCTGTGCACTGGGGACAATAGACAGTTATCCAACTTCCTCTATCCATGCCTACACTGATGGTTCAGCTTTCAAAGCCACTACCTACGCTGGCTTCGGCATATACCTGAAATATTCAGATGGAACTACCTATAGTTACTGTGCTCCTTGTGGTAATATATGTTCCAACTATGAGGCAGAGATTATAGCATAAAGACCGCTGTAGAACTAGTCCACCAGCAGTTTGAACTTGGAGAGAATATTGCCCAAGACATGATAGTATTCACTGACTCACAGTCCACACTACAAGCTTTAGAAGAACAGCAGAATCAGTCAAGCGAGATCCAGTCACTGGCACTAGTCATCCACAATCTGATTTCCTCCTTTGATATTAATGTCATTCTACAGTGGATTCCTGGGCACACAAATATCCCAGGAAATGACAAGGCAGATCATCTGGCCAAACAGGGATCATCAAAACCACAAATAGACAAACCTGTTAGCATACAAAGTATAAAACAGATTCTGAAAAACAACTCCAGAGAAGATTGGCTGAACCGATGGGCTATGGGGACGACTGGTCGGGACATGTATGCAGAGATGAATAGACCAAAACCCAAGGACAATATAAATCTGCTACAAAGAAAAGATCAAAGCACTATCGTCCAGTTAAGAACAGAACATGTTGGACTGAATTACCACCTACACAGAATAAAACCCACACACCTACCACACTGTAGAAAGTGCAGTCACTCATGTGAGACAGTACAGCATGTCTTGCTTGAATGTCCTGGACTACATAAAGCTAGACAAGAACTCCTCCCACCACACCCATCTGTTCATAATACCCTTTACACTAGTCTTCCACAATTACAGAACACATGTAGATTCTACAAACTGGCATTGGTTGCCCAAGAGTGAAAACTTGCAGCCCTGGTTAGAAGAAGAAGAGTAGAAAAAGTTACTTCTTTCAGGTGGGTTGTGTATGATGGGCAGGACTTCAGGATGTGCTCTGGAGTCTATTTCAGTCTGTACATGCACAACTAAGCAGGCTTTATTCTGTGCATGTGGTGGTTGAGCCTGCAGTGTTCTGTTCCAAGATGGAAGATACTTGCAAATTCTACTTATGGGTAGCTGTAATATATTTGTAATTGAGAAAATGTTATGATTATTTGGCATTCTAAGGGCAGACAATAACTAAGTTGATAACATGATATCAAACAGAAAGCCACAAATATCAACACAAGACGATATGAGCAGATTGGAACAAGTTGTCATTCTGTACCTTAGAACAGGACACAATAGACTCCGCAGCCACAGGTATACAAAATTCAAGATTGGCAATTAGCCATGTGGACAGGAAAACCAGACTGCAGAGCACATACTTCAAGACTGCCCCGAATATGATACACCGAGGCAAACTCACTGACCTAACACAACAACACGTGACATAAAACTACACAGACCTTTGTGTGAGCTACAAAAGACTGAAGTTTATGCAAGAGACAACATTGAATATATTTTAGCGTCCGAGTGGTTACCGGGTCCCAAATTTGGGGTGTAAAGAATATAGCCACTGTTACATGCCACGCATGTCGTAAGAGGCAACTAAGGAGTTTGGCTGAAATCGGATGCATGTGTCCGCTAGGGAATGCTAACCAAACAAATGCTTGCAGAAAACGGATGCACCAGACTGTAAGGCACATAACATGGAGCAATGACCCCTCACAATGAGGAATAGGATAACAGATTCTACGGTTGCCAATCTGCCTCAGAGATTTAGCCACGCAGTAAGACTGTCAGATCTATCATCACGAGGGTGGCCAAAACTTACTGCGGGAAGAGGTCCGCACAAACGGGAAGCAGAAATCATAGGAATTATATCCTACAGAACTGCCCCCAAGTATGCAGACTTGAGAAGAAAAAGGCGCCCAGTGGTTACTGGGGCCCAAATTTG
Organism: Arion vulgaris; assembly: GCA_020796225.1. Classification (NCBI taxonomy): domain Eukaryota; kingdom Metazoa; phylum Mollusca; class Gastropoda; order Stylommatophora; family Arionidae; genus Arion; species Arion vulgaris. The sequence goes on from CM036767.1 coordinate 26,734,519, forward strand.
GGGTGTAAAGAATAGAACTACTGTTACCTACCACGCATGTCGTTAGAGGTGACTAAGGAGGTTTGGCTGAAATCGGATGCACATGTCCTAAACATGTACAAGTCTATGTGTTTAGGGGCCTACCAAACCATTGTGCAACGTATATACGTTCTTGGCAAAGATCAAACATATCACAAAGAGTGATTAAAATTGGTCGTAAAGAACAAACGCAAAGAAGAAGAGAAGAAGAAAAGGTGGCCCACTTACACTAGCATCCAAGACAAACTATGGCGTGGCTGATAATCTGAGGCAGATGGCTGCTTTTATTAGAGAATCCAAAATTCCAATCTAGTGAGAACGAAGAAGAAAAATATATATAGAGAAAAATCTGGTCATCAATGTGGGAGGGCCATTCAGAATCAGGACTGTTTGATTCTGGACATGACTTTGCAAGCACATTTCCGCCATGTTTGGTCAGGTATTTTCCGGTTTCGTTTGCCGAGCTACTGAGTTCGTGCTTGAGCAACGCTGTGAGCTATGAATGTTACATGTAATGCTTTTGCTGTGTCAACCGTGCGTTTGTTGTGGGTATTCAGAAAATGGCGGACAGCAGTTATGACGAACTTAATCTGCCGTATGCAGTGATATTGCATGTGCAGAAAGCTGGATTTTGTCATGATTGATGTTCCTTCGACATGAATTGCAATTCAAGTGATGAACAGTTTTGTGTTGACACTTTAGCGATGACCATATGCATTTATGCGTGCAGATTGCTTTTGTGCGGTACGGCTGTTTCATTCTGGAATTAGTTCACACAGGAGACAGTTGTTAGCATTTCGTGTGATTTTCATTGGCACAGGAACGGAGCAATTATGGGGTGACCGTTGCAGTGAAGTTGGAACCGTACATATAAACTATGAATATAGTGACAATATTTCAAGCGAACGGAAGGAAGGAAGGATAACATGATGCTCTAGTGACTAGTAAATTACTATTATAATATTAGTGAATGAAGTCTGCGGAGGTCTAGGTTTACACATGCATCACTTCTGAGACACCTCAGACAGACCCAATTATGAGCATAGTTGTTGACTTTTAGAAATGTAAGTAAAATAGATAATAATCTGTATATTTGTCGTTGTTTTTGATTTATGTATGCTAAAAAATTTTTATTTCTGATTTACTTGTTTAGCTTGCAACTAAAGCTGTAGCATCCACACCATCCCTTGCTGCTGCAGAATCAGTTGAGGAAATTCATCAAAATGACAGAAACTCTGATTTTCCAAATGCCAGTGTTAAAAATTTGGATTATGCAATGCATACAGTGGACATTGAAAAAGATGAACCTCTTACTTTACATTTTAGAAAATCTGGTCAGATGGTCCACATTAAAGCAAAACACATGTCGGAAGACATGTCTGTATTTATTCAACGAGAAAATGGTTTGTATAATCTGAACAAGCTTTCATCCAGCAGTGTGAGTAGACTGCATCCTGCTGACCCTATTTCTGCATGCCCATCCTCTTACTCTGTGACCGTACTGGAACCACTGCCAGATAAAACCAATCCTGGCTCAAATATTGAGTCTGTGCATGATGTGGAATGGCGAAATCAGAAACTGGAGCCAAAGAAGCTGTTAGAATACTACAAGATGCTTTCTAAAATACGTCTAACTGGTGAGTATACTTTCTTCTTTTGTACTCCTTTCTTGTCCAGAACTCACAATAGAAAGAAGAAAGCTATTGCATAGTTTACAATCACAAATACCCTATATAGTACCACAAAACAGCTACAAAGCATATACTACTCACATTCCTAAGTCTAACAACAGAAAAGAGATTGCAGTTTTCAAACAATTGCAAGGAACGTATATAGTGCCTGTGTGTTGCCGTGGCCCACATGGGAAGCAAAGAATAGTAACACTACTACCTTCAAGGCATGTCGTAAGAGGCGACTGAGGTAGAGGCTTAGGGAAGCTACCCTATTAAATAAAAAACATCGCAGAAATCGGATGTGCCAGGCTGGTCTACTTGTAGGTGCATAACTGGCACAACGTACAATCGCTCTTAGGCTTGGATCACATACAAATCACAAAGAGTGGTTAACAAGGGGTTGATAGGAGCATTTGAAGAAGAATATAAAACACCACTAGCAAAAGTAAAAATATATTTTCTGATACAAACTCTATTTCATTTGTTTCGCTTTCTCTGAATGTATAAGGCACAATTCCAACACAAAATCTCACTGAAGGAAAACACTCTCAAAGGGAAATACAAATATGCAGTCATAGAGATTGATGGTTCCAGTTTCAAGATGGAAGGTGTTGCTTTCTTCGTACTTGCTATGGTCGGTTGATCTGAGGCCTAATAATCCTCAATCGTAAAACCCCAGTATTTCTGAAACAGGATTTATCTAAATGTGTTACTTTGCCGATGACGTGGCCATATTGAATTCAACCACACAAGCAACCCACAAACTAACGAGCAATCTTTGCACACTTGCAGAACAGGTTGGTCTCCAGATTAATTCTGCCAAGACCAAAATTATGGACCTCACAAACTCGACAGACATCGTACTAAATGGCCAAACACTGGAGAAAGTTGAATATTTTACATATTTGGGTAGTAAAGTGTCAAACAACGGAAACACGATGAAAGAAATAAACTCTCGTATTGCTATAGCAGCTAGTGCCTTCACTAAATTAATGAATATCTGGCAATCTCAAGACCTTAGTATATAAAAATAATTCCTCTCGATCTATACCTTACATAGGGCCTGCAAGTAATTTCTCCATACCGCTCTATCCTGGGCAACTCGCTCAATCTCCTCCATGGAACTGAGACCGATATTTCCTGCCTCTCTCAGCAAAGTTTGTTTCACGGTCTCCTTAGGTCGACCTCTCTTTCTTGAACCCTTTGCATCCCACTTCAATGCCTGCTTTGATATTCGTTGATCATTTCTCCTCAAGGTGTGCCTAACATATCTCCATCTTCTCTTTCTTATAAAAGTTGTCACTAGTGGTTGACCAGACATGTCTCTGATTTCATCACTTCTCCTGAATTCGTTCATTTTATATTCATTATTTTTCGCAGACATCTATTTTCAAATGCATTCAACTTGCTTTCTATATCTTTAGTCATTTTCCAACTCTCGCTAGCATATGTTAGGATTGATACAACATTTGAATTGAAAATTTGTAATTTAGTTTTAATACTATATAACTTGCAGTTCCATATTTTATTTCGACTTTTAAAAGCTGATGGACAGGGGAGTCCCAGACATCTGGAAAATGCCACAATCCACCCAATTTTCAAAAGTGGAAAAGACAAAAGGATCGCAGAGCTACAGACCTATAAGTTTGCTAAGTTGCACTGCAAAACTGCTGGAGAGAGTGATAACCACTAGACTCCAGTGGTTTTAGAATCCAACCATAAACTGGATCCAGCCCAGACAGGCTACAGGCAGCATAGAAGCACTGATGACCAAGTGGCATACCTCGCACAGGACATAGAAAATGGCTTCCAAGAAAAGAAGAAACCCTCACAGTGTTCTTCGACATGTCTAAGGCCTTCGACAAAGTCTGGAAAGATGGTTTGCTACTCAAGCTCTTACGCAGTGGAATATGGGGTAGAATGTACTATTGGATAAAAGACTTTCTTACCCATAGACAAGCATCTGTAAAATTGGATGGAGTGCACAGTCCCAGATTCAAATTAAGAGCAGGAGTCCCACAGGGCAGCGTACTGTCCCCATTGCTTTTCCTGGTATATATTAATGATCTGCCACAAACTCTGCCCAGACATGTATCACACTTTCTCCATGCTGATGATCTAGCTGTGTGGTACACCTCCGAGTTTCTGGGTCCTGCCATCTTTAAACTCCAGGCCAGCCTGAACAGCGTCATAATGTGGGCAAGTAAATGGGGTCTAGAAATAAACCGGAGCAAAACTATAGCAACGCTTTTCTCATTGTCAACAAAGGAAGAACACTTCAGACTGAAATTTAACGATGATATCGTCCCGCTCCCATACTCCAACCTTTTGGGAGTTAGCTTGACAGTCGTCTGACATGGAAACATCACATAATGGAAACAAACAGAAAGGCTATGAGGAAACAAAGTGTGATGCGGAAGCTGGCTGGAACTACCTGGGGAGCTGATATTCGAATCCTGAGTCAGGTGTACACTGGTGCAGTTAGACCGACCTCGAATATGCATCATCGACATGGATATCAGCAGCCCATTCAAACAAATCGATACTGGAAAAACACAAAACAGGTGTCTACGTACTATTTTGGGAGCCATGAAATCTACACCAATTGTAGAAATGGAAAAGGCAGCCAACATCCAGCCCTTGGAAGACAGAAGAAGGAGAAAAGTGATTCTACAGACTGAAAGGATCAAAAGAATGCCTCACCATCCACTGCATGAAAAATGGCGGCTAGAACAAAGAACAGACTAAAGCGCACAAGTCTAAACCACAAAGCAAAAGAAATATTAAAGTCATACTTGGAACTACTAAATCATAATTCCATACCTGAAGAATTGCTTTTGATCACTGGGAACCAGACTCAGTACCACTAAACTTCTCAACCTCCATCCCTAAATTATTAAGCAAAGATGCCGAGCCTAATCTAGTGAAAAAGCAATTACAATGGAACATCTCCATTACATGTTTCCAGAAGACAGCTGGATAAGAATTTACACAGATGGATTGGCAATGGAGGCAACCATGAATGGTGGAGCAGGAGTGTACATTAGGCACCCAGATGCTACCACTGTGTCTCTAGCGGCTCCTACTGGAAGAATATGTTCCAACTACAAAGCAGAACTCATAGCCCTTCTGATGGCAGCTAAGCACATGAATAAGCTGCAAGCAGCTGCAAGCAAGATGGTATTTCTTACAGACTCATTATCAGCTATACAAGCCCTGGAGGCTAAATCCACTGACAGCACAGTACAAAAACTACAAAGAGAACTTGCTCAGCTTTCAGAAAAGGCAGAAATTCACTTGCAGTGGATTCCATCTCACTGTGGCATTGCAGGCAATGAGAGTGCTGATGTCTTAGCTAAGGAGGGCAGTGCCAAAGAGCAAATTTATCAACCCTTGTCTTTTCAAGAGGTCAAAACCCTCATACAGAGAAAATCTGCAGTAGACTAGAAGACAAACACTGGATATGATTATGGAAAAGACTCCTGAAAGACCTAAGCAGAACAGACCAGGTCATTATATTTCGACTACGCACCGGACACTGCAGACTCAACAAACACTTATACAGACTAAGAATAAGTCAAACAGCTCTCTGCCAGTGTCAGCAGGCAGAACAGACACCAGAGCATATCCTGCAAGACTGTCCTCTTCTGTGTGAGCTGAGAAGCAACATGTGGCCACACCCAGTCGACCTGAAAACTAAGCTTTGGGGAAACCTGACAGACCTGAAGCTGTCTGCCCAGTTTGTGGTCCACAGTAAATTAAGCGCATGACCAGAGATCGCTGAAGAAGAAGAAGAAAAGATGATGTTGCTTTGCCAATTTGTATCACAATTTCTTTTTAACATTTCCTGTGCAATCAAAATTGCTACCTAAATAGGTGAACTGCTCTGCTATTTTTATCATTTTAGATTCCAGGGTGATATCTGCATTACTTGTCATAGGTGTCTTCATTATATTTGTTTTTTCATAGCTTATCTGAAGTCCAACTTTTGATGCTATAGATGACAAGTTGTCTGTTTTTCTTTGCATATCTTGGTTGTTTCTACTTAACAAGGCAATATCATCTGCAAAATCCAAATCTTCTAGTTGACTATTTTCTACCCAATCGATGCCAGTTTCGCCCTGCAACATTTTCGCATCACCCAGTCAATGGCCACTCAAAACAATAGCGGAGATAGAATACAGCCTTGCTTTACTCCGGTTTCAACCATAAACCAGTCACTGTGTCCACCATCAGTGCGAACTACACACTGAATCATCATAGAGGCTCTTTATAATGTTTATTATTTTGTCTGGTATTCCATAGCATCTCAGAATATTCCACAGAGAGATTGTGTAGACTATCAAAGGCTTTTTAAAATCGATGAAATTTAGTATGAGTGGTTGTTGCTTCTCAATATGTTCCTCCAAAATTAGTCGTAGGGTAATTATTTGGTCTAAGCAGCTTCTCCCAGGTCTAAAACCAGCTTGTTCTTCTCTCAGGGTTGTGTCCACTGCTCCTTTGATTCTATTAATGATTTTGCAGAAAGTCTTGGTCATTACTGATAATAGGGTGATCCCTCTCCAGTTGTTGTAGTCTTTGAGATCACCTTTTTTGGAGATCTTAACAATTATTCCCTTCTTCCATTGATCTGGGACAGTTTCTTCTTCCCATACTTTATTAAATAGTTCTTGCACCTGGCTAATAGTTGTATCATCAGCCGCTTTGAGCATTTCTGCAGTAATGTTGTCATCATCCGCTGCCTTATTGTTTATCAAGGAATCGATTGCCTCCTTGACCTCAGCTACACTTATCATTTCTTCATTAATTGATAGAAAGCTGTTTCTTGCCTCTTCGTCAAACTTGAGTAGTACTGGTGGATCAGGTCTATTTAATATTTCTTCAAAATGTTCTGCCCATCTTTTCTTCTGCTCGGTTTCTGATGTTAGAACTTTACCATCTTTACTCTTGATTTACCTTTTGAAACAAAAGTTGCAGTAAGTTGTTTTAGTGTGTTGTATAGCATTTTACTGTTTCCAGCCTTAGTTGTCTTTTCACCTTCTTCAGCCAGTCGATTGACATATATGCTCTTTTATCTCTTCTAGCTGCTCTTTTCACTTCCTTTTCTTTTAGTCTATATTCCTCTTTAGCTTGGATTTCATCTGTTGCATCCTTAGTATTAAATATCGCTAGTTTCATCTTCTTTCTTGAATACATTTCCAGGTGTCATCGCCTATCCAGGGTTTTCTGTCTTTCGTCTTTAATCCTGTGCTACTATTTGCTGCCCCCAATAGTGTGTCCTTTATCTTAGTCCAGTTGTCTTCAATGTTCTGTTCATTTTCACCATTGAGTAACTCGAACCTATTCTTAAGTTCGTGCTGATATTCCTCTTTTACTTCTTTATTTTGTAGTCTTTGACTGTCTATTCGAAGTTGTTCTTTTTAGTATGGTGAATTTTCAGTTTCAATTTACCTATGCATAAATTATGATCACTTCCTACATCTGCCCTCTGTATGCACGGACATCCAGCAATGATGTTCTAAATTGTGTATTTATGCACATATGGTCAATCTGATTCCTAGTCACCCCATCTGGCTAGTGCCAAGTAAGTTTATGAATTTCCTTATGTGCAAAGATGGTACCTCCAATTACTAAGTTTGACAGCATACATAACTCCGCCAATCTTTCTCCATTCTCATTCATTGTGTTTATTCCTTGTTTTCCATAGCTGTCTCTACCCCTACATTATCACTTCCAACCTTGGCATTAAAGTTCCCCATTACTACTAACAGGTCATGTTTTTGGGTCTTGTTAATTTGATCTTGTAGTTGCTCATAAAATGTGTCTTTCTCATCATCGTCTGCCTTTGTTTGTTGGTGCATAACACTGCAGTATTGTCATATTGACATGCCTGGTACTGAAGCAGGCTCTAATTATCCGACTCGAGATGGGTTCCCATTCTAACATGCTCTTTGCTACTCTAGGTGTCATCATTATACCCACTCTTTCAAAATGCTTACCATCTTCTCTCCCTGAATATATGAAAGTATATGCACAAAAGTTAAATTGTTTAGGTCATGTGTGATTCCTGTACTGACCTACGGTTGTGAAAGTTGGAAATCAACAAAGAAAATTGATAAGAAACTGGACAGCTTTGAGAATAAATGTCTCCAAAATTATTAAAAGTAAAATGGAGTGATTTCGTTTCTAACAACACAGTGAGAGATAGAACACACCAACAACCCGTATCAAATATTATAAGGAAACAAAGGTGGAAATATTTAGGTCATGTTCTTAGATCAGACGAAAAGAGACTAAATCGACAAGTCCTTATGTGGTCACCATTTGGGAAAAGAAAACGTGGAAGACCAAAGACCACTCTTCGAAGAACCATCCAACAAGAAAGTAAACTATTGGGATGTAAAACCATACAAGATCTCCAACTGCTAGCAACGAACCGCATCACATGGAGATCTAAAACCTCTGGCATGAACTAAAAACTAACTAACAGTCATAGAACATGTCTACATAGCAATTACCCATAAGACCCCCATCCTAGAGTTAGACAGAAACCAATAACCTACCATCTTTAGGTCCCGGGGTATCTGTGGCTAAGTAAAGCCCTTTGCCTTGTGAGTCGAAGGTTGTGGGTTGAGTCCGGACGTGCCATTCTGTTACTGCAGTTTTTTCCAGAGACCCCAAGGATTGTTGCTGGAGCTATGGAGTTCGTGCTTTGTGCTATACTCTTGGCAGGTGGCGTGTCAGTTCTGTGGAGAGGACCGAGCCGTATGGGGTAAAACCCGGTGCAATGAAGTCAATCCTTCGGCTTTAAACCCTTTTTTATCTTTAGGTTCCACACAGGACACTAGATTACAAGACCATCTCCACAAAATGAAATCTGTTCAAACTGACTAATGCACATGGCACAATAGTCACTAGAATCCTGAATATTCTGCAAACATACCTCCTCTTCAATAACTTGAGGTCCCACACATTGCTCCATGAGACTAATTTGAAGGAGAAATTGTGGGACTCCTGCAATGATTTGATGACAACTGAATTCAATGAGACAACTCATCTTGTTGTTTAGACCTCTGAGCATAGGAAACTGATCACAGAGAAAGAATATATGGCACCACACAACAGTTACAAAACACATACAATTTACTGAAGTTGGTATTGGCTGCAAAAGAGCAACCAACTCAGCAGCACTAGTTCTCAACAACAGCAACAACTCTCTTGATTCACAACTACTTATATTCTATTGTTGACATATAGTCTACTGACAACTTGTCATATTCTATTGATCGCATATAGTCTACACATATCTATTTCATTAGAAGTCTGTTATAGAGGGCACTCATTCGCAGAGATATCTGTCTTTAAAAAAACACAATTTATTATATTATCTATATTTTGCCTTGCGGTACATTACAAAAAAATGACCAATATAACCATTGTTGTATAGTACTACTAAACCTTCTTGTTTCCAGTGACACATAAAGCTACAACTGTCTGTAAATATGAAACCACTAAAATGTTTATAATGCTGACATAATGATTATCTTGTTGAATCTATAATGGTAAACTGTGCACAGTGAGATAGAAATGGGTAAAATGTCGCCCAGTAGAACAATGTGAGCACAAGCGGCGAAGAGAAAAGAGACAGACCCAGTCAGTGGAAGAGGGCACAAGCAGAAATGGGCGAAAGGGCACCCAAAAGAAACACAAGGTGGACAAAACGGTGGTGAGCCTCGAAGGTGGGGTCTCCATCCAGAGAACAATAACCATGTTTCCCATCGCAGGGAACTACTACTGCCTTGTAGTTAGATTGGGAACAATCAAAGGCTAGCGGAGCAAACTGTACACAAAACTGACGGCAGGCAAACCAAGTAGTAAAAAAAAGGCTGGTAACCTGGGCAGATGAAGCTCAACATCCCAGGAGGAAAGGTTGTCTAAGGGTTGCTAACCGAAAGAAAATAGCAACCTGCTGCCTTGCAGGTCGACTGGGGACAGCCAAAGGTTGACGGAGAGTGAACCAGTAACGCTGGCTAAAACCGGACACATTGCTGAAGGATAAGCACCAAATGGCGCTAAAGATGTGACAAAACACACCCATGCATCAGGCTGCATGAATCATATTTCCACATGAATAAGAATTTATTGGGAAATCTGGCACATCAGTCTAAGCGGGGATCGCACAAGAGATAGAGAAAGAAAATCTTTAATGAGAATTGTGTACACAAGATTGGGGGGGAAAGAGCAGTGATTTTACAGCCTGCAGGATTCTTGATTCAAACCTTATATTGTTTTAACACTTTCGCTGCACCCATTTTCAATCAAATCAGGCTCACTGCACGCTATTTTTTGGACATGATCAGTTTTCAGGGTGACAATTTAAAAAAATCATAAAAAATAAAGGACTTTTAAACTGTGGAATAGTGTTCATATATTAATGAGCTACTAACCTGTCTATATGTAGAGTATATTCTTCATAATCCACAAGCTATTGCTGTAACTGATATTGGTCTCGCCGACTGTACCGCCGTTTTCGAGATGGGTGTCCATCACCCACTCCTGTACCCTTGGGAATATCTGCTATCGATCTATAAACATCGTCACATGAATCAAAGTCCAAATTTGTATCCCGTTGTATCACTATTACTGGCTAAAAAGTTCGAATAAGAGTCATTTTGGACATCACTATTCATCAGCTACATCGTTCATTTTGAAAATCTTTTACTTGAAAATCGCCCCAAAAAGTCGTTCAAAATCGGATTTGCGATATGTTTACCGTGTGTACGTTAGATCTGCTATTTTGGAGAGCTTGTCGAAACAATACGGAAGTAGTGCGTCACGGGACCCGTTTTGGCTAGCGATACTCCCTGTTTAAAAAAGACATCATCGACAGCACAAGTCGGTCTACAAAAATCGACAACGGCAGCGAAGGGATTTAGTATTTGCCACTTTTGTCGTCGGTGGCAGCCTAACTGTTACGTATGTATTTACATATGTAATATAGTTTTTACACCGAAAAGATGTGTCAGTAGCAACATCAAAATTATCTTTTGCACTTTAGAACACACAGTTTGAAAATTGGAGTACAAACTAAAATAATAGATGTCAATAGTTCTTTTTGCGAATGTACTGACATATATGTTTTTTAATACATTGTGAAGTTCTAATACTTCTTTGCTTCACAGGTCTAGTTGTAGTAACAACAATGGCTGGCTATGGCATCGCTCAGGTCATTTGACCTTTCGATCTTTGTTCTCAGTTCTCTAGGCACTGGATTGACATCATGCGCTGCCAATTCCATAAATCAGGTATGAAATTTCACTCACCAAATTTTTCAGTCTCCCCAGGTTCCCTGACAGCAAAACAACCTGAAATATTTAACTGTGTATATATGTAGTTCTGTACGCAAAAACCAAACATGGACACCAAATAAAATCCATGACTCCCAGCTTTGCAGTTTTTGGATGTAAGAATCAGTTATAATAGTACAAACTCCTTATTTGACAAATAGTGCAAATATCTACAACTACTAAGGCTCACCTGAATGGTGAGGGACACTTGATAAGGAAAGCAAGCCTTCAAGCAAAAAGTCAATCATAGACACCATGCCTGAATTGGGGAGGGGGTGGCGAAACAGGCTACCTAAGTTATTGAGTTGCCTGACCAACACTTAGAGGTTGAGTAACTGCATCTTCTTCTTGTTGCGTTGGCTTGCTATGAATTCAGGCATAGTCTGGTAAGGTGCTTTTGACTGATTTTTGCGTGAAGGTTTGCTTTCCTTTTTTCCAATGATATGTACAATCAGTTTGATACCACATGATGTCAAATGTAGCCTCAGTAAACAAGATCAGTGCAGGGCAATGACACCCAAGGATGCTAGTAAAAACATGTTAAGAGGTTGTAAACATAGTACTGAAGGAAATGTCCACATTTACAGTAATGTTAAAGGATTATCAAATATGTGACTTGTTATTTGGCTAAACTGCATGGAGATAAATCAGGTTGGGGATTCTCTGCTATAGTGCAGGGGCAGGAGTTTTGCATAGTGTTTCAGACAACCACCTCCAACATGAGGATAGAGATTAACATTGTTTCTATAGCTCTGTGCTTCTAGGTTTCTAGAGCTATTGTTGTGTCCAAGATAACCATCAGTATATACAGCGATGCTCTGGCTGACATCACAGACTTTTATCCATGCATGTTTTCTCAGTGACTCAATGAGTAAGCTCAGGAAGATTGAAACAGGCTGGGCTAGGAAATAATGGTTGGAGTCGCTGAGGAGGTTTTCTCTCTCTCTCTTTGCCTTTTTACCCGGGTTGGGGCATAGGCCCTCAACCAACTCATGCCAAGTCCTCCTATCTCTAGCTATCTCCTGCAGCTCCCTCCAGCTCTTCTTTATATTGTTGATCTCCGCCTCCAAATCTCGTCTCCATGTATTTCTCGGCCTCCCCTTCTTTCGCTGTCCCTGCGGGTCCAGGCAAGGACCCTTCTTGTTATATTCCCTCCGGTTTTCGCAAAGTGTGTCCTATCCAGCGCCAGCGTCTTTTAACCTGTTCGTTCACTGGAATCTGTCTTGTTCTCTCCATAAGTTCCTCATTTGTGACCCTATCATACCATCTTATTCCCTCTATTCTGCGCAGACACCAGTTGATGAATGTTTGCAATTTATGCGCTATTGTTTTAGTTGTTCTCCATGTTTCTGACCCATACAGTAGAACTGCTTTAACATTAGAGTTAAATATCCAAATTTTGTTCTAGATTTGATTTCTTTGGACTTCCAAATGTTTCCCAGTGCAATGAAAGCTCCTCTTGCCTTCTGTATTCTTATTTTAACATCTCTATCTGTTCCACCCTCTTTGTCTACATTGCTGCCCAAATATGTGTATGATTCTACCTCTTGAAGTGGGATTTCCCAGGAGATCGAGGTTGTCGTTCTTGGTTAATTCTCAATATCTTTGTCTTTCCCTTATGAATGTTCAGCCCTAGTTGCTGGGACCTTTGATTCAATGTGTTAAGCTTATCCTGCATCTGATTTCGTGTATGTGACAGAAGGGCTATATCATCAGCGAAGTCCAGATCATCTAGTTGCTCTGTCAGAGTCCATTGGATTCCATTTCTGGTGTTAGTTACTGTGGTCTTCATAATCCAGTCTATTGTCAGTAAGAACAACAAAGGTGATAGAAGACACCCTGACGCACTCCTGTTTCTATTCCCAAAGTATCTGTTAGTTTACCTTCATGAAGAACTCTACATTTCATATCTGTATATGTTGCTTTTATTAGGTTAATAATTTTCTGTGGGATTCCATAATGCCTCATTAATTTCCAAAGGGTTTCCCTATCAATACTGTCAAAAGCCTTCTCATAATCAACAAATCCGATATAAAGTGGGGATTTCCATTCAATACTTTGCTCTATTATTATACGTAATGTGGCTATCTGGTCAGCACAGGATCTATTTGGTCGGAAGCCTGCCTGTTCATCTCTTAGCTTTATATCGATGGCATCTCTCAGTCTCTCCAGGATGACTCTGCTTAGTATTTTCCCAGGTACTGACAACAGCATTATTCCCCTATAGTTTTCACACTTCTGAAGGTCCCCTTTCTTTGGTAGCTTCACCAGGTATCCCTCTCTCCAGTTTTCTAGTATTTCTTGTCTCCCAGATTCTGCTAAATAATTTATACAGTATTTCTGTGGATGTGTTTATGTTGGCTTTAACCGCCTCTGCTGGAATACCATCTGGACCGCCGCTTTTCCATCTTTTAAAAGTTTAATGGCTTTACTAATCTCCTCCTTGGATGGTTTCTCACAGTTGATGTCCAAGTCAATTTCTGCCGGTTGGATATCTGGGGGTTTGTAGGTGCTGGTCTGTTCAGGAGTTCCTTGAAGTATTCCATCCATCTTTCCATTTGGTCTCTAACATTAGTGATAGTTTCCCCACTACTATTTTTGATCAACCCATTTGATGGTCTGTATTTTCCTGCTAGCTTTCTAGTGATATTGTAAAGATCCCTAAGGTTTCCTTTTCCTGCAGCTACCTCTGCTTCTCTTGCTAGATCTTCTACGTATTGTCTTTTATCTAACTTTATTTGTTTCTTCACTTTCTTGCTAGCTTCTGTGTACTTTTCCTGGGCTATGGCTTTGGCAGTTCTAGTTTTGCTATTATTTAAATCTGCTTTCCTCTTTTCCTTTCTTCTATTTCCTTGAGAGTTTCTGGAGTTATCCATGCCTTATGATTCGCTCCTTCTTTCCTAATACCTCTGTGCATGTTTCATTCCAAATATTTTGGCTTGCTGCCAGCATTCTTTCGCACTCACCTCATCTTCTAATTGCCGCAACACCTCATACTTATTAGAGACTGTGACCGTGAACTGTTCCTTTGTTTCTTGACTTCTGAGGTATCCTACATTATATTGGTGTCTATGTTCATGGGATGTTATGTATCGCTTAAGCTTCAGTTTAATTTTACTTATCAGCAAATGGTGATCCGAATCTACATCTGCCTCCCTTAGGACCCTTACATCTTGTAGAGATGACCTGAATTTCTTGTTTATGCATATGTGGTCAATTTTGAGGAGGTCTAGGCTGACAAAAATTTGTTTTATTTTTGTGCCAGGGCATGCAGGTGTAAGGGAAAATGAATGCTCCAATAGGCTTGTAGGTATAGCTGCTGTAAAAAGTGGGCAAGAAATGGACCAGGCTGATATTATAAATTTCCTAAGGGATAGAGAGGATGTGTACATGATTCAAGTAATAGTGGTGAATCTACAGCACTAACTATACTGGTAGCCAAAGAAGAATCGTAAACCAACAAAAACTAATACCCTTCATTATCTACAGGTTGAGACTGAGTACCTATGTGTCTGCCCAGAGGGCTATAATGCCAGCTCACTAACCAAGATAACCAGATATAACTGAAGATGAGGGGATAGGCCCTGTGCCTGAAAACAAGATAAATCAGATGGAGTTAATGAGAGATTAAATACAGGGATATGTACATGTGACAGTCTGGTCGATCATTATTGTGTTGCTATTATCAGCAACAACCAAGTAGGAGGGAAACTGATTTTATTAGGCTGCCTTACAGACATGATCAAGATTATGCATGTTGCTCTGGCAACAGACTTGATGATCTGCATGACCAAACCTGATCACAGAAAATGGTTCATCTAACTGACTACTGATGCAAACTCACCGGCCTAGTAAAACAACACTGGAAAGAAAAGTACACAGACCTCTGTGTGAGCTGCAAAAGACCATGACATTTTATACAAGAGTCAACATTGAATATATAGACAATATTTTAAGCGAACAAAAGAAAGGACATATCTAACTGACTAGGGGCGATAGCAAAGTACAACACCCCGTTGGTAACCACTGCTGTGTTAATTTCTGGGTTTGAGACCAACGGGGAACAAAAATGTTTTTTTGCCCCCCGTACACGGTTGCTCTACAAGTTTCCTAATCCTTTAGTTGAGATCTAAATTACAAGTACCTCGAAGGCGGTAAGTTCGCCTGAATGGCAAGGGACATTGATGATATGGAAAGCAATCCTTTATGCAAAAATCAGTCAGAGGTGCCAAATCAGATTATACTTGAATTAGCAGACAAACAAACCAAAACAATCTAGTTGACTACTATCCATTCATTTCCTTTTCAGATATTATAATTCAGATAATATAATTTATATATTTTATTTTAATATATATATATATATATATATATATTTTATATATATATATATATATATATATATATATATATATAGAGAGAGAGACTCACTCCACGTGTCTCCTTTTCGACCTACGCTTGATAAAAACAAGTTGAGAGATAGATAGATAGATAATAGATAGATAGATAGATAGATATATATATATTAGATAGATAGATAGATAGATAGATAGATAGATAGATAGATAGATAGATTATTGATTGATTGATTGATTGATTGATTGATTGATTGATTGATTATATAGTACAGACTATTATTCTCAATGAAACATATGCCCCCCATAGATGGCTGCTTATAATTGTTTCAATATGTTGAAGTATGGTCTCATTTATTGAAATGCTTTAAAATATTTCCTTTTTGGTTTCAGTTTGAAGTACCTATTTTTAAATGGATCAACAAAAATCGAAAGTAGTCAAAGGGTTTTGGGTGAGCTCATTTTAGCATTGAAGGTGCTGTTTAAGATCCAATTCGCTGCAGAGTTAAATTAGGAACAAAAATTTGAGGCTAAAAATAAATGATAATACATTTATTATGGGGTATTGGCGATTAATCTTGCAAGTTTTGAGCTTTTGTTTCAAAGGAGGCATCGGGGAAAAGATGGTAAGTACTAACATCAGATACGAGCAGAAGAAAAGATGGGCAGAACATTTTGAAGAAATATTAAATAACTCATTCACCAGTACTACTCAAGTTTGACGAAGAGGCAAGAAATAACTATACCAATTAATGAAGAAATGATAAGTGTAACTGAGGTCAAGGAGTCAATCCGTCCTTGTCAACAATAAGGCAGCGGGGGATGACCAAATTACTATAGAAATGCCCCAAGCGGCAATGATACAACTATTAGCCGGGTGCAAGAACTATTTAATAAAGTATGGGGAAGAAACTGTCTCAGATCAATGGAAAAGGGAATAATTTTAAGATCCCGAAAAAGGGGATCTCAAAGATTGCAACAACTGGAGAGGGATCACCCTATTATCAGCAATGACCAAGACTTTTGCAAAATCATTCTTAATAGAATCAAAGGAGCAGTGGACACAACCTGAGAGAAGAACAAGCTGGTTTTAGACCTGGGAGAAGCTGCTTAGACCAAATAATTACCCTACAACTAATTTTAGAGGAACATATTGAGAAGCAACAGCCACTTGTACTAAATTTCATCAATTTTAAAAAAGCCTTTGATAGTCTACACAATCTCTCTGTGGAATATTCTGAGATGCTATGAAGTACCAAACAAAATAATAAACATTATCAAGAGCCTGTATGATGGTTCACAGTGTGCAGTTGCACACCAACTGGTTTATGGTTGGGAAATGGCGAAAAGGCTGTATTCTATATCCGCTATTGTTTGGAGTGGCCATTGACTGGGATGGAAATGTTGCAGGAAAACCATTGACTAAGAAAATAGTAACTAGAAGATTTGGGTTTTGCAGATGATATTGCCTTGTTAAATAGAAACAACCCAAAATACGCAAAGAAAAACAGACAACTTGTCATCTATAGCATCAAAAGTTGGACTGCAGATAAGCTATGAAAAAACACCTATGAAGACACCTATGGCAAGTAATGCAGATATCACCCTGGAATCTAAAATGATAAATATAACAGAGCAGTTCACCTATTTAGGTAGCAATTTGATTGCACAGGAAATGTTAAAAAAGAAATTGTGATACAAATTGGCAAAGCAACATCAGCTTTTAAAAGTCGAAATAAAATATGGAACTGCAAGTTATATAGTATTCAAACTAAATTACGAATTTTCAATTCAAATGTTGTATCAATCCTAACATATGCCAGCGAGATTTGGAAAATGACCAAAGATATAGAAAGCAAGTTGAATGCATTTGAAAATAGATGTCTCGAAAAATAATGAATATAAAATGGAACGAATTCACGAGAAATGATGAAATCAGAGAAATGTCTGGTCAACCACTAGTGACAACTTTTATAAGAAAGAAGATGGAGATATGTTGGACACACCTGGAGGAGAAATGATCAACGAATATCAAAGCAGGCATTGAAATAAGATGCAAAGGGTTCAAGAAAGAGAGGGACGACCTAAGGAGACCCTGAAACGAACTTTGCTGAGAGGCAAGAAATATCGGTCTCAGTTCCATGGAGGAGATTGAGCGAGTTGCCCAGGATAGAGCGGTATGGAGAAATTACTTGCAGGCCCTATGTAACGTATACGGTATAGAGAGGAATTATATATTATTATTGACGATTAATATCAATTGTTAATTATTTGATAGTAATTGGTGCAGTGAGATCTCCATCTTAGCGGTAGTTATTCATTGGGCATAAGTTTTAACGTAACATATGAATCTGAAGTTCATTTAAAAACAGAATGAAGACCAATGTGGCAGCTGTGGGAAGATGTAGATCAATATGACAGCTTGGGAAAGATGTAGAAATGAGACAAATGTGACAGCTACAGGAAGATGTAGAAATAAGACAAATGTGGCAGCTACAGGAAGATGTAGAAATAAGACAAATGTGGCAGCTACAGGAAGATGGAGAAATAAGACAAATGTGACAGCTACAGGAAGATGTAGAAATAAGACAAATGTGGCAGCTACAGGAAGATGTAGAAATAAGACAAATGTGGCAGCTACAGGAAGATGTAGAAATAAGACAAATGTGGCAGCTACAGGAAGATGTAGAAATGAGACCATTGTGACAACTACGGAAGATGTAGAAATAAGACAAATGTGGCAGCTACAGGAAGATGTAGAAATAAGACAAATGTGGCAGCTACAGGAAGATGTAGAAATAAGACAAATGTGACAGCTACAGGAAGATGTAGAAATAAGACAAATGTGGCAGCTACAGGAAGATGTAGAAATAAGACAAATGTGGCAGCTACAGGAAGATGTAGAAATAAGACAAATGTGGCAGCTACAGGAAGATGTAGAAATAAGACAAATGTTGCAGCTACAGGAAGATGTAGAAATAAGACAAATGTGGCAGCTACAGGAAGATGTAGAAATGAGACCATTGTGACAACTACGGGAAGATGTAGAAATAAGACAAATGTGGCAGCTACAGGAAGATGTAGAAATAAGACAAATGTGACAGCTACAGGAAGATGTAGAAATAAGACAAATGTGACAGCTACAGGAAGATGTAGAAATAAGACAAATGTGGCAGCTACAGGAAGATGTAGAAATAAGACAAATGTGGCAGCTACAGGAAGATGTAGAAATAAGACAAATGTGGCAGCTACAGGAAGATGTAGAAATAAGACAAATGTGGCAGCTACAGGAAGATGTAGAAATAAGACAAATGTGGCAGCTACAGGAAGATGTAGAAATGAGACCATTGTGACAACTACAGGAAGATGTAGAAATAAGACAAATGTGACAGCTACAGGAAGATGTAGAAATAAGACAAATGTGACAGCTATGGGAAGATGTAGAAATAAGACAAATGTGACAGCTATGGGAAGATGTAGAAATAAGACAAATGTGGCAGCTACAGGAAGATGTAGAAATAAGACAAATGTGACAGCTACAGGAAGATGTAGAAATAAGACAAATGTGGCAGCTACAGGAAGATGTAGAAATAAGACAAATGTGGCAGCTACAGGAAGATGTAGAAATAAGACAAATGTGACAGCTACAGGAAGATGTAGAAATAAGACAAATGTGACAGCTACAGGAAGATGTAGAAATAAGACAAATGTGGCAGCTACAGGAAGATGTAGAAATAAGACAAATGTGGCAGCTACAGGAAGATGTAGAAATAAGACAAATGTGACAGCTATGGGAAGATGTAGAAATAAGACAAATGTGGCAGCTATGGGAAGATGTAGAAATAAGACAAATGTGGCAGCTACAGGAAGATGTAGAAATAAGACAAATGTGGCAGCTACAGGAAGATGTAGAAATAAGACAAATGTGACAGCTACAGGAAGATGTAGAAATAAGACAAATGTGGCAGCTACAGGAAGATGTAGAAATAAGACAAATGTGGCAGCTACAGGAAGATGTAGAAATAAGACAAATGTGGCAGCTACAGGAAGATGTAGAAATAAGACAAATGTGGCAGCTACAGGAAGATGTAGAAATGAGACAAATGTGGCAGCTACAGGAAGATGTAGAAATAAGACAAATGTGGCAGCTACAGGAAGATGTAGAAATAAGACAAATGTGGCAGCTACAGGAAGATGTAGAAATAAGACAAATGTGGCAGCTATGGGAAGATGTAGAAATAAGACCAATGTGGCAGCTACAGTGAAGATGTGAAATAAGACCAATGTGGCAGCTGTGGGAAGATGTAGATCAATATGACAGCTTGGGAAAGATGTAGAAATGAGACAAATGTGACAGCTACAGGAAGATGTAGAAATAAGACAAATGTGGCAGCTACAGGAAGATGTAGAAATGAGACAAATGTGGCAGCTACAGGAAGATGTAGAAATAAGACAAATGTGACAGCTACGGGAAGATGTAGAAATAAGACAAATGTGACAGCTACGGGAAGATGTAGAAATAAGACAAATGTGACAGCTACAGGAAGATATAGAAATAAGACAAATGTGGCAGCTACAGGAAGATGTAGAAATGAGACAAATGTGCAGCTACAGGAAGATGTAGAAATAAGACAAATGTGGCAGCTACAGGAAGATGTAGAAATAAGACAAATGTGGCAGCTACAGGAAGATGTAGAAATAAGACAAATGTGGCAGCTACAGGAAGATGTAGAAATAAGACAAATGTGACAGCTACGGGAAGATGTAGAAATAAGACAAATGTGGCAGCTACAGGAAGATGTAGAAATAAGACAAATGTGGCAGCTACAGGAAGATGTAGAAATGAGACAAATGTGACAGCTACAGGAAGATGTAGAAATAAGACAAATGTGGCAGCTACAGGAAGATGTAGAAATAAGACAAATGTGGCAGCTACAGGAAGATGTAGAAATAAGACAAATGTGGCAGCTACAGGAAGATGTAGAAATAAGACAAATGTGACAGCTACGGGAAGATGTAGAAATAAGACAAATGTGGCAGCTACAGGAAGATGTAGAAATAAGACAAATGTGACAGCTACGGGAAGATGTAGAAATAAGACAAATGTGACAGCTACAGGAAGATGTAGAAATAAGACAAATGTGACAGCTACTGGAAGATGTAGAAATAAGACAAATGTGACAGCTACAGGAAGATGTAGAAATAAGACAAATGTGGCAGCTATGGGAAGATGTAGAAATAAGACAAATGTGGCAGCTACAGGAAGATGTAGAAATAAGACAAATGTTGCAGCTACAGGAAGATGTAGAAATAAGACAAATGTGGCAGCTACAGGAAGATGTAGAAATAAGACAAATGTGGCAGCTACAGGAAGATGTAGAAATAAGACAAATGTGACAGCTACAGGAAGATGGAGAAATAAGACAAATGTGGCAGCTGTGGGAAGATGTAGATCAATATGACAGCTTGGGAAAGATGTAGAAATGAGACAAATGTGACAGCTACAGGAAGATGTAGAAATGAGACAAATGTGGCAGCTACAGGAAGATGTAGAAATAAGACAAATGTGACAGCTACAGGAAGATGGAGAAATAAGACAAATGTGGCAGCTACAGGAAGATGTAGAAATAAGACAAATGTGACAGCTACAGGAAGATGGAGAAATAAGACAAATGTGGCAGCTGTGGGAAGATGTAGATCAATATGACAGCTTGGGAAAGATGTAGAAATGAGACAAATGTGACAGCTACAGGAAGATGTAGAAATGAGACAAATGTGGCAGCTACAGGAAGATGTAGAAATAAGACAAATGTGGCAGCTACAGGAAGATGGAGAAATAAGACAAATGTGGCAGCTACAGGAAGATGTAGAAATAAGACAAATGTGGCAGCTACAGGAAGATGTAGAAATAAGACAAATGTGACAGCTACAGGAAGATGTAGAAATAAGACAAATGTGGCAGCTACAGGAAGATGTAGAAATAAGACAAATGTGACAGCTACAGGAAGATGTAGAAATAAGACAAATGTGACAGCTATGGGAAGATGTAGAAATAAGACAAATGTGACAGCTACAGGAAGATGTAGAAATAAGACAAATGTGGCAGCTATGGGAAGATGTAGAAATGAGACCATTGTGACAACTACGGGAAGATGTATAATTGAGGCCAATGTGGCAGCAATAGGAAGATGTAGAATTAAAATTAATATAACAGCTATAGGATATATCTACATATTATACAATGTCCTGATATGCTTTTTATTTAGTACATTCTCTGTATTCTCAGCCCTCTTCATGCTGTAGGCTTTGCAGCTGTTTCAAGTGTATTGGGTTTGGGCATTCTCTATTATGGTGTGAACCCTGTTGTGGCCGGTCTAGGTTTGTTTAACCTTGGTCTTTACACCTTAGTATATACCCCTCTCAAGCGCATCAGTGTCATTAACACTTGGGTTGGATCGTTGGTTGGTGCCATACCACCTATGATGGGGTGGGCTGCCTGCAGTGGTGCACTCGACCCTGGTAAGCAATATCATACTTTTCCATATTATTTTGTTTCATCTGTTGTGATTTGGTTCTTAAAAAAGCAAACACTATATTTGTAAAGCACAATATTTGTTATTTAGTCTAGATCTTATGAAAAGGAAATATCTCTGCATTAAACATGATGTACTTCTATACAGGACAAAAACAATAAAGACAGCAATCATGACATAACAAATGTAGAACCAACTGTCAAAATTGGGAATATATGTCAATACCATATACACAGACTTGATAAAGTACTCCTCTGTGCCATATAGAATGT
This sequence comes from Arion vulgaris, assembly GCA_020796225.1. Classification (NCBI taxonomy): domain Eukaryota; kingdom Metazoa; phylum Mollusca; class Gastropoda; order Stylommatophora; family Arionidae; genus Arion; species Arion vulgaris. Next base: position 26,756,717 of record CM036767.1, read on the forward strand.
TGAAGAGTTCAGTAAGTTTCTTCACTCTCTTTGTGTTTTCAAGTGCTGATATACTGTTACAGAATTGTAGCTCAGTGTCTTCTATATTTGTCTTGTGCTTCTTGTGAAGGTTTGAGTGATGGATTTCTACATCTTTTCGATGATTCTAACACTCCATCATTTCCTTGGTCTTCCATTCGCCTTGATGTTGTGCTGTAGAAGACTTTATAGACAGTGTTGTTGCATTCTTATTACAAAGTTGAATCATTTCATCCTCAGTTTTCCATGTAATTCAAGCAGGGCCTTGTTCGAGCCTTCTACCTAATGCTGGTATTTTACTAGATTTAGGTAATGTTATTTAATGTACACTTACTCAAGTTGCCAGCTGAATAGATAAATATTTTCTCGTTAGTTTGCTAGCAGTTTTCCAAGTTTTGTTTATATTTTTGAAGTTGGTAAAAGCAAAGAAGAAACTAAACATTAAACAGTTTAATGCTGACAATAGTACTCCAAAGGTAAGAGGTTAAATCATGAAGTAGGGTAGTTTTACAAAATACAATAGATTAAATAAACAATATTTGGGAGACATAAAAACATGATGCATTATAGAAAACAAATAAAGAATAGAACATGTCAGAAGACAATGACAGCTTTCCATGAAATGAAAATCATCATATGCCATTGTCTGTAGTGAGATATTATTTGTTTAGTAATACATAGTACCAATCTTGGAAGTGAGTCATGAACAATAAATAAATACAAAGATCACTGGAGGCAACAGTAATGTGGTTTTACAAGTTGAATGTTAATAATCGTAGTACATAAAAATGACAATATGTTAAAACTAATTCAGATAGAATAACATCAAACTATAGGCATTGGCTAGGACAGCTCTCAGATGGACAGTGGATGGGAAACGAAGGGCTAGATCTTCTTTCTTTTGTCCTTCTCTGCTTTTTGCCGCTAGGCGTAGCAGGTTTAACTGATGATCGGTTTCCGAGATAATGCAGCTCGGTTGCTTGATATGGTGTGGTATTGGGAGTTTTAAGATGTCTGTAACTCCATCAATCCATCTTTTCTTGGTCTGCCCTTCCTCTTGATGATTCCATTTTCAGGTTGTGCGCTCTTGCAACTGGTGTATTCGGGTTCATTCTGACCAAGTGGCCAAACCATTTGAGTCTCTGTTTTTCAATAAATCTAATAGCAGGTGTTGTTCCGACTGTTCTTCTAATTTCCTCATTTCTTATATGGTCTCTTCTTGTTTTATTTACTGCTTTCCTCAGGCATCTCATTTCGCATGTGGTAATTTTCCTTTCTTGTTCTTTTGTCAGTGCCCATGTTTGGCTCTGGTAGCACAGTGTTGGTATAAAGATTGAATTTATAATCTGTCTTTTAGTCACTACTGGAATAGCTGGGTGTTTCAAAATTGGGGTAAGCTGGTATGTAATGTTGTTGGCTTGCTGGATTCTAGTTTCGATCTCTCTGTCCAGTCTACTATCAGATGTGAAGATACCTCCAAGGTATTTGAATTCTCTCACCTGCTTTAGCGTTCGGTCATTTATTTGTATGTTATTTTTATGTTCTCTGCTTATAGTCATGACTTCTGTCTTTTGAATGTTGATCTTCATGTTGTATTTGAGGCAGCTATTGTTGGTTATTGGTTATTGGTTACTAAACTGGCGTCATTGCACTCCGGGCAGACCCATAGGTGCTCAGTCTGCCCCAACAGATATCAAGAGTATGCATACTGATGGTTCCTGTGGCTCGCTGATTAACACACCTCTCACTCTGCCTCTCAGGCATCCAGTTCGACTTGAACAGCGGTAACTCCAAACTGCTTAAATCGCTTGATCGATTCAACATCGATTTAGTGTCCTCATCCAATAGAGAGTCGCGAAGAGACCGAAGAATATCCCCTTATCCATCTTCAACTCCCCAACAATCGATGCTGTTGATGCAAGCCTGTCCGCGCTCTCATTACCGTAAACACCCGCATGCCCAGGACAGTATATCCATGAAAGCCGCTGGAGGTTAGAAACTTCTATAGACAACATCCACTCATCCGAAACCTGCCCTTCTGGATCTTGTGAACCATCGACTGAGAGTCAGAGACAACAACTGCCCCAGTAAATGAAGTCCCAGAAATCAATGGAGGGCAGCAATGCGGCCTCAACCTCCATCCTCATACTAAAGTAGTTGTCCTGTATGCCCCACTGCTCTGCAACAACCCTACCATGCGCATGCAAGAAACCCCAGCGGTTCTCACCACGTTGAACCGACCCATCAGTATATCGACAACATCATCATCCCTTGCATTATCTTCTATCAGCTGCTTAACTGCGAGATCAGCCTTCATGTTGCCCCAATCTCTACATTCTCTTCCAGAGTAATGATAACGTTGAGATAGTTCATCATGCCACCATCTGTTGGGATCCATTCTTCCCCTTTTGGTAGAGTCGCAACCGTAGTCACCTGGCCAATTGTTCTCTCAGCCTGGGCCACCCACGACATGTCACGCTGATTCTCGTGCCTTAACATCATTAGTGTTCTTGTGTAGTGGATGTCTCTTATCCAAGTAACCATATATGCCTTGGTTTGGCGATTGCATGGCGGGAGCATAGTGACAGAATGCCAAGCATATATCTCATCTTCACAATGGGGGTATCTCTAGTGCAGCCCAGAACTATCGCATACCTTCATTCTGAACCCGTTGAGTCGTTCACATTGTGATCTTGATATCGTAAGAATTCGAGTCCGTAATCTACCACTGACATTGCCAGTCGATCGAACAAAATGGCAAGTAGTCTCTGCTCAAGGTGTGCGCCACCATAACTTTGAGAGCCGCAAGACCACGCTTGCACGTTGTATCGTCTGTTCAATATGGTGTTTGAAAGATAGACTACGATCAAAGGTTATTCCAAGATAGCGCAGCCTGTCTCTGAGCTCGATGGTATGTTCATCAAAGATTACACAGGGTAGGTCAGCCTTGGCGATGTGATTATTCAACGAGCACCACAACATACACGCTTTTCAGGATTGACCTGAGAGCGAGACTCTCTACACCAACCGAGATGGTACGCAATGTTTTCTGAATTTCGTCAACCATCTCTCGTCTATCTGACCCAGTCCTATATATTAAGATATCATCTGCAAATGTCAATGTCCGACCAATCCGGTTGGCTGAATTTTAGCTACATTTGCTGTGTAAATATTAAACAACACAGGTGATAGAGGAGAACCTGGGGTAATCCCGGGCATATACGTGCAGGATCTGATGTCCATGTTCCTAAACGGAGTGCAACGGTTCTCTCCATTAAAAAAGCAGCTATCCAGTTCACCAGCCAAGGATTAACTTCACATTTAATCAAAAAGCGCACCATTATTGAAAAATTCACCTTGTTATAAGCATCCTCCAAGTCGATGGCCACAGCAACAGTCTCTTGCTTGGATTGGAAGCCTTCATAAACATCATATGCAACGTGCCAGCATTGTCCCATGTCCCTTTCATTGGCGGTAACTACCCAAAGTGTCAAGGAGGATGTGGTCATTCTCCAAGTGACACATTACCTTTCTGGCCACTATCTTCTCTAGTAATTTGCCATATACATTTTGCAAGGTGAGTATGCGGTAGCTGCTGAGCAGTTTAGGATCCTTCCCATGTTTGTGGAGCGGTCGTAAATAACTATGAAGCCAATCCTCGGGTACCACAGCATTCTGTACACTTTATTAAAATCCATCACAACTGCATTAATAACAGTCTCGTCCAGCTGTTTGATGTGATGATATTGGACACCATCAGGCCCTGGAGCGGTGCTGTGGCTGGCCTTGAGTGCATTAACAGCATCCTCCTTTGTTATTAAGTCAATGTAAGGTTCTCCAGAGCTAGTAATATCACGAAGAGCACTTATGATATTATGACGGTCAGTTTTATCACCTTTTTCTGTCTGTTCCACGAAGCGATGAAGGAACCCCTGCCCCTTTTCTGCATCTGTTGCCAAGACGGATCCTTATGAGTCACGTAAAGTAGGAAAAGACTGGCTGGTATTCCTCCTGTTCATTTCGATGAAACTGCCAGAATTGATATGAGACTTTCGCCACAGACTTGTGTTATGAAAGTCTCCCATAACCCACTCTTTGCCTCACTAGCCAATACTTTGAAATCCCCAGTGGCTTTGTGGCGAATAGCAGACTTTTCAGCCACATCACACATATTTATAGGTCGCTTCTTTCGGGCTTTCTGCCATGACTTTGTAGCAGCCTCTTTTGCCAGCCATGCTTTTTCAACATTTTCATTCCACCAAGGTGGTTGCAGGAAAGGAGTCCTAGCAGTCTTCTTTCTGGCAGTCTGTCGCAGTATACGTAAGGGGTTTTCGTGATCAGAGTGGCATGGTGTGTACTGAAAGACAGATTTGGGTCTTCTGTGTGGCAAATTATTGGCCTTATTAAGAAGAACAACGCAGGGGAGATGATCACTATCTTGAGCCCCAAGAACATTCCATCGAGCAAAAGTAGCATCAGTTGTTGAGATCAGTGCCAGATCAATGACACCATCAGTGTCCTCAGGTCTAAAGCTAACGAGTTGGCGCCGTCATTCAATATCGTCAAGTCAGAGTTTAGTAGAACAGAACTCAAGCGATGCCCTGTCTATTCTCGGTAGCGTTGCCCCTCCTTTGATCGTGCATTGAAATCCCTGCTAGAAGAAACTTTGTGCGTGGTACATCTGAGAAGCTTCTCAAGGAAATCCCAGTTATCTGCAATATGGAGTTTGTCCACATGGCGTACACATTATAGTTTCGCCATACCTGATCACGTGTGTTAATTGAATTCCTTGTAATTCCACACCCTCGGGTAAGAAGTCATGTGTGTCAAGGCAGTTGTGGGAAGGCCATGTTTCACATAGATAGCCTGACCTCGTCCTACTCCGGGTTCACTGGGAGTGAAATAACATTTAAATCCTGGACACTCAAGGGCTTTATCCTGCTGCAAGTTGGTTTCCTGAATCATGAAAATGTCGAAGTCATAGACTAGCTTCTGTAGAATTGGTCCTCTCTGTTTTGCACTCGACAATTCCAGTAGCCAATGCGTAGATATTTCAGAGCAAGTCGATCTGTTTTTCTTCTAAACCGTCTCTGTCCAGCTCGTCGCTTACGTCCATTTCTCCTCTCTCCTCTACCTCTTCTTTTGTATGCATATTTTCTTGTCTGATCTGCTGGAGGACCAGTCAGCGGTGCCGAACCCTGTAGCACGGAAGAGCTCATTACATATAATACAAATTAGACAGCAATGTAAACCTGAAAACAAAGAGCATGTAACATTATAATTGGTGAAACGTATAAATCACAAAATAATAGAGCATATTTTGTTCAGCTTCTTGCCGACGATGTTGGAGAACAAACTAAATGGTAAATAATAACCAACTGTAAAAATACGAACGTTCCTATGAATAAAAGTAACTATAAAGAACATGAAATGATAAATTAAAAGATAACTCAAACAGAATATTGAAAATTGAATCTTTTTGAACTCAGCTGTCGTTGTGTAAGTTTATGTGTTCTTGAAGCTGTTCAATATTATTATGGAATAAACACTGGTCGTCAGCAAAGAGCGGTTCATTTTGTTGGTCTGCGTTGAATGATGCTTCATCTATTTTGGTGATACTATCCATGTATATAATAAAGAGGAGAGGTGATAAAACACATCCTTGCCCTACTCCTGATGTTACTGGAAACCAATTTGTGAGTCCAGCGCTTGTTAGATAGCACTTTCACTTTCTATATATATGGCTCTAACACAGTCTAGCAGCGTTCCTTTTATTCCGTATTTTTCTAGAACATCCCATAATATGTCTCTGTTAACCCTATCAAATGCCTTCTCTTGGTCTTCTTCTTCTTCTTCTTTTGTCGTCACACTGCTACGGGTTTGGCCAGTGTCGTAGTTTTCTGTTTTTGTCTTGCGCTGTTCTGGTGGCTTGTGTGATTGTTATCTTTGCTCTTTCACCGGATGCTGCCACGCCATCTAACCATCTTTTCCGTGGTCTTCCTTTTGCCTTCTTTCCGATGTTCTGTTGTAGAAGACTCTGTATACTGTGGAGTTTGGATGCATTCTTATTAAGTGGCCAAACCACTTCATTCTTTGTTTATCTATATAATTCAAGCACGGTTTTGTGCCAACTTTCTTTCTTATGCTGATGTTGGTGATTCTGTCTTTTCTTGTGTTGTTGGTAACTTTTCTCAGGCAACGCATTTCACATGTAGTTATTTTTGTGACTGCGCTTTGCTCAATGTCCATGTTTGGCTCTGGTAACACAAAGTAGGTATAAAAATGCTGTTGATCATTTGTTTCTTAGCTGCCTGTGAAATTTTTGGGTGCCTTAACAATGGGGCTAGCTGGTAGGTTACAGCATTTGCTTTTGTACTCTAGCCTCTATCTATCTAGTTTTCCGTCTTCTGTGAATATGCTTCCTAAGTATTTGAATTCTTTCACTTGGTTTATTTTAGTGCCATTGACATGGATGTCTAGATTATTATGTTTTCTTCCATATTCATTATTTCTGTTTTAGTGTTGTTGATTTTCATGTCATGTTTCACACAATTATTGTTCAAAGTGTCAATATGATGTTGTAGATCTTGTTCATTTTGATGTATCAGGCACTGATCATCTGCAAAAGCAGTTCATTTATTTCATCATTATCTGAATTCGACTCTTGAGTTATTTTATCCATATATGCGATAAGAGTAGTGGTGAAAGGACACAACCTTGTCTAACACCTGATGTAATGGAGAACCAGTCGGTCATTCCTTCTGTAGTTCTTACTGTACTCTGGCTATCTTGATATAAGGCCATGATGTTACCTAATAGTTGTCCTTGGACGCCATATTCTTCAAGGATCTTCCATAGTTTGCACCTGTTTACTCTATCAAATGCCTTTTCTTGGTCTATAAATATAAGCTGTTTACTTTGATCGTATTCAATTGTTTGTTCGCAGATCTGTCTTAGTGTAAATATTGTGTCTGTGCAGCTCTTACCCCTCCTAAACCCAAGCTGGCTATTGCTTAACTGGGGCTCTAATATATGTCTTGCTCTTCGCTCCAATATTTTTGCAAACATTTTCCTATTTGGCTCAAAAGAGATACCCTGTATGTTTCACATTCTCTTTTGTCTCCTTTGTTCTTCCATATTGGGACTATAATAGCTCTCTGCCAGTCATCTGGAACCTCTTGTGCCTCCCAGGCTATGTTAAAATTCTGGTCAGCCATGTTATTGCTGTTGTCTTACACGCAAGTAACATTTCTGTTGTTATACCATCTATCCCTGCTGCCTTCCTTCTTTGCTTTGATTTAGTGCCATTTCAACCGTTCTAAGATATTCAATTGTTGGTATTTTCCATGTTTCAATTGAAATGTTTCTGTACCTTGTGTCTCTTGGTCTATGAAGGCTATATTCATTTGATTTTGTGTTCTATAGTCTTTTCACTAATTTGTCTTAGGGCAAATATTGCATCTGTGCACCCTTTTCCTTTTCTAAACCCAAACTGTTGTGGGCTGAGTGCTGGCTCCACAATTGGTCTTATTCGTTGCTCCAGAACTCTTGCAAACATTTTTCCCACATGGCTTAGGAAGGAGATGCCTCTATATGTACTACAGTCTTGTTTTTACCTTTTTTCTTCCATATTGGTACTATAATAGCCTTTTGCCAATCTGAAGGGACAGTTCTTTCTTCCCATGCCTTCTTGAAGATGTAATGTACCAGGTTACTCCAATCTCTCCACCCTTTTATTGCTTCTGCTGTTAGATCATCAATTCCCGCAGCCTTGTTCTTTGGGCTTCTCTTAATAGCTTCTCTTACCTCACTTACTAGTATTTCAGGTTCTTCGATGTTTGCATGTCTCGGTTTGAATGATGTTTTATTCCCAGTATCTGGTATATTCAAGAGGTCTTTGAAGTATTCTTTCCATCTTTCTCTGATCTTAACTTCTTCATGTATAGGTTTACCTTGACTATCATTTATATATTCGGATGGCTGGAAGGGTTCGTCCCTTATTCTCATTTTTGCTGTGGCCTTATAAAATTATCTGCTGGACTCTACACATAATCTACTGAGATTTTCACCATACATGGTCCAAGATTTTTCTTTCTCTTGCTTGATTACTCTGGTCGATGTCTGCCTTGCTAGTCTGTATTTATCATAATCGTCTTCTGAGCGTGATCTTATCCAGGTCTTATATAGTTCTTTTTTAATTTTATTGCTTCTTTAACTTCATTATTCCACCATGCTGTTCTCTTTTCTCTGTTCCTCCTTTAAATGTGGTGCCACAATGCGTTGTTAGACATTTCAAAAGAATACTCTTAAATTTTTGCAATGTTGTTTCAACGTTATCTTCTGGTATATATGCTTCTACTATAGCCTCTGTCATTTCTGTATTTATTATTCTTTGTATGTCTGGATCATTTATTTTTCTGGTATCTATAATCTTGGTTCTTGCTGTCCTTCTATGTATTTTGCTAAGTGGTGTTTCATTGAGGTAGGCAATTAGTGGGCGGTGGTCTGTATTCACTGTTGTGTTTGGGATTACTCTGGCGTCTCTTAAGTTGGATCTTCTTGTTTTATGGGTTAATATAAAGTCTATTTGAGCAGCTTGGTCGGGGTTGTTCCACTTGTACCATGTGTAGATCTGGCTCATACAGTATTTATAAAAACTATTAGTGATATAGAGTCCGTGTTCTGCACAGAGCTTTAATAAGTGCTGCCCATTATCGTTACATTCTCTGTCGTTGTCTACAAAAGGTCCTAATTGTTCTTCCCATGGTGTTCGTCTCCGGCCGACATGTCCGTTGAAGTCTCCCATTACGAATAAATCGTCTTTACTATGTGTTTGACTAATAAGATCGGACACTTTATCAAAGAATGCATCTTTTTCCTCTTGGGTATAGCCATCGTTTGTATGGGCATAAATCTGAATGAGTGTTGTGTTTTTTGTTTTGCCATGTAGTTGTAACATTATTATTCTCTCAGATATGTAGTCAATTTTCATGATGTTTCTAGCTATGTCTGGATGTAAGATAAAGCCTACTCCGTGCACAGCTCTCTGTTGTATCTCTGCGCCGCTCCACGAAATGACGTAGTTGTTGTGTGTCACTTTAGTTGCATTACCCTTTATCCTACAGTCTGCTATTCCCATTATATTAATCTTGTGTTTCATCATGAACTCCACTATTTCTGGTTCTTTATTGCAGAGCCCGCAGATATTCCATGTTCCGATTTTAGTCGTTTGTCTGGCGTGTGTAGCTGTTTCAGTCACGGACTTTTCTGCGTCGCGTCAGGTTTATTTGTGACCGAGTTGTTTCGCCACATGTGTTGTTGTTGTTCCGATCTTTGATAGATTTCTTCAGTTTACTTAGTTCTTGCACAATATCTAGAGCATATTCTTGTGAACAATTAAATCTCCTACCGGTTTGCTGAACCTGTTGTAGGTTCATCCTTAATGAACACATTAAACCACCGTAAACACATCCACAGGAATTATCACGTCTTGTTTACGTCGCCATCTTTGATAGCAAAAAAGGGCTAGATAGCCAAGGGAAATATTGAAAAGAGTTGTGGAAAGAGTTGAAAAATTATAGCTTGACATGGGAAACAATTGGTAGTAGAAAGGCGGTAGACCAGCAACAATTGAAATCTCTTGTGGAAGCCTTATGGGACAAACAGGACACGACGAGAATATAGACAAATAGGCAAGTTTGTTATTGTGTAGATAGATGTAACAGTATGGGGAGTTGAATATCGCTATGCTGAATACATTTAAACACACCGTATAATATCCTAAGCACTTAGAATACGTAAACACGTATCAAATTATCATATACGTAAGTTTTTTTTATTCTTAGATTCTATTCTCTGCATCAAGAAGGTTATCAAGATACTTGCATCTCTAATTATTCACTTCTCTAAGTTTCATACGTGCACAAACTTTTCATGAAACACTCACATAAATATTATTTAAAAAATACACACAATTAAAATACACATTACTTAATGCTGAAACTTGAAAGAATGTCACATCCAACCATTTCCTCCTACAGGAACTGGTTCTTCTAAACTACTTAAATTACACCGTCTTAATGCACCGATCGATCCGCTGTTCAACACTAATTTCTTAATTATCTATCAACTGTCCTTGGAATTTATCAGTCTGTCTCTACACACAAGATTTCACGTTTTGGATTCAAACTGCAGCCCTTCTAAATCCGACTGTGTACCAGTTAATTTGAAGCTTGTGTTAATTGACGAAGTAGATTAGTAGAACTGGATCGTCGCCTCTGACTAAACCAAAGGCTAATGCTTGACAACTGACCCACGTGGTAACTATTGCTCTGAACAGTTCAAATCAGATTGAGTCATGATTAAAAGCAACGACGTCACACGTTCTCAAGGAACAAGTCTGTGGAACTAAAGTCTAATGAAAGACTCTGTCAACCTAACATGAAAGGTCTTCTGCCACATGGTTGATGGCTACTGATCTGCAGCGTTTAACAGAAGCTGAGGCTTGCAAACTTGCAAATTATCTGTCGCCAAGTGATGATAACTAGCTCTCTGACATATTATATCCACACTGAGTACTAGAATAAATGTGACGAGGGTGACACTCTGGTATATAACAAACCTAACAAACTCAGCTTTACTTTATCTAACACTTCGTTAATTTCTTATAATATGTTCCTACTACATGTATCACTTTCCTGCCTGTCCGAATCTTCCGTGCTTCTCTTTTCTTCCGGGGTTCTCTCGTGGTCTCCTTGATCCTCCCGTGTGCTGACTGAGTCCCGCCTTATATAGCACCCTCATCCGGAAATTGGATTGCCCAATCACCAGCCTGCTGCCCCATATGGTCGTAAATTTCCGGTCACATGTTATTCGCCTACCTCTGAAACTAAGGGCAGTAATTTTGCGTATCGCCTCTGCTGCCCTGTTACATAGATAGGCAAGTTTGTCCCCTATATTCGTTTGTTATTGTGTAGATAGATAGGCAAGTTTGTCCCCTATATTCGTTTGTTATTGTGTAGATAGATAGGCAAGTTTGTCCCTATATTGTTTGTTATTGGAAATATAGGCAATATTTGTCTTATATCAGATTGCATGTAGTAGATAGATCAGGCAAGTGTTTCTCCATACATCAGGTTTGTTAGCAGTTGTGTAGATAGATAGGCAAATTTGTCCCTATATTCGTTGTTATTGTGTAGATAGATAGGCAAGTTTGTCCCTTATATTTGTTTGTTATTGGGAAATCTATTAGGTAATATTATAGTCTTATATCAAGATAGCCAGAGTACAGTAAGAACAACAGAAGGAGTGACCGACTGGTTCTCCATTACATCAGGTGTTAGACAAAGTTGTGTCCTCTCACCACTACTCTTTATTGCATATATGGGTAAAATAACTCAAGAGTCACAGAAGGGATGACCGACTGGTTCTCCATTACATCAGGTGTTAGACAAGGTTGTGTCCTCTCACCACTACTCTTTATTGCATATATGGATAAAATAACTCAAGAGTCAAATTCAGATAATGATGAAATAAATGAACTGCTGTTTGCAGATGATCAGTGCCTGATACATCAAAATGAACAAGATCTACAACATCATATTGACACCTTGAACAAAAATTGTGTAAAACATGACATGAAAATCAACAACACTAAAACAGAAATAATGAGTATGGGAAGAAAACATAATAATCTAGACATCCATGTCAATGGCACTAAAATAAACCAAGTGAAAGAATTCAAATACTTAGGAAGCATATTCACAGAAGATGGAAAACTGGATAGAGAGATAGAGGCTAGAGTACAAAAGCAAATGCTGTAACCTACCAGCTAGCATTGTTAAGGCACCCAAAAATTTCACAGGCAGCTAAGCAACAGATGATCAACAGCATTTTGATACCTACTTTGTGTTACCAGAGCCAAACATGGACATTGAGCAAAGAGCAGTCACCAAAAATAACTACATGTGAAATGCGTTGCCTGCGAAAAGTTACCAACAACACAAGAAAAGACAGAATCACCAACATCAGCATAAGAAGAAAGTTGGCACAAAACCGTGCTTGAATTATATAGATAAACAAAGAATGAAGTGGTTTGGCCACTTAATAAGAATGCATCCAAACTCCAAAGTATACAGAGTCTTCTACAACAGAACATTGGGAAAGAAGGCAAGAGGAAGACCACGGAAAAGATGGTTAGATGGCGTAGCAGAATCCTGTGAAAGAGCAAAGATAACAATCACACAAGCCACCAGAACAGCGCAAGACAAAAACAGAAAACCACGACACTGGGCAACAACCCGGTAGCAGTGTGACGACAAAAGAAGAAAGAAGAAGATTGGGAAATCTTTTACAGCCATCAGTTTTGTATGTAATGATTATCAGTTGAAGTAAAAATTGCACACCAAAGCAGGAACATGTCCATCCTAACAGGCTGGAAATACAGGATTGGAAATGGGACATTTTTGTATCACACAGTTAATAACTGCTCATGTACCTTACATGTAATGGTGATATTTATGAACTTTAGTGGACAATAACAAAAGCTAGATACATCATAATTATATAGTTGTTTTAGGGGGAAACTAAAGCTACAGAATTTCCTCTAAGATAAAGAGTTATATCATTTAAGTCAGTGAGAATATTGCAGTCATCATATTTGTTTAATTTTTTAATTGAAAGTTTAGATGCATATTAACTCGTGTCAGTCACAATAAAGAGTACTATACATTTATGAAAGCTTGGCTTGAAATAAACACTTATGAGTGTTTTACAGATGAAAATATAAGTAGATTGTCATATTTGTATGATTTTATGATCTCCACAGGTGCATTTCTACTGGCTGGCATCCTCTACTCATGGCAGTTCCCACACTTTAATGCTCTCAGCTGGAACTTAAGGCCAGACTATTCACGGGCAGGATATCGTATGATGTCAGTTGTTGATCCTGCTCTCTGCCGCAGTGTGGCCTTCCGACATTGTATTTTGTTAACAGGAATGTGCTTTGCAGCTCCAGCATTGGGAGTTACAACTTGGCTTTTTGCAGTTGATTCCCTTCCACTAAACCTCTACCTTTGCTACCTCGGCTGGCGTTTTTACCAAAAAGGAGACAGTAATTCATCCAGGAAGCTCTTCCGTTTCACCCTTATTCACATCCCAGCACTGCTTCTGCTAATGGGCATTAGTAAAGTCAGCTTTGGTGGTCACAGCAAAGAAGATAAAAGAAAATTAAGTGAAGATGGTGATACACTATCTAATGTAGTTGAGTCTTGATGATAGATGTCATATGAGCAAATCTGTCCTAGTTCAACTAAAACAATCACTTTTGTCATCTTTATTGATGAGGTTACTTTTCATTTGGATATTGCTAGTTAAATTAATGCTATCAAATTGCAAGTGAACGTAAGACAACAATTGTCCTCACCAAATATAAATATTTCTTGTTAGTGCTATAAGCCAGATTCTACAATATTTGTGACCATTCGTATGTTTATGATTGTCTTTTTTCTTGCTAGTTATAGCAAGTTAGTTAAAAGACATATGTTGTCATATTTACAACGGCAAGATGTTCTTCCTATGCGATCGACTTCTGCTATGCGACTAATCCAGTACGTGTCATAAACAGGGCAGTGCACTTGAGGTTTTCACCGGTCCCCCATAGTTTATTTTGTAGGGTTGTTCTGTTGGCCAGATTTTCATTCTCACACTGCTCATGCAGGGGCAGTGTTGCAGGATGTGTTCTGGGGACTGCTATGGTGCTCCACAAGTGCAGGCAGCTGAGACCCATTCTATGGAGGTGTGCTCTGAGACTGCAATATCCCGTTCTATGTCTGAAGACTGTGGTCTGCGCTTTTCTGTTTAGTGATGTTCCCTGTATTTCTTCTTCTGTGTACGCTCTCAGACATCAACTCAAATATATTCAAAACAAGTAGCAGACATCCTCAAGGCTGTTATCATTAGTAACCACACATGTTTTCTCTTTTCCTTATATCTTGGGTATTTTTGCAACAGATAGTCATACTCATCAAAAGTTTCTATCTTTTCCTTGTTGAACAGATGTCACCTCTGTATGAACTATGTGAGTTGATAACATGCATCATCCTTCTGGTGGACTGGCTGGCTACTGTATTTGAATATATTTTTATTTGTTTTGATGGACAACTTGTCACTTCTATGATAATAGATAATTCACATATGTTTTTATATGTGTTATGTTTTGTAAAAAATGTGACACATCTGTCACAGCTAAATGTATTTGTGCAGCAAAAGTGACAAGTTATGCAAGATTCTCAAATTTTCTTGTTCTACGATATAACTGTTTTAGTCTAATGTGAGCAGCCATAAACTATAGAGACATGTGTAACTGAATAATTTATTCAGATTTGAATGTGTTTGTACATAATGTAGTTATATCTGTTTGCAGTTCAGAATATGTTATTATGCTAACTAATCATTCCATGAAGATACATCACACAAGTTGTCGAACATGTGACTCATATCGTAATTAGTTGATTTTTGCTCTTCATTTCTTAGGGCTGATTTGTATCTGCTGCAGCCACTCCTATGATGTTTATCTTTCTTTGTTTTGCTTGAGTTATGGTTCATGTGGATGAGCTCCACTTCTTGTTTTTGTGTGTGGGTGTGCATATGTAGTCTTTTTAAAAAAGTTTTATGCTTTGCCTGTATTTTGCTTAAATATCATGAATGATACTTTTCACATTTGGTCTGGTTGGTTTGCAGAGAAATTGGTTGAACTTGACTATGGAGATCACCGCTACATATCCAACTAGATGATGATACTTGATTCATTTCAGAATTATTTATAGACTTTTGATTATAACACAGTAACATGCAGGACAGTTCGAATAGTAAAGAAATGATCCAAAACATTAAAGGGAGATTACATGCTATCTCACGATGCTGTAAGAAGTAAAGAAATTATACAAGACATCCAGGAGAGAAATTATACAAGATATCCAGGAGAGATTACATGCTCACGATGCTGTAAGGAGTAAAGAAATGGTACAAGACATCCAGGAGAGAAATTATACAAGATATCCAGGAGAGATTACATGCTGACGATGCTGTAAGGAGTAAAGAAATTATACAAGACATCCAGGAGAGAAATTATACAAGATATCCAGGAGAGATTACATGCTCACGATGCTGTAAGGAGTAAAGAAATGGTACAAGACATCCAGGAGAGAAATTATACAAGATATCCAGGAGAGATTACATGCTGACGATGCTGTAAGGAGTAAAGAAATTATACAAGACATCCAGGAGAGAAATTATACAAGATATCCAGGAGAGATTACATGCTCACGATGCTGTAAGGAGTAAAGAAATTATACAAGATATCCAGGAGAGAAATTATACAAGATATCCAGGAGAGATTACATGCTCACGATGCTGTAAGGAGTAAAGAAATTATACAAGACATCCAGGAGAGAAATTATACAAGATATCCAGGAGAGAAATTATACAAGATATCCAGGAGAGATTACATGCTATCTCACGATGTTGTAATATGGGCACTATCATCCAAGACGACGCTGGAGATGGATTGGACATGTGATGCGATGGAGACTGGCTCCGACACGAAAACTGCACTGAGATGGACTCCAGAGGGTAGGCGAAAGCGTGGAAGACCCAAGACGACTTGGAGGAGAACGATAGAGCAAGAGCTGAAGGAAATGAATCATAGTTGGAACACAATACAGAGGAAGGCCATGAACAGGGAAGAATGGTGTACGTGTTGTTGCTCCTAAACGCAGCGTAAAGGCTAAAGAGAGAAGTCATGTTGTAAGAAGTAAAGAAATTATACAAGATATCCAGGTGAGAAATTATACAAGATATCCAGGAGAGATTACATGCTATCTCACGATGTTGTAAGAGTAAAGAAATTATACAAGATATCCAGGAGAGAAATTATACAAGATATCCAGGAGAGATTACATGCTATCTCACGATGTGTAAGATAAAGAAATTATACAAGATATCCAGGAGAGAAATTATACAAGATATTCAGGAGAGATTACATGCTATCTCACGATGTTGTAAGAAGTAAAGAAATTATACAAGATATCCAGGAGAGAAATTATACAAGATATTCAGGAGAGATTACATGCTATCTCACGATGTTGTAAGAAGTAAAGAAATTATACAAGACATCCAGGAGAGAAATTATACAAGATATCCAGGAGAGATTACATGCTATCTCACGATGCTGTAAGAAGTAAAGAAATTATACAAGACATCCAGGAGAGAAATTATACAAGATATCCAGGAGAGAAATTATATAAGATATCCAGGAGAGAAATTATACAAGATATCCAGGAGAGATTACATGCTATCTCACGATGTTGTAAGAAGTAAAGAAATTATACAAGACATCCAGGAGAGAAATTATACAAGATATCCAGGAGAGAAATTATACAAGATATCCAGGAGAGAAATTATACAAGATATCCAGGAGAGATTACATGCTATTTCACGATGCTGTAAGAAGTAAAGAAATGATACAAGACATCCAAGGGAGATTACATGCTATCTTGTGATGTAAGGATTCCAACTCTCAGGTCAATCCTGATAAAGTGTAGATATTATGATGCTTTTTGAACATCCCTGCAGAGAAGGTTGGTCTACTTGGAGTAATATTTGATAGACAAAACAATGACTTATTGTAAACAGCACTATCTTGGAATAAATTTTGATCAGTCTATCTTATGAACAGCATGTTGAACAAATGATACAGTGTTACAAGGTCTAACTGCTAGCAATGAACCGCATCACACGGAGATCTAAAACCTCTGCCCTATGTGCCGCCTTTGGCTCGAATGGAACTAACTAACTAACTACAAGGTCTTACAACACTTGAAGCTATGGTAGCAGCACACCTTGAACAGCAACATTGCTGGTTCTATTCTATCAGTTGATTATGTAAATGGTTGAATACAGATTCAATGACCTGTGACTTGGCAGTATGACAACAGAGCATATCCTACAGAACTGCCCCCAGTATGCAGACCTGAGAAGAAAGAGGTGGCCCACTTACACCTGGTTTCAAGACAAACTGTATGATGTGGCTGACAATCTGAGACAGAGCTGCCTTTATTAGAGAATCCGAAATCCCAATCTAGTGAGAAGAAGAATATTACAGATTAGGCATGCGTCCTCAGGATGATATGCGGCAACCATATGACTATATGGAACATCCCCAAACAGTATAAGAATGAATCCCGATTGATGCAGCAACCATATGACTATATGGAACATCCCCAAACAGTATAAGAATGAATCCCGATTGATGTGGTAACCATATGACTATATGGAACATCCCCAAACAGTATAAGAATGAATCCCGATTGATGGGGTAACCATATGACTATATGGAACATCCCCAAACAGTATAAGAATGAATCCCAATTGATGCGGTAACCATATGACTATATGGAACATCCCCAAACAGTATAAGAATGAATCCCAAATTGATGCGGCAACCATATGACTATATGGAACATCCCCAAACAGTATAAGAATGAATCCCAATTGATGCGGTAACCATATGACTATATGGAACATCCCCAAACAGTATAAGAATGAATCCCGATTGATGCGGCAACCATATGACTATATGGAACATCCCCAAACAGTATAAGAATGAATCCCGATTGATGGGGCAACCATATGACTATATGGAACATCCCCAAACAGTATAAGAATGAATCCCAATTGATGCGGTAACCATATGACTATATGGAACATCCCCAAACAGTATAAGAATGAATCCCGATTGATGCGGTAACCATATGACTATATGGAACATCCCCAAACAGTATAAGAATGAATCCCAATTGATGCGGTAACCATATGACTATATGGAACATCCCCAAACAGTATAAGAATGAATCCCGATTGATGGGGTAACCATATGACTATATGGAACATCCCCAAACAGTATAAGAATGAATCCCAATTGATGCGGCAACCATATGACCATATGGAACATCCCCAAACAGTATAAGAATGAATCCCGATTGATGCGGTAACCATATGACTATATGGAACATCCCCAAACAGTATAAGAATGAATCCCGATTGATGCGGCAACCATATGACTATATGGAACATCCCCAAACAGTATAAGAATGAATCCCGATTGATGCGGCAACCATATGACCATATGGAACATCCCCAAACAGTATAAGAATGAATCCCGATTGATGGGGCAACCATATGACTATATGGAACATCCCCAAACAGTATAAGAATGAATCCCAAATTGATGCGGCAACCATATGACTATATGGAACATCCCCAAACAGTATAAGAATGAATCCCGATTGATGCGGCAACCATATGACTATATGGAACATCCCCAAACAGTATAAGAATGAATCCCAAATTGATGCGGCAACCATATGACTATATGGAACATCCCCAAACAGTATAAGAATGAATCCCAAATTGATGCGGCAACCATATGACTATATGGAACATCCCCAAACAGTATAAGAATGAATCCTATTGTACGGCAACCATATGACTATATGGAACATCCCCAAACAGTATAAGAATGAATCCCGATTGATGCGGTAACCATATGACTATATGGAACATCCCCAAACAGTATAAGAATGAATCCCAATTGATGCGGTAACCATATGACTATATGGAACATCCCCAAACAGTATAAGAATGAATCCCAATTGATGCGGTAACCATATGACTATATGGAACATCCCCAAACAGTATAAGAATGAATCCCGATTGATGGGGTAACCATATGACTATATGGAACATCCCCAAACAGTATAAGAATGAATCCCAATTGATGCGGTAACCATATGACTATATGGAACATCCCCAAACAGTATAAGAATGAATCCCAATTGATGCGGCAACCATATGACCATATGGAACATCCCCAAACAGTATAAGAATGAATCCCAATTGATGCGGTAACCATATGACTATATGGAACATCCCCAAACAGTATAAGAATGAATCCCAAATTGATGGGGTAACCATATGACTTAATGGAACATCCCCAAACAGTATAAGAATGAATCCCAAATTGATGGGGTAACCATATGACTATATGGAACATCCCCAAACAGTATAAGAATGAATCCCGATTGATGGGGTAACCATATGACTATATGGAACATCCCCAAACAGTATAAGAATGAATCCCGATTGATGGGGTAACCATATGACTATATGGAACATCCCCAAACAGTATAAGAATGAATCCCGATTGATGCGGCAACCATATGACTATATGGAACATCCCCAAACAGTATAAGAATGAATCCCGATTGATGGGGTAACCATATGACTATATGGAACATCCCCAAACAGTATAAGAATGAATCCCGATTGATGCGGCAACCATATGACTATATGGAACATCCCCAAACAGTATAAGAATGAATCCCAAATTGATGGGGTAACCATATGACTTAATGGAACATCCCCAAATAGTATAAGAATGAATCCCAAATTGATGGGGGCCATGGCTATCTTACACAATACTATCTTACACAATACTATCTTACACAATACTATTTAACAATACTATCTACACAATACTATCTTACACAATACTATCTTACACAATACTATCTTACACAATACTATCTTAAACAATACTATCTTACACAATACTATCTTACACAATACTATCTTACACAATACTATCTTACAAATACTATCTTCACAATACTATCTTACACAATACTATCTTACACAATACTATCTTACACAATACTATATTACACAATACTATCTTACACAATACTATCTTACACAATACTATCTTACACAATACTATCTTACACAATACTATCTTACACAATACTATTTACATCAATACTATCTTACCAATACTATCTTAACAATACTATCTTACACAATACTATCTTACACAATACTATCTTACACAATACTATCTTACACAATACTATTTACACAATACTATCCCAATTATCTACAATACTATCTTACACAATACTATTATCAATATCTATCTTACACAATACATCTTAACATATACTATCTTACACAATACTATCTTACACAATACTATCTTACATCAATACTATCTACACAATACTATCTACACAATACTATCTTACATCAATACTATCTTCACAATACTATCTAACAATGACTATCTCCTACACAATAGTATCTTACTACAATACTATCTTACACAATACTATCTTACACAATACTATCTTACACAATACTATCTTACACAATACTATCTTACAAATACTATCTTACCAATACTATCTTACACAATACTATCTTACACAATACTATCTTACACAATACTATCTTACTACAATACTATCTTACACAATGACTATCTTACACAATACTATCTTAACAATACCTATCTACACAATACTATCTACACAATATATCTTACACAATACTATCTTACACAATACTATCTTACACAATATATCTTATTACAATACTATCTTATACAATACTATCTTACACAATGTATCTTTACACAATATATCTTACACAATCTATCTTTACACAATACTATCTTACACAATACTATCTTACACAATACTATCTTAACAATACTATCTTACACAATACTATCTTACAAATACCTATCTTACACAATACTATCTTACTACAATACTATCTTACACAATACTATCTTTACAATACTATCTTACACAATACTATCTTACAATACTATCTTACACTAATACTATCTTACACAATACTATCTTACACAATACTATCTTACACAATACTATCTTACAATACTATCTTACACAATACTATCTTACATCAATACTATCTTACACAATACTATCTTATACAATACTATCTTACACAATACTATCTTACACAATACTATCTTACACAATACTATCTTACACAATACTATCTTAACAATACTATCTTGCACAATACTATCTTACACAATACTATCTTACACAATACTATCTACACAATACTATCTTACACAATACTATCTTACACAATACTATCTTACACAATACTATCTTACACCATACTATCTTACACAATACTATCTTACACAATACTATCTTACACAATACTATCTTACACAATACTATCTTACACAATACTATCTTACACAATACTATCTTACACAATACATCTTACACAATACTATCTTACACAATACTATCTTCATACACAATACTATCTTTTACAATACTTATCTTACACAATACTATCTTACACAAATACTATCTTACACAATACTATCTTTACAATACTATCTTCATCTATTTATTCAATACTATCTTCTATCAATACTATCTTAACAATACTATCTTACACAATACTATCTTACACAATACTATCTTCACAATACTATCTTTATCACATACTATCTTACACAATACTATCTTACACAATACTATTCTTAACAATCTATCTTCACAATACTATCTTACACAATACTATCTTACACAATACTATCTTACACAATACTATCTTACACAATACTATCTTACACAATACTATCTTACACAATACTATCTTACACAATACTATCTTACACAATACTATCTTACAATACTATCTTACACAATACTATCTTACACAATACTATCTTACACAATACTATCTTACACAATACTATCTTACACAATACTATCTTACAAAATACTATCTTACACAATACTATCTTACACAATACTATCTTACACAATACTATCTTACACAATACTATCTTACACAATACTATCTTACACAATACTATCTTACACAATACTATCTTACACAATACTATCTTACACAATACTATCTTACACAATACTATCTTACACAATACTATCTTACACAATACTATCTTACACAATACTATCTTACACAATACTATCTTAAACAATACTATCTTACACAATACTATCTTACACAATACTATCTTACACAATACTATCTTACACAATACTATCTTACACAATACTATCTTACACAATACTATCTTACACAATACTATCTTACAATACTATCTTCACAAATACTATCTTACACAATACTATCTTACACAATACTATCTTACACAATACTATCTTACAATACTATCTTCACAATACTACTTCACATCAAATACTATCTTACATAATACTATCTTACACAATACTATCTTACACAATACTATCTTACACAATACTATCTTACACAATACTATCTACAATACTATCTTACACAATACTATCTTTTACAAATACTATCTTACACAATACTATCTTTACACAATACTATCTTACACAATACTATCTATACATTCAATACTATCTTATCACAATACTATCTTACACAATACTATCTTACACAATACTATCTTACACAATACTATATTACACAATACTATCTTACACAATACTATCTTACACAATACTATCTTACAATACTATCTTACACAATACTATCTACACAATACTATCTTACACAATACTATCTTACACAATACTATCTTACACAATACTATCTTACACAATACTATCTACAAATACTATCTTACAAATACTATCTTACACAATACTATCTTACAATACTATCTTACACAATACTATCTTACACAATACTATCTTACACAATACTATCTTACACAATACTATCTTACACAATACTTCTTCATAATACTATCTTACACAATACTATCTTACACAATACTATCTTACACAATACTATCTTACACAATACTATCTTACACAATACTATCTTACACAATACTATCTTACACAATACTATCTTACACAATACTATCTTACACAATACTATCTTACACAATACTATCTTACACAATACTATCTTAACAATACTATCTTACACAATACTATCTTATACAATACTATCTTACACAATACTATCTTACACAATACTATCTTACACAATACTATCTTACAATACTATCTTACACATACTATCTATACACTAATACTATCTTACACAATACTATCTTACACAATACTATCTTACACAATACTATCTTACACAATACTATCTTACACAATACTATCTTACACAATCTATCTTACACAATACTATCTTAACAATACTATCTTCACAATACTATCTTACACAATACTATCTTACAATACTATCTTACACAATACTATCTTACACAATACTATCTTACAATACTATTAATACTATCTTACACAATACTATCTTAACACAATACTATCTTACACAATACTATCTTACAATACTATCTTACAATACTACTTACAATCTATCTACACAATACTATCTTCACAATACTATCTTACACAATACTATCTTAATACTATTACACAATACTATCTTAACATATACTTATCTTACACAATCTATCTTACACAATACTATCTTACACAATATATCTACTACTACTTACACAATACTATCTTCACAATACTATCTTACACAATACTATCTTACAATAATATTACTTATTACATTTGGAAGCAAATGTCTAGATTGAGGCAATAGAAAATCTGACCTTGAAATGAATCAACTAATCTATGATAACACCAGGCCTGTTGATGTCATTGTATACACAGGAGAATTTGTGCATTATGGTGAGAAATCTAGCTTGGGTTTTCTTTGACCTAGCACACATGGTTTGGTCATCTGACGGAACCAAGGATACATGACTACTTCTAGAATGAGGATGAAGGCTGAGACCATTACTATCGCCCACCAATGACTCCCTGAGCCTCCGTTTACTATGGTAATCGCCTGTGTGTTACCGAGGCCCACAAGGGGTGCAAAGAATAGTAACTCTGCGACCTACAAGGCATGTTGTAAGAGACATGCGTAGGGGCCTAGGAAACTACTACAAAAACTACTTTTTTTGTCAACCGAATGTTGGATGTGGTTCCTGCGGTTAATAGCACATCTATACAGCCATTGAAGGAGTTTGACATAAAAATGTTGCACATGTAGAACAGGACAATTTGGGAGTAGAATGGTGTGTTTAGCCAACATGCCAAGGAATGATCAGCGTGCATACCCATCAATATTTGTTGCAGGAGAACTATTGTGTCTGCTTGGAATGTTATGAAATCAATCCAATAACCAGTCATTAACAATGCCAGTGAATAAACTATAAAATCATGCTTAATTCGGTTGTGCACAAAATATTACATCTTAACTGCTTTGAACCATTGGCACAAGGTACTTACACTCTTTGACACAAATCACAGACCCCAACAAGTGGTGGTCAAAATGTGGCTATTCTAGAGTGAACGCTAATATTGAAACTAATAATTCACAGTTTAGTTTTCATTCCAAACATATATAATTCAGTTACCCATACTAGCTCTGAAGTCAGAGAAAGCGCACCTGTATGAAGGGGGACACTGATAAGAAAGGAAAGCAGGCCTTCATGCAACAATAAGTTGGAATTGCCATACCAAGCCTGAATTCATAGCTGGCAAAAGCAAGAAGAAGAAATTACCCATACCAGCCTTATATTACATCCATGTGGCACCTTGAGGTGAAGCAAAGAATAGGACATTTTTAACCAAATAAGAAATTTGTATTACCTAGAATAGGACTAACAACTGTATCCTGTGATGATAATTTCTACAGAAACAACCAAAGGATGTATGTTATTGTTGTGTCAGAAGTCTAACTGCAATAATGACTTTAAGTGAAAAAAGTCACAAAAATTGTTGATTTATTTCTGTACATTAAAATATGTATTTGGTAAAACTTGGTTTGGCAGCTTATTTTGTAATATTGTCATAAACCAAAAGTATTTTTTTTTTGTGTAGTCAAAATAAAATATTAGAATATTAAAATTTACAAGTTTGTGATTGAAAATGTATGTGTTATTTTGTTGTTTCTCCAATTGTAATCAGTATGTGTTTTGGGTATCCATTATCTATTTGAAACTTTTTTTCTTTCATAGTGTGACCGTATAAGTGTCCACGTATTCACGCTGTTTCCTAATGTGCCTTCTGAGATAGCGAGGAATGGAACCATTGTCTCCTAATCCAAAGTAAGAAGAAGGAGCCAGCTTGACTGTTGGTGGGGTGTAATAATAACTTCATCACTAGAAGAATGAAATTTAAGTAAGGCTGAAATGATCTTGGGAAAGATAGAATAAATAACGGGGTCAAAGGCGCATGTGGACCCTGTTAACAGACATTGGTTCCTGTCTGGCTAAGTGAGTAGGATCGAGGAGAGCTACTCTGGTGGTAGTAGAGATGCAGACACGGTCATGTTGGATGGGATCCGCTCGCAACACAGACGGGCGGAATCCCAGAGAGACTATTAATGCACGTCTCTCCAGGCCGATGGAAAAAAGTTGAACGGATAACCATAAAGGGATGAGGGATGCATCCAGAAAAGAGACGTGGGCCCACATAGGGCAAAACTCGAAGCCCTGAGGTGGGGGCCCGAGTTGAACCCCGTGTTCGGACAGCCTAGAGGCATGATGAATTTGAGAACTGATGAAGATGGTGGGGCAGGGAAGAGCTAGCACACATGCGGACGATGCACGGGTGGGCAGACGTGCATGGCGTCGTAGGCATGAGCGGACAACCCAAATGTGCTGGAAAGCCCAGCAGAGGATGAATCCAGTGCGCGTTTCCGCACGCAGGAAACTACTGCTGCCTTGTAGTTTGATTGGGGACAATCACATACTAGCGGAGTAAACCGTAACAAAACTGGATGGCAGGAAGACCAAGTAGTTCACAAAAAGACGAGTTTTCTGGGCAGATGACACTCAACAGCCCGGGAGGGTAGGTCGTCTAAGGGTCACTACCCTAAAAGAAAATAGCAACCTACTGCCTTGCAGGTTGGCTGGGGACCCAGTAAACGGTGGTTGATATCGGACACTTCATCGAAGGATAAGCACTAGAGCTCCAAATGGTACTGAACGATGTGACTTAAAACACATTCTTGGCAATGGCTGTTTATGTATCACAATAAGAATTATAAAAATGGCCGAAAAAGATCGATCAAGAGAGTGAGAATAAATAACGTTGGCGTGCATTGGATTTTACTACAAAACATTTTGGCTGAGCTTCAGGATGGATCGCTGGCTGAAATTGAAACATAAATTTACTGATGATGGTTCAAGACAAAAGAAAACCTCTTCCTGTTTATTAAATTGCAAACATTGTTTACTATTGTAACACAGATAATTAATTCTTGTCCATTTTCACACATAGAAACTTTTGAGGGTCTGCGGCAAAAATGTATTTAAAATGGCGGCAGGGTAATGCATAGTTTGGGGACCGCTGGTCTACGCAGATGGACTATAGACAGTATGAAATGTGGTGAAAAGGCACCAACTCTACGTCACCACACCACTGTGGTTCTAGAAACAAACTGCAGTCTGGCAAAGCCGGTAAAGATAGAAAAGGAAGCTACCCAAAAGAGGAGGTAGTAGTGTAAG
Organism: Arion vulgaris; assembly: GCA_020796225.1. NCBI lineage: Eukaryota > Metazoa > Mollusca > Gastropoda > Stylommatophora > Arionidae > Arion > Arion vulgaris. The sequence goes on from CM036767.1 coordinate 26,783,145, forward strand.
CGCAGCTGCACATTGTATGAATTGCACATCAGTTGAACAATATCTCATAGTTTTACTGACTGATAGCTGGTTACAAATGCCTTACTTCCACGATCAACTTCTGCTATGCGACTACTCCGATATGTGTCATAAACAGGACAGACTGCTTTAGGTCTTCACCGGTCCCCCATAGTTTGTTTTGTAGGGTTATGTTATGTTATGTTATGTTATGCGATCGACGTCATGGCACATTGTGCATTCCCATTCGTGCTCTGTTCTCCGTTGCAGCAGCCATCCCAAAGTCCATTTGCTCACAGTACCCATGAGAAGTTGATTACTATATCTTCTCTCTCTACCACGAAGACGACACTGTCTGGCATGTCCAAACTTAACACCCAATTCTCGAACTCGTTCCAGTGTCTGAGACCCGCCCATGTCACACAATTGAGAGCGTACCGCATTGATGATATCGGCTCTGTCCATGCTTCTGCCCACTTGAGTCGGGGCACTGTTTGCAAGAGAGTCAGCACGCTCGTTACCCCGCACTCCAGCATGTCCAGGCGGGTACAGCCAAGTCATTTTCTTGAGATGTGATCTCCGAATGCTGTTCACCCATTCCACCCGCATACTTCCAGATGTAATCAGTTGAAGCATACTCATCGAGTCTGATATGATGATCGTATGGGTAACCTGTTGCTCAGCCACCCATGACAGAGCCCTGAGGCAGCGGTGATCTCCATAGTCATGCTCGATGTCGTTGTCTCAAAAGCCCCGCAGTCCTCATGAAGTGTGCGATCGTTTCGTTGTGCTGAGTAAGCCCACGATGATCTGGTGCCACGCTTGACAGAGCCATCGGTGTAGATAATGATATCACCTGGGTGGGAGTGCTGATCCACGAGTTCAAGAATTTCTGCATTGACGACACCCGGGCCCATTCTCTACAGCGGCGTCCAAGTGTGCTGATAACCCTGGCGTAAGCAGTCATATCCTCTGATATAGGCGTCCATTCGTCACCGTGCCTCAGCTCATCTAGAGTACAGACCTGTTTAATAATATCCTCTGCCTCGGCCATCCAGGATCGACCTCTCTTCAATCGCCTTCCCTTATGTTTGCAATCTCAGTGCTTATGGATTTGTGCGAGATGATCTTGGAATCCAAGGAAACTTCTCAGATACGTTTTAACCCTATCGCGACTTTGATCCTCTCGCGAGTCTCACGTTAGAAGACCAAGGCCATAGTCCCATGCCTACCAAAAGAAGTGTACGTGCTCAATGCAACTCGAGTGCATAAGCTCTCAACAGGGCTTCTTTTGTCCTTTCAACTCCATCTCTGAACGATGTTCTGCTTACTGTTAATAAGCAGCAGCGGCACATGTACCACTGCAGTGTTCTCAATGTACTATTTTCCCTCGATAAGGCAGATATGACGTTGACTCAATATCGCCTGGGCCAAATAACTGCGGGACAACGGTTGACCCACTTTTCTTGCCTTTCACTATTAGGCGTCCAACATGGCTCTTAAATGACAGGCTTCTGTCAACTGTTATTCCAAGATACTTTAGTGTTTCGGTTCTGTCAATGTCTTTGTTACACATTCTGACAACCGGGGTAGGTGTCTTTACTATGGTGTCTTACAACTTTTGTAGGGTTGTTTCTCTTGGCCCAGATGTCTTGCAACAGTGTGAGAGACACAGTTCCAGTAATGCCAGATGTCTTGCAACAGTGTGAGAGACACAGTTCCGGTAAGTGCCAGATGTCTTGCAACAGTGTGAGAGACACAGTTCCGGTAAGTGCCAGATGTCTTGCAACAGTATGAGAGACACAGTTCCGGTAAGTGCCAGATGTCTTGCAACAGTATGAGACACATACAGTTCCCAGTAGAGTGAGGTCAAAACATCTGATGGGGAAAGTCACACTAACCAGCATCAGGTGCCGGCTGGCGTAGGCGATCATGGATCTCCACAAATCTCTATCTTTTGTGTTTGCTATCAACTCAGATATTTACGCTCTACCGTGCCATTGTAGAAGGATACCGCCTGGAAGATTAGAACTAGATTAGTTAGGACTAGAAAACGGAAGTAAACTGAGGTTGACAACAATATTGCTAGGAGATTAGTGACGGGAGGAGGTGAGATAAACAAGACTGAACCAAGACGGATGTATAGACAGTCGGGCTAGAATGATGGAACACAGTATGAGTTGAGATCAATGTGTGTAATGACGAATAAACATTAGAACTATCAAAGGTAGTTTGTATTATTTCCGTATAGATCGTCTTAAATTGTTCAATCATGGTAGAATATTAGCAATCAATTCAACAACTCAATACAGCCATACTGACATCACATACTAATCAAAGTTGTTCACCAACAACAACCATTCAGCATTATACAATATCTAAGGACAACATAACCTATAACACCATGAAGTCAGGCTATCCACAATTTTCTCTCTCGATTTTCCTCTGTTTCGTCTACCCTAGATTTTACCCTCATCACATGCCCGAAAAATGATGACTGTCTCTTATATTGATAATAAGTCTTACTCTTTGTCTTGACCTCATTCAACACCTCAACATTAGTGATTTTAGCAGTCCATGTGATTCTCATCATTCTTCTGTAAAACCACATCTCTGTGGCCTCAGAGATTTTTCGATCTGTTTGTTTATTATCCATGACTCATCCGTATGTCAGTATTGATTCTATGTAGCACTGAATACCTCACATTCTGACCTCAACTGACAAGGACTTGTTGCATATGATGCTTCTCATTTTCAGGAACAATGTTTCGCTTGCCCTATTCTGCTCTCTATTTCTGATCGGCATCTACCATCTGATGTTACCAGTACACCGAGGTATTTAAATTGCTGCACTTGTCTTAGCTCAGTCCCATTTACTGTGATGGTGCATTTTGCCAAAGTATGCTTTTTTGATATGATCATTAACTTCTGTCTTCTTAATATTCAAACTAACCAGACATTCCAAATTGTTAACTGTACCAGAATTGCCTGGTTTTGTAAAATTCTGTCAATTACCATTTCTGTACTCCAACTTGGAAAACAATACACAGCAAAAGCTTCAAATTTATGGGGAGACGCAAAAATATGCCTATCAGTTTTGTCCACCAAACTGACATTTGTGTCATACAGCAAATTGACTGGTTGTATCAGTACTGTCAGGAGTCCACAAGTACAAAAAGATGCAAGTACAGAAAGTTCAATTAACTGAAACCTCTCTCTCTCTCTCTCTCTCTCTCTCTCTCTCTCTCTCTCTCTCTCATATTTTGTTCTATCTCCAAATGGAACACAGGGCTGCAATTATCACCAACATTTATTTTAGTTTTTTTCAATTTGGCATTTTTAATAGGACATGTTGCTGAAATTGTTTCTAACTTTATGGAGGTAATTCATGGCAGCTTCTGTAACAGAACATTTGTATAGATCTGGATTGTTAGCATTAACCCAACCATTGATAACATGGGGGAGAAATATTTTCCAAAAGAAAACAAATTTCTACATTTGCGTTACTGATAAGATTTTACGAAAACAAAACTCCACTTTATAGTTCAACATTTAGTGAGTTGTATTGTACAGAAATTCAAGATACGTATTTATAGCAATATTTCAATCTACCAATTCTCTATGCATCATTTGAGTGAAAAATATGTGCATCAGATTTCAGACAAAGTTATTTGTGCATTATGCACTTGCTTACTTGACAGATATCAAAATAAATATCAACATATCTGTTTTGATCTACGTTGAAGTACAATTTTTCCAACCACAAACAGCTCTCAGGCTGACCCAGCCTCAACTGGGTACCAGAGAAACACTGGAAAAATAAGGTGGCTGATGCTAAGTTGACATCACCCATTGTGTGCCGCTGGTCAAAGAAAAAAAAGATGAGCGTATCACCATATTCTCCAATATACCACATGGTATGAAAACAATTTATGTACTTTATACGAGACACATATTTCTACTACCGAAAATTTTGGGAGAGTAAAATACATCTCTATCACTAGCCTGTAAAGCCCTAGGCAATTAAGGCAGCAAAAAAAGCATGCCATTCTTCTCTGTCCGTACTATACTGTATTTCAGCTGTTGTTAATTTTGTTCAATTCTTGTTCTATTGTTCTCTAGGTGGTTTTAGGTCTTCACTTTCTGTTTACCTTACGGTGTCCGTCTCTGTGCAGTTTTTTCGAAAAAGGTGGAGACTGCAGTAAAACTTGGAAAATAGCTAAACACGTAAAAACAAAGTACTACAGTTTTACAAAATACATAAACAGTGACGATAAACAGCAACGTTTCGACCAAAAGGCCTTTATCAAGCAAACAATACAACAAGAATGACGAATTTCGAGGAGCACTACAAATGGACGATTACATGTGCAGTTTTTGACAGTTAGTCTCCAAGTAACATGTCGATCCATCTCTATCATCTCTTTTGGATGATGGTATTCATATTATCCTGCTGACACTTGGTAAAATCATAACGACAGAGATGAGGTGTCTCAGAAGAGCTGCAGGTGTGACAATAAGAGACAAAATTAGAAATGAAGAAATCAGGAGACTGGATGTGAAACCAGTTATGCAATTCATAAAATAACAACAGATTAAATGGTTTGGACACCTGACCAGAATGCCCTGGTATCGCATACACAGAAAAAGTATAATGAGTACAAGGCAAAGGAAGACCACGCAAAAGATGGAGCGACGGCATCAAGAACAGCCGAACATGAATATCAGCTTACAAAGTGCCTTTAAAAAAGCACACAAGATCACTACGTTTCACCCCCAACACTTCCATAAGAAGTAAATGGTGGAAGAGAAGAAGAAGAACTTGGTAAAATACATGGTAAGATAACAATGGCATTCTTCTTCTTCTGCATCAACTTCTGCTATGCGACTACTCCGGTATGTGTCATAAACAGGACGGTGTGCTTGAGGTCTTCACCGGCCCCCCATAATTTGTTTCGTAAAGTTGTTTCTGTTGGCCAGATTTCCATTCTCACACTGCTCAGGCTGGGGCAGGATGTGCTCTGGGGACTGCTTTGGTGCTCCACAGGTGCAGGCAGCTGAGACCCATTCTATGGAGGTGTGCTCTGAGACCGCAGTGTCCTGTTCTAAGTCTGAAGACTGTGGTCTGCGCTTTTCTGTTTAGTGTATTTATACTGTCGTGCTCTGGGCTGTATCCTCCGTTTTTTTTTCTCCACATAATTTTTCAGGATTGTTTAAGTAGCCTTTGCTTCTGTAAAGGTTTGTGTTGGATGGGGGTTTATGTTAGGCTTCCTCCAGCCCGTGCAAGTTTGTCAGTCTTTTCATTTCCTGGTATGCCACAGTGTGCTTGGTATCCACTTTAAGACTAGTCCAGATAACAATGGCATATACAAGGACCACTTTCATTGTGCAGCCATGCAGTGCTCAGACTTATCCTGATCTGTGAGGGACACAGGAGAGACATGTCTAACACAATTATCATATTTATGGAAGAAAGCCATCTGATAGTATCATGAAATGTTCACTCTAGATCATAGGGTGACCAAAGTGGGTGGTACCGCCCCAGTGGGCAGCTGAAACCTTCGGGGTAAAGTGGGTTCAGAAGCATTTGGAGGATGTTCAGGCGATTAGGGGTCGGTGGCTCTTTAAAGAAGAAATTAATAATAATATGTATTTTAAAATAAATTATTTTTGCGATTGAATAATCATTCAAAATTTGAATTTCCATTTTAATTCATCTTATGCTCATTTACACGGTCCATTTTATCATCAATTTTCTAGTTCATGTATATAATCATTTGAAAATTGACTATGTATGACTGAAATATACATCAAATTTCTATGTCAAGAGAAAATAGAGTATGTAAATATATATGTGGGGGGGGCGTTGGCAAACTTATAATGGGGGCATTACAAAGTTTATGTTGTGCAAAGTGGGCAGTGGGCCGAAAAAGTTTGGGAATCTATGCTCTAGATCAGTGTTTCAACCTTTTGTGCCATGCCCCACCAAAGCCTTTCAAAATCGTATCCCCCATCCCCCTTCCTGTGTAACATATACAAAAATTGTATTTTCCAAAAATTGAATTGTTCACTGAAGAAACTTAAATGATAGGTTTTATGAAGAAATCACTAGGAAATTGTTGAAGAAACACAGTAAGTAAATTTTCAAAACATATAATGGAGAACAGAAATTCAAGTACGATATCATTTTAATGCTATATTTTTCTATATTATTTTGATTATTAGTAACTATTTATTACTTACACTTAGTGAGATCCTTGCGATTGATAGATACTGCAAAGAGATTTTATGTTGGGTTCCAATTTAGTTAGCTTCAGACTCAAGTCTCCCATTGTGTTATATTCAACCAATTTCTTTTTTTTGCAGCAGATCAGTTATGGCACTAAAAACCCCATTCAGTTAAATATGAAGATAGAAATAGTAATAAGTTTTCTTGCACATTTGGTTGAATTTGTATATTTGATTTCTGTTTCAAAGCCATGCCATCGCCTTTTTATTAATGCAGTTTTAACTGACTCATCATTTATATCTCGAGTTCTTCTTGATACTGCATATTTAAATGAAACCATTAACATTGATGCAATCAATTTGTTTAAATCAGAAAATCTTTCTTTAAATCATCCGATATAATTTTGATATGATCGACAAACAGTATCAGTATGGCGGTATCAGTCACTTCACTTTTCTGGAAACTCTTCAAAATGTTTGTTGCAAATATATTTCTGCCATAGTTCAATAAGGGTAATAAAACCAAATATCTTTGCTTTAGCATCAACAAGAGTTTTATTTGTTCCTTGAAGTTAATTATTTAATATATTTTGTTTTTCAAAGATATCAGCTAGATAACTCAGAAATGCTTTACTATCGACCGTTAACAGATACTTAATTTCAGGTTTGTCGCTTAAAAATCACTAAGAGTATCAAATAGTTCCATAAATCTTGTCACGCAGTTCCATTTCGAGAATATCTTACTTCAGTGTGAAGGAAAAGTCTCACATGGTCTGCTTTTGTTCTTAACAAAATAGCATGAAGAGACGCTCACATTTGACATTAACTTTAATAGCATTGATACACTTTACAACTGAATTTAGTACTTATTTAGAACAGCGAAACATTTTTAACTACCAAATTTTCCCTGTGAATAACACAATGCACAAAAAACATTTCTGGATTCTCATCTTTCAGCAATTTTAAGCAGCCATTTTTCTTGCCTATGATATTATTAGTACCTGCGGCACAAGATGTTATATTTTTCATTGGTATATTTATGACATATAAGTAATTTTTTAGCTTATTATATACACCTTTGGAGGTAGGGATGCTCTCTAATGATTTACAGAACAACAATTCTTCAGCAAAATACCCATTATCAATATATCTTGCGTAAGTTATCAATACTACTTATCGACACTGTCTCTCAAAGCTGATTCATCTATTTGCATTGAGAATTTTCTTGTTTTCAGCTTTTAAACAGGTGTATTTCAATATCTTCACTCATTTCGTCTATTCTATTGCTAACAGTATTGTTACTGGGTGGCATAGCTTTCACCTCTTGGTCATCTTTTTCCAGAACCGTTTTAAGAAATGATGATATTGATGGTTTGATTAAATTCTCTCCTATAGAATGATTTTTTCCACATTTAGTAATGAGTAAGGAAATTTGATAACTAGCCTCAAGAGTACAATTGACAGTTGCAGTATGAGCAGTAAACAGGGACTTTAATGTTGCTCTTTTTCAAAATTTGTCTTTAAAGTAATTCAAATCTGACATAATATGAGCACTATGTTTCGCCTTCAAATTTCGCCTCAAGACGACCTCGTTTCAATGATTCGTTGGACAAGCATTGTTGGCGTAAAAGACATTAATGTGGAATACATTAATATAATAATATTTAATATCAGGTGATATACGTTTGAGAAAATTTGAATATTGTAGTATGACTATTTTGAATGAAAAAGAAATCATTAACACTATTTATACTCACATTTATGTGGTCAAATCTGCTTTTCTGAAAAAGTATGCGGTATCTCTTCTAATTAGCTCTGATAAAGTCTAACCTCCAATAGTTATATCTTCTACGTGAAGCTCTTCGGTTCTCTTCTGCTTTTCTCGTATATCTGGCCTAACAGTCCTGTACTTTAGCTGTTCTGTGTCTAGTTCTCTATTTTTATTCTAGCTACCGCATAGCTGTTCTGTATTTGGCTCTCTATCTGCACTATTATTCCCTCTTCTTAAAGTCGATCATATAGATATATGGGTGAATATTCTATTACTTTACTATTCCAAAACTTTGTTCTCAGGACTGCGATTCCCACATCTGTTACTCTCTTGGAAAAGACTCATATTACTTCGACTATCGACATTCTTCTATCATTGTCTAGAAATTTATGTCCCAACCACGCCTTCTCAATCTGTTGCTAAAACATGGAAAAAAGATCTCATGATATTCTACTATAATCCATATATAAATGCTTCTTCGTTAACTATACAACTACAAAATGGTACTCTAAGGACACCTGTATAATCCAGCTGCACAGTGAGTATCCATTACTCTGGTAATCAGATTAATGTCCCATAACTTGTATTTGAGTCAAACCACCTTGATGTTTCTTGGTTTATTTTCCCATCGTACCTAACATTCCAAGTCAAATCAAACTTCAGACCTGCTTTCTATGGCGGAAATATGATATGCGTTTATATAATATTCCAATACTATTACATACTCAAGATTGCACTATATAAACTCATTTTGGACTTCATGACAAGGTTGGCAAATACCGGACACATTACAGTTTTTTTATATGACTCGATTTTAACAGAATAAACATCTTTCCCGTTTTCAAAGCTTTGTTAAAAGGGGGTAGAAATGTACCTAGATATAAGTACTTTCCACTTATTGAAGATTTTTAAACTTCAGTAAAGTGATTGTGAAGCAACAGTCGTTTTTGGAAACAGACATCCAAAAGTCAGTATATCGGTTTTGCAACATCATGAACATTAGATAAACTCCGAACGAGTCCATTGCTCCCCTAAACGATGAAAATGTCCCCCTGTGGGGCGTACGCCCCACGTTGGGAAACAGGGCTCTAGATGAACTCTTCACTTCAGGGTAGAAGAGCAACTAAGTAATCATTTTGAATTACGCGACCGAGTATTTATTGTTTTTCATTTTCGACCCGTGTGTTGCCGGGGCCGCAAGGGAAGCTAAGAATAGAAATACTATGACCTACAAGGCATGTCATAAAGGTGACTGAGGTAGGGGCCAGGGGAAACTACCTAGTAAATAAAAAGCACTGCAGAAATCGGATGTGCTGACCTACTTGTAGTCGGATAACTGGCACAACGTACACTCACTTTTAGGCTCAGATCACATGCAAATCACAAAGAGTGGTTTAACAAGTGATCGATATGGAGCATCGAAGAAGAAGAAAACTTCTTCATTTCCATAATCACAACTGCAAACAGGAATGGTGAGACGAAACTGGGTGGAGGAACTGGTACAGACAATGATCATAGAAATCACCTTCATTTTTGTCCCTGGACACGCAGGAGTTAAGGGTAATGAACGAACTGATAGATTGGCTGGCTTGGCTACAATATCAGAGGGAGTTGCCATGGATCGAAATGACATTCTTCACGCATTGAGAGAGTCTTTCAGAACAGAGAAGTTTCAGGGCTGTGAATCCCACTCGCTGACCGGATTGAGAGAGATGAGTGTCAATATTGGTGCAGCCCGAAAAGAACGACATACTAAATATGCAAGGAGATTGATTAATCAACATCGAACTGGTGTGTTGGGCCACTGGACTCTGCTGGATTTGCGGAGATCGGAGCATCTATGGACATGTCCGAGTTAGTTAGTTAGTTTGTTCCTTTCGTGCCAAAGGCGGCACATAAAGCAGAGGTTTTAGATCTCCATGTGATGCGGTTCGTTGCTAGCAGTTGGAGATCTTGTATGGTTTTACATCCCAATAGTTTACTTTCTTGTTGGATGGCTCTTCGAAGAGTGGTCTTTGGTCTTCCACGTTTTCTTTTCCCAACTGGTGACCACATAAGGACTTGTCGATTTAGTCTCTTTTCGTCTGATCGAAGAACATGACCTAAATATTTCCACCTTCGTTTTCTTATAATATTTGATATGGGTTGTTGGTGTGTTCTATCTCTCACTGTGTTGTTAGAAACGAAATCACTCCATTTTACTTTTAATAAGTTTCGGAGACATTTATTCTCAAAGCTGTCTAGTTTCTTATCAATAATTCTTTGTTGATTTCCAACTTTCACAACCATAGGTCAGTACAGGAATCACACATGACCTAAACAATTTAACTTTTGTGCATATACTAAGGTCTTGAGATTGCCAGATATTCGTTAATTTAGTGAAGGCACTAGCTGCTATAGCAATACGAGAGTTTATTTATTTCATCGTGTCTCCGTTGTTTGACACTTTACTACCCAAATATGTAAAATGTTTAACTTTCTCCAGTGTTTGGCCATTTATTACGATGTTGTCTGTCCTAAGTTTGTGAGGTCCATAATTTTGGTCTTGGCAGAATTTATCTGGAGACCAACCTGTTCTGCAAGTGCTATCTCCGGAGTGCTATGATCATAGTCCTCATATAACTGATAACTATGTTGATAGCCCTCATAACTGATAACTGATTCACAACTGATAAATCTCATTGTCTGGATGTGGGGTAGGTGGTGGGTTTACTTTAATGGGCAAATTAAATTTAAACAACACTAGCAGTAATTGGGAAATGTAAACATATCTACATTACTGGTTTGTGCACATAGCAATACTTGATGATGAATAATTGAATATAATAGGCAAACATAACTTGTAACAAACATTAATCATGCACAAGGAATGCCATCCACTGTAGACAAGAAGGACTACAGAACAATAGTAAGGCTCAATTGTAAGGAAACAGTCGTGCTGGAATTGGCCACACCATATCTGAAAATAAATACACAAATAAAATGCAAGTATCAACAACCTTTCTGATAAAATTAATTGATTTTGTAGAGAATATATAGACAGCCAGAAGTTAAAAGGTGTTATCAAGGTATTTATAAACTAAAAGGTTAACAAGATATTCAGAAGTTAAATGAGATTACCATCACACAAGATATTCAGAAGTTACATGAGGCTATCAGAACACAATACATTCAGATGACATTCATAAGCTAAAACAAACTGCCAGAACATAAGATGCTTAGAAGCTAAAAGAGGCTACCAAAACACAAGATATTCAGAAGCAATCAAAACACAAGATATTCGGAAGCTACCATAAGGAGTAAGTTTTGCTAAATGTCTCCTCTAAAACATAAGTTTCAATTCAGTTTGAAATATCTTAATTGCACTCAAGACATGTCCATAGGTGCTGTGATTTCCTTCGCAATATCTCCAACAGCTTCCAGCGACTGACCGTACCAGTTCGATTTTGATTGATGAGCGTACTCATACACCTGTTATGCTGTTCTTTTCTGGCCACTTCAATCCCAACTCTTGCAATCTAGTAGTTGATGTGGATTGGTTTAATTGAAAATCTTCTTTGCTACCACACTTTATGAGGCCTTTCAAAATATCAGCTCTATCCATTGGTTGGCCCCCTTCTTCTTCTTCTGCATCAACATTTGCTATGCGACTACTCCGTTATGTGTCATAAACAGGGCGGTGCGTTTGAGGTCTTCACCGGTTCCCATAGTTTGTCTTGTAGTGTTGTTTCTGTTGGCCAGATCTCCAATCTCTCACTACTCAGACTAGGCAGTCTTGCAGGATGTGCTCTGAGGACTGCTTTGGTGCTCCACAGGTGCAGGCTGCCGAGTCCCTGAGGCCCATTCTGTGGAGGTGTGCTCTGAGACTGCAGTGTCCGTTCTAAGTCTGAAGACTGGTCTGTGCTTTTCTGTTTAGTGTATTTATACTGTCGTGCTCTGGGTTGTATCCTCCATTTGTTTTTCTCCAGATCATTTTCCTGGATTGTTTCAGGAGAGTCTTTGCTTCTGTAAAACTTTGTGTTGGGTGGTGTTGTGTTAGGCTCTCTCCAGCCCTTGCCAGTTTGTCAGCCTTTTCGTTTCCTGGTATGTCACAGTGAGCTGGTATCCACTGTAAGACCAGTTCGGATTTTTTTTTACAAGCTGATATTTTGCCTTATGTCCTGAATGAGCTTGTCTTGTCTGGGACATGAGATTGCCTGGAGAACAGATCTTGAATCGCTAAAGATTGCAATATTTTTTGCTGACACTTGCTGGTCGTTGAGAATCTGTATGGCTGCAAGAAGGGTTGTTGCCTCTGCTCTAAAGTTGGTGCATGTTTCTCCTGCTGCCAGAGAGTGTGTTTCTGTGTTTCCTTGAGGGTGAGTGATGTAGATTTCGCTGCCTTCCTTTCTGGTAGCATCTGTAGCTGAGCTATCTGTGAACACATGTGTCCATGTGCTGGTGGGATATTGCTCTCGTAGCATTTGGAGTAAAATGGCTCTTTGCTCTGTCTCTGTTTGTATTTTTTGGAGATTATTCCTGAGACCTCTAGGTGTATTTGGGCCATGTTTTGGTAGTGTGTCCATGGCTCTGGTATTATGGGTTCCCACATTTCTGGGTCAGTTTCTAGGATGTCTGTATGTTGCATATGAAATTCTCTGGCCAGATGGTTGGGACTTTTCCTTGCAAGTCTGTTTTTTGTTTTCTCTTGGTATTTTGTGTGTAGAGGGTGTTCTTTTAGCCGTTTTAGTTTGTCAAACTGGGTGAGTGTTTTAAATTTTCTGCAGAGTTCTAGAGGCTCTATGTCTGCGGTTTTTTCCATTTCTATGATAGGACTGCTTTTCATTGCTCCCAGAGTTATTCTTAGGCCCATGTTTTGTACCTTGTCTAGTTTCTGTGTGTTTGTTTTGGCTGCTGTTGTCCAAGAGCTGGATCCATATTCCATGATGGGTCTTACTGCTCCCGTGTAAACCTGCTTTAATATTTTTGAATTTGCGCCCAGGACGTGCCAGCTAGTTTCTTCATCACAGCAAGTCTTTGTATGGCTTTTCATTTGAATTTTGTCTATGTTTGGCTTCCAGGTAAGTCTGCTGTCTAGGGTGATTCCAAGGAAGGTGGATCTGTTTGGGGTATTGTTTTGTTTTCTAAATTGATGAATATTTTTTTTTCCTTGTGTGGGAGAGGAAAAAAACAACAAAAAAAACAGTTGCTGTGGTTTTTGTGTAATATCCAATAACCAACTACTCCAAGACACAAGACAAGAGGCAATGAATGACATACTCAAAAAGAGAAGATGGAAATGGCTCGGACATGTTATGAGAATGAGACAAGAAATGCCTGCAAGGATAGCCTCACTTGGACACCAGAGGGAAAGAGAAAGAAAGGCAGACCACGGACAACATAGAGGCGCATGATGGAAGAGGAACTGGACACCGCATCTCTGACGTGGGCTCTGCGCTGAAGGTTGCACGGGACAGGAGAGCATGGAAAGTCCTTTCTGAAGCCCCATGTGTCACTAGGCATGACGGGATTAAGTAAGTAACTAAGTGGTTTTTGTGTGGTTAATTTTGAGGCCCCAGCTTTTTGTCCAGTTCTCCACTTTTTCCACTGTTTTTTGTAGTAGATAGGATGTTTTTGAGTGTGTTCTGCAGCTGTCCAGATTGCGAAGTCATCTGCATGTAGGCTGTTTGAGACCTTCTGGGGGCAGCATTTGGTGATGTCATTTATGGCAGGCCCCCTAATATGGTGGCAGAGCCAGTCAGCCTGTCTGCTCCCCCATTACCAACATCACCCAAGTGCCCAGAAACGAAGACAAGTGCAATTCTGCAAATTGTTGATGCTTGTAGTGATTCAGTCCATTGCCTGCACACTGACCCAGCCTCTACCTGTCGGATCATTCTCAATGAATCACTCAGAATGCACGCATGAGTGTAGTTTTGATACTCCAGCCAGAGTAGTGCCTTAGTCTCCTCCTTCTTCTTTGCGTTCGTTCTTTATGACCAATTTTAATCACTCTTTGTGATATGTTTGATCTTTGCCAAAAATGTGTATACGTTGCACATTGGTTTGGTATGCCCCTAAACGCATAGACTTCTACACGTCTAGGACACGTGCATCCGATTTTAGCCAAACCTCCTTAGTCGACTCTTACAACATGCGTGGCAGGTAACAGTGGTTCTATTCTTTACACCCCAAATTTGGGCCCTGGTAACCACTCGGGCGTAGTGCCTTAGTAATCACCAGTACCTCTATTGTCATACTGCTTGTTGTCATACTAAATGCACCACTGACTTCCTTGACCATTCTGCCACATGAACTTGCAGAGAAGGCCCATGCTCACTTTTCATGGTGAAAGGCCATGTAAATCACATCACCTTCATTGCAGTCTGCATCCATCGCCACAGGATTCCTCTTTCTGTAACCTTCGTAAAATTTTAAATTTATGGTTGAAAAAGTGTTCCCATATATTGAAGGCACAGGTATCCATTCTTCCCCATTGTCGATATTTGTGAGCCCGCATACCATCTGAACAGTGTCTGCAGCATGGCCAATCCACGACTTGCCTAGCTTTTATCGATTTTAACCACTAGTGTTAAGCAGCTTGTTGATCCATTGCAAGCAATGGGTGATCCTTTTTAGCACTTATTTTGAGATACCCATGTGCTCTAGCTATCTTGAGTCTATTATACTCCATGGTCAGGAAATCCAGGAGAAACCTCATCGCCACGCAGGGTGTATCCCTAGTGCAAGCGAGGATGATACGCATAACTTCATTCCGTATTCTCTCGTCTTTCAATTTGCATCTTACTAACTGTGGATGGCCATTGCATATTCAATGGTTGAAAGAGCCAGCGTCTGATACAGGATGACAAGCAGCCGTTTCTCAATATTAGCAGCCATGTCTCATCTAAATCATAAGTAATATATGCAACCAAGGCAACAGTGCCTTCTAGAGTGATTTAATTATTGGTTCTAGTGATCCATGTTTATATTAATATGAATGATGAACATTTGGAGCCAATTAACCAGATCTCTGGAATTTAACTGGGTTAAACTCTAGACCAGGGTTTCCAACCTTTTACAAGCAGCACCAACCTTTTATAATAGCCAATAACCAGCGACTCCCTTTTATAATAGCCAATAACCAGCGACTCCCTTTTATAATAGCCAATAACCATCAACTCCCTTTTATAATAGCCAATAACCAGCAACCCTCTTTTATAATAGCCAATAACCATCAACCCTCTTTTATAATAGCCAATAACCAGCGACTCCCTTTTATAATAGCCAATAACCATCAACCCTCTTTTATAATAGCCAATAACCATCAACCCTCTTTATAATAGCCAATAACCAGCGACTCCTTTTATAATAGCCAATAACCACACCCTTTTATAATAGCCAATAACCAGAGACTCCTTTATAATAGCCAATAACCAGCGACTCCTTTTATAATAGCCAATAACCATCAACCCTCTTTTTATAATAGCCAATAACCATCAACCCTTTTATAATAGCCAATAACCAGCGACTCCCTTTATAATAGCCAATAACCAGCAACCCCTTTTTTAATAGCCAATAACCAGCAACTCCCTTTTATAATAGACAATAACCATCAACCCTCTTTTATAATAGCCAATAACCAGCGACTCCTTTTATAATAGCCAATAACCACACCCTTTTATAATAGCCAATAACCAGCAACTCCCTTTATAATAGACAATAACCATCAACCCTCTTTATAATAGCCAATAACCAGCGACCCTTTTATAATAGCCAATAACCAGCGACCCCTTTATAACAGCCAATAACCAGCGACTCCCTTTTATAATAGCCAATAATCATCAACCCTCTTTTATAATAGCCAATAATCATCAACCTCTTTATAATAGCCAATAACCATCAACCTTTTATAATAGCCAATAACCAGCGACTCCTTTATAATAGCCAATAATCATCAACCTCTTTTATAATAACCAATAACCAGCACTCCCTTTTATAATAGCCAATAACCAGTACTCCCTTTTATAATAGCCAATAACCAGCGACTCCTTTATAACAGCCAATAACCAGCAACTCCTTTATAATAGCCAATAATCATCAACCCTTTTATAATAGCCAATAACCAGCTATTCTCCTTTTATAATAGCCACAACCAGCGACTTCTTTTATAATAGCCAATAACCAGCGACTCCATTTTATAATAGCCAATAACCAGCAACTCCCTTTTATAATAGCCAATAATCATCAACCCTCTTTTATAATAGCCAATAACCAGCAACTCCCTTTTATAATAGCCAATAATCATCAACCCTCTTTTATAATAGCCAATAACCATCAACCTTCTTTTATAATAGCCAATAACCAGCATCTCCTTTATATAATAGCCAATAACCAGCACTCCTTTTATAATAGCCAATAACCAGCAACTCCCTTTTATAATAGCCAATAATCATCAACCCTCTTTTATAATAACCAATAACCAGCAACCCTCTTTTATAATAGCCAATAACCAGCGTACTTCTTTTATAATAGCCAATAACCAGCGACTCCTTTTATAATAGCCAATAATCATCAACCTCTTTATAATAGCCAATAACCAGCGACTCCCTTTTATAATAGCCAATAACCAGCAACTCCCTTTTATAATAGCCAATAATCATCAACCCTCTTTTATAATAGCCAATAACCAGCGACTCCCTTTTATAATAGCCAATAACCAGCAACTCCCTTTTATAATAGCCAATAACCAGCGACTCCCTTTTATAACAGCCAATAATCATCAACCCTCTTTTATAATAGCCAATAACCAGCGACCCTCTTTTATAATAGCCAATAACCAGCGACTCCATTTTATAATAGCCAATAACCATCAACCCTCTTTTATAATAGCCAATAACCAGCGACTCCCTTTTATAATAGCCAATAACCAGCACTTCCTTTTATAATAGCCAATAATCATCAACCCTCTTTTATAATAGCCAATAACCATCAACCCTCTTTTATAATAGCCAATAACCAGCGACTCCCTTTTATAATAGCCAATAACCAGCGACTCCTTTTATAATAGCCAATAACCAGCACTCCCTTTATAATAGCCAATAACCAGCGACTCCTTTATAATAGCCAATAACCATCAACCTCTTTTATAATAGCCAATAACCAGCACTCCTTTTATAATAGCCAATAATCAGCGACTCCATTTTATAATAGCCAATAACCATACCCCCTTTTATAATAGCCTGTAATCAGCTACTCTTTTTTTATAATAGCCTGTAATCATCGACTCCCTTTTATAATAGCCAATAACCAGCAACTCCATTTTATATTAGCCAAATAACATAACCTACAACACACTTTTAGCCAAGTAACATGAAACCCCCCTCCTTTCCTCCCTCCTTTCCATCACATTAGCATTAAAAATGGTATTTTTAATATAGTAAAGAAAATACATTTTTAAAAATGTTTTGGAGTATAATTTTTATATTTAATGAACATAATATTTAACGCAATGATTTGACTTGAAACTGGGCAACAAACTTCTCAATTCATGGCTGGGCATTTGTTAAAGACAACCTCAACATTCAGTTTGTTATTTATCTTTGTCTTAAGAATGTTAGTGCATTGGTCTAGCAATTGTAACATGTAAAACAGATTACTATATGAGCATGTTCATTGAGAAGCTTAGCAGAATGTGTAAGAAAGGTTAACTTCAATAGTGACTCCATGTTTCTACTGGAAGGAAAAAAGGAGTGATGGTGATGAATGATTATGTATACAACAGGGACTTAGAATGCAATGAATGAGATGAAAATCAACAAACCAGAGTTGATGAACACCCTACTACATTTTAAAGTGGTGATCCAGGTAACAGGCTGCATGACTACAGTATGATTTACCTCTGATATTATGTGTCCCTCATGATAGCAGTGCTTAGGATTGAAGCCAGGGCCCAAGAGTTTGTACTTTGTGCAATACTCTCCACAGACAGTGTGCCATTTCTATGGAGAGGACCAAGCCATATGGGAATAAACCCTGTGCAATGAAGTCAATCCTTTGCATTAACTCTTAGTAGATATGGCAAAAGCCATTTTTTACAGGCAATTTGTATTGAGCAAAAAACAACCCTTTAGTGTGGCTCCTGGTAAAAGGTGCCCAACCCAAAGCCATGTAGTGCTGCATTTGGTCCACAAGGAGTTAAAACCCATTAGCAATGCTTAGGGATGCAGAAGCTGAAGAAGCCTACTTACCACTTTCTAGTGATGTATCAAATGGTTTTTTATACATGTTGATGAACTCATCTGGAGTGATCATGCTGCTGTCATTTTCTTCCAGCAGATAGTTTACAATGGCTGCAGCAAGAAAGACAGATGTACATGGATTTTAAGATGTTAGTTTCAAATACATGACATGTTTTCAAGATGGTATGATAATCACAATGAATATAATGCTGTAGGCGTGTTAAGAGTTAGAGACCTTACAATACTAGATCTTAATATTTGGAGGTGAGGTGTCCATCTTTATTGCTAACTATTGGTTTCTTCACTAACTTTATTGAAATCAAAACCTATAATAGAGATGGAGAGAATTGTGGGGATACAAGCACTAAGACCAGGCAGACATGAAAGTACTGACAAAGGAAGAAAAGTTCCTGTGTATGCAGTTATCCAAATGAAGACAGATTATGCACTTTATCTGAGATAAACATTTCATTGTTGCTTATTTCCATATTTGTAAGTACGAGTATGTACAGCATTTCTTCAATTTCATGACCCTCTTTCTCCTCTATAATCTCTAAAAACAAGGAATAAGAGAGGGCGGTCTTAGAACTAATGGTTCTTACTATTGCGTAAGATAAAGATCCTGTCCTTTGCGCACAGTACCACATTTTGTTTATACTCTAAAACCAAATTTGGTTGAACATTATTATATTCTACAATTCCAGTCGAGAACAAAGGCCTAGGTAATTTCACACACTTTCTAAATGTGAAGCCACTGTTAGAGCTCACTCAGCAAAAACTAACAAGTTTTGTTTGCATCTTATGTCAGAAATTGAGCTTTTTTCTTGCTAATTTTGGAGCTGTATTTCGTTCATTTTGAAACCTTATTGGTCATTAAAATATAACATAGATTCCTACCAAACCAATGTGCAACGTATACACGTTCTTAGCAAAGATCAAACATATCACAAAGAGTGATTAAAATTGGTCGTAAGAACGAACGCAAAGAAGAAGAAGAAGAAAATAACATAGATTGCTCTAGAAAGCCACAATGAAATTAGAAGCTATTAGAATAACTAGACTTTGAATTTTAAGTAGACTGATATTTATTGAGCTGCCGATATAGGAAGTTCAGAAGGAAGAGACAAATAACACATCGGCTGATAAATAGATATTGTAAAAAATGAAATTACTAATATGCAAAGAAAAATGGACAATTTATGATCCATAGCATCCAAAGTTGGACTGCAGGTAAGCTATGAAAAGACATATAATGAAGACACCTATGACAAGTAATGCAGATATCACTGGAATACAAAATTATACAAATAACAGAGTGGTTAACCTATTTAGGTAGCAATTTTGACTAAAACTAACTTGCAAAATTTTAATTTCTATGTTATATCAATCTGAACATATGTCAGAGAGAGTTTGAAAAAAACAAAGAAAGTAAGTTGAATGCATTTGAAATCAGATGTCTACAAAAAATAGTGAACATAAAATGGGATGAATTCAGAAGTGATGAGATCAGAAAAATGAACCACTAGTAACAACTGTTATAAAAAAGAAAAGATGGAGATATGTTGAGCATACTCTTGAGAAGAAATGATCAAATAATTACAAAATCAGGTATCGAAGTGGGAAGCAAAGGGTTCAAGAAAGAAAGGATGCCAGAGGGAAACAAATTCTACCGTGACAGGCGAGAAATATATTCTATAGATTGATTGAGTTGCCCAGGAAAGAGTGATATGGAGAAATTGCTTGTAGACTCTATGCAATGATGGAATTAGATTATAATAACAATATTTGTTAGATATATTTGATTATTCTTTTTATTAATTTTTGTTTGTTTTGGTGGTGCTGAAATTAAGGGGTGCATCTTACAATCGATGGTATCTTAAAATATAAAAAACAGTATGGTATATCTTCAATGAAGAATTGAGAACATTTAATCAGATGAATGACAAAAAGTAGATGAAAATAAAATCAATATTCACATTGTTGCGGCAGTAAATCTGGTATCTTTTCATGTAAGGTTTCCATTGCACTCCTGAGGCTTGTCTGTGAATTTTTTAATGCAAAATATGATAACAACTATTTGATTACAAATAGTATACAAAAACTTATGAGTTTAAAGAAAACTTGACTTGCCAGGAATTCATTAAGTTTATACTTTGTTCATGAGATTTGTATAGATTTATTATCATCATGTTATACAGTTTGAGGTCTACAAGGTGTGTCCTGAGCCTAGTCCTACATTCAGCAGGGTTGAGATCAGCAAGCCTCTTCTTAGGAGGGCAAAAGTGAAAATTAGTAGCCTGCTGATGACCTCAGAAAAGCAAGTCAACACCACCTCCAAGCGGTGTAGACCGGGAAACTTTGACAGTGAGTGGCTCGCGTAGGAGGATGGACTCCCCTAGGTCAGGATTTTAAAAAAAAATGTCCTTGGGGAGTTAACCCGACAAAATATCTCGGTGGAGGTTTGGCGCTCCAGACTTGTGATATGAGTCAATTTACCATGATATCCAATATCCAGCTATGGGCAAATAGCCCCACTGCCTTGTGGGAGCCTCAGAAGAGGCAAAGGCTATGGGAGTAAACCAAACAGAAAATCCGGAGCGGAGCCCCTAAGGCGGACAGGCATCAAGTGATGCCCTACCAGCAGCTCCTGCAACCAAACTGATACCAGATGTCATGCCTGTACTCCTCTGGATTCTATCAGCGAGGTCGAGAGGGGGCAGTTGGCGCTTGGGCAACTCAGCTACTCCATAAAATCGCCCAGGCATGCGTCATGGAGAGGTCACTTCGTGGTCGACTTTGTTGACCACGCCAACATGGAAGACAACAGTTACGGGTTATAAGTCCAACTCAATTGGCGTAGAGTATCGGACGCCACGGGTTGTCTTCAACGGTGGGAGAGATCATCGAGTCTCATTGGACAGCTACCGCCCGCCTCAAGCTGGGCAGCCCCCGGACAATAAGGTGTTGTCCTGCCACAGTTCACCTGCTTCAATGGGTGCTTGGAGCTCAAGGTATTACCTGACAAGTGGACTGTAAGTATTCCAAGCATGTACACCTTGCTGAGTCAGCGACGTCTGAGATGGCTGGGACACATGTGCCGAATGAGCGATAATAGAATCCCAAAGAATATTCTATATGGTCAACTCGAAACTGGTAATAGACAGCATAGGCGCCCATTATTACGCTTTATTGACACCTGCAAGTGTGATCTAACTTCATGCGGCATATATAAAGAAACTGGGAGCGGCTGACCAAAGAAAGGCAAGCATGGCGAGCGGCAGTGAAGGGCAGCTCAAAAAGAAAAGAAGGAAAACAACATCACATGTGGAGGTAAAAGAGAGCGCAGAGTGCAGAGAAAACATCCTATGTATCAACTACAGTCTCCAGTTTTATCTGCAGCAATTATGGCAAGGAGTGCCACTCCAGAAAAGGCCATTACAGCCACAAGAAACATTGTGATTCAGCGCAGAACATACTATGTGACGCAAGACCTATTGTCTTCTGAGGCGAAGAGGCCAATGATGATGATGAGATTGAAGACTGGTGATAAAGTTCTTGTCCTATGAGGTTTTGTTTTGGTCAACATATCTGAAATCCAATGTATCTGCATGACTCTGAAATGAAGGCTGTCTCTAGATATCATCTTCTTCTCTTTCAATGGAATCTTCCCTTCAGTATCTTCTGTAGCAGACCTTTTTTGTCTTAGATTGTGACCATACCATGGCATGGCAGTTTACATTTTTGCATCATTGTCAGTAGTTGTTTTAGTGATGAACTATTTCATTTAATTTTGCATTTATTTCATTCTGTGATAGCCCACATCTCAAAATCATGTAAG
Source organism: Arion vulgaris (assembly GCA_020796225.1). Taxonomy (NCBI): domain Eukaryota; kingdom Metazoa; phylum Mollusca; class Gastropoda; order Stylommatophora; family Arionidae; genus Arion; species Arion vulgaris. The sequence continues at coordinate 26,805,199 of CM036767.1, forward strand.
TTCTTTTAATCTTTTTTTTGTTCAGAGTGAATCTGATCTTTTATATAATTGAACAGCAAATTCATGTCTTACTATTTGACATTTTCATTTTGGTGGTTCTTTATCAATTCTCTCCTTTGGGACTGCAACTATGGTACAACAAGTAGAGTTTAGCACTATTTTAGTGAGTACAAGTGTTTAACATAATTTTTTCAAATTCAGATCAATTTATGAAAAATAGAGCAATATCTCTCTAGGAAAAGGGTGGGCAACTCCCTTTGTGCCAGCAGCAATCTGCAAACACTTCCCATTTGCCAGTGCTTGAGATGACCTTTTGATCTTTTAATTTGTTCTTAAATCAACCCGTTGTTCAAGTCGAACTGGATGCCTGAGAGGCAGAGTGAGAGGTGTGTTTAATCAGCGAGCCACAGGCACCATCAGTATGCATACTCTTATATCTGTTGGGGGAGACTGAGCACCTATGGGTCTGCCCGAGTGCAATGACGTCAGTTTAGTAACCAATAACCAATAACCTTAAAGAACAGCCACACTAGCTTAGTGACATCATGTTGCAATGTAATATTGGTCACACTTCCTGATCAAAAGGATAAATGTCACTGTTTTGTTATATGTGCAACACTAATATTTATTGTAAGGGTGATAGTTAATTTAATTCCTCTTTTGTACATTAGGCACCCAGATGCTACTACTGTGTCTCTAGCGTCCCCTACTGGAAGAATATGTTCCAACTACAAAGCAGAACTCTTAGCCATTCTGATGGCAGCACAGCACATGAATAAGCTGCAAGCACCTGCAGGCAAGATGGTATTTCTTACAGACTCACTGTCAACAATACAAGTTATGGAGGCTAAATCTGCTGACAGCACATTACAAAACCTAAAAAGAGAACTTGCTCATCTTTCAGAAAAGGCAAATATTCACTTGCAGTGGATTCCATCTCATGGTGGCATTGCAGGCAATGAGAGTGCCAATGTCTTAGCTAAGGAGGACAGTGCCAAAGAGCAAATTTACCAGCCCCTGTCTTTTCAAGAGGTCAAAACCCTCATACAGAGAAAATCTGCAGTAGACTGGAAGACAAACACTGGATATAATTATGGAAAAGACTCCCTCAAAGACCTAAGCAGAACAGACAGGTAATAATATTTCGACTACGCACCGTACACTGCAGACTCAACAAACACTTATATAGACTAGGAATAAGTCAAACAGCTCTCTACCAGTGTCAGCAGGCGGAACAGACACCAGAGTATATCCTGCAAGACTGTCTTTTCCTGGGTCAGCTGAGAAGCAACATGTGGCCACACCCAGTCAACCTGAAAACTAAGCTTGGGGAAACCTGACAGACCTGAAGCTGACTGCCCAGTTGTGGTCCACAGTAAATTAAGCGCATGACCAGAGATCACTGAAGAAGAATATTCCTCTTTTGCAGAGAGCTATGCTAAAATAATAGGAAGTCCATTCATTGATAACCATTGCTGGTGCTACAGAGTTTGTGCATCTGTGCTGAAGTCCTCCTTAGTGTTTGTTATCAGCATGTGGTGACGGTTTATTTTGGTTTGACTATTTACAACATGGTGTACCAGGGCTGGTGCAACGATAATAATGAACACAAAAATAAGAGAAGACAGAAGAACAGAAAAGGCAAGTGTGCTGGTAAAAGGAAAATATGGCTCAAATATGTCCGATTAGACCTCATCAATATTCACATTTTATATTGGAACTGCATGAGTAGTAGTCATCGTGGGCTCATTCTCAGAACCCTTGTGTATGGAACAGACATTGTAGTAGGGGCGAACCTGCAACCCTAACCAGACTGCAAGAATATCAAATCAAATGAGATGTAGCTCAAAACAAGAGCACTATACTGGAAACCAAATATGAATAATAAATCAATAAAGAACTGATGCTGCTATTTGCAATACTCTTAGGAACATACCAATGAAAAGATGAGAGCATTTATGGACTAATTGGTCAGTGATGATGATTATTTCTTGTTAATAAAAAAAAATCAAGACAAGTGACAAAGTTTAAACTTAACTCTTTCCACGCTTTAAGCCGCACACTGCGCCACGGCGGAAGTCCGTTGCACGCTTTAAGCCGCACACTGCGCCATAGAGTTGCTTCCTTATAAGAAGTCTTTCTAGTTTTACTTCTACTATTTTACTTATAGTACTTTTTAACCTTGTTATTCTATTGGGTTGTCCAGTTTTCTTCAATTTAGTATAAAATAATATAGATATGTTTATTTATTGACAAGTAGTTGGGATCGTAATTTAAAAATTTTTTTTTTTTTACTTCCCTTGAATTAACTGCTTAAAATTGAGAAAATAAATGGGCGTGGAAAGAGTTAAGCAGGGGCAATAATTTCTTAGATTATTATGAAATATTAAACTACAGAACTAGCAGGATTAAGACAGAGAATTAAATGTCTTGTTTAAGTTACACCTCAAAGTTTTTCTGAAGGTTATATTATTTGACTCAACCATACTTTTGGCTGCTTGAACAAGTAAACTCCAAGTTTGAGTATTTGTGTAAGGAGGTCAACTATGAGATTCTCACAAGGCTCATGTGTGTCATATGCCTCGATGCCATGTTCTATGATATCCAAAGTTTGAAATGACCAATAACTGTACAGCCGAATGTTGATGTAAATGTTTAGTTAAGGAGCATACACGTACAAAGTATTTGTATTTGTTCCAAAATTAAAGTAGCTATTATAAGCAACTAACAATAAAAATAAGGTGATGCTAGTTTAGGTTAGGTAGTCATGACTCCAACCTCATGACAAATGGTTGCCCCATAATTGTTCTGTTCCTGTGCCAGTAAACACCACTTAAAATGCTCATTACTGTCTCATGTGAACTCAAGTAAGAAACAGATATCCCAAAACAAACCAGCAGCTTACATACACATTAAATGCATAACACAGCTGCTACAGTGCTAACAACAACCATCTGCCACTTGAATTTGTAATTAATTTCACAGAAAACTGCCGTCATTACAAAAAACAGCGATTCACACAAGCATTACTGCATAAGGCAGTTGCTAGATTATCATTTTCTGAATATGCAGTTCACAACCCAACCCCCGTTGGTACAAACTAAAAGCATTTGAAATAAAATTCACAGCTCACAGTGTCATTCCAAGTACTTAACTCAATAGCTGGACAACAAAGTTGGTCCTACAAATCCAAGCATAAGGAAAAATGAACAATCGCGATCAAAAGCAAACAGCACTCAAAGGTCTTAACAGCTCTCCCGTCTTTTTGCCATGTTGGTTAGATTGCTCTAAGGAGATGCTGAGATTAACGCAACTGGGTAGAGGTACTGGTACAGACAATGATCAGAGAAATCACCTTCATTTTTGTCCCTAGGCATGCAGGAGTTAGGGGTAATGAACGAGCTGATAGATTGGCTGGCTTGGCTACAATATCAGAGGGCGCTGCCATGGATCGAAATGACATTCTTCATGCATTGAGAGTCTTTCCGAACAGAGGAATTTCAGGGCTGTGAATCCCACTCGCTGACCAGATTGAAAGAGATGGGTGTCAATATTGGTGCAGCCCGAAAAGAACAACATGCAAAGAGCAATATGCAAAGAGATTGATTAATCAACATCAAACTGGCGTGTTGGGCAGCTGGACGCTGCTGGATTTGCTGAGGCGGAGATCGGAGCACTTATGGACATGTCCAGAGTGCTATGATGATAGTCCTCACATAACTGATAACTGAATGTGCTTTTAGAACAAACACAAAATAATGACAGTAGGTGATTTGTATTGTCTTTCCAATCAAGTTTATTTACTTTTGCTGATTTTTAGAAACACAGCATGTTCTTTCTTTCTCAGTGCACACTGGCTGGTAAAGGCAATCATAGACTTCTATAACTTCTATCATTAGCATTGCTAACCAGTTCTGTTGCTTACTTTCTGCCATGACTATTAGCATATCAAATATTCTCTCTTTATTATTCTTATCTCTCTTTGTAAATTAATATTGTCTATTGTCACAATGCACTTCAATTTGCATCCCCCTCCCCCAATAATTCTCATTATATGTCCTCAAAAATAATATGACAACCACTTTCTAATTTGTGTGAATAGTTTCGTTTGTGTATTGGTATCATTCAGAGGATCTGTCTTGTTCTTTGTAGTTGCTAATGCCATTCATAATTTTCTTATATAATATTATGTCTACAGGGATAAGAAACATCACTAAAAAAACGTCATATCTTTTAAAAATGAATATGAAAATTTGTTTTCAAAAAAAGGATATATCATGAGATATCACTAAAATTTTGGATTTAGCCACATAGGAATCAGGATCCTGTTCCATCATCTGCAGGTCTTGAACAATCTTCATAATCATGTCTGATGATGTCTGAAACAGAACATGGTGTATGCTTATTATTTCTTTTCAAACAAATGGCATGTACATTGTGATGCACATATTTATAATATTTTGTTATGTACCAGCATATGATTACAGTTAATAATTTGTAGTATATTTTTGTAGCTGCATCTGTGGAAAGTTTAGAACCACAATATGTATTGGTTAGTGCACTTGTTTTGTAGACAAAATGTCTCAGGTTAAAATTCCACAGTGGGAGTTGAATCCTTTTTGACCATAATGACTCTCAGGTCGACTCTAGTTGACAACCATAGAAACTATTGGAGGTAAAGGTGGCCAACTACCTCACCATCATGTGTCGTTGATCACAAAAAAAGATACAGACCTAAAACCATATTCCCCAATTTAACACATGGTATGAAAATGGGCCCTATACTTTTATTTTATTTGTGAAAATCTAGTTAAACAAAGGTATTCACATTGTCTCATATGACTTGCATAGTCAGTTAGTTAGCCATCAGATATTCATTACTGCATGTGAAATAAGTCCACAGGTGCTCCAATCTCATCTTCAATATAATCGCCAGCACATGGCAACTGATGGCTCTTGTCTTATGTTGGTTTATGAAACTTCTATTTTCCATATAATGTTCAAAGCAAACAAACCCAATTTCACTCAAAGTTCATGCAGTCATAACAGGGATGCAGAATCCCTGTCTCCAGCTGAATTCTCTATCCTGTTAATGACATTCTTCTTCTTCAAACGCTCCATATCGACCACTTGTTAACCACTTTTGTGAGTTATGTGCGTTCTGAGCCTAAGAGCAATTGTATATTGTGCCAGTTATTCACTTACAAGTAGGCCAGCACATTCAATTTCTACGATGCTTTTACTAGGGTAGCTTCCTAGGTCCTCCTTCTTCTTGCGTTCGTTCTTTACGACCAATTTTAATCACTCTTTGTGATAAGTTTGATCTTTGCCAAGAAAGTGTATATGCTGCACATTGATTTGGTAGGCCCCTAGACGCATAAGACTTCTACACGTTTAGGACACATGCATCCGATTTCAGCCAAACCTCCTTAGTCGCCTCTTACGACATGCGTGGCAGGTAACAGTGGTTCTATTCTTTACACCCCAATTTTGGGCCCAGGTAACCACTCGGGCGATTCCCTAGGTCCTACATCAGTCACCTCTTACGACATGCCTTGTAGGTTGCAGTGGTACTATTCTTTGCTTCCCTTGTGGGCCCTGGCACCACATGGGCGCATTGCCTGTCTGAGGTTTTATTTCCTATCTACTACCGATGAACACAATTGGTTAAGAAAAGTTGTCCCTTCTGTCATGAACTGTTTCTCCTTCTTCTTTCGTTCGTTCTTTATGACCAATTTTAATCACTCTTTGTGATATGTTTGATCTTTTCAAACACGTGTATACGTTACACATTGGTTTGGTAGGCCCTAAATGCATAGACTTCTACACGTTTAGGACATGTGCATCTGTTTTCATCCAAACCTCCTTAGTCACCTCTTACGCCATGCGTGGCAAGTAACAGTGGTTCTATTCTTTACACCCCAAATTTTAGACCCGGTAACCACTCGGGCGGAACTGTTTCTAAGTTGTATGATGTTTATTGAATTAAAGAATGATAGAAACTTAATTTTTTTAAATGAGAGAGTGACAGAAACTACATGATACAGGGTGGGCCAAAAAAATTAGAACATTGCGGAACATACGCGTTATTTATAAATGTTATTTAATTTAGTTATACGTTTCATGTAATTTTGTTTGCCAAGTATTTAGCTAATCAGAAATCATGTTCAATTTTTCTAAGCATCGACGCCACTCGTTTAATCAGAATACGGTCTTACGCAGTAATTTTTGTCATTCTTGGTAACAAATTTAAACCTGCAGATGTAAACAATTGGCACATTAAAATTCAAAGATTGTGCCGGAAAATTGTCGAAATAAAAATATCATACAGCTAAATAGGTAAGTAAGTAAATGAGTAAACAAGTTAAGCTATTATGGATACAGTTAAAACAATTTTAATGTAATTATATTACTTTTTATGCGATGTTCTCATTTTTTTTTACCGACCCTGTATATGACAAGATATGTACATGAAGTCACTCAGGAGTAAAACACAAGAAAAAATGTGGAGCAGGAGCTTTATAATGCAGCTTAGTGTTGTTTTCACAAAACTATTCTTTCAAGTACTGTAGTGTCACCTATACAAAATTTGAAACTATTCAGACTATGATCTTTCCTTTGGAGATGTAAACTACAAGGAGCTGGGAGGTGTATTTTTATTTCCTAAAACCTTTGTTCAACCTCTGTATCTGGGGAAGACAGTCCAGGTCCACTTTTATATGGACAATTGAGAATTGTACATAAGATAATTCTTCAGATGTGCATTGTCCTATAGTCAATTGTGACTGATAAAAGCTAGTAGCCTATATTGTCACATACTTCCACAACATGAACAATGTATTTGAGGTAAATAAGCATCATCCCAGAGATAGGCTCACTTGCTTGGTTATCGTTTTGTAATTTCTTGAACAGTTGATCATAGTAGTCTGGTAAAAGAGTGAATAAAGTTATTTCAAAATGTGAAGACAAAGCTCACTTTCAATAGGATGGAAAAAATATAGGTAAAAAAATTAATTTACTTTTACCAGTGCCAAGAAATGAAACAAAACTAAAAAAGAATACATTAAATATATCTCCATTTGTAGTAAATAAACAAAACACAATATAAGATACTCTAATTCATATTTTTTTATGTTTTGATGCAAATGTATCATTCTGTGTTTTTTGTTAATTTACCCCTCAAGAAGATATATTGACTGGCTGGGGGACTGTGGGATCTCTGGCATGGAAGTACAGTGTTGGTCTCGTGTTCCAAAAGTATTCGGTTTTGTCTCGTGTGTGAAGTGAACAAGCCACTTTTACAGCAATCCATACACGAGTGGTTACGGGCCAAAATTTGGGGTGTAAAGAATAGAACCACTGTTACCTGCCACGCATGTCGTAAGAGGTGACTAAGGAGGTTTGCTGAAATCGGATGCACATGTCCTAAACGTGTAGAAATCTACACGTTTAGGGCCTAAACCAATGTGCAACGTATACACATTCTTGGCAAAGATCAAACATATCACAAAGAGTGATTAAAATTGGCCGTAAAGAATGAACACAAAGAAGAAGAAGAAAACAGCTCTTCTCTTCTTCTTCTTCACGTTCGTTCTTTACGGCCAATTTAAATCACTCTTTGTGATATGTTTGATCTTTGCCAAGAACATGTATACGTTGCACATTGGTTTAGTAGGCCCCTAAACGCATAGACTTCTACATATTTTGGACACATGCAATCGATTTCAGCCAAACCTCCTTAGTCACCTCTTACGACATGCATGGCAGGTAACAGTGGTTCTATTCTTACACCCCAAATTTGGGCCCCGGTAATCACTCGGGTGGAAGAAAACAGCAATCCATAATATCAATGTAGGTAAGATCGAGTTCCTAGGCTAGGAATATCAGAGATGGACAATGAAAAGTAGATCTTGTATTCAAGTTGAGCACATGAAAGAACATTTGCAAATTGAAATTCAATAAGATTAAGCTGTAAGCTGCTGTTCAGGCAAAATTTATTAGAACTAAATAAAATTTCGACCAATTTTAATCATCCTCAAAATTACATTGGGGACCCTCACCAATGTTACAGAGTTCCTGCACTGCTACTGAGATCTTCCTGTGTAAGAAAGAGATAAGAGCACTCATGGTTATTCATCAAAGTACAATGATGATGGTCATATCGATCAATCAATCAAGTATATGGGCTATCTCTCTCTCTTTGCCTCTTTTACCCTGGGTTGGGGCATAGGCCCTCAACCAACTCATGCCAAGTCTTCCTATCTCTAGCTATCTCCTGTAGCTCCCTCCAGCTCTTCTTTATATTGTTGATCTCCGCCTCCAAATCTCGTCTCCATGTATTTCTCGGCCTCCCTTCTTTCGCTGTCCTTGCGGGTTCCAGGCAAGGACCCTTCTTGTTATATTCCCTCCGGTTTTCGCAAAGTGTGTCCTATCCAGCGCCAGCGTCTTTTTTAACCTGTTCGTTCACTGGAATCTGTCTTGTTCTCTCCATAAGTTCCTCATTTGTGACCCTATCATACCATCTCAGTCCCTCTATTCTGAGCAGACACCAGTTGATGAATGTTTGCAATTTATGCGCTATTGTTTTAGTTGTTCTCCATGTTTCTGACCCATACAGTAGAACTGCTTTAACATTAGAATTAAATATCCGAATTTTTGTTCTAGATTTGATTTCTTTAGACTTCCAAATGTTTTCCAGTGCAATGAAAGCTCCTCTTGCCTCCTGTATTCTTATTTTAACATCTCTATCTGTTCCACCCTTTTTGTCTACGTTGCTGCCCAAATATGTGTATGATTCTACCTCTTGAAGTGGGATTTCACTCAGGGAGATCGTGTTGTCGTTTGCTTGGTTAATTCTCAATATCTTTGTCTTTCCCTTATGAATGTTCAGATATGGGCTATAGTTTTAGTTTAATTTACTGCCTCATCTCTGCCTTCATAAAAACTTGTGAACAATTTTTTTTTCCATTTTACTATCAATATCTGTGCTTTAATCAGCAACTAATCTTCTGCTTTTTCTTCTTCACTGATCCAATAGTCATTTGGGCCTTTGCCCTTTGGAATGCTATGTAATTGTATTTTACATAGCACTGAAGAACTGGGTTGTCTGTGGATTTCCTACCCACCCCTAATAGAAGTCAGAATTGAACTGTCAGAATGGAACTAGGGGAAGACAAACTGCCTGCTGGTCATGCTGACTTCTGTTATTTTCTAGATCATAGGTTCCCAAAGTGAGCAGTACTGCCCACCAGTGGGTGCTGAAGCCTTCTAGGAGGGACGGAGGGGGATAGTGGGTTCAGAAGAATTGGGGGTCAAGCGAACTAGGGGTTGGTGGCTCCTTATAGAAGAAATGAATAATATATATTTTAAAATAAATTATTTTCGTGATTTGCGATTGAATAACTGTGTTCAAGACTAAGCACATATTGACCACTACTTTTTCAATACTTTAATTGCATAAGCAGTAATGTATCATTAGTTGCTACTTACGTCGAGAACATCAAACTGTTTGCACACGAAAAACTGTTGTAATGTGGGAAGGGCGTTACAAAATTTATCTCTTGCAAACTGGACGGTGGCCCAAACAAATTTGGGAACCTATGCTCTAGGTATATGTCCGAGGCAAAGAGGACCATCATGGCCTGAGTCACTGCGCCTTTACGATAGTTGTTAGTTATCAGAGTGTTGGTTCTCTATCCTCAAATCTAGTTAGTACCACACTGGCTTCTTTCCAAACACAGAGGGTGTATGCATATTGTACAATAGGATGCAAATTTGTACAGATATATTACTGATAAGGTTTTACAAACATAAAACCCAACTTAATAGTACCACATCTACTCAGTCATAGTGTCTGTACAATAATAGTTGGTAACAGTTTTTCTTTTAGTCAACTTGCTACACATCAGGATAAAGCATTTTTGTATTGAGCTTATTATTTGCCTCACAAACAAAAATAGGTTTCTGAATGCTTTTATGTGTCCTTTCGATGACCTATAGTTTGTATCCACTGTATTAGTGCATCACATTTTAATACTTGTCTTTGTAATCAATTATGTGGTGAACATTTAATTTGTTGCTTTTTGTTGAAGTTCAATACTGATACTGTACCCTTTTTCCTGATGTCTTCATTTCTAAACTGGTCTCTTCTTGATACTCCAAGTTATTTCTCATGTTATCTGTTTACATCTTCAAACCTTATTCATGGTTCTTACATTCCAGACACCTAATCTGGCTTCATGTTTTGCAGTTAGGACCAGTAGAAGTAGAGGGATATTTTGAGAAGAGACAAAATCACAATTTCAATCAAACAACCTGTATCAAGCACAGGACATGAAAGATGCAAAAGTCTAATAAATCCACAAAACAGCATACTATTCCAAATAAAGAAAAATTGAGTGATTGGATAAATTTCATGATAAATATGATAATTCAGAAAATTACATTAAATTACTGTAAGTTAGAAACAAAATGTTGTATATATTGGGGGAAAAAGTATCTTTAAATCAGAACATAATTTTATTTGTATTTTTTCCATGTGCGAAGTGTGCAGGTGTGAGATGTACAGGTGTGAGGTGTGCTGTGTACAGGCATGAAGTGTACAGGTGTGAGGTGTACAGGTGTAAGGTATATAGGTGTAAGGTTGAAGAGAGAAAGTTAAAGGAAAATGAGAGTTCATTATACATAAATCAGCTTGAATAAATTCAACAATAACATACTTCCAATCAATGTCCTGTCTGCTTGAGTAGTACGAGTTTTGGAGATATAAACTAATCGATGGATAAGGTATTTCTAAAACAAAGATAAAAGTAAACTAGTTATAATTTAACCCATTAACTACAACATTTAAATACAAGCTGTGGCTGAATTGGCCATTGCATCATTTGTATGTGTCGACTCCTCCGCCAATAATGGCTGACACATTCCGTTTCTGAAGACATATTTTTTTAGGCTGTGCTCTAGACAGTTGTAGTCCCTGCTGATGAGATTTGTCTTCCCGGGTTTCTTTTTCTTTTCCTCAAACGCTCCATATCGACCACTTGTTAACCACTCTGTGTGATTTGTATGTGATCTGAGCCTAAGAGTGATATACATTGTGCCAGTTATGTGTCTACAGTTAAGGCCAGCACATCCAATTTCTCGAGGCTTTTATTTACTAGGTAGCTTCCTAGGTCACATCAGTTGCCTCTATGACATGCCTTGTAGGTCACAGTGGTACTATTCTTTGCTTCCTTGTGGGCCCCGGCAACACACTGGCATTCCCAGATTTGTCTGGAGTCGTCCTACTCTAGGTGACTTCAGCTTTCGTCCCGGGATCACCAACCCAGGCTATTATGTAGGTGTGCTCCTGAACACTATAGTTTAATCCCATATACTTAAGAGAAAGTGTCATAGAAGTAGAAGACATGAAAAAGGATGTTTTTCTCAAGGGAGAGAGAGAATGACTGCTATTTATCCCATAGCTGGGGGATGGGTTAGTTGCAGCCAGAGCATTTACCACTTGCCAGTGACTTCTGCACTGTCACCTTATGAGGTCCATCCTGTTTCCGCCTTTTGGTCTCGCCTTTCACCTTTGGCTTGGTTAGAGCTACCAGGAGTTAGACTCCCGTCAACATAGCCTGAAGGATTGTAAAGGCATACAAACCCTCCAGCCACAATAAGGTAGGCTAATAGAGAGGGGTGGCTGAATTAATTACTTATTTTTGTCCCTCCACAGATGTATGCCGAAATTAAGCTCCAATTTTCTAATGTTTTAACTAAATTTGGTGAATGACGGTCCATAGACAAATGAATGTTTTTTTATCCCAAGTTAAATATTTCCATACCATTAACATTACTGTGTTCTGACTGCAATTATTTTACAGCACAATCATTTTTATCACACAGTCTTTTTGTATTTACGTTATTTGCAGTAGGTAGCACATTAACATATATCATCCAATGTACTATTTATATATCTTTCTTTTACTATTAATAGCTAAATTAAAACTTAAAGGTTTGACACAAAGCGAAAGTAGGCGCTCTATTACAAAAGCTACTATAATAGTTATATAAGCAGATATTTAACAACATGAGAAGAGTGTTACCATCCAAACAAATAACAAATACACCCTTTATTTGTGGATCTCTCTTTCTCTCTTCTTCTTCTTTCTGTTTGTTCTTTACGACCAATTTTAATCACTCTGTGATATGTTTGGTCTTTGCCAAGAACGTGTATACGTTACACATTGGTTTGGTAGGCCCCTAAATGTATAGACTTCTACACGTTTAGGACATGTGCATCCGATTTCATCCAAACCTCCTTAGTCGCCTCTTACGACATGCGTGGCAGGTAACAGTGGTTCTATTCTTTACACCCCAAATTTGGGCCCAGGTAACCATTCGGGTGTCTCTCTCTCTTTCGCGATCACCGCTTAGACTGATGTACCAGATTTCCCCATACATTCTGCTGTTGTTTTTAGGAGCTCCGTCCCTCCATACAGCTTCTCATTTAGCTAGGTATTTTCCAGCTAGGTTTCGTTTCACAGGACTGCTAGCTGTGGGACACACAGGCGAGCACAAGTTCTCAACAACAACAAATCACTTTCAACTGTACTGAACAAAAATGCATAAAATATACTAAGAACCAGCTGACCATGAATCATAACCTTATACTACTCTAGTTAACTGTTTACACCCTTTTAGGCCTAACCCTTTATATTTTAAATGTAGTGTGCAACTCGTACACATATCAAAATGAATTGTCTAGTACTAAATTACTGCTCCTGTCAGTTTTGAATAAGAGGGATCATTTAATCTATTGCATTAATTCGAAGCTATTATATCAGCTTTAACAAATTCAAATTATTTAGTGATTAAGTTACCTTATTCATCGCCTTACATCGATCCTCTATAATATCGAGGAGAGATGTACGACGGGTTTCTTGAACAGAATCCATAATTCTACTCATTTCGGTCGCCATATTGTATACGACGTTGCTATAGTAATTACTTCCTGCTCGATGTTGTTCATGAAATCTTCTTCGTTATTTAATATATTTCCAGGTGTCATCAACTATCCAAGATTTCATTATTTCTTCTTTAATCGTGCTCTAATACTTGTGGAATCCAAAATTGTGATCTTTATTATTGGGGTTTTCTAGCTAACGCGCATGCGGCATGGTAGGGTCGTTGCAGAGCGAAATATACACTACAGCGCCCGAGTGGTTACCGGGGCCCAAATTTGGGGTGTAAAGAATAGAACCGCTGTTACCTGCCATGCATGTCGTAAGAGGCGACTAAGGAGGTTTGGCTGAAATCGGATGCATGTGTCCTAAACGTGTAGAAGTCTATGCGTTTAGTGGCCTACCAAACCAATGTGCAACGTATACACGTTCTTGGCAAAGATCAAACATATCACAAAAAGTGATTAAAATTGGTCGTAAAGAACGAACGCAAAGAAGAAGATACACTACAGGACAACGGCTCCCAGTATCAGGATGGAATTTGAGGCCATTACTGCTGCTCTCCAGTGGCTCCAGTCGATGATGTTTTATAGATCCAAAATGGCAATTTGTTGATGTCGTCAATAGAAGATCCCAACCTCAAGAGATGTACGTGGATTTGCTATCCCAGTCACGCGGGTGTTCGCGGACATGAATGCGTAAATAGCATTGCTCGTCGGGGAGTCGAGAATAGGTAAATGAGATGTTCTTCGGTCTCTTGGCGGCCGCTTGTTGGACGAGAACACCAAATCGTTGGGGAGTCGATAATACGTAAAGGGGATGTTCTTCAGTCCCTTGGTGACCGCCTGTTGGATGAGAACACCAAAACTGAAGTGGAATATATCCAGCGATTTAAGGAGTTTGTACACGTTGTAAATAGAACTACAAGAGAGAGTGGGATCGACGAACTGCGCAACTCTTTCTCACTTTAAACCAAATCATCACGCAAGTCACCATTTCATCCATACATCACAAATCAAGTCCTGTGGCGAGCGGCGAAGCGGCAGGCGTGGGTACGCTGGCAGCCGTAGTCGAAGACATGCACACATGCGACTCAGGCCATATGGGCGTCTTCTACTGATCGGAGCAGCAGTTGGATTCGGCAGCCCCCTGAGCGGACTGAGCAGCCCTCTCTAGGAAAGCACTGCTCACCTCCATGGCATGAGGAAGAGGCTAGAAAAGGTGCCCTAAACATTGCCTGTTCCAACACTACCTAGCCAGCTTACAGCGGCTGGTGGGTACCCTACTCCTGCGGTCGAAACAAAGGAAAGACAAATAGAAATGCAAGAGCCTTTCCACTTATTTTAGGCGCATGGAACGTGCACACTCTGCCTGACAGAGACAACACAGAAAGGCGTACCGCCCTGATTGGAAGAGAATTAGCCATATATAACATTGACATAGCTGCACTGAGCGAGACTCGACTTGCTGGTGGGGGCCAATTGTGTGAGGTTGGTACAGGCTATACATTCGAATAAAACATCATTCAAACCGAGACATGCAAACATTGAAGAACCTGAAATACTAGTAAGTGAGGTAAGAGAAGCTATTAAGAGAAGCCCAAAGAACAAGGCTGATGGGAATTGATGGAATAACAGCAGAAGCAATAAAGGCGTGTGGAGAGATTGGAGTAACCTGGGTACATTACATCTTCAAGAAGGCATGGGAAGAAAGAACTGTCCCTTCAGATTGGCAAAAAGCTATTATAGTACCAATATGGAAGAAAAAAGGTAAAAACAAGACTGTAGTACATATAGAGGCATCTCCCTCCTAAGCCATGTGGGAAAAATGTTTGCAAGAGTTCTGGAGCAACGAATAAGACCAATTGTGGAGCCAACACTCAGCCCACAAAAGTTTGGATTTAGAAAAGGAAAAGGGTGCACAGATGCAATATTTGCCCTAAGACAAATTAGTGAAAAGACTATAGAACACAAAAATCAAATGAATATAGCCTTCATAGACCAAGAGAAGGCATTTGATAGGGTTAACAGAGACATATTATGGGATGTTCTCGAAAACTACGAAATAAAAGGAACGCTGCTAGACTGTGTTAGAGCCATATATATAGAAATTGAAAGTGCCATACGAACAAGCTCCGGACTCACAAATTAGTTTCCAGTAACATCAGGAGTACGGCAAGGATGTGTTTTATCACCTCTCCTCTTTATTATATAATGGATAGTAACACCAAAATAGATGAAGCATCACTCAACGCAGACCAACAAAATGAACTGCTCTTTGCTGACGACCAGTGTTTATTCCATAATAATATTGAACAGCTTCAAGAACACATAAACTTACTCAACAATAGCTGCCTCAAATACAACATGAAGATCAACATTCAAAAGACAGAAGTCATGACTATAAGCAGAGAACATAAAGATATCAACATACAAATAAATGACCAAACGCTAAAGCAGGTGAGAGAATTCAAATACCTTGGAAGTATCTTCACATCTGATAGAAGACTGGACAGAGAGATCGAAACTAGAATCCAGCAAGCCAACAACCAGCTTACCCCAATTTTGAAACACCCAGCTATTCCAGTAGTGACTAAAAGACAGATTATAAATTCAATCTTTATACCAACACTGTGCTACCAGAGCCAAACATGGGCACTGACAAAAGAACAAGAAAGGAAAATTACCACATGCGAAATGAGATGCCTGAGGAAAGCAGTAAATAAAACAAGAAAGAGACCATATAAGAAATGAGGAAATTAGAAGAACAGTCGGAACAACACCTGCTATTAGATTTATTGAAAAACAGAGACTCAAATGGTTTGGCCACTTGGTCAGAATGAACCCGAATACACCAGTTGCAGAGCGTACAACCTGAAAATAGAATCATCAAGAGGAAAGGGCAGACCAAGAAAAGATGGGTTGATGGAGTTACAGACATCTTAAAACTCCACAATACCACACCATATCAAGCGACCGAGCGTGCATTATCTCGGAAACCGATCATCAGTTAACCCTGCTACGCCTAGCGGCAAAAAAGCAAAGAAGGACAAAAGAAAGAAAGATACATTCCACTGGAGGGGTAGACGTCCTGAAGAGAGACGGAAAGCAGGGGTGGACTTGGCTATAAAGACAGAACGTGTTGGAAAGCCGGGTCTCCTAAGTGTCTAAATGACCGCCAAATGACTGTAAAGATTCCATTGCAGTATGACATACTACTGTCATTAGTGCATATGCACCTACTATGACCAACCCATAAGATGTCAAAGATAAGTTCTACGAAGAACTGCACGCAGTTATTGCAACAGTTCCAAAGCAGATGAAGCTTATTATTCTTGGTGACTTTAACACAAGGGTAGGCTCAGACAACATCTCCTGGAATGGTACAATTGGAAAGTATGGTGTTGGCCGCAGCAACAGTAATGGGCTCCTCCTACTTCAGACCTGCACAGAGCACGAACTACTTGCCACAAATACAATTTTTCGTTTACCTACCCGCAATCCGACATCCTGGATGCACCCCCGCTCTAGGCACTAGCACCTTATTGACCATGTAATTGTTAGAAAAAGAGATAGACAGGATGTGCGTGTCACCAAGTCCATGTGTGGTGCCGAATGCTGGACCGACCATCGTCTTATTGTGTCTAAGCTAAATATGCATATCGAACCCACCAGGCGTCCCCAGGGGACGTGAATGAAAATCGTGGCATATCATAAGGGGCGTAGCCATCAACTACAGTAAACGAGTCGTTGATTTTATAGGCACCACTTATACGTTGAGTAGTTTGCCATTGCTTTCTGAACGGTGAGGTCTATTTTTACCTTTTGTAAAAATCCCACGGAAACGAATTTGCTTCCAAACTTGCCCACCGTGGGTTTGAACCAGGTACGCTTGGGTTTGTGATCGAGCTCACTACCGCTTGAGCTACAGACGCTCACAGAGGAAGACAACTTACAAAAGATTAGATGTCATCAAACTCAAGAATTTTAACATCAGGCAAAAGTTGGTGGACAAACTAGAAGACTGTCTTCAGTCAATTCCCCTAGACAATCAAAATGTTGATACAAACTGGACAACCCTAAGAGAATCTATATATGACACTGCTACAGAGATCCTGAGCACCGAAACCAAGAAACATAACGATTGGTTCAACGAAAACTCTGTGGAAATAAAACAAATGATGGCTGAGAAATCCAACCTTTATAATGCTCTTCAAAATGATCCTAAATCGTCATCAAAGAAACCCGCATTTAACAACTTGCGCAGATCCATCCAGTGCAAACTACGCCAGATGCGTGACTCATGGCTGAGTAGAAAGGCAGAAGAGATTCAGAACTTTGCAAATAGACACGACCTAAAGAACTTTTATCATGCACTTAAAGCGGTCTATGGTCCAACATCACCATCATCATTCCCTCTCCTTAGCTCAGATAGAACTACACTGCTGACAAATAGGGAAACAATTCTTCTTCGTCGGAGTGAGAATTTCAGCAGCATATTAAATCAACCATCATCTATAAATATAGTCATAAACTGCCTACCTCAAATCCCTATAAATGACGCACTAAATGAAACTCCAACCTTAGAGGAGACAAGAAGAGCTATTTCTCAGATTTCTAGCGGCAAGGCTCCTGGTGCTGATTCAATTCCTGCAGAGATCTACAAAGAGGGCGGTACAATTCTCATTGAGAAGCTCCATATTATCTTCCAACAGATATGACAAAGTGAAATCACTCAGCAAAAAATGAAAGATGCATCCATTATCCACCTATAAAAACGAAAGTGAAAAAGGCATGCATGTAATAATCATCGAGGCATCTCCCTACTATCTATTGCAGGAAAGATATTTGCCAGAATCCTTTTGAACCGCCTCATGGCTCATCTTGACAGATAACTCTTGCCTGAAAGCCAGTGTGGATTCTGTAAAGATCGTGGGACCACAGACATGGTATTTGCGACAAGGCAACTGCAAGAAAAATGCCAAGAACAAGATGGTGACCGATACACAGCTTTCATCGACTTGACCAAGGCGTTTGATATGGTCAGTAGAGAAGGTCTCTGGATGATCATGCCTAAATATGACTGTACTGAAAAATTCATCAAAATTGGGCAACAACTGCATCAGGGGATGCAGGACCAAGACGAGCTATCAGAGCCTTTTTCCGCCCTGAATGGAGTCAAACAAGGCACACCAACTCTGTTTAGCATTATGTTTTCTGCCATGCTGACCTATGCATTCAGAGATAGAGACATAGGTGTCGACATCAAGTATCGTACAGATGGAAAACTCTTCAATCCAAGGAGACTTCATGCAAAAAGAAAAGTAAAGTTTGATACCATCAGAGATCTCTTATTTGCTTACGACTGCTCCCTCATTGCCAACACTGAGGCAGATCTCCAGACTAGCATGAACAGATTCTCACAAGCCTGCTCCAACTTTGGTCTTACCATCAATACCGAGAAATCTGAAGTCATGTACCAACCAGCTCCTGGAAAAGTATATGTCGAACCAAATATTACAACAAGCGGCAAGAAACAGAAAGTAGTGGACAGATTTACTTATCTTGGAAGCACACTGTCCCAAAACGTCGCCATAGATGATGAAATAAATACCAAAATCTCTAAAGCTAGCAGTACCTTTGGCAGACTACATAGAAGCATCTGGCACAGATGTGGTATTGGCTAAGCCACAAAACTGAAGGTATATCGAGCGGTCATGCTCACAGTCCTTCTTAACGCATGCGAAACTTGGATTGCATATCAGAGACACGCAAGGAAGCTAAACCACCTTCACACAGTCTGCCTTAGAAAAATATTGAACATCAAATGACAGGATATGATCCCAGATACAGATGTCCTAAAAGAGCTGCTCTCCCAGCATCTATACAATCCTGATGCAGTCCCAGACACGATGGGCAGGACATGTGGCTCGAATGCCAGATTATAGAATACCCAAACGACTCTTTTATGGTGAGCCGCATAGCGGTAAACGCTCACAAGGTGGTCAGAAAAAGCGATTCAAAGATACACTCAAGAACTCGATGAAATTCTTTGGCATAGATGTCAACAACTTGGAGAATGTTGCTCAAGACAGATCAGCCTGACGCACACTTCTTCGACACGGTTCCTCGGCTTGCGAGGCAGGTAGAACAGCACGGATGTAACAAAAACGTCAAAATAGAAAGGCAGTAAAACTTCCCACAAGTATACCTTGCCCACACTGTACAAGAACATTTCAAGCCCGCATCGGGCTCACTAGTCATCTACGCCCACACAGACAAACATAACGCAACTACATTCCCTTGGATGAAAATTTGTGTGGTCATCATCACCCGTGATGGACGAGCATCATCATCACAAATAGAACTGGCTCGCCCGAGTGGTTACCGGGGCTCAAATTTGAGGTGTAAAGAATAGAACCACTGTTACCTGCCACCCATGTCGTAAGAGGCGACTAAGGAGGTTTGGATGAAATCGGATGCACATGTCCTAAACGTGTAGAAGTTTATGCAGTTAGGGGCTTAAAAAAAAACCCAATGCGCAACGTATACATGTTCTTGGCAAGGATCAAACATCACAAAGAGTGATTAGAATTGGTTGTAAAGAACGAAAAGAAGCAGAACTAGCACCTGAGGGGCAGAATAAGGAGTGTTTTCAACCAAACAGCCACGGAAGCTATTATTCAAAAATAGTATGCATACCCTTCGAGATCTGCTGGGGAAGACCGAGCACCTATCGGTCTGCTAAACCAGAGCCAACTATAAATTAAAAACTGACGTGGCTAAACCGTCACTTCAGTAATTAATACCATTCACTAAGTAACGAGTAGCAGAAGTAGCAAACAGTTACTAATACTTAAAGATAACTGAGATTCGCATCTCTATGTAGTATAACGGAAGCACGTGATGTGGTTAAATACTAGAGTGGATTTTCAATATAGTGAAGTTTGCGGACGCATGACACTATGGGTAAAATTAAGGGACGGGGAAATAAGGAAAAGTGGACAAAGTCCAATAAGGAGTAAGTATTGTTGAGCGGGGTTGATTTTGTTGTCGTGATCCTGATAAACTATTTTATCGTATCCAATTAACTCGACTACCTGTACCACTACCGTGACTACACGTACACCTACCTACCTACTAACTAGTAACTACTGACTACTCTACCTACTCAACTGTCACTACTGTACGGTACTCAACTGTGTAGTCAATCTATTGTGTAATCTTACGAGTCGTTTATTTTTTAAATTTAGTTTTCTTTCTTAGTCGTCGGATCATCATCACTCACTCATTCATTGCACATCGAACAAATTAGTTCGTCAGTGCTCCTCCTTAGTATTCCCTTAGCCGCTAGCGTGTGATAACTAACGACACCAGTTCCACTTCTAGTTGAGTTAAACTTTAAAACTAATAATAATAATAGTGCTCTTAGTAGTCTTGTCTTAGACCATATGTCTACTCTTAGTTAGTTAAGTTAGTAGTTAGACCACATTTGACTTGGTATTCTTGCAGTCTGGTTAGGGTTGTATTTACCACCATACACGTCCTCTCTCCCGTAGTCAACTGACAATATCAACCTGGTCCATGATCGCTCGCCCGCTTTTTGCAGCAGCCAATCCTGCAAGTGACTTCTGCACTATGAATTCAGGCGTAGCCATGGCGCTTTTCACTGATTTTTGCGTGAAAGCCTGCTTACCGTTTTATTGGTTTCCTCTTCATACAGGTGGGCCTTCTCCGACTTCGTGGTCCTGCAAGTGACGAACTCTTTGAACCCAACCTGTTTTGATCTTACTGATCTTGCATACAAGAGAATCACCACTACTGTATGACTCTATTCTCACCTTATACTCCAGCGTAGAGTCTATCACTCTGAGTATCAATCTGCCATCTGCAGTGTGCTGCGTGCAGAAAGCTGAATTTTGTCGTGATTGATGTTCCCTTGATATGATTGCAATTCAAGTGATGAACAGTTTTGTGTTGACACTTTAGCGACGACCATATGCATTTATGCGGTACAGGTTGCTTTTTGTGGCGGTACGGCTGTTTCATTCTGGAATTAGTTTACACAGGAGACAGTTCACAGTTGTTAGCATTTCGTGTGATTTTCGTTGGCACAGGAACTGAGCAATTATGGGGTGACCTGTTGCAATAAAGTTGGAACCGTACATATGAACTTTGAGTTACAGGTACAGATAAGTCTACTGGAAATATTAAATTTAGCATATGATTGTAACATTGTTATTATTAACCATTTACTTTCACTCCATAATTTTGATCTCCGTTCGCATTTATTTTGCAATGTGAATTCAAGTAGTTTAGACCTTTATAAAGCAAGTATAGTTTCTCTGATGTAGGACATTTTTGATATAACTTCTTCAATGATCTCTGGTAATTCACTGTGAACCGCAAACTGGGCAATCAGCTTCAGGTCTGTCAGGCTTCCCCAAAGCTTAGTTTTCAGGTTGACTTGGTGTGGTCATATGTTGCTTCTGAGCTGATCGATGCGAGGACAGTCTTGCAGGACATGCTCCATTGTCTGTTCCACCTGTTGACCCTGGCATAGAGCTGTTTGAGTTATTCCTAGTCTTTGTGTCTGTTGAGTATAGTACTAGGCGATAATTGCCCTAATTGGATGATGAATACTTTTACCAGGGGATTTACATAAATCTTCTTCAAACTCTCCATAAATCCACGCTGTGGGATTTGAATGTGATCTGAGCCTAAGAGCGATTGTACATTATGCCGGTTATGCACCTACAAGTAGGTCATCACATCCGATTTCTGCTACGCTTTTTATTTACTAAGGTAAAAAGGGCCTACATCAGTCGCCTCTTACAACATGCATTGTAGGTTGCAGTGGTACTATTCTTTGCTTCCTTTGCAGGCCCGGCACCACAGGGCGATTTACATAAATAATAATTTATAATCTTTTTTAGAAAGTTTGATAAATTGTAGCCTAACTACTTCAAAAATCATGAAAATATTTGTCCTCACCAGTTTGTATTGTAGCTTAATATCCATATATGTCTGCAGCATTTGTCTCACTGAACGAAGATAATTCTTGTGTGAACATATTCTATAAGTTTTACCTAATTAAGTGATGTCGTTTTTATAATATTCACATTTTAGTGCAACTATATCAAATTAAGAAATTCCGAAACACAATTAGCATATTAAAATAAAAACCAGACTACGCAACTTATTTACTTGTAGAAAAATGTTGATAGCGAAGTAATGACATTCACTAGAGAGAAAAACACTACCAATATCTCCGCTGACAAATGCCCATTAAAACAAGTCAAAGACTTTACATACTTAGGAGTATTTTTCAGCAAGCGGAAGAACAACGAAATCCAACATATATGCAATAAATCAAATCATAGGACAAATGACACCAATTCTGAAATGCAAGCATGTCGCTATGAACGCTAAAAGAGCATTGTACAACATAATCTTTCTCCGAACATTATGGTATCAGTGCCAAACCTGGATGTAGACATCAAATGATAGAAGAAAACTAGTCATGACGGAGATGAAGTGTCTACGCAGATTGCTGGGAGTATTATAAAGAGACCAGTTTAGAAATGAAGAGATCAGGAAAAAGGTTGGTACAACATCAGTACTGAACTTCACCAAGAAACAAACTAAATGGTTAGGTCACATAAGCAGATCACCAACAGACTTCTGCCGCAAAGGCAGAAGATTGACCATGCTAAAGGTGGACTACAGAAATAACAGAGGCAGTGAAAAATGATGCACACACAAGAACCAGTTCTAAAAATCTCTTTTTATCCAGACGCTGTAAGACAAAACAGGATTAAAAAAAGAATATAGCCCTTTCCAAATTCTCAAAGTATTTCTGCAGTTTGGAAGGCAAGTGAATCTTCAGCTAATTCTTTTTTAAAGATTCTGAAGTCAGCCCTTCCAAGCAGACAATATATTGTGACTTAGTTTGTCTTTTACTTTCTATTTCAATGAAACATAATTGAAGGACTCTTGTCACTTTATTTCCTTGTTCTGTCTGATATCATTAGAGTGTTAACAAATATTCACATTTCGAATGTGCTCTATAGCTCTTTCACTGTTGGTTCTTTGTCACTGTCCTGATCTACCTCTGATCAGTCTGGTGTGTGTCTGACCTTATCTTGACGGAGTCTCAAGTTTTCTGGGTTTTCCTCTGATTTGCCAGTGGCAGTTTTATATACAGTATGTTCGTCTCACATGTTCCTTTCAATCAAAAGCAATTCTCCAACATGTTCTTTGTTCAAGAGTACATTTCCTATTTTGATGTCCACATGACCACAGATGTTTCACAAATTGAACCCAACTTTGTTATGAAATATGAGACTATCACTTTCCTTATATTTTAAATCTGCAAGATCACTAAAAATCATAGTTTTGGTTATTTTCTTTAATCATAGATTAACATCTCTATTTTTTGGGGGGAAAATATAAGACAACTACTGTTCTAGCTTGATTACATTTGACCTACCAATTTAGTCCCCAGTAGTTTTGAAGACTATCCCAAAATACATTGACACATAATTTTGATTAAAGTTCTATTTCAATCAAATATAAAAACAAGACACACTCACTCTCTCTCTCTCTCTCACTTTCTTTCTCTCTCTCTCTCTCTCTCTCTCTCTCTCTCTCTCATTGTGACTTGGTGTCACTGATTCATTAAAAAAATCAATTTCTGGTAATTACCTGTTCCCAACCGTTGGATTAGGTGGTGGCTATGCCTATGTGTGACATGTATTGTGAATTGTGTGGAGTCATATTTTAGACAAGGTGGTGTTAAATGTGTTTCATTTTGTCTTACTTGACATCTCTAGTATAGAATGTAAGTCTATTTTATTGTGAATTATACTTAGTAGTTTTTTGGTCACAAGAGTACATTTCTACTTTATTCACAAAATATTCACATTTCCGTCTGTCTATCACAGATACATTGATGACTGTATTGGCATTACTGATATGCCTGAAGCCGATTTGTCATGCTTCATTAATTTCATTAATGTTTTCAACCCTTCTATTCGTTTTACTTCTCACATCTGCACTACTTGTGTCAACTTTCTTGACATTACTATCACCATACGCCTATCCACTATCACTACATCAGTATATTACAAGCCTACTGATGCACATAGTTTCTCCTTTATACTTCTTCCCATCCCGGGCTTGTCGTGACTCTTTGCCATTCTCGCAGTTCTTGCGCCTTCGTCGCCTTTGTAGCGATGACAATGATTTTCTTTAGAGAGCTCGCGAGATGCTTGATTTCTTTCGCAGGCGCCTATACCCGGAGAGTGTGCTTGTCTCGGCTATGCATCATGTTCAGAAAATCACTTGCCAGCAGGACCTTACCAGCCAGCATAGGACTACTAACTCTGACAGAGTAAAACTTATCTTAACTTTCCACCCCATAGTTCACTGGTGAAAAATGTTTTATTCCGTCATCTGTCTATCCTTAAGTCAGATCCTGAGACCCGTTCTGTCTTCCCCAACTATCCTTTGGTGGCTTACAGACGGGACAAGTCTTAAGGATATGTTGGTACACAGTCGCCTTAAGTCCAATATCCAGACTCATTTTGGCACTGTCCAGTGTGGCCTTCGGCGTTGCAACACATGTGCTTATGTGATACAGACGCGTACTGTATCTTTCCTTTAGCCACGTTTATTATTGTGATGATTTCACATGCAAGTCCCGTAACCTTATCTATGCCATTATCTGTAAGCAGTGTAACAAGGCTTATATCGGCGAGACAGGCAAGAGGCTTAGTGACCGATTCATCCAACACTTGCGACATACGCCAATGCTCTGTGACCCTGTAGCCACCCATTTCAATGATACTGGCCATTTAGTAGCTCACGATGTCCAGGTCACAGCCATCCGATCATGTTCCTCGGATGATCGCAGTTGGTTTGCTCTGGAGAATCGGTTGATTTCTTTGTATGGTACCTTGCTGGAATTACAAAAAGGCAGACTGGAAGCTATTGCAAGAACTAGCAGACAAGTACTGTAAAGAAATTAATCAATCAGGAAAAGTGGACAGAGATGCACGTTCATTCAATAAAGCCATTTTAGATGCTGCAAAAAGGCTATACCCAGAGGGAGGAGAAAAACTACAAGCCATATTGGACACCAGAGATGGAAGTTCTCCATAGCTCGCTTTGCAGTGCCAGAAATACAATGGAACTCGCACCAACGGACCAAAATGTAATGCAACACAATAGAGCAAGGGCCCTTTATGTTAGAGAAAGAAACCAGCAGTGTAGAAAATCCTGGAAAGAAAAGACAGCCTCTTTGAACATGGAAAAAGATACTCAAAAGTTGTGGAGACTTACAAAAGCCCTGAACGATGACAACCCATCTAGAGGGAAAACAGTTCTCCAGCAAGGAGAACAACTTCTCTCAGGAAAGCGAGCAGCCACCCTGATGGCCCAGTGTTACAAGTAAGAAAGAAAGCTCATGCTCAATAAGTCAGGAGCAAGGGAAAGAAGTCAGAAGTGAGATAAATGCTACATTCAAAAAGCAACAAGTGAACCCTGTATGGAGGTAGACATCACACTGACTGAGCTGCAGAGAGCACTGAAAAAGCTCAATCGTAAAAAGGCCCGGGACCAGATGGAGTATCAAACGACATGCTCAAACAAATAGGCCCAATAGCACAGAGTCTTCTACTCCAGATTTTTAACAATAGTTGGAGACAGGGGAGAGTCCCAGACATCTGGAAAATGCCACAATCCACCCAATTTTCAAAAGTGGAAAAGACAAAAGGATCCGCAGAGCTACAGACCTATAAGTTTGCTAAGTTGCACTGCAAAACTGCTGGAGAGAGAGATAACCACTAGACTCCAGTGGTTTTTAGAATCCAACCATAAACTGGATCCAGCCCAGACAGGCTACAGGTAGCATAGAAGCACTGATGACCAAGTGGCATACCTCGCACAGGACATAGAAAATGGCTTCCAAGAAAAGAAGAAAACCCTCACAGTGTTCTTCGACATGTCTAAGGCCTTCGACAAAGTCTGGAAAGATGGTTTGCTACTCAAGCTCTTACGCAGTGGAATACGGGGTAGAATGTACTATTGGATAAAAACTTTCTTACCCATAGACAAGCATCTGTAAATTGGATGGAGTGCACAGTCCCAGATTCAAATTAAGAGCAGGAGTCCCACAAGGCAGCGTACTGTCCCCATTGCTTTTCCTGGTATATATTAATGATCTGCCACAAACTCTGCCCAGACATGTATCACACTCTCTCCATGCTGATGATCTAGCTGTGTGGTACACCTCCGAGTTTCTGGGTCCTGCCATCTTTAAACTCCAGGCCAGCCTGAACAGCGTCATAATGTGGGCAAGTAAATGGGGTCTAGAAATAAACCGGAGCAAAACTATAGCAACGCTTTCTCATTGTCAACAAAGGAAGAACACTTCAGACTGAAATTTAACGATGATATCGTTCCCGTTCCCATACTCCAACCTTTTTGGGAGTTAAGCTTGACAGTCGTCCTGACATGGAAACATCACATAATGAAACAAACAGAAAGGCTATGAGGAAACAAAGTGTGATGCGGAAGCTGGCTGGAACTACCTGGGGAGCTGATATTCGAATCCTGAGTCAGGTGTATACTGGTGCAGTTAGACCGACCCTCGAATATGCATCATCGACATGGATATCAGCAGCCCATTCAAACAAATCGATACTGGAAAAACACAAAACAGGTGTCTGCGTACTATTTTGGGAGCCATGAAATCTACACCAATTGTAGAAATGGAAAAGGCAGCCAACATCCAGCCCTTGGAAGACAGAAGAAGGAGAAAAGTGATTCTACAGACTGAAAGGATCAAAAGAATGCCTCACCATCCACTGCATGAAAAAATGGCGGCTAGAACAAAGAACAGACTAAAGCGTTCAAGTCTAAACCACAAAGCAAAAGAAATAGGAAAGTCATACTTGGAACTACTAAATCATAATTCCATACCTGAAGAATTGCTTTTTGATCACTGGGAACCAGACTCAGTACCACTAAACTTCTCAACCTCCATCCCTAAATTATTAAGCAAAGATGCCGGGCCTAATCTAGTGAAAAAGCAATTACAATGGAACATCTCCATTACATGTTTCCAGAAGACAGCTGGATAAGAATTTACACAGATGGATCGGCAATGGAGGCAACCATGAATGGTGGAGCAGGAGTGTACATTAGGCACCCAGATGCTACCACTGTGTCTCTAGCGGCTCCTACTGGAAGAATATGTTCCAACTACAAAGCAGAACTCATAGCCCTTCTGATGGCAGCACAGCACATGAATAAGCTGCAAGCAGCTGCAAGCAAGATGGTATTTCTTACAGACTCATTGTCAGCTATACAAGCCCTGGAGGCTAAATCCACTGACAGCACAGTACAAAAACTACAAAGAGAACTTGCTCAGCTTTCAGAAAAGGCAGAAATTCACTTGCAGTGGATTCCATTTCACTGTGGCATTGCAGGCAATGAGAGTGCTGATGTCTTAGCTAAGGAGGGCAGTGCCAAAGAGCAAATTTACCAACCCTTGTCTTTCAAGAGGTCAAAACCCTCATACAGAGAAAATCTGCAGTAGACTGGAAGACTGGATATGATTATGGAAAAGACTCCTCAAAGACCTAAGCAGAACAGACCAGGTCATTATATTTCGACTACGTACCGGACACTGCAGACTTAACAAACACTTATACAGACTAGGAATAAGTCAAACAGCTCTCTGCCAGTGTCAGCAGGCAGAACAGACACCAGAGCATATCCTGCAAGACTGTCCTCTTCTGTGTGAGCTGAGAAGCAACATGTGGCCACACCCAGTCGACCTGAAAACTAAGCTTTGGGAAACCTGACAGACCTGAAGCTGTCTGCCCAGTTTGTGGTCCACAGTAAATTAAGCGCATGACCAGAGATCGCTGAAGAAGAAGAAGTACCTTGCGAACATATTAAATTCCTATGCTTCTAAGTACTTTCTTCCCATGCCTTGTAATCTATATGGGTATATGGTGATGTATTCAAGTTATATATTTACTCGATTTTTCATTGTTTTCTTTCGTCTCTATTTCTAGTTTTTATGTGTATTTTTTTTGTTTTTATTCCCAGATTTTCATTAGAAATGTTTGTATTTAGTCGTCCATTTGTTTTTTTAAGTTTGTCACTCCTGTTGTTCGTTTGCTTGATAAAGGACTTGTTGGTCGAAACATTGCTGTATTTTGTCATTGTTTTTGTAATTTGTAAACTACAGTACTTTGTGATTACATGTTTTACTTTATTCACCTAATATTTTCTCTTTCATATGTTATATGTAATTGGTGCGGAAAAGTTATATATCTGTTTTCTGAATTTCAAAAGTGATGCAGATTCAGAGAGTGATGTTGGAGACATTTTCACAGATGAAATCAGTGAATTTACTGATGCTAGGAATAAGGTGAGTTTATAATAATCTTGTCATGTTTGGTTTGACTGCTTGGTTCTCTACGGAGATACCTAATGTATACATTAACTGTTGTGAAATGAAATAGTATTATAATACTTGAGATGACAAGTACATGTATGTTTACTTTAACTTTATTAAGTGATGATCATTAGGTAAAGAAAGGAAAAATCAAAATTAAGTATACAAATACGGGTAGAGCAACAGAAACATGTAACAAATTTCTTGTCTTGGGTATACAAGGAAAGATAAACAATGAAAATCAAGAAAATAAAAGGGTTGACTTAATTGCGCTGGGTTTCAAGCCAAATAGAAATGGCGCACCACCTGCCGAGAGTATTGCACAAACTCTGTAGCTCCAACAACATTCCCAGGGTTCTATGGAAAAAACATGAACAGAACGGCGCAATCCGAAGTCAAACCCACATCCTTCGGAAAGTAAGGGCTTAGCCACAGAGACCCACATTATCAAGAAGATGAGAAGGAACTAAAAAGTACATTCAACTACCATGGAAAATCAGTGCAGATATGCAAGTACAGAAGTGAGGTAACGCAACGAATAATGTCATATCTTGTAAATAGCCCATCTCTCTTGAAAGAGCCCACTGTGTCACTGGTGCCTCTGCAAACCTAATATTATGAGAAAGTAGAGTTCATACCTGATCAGTGGGGGTCAGCTGAGGCAAAAGCTATGGAGTCATGATTTAGAAAATGCGATAGATTTTCAAAGGATCTTGCATGATCATAGACCTGAACACAGAAGAAAAAACAACCAAATATCCAGGCAGTAACTACAGTTAAAAAAAAAAATATATTAAATAGATATGGATACAGATCTATATACAAGTTAAATTTATTTCTAATTTTCGATGTTTTTAAAATGTTTTTAAAGCCGAAGGATTGACTTCATTGCACCAGATTTTACCCCATATGGCTCGATCCTCTCCGCAGAAATGGCACGTCGCCTGCCGAGTATTGCACAAAGCACGAATCTCGTAGCTCTGGCAACAATTCTAGGGCTCTCTGGAAAATGCACTCACGAACGGCGTGGTCCGATTCGAACCCACGACCTTCGACTATCGCGGCAAGGGCTTAGCCACAGAAACCCCTCTTGAGTTGTCTGCCTTATTCTGTTTGATGTTTTTAGTCACATCTGTTGATTAGATAGACTCCTTACCATCACATTTCTCATTGTGCTCTACATGTGCCATGTTTAGTTAGATAGACTCCTTACCATCACATTTCTCATTGTGCTCTACATGTGCCATGTTTAGTTAGATAGACTCCTTACCGTCACATTTCTCATTGTGCTGTACATGTGCCATGTTTAGTTAGATAGACTCTACGCACATTTCTCATTGTGCTGTACATGTGCCATGTTTAGTTTAGTACCATTGGTTTTGGACCTCAGTGTAAAAAAAAAAGTAAAAGGAACCCTTTCATACCTCGTGGTATATAGGTCAATACAGTGTTAGGCCTGTATTTTTCATTGACCGTCGGCACACGATGGGTGATGTGGTTAGCATCACGCCAGCCGCTTTACTTTCCCAGAGCATGTCTGGTACCCAGTTGAGGCTGGGTCGACCTGAGAGCCGCGCGGCCGGAAAATGCCACGCGCATTGCTGGAGCTGAACCCAGACCACTAGCCTTGCGAAGCGAGTTCACTAACAACTACGCTACAGCGGCTCTCGGACCTCAGTGTGTCCAATCAAAATGCTGATTGATCCTGTTTTTGTGCTTTTTAAAAGTATTTTTGAACAGTTCCTTGTGATACTACTGAAACTGATTCCCTAAAATATTCACATAAGGACACAAAAACTACATCTACTACTGTGGCTACTGCTACTACTGTGGCTACTGCTACTACGACAACCTACTACATCTTATTCCCAGTGAAACATAGGGCCACCACATTCTATTCAGGGTTGAATTATTTAACACTACCCAAATGTTGTGTCAACTTCTGTTCTGATGTTCTTTGGTCTCCTACCCCTTTTTTCCTGTATGTTCCAGTTTAGTGCATGTCTGGTAATGTTGTATGCTTCCTGAGATTGTGTACCACCAATTGTCACTTTACTAATTTCCAGCTGCAGTAGTAATACTATTAGTAATATAAATAATTGAAAGCTATTTATACCTGTCTTCTACATGTTTTTTCTCTTCACATCTTCACATTCCTGAAATATTTTATGACAGTTTTGCATCTATTCTCACTATTAAGTGTGTATGTCATTGTTGTGTTGTTTTGTATTATTGAATGATTCATCATCATCAAATATCTTGTCCTGAGCAGGACTTTGTCACCCCAACAGTCCTTTGGAATTTCTCTCTCTCATAGACCAGATGTCCCGCTTCTGCAGCCGTCATGTTCAAACCATCAGTTACATCCTGAATCCATCTTCTCCGTTGTCTTCCTCTTCTCTTTGCCGTTATGCCTCCTCCCATGATGGTCTTCTCCAGTCCTTCATGTCTTTTTACATGTCCAAAATGCCTCAATTTACCCTTTCTTCTTCTTTGAACGCTCCATATCGACCACTTGTTAACCACTCTGTGTGATTTGTATGTGATCTGAGCCTAAGAGCGATTGTATGGTATGCCTGTTATGCGCCTACAAGTAGGCCAGCACATCCGATTTCTGTGATACTTTTTATTCTCTAAGGTAGCTTCCCTAGATCCTACATTAGTCGCCTTTTACGACATGCCTTGTAGGTCGCAATGGTACTATTCTTTGCTTCCCTTGTGGGCCCCGGCACCACACGGGCAGAATTTTCTCATTCTTATTTGTAGCATCAGCCAGTTTTCTTTGATTTTAAGTTCTTTCTGGATAGATCTATTTGTTTTCTTCTTTCTCCATGATATATTCAATGATTATGATTTGTTATTGATATCACCTACAGCTGTGTTTTGTTAATAATTTCAGATTGATCTGGAAGGAAAGAATGTAGACAGTGAGGATGAGGTAAGAGTAAAATTACTAAAAGGTTACCAGGTGACATGAATGATAATACTGAAATATGGATGATGTGTGGGTGTAGTATATGATTTTTTATTCAATCGTCTGCTATGAATTCAGACGTATTTGGAGTCTGTGACTAATTTTTGCGTGATGGTTAGTTTTTCTTAAAAGTGTCCTTCACCATTCAGGTGAGCCTTATTCTAACTTGAAAGGTACTTGTAATTTAGATCCTTAAGTAAAGAATCATAACCTGCTGTAGTCCATGCAGTATGCACACTGATAATAATTTTTGGTTGGCCTAAGCTGACATTGCACTCCAGAATTTCCACAGCTCTTGGTCACAAGCACAGTATTATCAGCTTCACTATAAATGACCTCTTCTTCACCGTTCAACTCCCAACGAAGCACATGTTTTCAACAAACTTCTTCCAGCTCCTCCTCTCTCTTGCCATCCCATCCAATTCTTTTCATGTTTTACCTATCCTTTTAACATCAGTTTCCAGCTCTCTGCTGCAGGTATGTCTAGGCCTTCCCCTACTTCTCTTTCCCTGCGTGTTCCCTGCAAGTGCCTGTTTTCCAAAACAATGCTTCCAGTCAGTTTTCTCAATGTGTGTCCTATCTATCGCCAGTGTCTCTTCCTTAGCTCTTTCTCCACTGGTATCTGCTTAGTTCTTTCTCAGAGTTCCTTGTTTGTTTCTTTTATCAGTGACCTCTAGTATGTGATAAAACTGAAATATTGATGATGTGTCGGTGAGTAGTATGTAATACAACTGAAATTGTGCTGGAGACACTGCATAATAAATGTTGATGGCAACCTGTTAGTCTCAAGTGTCAATGGGTGTAGCACTCATGTTGAATTTTATTTATGTATTCTCCTGACATGTAGTCTTATCTTCACCAGTTCTCACACCTGTTTTCAGAGCCTGGATCTGCCCCTGACAAACTTCTCACAGTTTTGTGTATTGATGCCATGCACCTTCAAGTCACGCTTGCATACATCTTTGCAAAAAGGAAAGGAAACAGCAGGCCGACTGGCCAAGGAAGATGCTGCAGATGAGCAACCTGATGTGCCAGTTACCTACCACCAAAAGAAATTAATGATTCAATAAATCAGAGAGCCAAAAATACCAACAGAAGACTACTACTATAATATGAGCAGATTGGAACAAGTCATTCTATGCCTTAAAACAGGACACAATAAATTCTGCACCCACTTATACAAAATTCAAGATTGGCGACTCAGCCATGTGGACAGGCACATCAGACTGCAGAGCGAGGTCAAAGGCGCAAGGAAGCGGAGCGCCAGGATTAGAGGGATGGCTCTAATCACCTGCCCTCACCTCCATGTGGTGACCCTGGTAACAGATGGTAGTTTTGGTCTGGCCAAGAGGGCAGGTGCTGTGGAGAGCTACTTTGGGGCAAGTAGAGATGCAAAGGTAGTCATGCTTGATGGGATCTGCCCGCAACACAGACAAGCGAACTCCCAGAGTGACTATTAATGCTCGCCTCCCGGTCGAAGGGAAAGCTTGAACGACACATGAGAACTCGGGCGGAACTCGGAGCCCACGAATTCTCTCTTTTGTTGCATGTTTCTTGAGCCGATGAGAATGCCGGCGATGAGTTGGACAGCGCGTTGGTCCACATGGGTCGAAAGTTCGAATCAAAACCATTGAAGGGAGGTTGACCGCAGTGGCGAATTCGGAGCCCACACACTCTCTCTCTTGTTGCGTATTTCTTGAGCCGATGAGAATGCCGGGTGATGAGTTGAGTTGTACGTGGGCAACATGGGGTAAACTCGGTTTTGTCCACTTGAAGTCGGACAACCCAGTAGGAATTGATGGAAATGGTGAGGTAGGCACCAGGGCAGAGCGAGTGCGCATACGGACGTGCAAGAATGGCGCCACATGTGGCGAAAAATGTGAGCATGGAAAAAGACGATGGTGACAGGGCATCAGGGCAGGACTAGCACACACGCTGGCAAAGTCATAGTGGGCCTCATCGAGGAGCAGGCCGGCACGGCAAGAGGGTGTGCGTCCCACCCACACAAGTAGAACAACTGGAAAGCCCAGCAGAGGCAAAACTGCGGCAGCAGAAAGCGCGGCAGCGGTAGGCAGGGTGTGCGTTCCACCCAAATGTACAGAACAACTGGAAAGCCCAGCAGAGGCAAAGCAGTGCGCTTCCCGCAGGGAACTACTGCTGCCTTGTAGCTGATTGGGGACAATCAAGGACTAGCGGAGCAAACCGTACACAAACCTGAACGGGCGACAAACCAAGGTGTACATTAAAATGACCGGATTTGTTGGGTAGATGGTGCTCAAAAGCCATGGAGGGCAGGCCGTCTAAGGATCGCTGCCCTGAAAGAAAATAGCAACCCACTGCCTTGTGGGTTTTGGCTAGGGACAGTCAAAAGCTAGCGGAAGAAGCGAATCCGCACACAATAGCTTGCTGAAATCGAACACCTCACCGAAGGATAAGCAACTGTGCTCAAATAGGTGCTGAAGGTTGGTGCACATACATTACGTTTGATGTTTGGCTGTTTATATATCACAAAGAGAATGATAAAACAAGCCTAGAACGATCGAAGAAGAAGACTGCAGAGCATGTACTTCAAGACTGCCTCGAAAATGATACACTGAGTCAAAGTCACTGGCCTAACAACACTCAACAGAAACTACACAGACCTCTGTGTGAGCTACAAAAGACAGTGACGTTTATACAAGAGACATCGCAGGTTCCATATGGGGAGCAAACAGCAAAATCCTCAATAAGCTCTACTTTGGAAGAGTGCGACCAGTCCTGGAGTACGGCATTGCATCTTGGGGCAAACACCCAACACACAATTCGCCAAAGTGAGCAACACCCAAAATCGTGCAGCACGCATTATCACAGGGGCCATGAAGTCCACGCCCATCACAGCGCTGGAAATAATCACATGCCTCCAACCAATGAAGACCAAAGAGACCTAACTCCCACCCCATGTATGACAGAATGACGGATTGGAAAGGGGCAGATTAAAGAGATTCAGTTTTGCGAAAAGTACTAAAGCACCGATCCAAGACAACCCAACCCAGCCAACTGTAAGCTCAGACTTATACCGGCAACCGACAGGAACCCGCTGTGGGAGACCACACTGCTAGAGCTAAGAGAATCAATACCAGGCATACAAAAATAGGGCGCAAGCGAACTGCAAAAGGGGAGCGATTACAGAAGAATTCATAGCGACAGAGTACACTGAGAGAGTGTGGACACCCGTGTACACTGACGGATCGTTAAAGAACACGATTAGCAATGGAGGAGGAGGAATAGTGCATAAGCTCCCACAGAAAGTAACAGTCACGAAGTCGATAGCCACAGGAAAGTACTCAAACAACTACTGTGCAGAGTACTAAGAATAGCTGCTGAAATGATCCTAGAGAGAAGCAGCACCACACATAACAAAGTAGTGATATTCGGCAGCCTGTCGGCTCATCACAGCACTAAAAGCTCAACCGCACAAGGCTAACGAGCTAAAACGATCCTCTGAGCATTAACAAACTCATTCAAACGCACCGCCTGAGTGGTTACCGGGGCCCAAATTTTGAGTGTAAAGACTAGAACCACTGTTAACTGCCACGCATGTCGTAAGAGGCGACTAAGGAGGTTTAGCTGAAATTGGATGCACGTGTCCGCTAGGGAATGCTAACCCGAAACCAAATGCTTGCAGAAAATGGATGCACCAGGCTGTAATGTGCATAACATGGTGAACGCTCACAATGAGGAATGGGATAACGGATTCTATGGTCGCCAATGTGCCTCGGAGATTTAGCTATGCAGTAAGAATATCAGACCTACCATCACGAGGTGGCCACAACTTACTTCTGGAAGAGGTCGTACAACGGGAAGCAGAAATCATAGGAATTATATCCTACAGAACTGCCCCCAGTGTGCAGACTTGAGAAGAAAGAGGTGGCCCACTTACACTAGCGTCCAAGACAAACTGTATGGCGTGGCTGATAATCAGAGGCAGACGGCTGCCTTTATTAGAGAATCCGAAATCCCAATCTATTGAGAATGCAGAAGAAGAATTCAAACGCACAGTCATGCAGTGGATCCTATCACACTGCAATATAAGCGGAAACGAAGAGGCAGACAAGCTAGCAAAGGCAGGAGTGTAACTGCCGCAGACTGATTACGAAATCAGCTATGAGGAGGCTAAAACAACCATCCGATGTCGATATAGAGAGAAGTGGTCGCAAGACCACCCTCAACACAGCGCCAAAGATGGGTACCATGGTCTGTCCCGTAGCAAACAAGTTGTCATACTTTGCCTTCGTACCGGCCATAACAGACTCTGGTCCCACCTGTACAACAAATTTAAAATTGGCACAACTATAGTGCGTTTCAAAATGATTTTCCGTGGGAAAATTTAATATCTCTGACCGCTTGACCGTAATTGTTGTAACTTTGCATATGATCTAATGATCATAATGTCCCGAGGTTGATATTTTTTACTCAATAACAAACGTATGGTTTAAAATTTTCTTTATGTAAAGTATATAAAAGTGACCATCTCCTTAGCCAACCATATAATGAGAAGTATTACCCCTTCATATTTGTGAGATGTTGCAAGCTCTACGACTTGCACGTTTTTCACGTGGTTTTCCGATTTTAATCGCTTTATCGCACTTTTAAAAAATGTATAATGATCCTTCCGTGTGTTTAGTTACAATTTACCGTTGTGTTTTCAGAGCATAGGTGTATTACAAAACGTTTAGTATTCTAGATTTGTTATACAATGGGTATGAAAATCAAGTTTCTTACACTGCATACAGTGGCTGTGAAAATGTATAAATATTTTATCAGAGAATCTAATCGTGGAAAACTGTATCGGAGTATATCAAATCCTGAACAGAGAACTATACATGCTTTGGGCTTAAGTAAAAGATATCTACATAAATTACTCAATGTTAATGAAGCTGTCAGTAAAGTCAATACATTGACTCAATTCAGAAAGAAAGTAGTAGACTATTTTAACAGGGATGTGATTAGAAGAGAGATTTGCAGAATGTTCGATTCCAAAGAAACTGTGACACTAAGAAAGCTGAAGATTAGGTTAAGAATACACAATGACATTGATGTATCGAAATCAACGTTATGGAGAACTGTTAAAAGCATCGGCTTTACTTTTAGGAAGTACGCTAATGGGAGAAATGTCATCTGCGAGAAGCGCATTTAGTACGTCTGAGAAGTAAATATTTACGTGAATACGGAAATGCGTAATCAAGGTTACGATATTGTGTATGTGGATGAAACCTGGATCAATGCTCACCACACTAATGAAAAGGAGTGGCAGTTATCCGATGGAACAATTAAACGATATGTACCTAGTGGAAAAGGACAACATCTGATAATGGCACATGCAGGCAGCAGACAAAATGGGCTGGTTAAAGATGCTGAACTTATTTTCACTTCCAATTATACGGACATCAGGGACTATCATACCGAGATGAACGGTAACATATTTAGAGATTGGATTGAACATACTCTTCTTCCGTTCCTAGACAGACCATCCTGTGTGATAATGGACAACGATCATACACAACACTGTCAGAAGAAGACAAAATCCCGACATCTTCGAGTACAAAGATGCTATAAAACTTTGGCTCGAAGGAGAACATTCCATTTAACGAGGGGGTTTTGAAGCCTGAATTACTATCTATTGTTAAAACATCACAGAAGACCAAGGTATTCCAAACAGACAAGTTGATTCAACAGCATGGTCATGTGTGTTTGAGACTACCACCTTATCATTCACACTTAAACCCAATTGAATTCATTTGGGCCAAAGTTAAAGGACTGGTAGCAGCTGAAAATAAAACTTTCAAGCTAACAATATGAAAGAACTAACATATGCCGCCCTGTCGAAGATAGACAGAAATTATTGGTGTAAATGCGAAGACCATGTCTTAAAGGAGGAAAATGACTACTGGGACAAAGATGGACTGTTGTTCATGCAGCCAAGAATAGTCATCAATATGTTAGACTCATCGGACTCAGAATAAGTGAGTAAACACTTTATATGATTTATATAATATGAGTTATCTCAACCTCCAAAATTCGAATTGTATATACGCCTATGCCAAAAATATGTGATTTTTAAATTTACTTAAATTATTTTCTTCCAGCACCAAATAATTACTAGGTTTGAAAAGATCAAAGGAATTCGGAGTTGCAAGAAAAGTACACTACCTGCAACATTGAATTTTAGAAAATCGTTGGGACATCGGAAATACAACACCACATGCAAAAATCACGTTCATCCATGCAATGAATATGGAGATATTTGAGGGCAATCGTTGACCGAACGTTTTGAAACGCACTATAGCCTGTGCCTCTGCGAGCAGACGGACATGACGGCAGAGCACCTACTGCAAGACTGCCCACTGCTAGCAGGCCCGAGAAATGAAACCTGGCTGGAAAATACTGAGCTAAACGAGAAGCTGTACGGAGGTAGGAGTCCTAGAAACAGCAGAATTTATGTGGAAATCTGTTACATCAGTCTTAAGTGGTGATCGCGAGCGCGAGAGAGATACAAGAGACAAGATTGAATATATAGACAATATTTCAAGTGAACAAAAGTAAGGAAAGATCTTTGTAATGAAGGATGCGCCACCCCCACAATTCTTTTACCAGAGTCTAGCTCCCTGTATCGAATATCCTTGTGGATTCACTGTCATCCATCTTGGTCAGGTGACTCAGCCATCTTAGGTTACATAGACAGATACGGGTAACTATGCTAGGAATCCCAGCATAAAAAGTTATGATAGAGTGGATCCCATCTCTTTTTAACATTACCTGGCAAAAAGAAGGCAGACATTGTCAAAGAAGGTTGCATATCTACTTCAACATGATGTAATTATAACTGAAAATCCAAAAAGTGATTTGTTTAAAAAAAATACACAAAACAGTGGAAAACAACATTTGGACTACAAGACAAACAATCTGTATTACCAGGTAAACCAAAATTATCAATTCATAATATTGTGACTTTGCACAGATCACAACAGAATAAGATACTATCTATTCAACAAGCGAAAGATAAATTCTTAGTGACTGGCAATGACAAAATGGCTGCTGAATATCCAGCGAGAGGGGCAGCGAGAACTGATGTGACGTAACATCAGTGCTACTGCAGGATAAGCTCTGTGTAGATCTCGACAACATGCTGCAGAGTTTAGTTTTTTTTTTAGCATTTTTAATTTGACGCCTGCGAGGAAACAAAGCAGAAGAAAACATTACTTTATGATTTTATCACTTGTCTTTGGTATATAGTTTTAGTATATCCTATTACCACACAAGCAACCCACAAACTAACGAGCAATCTTGCACACTTGCAGAACAGGTTGGTCTCCGGATTAATTCTGCCAAGACCAAAATTATGGACCTCACAAACTCGACAGGCAACACCGTAATAAATGGCCAAACACTGGAGAAAGTTGAACATTTTGCATATTTGGGTAGTAAAGTGTCAAACAACGGAGACACGATGAAAGAAATAAACTCGTATTGCTATAGCAGCTAGTGCCTTCACTAAATTAACGAATATCTGGCAATCTCAAGACCTTAGTATATGCACAAAGTTAAATTATTTAGGTCATGTGTGATTCCTGTACTGACCTACGGTTGTGAAAGTTGGAAATCAACAAAGAAAATTGATA
The DNA here is from genome assembly GCA_020796225.1 of Arion vulgaris. Classification (NCBI taxonomy): domain Eukaryota; kingdom Metazoa; phylum Mollusca; class Gastropoda; order Stylommatophora; family Arionidae; genus Arion; species Arion vulgaris. The sequence goes on from CM036767.1 coordinate 26,844,249, forward strand.
AGAAACTGGACAGCTTTGAGAATAAATGTCTACGAAAAATTATTAAAAGTAAAATGGAGTGATTTCGTTTCTAACAACACAGTGAGAGATAGAACACACCAACAACCCGTATCAAATATTATAAGGAATGAAGGTGGAAATATTTAGGTCATGTTCTTAGATCAGACAAAAGAATTAATCGACAAGTCTATGTGTCACATTTGGGAAAGAAACGTGGAAGACCAAAGACCACTCTTCGAAGAACCATCCAACAAGAAAGTAAACTATTGGGATGTAAAACCATACAAGATCTCCAACTGCTAGCAAAGAACCGTATCACATGGATATCTAAAACCTCTGCCCTAGTGCCTTTGCACTAAAGGAACAAACTAACTAACTAACTATTATCAACATATAGTGAGTTAGTTTGTTCCTTTCGTCCCAAAGGCACATATAGGGCAGAGGTTTTAGAGCTCCGTGTGATGCGTTTGTTACTAGCAGTTGGAGATCTTGTATGGTTTTACATCCCAATAGTTTACTTTCCTGTAGGATTGTTCTTCCTAGAGTGGTCTTAGGTCTTCCACATTTTCTTTACCCAACTGGTGACCACATAAGGACTTGTCGACAGTCTCTTTTCATCTGATCTAAGAATATGACCTAAATATTTCCACCTTCGTTTTCACATTTACCAGTGAATAAATCAACCAAGTAAATATATTGTCATAATTCAATAAAAATTATGTTTCCTCTTTGTCACAGGAAGAAATATTTGGTTTAGTGGATGAAGATGATAACAGTGATGAAGAAATAGGAGAATGGTCCAAACGTCTGAAACAAGTCAAATTTCAGGCAAAACTTGAAAAGAAGAAAGCATTACCAGGTATGTGGCAACAGTGCGATCCGCAGTTAAATCTTATTTGTAATACTTAATACCATCTTGTTGCATCATGGAGAGATCCATTGATTTATTGAAGTGTCTGGAGTGGCCAGTATGATGGTGATAACACTGAACAGCAGCACAATTCATTTGGAAATGAAATGGGTATAAGATACAGTGAATGAGATAACAGAAGTCAAAGTCTGCGAGCCAGAACTGAGAAATATCCTACTATTCCCCATGGAATTACCTTTATAACAGGCTCCATCACATCAATTTGGTAAGGAGTACGGATCTATGAGGGAAGACATTCCCAGTTCAAAAATGCACTGCTGCAAACCGATGTGTTGGTAGAAAGGCACATATGTTTCAACCTAACTTTACTTGAGACACAACTTAACAGACACTGTTTTCAGGGTGATTATAAATGAAGTAATTAAAATGACCGATTGTAACAAATGTTGAGATACTTTACATTCTTCTTTTTTTTTCCAAACACTCCATATCGACCGCTCCATATCGACCACTGTGTGATTTGTATGTGATCTGCACTTAGAGCTATTGTACATTGTGCCAGTTATGTACCTACAAGTAGGCCAGCACATCCAATTTCTGCTTTTTATTTACTAGGGTAGCTTCCCTAGGTCCTATATCAGTCATCTGTTATGACATGCCTTGTAGGTCGAGCGATACTATTCTTTACTTCCTATGGCCCTGGCACCACAAAGGTGAATTTACATTCAACTTTCACAATGGCATCTCGTTAACAAGAGAGATATGTGTATGAGAGCATCATTTATCATGTATCCTGACATTGCTATGTCTCTCACCCATGTGTTGCCGGGCTGCAAGGAGCAAATAATAGTAACAATGTGACCTACAAAACATGTCGTTAGAAGCGCGGAGCAGCCTAAAAGCTACTCTAGTAAATAAAAAGCATGTCTGAAATCAGATGTGCTGGCATACTTATTTGTAGGTGCATAACTTGCGCAACATATAATCGCTCTTAGGTTCAGATCACATATAATAATTCCTCTCGCACGTATAATGCTACATAGGGCCTGCAAGTAATTTCTCCATACCACTCTATCCTTGCAACTCGCTCAATCTCCTCCACAGAACTGAAACCGGTATTTCTTGCATCTCTCAGCAAAGTTCGTTTCAGGGTCTCTTTAGGTCATCCTCTCTTTCTTGAACCCATTGCATCCCACTTCAATGCCTGCTTTAATGTTTGTTGATCATTTCTCCTCAAGATGTGTACAACATATCTCCATCTTCTCTTTCTTATAACAGTTGCCACTAGTGATTGACCAGATATTTCTCTGATTTCATCACTTCTCCTGAATTCGTTCCATTCTATATTCATAATTTTTTGCAATCTGTTTTCAAATGCATTCAACTTGCTTTCTATATCTTTAGTCATTTTCCAACTCTCGCTAGCATATGTTAGATTGATACAACATTTGAATTGAAAATTCGTAATTTAGTTTCAATACTATATAACTTGCAGTTCCATATTTTATTTAGACTTTTAAAAGCTGATGTTTTGCCAATTGTATATAATTTCTTTTTTAACATTTCCTGTGCAATCAAAATTGCTACCTAAATAGGTGAACTGTTATTTTTATCATTTTAGATTCCAGGGTAATATCTGCATTACTTGCCATAGGTGTCTTCATTATATTTGTTTTTTTCACAGCTTATCTGCAGTCCAACTTTTGATGCTATAGATGACAAGTTGTCTGTTTTCCTTTGCATATCTTGGTTGTTTCTACTTAACAAGGCAATATCATCTGCAAAATCCAAATCTTCTAGTTGACTATTTTCTACCCAATCAATGCCAGTTTCGCCCTTGCAACATTTTCGAATCACCCAGTCAATGGCCACTCAAAACAATAGCGGAGATAGAATACAGCTTTACTTGTACGCTGGTTTCAACCATAAACCAGTCTCTGTGTCCATCATCAGTGCGAATTGCACACTGTGAACCATCATAGAGGCTCTTGATAATGTTTATAATTTTGTCTGGTATTCCATAGCATCTCAGAATATTCCACAAGGAGATTCTGTGTAGACTATCAAAGGCTTTTTAAAAATCAATGAAATTTAGTACAAGTGGCTGTTGCTTCTCAATATGTTCCTCCAAAATTAGTCGTTGGGTAATTATTTGGTCTAAGCAGCTTCTCCCAGGTCTGAAACCAGATTGTTCTTCTCTCATGGTTGTGTCCACTGCTCCTTTGATTCTATTAAGAATAATTTTGGGAAAGTGTTGGTCATTACTGATAATAGGTGATCCCTCTCCAGTTGTTGCAATCTTTGAGATCACCTTTTTGGGGATCTTAACAATTATTCCCTTTTTCCATTGATCTGGGACAATTTCTTCTTCCCATACTTTATTAAATAGTTCTTGCACCTGGCTAATAGTTGTATCATCAGCCGCTTTGAGCATTTCTGCAGTAATGTTGTCGTCGCCTGTTGCCTTATTGTTTATCAAGGAATGGATTGCCTCCTTGACCTCAGCTACACTTATCATTTCTTCATTAATTGGTAGAGAGTTGTTTCTTACCTCTTCCAAACTTGAGTAGTACTGGTGGATCAGGTCTATTTAATATTTCTTCAAAATGTTCTGCCCATCTTTTCTTCAGCTCTGTATCCTATGTTAGTACTTGACCTTCTTTACCCTTGATTGGCCACCCTTTGACACAAAAGTTCCAGTAATTTGTTTTAGTGTATTGTATAGCATTTTACTGTTTCCAGTCTTAGCTGCCTTTTCACCTTCTTCAGCCAGTAGATTGACATATTCTCTTTTATCTCTTCTATCGGGGGACTGCCTGGAGTAGTTGATAGTAGCTCGGCCTGCTAGCTGTGAGACGCCTCATAGCTCGAGTTCGAACCTACTGTCCGGCATTTGTTCGAGTCCCTGGTCTTACTCAGGACGATAACGTGAGTACCTCTGAAGTCGGAGAAAATCTGCCTGTATGGCGAGGGAATACTAATTACGAGTACATTGAGCACACGGCTGCCAGTGTAAAGTAATTTACAATGTGCACGCTGCTGCCATTGTAAGAAATTGGAAAACAGATTTTCACGCAAAAATCAGTTTCAGAGATGGAACTTCGCCTGAGTTGAAAGCGGACGAAAAAAAAAAAAAAAAAAAGAGAGAAAAAAAAATGTCTCTTCTAGCCGCTCTTTTCACTCCCTTATCTTTTAGTCTATATTCATGATGTTGTTGTATATACCGATGGTTCGGTTCAACGTGGTGAGAAGTCCGTCTGGGGTTTCTTGGCTAATGCGCATGGTAGGGTTGTTGCAGAGCGAAGTGGGGCATACAGGACAACTACTTCTAGTATGAGGATGGAGGTTGAGGCCTTACTGCTGCCCTCCATTGGATTTCTGGGACTTCATTTACTGGGGCAGTTGTTGTATCTGACTCTCAGTCGATGCTTCACAAGATCCAGAAGGGCAGGTTTCGGTATGAGTGGATGTCGTCTATAGAAGTTTCTAACCTCCAGCGGCTTACGTGGATATACTGTCCTGGGCATGCAGGTGTTTACGGTAATGAGAGAGCGGCCAGGCTTGCATCAACAGCATCGATTGTTGGGGAGTTGAAGATGGATAAGGGGATATTCTTCGGTCTCTTCGAGACTCTCTATTGTATGAGGACACTAAAATTGATGTTGAATCGATCAAGCGATTTAAGCAGTTTGGAGTTACCCGTTGTTCAAGTCGCACTGGATGTCTGAGAGGCAGAGTGAGAGGTGTGTTTAATCAGCGAGCCACAGGAACCATCAGTATGCATACTCTTCGATATCTGTTGGGGAGACTGAGCACCTATGGGTCTGCCCGGTGTGCAATGACGTCAGTTTAGTAACCAATAACCAATTAGTCTATATTCCTCTTTGGTTTGGATTTAATCTGTTGCATCCTTAGTATTAAATATCGCTAGTTTCTTCTTTCTTGAATACATTTCCAGGTGTCATCACTTATCCAGGGTTTCCTGTCTTTCGTCTTTAATCCTGCACTGCTGTTTGCTGCCCCCAATAATGTGTCCTTTATCTTAGTCCATTTGTCTTCAATCATTTTCACCATTGAGTAACTCAAACCTATTCTTAAGTTCAAGCTGATATTCCTCTTTTACTTCTTTATTTTGTAACCTTTGACTGTCTATTCGCAGTTGTTCTTTTTTAGTAGGATGAAATTTCAATTTAAATAATGTATAAATTATGATCATTTCCTACATCTGCCCCTCTGTATGCACGGACATCCAGCAATGATGTTCTAAATTGTGTATTTTTGAACATATGGTCAACCTGATTCCTGGTCACTCCATCAGGTGAGTGCCAGGTAAGTTTATGAATTTCCTTATGTGCAAAGATGGTACCTCCAATTACTAAGTTTGACAGCATACATAACTCCGCCAGTCTTTCTCCATTCTCATTCATTGTGTTTATTCCTTGTGTCATAGTTCCCAGATGGCAGCGGAGGAATGGACAGTTAGCCAGATAGTTAGTGTAGTATAATTAGATTATTTAATAGTTGAGACTATGTGTTGTACTCTCTATGTAGAAGTGCAACACATAACTACGAGACATGACGCTTTGTGTAGTAAAATAGTGACGGTTTAGTAACAGTTGCTAAGAACTATTAGTAAACAGGGAGACGATATAAACACTTTCGCTGAATGGACGTGTTGCGATACACTCTAAAAGTTAACATCTAAAATAAAAGTAATTTAAATTGAAAAGCAGCGTTTGTATCATTTAGCGTTGGTGTGGTTTACCATCTAGCTTCCACCACAATCACATCAGTAAATCAACCATAGTGGGCCGAAGGAGACCCCCTCCTACAACACTTGTTTTCCTATAGCTCTCTCCACCCCTACATTATCACTTCCAACCTTGGCATTAAAGTCCCCCATTACTAATAACTGAGGAGAGCCGCTGTAGCGTAGTTGTTAGTGAACTCGCTTCGCAAGGCTGGTGGTCTGGGTTCAGCTCCCGCAATGCGCGTGGAATTTTTCCCGACCACGACGGCTCTCAGGTCGACGCAGCCTCAACTGGGTACCAGACATGCTCTGGGAAAGTAAAGGCGGCCGGCGTGATGCTGACCACATCACCCATCGTGCGCCGACGGTCAATGAAAATACAGGCCTAACACTGTATTGACCTATATACCACGAGGTATGATTGGGTTCCTTTACTTACTTACTTTTTTTTACTTATTACTAATAACAGGTCATGTTTTTGGGTCTTGTTAATTTGATCTTGTAGTTGCTTATAAACGGTGTTTTTATATCATCGTCAGCCTTGTTTGTTGGTGCATAACAATAAAGTATTGTCATATTGACATGCTTGGTACTGAAGCGGGCTCTGATTATCCGTCTCGAGATGGGTTCCCATTCTAACATGCTTTGCTACTCTAGGTGTCATTACCCACTCCTTAAAAATGCTTACCATCCTCTCTCCCTGAATATATGAAAGTTAACCCACTAACTATTCTACTATCTGTTCCAGGCCATCTCACCTCACTTAGCCCCAGTATGTCCAGCTCGTATCTCTACATTTCTTCTGCAATTTGGGCTGATTTTGTAGCCGTGGCCATCGTTCTCACATTCCAAAATCCAATTTTAGTGTGTGTTTTTGAGCCAGGTAATGTACGAATCGGACTGCTGACGTCCACAAAGCGGCTTTCATCAGCAACCATCATTGATGCACTAGGTGCACCGCACACCACATGGCTGGTCGGTTTACCGGTATGGCATCCTTTCTTGCAAGTTTCTGTAGCTCTTTAAATTTCTTGTGATGAGGTAGTTGGCCTCACGCACAAGTCCTCCTTTTTCATCCGGGGTTGACCGGCATTGGTAAAGTTCTCAGATCACATACAAATCACAAAAGGTGGCTGATATGGAGTGTTCAAAGAAGAAGCTATGTCTCTATTTGTGTGCAAGATTTGACCACAGTTTTGTGTCGTGTGTACTTCTTTGACATGTCTTGAATTTTTGCACAATCTGATATATTTCTCTTGTCTTGTGTAGGATCTGACAGTAATTTTATATGTTCTGACTTTCATGTCTCTAATTTTGTGCCCATATTCTGTCAACAATTTTGTTTCACGCTTACTGGCTTTGATATTTCACTAGTCTTATACGAGATATTCGCCTGTGTGTTGCCGGGGCTCGCAAGGGGAGCAAAGAGTAGCGGCACTGTGACCTACAAGCATGTCGTAAGAGGCGACTAAGGTGGGGTTTGACGTAGGGCTGGCTACCCTATCCAGTAGAAAATTTTAGCCACAAAATCCAACCAACCATAAACAAGTCACATAAAAATAAAATAAAAACTGTGCCAACCAAGAGGAAAGGAAACTCTTCTAGAAGAGGTATGAAGCGATGCAGAGAAAGCCGCAAGGAGTCTACACCGCAGATTATCTTCCTTTCACCTAGGAAAAGCTCCAGAATTGGCACCTGGAATGTTAGAAGTATGTATGAAATGGGAAAGAGAGCACAGGTTGTAAATGAGATGAAATTTCACAGGATTAGCATCTTGGGATTATGTGAAACTAGGTGGAATGGTGCAGGCAAACAACGCCTAAACAGGAGAAACAATGCTGTTCTCAGGCCATATGGAAGAAAATGCCCTCCCCATAGTGAAGGAGTGGCTTTAATGCTATCTAAAGAAGCGGAGACTGCACTAATAAAAGGGGAAGCAGTGAGTCCTAGGATAATCACAGCAACATTCAGAACCACCAAAAGAAAGTATTCTTGAATATGACCCAGTGTTATGCACCTACCAATGATAAAGAGGAAAAAGTAAATAGGAATTTTACATAAAACTTCAAAATACTATAGGTAATCAGCGAAATGGGAACATCAAAATTCTGATGGGTGACCTCAATGCCAAAATAGATTCGGACAACATAGGCTACGAGGAGATCATGGGGAAACACGGACTAGGGATAATGAACGAAAATGGAGAACTATTCACTAATTTCTGTGCAGCGAATTAATACGTCATAGGTGGAAGTGTCTTTCCACATAAAAGAATACATAAAGCAACCTGGGTATCACCAGATCACAGAACAGAAAATCAAAGGTTGCAGAGAAGGAAATCCCGTGGCGTTGAATGCAGGCGTCAAAGCAATTATCGATGAAAACTGCAATGCAGATGACGTGATTTACACGATGGATCGGTAGTTCGTCATGAAAAGTCTGCATGGGCCTTCTCTGCAAGCTCATGTGGCAGAATGGTCAAGGACACCAGTGGTGCATTTAGTATGACAACAAGCAGCATGACAATGGAGGTACTGGCGGTGACCAATGCACTACTCTGGCTAGAGTCACAAAACTACACTCATGCGTGCATTCTGAGTGACTCATTGAGTATGATCCGAAAGGTGGAGGCCGGTTCGGTGCGCAGGCAATGGACTGAATCTCTGCAGGCATCAACAATTTGCAGAATTACACTTGTCTTTGTTCCGGGCACATGGGTGTCGTTGGCAATGAGAGAGCAGACAGACTGGCTGGTTCTGCCGCTATATCAGAGGGCCGGCCAATGGACAGAGCTGACATCGTGAACGTCCTAATAGAGTGTGGCCGCAGAGAAGACCTTCATCTAAACCAATCCACGTCAACTATTAGATTGCGAGAACTGAGTTTGAAGATTGTTGTGGCAAGAAAAGAACGATACAACAGGTATACGAGTACGCTCATCAATCAAAATAGAACTGGTACGGTCAGTCGCTGGACGCTGTTGGAGATATTGCGAAGGAGATCGGAGCACCTATGGACATGTCCGGACTGCAATGAAGATATTCCAAACTGAAACTGAAACAGAAAATCAAATTGACCACATATGCATAAACAAGAAATTCAGGTCATCTGTACAAGATGTAAGGGTTCTAAGGGGGCAGATGTAGATTCGGATCACCATTTGCTGATAAGTAAAATTAAACTGAAGCTTAAGCGATACATAACATCCCATGAACATAGACACCAATATAATGTAGGATACCTCAGAAGTCAAATATATTGTCAAATATATTGTCATAAATTGTCAAATATATGGAAGTCCAATTCACTCAGCAAGCACAGAAGACTCCTTACCAATCCCTCATATGGACACCAGAGGGAAAAAGAAAACGAGGAAGACCAAGAGAGACTCTGCGTAGAACCATCACCAGAGAAGGCTCAACGATGGGCCTAGTAAACATCAAAGACTTAAAACAAATAGCAACGAACCGCGAGACATGGAGAGCTATGACCTCTGCCCTATGCGCGCCCACAGGCCCAAGAGGAAAGACTAACTAACCTCAGAAGTCAAGAAACAAAGGAACAGTTCACGGTCACAGTCTCTAATAAGTATGAGGTGAGTGCGGAAGAATGCTGGCAGCAAGCCAAAAATATTTGGAATGAAACATGCACAGAGGTATTAGGAAAGAAGGAGCAAAATCATAAGGCATGGATAACTCCAGAAACTCTGAAGGAAATAGAAGAAAGGAAAAAGAGGAAAGCAGATTTAAATAATAGCAAAACTAGAACTGCCAAAGCCATAGCCCAGGAAAAGTATACAGAAGCTAGCAAGAAAGTGAAGAAACAAATAAAGTTAGATAAAAGACAATACGTAGAAGATTTAGCAAGAGAAGCAGAGGTAGCTACAGGAAAAGGAAACCTTAGTGATCTTTACAACATCACTAGAAAGCTAGCAGGAAAATACAGTCCATCAAGTGGGTTGATCAAAAATAGTAGTGGGGGAAACTATCACTAATGTTAGAGACCAAATGGAAAGATGGATGTTATACTTCAAGGAACTCCTGAACAGACCAGCTCCTACAAACCCCCCAGATATCCAACTGGCAGAAATTGACTTGGACCTCAACTGTGAGAAACCATCCAAGGAGGAGATTAGTAAAGCCATTAAACTTTTAAAAGATGGGAAAGAGGCTGGTCCAGATGGTATTCTAGCGGAGGCGGTTAAAGCCAACATAAACACATCCACAGAAATACTGTATAAATTATTTAGCAGAATCTGGGAGACCGAAGAAACACCAGCAAACTGGAGAGAAGGATACCTGGTGAAGCTACCAAAGAAAGGGACCTTCAGAAGTGTGAAAACTATAGGGAATAATGCTGTTGTCAGTACCTGGGAAAATACTAAGCAGAGTCATCCTGGAGAGACTGAGAGATGCCATCGATATAAAGCTAAGAGATGAACAGGCAGGCTTCCGACCAAATAGATCCTGTGCTGACCAGATAGCCACATTACGTATAATAATAGAGCAAAGTATTGAATTGAAATCCCCACTTTATATCGGATTTGTGGATTATGAGAAGGCTTTTGACAGTATTGATAGGGAAACCCTTTGGAAATTAATGAGGCATGGAATCCACAGAAAATTATTAACCTAATAAAAGCAACATATACAGATATGAAATGTAGAGTTCTTCATGAAGGTAAACTAACAGATACCTTTGGAATAGAAGCAGGAGTACGTCAGGGATGTCTTCTATCACCTTTGTTGTTCTTACTGACAATAGACTGGATTATGAAGACCACAGTAACTAACACCAGAAATGGAATCCAATGGACAGAGCAACTATAAGACCTGGACTTCGCTGATGATATAGCCCTTCTGTCACATACACAAAATCAGATGCAGGATAAGCTAAACACATTGAATCAAAGGTCCCAGCAACTAGGGATGAACATTCCTAAGGGAAAGACAAAGATATTGAGAATTAACCAAGCAAACGACAACTCGATCTCCCTGGGGGAAATCCCATTTTAAGAGGTAGAATCATACACATATTTGGGCAATAGCAAAACACGTACAAACAAGTACTATAGTTTTACAAAATACAGAAACAGTGACGATAAAGCAACGTGACCAAAGGCCTTTATCAAGCAACACACAACAGAGGACGAATTATAGAGAAACTTACAATGGACGATAACGGAAACATGCAAATGTATCTAATGAACTGGGAATAAAAAAAAACGAAATGAGTGCAACACAAAATTAGAAGTGGAAAGAATAGAAACAATATACAATCAAGTGAAAATATAAATATATGAAGCAAATACACATATAGATTAAAGGCATGAGATGAGAAAGTACTAAGAAGCATAGAATAATGCGCTGAGTCAAGAGCGCAGGTACCATATAATGAAATAAAACGGTTCTCCAGAGCAATGACTACATCATAAAGGAACATGATCGATGTGACCTGGACATCGCAGCTCTGAATGGCCAGTATCATTGAAATGGGTATATAGTCAAGAGCATTGTCGCAGTGCAGTGCTGTGCGATCGTCACTGAGCCTCTGCCGTTTCCAATATAGGCCTTGTTGCACCGCTTGCAAACACGATGATTTACACGAGCAAGTGGTGCAACAAGGCCTATATTGGGGAAACCGGCAAGAGGCTCAGTGACCGATTCGCACAACACTTGCACGATATACGCCAATGCTCTGTGACCCTGTAGCTACCCATTTCAATGATACTGGCCATTCAGGAGCTTGCGATGTCCAGGTCACAGCCATCCGATCATGTTCCTCTTATGATCGTAGTCGATTTGCTCTGGAGAACCGTTTATTTCTATATGGTACCTTGCGGCCTCTTGACTCAACGATTACAGTCCTATGCTTCTTAGTACTTTATCATCTCATGCCTTTTAATCTATATGTGTATTTGCTTCATATATATAATTTATATTTTCACTTGATTGTATATTGTTTCTATTCTTTTCCACTTCTAGTTTTGTGTTGCACCCATTTCGTTTTTTGTTTTTATTCCCAGTTCATTAGATACATTTGCATGCTTCCGTTATCGCCATTTGTAAGTGTTCTCTATAATTCCACTCCTGTTGTGCCGCTTGCTTGATAAAGGCCTTTGGTCGAAACGTTGCTGTTTATCGTCACTGTTTCTGTATTTTGTAAACCTATAGTACTTTGTTTGTACGTGTTTTGCTATTTACCAAGTTTTACTGCAGTCTTCCCCCTTTTTCGACATATTTGGACAGCAACGTAGACAAAGAGGGTGGAACAGATAGAGATGTTAAAATAAGAATACAGAAGGCAAGAGGAGCTTTCATTGCACTGGGAAACATTTGGAAGTCTAAAGAAAACAAATCTAGAACAAAAATTTGGATATTTTACTCTAATGTTAAAGCAGTTCTACTGTATGGGTCAGAAACATGGAGAACAACTAAAACAATAGCGCATAAATTGCAAACATTCATCAACTGGTATCTGCGCAGAATTGAGGGAATAAGATGGTATGATAGGGTCACAAATGAGGAACTTATGGAGAGAACAAGACAGATTCCAGTGAACGAACAGGTTAAAAAAGACGCTGGCGCTGGATAGGACACACTTTGCGAAAACCGGAGGGGAATTTAACAAGAAGGGTCCTTGCCTGGAACCCGCAGGGACAGCGAAAGAAGGGGAGGCCGAGAATACATGGAGACGAGATTTGGAGGCGGAGATCAACAATATAAAGAAGAGCTGGAGGGAGCTGCAGGAGATAGCTAGAGATAGGAAGACTTGGCATGAGTTGGTTGAGGGCCTATACCCCAACCCGGGGTAAAAAGGCAAAGAGAGTAGAGAGAGATACTAGATATTCTTTTCCTTCACCACTAGGGAGGCATAGGTCCGCAACCAAGACTTTAAACGCCCTACTATTCACTACCATCCTTTCCAGATCTCTTCACTCTCTCCCCATTTTCTTGCCTTCTTCCTTGGGTGGCGAGCTATGAATTTCCCTGGTTGTGGGTTCTGTAGCTATCTAGTGTTTTTTCCCAGTGTGTGATAGCTAGCCCACTCAACCTCCTTAGACATCTTTTACGACATGCGTGGCAGGTAAAATTGTTCTATTCTTTACACCCCTGATTTGGGCCCCGTAACCACTGGTTGTGTGCAAGATCTCTCTCTCTTGCGATCACAGCCCAGACCTATGTACCAGATCTCCCCATAAATTCTATTCATGTGGAAATCTGATTCATGCAGCCTTAGCATTGGTGTGTTTTACGTCACATCTTCAGCACCATTTGGAGCTCTGGTGCTTATCCTTCGGCTATGTGTCCGGTTTCAGCCAGCGTTTACTCGGATCACTCTCGTCTCTGTTGCCATCTAGTGTTTTTTTACGGTGTGGGGTAGCTAGCACCACATCCAACCTCCTTAGTTGCCTCTACGACATGCGTGGCAGGTAACAGTGATTCTATTCTTTACACTCCAATTTGGGCCCGTATCCACTCGGCGTGTGCAAGATCTAACAATAATTCTAATCTGAAATTTGATAGTCGAAATTAGCAGTAAACATGCCCCATAATAATGACAACTTCTGTTCTATATTTTAACCCTCATTTATCATTAATGCTGCCTGTGTAAGCATAATTGCCGTGTTGTTATTCTTTTATATTTGTTTTTACACATTATTTTCCTGAACAGATGCACCAGAAAAATCCTGGGGAAACAAAAGAGCAGCTTTTTATGGATCTGGTGTCAGACGGAAACCAAAACAGGCTGGTATGTAATGTAAAAATTGATAGCATAAAGATGCTGTTAGATAGACAATACACCAGTCAAGTGTGATGTTAGCAAGGTTTCTTGTTCAAGATTTGCTTGTGCCTAATAATATTATGTTAGAATAATTGTAGTTATGTGTTTTATGAGAAATTGTAATGTAAATGTGCTAGAAAAATGGCTCGATTGATATGTTAAGAGTTACTGTAAATGTGTTGATGCACTGAAAAATAAGCTGCACATACCAATTTGATAGTTTAGTTGTTTTATTATGAAACATTATGTCTGCAGCACCTTTTTTTCTGTTACAATTTAAAAAAAAAAATGCTACTTTGGGAGCATGAGCCAACTCTGTTATTGGCTTCCTTGTAGAACGTATGTACAAAAGCATTTATGTGTCAATACACAGTATTATATCTATCTTCTCTGTGATTGGTTTCATGTGCTCTAGTAATGCTCATTGTCCACTAATCATGCCAAGTTCTCCTATACTCTATAGACATGTGTTCAAATGTTAAAGACAAAAGAATTGTTGTGTCCTGAGTTATTGTGTCTCTATATTTGAATATCAGTTGTCAGAAATCAGCACATGTTGGTTCTGTATGATCGGGTCTGGTCAGTATCATTCTAGTTAATTTCTAATCACAGATGGTGTAGACTGCACTGTGTTGCTGGAACATCTCATGGAGCGTGAAGCTGTTCACTATGTACAGAGTGTCTTTGAGTGGGAGAGGTTTTTGTTAGATTAAACTACTGCCACTGCATTAGTTGCTCATTTTGTGAAATATTACTAGGTCAAGGTTGAAATACCTTGGAAGTATCTTCATATCTGATAGTAGGCTGGACAGAGAGATCGAAACTAGAATCCAGCAAGCCGACATTACATACCAACTTACCCCAATCTTGAAACACCCAGCAATTCCAGTAGAGACTAAAAAACATTATAAATGCAATCTTCATACCAACACTGTGCTACCAATGCCAAACATGGGCACTGATAAAAGAACAAGAAAGAAAAATTACCACATGTAAAATGAGATGCTTGAGGAAAGCAGTAAATAAAACAAGAAGAGACCATATAAGAAATGAGAAATTAGAAGAACAGTCGGAACAACACCTGCTATTAGATTTATTGAAAAACAGAGACTCAAATGGTTTGGCCGCTTGGTCAGAATGAACCCGAATACACCAGTTGCAAGAGCGTACAACCTGAAAATGGAATCATCAAGAGGAAGGGGCAAACCAAGAAAAAGATGGGTTGATGGAATTACAGACATCTTAAAACTTCACAATACCACAGCATATCAAGCGACTGAGCGTGCATTATATCGGAAATCGATCATCAGTTAAACCTGCTACGCCTAGCGGCAAAAAAGCAGAGAAGGACAAAAGAAAGAAGAAGGTTGAACATGAGGTGAACCCACATCACAATACAACTAACACTTTCTATGACGCAGTCCCAGCCCTTCTACTTAATCAGTTTTTACAACATATTTAATACGGCGTCCTATTCTTTCTTCCAGATTAATGTACCACAGGATTCACACGGTCGATTATGGATAGTAAAGTTAATAGCATGCTGCGTTAGTCACCACATGTTGTGGAAGTTCTGTGGTTCTATGCCAACTTAGGCTAAAAATTCTTGGTGTATACAAATAAGTGGCTGGGCTACAGGAGACTTGGGGGTCTAAATTACAAGTACCTCTGAATTCAGATTAAGGCTTGCGTGAATGGTGAGGGACACCTGTGATAAGGAAAGCAAGCTTTTACACAAAAATCAGCCAGAAATGCAGTATTAGGCAACATGACTTCGACTGTATGGTCATAACGTATGAACGAAAATAAAAAATAATTAATACAGAAAACAACATAAAATATGCTTCTCTTCTAATTTCCTGACTGAACTTATTTTAGTTTCTCTCTATTACTGATACAGAAAGTGATGAGGAAGATGAATGGACTCTGGAACAGAAAGAAATTGAGAAACTTCAGCAAAAGCTGGATGAAGACATTGACGAAGAAGACTTTCTTGTACCTTCCCTTTTGCAGGTAATGTCAAAAGATAGTCACACAATCAACTAAGAGATGATTAATTTGTAACAGATTAAATTGAAAAAAAGAAAAATCACACTAAAACTAAATTTAATATGAGAACAAGATGTCCACATTATATATTTCTCTCTTATGTTTTCAGTTTCACATTCTTACTTTTATACTTTTCCCCAGTATATTTCTTCTTTTTCTTGAATATATATTTACTACCCATATACCATTCAGAAAGCAATGGCAACGGATATGCCACAATTTTCATTTTTCAATTGGAATGCAACAGAACTTCACCTCATAAATTTTGCTTGCGTTATATTATGGTCATTTTCACCCTTCATTGCCAGTTTGTCTTTTCATTTTAATTGATGTTCCTATAAAGTCCAATTCACTGTATCAAAACATTATGAGAAACCTTAAAGTGCGACTTTAATGTCTTTAGCTCTGCAATTGTAGTGTTTCTTTAATTTGAAACATTAAAAAAAAGCAGTTTGCTTGTCTAAACTTTTTTTATAACGAATTTCTGCTGAAGTTTTCAGAACATCTGTTTTTGTTCTGAAGTTCTTCGAATGCTCCATATCAACCACTTGTCACGCCCGAGTGGTTACCGGGCCCAAATTTGGGACGTAAAGAATAGAACCACTGTTACCTGCCACGCATGTCGTGAGAGGCGACTAAGGAGGTTTGGTTGAAATCGGATGCATGTGTCCGCTAGGGAATGCTAATCCGTAACCAATGCTTGCAGAAAACGGATGCACCAGGCCGTAAGGCGCATAACATGGTGCCGACCTCACAATGCGGAATGGGATAATGGATTCTATGGTCGCCAATCTGCCTCTGAGATTTAGCCACGCGGTAAGAATGTCAGACCCACCATCACGAGGGTGGCCAAAACTTACTGCAGGAAGAGGTCGGCACAAACAGGAAGCAGAAATCATAGGAATTATATCCTACAGAACTGCCCCCAGTATGCAGACTTGAGAAGAAAGAGGTGGCCCACTTACACTAGTGTCCAAGACAAACTGTATGGCGTGGCTGATAATCTGAGACAGACGGCTACCTTTATTAGAGAATCCGAAATCCCAATCTAGTGAGAATGCAGAAGAAAAGAAACCACTTGTCAACCACTCTGATTTGTATGTGATCTGAGCCTAAGAGCAATTGTACATTGTGACAGTTATGTACCCACAAGTAGGCCAGCATATCCAATTTCTGCACTGCTTTTCATTTACTAGGGTAGCATCCCTAGGACCTACATCAGTCGCCTCTTACAACATGCATTGTAGGTCACAGAAGTACTATTCTTTGCTTCCTTCGGTGCCCGGCACCACACAGGCGTTCTGAAGTTAACTTGGACATCTTTGCTGTGGCAACTAACACTTTTTTGTGTGTGTGTACATTAGACTAAAGAAAATAATCTTCACCCCGCTTTCAGTCTTATCTCCTACACTCTGGACAGGGATGCGTATTCATACGTATCTGTAAAAAAACACAATTGATTTGATTCAGTTCTCATGGCGTTGATGATGTCTGACTTGCCCATTGCTCGTACTTCATCAATCACTGCTGTGTCAGCCAGCCAATATGCTCGTTCATTGCCCTTCCCGCCCACATGATCTGGTATGGAAATAAATGTTGTGTGGATACATTGTGACATGTTAAATGTGTTCGAGACATTCATGTCATAGGTGGCTAGACTTGATTTTCTTGAGCATGTTCATTGAGACAATTAGAATACAGACATGTTTGTACTCCTGTGTGCCAAGCCAGCGTATTAAGATAGAGCCATGTTACTGTTGCTTTTGTAGCATTGACTAGTGCTCCAGAGACATTACACCAGACTGTGCTATGCAACTACTCCGGTATGTGTCATAAACAGGGCGGTGCGCTTGAGGTCTTCACATGCCCCCCATAATTTGTCCTGTAGGGTTGTTTCTGTTGGCCAGATTTCCATTCTCACACTTCTAAGGATGGGGCAGTCTTGCAGAATGTGCTCTGGGGACTGCATTCGTGCTCCACAGGTGCAGGCAGCTGAGTTTCGGAGACCCATTCTATGGAGGTGTGCCCTGAGACTGCTGTGTCCCATTCTAATTCTGAAGACTGTGGTCTGTGCTTTTCTGTATTTATACTGTCATGCTCTGGGTTGTATCCTCCGTTTGTTTTTCTCCATATCATTTTAGAATGTCATTAAAAAATGACAGCATTCTATCCTTTCCATCAAGTTGCAGAATTTACTGTCACCAACTCAGATGACCAACCACCACATCGTAGTACAATCTTTCTCTTGAACAGCACAGCAGCTATCCATCTTATGAATAGAGAATTGTAGATTTTTACCTATTTAGAGCACAACTTGCATGCACAACATCATCTGCAAAGACAGAAATATGTCAACCAACTATAGATCTACAATATGACATATTTCATGAAACATTGTTATTATTATCGTTTCTTAATAAATTCACAGAAGTCAAAAGCAGCTGAGAAGAAGAATGAACTGGCAGTTAAAAGAGATATGAATGTGCAGGAAAAAGAAGAGGTTAGCTATATTATCAGTTGTTTATAACTTATATAAAAAATCAAGTTGTATTATTCTATTGTAATGGTAACTACAATGGTAATGTATAAGGCAGCAGGTGATGACAACATTACTACAGAAATGCTCAAAGCGGCTGATGATACAACTATTAGCCAGGTGCAAGAACTATTTAATAAAGTATGTGAAGAAGAAACTGTCCCAGATCAATGAAAAAGGGAATAATTGTTAAGATCCCCAAAAAAGGTGATCACAAAGATTGCAACAACTGGAGAGGGATCACCCTATTATCAGTAACGACCAAAACTTTCTGCAAAATCATTCTTAGTAGAATCAAAGGAGCAGTGGACGGAACCCTGAGAGAAGAACAAGCTGGTTTTAGACCTGGAAGAAGCTGCTTAGACCAAATAATTACCCAACGACTAATTTTAGAGGAGCGTATTGAGAAGCAACAACCACTTATACTAAATTTCATCGATTTTAAAAAAGCCCTTGACAGTCTGCACAGAATCTCCTTGTGGAATATTCTGAGATGCTATGGAATAATAATAATAATAATTCCTCTCGTATCGTTATCTTACATAGGGCCTATGAATGCTTACAAGTAATTTCTCCATACCGCTCTATCCTGGGCAACTCGCTCAATCTTCTCCATGGAACTGAGACCGATATTTCTTGCATCTCTCAGCAAAGTTCGTTCAGGTCTCCTCCTTAGGTCGACCTCTCTTTCTTGAACCCTTTGCATCCCCTTCAATGCCTGCTTTGATATTCATTGATCATTTCTCCTCAAGGTGTGTCCAACATATCTCCATCTTCTCTTTCTTATAACAGTTGTCACTAGTGGTTGACCAGACATGTCTCTGATTTCATCACTTCTCCTGAATTTGTTTTATTTTATATTCATTATTTTTCGCAGACATCTATTTTCAAATGCATTCAACTTGCTTTCTATATCTTTAGTCATTTTCCAACTCTTGCTGGCGTATGTTAAGATTGATACAACATTTGAATTGATAATTCGTAATTTAGTTTTAATACTATATAACTTGCAGTTCCATATTTTATTTAGACTTTTAAAAGCTGATGCTTTGCCAATTGTATCATAATTTCTTTTATAACATTTCCTGTGCAATCAAAATTGCTACCTAAATAGGGTGAACTGCTGTTATTTTTATCATTTTAGATTCCAGTGTGATATGTGCATTACTTGCCATAGGTGTCTTCATTATATTTGTTTTTCATAGCTTATCTGCAGTCCAACTTTTGATGCTAAAGATGACAAGTTGTCTGTTTTTCTTTGCATATCTTGGTTGTTTCTAACAAGGCAATATCATCTGCAAAATCCAAATCTTCTAGTTGACTATTTTCTACCCAATTGATGCCAGTTTCGCCCTGCAACATTTTCGCATCACCCAGTCAATGGCCACTCCAAACAATAGCGGAGATAGAATACAGCCTTGCTTTACTCCGGTTTCAACCATAAACCAGTCGCTGTGTCCACCATCAGTGTGAACTGCACACTGTGAACCATCATAGAGGCTCTTAATAATGTTTATTATTTTGTCTGGTATTCCATAGCATCTCAGAATATTCCACAGAGAGATTCTGTGTAATGGAATACCAAACAAAATAATAAACATATTTGGATTTTGCAGATGATATTGCCCTGTAAAGTAGAAACAACCAAGATATGCAAAGAAATACAGACAACTTGTCATCTATAGCATCAAAAGTTGACTGCAGATAAGCTATGAAAAAACAAGTATAATGAAGACACCAATGGCAAGTAATGCAGATATCACCCTGGAATCTTCTTTGAGCGCTCCATATCGACCACTTGTCAACCACTCTGTGATTTGTATGTGATCTGCGTTTAAGAGCAATTGTACACTGTGTCAGTTATGTGCCTACAAGTAGGCCAACACATCCGATTTCTGCGCTGCTTTCCATTTACTAGGGTAGCATCCCTAGGGCCTACACCAGTCACCTCTTACGACATGCACTGTGGGTCGAGTGGTACTATTCTTTGCTTCCTTAGGGTCCCGGCACCACACGGGTGACCCTGGAATCTAAAATGATAAAAATAACAGCAGTTCACCTATTTAGTTAGCAATTTTGATTGCAAGGAAATGTTAAAAAAGAAATTATGATACGAATTGGCAAAGCATCAGCTTTTAAAAGTCTAAATAAAATATGGAACTGCAAGTTATATTGTATTAAAACTAAATGACGAATTATCAATTCAAATGTTGTATCAATCTTAACATACGCCAGCAAAAGTTGGAAAATGACTAAAGATATAGAAAGCAAGTTGAATGTATTTGAAAATAGATGTCTACGAAAAATAATGAATATAAAATAAAACAAATTCAGGAGAAGTGATGAAATCGGAGACATGTCTGGTCAACCACTAGTGACAACTGTTATAAGGAAGAGAAGATGGAGATATGTCGGACACACTTTGAGGAGAAATGATCAACGAATAACAAAGCAGGCATTGAAGTGGGAGCAAAGGGTTCAAGAAAGAGAGGTCGACCTAGAGGAGGAGACCTGAAACGAACTGCTGAGAGATGCAAAATCGGTCTCAGTTCCATGGAGGAGATTGAGCGAGTTGCCCAGGATAGAGCGGTGGAGAAATTACTTGCAGGCCCTATGTAATGTACCCGCCGTGTGCTGCGGGCTCGCAAGGGAGCAAAGAGTAGCAGCACTGCGACCTACAAGGCATGTCGTAAGAGGCGACTAAGGTGGGTTTGGCGTAGGGCTGGCTACCCTATCCAGTAGAAAATTTTAGCCACAAAATCCAACCAACCATGAACAAGTCACATAAAATAAAATAAAAACTGTGCCAACCAAGAGGAAAGGAAGCTCTTCTAGAAGAGGTATGAAGCGATGCAGAGAAAGCATAGGAGTCTACACCTAGATTATCTTCCTTCACCTAGGAAAGTGCTGTTCTCAGGCCATATGGAAGAAAATGCCCCCATAGTGAAGGAGTGACTTTAATGCTATCTAAAGAAGCGGAGACAGCACTAATAAAATGGGAAGCAGTGAGTCCTAGGATAATCACAGCAACATTCAGAACCACCAAAAGAAAGTATTCTTGAATGTGACCCAGTGTTATGCACCTACCAATGATAAAGAGGAAAAAGTAAAGAGGAATTTTACATAAAACTTCAAAATACTATAGGTAATCAGAGAAATGGGAACATCAAAATTCTGATGGGTGACCTCAATGCCAAAATAAGTTCGGACAACATAGGCTACGAGGAGATCATGGGGAAACAAGGACTAGGAATAATGAACGAAAATGGAGAACTATTCACTAATTTCTGTGCAGCGAATCAATACGTCATAGGTGGAAGTGTCTTTCCACATAAAAGAATACATAAAGCAACCTGGGTATCACCAGATCACAGAACAGAAAATCAAATTGACCCCATATGCATAAACAAGAAATTCAGGTCATCTCTACAAGATGTAAGGGTCCTAAGGGGGCAGATGTAGATTCGGATCACCATTTGCTGATAAGTAAAATTAAACTGAAGCTTAGCGATACATAACATCCCATGAACATAGACACCAATATAATGTAGGATACCTCAGAAGTCAAGAAACAAAGGAACAGTTCACGGTCACAGTCTCTAATAAGTATGAGGTGTTGCGGCAATTAGAAGATGAGGTGAGTGCGGAAGAATGCTGGCAGCAAGCCAAAAATATTTGGAATGAAACATGCACAGAGGTTTTAGGAAAGAAGGAGCGGAATCATAAGGCATGGATAACTCCAGAAACTCTCAAGGAAATAGAAGAAAGGAAAAGAGGAAAGCAGATTTAAATAATAGCAAAACTAGAACTGCCATAGCCCAGGAAAAGTACACAGAAGCTAGCAAGAAAGTGAAGAAACAAATAAAGTTAGATAAAAGACAATATGTAGAAGATCTAGCAAGAGAAGCAGAGGTAGCTGCAGGAAAGGAAACCTTAGGGATCTTTACAATATCACTAGAAAGCTAGCAGGAAAATACAGACCATCAAATGGGTTGATCAAAAATAGTAGTGGGGAAACTATCACTAATGTTAGAGACCAAATGGAAAGATGGATGGAATACTTCAAGGAACTCCTGAACAGACCAGCACCTACAAACCCAGATATCCAACCGGCAGAAATTGACTTGGACATCAACTGTGACAAACCATCCAAGGAGGAGATTAGTAAAGCCATTAAACTTTTAAAAAGATGGAAAGCGGCGGTCCAGATGGTATTCAGCAGAGGCGTTAAAGCCAACATAAACACATCCACAGAAATACTGTATAAATTATTTAGCAGAATCTGGGAGACCGAAGAAATACCAGCAAACTGGAGAGAAGGATACCTGGTGAAGCTACCAAAGAAAGGGACCTTCAGAAGTGTGAAAACTATAGGGGAATAATGCTGTTGTCAGTACCTGGGAAAATACTAAGCAGAGTCATCCTGGAGAGACTGAGAGATGCCATCGATATAAAGCTAAGAGATGAACAGGCAGGCTTCCGACCAAATAGATCCTGTGCTGACCAGATAGCCACATTATGTATAATAATAGAGCAAAGTATTAATGAAATCCCCACTTTATATGGATTTGTGGATTATGAGAAGGCTTTGACAGTATTGATAGGAAACCCTTTGAAATTAATGAGGCATTATGGAATCCCACAGAAAATTATTAACCTAATAAAAGCAACATATACAGATATGAAATGTAGAGTTCTTCATGAAGGTAAACTAACAGATACTTTTTGGAATAGAAACAGGAGTGCGTCAGGGATGTCTTCTATCACCTTTGTTAGTTCTTACTGACAATAGACTGGATTATGAAGACCACAGTAACTAACACCAGAAATGGAATCCAATGGACTCTGACAGAGCAACTAGATGATCTGGACTTCGCTGATGATATAGCCCTTCTGTCACATACACGAAATCAGATGCAGGATAAGCTTAACACATTGAATCAAAGGTCCCAGCAACTAGGGCTGAACATTCATAAAGGAAAGACAAAGATATTGAGAATTAACCAAACAAACGACAACTCGATCTCCCTGGGGAAATCCCACTTCAAGAGGTAGAATCATACACATATTTGGGCAGCAACGTAGACAAAGAGGGTGGAACAGATAGAGATGTTAAAATAAGAATACAGAAGGCAAGAGGAGCTTTCATTGCACTGGGAAACATTTGGAAGTCCAAAGAAATCAAATCTAGAACAAAAATTCAGATATTTAACTCTAATGTTAAAGCAGTTCTACTGTATGGGTCAGAAACATGGAGAATAACTAAAACAATAGCGCATAAATTGCAAACATTCATCAACTGGTGTCTGGAGAATAGAGGAATAAGATGGTATGATAGGGTCACAAATGAGGAACTTATGGAGAGAACAAGACAGATTCCAGTGAACGAACAGGTTAAAAAAGCGCTGGATAGGACACACTTTACGAAAACCGGAGGGGAATATAACAAGAAGGGTCCTTGCCTGGAACCCGAGGGACAGCGAAAGAAGGGGAGGCCGAGAAATACATGGAGACGAGATTTGGAGCGGAGATCAACAATATAAAGAAGAGCTGGAGGGGGCTGCAGGAGATAGCTAGAGATAGGAAGACTTGGCATGAGTTGGTTGAGGGCCTATGCCCCAACCCGGGTTAAAAAGGCAAAGAGAGAGAGAGAGAGAGAGAGAGAGTAATGTACTCTCACTCACCTACCACACTCTAGTAAGGGCAGTCTTGCATGTAAGATGGTACACCATGTCCTGGACTACATAATTATTCTATGTCTAATGGTAACTAGTAATCTACTCTCACTCACCTACCACACTGTAGTAAGGGCAGTCTTGCATGTAAGATGGTACACCATGTCCTGGACTACAGAATTATTCTATGTCTAATGGTAACTAGTAATCTACTCTCACTCACCTACCACACTGTAGTAAGGGCAGTCTTGCATGTAAGATGGTACACCATGTCCTGGACTACAGAATTATTCTATGTCTAATGGTAACTAGTAATCTACTCTCACTCACCTACCACATTGTAGGAAGGGCACTCTTGCATGTGGGATGGTACCATGTCAGCACTTGAATGCCCTGGACTACAGAAAGCTAGAACAAACTCCTCCCACACATCCATCTCTTTATTATACAATACATTTTATGGTAGCCTCCCACAACTGCAGTCTCTACAATTTGGCTGACTGCTCAAAATAAAACCTATCAACCCTGGTTGGAAGAAGTAATCTATTGGTTAAAAAAAAATAGCTTGTAGTCTGTCAACCCAAATGATGTCTGAAACTGAACTCATGCAGATCAAATGCTGTCTGCAAATTTCCAAGAGGCATAACTGACACATTTGGAATTTTTTGTTGTTGTTGTTGATCCAGAAGCACTTGAGCTTTCAGCTTTTTGGCTTGGTGCCATGGACATCGTGAATCCCTTCGGTCCGGTGCCACGAACACCGTAAATCTGGAGAACCGGTGGCTTTCTGCCAGTCCGCGGAATTGAACCCGCACTCACAGAGGTCTTGTCACCCGCAGTCCAAGCGCTCACGAACACGCTGGGCAGGCAGGCACACTTTTGGAATAAGAACAGGAGTATGACAGGGATGTCTTCTATCATCTTTGTTGTTCTTACTGACTTTTGACTGGATTAGGGAGGTAACAGTAATTACCACCAGAAATGGAATGCATTGAATAAAGCAACTGGATGTTGATGTTGACATAGCCCTCCTGTCCCATGCACATAAACAGAAGCAGGATAAACTACAAACATTTGATCAGAGCATTTGATTTGAACATTTGAACAACTAGGGATAAACATTGATATGGGAAGACAATGATGATTTGAATTAACCAAGCAAATGACAATCCAAGCTCCTTGTATGAAACCCCACTTTAAGAGATAGAATTATACACATTCTTGAGCAGCAATGTAGACAAAGAAGGAGGAAGAGAGAGATGTTGGAATGTAAGATGAGCTTTCATTGCACTAGGATATTCATGGAAGCCTAAAGAAATAAAATATAGAACCAAAAATTAGATTATACAGCTGCTTTCACTTATCTTGGAAGCGTTATCAGCCATGAAGGAGGAGCTGATCTGATATTAAAAGCCAACCGAGTACGCCATGAGGTGCATTCATGATCCATCAGACAGTCTGGAAATCAGCCCAATACAACATCATAGCCAAAATTAATATATACCACAGCTGTGTGCCATCAACTTTACTATACGGATAAGAATGCTGGAGAATGCTCCTCCTTCCTTACAACTTGTCTGTGAGTTATCTTACACATGTTCTGACCAAATACTGTCTATATATAAACCATCCTAAAGAGATGGTTAAGATGGATCAGACATGTGATATGCATGGAGACTAACTTTGTCATGAAAACTGCACTTACATGGACACCAGAGGTTAAACGAAAATGTGGAAAACTGAAAAATTACCTGGAGGAGAACAGTAAAACAGGAGCTGAAAAAATAAATCATAGCTGGAACACGGTACCGAGGACGGCTAAGAATGGTGTGTATTTATTGCTGCCCTAAGTGCCAGGGGCATCACAGGCTAGAGAGAAGAGCTGAAAGGAGCTGCAAGAGATAGCTAAAGATAGGAAGACATGACATGAATTGGTTGAGGAACTATGCACCAATCAGGGTTTAAAGAGCGCAGGAGTGAAAGAGAGAATATCTAAAGTATGAAAGCAACTAGGCAAAATAATAGTAAGACAAAATCTAATGCAAATAAAAAATGTCAGTACAAGTAGACCAAATGGGGACGGTGAACAGATTTTTAAATAAGGCAAATATGCTGGGATAAAGATATGTTGTTTAAAGATAAGAATTTTAAGACTTGCTAATATAGGGAAGAATCTTTACCTATGAGTTTGTATATGAGACATGCATATCTCCTTACTTGTAAATAAACTTCCTTTGTAAATGGTAAATTTAATTGTAGGACTATAGAAGATCATTGATTTATCTGTGAGTTTTCTGGTTTGTAATATAAGTTATATGGAGAGTAAACTATATTGTTTATTTGATGTCAGCTGAAGAAAAAACTTCACCCTGAGGCTGAACCCTTGAGAGTGGAACTTAACAAGTGTGTGAGTACATCATAATGTAATGACTATTTGACTAGTTTTTCTGTCAATGCTTCTGTATTCACTTCTGTAATGTAGGTTGCTTAATGTTTTGTTTTGTTCATACATTTTCAGAATGAATATGTTTGGGGCTGCTACCTTAGAATTTGGTCATCATTGACCTCCCTGCAAGACAGCATGTTGCTTATCATCTTAAGCTTCTATGAAAGCTCATTTTGTAAATGTTTTTTACTCCTCTGTATCAACTACCAACAACCCGTATCAAATATTATAAGGAAACGAAGGTGGAAATATTTAGGTCATGTTCTTAGATCAGATGAAAAGAGACTAAATCGACAAGTCCTTATGTGGTCACCAGTTGGGAAAAGAAAACGTGGAAGACCAAAGACCACTCTTCAAGAACCATCCAACAAGAAAGTAAACTATTGGGATGTAAAAACATACAAGATCTCCAACTGCTAGCAACGAACCGCATCACATGGAGATCTAAAACCTCTGCCCTATGTGCTGCCTTTGGCACGAAAGGAACAAACTAACTATCAACTATTTCATCTTTTATATGTGTTATTTACCAAGACTAGCTTGTCATTTCTGCAATGACTTTTGACAAGCTTTACTGGATGTTTAATTGGTTATGGTGAGTTCCATCAAAATGTCCTTTGTGAGAATTTGGTATCCACACAATTTTGGCTCCACAATTTCCTCTCCTAATAAGTGGATATTTTCATCAGGAACATCATAGTAGTGTACCCTACCCAACAGCCTTGCCCTACAGACTCAGGCAGAGTTTATTTGATCTTGGTTTACCAGAGCAAATAACCAAAAAAGTCAGAAAACCCAATTATGTTACAAAATGAAATAGAGGAAGTTCAAGATTTTGGTATACCTGGGAACTATGATATTGAAGGATGGTGATTCAGAAAAGAACATCATCGGAAAACCAAGAAAGTAGTCATACTTTCACCATGGTCAACAAAATCTGGAAAGCCAAAAGATTAAATTTTAAAACAAAAAAGTTAAAATTTGTAGAAGCAGTATCCTGGGAGTGTATTTATACAGTAGTGAGAATGCCAGCGTGTTCGTAGCGCGTTGGACTACGGGTGACAAGTCCTCTGTTTGTGCGGATTCAACTCCGCGGACTGACAGAAAAGCTACAGGTTCCCCAGATTTATGGTGTTCGTGGCACCGAACCGAAGGGTTACGATGTCCATGACACGAGCCGAAGAGCTTTCAGCTCAAGTGCTTCTGGATCGAAAAAAAAAAAAATACGGTAGTGAGTGCTGGAAAGTGACCATAACAGCACACACAAGTTGGAGACATTCCAAAATAAATGTTTAAGAAGAATCCTGCAAATTTTCTGGTCAAATAATAGCAAATGAAGAGCTCTTGAAACTAGCAAATTGTGCATCATTGGAGACCATCATTAAAAGATGGAGGGGAATTGGGCATGTCAGTAGGGCACTAGTTAGAATAGCTCTTTGGTGGACAGCTGGTTGGAAAAGGTCTGGATATTCAAAGAAAACATGGAAAAGAACTGGGGAAAGAGAGTTGAAAGATTGTGGCCTCACATGGGAAACTATTAATAGAAAGGCTGCAGAACGGCAACAATGAAAATCTCTTGTGGAATTGTATGTGTCAAACAAGATATGAAAAGGATATAGTTTCCTAGAGTAATGTCTGCATTGACTCTTTATCTCCACAAGAGTTTTTCTGTCCTGCCAGAATGATTTCCATAATATTTTATGCTGTTTATAGTAACATTTGTATTTGGTCAATATCTTCTTCTTTGCGTTCGTTCTTTACGACCAGTTTTAATCATTCTTTGTGATATGTTTGATCTTTGCCAAGAACGTGTAACGTTGCACATTGGTTTGGTATGCCCCTAACGCATAGACTTCTACACGTTTAGGACACATGCATCCGATTTCAGCCAAGGTCAATATCTTATTTGCTATAAAAAGTAAAGTAAAGGAACCCTTTCATACCTCGTGGTATATAGGTCAATACAGTGTTAGGCCTGTATTCTTCATTGACCGTCGGCACACGATGGGTGATGTGGTCAGCATCACGCCGGCCGCCTTTACTTTCCCAGAGCATATCTGATACCCAGTTGAGGCTGGGTCGACCTGAGAGCCGTCGTGGTCGGGAAAATTCCACGCACATTGCGGGAGCTGAACCCAGACCACCAGCCCTGCGAAGCGAGTTCACTAACAACTGCGCTACAGCGGCTCTCGCTCTTATTTGCTATATTGTTCACATTAACAAGTTCAGTATCAACATTTCTAGAAATAGATTGGTAAAATGGAGGTTTTTTAAAGGGTTTTAAACCAGAAGGATTGACTTTATTGCACCAGGTATTACCCATATGGTTCGGTCCCTCTCCGCAGAAATGGCACACCGCCTGCCAAGAGTATTGCACAAAGCACGAACTCCTTAGCTCCAGCAACAATTCTAGGGTCTCTGGAAAAACTACTCGGTGAACAGAATTGCGCAGTCTGGATTCGAACCCATGACTTTCAACTCGCAAGGCAAAGGGCCTATTCACAAAGACCCCAAAATGGAGGTTGTAGTATTTACATATACACTTTGCTTTTATTCTAATAAATGAAACGGAGATGAAAACATACTATATGGTCAGTTCTGTTAATCAATAACTAATCTGAACTGCTTTTATTTTCTGTTATTTTTGTCTACATTTCTCTGTAGTTATTAGTTGTTATTCCTGTCTGCAGATGGAAGAGCTTGATCAACTGAAAGGCAAGAAAGGATGGAAGATAGAGAGCAGAGACACATGTTTCAGATTGTAAGATATATAAATATAAAACTATATAATTTTTGCTTGTTTGACAGTCTTAAAGATATTCTCTTTGCTTGTTTGAAATGTACATTAATATTCTCAAGACAAGAGGGGAGACTTAACATCTTTCACCTTTAGTGTCTCCGCAAGATTATGAACATCAGACAAGATAACCAACTCTGAAGTACTGCAACGTGCAAACCTGCCTTCCATCATGGGCATGTTCAGCAGTAGATGACGAAGATGGTTGGGGCATACCAAAACAAATGTTGTTCTGTGAACTTTCGATGGGGAAGAGGCAGTAGGGCAGACCACTGCTCAGATATAAAGATGTCTGCAAGGCCTCAATGAAGAGCTTCTATAGGTACATGGGAAAACAAGCTGATGACAGAGTTCTGTGGAAGCGATATTGGCTAAGGGCACAGAGTCTTTTGAGAAGAGACTTATGTATGCGCTAAAAGACAAGAGAGAAAAGCGAAAACTCAGAAGTTGTCACAGTAAAACACTTGCCAATTGACCATCTGTAAAGACGAAAAAGGCCATATATATACATTAATATTGAACATACCTCATAATGAAACTGATAGAACTTGCATATGTGTTGAATGTGAACTACCTACCGCATAAAAATGAAGCAGGTGCAATTTTGTTAAAAAATAATAAACCTACTTTTTTGGGTACTTTCTACCAACGATTGTTAGATTAGTAGAGCTTTTGCCACTACTTTTGAAGGCTATGGTGCAGCATATGTCATCAGGTGTACTGTAGTGCTTGGTTCCTTCTTAATTATGGGATGACTATATTTGGTTACTCAAGGTTGTATGCCTCTTTTCTCTCACTGATCACCTGTATCTAAGTGCAACAGCCAGCGTTGCCATTTACATTGTTCTTTTCTTTGTGTCATTTTTGTTCATCTCATAACATCTTTCAGTTCTGTCATAGCAGCACTTTTCTTCTCCAGGTTGTATATCATACACTGACTCATTTTACAGATAGATTTGTGTAATTTGTTGAGATATGATTCTGATTGTCTTACATGAAGTCTGTGTTGGGTAGCTCAATGGCAGCGAGCTGGGTTAGTAAACCAATGGATGATGTTTTGTTTGTGTCCTGGTGTAATCAATTTCCACAGAATCTCTTCTGAAGCTACTGTGTAAGTGCTCTAAAGCTGACACTTTTAGCAAGCTGAAAGAGACCAAGCACCTATAAGGACCACCCTGAGTTTATATATACATTGCTTCTATTAGATATTACAGTTTAAAATCAGAAGTATAATATGTAGTTCTACACTTATTTCATGTTAAATTATTAGTATATACTGTATGTGGTATTATTGTTTTGTTTTATGATGATTAATCAAGTTTCCAACTGAATTTGTGATTGTCCTATAGATTGGCAGCTAATATTGCTTTTTACCTGTATTTGATTGAGAGCAATCAAGACTGTCGTGGTCATCCTGTTGTGAAAAGAATTGTCCAGTGGAAAAAAGTAAGTTCTGCTGCTGTCTTTTATTGATGAAAATTCAGTTTTTACATCTTTTTTCTGTCTACTTCTATGTTATATATAAATGTATTATTTATTGCTTTTGTTTCCACTGGAACATAGGGCTGCAACTTATCACAAACATTTATATTCATTTTTAAATTCAATGTTCTTACTGTTAATAGCCAGTTACTGCTGCTATCCATTGGCTCTCTGGGACTCCCATTTACTGGGGTTGTTGTTGTATCATCGTAGCATCGACTCCCAGTCAATGCTTCGGAAGGTCCAAAATATCAGGTTGCGGTATGAGTGGATGTCGTCTTTGAAATTTCGAACCTATAGAGGCTTACGTGGGTCTAATTTGAAAGTCAAGTCATGTTGAGAATTAGAACTTCTGAACTTGTTGCTCTTTCATAGCGAAAGACGTAAGAATAAAGTACTGTAGTTTTACAAAATATAAAAACTATGACAATACACAGCAACGTTTTGACCAAAAGGCATTTATCAAGCAAACAATACACTTGGAGTGACGAATTTCAAAGAACACTACATATGGACTACTACATATGGAGACATTCAAACGTTCCTTTCATAGACCATTGCCAAATTTTCTACTTGGTTTTGTACTATTAAGATTTTATTGTGACTTTTCTGGCATGCTGCAGCATGCTGTTTTAGAGTCCATATAGCATTAGTCTTTGTCTTGGGAGTTTCATACAGGTTCTATTTACCCAGAGGACTTTCATCTGTGATTTTCAGTTATTTGAGAGAGAGAGAATAAAATACTGTGCATGCCCTGTTATCCTTTGGGGGCTCTCCATGTGACCAAAATATTCCAGTTTCCAAAACCTGATGTTTATGAGTCAACCTTCTTTGATGTTCAGGTCTTGTAGGGTGTCTATATTTCTCTACTTCTTTATCCGGTGCATTCTATGAATTTTGCTGTAGCACTTTTTTCAAAAGATTTTTCTTTCATATTATTGTCCATGATTCACATCCATATGTTGCCGCACAAAAAAATTCAGAAGTTTTATATTTGTTAATTTGCTGGTGTTTTGTAATTTCTTTTCTCCCCGATCCAGAAGCACTTGGGCTTTCAGCTCTTCGGCTTGTTGTCATGTACATCGTAACCCTTCGGTTTGGTGCCACGAACACCATAAATCTGGAGAACCTGTGGCTTTTCTGCCAGTCTGCGGAACTAAACCCTCACTCACAGAGGACTTGTCACCAGTCGTCCAACGCGCTACGAACACGCTGGGCAGGTGTTATATCATAGATTGGGATATGTGTCAGTTTTGACCAATCAGATCTGATGTTATGCTACAGTATAGTTCAGTAAATATGATACTGTAAAGTGTGGTTTTATGTGCGTAAAATCTTGTCAGTAACCTTATTGTGGTACAAATGTATGCACTACTAATGTGCAATATACTCCCACAGATTAACAGGGATTGGGTTAGGACAAATAACTGAAATTTATCTAAATGACTTTATTATAGTAATGGTAGTGAACAATTGACATAGTGTTATGAAGAATTTCATTATAATATTCTATTAGAAAAAGTGAATATAAATGTTACAGTCCTGTTCCATTGGAAACATACAAGGAAAAGAAAATCATTGGCAAAACAAATTAAAATTACCAATTATCAGTATGTACCATATGCAGATAGGAAAACCAAGATTAGAATACTAAGAGCATGCATATTCCCAGTGGCATGGTATGGGTGTGAAGCATGGACATATTTAATAAGGCAGTGGAAAAACAAACATGCTTTTGAATACAAGCTTTACAGAATAATCCTCAGAATATCATGGACAGAGAAGAGAACAAATAGATCTATCCAAAGAACTCAAAATCAAAGAAAACTAGCTGATGATACAAATAAGAATGAGAAAATTGAGGTATTTTGGACATATAAAGAGACACCAAGGGCTGGAGAAGACCATCATGGTAGGAGGCTTCCTGGCGAAGAGGAAGACCACAGAGAAGATGGATTCAGGATGCAACTGATGGTTTGAGCATGACCCCGCAGAGGCAGGACATTGGCCTATGAGAGAAATTCCGTAGGGCTGTTAAGGTTGCAAAGTTCTGCTCAGGGCAAGCTATTTGATGATGATGACGATATGCAGTTGCTTTAATGTCTTGACTGGATGTCTTGGATTCACACAAGAGCAATGTGAAATGCTCCTTCTTGTCCTAAGTCAAGTGAAAAGACCAACATTAGTGTAAATAGCAATATTCTTGTTAACCTATTCTGTTTACAGAATTGTGACGTTTCATATGACTTCAAAATTCATGTCAACAGAACTGATCACCAGAGCATTCTAAAACGTCCATGTCACATTAATTAGATGACATTTATTGTGTAGATGTACATATATCTTATTGGGTACCTCATCATGCCCTATAGTTTGATTAAGAAAACAACAAAAAGCTGGTTACTGCCTGTAGTACTGCTTTTTATGGCGGTGTAGTACGGGTGGGTCGAGAGCCTGAGAAATTTAATGGCCTCATGGCTAGTGCAGTCGCAGCAAAGCTGTTCAGGTTCGGATTTTTCATTTATTCCCACAACAGAAAAAAACTGGCCTTACCGTAAATTGAACACAGGTCTTCCGCATGGGAGCCGCACTCTAATCTATTCAGCCAGATGCTCCTCACCTTGGTTTGATCATTTTACATATATAAGCTAGATATTTCTCCCATCAACTTCTACCACAAGTTTTCAACATTTGCATATTCTTTGTTGTCTTCATCTATTCAGAACTTTTTTTCTACCTTCATTTTGTATTCTTCCAAATAGTTATAGCACTAATGTTATCATAAAACTCAACTTTTCTTAAACTTTTATTATTTCTTGCTGTTTATCTTTTCTTTCTCAGTTAAATTAGCCATTTCTAAAATGTTTTGCTCTTTTCTTGTTTGTCCCTGATAGAGGTCGCAGGTTTGCAATGTTAGATTTGTTTATTAGTTCGCCCGTGCGGTGCCGGGTCCCCAGGGAAGCAAAGAATGGTACCACTGCGACCTACAGGGCATGTCTTAAGAGACAACTGATGTAGGACCTAGGAAACTACACTAGTAAATAAAAGCACCTGAGAAATCGGATGTGCTGGTCTACCTGTAGGCGCATAACTGGTACATTTGCTCTTAGGCTTATGTCACATACAAATCACACACAGTGGTTAACAAGTGGTCGATATGAAGCATTCGAAGAAGTTTATTAGTTTGTTTTTATAGACTTGTCGCTCTTCTATTCAGTTTGGCTGCATTATTATTATTATTCATATTTGAGTGATAAAGAAAATTTCTCTTGTCCACAGTTGGCTAAAATGTATGAAGCAATACCAATAGAAGAATATGACACTGAAAGTGAAAGCACTGACACAGAACATGAAGATGTTAGCAATGTCAAAAGGAGCAACAACGCAAGGGAAATATCTCTGGATGGAACTGAACCTAAACGTCAGAGGTAGGATTAATACTATCTATCTAAATCCTGCTTAAGACATAAGACTTGGACAAGAGATTTCCACTGTTGCCTATCTGCTGCCTTTCTGCCAGTTGTGAATAATACTAATGCTACTACTAAACCTATATGTTTCCAGTAGAACATAAGACTATAACTTTATCTGTCCATGTATTTCTGTTTTGGGTCATCCCCTTCAGCCCTGTCCATGAGACCTTGATCTTGCCTTCTACCGCTCTTCGCTAGGTATTGTTTGACATCCTCACTTTTCTCTTCACCTGTGGTTTTCAGCCAAATTCTTGTCAGGTATGATTGAGCAGAAATAATTGTGTACTCTCAAAGTTGCTGGAAAAGTTTGGTGTACAGATAGTGTGCATGAAACTGATGATTACCAATGGCCATTATTTATTTGTTGTTTTCTTCAATGCTCCATATCGACCATGTGTTAAACCACTCTTTGTGATTTGTATGTGATCTGGGCCTAAGATCGATAGTATGCTGTGCTAGTTATGTGCCTACAAGTAGGAGCCACATCTGATTTTTGCGACGCTTTTTATTTACTAGGGTAGCTTCCATAGGTTTCTACCTTAGTTGCCTCTTATGACATGTCTTGTATGTTACAGTGATCAAGTTGATGAGTGAAACAACTTGTGTTCTGATTTTTCTGTCAACTCAGAAACTTTGAACGAGTAATACTTTTATAATGATGGCATGAGTGATTTGCATGTACTCATTAGAAAGATGATACAATTGATTTTAAATTAAGTAATACAGATAAGCAGCTGATAATGTTTGTTTTACATTTGTCACTTTCTCATTCCTGCAAGATTTTGTTGTTGCCCACTATGAATTCAGGTGCAGTCACGGTGCCTAATATGGCACAACTGACTGATTTTTGCATGAAGGCAAGCTTTCCTATGTCAGCAGTGCTCTTTGTCAACAGGGTGCCGTATCTCGACCTCTAAGGTACTTGTAATTTAGATCCCCAAGTAAAGGATTAGGAAACTTGTAGTTCAACATTGTATGTGTGCACATCAAATGGTTTTTGTGCCCAATGTGGCCTGGAACCACATGATTACTAGCAAAGCGTGTTTTCGATTTGCTATCGGTGCTCATTCATGTGAGTGACATATGTATTTGAACAGCCAGCATCAAGTCTCAGTCAAAGAAAATATAGTAGTCTTGGCTAGTCTCTTATTTACTACAAGAGTCTGACACAGTGCATCATCGTCTGGTTTCAAGATGGCGGCGGATAACTGTGTTTAGTTCGCTAGGCGTGATGTTGGATTGTTTCACCCTTTTCCAGGATTTGTGCAGTGCAATGTTCACAAATTCTACACGAGGGATGTTTATATTCATTGTGGGAATTCTGTTTTCAATGGATGGCTGACCTGGAGCGGGATGGGATCCGATGATTCACCGCTGACCGTTACCGACATGCAGCGACCGTGTTAGCTTGAATACAGAACAAATAGGACGAGCCCTTCTCCCTCCGTAAGGTGCTGAAGTTGCGATACTAGGCCAAAAGGCGCACAAAAACCATAGTATCACGCATCTCACGCTTATATAAGATGATTATACCGTCCGATAAAAATTATGATGTAGATCGACACACCGAGCTGGCGTAGTTAAAGTAGTGTTGAGCATGAAAACCGGTCCCGACCTTCCCTTCCCATAGACATCGAAAGACACCCCGCCGTATCAGGCGACAATATATTGAACATGATTCAGAAAGCGAACGCCAAAGTGCCACTTGTCATTATGCACTGGAATGCAGAAGGAGTAAACAACAAGCAGGCTGGATATTCAAAAAACGGAATTGGAAAATGTCTTGAACGAAAAGCAGGTCAGTATTTGTTGTATCCAAGAGACGCACTTGCAAGTAGACCAAACATTCAAAATAAGGGGATATCAATGCCATAGATCGGACAGACACGATAGGAGAAAGGGAGGAGTACTCACTCTAGTGAAAAACAACATACATTCCATTGAAAAACAGACACACATGGACGGAGCCGAGTACCAACTCCTCAAACTACAAACAGATAGCACAAATATACAGTTTCTAAATTATTACTGCCCAAACGACAAACCACAGAACCTCAACACAATACAGGTACCTGCCACTAACTTTATTGCAGTTGGAGATTTCAATAGTCACTCCCAGAGCTGGGGATACAACCACCTAGATCACAGGGGGGAAGAGGTAGAAACATGGCAAGACGACCACTCTCTTATACTAATCAATGCATCCTCTGACACCCCTACCTTCTACTCCAGAAGATGGCACTCAACTTCCATTCCTGATCTAGCCTTCTCTACCCCAGACATATCAGGACTGATAAGCAGAGAGATAGGAGATCAACTAGGAGGAAGTGACCATCGGCCAGTATTTCTTACCATCTGGAGTGTAACCATTAACACCAGCCCTGCCATCACTAGATGGAACTAAAAAGGCCAACTGGGAACTCTTCAGATACCAGACAACTTCACTTTTGTCTGAACTAATTGTGAAAGATGGTGACATCAATAAAGTAGAAAAGACTTTAACAGATGCACCTTCTAGCCGCAAAGAAGCCATTCCTAGAGGATGTCAACAGGGATACATTCCATACTGGTCAAGCACACTGCAAAAG
Source organism: Arion vulgaris (assembly GCA_020796225.1). NCBI lineage: Eukaryota > Metazoa > Mollusca > Gastropoda > Stylommatophora > Arionidae > Arion > Arion vulgaris. The sequence goes on from CM036767.1 coordinate 26,880,701, forward strand.
TGTCAGGAGGACATGAATGAAGCCAGGAAAAATGCAGTCTCTGCCTTCCTAGAATCCACAATAAATGAAAAGGGCGGTAGCAGCATTCCAGAAAACAAAGCTAATAGAAAAAACGGAAAAGCTGGAGAGACAAAACAGCAGCTCTAAACCTAGTAAAAGATGGTGGAAAACTCTGGCAACTAGTTAAGTCCCTAAATGAAGAACCTACATCAACAAGACAGCATTACACTGGAGGAAAGCGGCAAAATTATAAGGAAAAACAAGCGCAGATCTGCTTGCTACTACATATAGTATAGAAAGCAATCTCAGCATAAACAAAGACCATACAAAAAAATTAGAACAGAATTACAAGGGAATGAAGGCTGCCTACACACCTGCTCCAATGAGAGAACCTATCACTCTCAGAGAACTACAAAACTCAATTTCTAAACTTAAAAATAAAAAATCAGCAACGAAATGCTTATAAACCTGAGCTTAGTAGCTAAGTTAAAGTTGCTTGAAATTATAAATCACAGCTGGCAGAAAGGTGTAGTCCCCAAATCTGAGAGAAGCCATCACATTACCCATAGTAAAAAAAGGAAAATGCAGAACCAAGTCTTCAAGTTATCGACCAATCAGTCTGACAAGCTGTGTTGCTAAAACCATGGAAAGAGTCATCAACAACAGAATGAAATGGTTTTTAGAATCTGAGCAGATTTTGGTTCCGGAACAAGCAGGATTTAGGGAATGCCATAGCATAAGAAGACCAAGTAACCTATGTAGCCTAGGCCGTTGAAGATGCCTTTCAAGAGAAAAAAAAGGTCCTAACCTTATAGGTAGACTTCAAGGAGGCCTTCGACAAGGTATGGAAAGATGGTCTTATGGCAAAGCTCAAAAGAAATGGAATCCAAGGCAACATGCTAAGATGGATCCAATCGTTCCTGCATAATAGAAGAACCAGAGTCACACTTGATGGACATCAGAGCAAAAAGGTCTTACTGCGTCATGGGGTACCTCAGGGAGGAGTTATGTCTCCAACTCTCTTCCTTGTCTACATCAACGACCTAGTAAAGGATCTGCCAGCTGGAGTGAAGGCCGCTCTATATGCAGACGATTTAGTGCTATGGTGCACAGACGAACACACAACATCTGCAACTGGTAGAATACAGCGAGCAGCAGATAAACTTATGGAATGGGCAGAGAAGTGGTATGTTACAATCAACACAGACAAAACCTCCACAACACTGTTCTCCCTCTCCCCCTGGGACAAAGCAGCCAACATACACTTAGGAACCACCCCAATACAAGAAGAAAGCAATCCAACTTATCTAGGGATCACATTTGATAAACGACTCACATGGAACAAGCATATAGAAAACACAGAAGGAAAGGCCAGATGAAAAATTGGAATACTAAAAAAACTGGCAGGTACCAACTGGGGAGCTAATGAACACACACTTAAGAAAGTCTACAGCGGAACAATTAGACCTCACCTAGAGTTCGGCTCAACAGCATGGGCTACAGCTGCTAACACACACCTGCAGACATTGGACAGAGTGCAAAATCAAGCACTCAGGATCATCACCGGAGCCATGGATCATCATCGGAGCCATGGATCATCACCGAGCCATGAAATCTCGCCTATCACAGAGATGCACAAAAACCACTGGAGTACAAGCCCTGGCTTACAGAAGGGAAACCAAAATATGATCCAGATGGAGAAATACACCAGTATGCCCTTGCATCCAATGAAAGCAAGATTAAATAATCTGGCACTTGGACGACTAAAACGCAGCAGCTTCGTCCATCGGGAAAGCGACTAAAAAGACAGTACCAAGATGACCTACCAATGCACACAACACCGCTGATACCTAGTCTCAACCCTGTTCCTGGGAACAAGTTAGCGATACAGCAAAAATCATCACAACAATTAGTGGAATCACAACTGGAGAAATACACAATGACCTGCAGAAGAGAACAGCCACTATGTGCATGATCCACGAAAACTACCCTAAACAATCATGGATCCACGCCTACACCGATGGATCTGCAACAGATGCAATCAAGAACGGAGGGGTTGGTATCTATATTACATATCCCAACAATCACACCGAAACAAAGTACATGCCAACTGGTAAGTTCAAACTACACCGCAGAGGCTCAAGCACTTATATAGGCCGCAATCATGATCAATAATTCCAACTCTGACTGCCAACAAGTGGTATTTTTCACAGACACACTATCTGTTTTGCAAGCCCTACAGAGTAACCATCCATCCCTGAGAAAAGAGCTCAGCAAGATCTCTACCAACAAAAGAGTTACACTTCAGTGGGTACCATCACATTGCAGAGTGCCAGGTAACGAGAAGGCAGACAAACTTGCTAAAAAAGGAACAGAATGTGAACAAATAGATAATGAAATCACATACTTTGAAAAAAAGAGCTATCATGGACATTAGAAAAGAACCTAAACCATCCAACGATGACTACCACACACTTGACAGACAAGGACAAACTATCATCTTCCGACTCAGGATAGGTCATAACAGACTGAACAAACACCTACACAGGCTGCGATTGTCCCCAACCCCTCTGTGCCCCTGTGGCTCAGCTGAACAAACCACAGAACATGTCCTGCAAGACTGCCCCTGTATGTCCTCCCAAGAAAGGAATGCTGGCCCTACAACACAACAATACATTCAAAACTACATGGCACTAGAGATGAGCTCCAGAGAACAGTCAATTTCATCATAAGAACGCGTCTATCGGTATAATCATCAAAAAAGCGATCGCAAAGAAGAAGAAGTACATCATCAGGTGTCGTGCCGGCTGGCGTAAGTGATCATGGATCTCCAGAAATCTCTGTCTCTGGTGTTTGCTATCATCTCAGATGTTGATGCTTTTCCATGCCATGAAGTCAGGCTATCAAAAATTTTCTCTCTTTGTCTTCCTCTTTCGTCTCCCTCGATTTTACTGGCTGCTACAATATGTTCTAAACCTCACCTCCTCATCACATGTTCGAAAAATGATGACTGCCTCTTTCTTATATTGATGATAATCTTACTCTTTGTCTTGACCTTATTCTACACCTCCACATTAGTTATTTTAGCAATCCATGGGATTCTCATTATTTTTCTTAAAAACCATATCTCTGTGGCCCTCAGAGATTTTTCAATCTGCTTGTTCATTGTCCATGACTCACATTCATGTCAGTATTGGTTCTATGTAGCACTGTATAATTTTCATTCTGATCTCAACTGACAATGACTTGTTACATATACTGCTTCTCATTTTCTGAAGTGTTGCTTTCGCCTGTCCTATTCTACCCTTTATTTCTGATCTGCCATCTGATGTTACCAGTACTCTGAGGTATTTCTGATCTGCCATCTGATGTTACCAGTACTCTGAGGTATTTCTGATCTGCCATCTGATGTTACCAGTACTCTGAGATATTTCTGATCTGCCATCTGATGTTACCAGTACTCTGAGATATTTCTGATCTGCCATCTGATGTTACCAGTACTCTGAGATATTTCTGATCTGCCATCTGATGTTACCAGTACTCTGAGGTATTTCTGATCTGCCATCTGATGTTACCAGTACTCTGAGGTATTTCTGATCTGCCATCTGATGTTACCAGTACTCTGAGGTATTTCTGATCTGCCATCTGATGTTACCAGTACTCTGAGGTATTTCTGATCTGCCATCTGATGTTACCAGTACTCTGAGGTATTTCTGATCTGCCATCTGATGTTACCAGTACTCTGAGGTATTTCTGATCTGCCATCTGATGTTACCAGTACTCTGAGGTATTTCTGATCTGCCATCTGATGTTACCAGTACTCTGAGATATTTCTGATCTGCCATCTGATGTTACCAGTACTCTGAGGTATTTCTGATCTGCCATCTGATGTTACCAGTACTCTGAGATATTTCTGATCTGCCATCTGATGTTACCAGTACTCTGAGGTATTTCTGATCTGCCATCTGATGTTACCAGTACTCTGAGGTATTTCTGATCTGCCATCTGATGTTACCAGTACTCTGAGATATTTCTGATCTGCCATCTGATGTTACCAGTACTCTGAGGTATTTCTGATCTGCCATCTGATGTTACTCCGTACTCGAGGTATTTCTGATCTGCCATCTGATGTTACCAGTACTCTGAGGTATTTCTGATCTGCCATCTGATGTTACCAGTACTCTGAGGTATTTCTGATCTGCCATCTGATGTTACCAGTACTCTGAGATATTTCTGATCTGCCATCTGATGTTACCAGTACTCTGAGGTATTTCTGATCTGCCATCTGATGTTACCAGTACTCTGAGGTATTTCTGATCTGCCATCTGATGTTACCAGTACTCTGAGGTATTTCCTGATCTGCCATCAAAATGTTACCAGATGACTCTGAGTATTTCCTGATCTGCCATCTCATGTTACCAGTACTCTGAGAGTATTTCTGATCGCCATCTGATGTTACCAATACTCAAGAGGTATTTCTGATCTGCCATCTGATGTTACCAGTGACTCTGAGTATTTCTGATCTGCCATCTGATGTTACCAGTACTCTGAGGTATTTCTGATCTGCCATCTGATGTTACCAGTACTCTGAGGTATTTCTGATCTGCCATCTGATGTTACCAGTACTCTGAGGTATTTCTGATCTGCCATCTGATGTTACCAGTACTCTGAGATATTTCTGATCTGCCATCTGATGTTACCAGTACTCTGAGTATTTTGATCTGCCATCTGATGTTACCAGTACTCTGAGGTATTTCTGATCTGCCATCTGATGTTACCAGTACTCTGAGGTATTTCTGATCTGCCATCTGATATTCAGTACTCTGAGGTATTTCTGATCTGCCATCTGATGTTACCAGTACTCTGAGGTATTTCTGATCTGCCATCTGATGTTACCAGTACTCTGAGGTATTTCTGATCTGCCATCTGATGTTACCAGTACTCTGAGGTATTTAAATTGCTGTACTTGTCTTAGCTCAGTCCCATTTACTGTGATGGTGCATTTTGTCTGTCTGCTTTTTTATTAGATCATAACTTCTGTCTTATTAATATTCAAACTGAGTCCTTTACATATCACATATTCTTCTTTATTAAAGTAGTGACACTGTTACACAGTCTCTTCTAGAAGAAGTGATACTGCCACTGCTATATATATATCTCTAGATCATAGATTCCCAAACTTTTTCAGGGCCAGCGCCCCTTTGCAAGACATAAATTTTGTAATGCCCCCTCCCAAAACACCCCCTTTCCAAATTTCAATATTTTTCTATATTGAAGCCGTTTGATATTTTGAGTAAAAGCAACTAATTACGGGTCCAAGGATTGACTTCATTGCACGGTTTTTCCATATGGTTCTGTACCTGTCGACAGAGATGACATACCATCTACCAAGAGCATTGCACAAAGCACACTCCGTAGCTCCTGCAACAATCCTAGGAATTTCATGAAAAAATTGCACATGTATCTCGGTCCGGATTCAAAACCACAACCTTCAGTACGACAGATAAGCGACTTAACAACTTTGAGATCTCCAACTTCGACGACAGATAGCGACTTAACAACAGCATGAGATCTCACAACTCATCGACATGACTGACTTAACAACTGCAATTGAGATCTCACAACTTGTCGACAGATAGCGCTTAACAACGCATTGAGATCTCACTTCAGTAACAGATAAGCACTTAATTTGCAATTGGACCCCAGATATCACTAATGATACATGACTGCTTATGCTCAAAATTGTAAAGTAGTGACGAATATGCTTCATCTGACACAGTTTATTGCTATGCGATTTTGATGAAAGTAGCCTATATGTAAAGATTGTAAGTGTATACTGAATAACATTATGCAGTTTCATACAATGGTTTACTTGAAAATTAGAATATATTAAGTATGGCATTAGTAAGAATTTTATTGTAATTATTAAAACACCATCAAATATATTACAAAATTGTTGCTTTCGAATTTACAAAGTAAAAATACAAAGAAAAATTACAAATTAATGTGAAGGATGAGCCTGATACATTCTTAAAAGTTTGTTAATATTGGGTGCAACTGATGACGGAATGGGAGTGACTAACATGTCGGACAGTGAGTTATCACACTTTATCCGATTCGTCGGTGACTTCCATCCTTCGATCAAGTTTACCTCTTCCGCCTCTCTCTCTCACGTCGGTGGACTTCCTGGACATCATTGTCTCTATCGGTGTCTCCTCTCTCCGCATTACTGTGTTCTACAAAACCACTGATTCCCACAGCTATCTTCTTTATACACCACCCACACCAGGCTTCCGAGACTCTCTACCATTCTCTCAACTCCTACGTCTCCGAGCCTTTGCCATGCGACAACGATTTTCATCATAATGCTCACGCGATGCTCGACTTCTTCCAATGCCGTCTTTACCCCAAGGAGGTTCTCGCCAACGCCTTCGCGTGTTCTTCCTATCTCTCGACACACTGCTCTCTCCCTGTCTCACCGTCCCCCCTCCGACCGCACCAAATTGATGCTCACCATTCACCCGCACAATGCTCCAGCTCTTAGGATTCTATTCCGGAAGCTGCGGATCATGCGGAAAGTCTTCCCTACCAGTCTTCTCTTCTCCCCTTAGTGGCCTTCCGCGGATAAGAGCCTACATGACCTTCTAGTTCGTAGTAGGCTTCGCACCCCGGGCAGACACTGGGAACTTCACTGCTCTAGGTCCTGTTGTTTCACCTGTCCTTACGTTTTTAAGGCCTCCACCATTTCCTTTCCCAAGACACTGTTCACTATCCGGCATGGCTTCTCCTCTGTTTCCCAACCTCATCTATGCCATTCTGTCTAAGCGCTGGAATCGCGTACGTAGGGAGACAGGCGTACGCCTTGCTGACCGCTTGTCTCAGCACCTCCGGGATATCTCCAACAGCGCATCCACACCTGTGGCGGTCCACTTCAATGGTCATAGCCACCGAGGTAGTCGAGATGTCTCGATCACCGGTCTGGTGCCGTGCTCCTCAGATGACCGCATCCAGCTAGCGTTGGAATGTCGCCTGATCGTCCAACTCGGTGTATTCGCACGAAAGGGATCAATATACGACTTCAGTACGCTTAGTGTTCTTTTCTCTGCCATTCCTTCCCTTCCACTCCGCAAACCCAAATCCCCCTCCTTTTTTCTTTTTTAACGTCTCACCCCTCTTTGCGTCGTTCTTCTCCCCCTATCTCCCCTTGGTATTCCTGGCCATTAGACCGTCATGTTTCGCTCTTTCAGCTCGAATGTGCACCTACGTGAGCTCTTGACACCGCTTTTCATACTCTGCATATTTGTACGGCTCCGCTCTCATGCTTTTGGGAATCATTAGTGACTATAGCTCTAGCACTCTGACAATGGAGTCTGGAGTTGTCCGTTCCTTGACCATTTATTATGCATATTGGGGCGCTATGTTTTTGTGTTTGTCGGCTCCCAATTGCTCTTTGCACGTCCATATTGAGAGTTGCCTCTCCCCTGTAAATCTTCACCAAGCATACACTTGCACCATCGTCTTTCCGTATTGGAGGTAGCCTGACACACCCGCCTCTGCTACCCGATGTGCTGATACGCCTCGTGTAGACTTTCAGTGTTTGCACGGTGTGCTTCGGAACAGGTGAGTATTTGACGCATCTATCTCTAGTCATCCTTCTCATTTAGATCTATGCTTTAGTTTAGATTCCTTGTCTGTATTTGTTCCTTTGATAAAGGTCTACGACCGAAACGTTGTTTTTTTCTATTAGTTTTATAATTTTGTTATTCATTTTGCTTGGTTATGTGATACCATACATATGTGTCTTTGTCCTTAAACACCAATTTATTATGTATCACAGCAGCCTCCTCGGTTTCCTTCCGATCTGATCTGATCCGCTCTGACCAGACCATATTTGTAGGTTTCCGCACATCGTAGTCACTATTTAAGTGAACAGTAACCTGTATTCATTATCTTCGTGCGTGAATAAATGTAGTAACATGTTTATACAGCTTGTTATTTTAGTATCATGCAACACATTTTCTACTGTAATTTGATCAAAGACAGACAGTATCGTTGATGTGATTATATTTAGCTGGTTTGCGATTACTGTATATACATTTTTCTGGTGCTGGAAAAATGGATCGTCAAAAAGGGCTAAGATGAATTAAAATGCATAATTAAAGGTTTAAATGATTCTTCAATCGTAAAAAAACTAAAATAATTAATTTTTAAATATATATTATTAATTTGTTCTGTAAGGAGCCACCGACCCTAGATCGCATGATCGCCCCAAATGCTTCCGAGCCACTACCGCCCCCTTAGAACTCTTCAGCGCCACAGGGCGGTACCGCCACTTTGGGAAACGCTGCTCTAGATGGTATCACAACCAGTACACATATCCCTTACACAAGAGGGGAGCTGTGTAGCACTGCTATAATATTACATGTGACTATACAACAATTTAAGGAGTTTGAAATCACTCATGGGCGAACATGTGGATAAGAACACTGATCTCTCAGTTATGAGGACACAGTTCCAAATTCAGATACGGTATGGGAGTTATTCTCATGGCTACAAATGAACACGATCTGCAAGACTTGATAGACATACTAGTGAGAGAAAGTGAAAAGAAAGGATTAAGCATGAATATAAAGAAAACAGAGGTTATGGTTGTCTCCAAGAAACAAGAAACACCAACATGCAATATCAAAATAAATAACACAACACTGAAACAAGTCCATCGATTCAAGTATCTAGGAACATTCCTAACATCAGATGGAAGATGTACAACAGAGATTAGGAGTAGAATAGCTCAAGCGAAAGCAGCTTTATGAAAATGAAGAACACACTATGCGTGAACTCACTACCAATGACACTGCAGCAGTACTCCAATGCCATATTGAACCAATTCTTATGTATGGCAGCGAATCATGGACACTGAACAAACAATCAATACGATCATTGGAAGTCACAGAGATGTGGTTTTGCAGAAGAATGTTGAGAATTCCATGGACAGCAAAGAAAACAAACGTGGAGGTTTTAAATCAGGTCTGCACACAAGAAACCTTATCAAAAGAATAAGAATCCGACAATCAAGGTTCTTCGGGCATATAATGCGAAGAGAAGGTTTAGAACATTTGGTGACTACAGGTAAAATTCAGGGAAGGAGAGATCGTGGAAGACAGAGGAGAAGATGTTGGATGGCCTGATATCATGGTTCGACAAAATATCGACGTCAGAACTGATTACATGCACCAAGCAAAGAGAGTTGTGGAGAGACATGATCGCTACGCCAGCAGGCATGGCACTTGATTGATTGATGGGAGTTATTCTGAGACGTTACAAAATAAAAATCCCCACCTGTACACTTCATGGCGACAGCTTAATCATAGCGGGCCTTAAAATCTCCAACCTTTAGAAACCCTCTAGCTACCTCCTAACATGGGATATGATAATGATATGAACCATACAGTAGAACTGAATGCTTCAGCAGAACACACTATCACACTCCCTTAATTTCTGAAAATGAAAATCGTGGCATATCCTTTACCAGACTTTGCCATCAACCACCGTAAATGAGTAGTTGGTTTTCTAGGCACCACTTATACGTTCAGAAGTTAGCCATTGCTTTCTGAACGGTGAGGTCTATTTTTAGTCTGTTGAAAATCCACAGGAATGAATTTGCACCCAAACTGCCAGCCTCGGAGTTTGAACCAGGTACACTTGGGTTGTGATCGAGCTCACTACCGCTAGCTAGAACACCCACCCCTTCTTTGTATTCCAACCAAATACTACTTGACAAAACAATATGTACAGCTCTTGACTAAATAATGTACAGCTCTTGACTAAATAATGTACAGCTCTTGACTAAATATGCATGCTACTGAGAAACATCAGCACAGTGGTCAAGTTGCACATTAAATTATCTATTCTTTATTGAGGGTTAACATGACTCTAGTGATGATGAAGATGAGGTTGATGTCAATGAGGAAGAAGATGTTGCATTACCTGGAGAACTGGATAACAGACCAGTCACATACAGGTTAGTTTTGATGTGCTTTTCTTTATAGGTCATTGGTTTTACAAGACATCTACATTAAGCTGCAGCCTTGTCCATCTTGTTAACACACTGAAGTTGTTAAGGGGAATCTAAGCTGTTAACAACACTGAGTTGTTAAGTGGGTGGGGGGGAACTAAGCTGTTAACAACACTGAAGTTGTTAAGGTGGTGGGGAACTAAGCTGTTAACAACACTGAAGTTGTTAAGAAGTGGGGAACTAAGCTTGCTCTTAACAACACTGAAGTTGTTACGGGGGTGGGGGGAACTAAGCTGTTAACAACACTGAAGTTGTTAGTGGGGGTGACTAAGCTGTTGACAACACTGAAATTGAATTCTGATCATGCATTATAATTTGACTTTATTTATTATATATATTATTGACTGCTGTATTTTTCCTGTTCTTGTCTACATTCTTCTATTGCTGTATTTAGTTGAAAATCTTTCATGAAAATTTATATCATATCATTAGCTATTATAGTTGCTCTATATTTGGCTTCATATTCTTATATTTGTTTGTGTGAGCACAGATAGAGAAGAATAAACCCAAAGTTAAGACAGCACCCAATAACCCTCGTGTCAAGCACAGGGAGAAGTTTAGGAAGGCAAAGATCCGCAGGAGAGGAAAGGTACTTATGGACAATAGTTTAAACATATTATTCTTTAACATTTACAAATATGTATTTCTCTTCTCTCCTCACACCACAATTACCTCATCAGACTTGAGTTTCTCTCTCTTTTCTTTCACATCTGTTTAGACAAAAACTCTGTCTATGAACAATTTGCTGGCCAATTCTCAACTTTTTCAGTTACATTAAATTCTACAATCTTTCATTATTTCGATATCCCATTCTTCCTTCATAATTATTCTTATTGATTCAATGGTGAGAAGTCAGAATTTGTTGTTGTTGACTAACTCGCATGGTAGAGTTGTTGCAGAGCGAAATAGAGTATACAGGACAACTACTTCCAGTATGAGGATGGAAGTTGAGGCAGTTACAGCTTCCCCCTATTGGATCTCTGGGACTCTGTTATGTTATGTTATCGATCGCGTCACGGCACATTGGGCATTCCCATGCATGCTCTGTCCTCCGCTGCGGCAGCCATCCCAAAGTCCATTTGTCCACTGTACCCATGAGAAGTTGATTACTATATCTTCTCTCTCTACCACGAAGACGACACTGTCTGGCATGTTCACACTTAACGCCTAATTCTCGAACTCGTTCCAGTGTCTGAGACGTGCCCATGTCACATTGAGAGCGTACGCATTGATATCGGCTCTGTCAGACTGGCTAAAGAAGGGGCAGGAATGCCCCAAGAAAACAACCTGGTTAGCTATGAAGAAGCAAAAACCATCGCCAAAGGGCACTACAGGGTAAAGTGGGATAAAGAACACCCAAAACACAACAAGAATGATGGATATTACCAACTGTCCAGAAGGGACCAGACAGCTATACTTCGCCTTAGGACGGGTCACAACAAAATGAGACACCACTTGTAGACCAAATTCAAGATAGGCACCAACGACCTGTGCCCCTGTGGCTTAGCAAGTATGACAACAGAACATATCCTACAGAACTGCCCCCAGTATGCAGACCTGAGAAGAAAGAGGTGGCCCACCAGCGTCCAAGACAAACTGTATGGCGTGGCTGATGATCTGAGGCGGACGGCTGCCTTTATTAGAGAATCCGAAATCCAAATCTAGTGAGAACGCAGAAGAAGAATATTGGCTCTGTCAATATCGGATCTGTTCTGGGACTCTGTTTACTGGGGCAGTTGTTGTTTCTGGCTCTCAGTCGATGCTTCGGGAGATCCAGAATGGCAGGTTGCGGTATGGGTGGATGTCTCCAACCTCCAGATATTTATAGAGGTTTCCAACCTCCAGAGACACTTGGATCTACTTTCCTGGGCATGCAGGTGTTTGTGGCAACGAGCAAGAGGACAGGCTTGCACCAATTGTTGGGGAGTTTAGGGTGGACAAGGGGGATGTTTTTGGTCTCTTGGTGGCCTGTTAGATGAGGACACTAAAATTGACATAGAATCAATCCAACGATTTAAGAAGTTTGAAATTACATGCTGTACAAGTAGAGCTGGATGTTTGAGGGGCAGAACCAGCAGTGTGTTTAACCAGCAAGCCACAGGAACTATTAGTATACATACTGTTCAACATCTCTTGAGGAAGACCTAGCATATATGGGTCTGTTTGGAGTACTGTGACGTCAGTTCAATAAAAAAAAAAACCATCTCCTTCTTTCTCTGATTGTGGTTTCCAGTGATTTGCAATTTGTTTTATTCTGCGAATCCTCATTTGTAATCTTTACTGGTCAAAATGTCTGCATCATCAAACATCATCAACTAAGAGATTCATATGAACAATTTGCTGTAGTATGGACAAGGCACAAGTACACAGAAAACATTCTGTTAGGGCATCACCATAACAAGGGACAGATCTTGTTGGAGATATGCATGACCTTTCTCTGATGTTATTGGTTATTGGTTACTAAACTGACGTCATTGCACTCCGGCAGACCCATAGGTGCTCAGTCTCCCCAACAGATATCGAAGAGTATGCATACTGATGGTTCCTGTGGCTCGCTGATTAAACACACCTCTCACTCTGCCTCTCAGGCATCCAGTTCGACTTGAACAACGGGTAACTCCAAACTGCTTAAATCGCTTGATCGATTCAACATCGATATTAGTGTCCTCATCCAACAGAGAGTCTCGAAGAGACCGAAGAATATCCCCTTATCCATCTTCAACTCCCCAACAATCGATGCTGTTGATGCAAGCCTGTCCGCTCTCTCATTACCGTAAACACCCGCATGCCCAGGACAGTATATCCACGTGAGCCGCTGGAGGTTAGAAACTTCTATAGACGACATCCACTCATACCGAAACCTGCCCTTCTGGATCTTGTGAAGCATCGACTGAGAGTCAGATACAACAACTACCCCAGTAAATGAAGTCCCAGAAATCCAATGGAGGGCAGCAGTAACGCCTCAACCTCCATCCTCATACTAGAAGTAGTTGTCCTGTATGCCCCACTTCGCTCTGCAACAACCCTACCATGCGCATTAGCCAAGAAACCCCAGCCGATTCTCACCACGTCGAACCGACCCATCGGTGTATATACAACAACATCATCATCCCTTGCATTATCTTCTATCAGCTGCTAACTGCGAGATCAGCCTTCATGTTGCCCCAATCTCTACATTCTCTTCCAAGAGTAATGATAACGTTGAGATAGTTCATCATGCTACCATCTGTTGGGATCCATTCTTCCCCTTTTTGGGAGAGTCCCAACGAGTCACCTGGCCAATTGTTCTCTCAGCCTGGACCATCTACGACATGCCACGCTTGATTATTGTGCCCTTAACATCATTAGTGTTCTTGTGTAGTGAATGTCTCTTATCCAAGTAACCCGCATATATGCCTTGGTTTGGGCGATTGCATGACGGGAGCGTAGTGACAGAAGGCCAAGCGGGGACGCCTAGAGTAGTTGATAGTAGCTCGGCCTGCTAGCTGTGAGACGCCTGCTGGGTTCGAACTCTACTGTCCGGCATTTGTTCGAGTCCTCTGGTCTTACTCAGGACGATAACATGAGTACCTCTGAAGTCGGAGAAAATCTGCCTGTATGGCGAGGAATACTAATTACGAGTACATTGAGCACACGGCTGCCAGTGTAAAGTAATTTACAATGTGCACGCTGCTGCCATTGTAAGAAATTGAAAAACAGATTTTCACGCAAAATCAGTTTCAGAGATGAAACTTCGTCTGAGTTGAAAGCGACGAAAAAAAAAAAAAGAAGAAGAAGGCAAGCATATATCTCATCTCTGATGTTGACGGTGATATGTAAATATTACTTCATAGCTAACCTCTGAAGTCGAATACATGTCTGTATTGCACGGGGCAAAAGGAAAGCAGGTCTTCATGCAAAAATCAGAAACGCTATACCAGGCGCCCTGACTACGCTTGAATTCATAGCATGCGATTACAAAAAGAAGATGCATAGCTCATTTCATCTCATTCTCTGATGTGAAGTTGACAGTGATATTTAAATCTTACTCATGTCTCATTTCATCTCAATCTCTGATGTGAAGTTGACAGTGATATTTAAATCTTACTCATATCTCATTTCATCTCATTCTCTGATGTGAAGTTGACAGTGATATTTAAATCTTACTCATGTCTCATTTCATCTCATTCTCTGATGTGAAGTTGACAGTGATATTTAAATCTTACTCATATCTCATTTCATCTCAATCTCTGATGTGAAGTTGACAGTGATATTTAAATCTTACTCATATCTCATTTCATCTCAATCTCTGATGTGAAGTTGACAGTGATATTTAAATCTTACTCATGTCTCATTTCATCTCAATCTCTGATGTGAAGTTGACAGTGATATTTAAATCTTACTCATATCTCATTTCATCTCAATCTCTGATGTGAAGTTGACAGTGATATTTAAATCTTACTCATATCTCATTTCATCTCAATCTCTGATGTGAAGTTGACTGATATTTAAATCTTACTCATATCTCATTTCATCTCAATCTCTGATGTGAAGTTGACAGTGATATTTAAATCTTACTCATGTCTCATTTCATCTCATTCTCTGATGTGAAGTTGACTGATATTTAAATCTTACTCATATCTCATTTCATCTCAATCTCTGATGTGAAGTTGACAGTGATATTTAAATCTTACTCATGTCTCATTTCATCTCATTCTCTGATGTGAAGTTGACAGTGATATTTAAATCTTACTCATATCTCATTTCATCTCAATCTCTGATGTGAAGTTGACAGTGATATTTAAATCTTACTCATGTCTCATTTCATCTCAATCTCTGATGTGAAGTTGACAGTGATATTTAAATCTTACTCATATCTCATTTCATCTCAATCTCTGATGTGAAGTTGACAGTGATATTTAAATCTTACTCATATCTCATTTCATCTCAATCCTCTGATGTAAGTTGACTGATATTTAAATCTTACTCATATCTCATTTCATCTCAATCTCTGATGTGAAGTTGACTGATATTTAAATCTTACTCATGTCTCATTTCATCTCAATCTCTGATGTGAAGTTGACAGTGATATTTAAATCTACCTATATCTCTATTTCATCTCATTCTCTGATGTGAAGTTGACTGATATTTAAATCTTACTCATGTCTCATTTCATCTCAATCTCTGATGTGAAGTTGACAGATATTTAAACTTACTCATATCTCATTTCATCTCAATCTCTGATGTGAAGTTGACAGTGATATTTAAATCTTACTCATATCTCATTTCATCTCAATCTCTGTGAAGTTGACAGTGATATTTAAATCTTACTCATGTCTCATTTCATCTCAATCTCTGATGTGAAGTTGACAGTGATATTTAAATCTTACTCATATCTCATTTCATCTCATTCTCTGATGTGAAGTTGACAGTGATATTTAAATCTTACTCATGGCTCATTTCATCTCATTCTCTGATGTGAAGTTGACAGTGATATTTAAATCTTACTCATGTCTCATTTCATCTCAATCTCTGATGTGAAGTTGACAGTGATATTTAAATCTTACTCATATCTCATTTCATCTCATTCTCTGATGTGAAGTTGACAGTGATATTTAAATCTTACTCATGTCTCATTTCATCTCATTCTCTGATGTGAAGTTGACAGTGATATTTAAATCTTACTCATATCTCATTTCATCTCAATCTCTGATGTGAAGTTGACAGTGATATTTAAATCTTACTCATATCTCATTTCATCTCAATCTCTGTGAAGTTGACAGTGATATTTAAATCTTACTCATGTCTCATTTCATCTCAATCTCTGATGTGAAGTTGACAGTGATATTTAAATCTTACTCATATCTCATTTCATCTCAATCTCTGATGTGAAGTTGACAGTGATATTTAAATCTTACTCATATCTCATTTCATCTCAATCTCTGATGTGAAGTTGACTGATATTTAAATCTTACTCATATCTCATTTCATCTCAATCTCTGATGTGAAGTTGACAGTGATATTTAAATCTTACTCATGTCTCATTTCATCTCATTCTCTGATGTGAAGTTGACTGATATTTAAATCTTACTCATATCTCATTTCATCTCAATCTCTGATGTGAAGTTGACAGTGATATTTAAATCTTACTCATGTCTCATTTCATCTCATTCTCTGATGTGAAGTTGACAGTGATATTTAAATCTTACTCATATCTCATTTCATCTCAATCTCTGATGTGAAGTTGACAGTGATATTTAAATCTTACTCATGTCTCATTTCATCTCAATCTCTGATGTGAAGTTGACAGTGATATTTAAATCTTACTCATATCTCATTTCATCTCAATCTCTGATGTGAAGTTGACAGTGATATTTAAATCTTACTCATATCTCATTTCATCTCAATCTCTGATGTGAAGTTGACTGATATTTAAATCTTACTCATATCTCATTTCATCTCAATCTCTGATGTGAAGTTGACTGATATTTAAATCTTACTCATGTCTCATTTCATCTCAATCTCTGATGTGAAGTTGACAGTGATATTTAAATCTTACTCATATCTCATTTCATCTCATTCTCTGATGTGAAGTTGACTGATATTTAAATCTTACTCATGTCTCATTTCATCTCAATCTCTGATGTGAAGTTGACAGTGATATTTAAATCTTACTCATATCTCATTTCATCTCAATCTCTGATGTGAAGTTGACAGTGATATTTAAATCTTACTCATATCTCATTTCATCTCAATCTCTGTGAAGTTGACAGTGATATTTAAATCTTACTCATGTCTCATTTCATCTCAATCTCTGATGTGAAGTTGACAGTGATATTTAAATCTTACTCATATCTCATTTCATCTCAATCTCTGATGTGAAGTTGACAGTGATATTTAAATCTTACTCATGGCTCATTTCATCTCATTCTCTGATGTGAAGTTGACAGTGATATTTAAATCTTACTCATGTCTCATTTCATCTCAATCTCTGATGTGAAGTTGACAGTGATATTTAAATCTTACTCATATCTCATTTCATCTCATTCTCTGATGTGAAGTTGACAGTGATATTTAAATCTTACTCATGTCTCATTTCATCTCATTCTCTGATGTGAAGTTGACAGTGATATTTAAATCTTACTCATATCTCATTTCATCTCAATCTCTGATGTGAAGTTGACAGTGATATTTAAATCTTACTCATATCTCATTTCATCTCAATCTCTGTGAAGTTGACAGTGATATTTAAATCTTACTCATGTCTCATTTCATCTCAATCTCTGATGTGAAGTTGACAGTGATATTTAAATCTTACTCATATCTCATTTCATCTCAATCTCTGATGTGAAGTTGACAGTGATATTTAAATCTTACTCATGGCTCATTTCATCTCATTCTCAGATGTGAAGTTGACAGTGATATTTAAATCTTACTCATATCTCATTTCATCTCAATCTCTGATGTGAAGTTGACTGATATTTAAATCTTACTCATATCTCATTTCATCTCATTCTCTGATGTGAAGTTGACTGATATTTAAATCTTACTCATGGCTGATTTCATCTCATTCTCAGATTCGTGAGTATCGACCTGCAATAAACAAGTACCATGGTGAGGCCTCAGGCATTCGAGCAGGCATTGTACGCAGTGTTCGACTACATTAGTGGCTTTTTAAAAAAATGAATAAAGTGTGTGATTTCCTTAAAAATTGACTTCTTTGTCATTTTGTGTATAGCTGTGAGATTGTGTTCATTGCTTATTTGAGGACCATCTTCTTTCATTGCACATGTTAATCATTTTTCCCATCTCCTCATAAACATGTTTTGCAGTGTGTTAGACTAACAACTTGCGTTCTGTGCTGGTTGTTGTTGGTATCTACTGGGATTTCTTGCATTGTATGGTTGCACCTATCAGCTTGCACAGCAGAGATTATTCAATAAAGTGATGTGAACCGAATGAGATCATCAATGAAGTGGTGTGAAGCGAATGAGCATCAATAAAGTGATGTGAACCGAATGAGATCATCAATAAAATGAATCGAATGAGATCATCAATAAAGTGATGGGAACCGAATGAGATCATCAATTAAGTGATGTGAACCGAATGAGATAATCAATAAAGTGATGGGAACGGAATGATATCATCAGTAAAGTGATGTGAATTGAATGATCATCAATAAAATGATGGGAACCAAATGAAATCATCAATAAAATGATGGGAACAGAATGAGATCATCAATAAAGAAAATGATTTATAGAAGCCAATTTGTAAAATAGAGAGAAAATCAGAACTTGTAGGCACAGACTGAAGTAACATAAACAACATATATTCTTGATGGCAACAAATAATGTACACATCAAACAAAGTAAATTTAATACTTGGTGTTTATTAACGAGTAGATAATCTTTACAAACAAAATAAAGTGGGAAAATAACTAAATATCCAGTGGCAAAACACGTAAAAACAATATACTGTAGTTAACAATAACAGCAATGTTTCGACCAAAAGGTCTTTATCAAACAAAGGATACAAGAGAAGTGAAGAAATTCACTTCTTTACAAGGTACACAACATATAGAATCAGACAATCAATTCCTAAAATTCACTTCTTTACAAGGTACACAACATATAGAATCAGACAATAAATTCCTAAAATTCACTTCTTTACAAGGTACACAACATATAGAATCAGACAATCAATTCCTAAAATTCACTTCTTTACAAGGTACACAACATATAGAATCAGACAATAAATTCCTAAAATTCACTTCTTTACAAGGTACACAACATATAGAATCAGACAATCAATTCCTAAAATTCACTTCTTTACAAGGTACACAACATATAGAATCAGACAATAAATTCCTAAAATTCACTTCTTTACAAGGTACACAACATATAGAATCAGACAATCAATTCCTAAAATTCACTTCTTTACAAGGTACACAACATATAAAATCAGACAATAAATTCCTAAAATTCACTTCTTTACAAGGTACACAACATATAAAATCAGACAATAAATTCCTAAAATTCACTTCTTTACAAGGTACACAACATATAGAATCAGACAATAAATTCCTAAAATTCACTTCTTTACAAGGTACACAACATATAGAATCAGACAATCAATTCCTAAAATTAACTTCTTTACAAGGTACACAACATATAGAATCAGACAATAAATTCCTAAAATTCACTTCTTTACAAGGTACACAACATATAGAATCAGACAATCAATTCCTAAAATTCACTTCTTTACAAGGTACACAACATATAGAATCAGACAATAAATTCCTAAAATTCACTTCTTTACAAGGTACACAACATATAGAATCAGACAATCAATTCCTAAAATTCACTTCTTTACAAGGTACACAACATATAGAATCAGACAATAAATTCCTAAAATTCACTTCTTTACAAGGTACACAACATATAGAATCAGACAATCAATTCCTAAAATTCACTTCTTTACAAGGTACACAACATATAAAATCAGACAATAAATTCCTAAAATTCACTTCTTTACAAGGTACACAACATATAAAATCAGACAATAAATTCCTAAAATTCACTTCTTTACAAGGTACACAACATATAGAATCAGACAATAAATTCCTAAAATTCACTTCTTTACAAGGTACACAACATATAGAATCAGACAATCAATTCCTAAAATTCACTTCTTTACAAGGTACACAACATATAGAATCAGACAATAAATTCCTAAAATTCACTTCTTTACAAGGTACACAACATATAGAATCAGACAATCAATTCCTAAAATTCACTTCTTTACAAGGTACACAACATATAGAATCAGACAATAAATTCCTAAAATTCACTTCTTTACAAGGTACACAACATATAGAATCAGACAATCAATTCCTAAAATTCACTTCTTTACAAGGTACACAACATATAGAATCAGACAATCAATTCCTAAAATTCACTTCTTTACAAGGTACACAACATATAGAATCAGACAATAAATTCCTAAAATTCACTTCTTTACAAGGTACACAACATATAGAATCAGACAATAAATTCCTAAAATTCACTTCTTTACAAGGTACACAACATATAGAATCAGACAATAAATTCCTAAAATTCACTTCTTTACAAGGTACACAACATATAGAATCAGACAATCAATTACTAAAATTCACTTCTTTACAAGGTACACAACATATAGAATCAGACAATCAATTCCTAAAATTCACTTCTTTACAAGGTACACAACATATAGAATCAGACAATCAATTCCTAAAATTCACTTCTTTACAAGGTACACAACATATAGAATCAGACAATCAATTCCTAAAATTCACTTCTTTACAAGGTACACAACATATAGAATCAGACAATCAATTCCTAAAATTCACTTCTTTACAAGGTACACAACATATAGAATCAGACAATCAATTCCTAAAATTCACTTCTTTACAAGGTACACAACATATAGAATCAGACAATAAATTCCTAAAATTCACTTCTTTACAAGGTACACAACATATAGAATCAGACAATAAATTCCTAAAATTCACTTCTTTACAAGGTACACAACATATAGAATCAGACAATAAATTCCTAAAATTCACTTCTTTACAAGGTACACAACATATAGAATCAGACAATAAATTCCTAAAATTCACTTCTTTACAAGGTACACAACATATAGAATCAGACAATCAATTCCTAAAATTCACTTCTTTACAAGGTACACAACATATAGAATCAGACAATCAATTCCTAAAATTCACTTCTTTACAAGGTACACAACATATAGAATCAGACAATCAATTCCTAAAATTCACTTCTTTACAAGGTACACAACATATAGAATCAGACAATCAATTCCTAAAATTCACTTCTTTACAAGGTACACAACATATAGAATCAGACAATAAATTCCTAAAATTCACTTCTTTACAAGGTACACAACATATAGAATCAGACAATCAATTCCTAAAATTCACTTCTTTACAAGGTACACAACATATAGAATCAGACAATAAATTCCTAAAATTCACTTCTTTACAAGGTACACAACATATAGAATCAGACAATCAATTCCTAAAATTCACTTCTTTACAAGGTACACAACATATAGAATCAGACAATCAATTCCTAAAATTCACTTCTTTACAAGGTACACAACATATAGAATCAGACAATAAATTCCTAAAATTCACTTCTTTATAAGGTACACAACATATAGAATCAGACAATCAATTCCTAAAATTCACTTCTTTACAAGGTACACAACATATAGAATCAGACAATAAATTCCTAAAATTCACTTCTTTACAAGGTACACAACATATAGAATCAGACAATCAATTCCTAAAATTCACTTCTTTACAAGGTACACAACATATAAAATCAGACAATAAATTCCTAAAATTCACTTCTTTACAAGGTACACAACATATAGAATCAGACAATAAATTCCTAAAATTCACTTCTTTACAAGGTACACAACATATAGAATCAGACAATCAATTCCTAAAATTCACTTCTTTACAAGGTACACAACATATAGAATCAGACAATCAATTCCTAAAATTCACTTCTTTACAAGGTACACAACATATAGAATCAGACAATCAATTCCTAAAATTCACTTCTTTACAAGGTACACAACATATAGAATCAGACAATCAATTCCTAAAAT
Source organism: Arion vulgaris (assembly GCA_020796225.1). Taxonomy (NCBI): domain Eukaryota; kingdom Metazoa; phylum Mollusca; class Gastropoda; order Stylommatophora; family Arionidae; genus Arion; species Arion vulgaris. The sequence continues at coordinate 26,902,437 of CM036767.1, forward strand.
TCACTTCTTTACAAGGTACACAACATATAGAATCAGACAATCAATTCCTAAAATTCACTTCTTTACAAGGTACACAACATATAGAATCAGACAATCAATTCCTAAAATTCACTTCTTTACAAGGTACACAACATATAGAATCAGACAATAAATTCCTAAAATTCACTTCTTTACAAGGTACACAACATATAGAATCAGACAATCAATTCCTAAAATTCACTTCTTTACAAGGTACACAACATATAGAATCAGACAATAAATTCCAAAAATTCACTTCTTTACAAGGTACACAACATATAGAATCAGACAATAAATTCCTAAAATTCACTTCTTTACAAGGTACACAACATATAGAATCAGACAATCAATTCCTAAAATTCACTTCTTTACAAGGTACACAACATATAAAATCAGACAATCAATTCCTAAAATTCACTTCTTTACAAGGTACACAACATATAGAATCAGACAATCAATTCCTAAAATTCACTTCTTTACAAGGTACACAACATATAAAATCAGACAATCAATTCCTAAAATTCACTTCTTTACAAGGTACACAACATATAGAATCAGACAATAAATTCCTAAAATTCACTTCTTTACAAGGTACACAACATATAGAATCAGACAATAAATTCCTAAAATTCACTTCTTTACAAGGTACACAACATATAGAATCAGACAATAAATTCCTAAAATTCACTTCTTTACAAGGTACACAACATATAGAATCAGACAATAAATTCCTAATGGTTCTAAAATGAAAATCTGTGACTAAAAAACCGAAATAAATGCCAAAAGTAGAAGTGGAAAAAGAAGATAAGAGAAAGTACTAAGAAGCATAGGAATGTAGTGTGTTGAGTCCATGAGGTTGCAAGGACTCAGTGCAGTATATTCCTATGCTTCTTAGCACTTTCTCTTCTCATGCTCCATATTGTATATGTTAAATGTATATATGTTATATATACGAGGGTGAGTCAATAAGTAAGTCAAAAGTTCTGTGGGATGGCAGGTAAATGTAGTTGGTGTTTTCTAAAGGTGTCATTAGGTGACAGCAACATCAAACCTTATATTCCAGCTCATCGGGTGGTGCTTTGTGTCTCATGCTCATGTGCAGCGTATAAACAAAATGGCGACTGTACTTACAGAGGGTACAACCAAAGAGCAACGTGCTGTTGTGTGTTTTTGTGGGCAAAAGGACTGCCTGCTAAGGACATTCGTAAGGAAATGCTTCCTGTTTAAACTGACAAATGTTTGTCCCATAAAGCGGTGCATAGCTGGGTAGAAAAATTTTCTCACGGACGCTCTAAAATTGTTGATGAGATTCGATCTGGTCGTCCTGTTGAGATTGCAGCAGAAGCATCCGTGCAGCGGGTGGAGATGATTAGAGGTGACAGGCGAGTAACGATAGACTCTGTAGCATCTGCAATAGGGTGTTCACATCTTATACAGCATAATGCATGATCGATTGAAATTTAAGAAAGTGTGCTCAAGGTGGGTACCCAGACAATTAAAGAAGTGTAGTATCCATTTTTGTATCATCCCTTTTTATCAAAAGTATGGTTATTGTATTGGGCTGTACAGGTGTTCCCTGTAGTCAGGATGGCATTCGTGGCTAATGTCCTATGTCCTTCCCTGTTTCTTGTGTTGGGATTAAACATGTACGCTTATCCCTAACAGTAGTAAGTTTGATGATGATGTTACCGGTTCAAAAGGATTGATGGTAAACAACAACATTATAAATCACAGGACTCAGTCCGCTTCAACATCATATAGATTTATTGATATTCATCCCGAGCTTCTTAGAACACGTCTGTCCATTTTCGTGTTTATGTTTTGTCTCTCCTCTGTTCACTCCCGCTACTAAGCGGTCACTCTCAAAACTACGTCAACTAGTTTCCCTACGTCAATGTCTCGTTTTAGTGTTGCTATCTGCTAGTGTGCAGAATTGGTGTGCAAACACTAGTCTACTAATATATATATCTAGCAAGACTCGTCTATCTAAAACTACCTGTCTAGTATGTTAACCACCACCTGTGATGTGGGAACAGCTACATCTGATCCTGGCGCCTTCTACAGAAGGAACACAAAATGAACCGATTTGGCCTATCCTTGCATCATCTCTGTTGATACAAAGATGAAGGAGAAGACATGCTGAACAGGATTGTCACGGGATGAATCCCAGCCCGAATCAAAGCATGCTTCAATGCAGTGGAAACATCCTTCTTCGCCTTGTGTCCAAAAATTCAAGGTTATGCCATCAGCATGGAAGGTTATGCTGACGGTGTTCTGGGATTGTCAGGGAGTGCTTTTAACCAATTTCAAGAAGAAAGGTGACAATGTGAATTCTGAATCATACTGTGAAGTTCTATCGATGCTTCATGATGCAATTCGAAGAAAACGTCCAGGACTGCTGACTAGAGGAGTGTTGCTTCTTCATGACAATGCCAGACCACATACGGCTGATTAACTCAGGAGAAAATTAACCAACTAAGGTGGGAAGTTCTGGAATATCCACCTTACAGTCCCAACTTAGCCCCTAGCGATTTCCACCTTTTTGGTCCACTAAAAACCCACCTTGGCGGGAGACATTTCGTGAATGACGCCGAAGTTGAATGTGAAGTGAAAATGTGGTTTAGAAAACAGAGCCCACAGTTCTATGCAGCTGGTTTGGGAGGACTGATAAAACGATGGGATAAGTGCATGGGTTGGTGGAAATTATGTTGAGAAATAAAGGGACAATGTATATATAAAAATAAACTGGCTTCAAGTTATCATATTTAGTTATTTTTCTACAGCCATTTGTGACTTACTTATTGACTTTCCCTCGTATATATTTGATTTTTTTAAATCCTTTTTTCCACTTTCAATTTTTTGCATTTGTTTCGTTATTCGTTTTTAGTCACTTATTTTCATTTTAGGACCGTTAGGAATTTATTGTCCGATTCTACATATTCTGTGCCATGTAAGAAGTGAATTTCTTCTCTTGTTTCCTTTGCTTGATAAAGGCCTTTTGGTTGAAACGTTGCTGTTATTGATAACTATAGTTATATTGTTTTTACATGTTTTCTAACCAGTACAGTATCTTAAGCTTACACATAGTTTTGACTGATATAAACGGAATGAAACTGGTCTTCCATTCGTCAGTTCTTTGTTATACATGAATTGATATATGTACAATTTTAGAACAGAAAAAGATGGTCTTGTTGATGGAACAATTCTACACAATCAATTTCCCTCCAACATGCAAGAAACAGTCTAATTTTATACAAGTTACAAAGTCTGGTGTCAAAGTGTACTTGTGTAGCCTGACAAGACCGAGTGATGCTAGTCTGATAAAAAAAAGGGAATCTGATTGTGTGTGTGGTGGCCCATACAACAAGAACTCCATCTCTACTGTAAACAGAAATTAAAAAGATATTTTTTAACATCTGCAAGAGTTTCAGGATTCCATGATCTTATTTACATAGATAAAATCTAATAACTACACAGATATAATTATATAAACACAATTACATAAGCATAATTACATAAACACAATTACATAAGCATAATTACATGTCATGAAAGTAAGTTATAAACTAAGTGTAGGTAACCCCAGGCCAGCAGACTGATTCTGATTTCCAACCTGTTTCTATTCAACCTGACGATACTCAAATTCAACACATGCAGGAAATACTTTATTGTTACCTTCTATACATAATTCCCCGCTTCTATATGGTGTTCAAGATAAAAGTAGCCCTGCCCGAGTGGTTACCGGGCCCAAATTTGGGGTCTAAAGAATAGAACCACTGTTACCTGCCACGCATGTCGTAAGAGGCGACTGGGAGGTTTGGCTGAAACCGGATGCATATGTCCGCTAGTGAATGCTAACCTGAAACAAATGCTTGCAGAAAACGGATGCACCAGGCTGTACGCTGCATAACATGATGCAACGACCCCTCACAATGAGGAATGGCCTACTGATTCTAATGTCACCAGTCTACCTCAGAGATTTAGCCACTCGGGAAAAATGTCAGACCTACCGTCACAAGGGTGGCCAAAACTTACTGCGGGAAGAGGTCGGCACAAACGGGAAGCAGAAATCATAGGAATTATATCCTACAGAACTGCCTCCAGTGTGCAGACTTGAGAAGAAAGAGGTGGCCCACTTACACTAGCGTCCAAGACAAACTGTATGGCGTGGCTGATAATCTGAAGCAGGCGGCTGCCTTTATTAGAGAATCCGAGATCCCAATCTAGTGAGAATGCAGAAGAAGAAAGTAGCCCCATTGACAAATCAGATGTTGCCAGGTACGCATTGCATTTTGTCTATTTACTATTTAAACCAGTTTTAACTCATCCTTTCATCACATTTGTTCATCTCCCCTTTCCGCATCATAATTACACACCATCACAAAAACATTCGCTCACTTGACCTATACTATGTCATAATTGAACCATCTCATTTTCATAAACATATGCCATATTGGCTCCCTTGACAGACCTATGTTTATCTTGAACACCATGTGGTACATCTCACCACCAGCAGCGTAATTTTTGCATCCAACTCTTGGACCAAAAACAACAAATTCCCATCCCTGTGCATAAACAAATAGTCTATGAATGGATCAGATTAGAATATATCAAACAAAATTGGTAGCATGTTAATTTTAAAGACATTATACATTGGTAACACCATGACAAAGAATAAAATGACTTTGCTGATAGTGATGTTATCTCAAGCAAAAACGTGTCACCTTGAAAAAAAGATCACAATTTTCTTCATACAAAAATATGCAATACATCTTCAGAACACTGGTATTTTTCTCTTCTGCTTAGAAAAATGTTCAAGAAAACTGGATTAGATGTGGTATTAGAGATTTTAATTTAAACATTTTTTTTTGGCTTCCAAACAAGTTACAGAAAACATAAAAAATTCATGAGAAAATTATCGTTTTGTTACAAGTACTAAAATATAGTTACTTAGTAAAATAAACTAAGTATTGAAGTCAACGAATTGCTTTTTGCGGACGACCAAAGTTTAATCTATGAAGATCAGCTACAACATCACATAAATTCATTGCTAATAGCATGTAGAAAGTACAACATGAAAATCAACAAACAAAAGACCAAGACCATGAAAATCAGCAGAACACCAAGCCAAGCAAACATACAAATAGATAACACCAGAGTAAAGCAAGTTTCTGAATTCAAATATTTAGGCAGCATTTTCACAGAGGACAGAAAACTAGATAGAGAAATAGAAACAAGGTGCCAAAAGCAAATGCAGTGACCTACCAGCTGGCACCATTACTACAACACCCAAAGATCAAGATGGAAGTGAAAAGACAGATGATAAAAAGTATTTTCCTACCAACACTTTGTTACCAGTGCCAAATTTGGTCTCTTACAGCAACACATCACAGAAAACTCACCATGTGTGAAATGAAATGCTTGAGGAAGGCAGTGGAGTCACCAGGAAAGACAGACTACGAAATGAGGACATCAGAAGCAGAGTGGGCATAACTTCATGCACGAATACATCGAAAGACAACAAATGCAGTGGTCTGGACATTTAATGAGAATGAAATACAATCAACCACCAATAACAGCATACAATAATTGGATTGGGTACTAGAGCTAAGGGAAGACCAAGAAAAAGATGGATAGACTATCAAGACCACACTACATAAACACGGATACAACACAACAAGGGCGACTCATCTAGCCCTAGAACACAAATTAAAGCTCCCATCCCTACACTTAACGGCAAGAGTGGACAGCCAACTACATCTTCCACCTGGGAATAGACAATAGATAGACTAAAATATATGAAAGATGATTTTTAAAAAAAGCTGAATATGCATATATATATTCTGTCTGTTCTTAATGATCAAATTTTAATAAATCTGTGACCGAAACATAAATATCAGAGAATGCCCCTTATTTGTGATACCAACATCATGGTTGCAAAATCATTTCTGTATATATATATATATATATATATATCACACATATTTCATAGTAAAGCGGAGGAGACAGATACATACACAAATATAAACATGAATATCACAATATATAAAACATGAGAAAAGGCTCAATGTGTTTCATCAGAGATGTCTTCATCGTTGACATTTCATAGAAGAATAGTATCAAATGCAGCATTTACACAAGCTTAAGCAAAACATAACATGCCCAGACAGCGAATGATATGAAGATTTGACAATGCACATCATATATGAAAGAGTTGATTTTCTAAGGATATCTTTTACAGAATGACTACAACTTTGGTTCAAGAATTTCTGTTAACAAGATATAAAGGCACTGAACAGAGTCTTTGGGGAATGTGGTCTCTAATAGAACCAAGTGGACATGCAAGTTAAAGCAACATCTTAAACTGAGTAAAGAAAATGTGTTGCAAGGGACACCTTGATAAACACAGTTGAGGGTTTCATATTAGTTATTTAATCATTGGTTAGTAATTTGCTAAACATGAGAAGCAAACTATGTTAACTGTACAGTTTTAGAACAGATCAAGGTGGCCTTGTTGATGGAGCAATCATACACAACAAATTTCCCTCCAATATGCAAGACACAGTCTCAATTTTATACAAGGTGACTGACTATCTGTACTCAAGTAGCCTGACAAGACAATGATGCCAGTCTTATAATAAAAGGGGAATCTGATTGTGTGAGGTGGTCCATACAACAAGAGCTCCATCCTCAAACAGTAAACTCTAGCTATTTGTGGTCTGAAAAATGCTTGACTGCAGGGCTAGGCAATGTCTGCCATAATAAGTAAGGTTGTGGTTCGAATCCTTTGTTTTTTAGATTGTTTTTTCCAGGGGCCCCTAATACTCGTTTATTGTATATGTTATTTAATATCTAAAACAGTTTGAAAAAAAAACCTGCTAGTTTTTTTTCCCATACTATAGTGAATCATCAAGATATGCAAAGTAACACAGACAACTTATCTATAGCATCAAAAGTCAGATTGCAGGTATGGAAAGACATTTATAATGAAGTCATCTATGAAACGAAATGCAGATATCCCGCTGGAATCCAAAATGATAAAAATAACATTTAGTTTAGTTGTTGGATCATCACTGCGTCAAACCAATTAGTTCATAAGTGCTCCGATCTCCTCAGTATGTTTCTCAGCATGTGGTGACTAACAACACTGGTTCTTTTTTGGTTAACTATTCTTCTTTGGCTCCTATCAGTGTTCTTGTCTAGCTATACCACATTTTACCTTGAATTCTTGCAGTTTGGTTAGTGTTGTATATTCACCATTATTTGAATCATGTATGCATCCTCTCACCCTTAGGGAATTTATAATATCAGCCTCGTCCATTGCTAGCCCGCTTTTTACAGCAGCCATGCCTACAAGCCTATCGGCACGTTCATTTCCCCTTAAACCTGCATGCCCTGGCACGAAAAAAAAACTGAGTTTTGTCAGCCTAGACTTCCTCAGTAGAGGTGATGAAATCGAGAAATGTCTGATATAACAATTATAAGAAAGAGAAGATGGAGATATGTTGGACATACTCTGAGAAGAAATGATCAAAGAATCACAAAGCAGGTATTGAAGGGGAGACAAAGAGTTCAAGAAGAAAGGATGTCCTAGGAAACACTGGAAAAACATTACCTAGAGAAATGTAAAAAATCGAACACAATTTCATAGAGATTTCCCAGGATGGAGAAGTTGCTTGCATTCCCTAAATAAAATATAATGGCACATGATAAATATAATAATAATAATAGTCATTAAGTTGATGTTATGTCAAACATCACATTTACTTGTGTGTACACATTACTTGAATGTGAGAAACTCTGCAAAGAACGCAATTAGTGATAGAAGTGAAGGAATAGTGCTTAAACTCCCACAGTATGATAGTCAGAAGCGATAGCCACAGGAAAGTACTCCAACAACTACCATGCTGAGATGGAGGCACTCAAGTAGCCATATAAATGACCCTAGAAGAAGCAGCGCTGCACACAAGCAAATTAGTGATATTCACGGACGCCCAGTCGGCGTCAAAGCACTACAACTTCAACCATTCAGAGCTAAAACGTCCTCGGAGTACATAACAAACTCATTCAAACACAGTCATACAGTGATTCCATCACACTGCAACATCTGAAGTGAAACTTGAAAGAGCAGACAGGCTAGCAAGTGAAGGAAGGGGACTGCCACAGACGAGTTAGAAATCACGCGAAGCAGAGGAAAGAGCTCAGCAACTACCATGCGAGATGGGGCAAGATCACTCAACAAAACCCTAGAGGGAAGCAGGTCTGCCATAGCAAATTAGTTATTCACACCACCCAGTCGGCCAAGACAGACTCCCAATATCACCCGATAAAAATTTAAAGTCTACAACTCATTCAACATCAGTCATCAGTGGATCCACCACTGCAAGCATGGAACCAGCTAGCAGGCCCGAGAGAATGAAGCCAGACTGATTATAAATATAAAGAGAAACGCTATGGAGGGACGGAGTCAAGCATAACCAACAAGGCAGAATTTTCCCTAGAAACAGTTATCATTCACTCCGCTGGCCACTAGAGAATATCACTGAATTTAATTGAGAAACTGCATCTGCGTGCGCATATAAATGACATGTACCTGAAATGGCCTACGAAAATATCAAAATAATGCTATGAGATCAAACAAATTCATTAAAACGGACATCCAACTTGATCGTGGAAAAAATGAACATTAATACTGTTATCATCTATCAATTTGCAAGGGAAAGTCCAGCTTAAAGGCAGGAATTAATCTGCTCTATTGTAAAATAATGCCCATTGGTTCCAGTCATGTTTTCATCTAAACCAATAATACAAAAAGAAAAGCTGTCTATTACAAAACGACTCCTTTACTTGATGTGTTGTAACAAATGAAGCATGCTAAAATATGTGTTACTGCAGTCCATATACACCATTTTTACAAGAGCACTACAAACGCATGAGAATCAAACATGGAATGTTGTGTAAGGTACAAGCTGTGAGAATGATGATAGCTCAAGTGACCATAGTTGCTACTCTATAAAAAAAAGAGTAAGAATGAATAATTCTGATTGATGAGAAAATATAGTTTCCCAAAGTTACTACCTTTAGACAGTATAAATACACTAAACAGAAATGCACAGATCACAGTCTTCAGACTTAGAACAGGACAATGCAGTCTCAGAGCACACCTCAATAGAATAGGTCTTAGGGACTCGGCTGCCTACACCTGTGGAGCACCAAAGCAGTCCCCAGAGCACATCCTGCAAGACTGCCCCAGCCTGAGCAGTGTGAGAATAGAAATCTGGCCAACAGAAACAACCCTGCAAAACAAACTATGGGGGGGCCAGTGAAGACCTCAAGCGTACCACCCTGTTTATGACACATGCCGGAGTAGTCGCATAGCAGAGGTTGATCGCAGAAGAAGGTTAACCTTTGGGAAAAAAAGAAGTGGTCGGGAAACAAACCTTGAATTTAAATGGCTGATATCAGATAGTGACAGAGATAATATAGTTGTGTATACCAATGGATCTATGCAGCATGGAAAAATCTGTCTGGATTATACTAGCTAATAAATGTGTGAGGAGGCCAACATGAAAGGAGCATAGAGGACAACTGACTTCCAGTATGAAAATTGAGGCTATGTCTGTTGCCTTCAATTGACTATTTACTAGGGTAGTTAGTGTGTCGACTATCAGTCCATGTTTCAGAAAATCTAAACCCTCTGGATACAATACAAGTCAATGGTATATGTAGATACTTACAATTGCCAGGGACTTGTGTGGATATTCTATTCTTGATATGCAAGTGATCGTTACATTGATAGGACTGACATACTGGTTTTGAAAGAATTGATAGTGGGGTATTGTGATAGATAAAGAATAAAATAAGGTTGCTTAGTGCACTCGGAAGACGATAGTAATTTTTGATGCAGCCATACTACAACTTAAAGACTTCTAAATCAAACATTGCATGATTAGGACTTGGCATCTGCTGGGTTTTAAAATATGGTTAACCAGCATGCCATCAGAACCATCAGCATACACACACAATATCTGGTGGATATTAAACTCTGGATTTTGTATACCTGGGAATATACCATATCGCCAGATGGAGATTCAGAAAAGGATATAGAAAAAATCAAGAAGACAAGACAAACTTTTGCGATGCTAAACAAAATTTGGAAAACAAAAGGACTAAACCTTAGAACTAAACTTAAAATATATAGAAGTAATGTACTGGGAGTACTATTATACAATAGTGAATGCTGGAAAATGACCCAACACATAATACACAAGTTGGACACATTTCAGAATAAATGTTTAAGAGTCCTGCAAATTTTTGCAAATACCATAACAAATGAGGAGCTTTGAAATGAACTGACTGATGCCTTGCAGACCATCATTAAGAGCGAGATGGAAGTGGTTTAACATGTATGTCGCACAGTAGGGCATTGACTAGGACAGCTCTCAGATGGACAGCGGATGGGAAGAGATGGCATGGACATCCAAAGGAAAGATGGAGAAGAACGGTGAAGTAGTGTGGCCTGACGTGGGAGATGGTTGGTAGAAAGGCAGAAGAATGGCAACAGTGGAAGTCTCTTGTGGAAGCCTTATGTGTCAATCGGGACACGAAGAGGATATAGATAGATGAAACTCTGGGTCTGTTCTGTATCCTAAATAGCCAGTTCAATAACAATTAGCACAAGAATGCCCATGTAAAATTTTACAATGCCCATTTAGTAAAAACTAATGAATACAATCACAATTAAATATTGCAGCCGAGAGCAGTTGGTCATGGTTTTTGCTTATTCCATTTCCCAAAAAATCACAGAAAAATGTGCATTATTTCAGCCTAATTCAACTATAATGCCAAGGACTATTTAACTTTTCTGATATCATGTTAAGGACTAGTTAACTTTACCGATATCATGTCAAGGACTAATTAACTTTTCTGATATCATGTCAAGGACTAGTTAACTTTACCGATATCATGTCAAGGACTAGTTAACTTTTCTGATATCATGTCAAGGACTAATTCACTTTTCTGATATCATGTCAAGGACTAGTTAAATTTTCTGATATCACATCAGATATATGAAAACAGCTCAGATCAAATAGCATACAATCAAATATGAAAAATATCAGAATATAAAGCTGTGATACAGAGAATACAAAAATAAGAGAAAATATTGATGAGAATAGATACGATAAAAATATTACAATCTAAATGATGGTAACTTCCAAAAATGTAACTTCTTCGATTCTAAGATGCACACATCCTCCCCTAATATAAATATAACTAATTATACAATGTGTCTTAAAATCATTGTTTCCTTACAGTCAGAAATTGTTGTCTTAATATTCCAATTCTTTGCATGCAGTATCACATGTTTGTTTAAGTAGAATCACATATTCTAGTTTGACAGCTAAATTATTTTGTAATTTAAGTGGAGAATAAAGTTGTTTGGGTGATTGATTTTACATGCTGTTTTCCAAATTAAAGTTTTATTATTTTTTGATTATCATGGAAGTATGAACAGTTTAGAAGATAATCCCAGAACAAATAGTGCAGCATTCATTAAAAAAATGTTACATACCTAATGATCAGGCTCAGAAGTGGATCTACTGATCTAATATGTGATAATGAATGTCAGCTCAGACAAATGTGAAGTAGACTGTTATTAATTCTGATATCGACTGCTCACAAGATTAAAAAGTAACTGATAGAAATCAAAGGGAATGGTTGTACATGTGAGATGTAGGGTTAGCTAGATTTTACTGCAATTTTAAAACACCTAAAACATTTACATGTTTTAAAAAATGTACAAAATAAAATGGATACTAATAGATAATAGACACAAGTATCACTGGGAAATTGTATATTACATTCTAATTTTGACGTCATGATAAAGTTCTAAAGTTATAGCAACATTTTCAACATAAAACATATAAACACAAACCATAGTGTAACAAGAACACTGAGAAATAATATTCAAGTAATTTCTACTCAACTATAGCTAGAACTATTCAAGTTATATGCCTAATATGCAACTATTATAAAATCACATGAAGACCAACAACAATTAATAATTAGAAAACTCCAGTAAGATAAGATATGCACAAGATAAGTCATCTTGTAGAACAAATACTTATATTCAAGAAAATCAAATGGAGAGTTTGCCCGAGTGGTTACCGGGGTCCAAATTTGGGGTGTAAAGAATAGAACCACTGTTACCTGCCACACATGTCGTAAGAGGCGACTAAGGAGGTTTGACTGAAATGCATATGTCCTAAACGTCTATGCATTTAGGGGTCTACCATACCAATGTGCAACGTATACACGTTCTTGGCAAAGATCAAACATATCACAAAGAGTGATTAAAATTGGTCGTAAAGAACAAACACAAAGAAGAAGAAGAAATGGAGAGTTATACTTTGTTTTCCACAAAGGATGGGGATATATGGTTTCCATAAACTCAAATGCTTTTCATAATGCACTTTTTATCAAGATTGATAGTATCTTATCTTGTTGTTTTGGCTGCAACCTCAAGAGTTTTAGAACACGGATGCTGGAACAAAACTGTGATATATAAGTTCCTTGTCAAGTTTTTTACATTATACAAATTACTAAGTGTGTAGGTTTCTAAGAGTCAAATTAATTCATACCAATCAGTATGACAATTCTTCAGTTTCAAATAAAAAATCATTTATTCTTTGAGACACTAGAAGCAAGTTCTCATCAAGAAAAATTATCAGCTAGAAATACTATGCAATTAAACAAACTAATTAATACTACACTATTATATGAGACTTCCAAGGGAGGAACAAATGCCAATTGCTGAATTCAAACCCTTATTCCTTCTTGGCATTACCCTCTAACCATGAAGGAGATAATGATGCTGAGAAATAATAAAGGATCTGAGTTCAACTTTCATGTTTGGTATTTGTGTCACCCTAGAACCTCATATGCCTGTGTAGTTTATTTAATTTGACTGCTTTACATTCATCTTAACTGACCATAGTGAATCCCCTTAGCTTCCTAAAACATGTTATTTACCTGCTAGATCTACATGTTATTAAAATAATAATTTTCTCTTGATCGTTTCATGATTTTACTTTCACACCTGCACTTTAATATGAAAAGGAATACATCAGAATGTAAATTCCTTAAAAATGCAGTGACTAGCATCACTTTGTAAGAATTGCAAAACTTGCAACTCAAGATCTATTTATAGAAGATATAAATAAGTAAATACTTCATGTTTTCCACTCCAGGCAATGAAGAAACACACCTGCATCCCTAAGTGATAGACCCAAAGAGAGAGAGAGAGAGTTTGCTTATTCCCTCAATACAAAACTTCATAGCTCAACTCAAAACAGATGAAGAAAGGTGAGAATATCCAAGCTTAACCACTATCAACCACAGTACAATGTTCTGAAGCTTTTTTGGCCCAAATCACAAATTGGTTTATAGGTGGTTACTCTAAAACAAATATCAAATGTGCAAAAGGTGATACATTTAAAAATCAATACTGGCAGACAATTGGTTCAAAATGTGTTATTTCTTAATTTTGGTTTATGAAAAACCATCTATAAAAGTCTGGCTCACACTATAACTGAGTCTTGCATATTGATAATTAAAAAAATAAAGACACTTGTACAGCCCATTGCTTTAAAAATGGAAATACGTTTCTATACTTTATATCACCCGTGTGGTGCTGGGGTCCGGAAGGGAAGCAAAGAATAGTAACACTTTGATCTACAAGGCAAGGCATGACTGATCTAGGATCTAGGGTAGCTACCCTAGTAAATAAAAAGCATTGCAGAAATCGAATGTGCTGGCCTACTTGTAGGTGCATAACTAGCACAATGTACAATCATTCTTAGGCTCAGATCACATACAAATCACACAGAGTGGCTAACAAGTGGTAGATACAGAGCGTTCGAAGAAGACGCAGAGGAATACTTTATATGTTAACAAGACAGACATGGTTTTTTGTTGTTAAATATGCTCAGTTTTTCTACATTCTCTTGCTCAATTTTAAATATTTTTACCAAAAAAAACCCATATGACTGGATGGTGTATCTGATTTGTAGTATCTACTCTTGACTGACATGTCTCCATCATAGGTGTGTTATCAATGCTAATCAAGGGATAAGAAATTCTGAAAGAAATACAAATAAGTTCTATATTATTAAAATGCACAATAAAGTCTCTATCTGAAAGAAAACATCTATGAGCACAAAGAAACAAGTTAGCCAAAGCGCATTTGCTTTACAAATATTACACACAATATCTTGAATTGGTAACCTTCTTATTCTGCTGCTGTTCTTTCATATTCTTAAGATTTGTGTAACTAAAATGTATATTTTATTTCTGACTTCTTAACTAAGAATTGTCAAAATATTTGTTAAATTGCAAGTTATGCAATAATAAACACAAATTATTGTTATATCCTGAGCTGGAGTAGATCTAGTACCACAAGAAGTATGGAAGTCAAAACCCTAGGAACAAAATCTACAGGATGATCCAGCCTAGAAGACAATATTGGATGGGAGCATGACAAACTTAATGATGGCATTACACTTAGAAGAGAATGCACCAGTGTGTTGTCAGGGCACGCCCAAGGGAGCAAAGAATAGTAACACTGCTACCTACAAGGCATGTTGTAAAGGCGATCGAGTAGGGGCCTAGGACCTACCCTAGTAAATAAAAAGTGTAGCAGAAATCGGATGTGCTGGCCTACTTGTAGGTGTATAACTGACACAATGTACAATCGCTCTTAGGCTCAGATCACATACAAATCACAAAGAGGGTCGATATGGGCGTTCGAAAGAAGAAAAATGTAGGGATTGCAACCAAATTAAAGTATGCCTTGAAAAATTAAACAGCTCTTAGTAGATAATGCAGGGGATATTTTTGTTGGATGAATGGAAGAGTGTGTGCATCATGGTGATAAATTTGGCTAGAGTTTTGTAGCAATGTGCATATTAGCATTGTTGCTGAGAAGATAAAGCATCCGGGACAACTGCTTCCATTATAAAGATGAAGAGTGACGCCATTACTGCTACCCTTCAATGGCTACCTAAAACTTTGTTTACTTGGGACTTTGTTTATTTGGGCCTTTATTGTGTTCAACTGTTCATGCTTTAGAAGGTCTAACATAGCAGGATGCAGTATGAGTAGATGTTGTCTATCAAGTCTTTCAGTCTACAGGGACTTATGTGGATGTGTAGGTTTTAAACAGTAATGAGAAAGCAAACATACTTGCATCATCAACATCGATTGTCAGGAAACTTAAGACTATGTGGAGGGGAAAAACATCTGTTGGCTACTCAGAGACTGCCTGTTAAATAAGGTTAAGGCAATTGATATTGAATCTGAAACATTTATTTTTGGAGTTAGGAATCCCATGTTGTATAAGCAGGACTGGATGCATGAGGAGCAGAATGATGAGTGTGTATACCCAGAGAGCCATTGGCATGATTAGCATGCATACTATTTGATGTCTGCTGGAAGACACAGAGCACCTATGTAGCTGTTTGGATTGCTATGATACTGGTTCAGTAATTAATAGCCAGTAAGAAATTCGATATTTTTATCTGTTCCTCCATCCTTGTATCTCTTACTTTTGATATATATCTCTAGAGTCTGTGTCTTGTAGAGCTGCTTCTTATAGTTCAATCTGGTTTGTTATACTTATTCTCATCATCTTTGTAAAACTCAGTTAAATTTAATATAATATTGGGATATTGTTACACTTATTCTCATCATCTTTGTAAAACTCAGTTAAATTTAATATAATATTGGGATATTCAGTTCCTAAGCATGTTTGTCTTTAGCAGCATAAACAACTAGGATTGACCTGTGTGTTATTCTGTTATTTTAAAAAAATGAATTTTGTTTTCTTTGTTTAGTGTCTGTTTGCAGACTGTTTTAAACACTTGTGTCTAGTATTCATTTCATGACTGTTTGCCTAGTTCACTTCTTCTTCTTCTTCTTTGCGTTCGTTCTTTATGACCAATTTTAATCACTCTTTGTGATATATTTGATCTTTGCCAGGAATGTGTATACGTTGCACATTGGTTTGGTAGACCTAGTTCACTCCTCATCATTATCAAATAGCTTGTCCTGAGCAGAACTTTGCCACCCCAACAGTCCTCCGGAATTTCTTTCTCTCATAGGCCAGATGTCCTGCCTCTGCAGTCATCATGTTCAAACCATCAGTTACATCCTGAATCCATCTTCTCCATGGTCTTCCTCTTCTTCTATTTGCCAGTATGCCGCCTTCCATGATGGTCTTTTCCAGCCCTTCATGGCTTTTATATGTCCAAAATATCTCAATTTTCTCTTTCTTATTTGTAGCATCAGCCAGTTTTCTTTGATTTTGAGTTCTTTCTGGTTAGATCTATTTGTTCTCTTCTCTGTCCAAGATATACAGAGGAATCTTCTGTAACACTTATATTCGAAAGCAGATATATATTTTTCCACTGCTTTATTAAATGTCCACGCTTCACACCCATACGTTGCCACTGGGAATATGCATGCAATAGTATTCTGATCTTTGTTTTTTTTATCATTTCCGCTCCATACTGTTTTTAGTTGTTTACCTAGTTCACTACAAGTTCTCAACGAGCAAGATCTGCAATCAGCGAAGACTGTTTGAGCTTATGGTTTCTATCTACACTGTAATTTGAATATAAAATCATGTAAAATATCTACATTGAGTCGAATTTATTGAATTCTTTGGCTCCTCCAAACTCTTTGTATTGGTTACTATTGTATTTCATGACTACCTTAGCTTTGTTTAAATCTTGCTGGTAACCCTTTGAACCCTGGACACCTGTATTCTAAAAAATCGATTGCCCTGAGCTCCTGAGCAAAAACATGACATAATTGATATAAAAAAAACAAAGAAAAAATATAAGTAAATGTACATCAACTGCCTACCTCATGTCCAATCTGAACTCCATTGATAAATCTATCAATATATTCAATACTAGTTTCCTCATCTAAGTCAACAAGCGGCATGGCTATGAGGTTTTCTGCTGAAAATATGAACACACAAATAATGTAAGAAATACAAATCTGTTTAAGGAAATATACAATGATATTATGTGAAAAGTGTAATGGCGAAATATGTAAAAACAAAGTACTGTATTTTTACAAAAACAATACACAGCAAGGGTTTTACCATAAGAGTGTGCAGAATCATATTACAATCTTTATGATGAGACACTAAAAACAAAACATGTGATCTCAGTTTGGTCATACCAAGGAAATAAAATAGAAAGACAAATAAGGTTAGTTTCAAACAGTTGATTTATCAGTAATCAACTATGGTCATACTTATAATATCCAAGTCACACAGTAACTCGCACTTCTTTGCAGAATAGCATTTTGATCACAGACCACCTGAATGACACTCCATCTCTAGTCAGTTCTCCTGCCTTCTCTATCATCATGTTCAATGTCCTGCTGCCATTGTGGTCTTGGTCTTTTCCTGTCTCATCTTCCAGAAACCATACCCTCCATTATTGTTCTTTTTAAACCAATGTGATGTTTAATGTGACCAGAATATTTCAGTTTCCAAGACTTTATATTTTTTATAAGTCAATGTTCACGTTTTGTAGCATGTCTATATTTTTATCTTCCTTGTTCAAAGATTTTAATTGTTCTACAAGATTTGATTGCCCGCCTGCCCAGTGTGTTTGTAGAGTGTAGGACGATGGGTGACAAGCCCCCTGTGAGTGCAGTTCAATTCCACAGGCTGGCAGAAAGGCCACAGGTTCTTCAGATTTACAGTGTTCGTGGCCCCAAGCCGAAAGCTCAAGTGCTTCTGGATCGGAAAAAACCTAAAAACACCAAGATTTGATCTAATTTACTGGCTCACGACCTCATTCAAGGTCCCCGGAGGAGCACATGACAACTAAATTCACAATACATGAATTAGAAAAAGCATTACGCTCTCTAAAGAAAAGAAAATCACCAGGCAATGATGGGATAACTAACGAAATGATAATAGAAATGGGACGACAAGCAAAAAAGAAGCTACTAGAAATATTTAACTGTAGCTGGAAAAGTGGCGTTATACCCAAAGAATGGAAGGAAGCTATACTGATACCGATAAAAAGATGGGAAGGATCCCACAGACCCTAGCAGTTATAGACCAATTAGCCTACTGAGCTGCGTAGGAAAATTGCTAGAGCGCATGATCAACACCAGACTAATGTGGCATTTGGAAGAAAAGGGCTTGCTACTCCCCCCAACAAGCAGGCTTTCGAAAACACAGATCTACAGAAGATCAAGTGATATACATCGCCCAGGAGATAGAGGATGCTTTTCAAGAGGGAAAACAAACGCTAGCAGTATGGGTAGATCTGGAGAAGGCTTTTGATAAAGTGTGGAAGGCTGGCCTAAAAGTGAAGTTGTGCAGAAACCTAGTAGCAGGACGAATGTACAAATGGATATCACAGTATCTAGAAAAAGAACTGCTAAAGTGCAAGTGCAAGAGTTCACCAGCAGGAAAACAACACTAGAACAAGGAGTTCCTCAGGGTGGAGTACTGTCGTCAACACTGTTCCTCATATACATCAATGACATAACCGAGAACATACCCAGAAGGATCCACCACGCCCTGTATGCGGATGACCTGGCCCTGTGGACATCAGAGGAGCGCATTACCGCTGCAACAAGCAGAATACAACAGGCCCTCACATCCCTAGACCAATGGTCCAATACATGGCTGATCAAAGCCAATGAAAAGAAAACGACATATACGATTTTCTTCCTATCAACAAAGCCCCAAAGTCCAAAGCTCCTACTAAATAACCATATATTGCTCCCAGAGAAAAACCTCACATACCTTGGAATCACCTTCGACCAGCGCATGACATGGCATGCTCAGATTGAAAAAACAAAACCCGAGCAAAATCCAGGATGGCAATCATGAAAAAACTAGCTGGCACAACCTGGGGGGGGCAGATAACAATGTTTTAAAGAAGCTTTATATTGGATATGTTCGCCCGACACTGGACTATGGAATCTCTGCATGGGCAACTGTAGCCCAATCCAACTTCAATAAAATCAACCGTGTTCAGAACCAAGCTATGAGAATTATTACAGGGGAATGAGATCTACTCCAATACAGGAAATGGAGAAGACCACCGGCCTACAACCAATGGAGGATATAAGAGACAGCAGAGCACAAAAACAAGCAGAAAAGTTCAAGAGACTAGAAGATCACCCAATGTACCACAGAATGAATGGGCTAGGAAGGGCAGACTAAAACAACCAACTTTTGCAGCGACAACCAAGATGATGATGAGCAAACAACCATCATGTGCTGAAGTTACCCCCAAACCACTAAAATACACCAACACAAGACAGATATGGAAAGATACAAAATTCCCAGAGCTGAATGAGAACATCACAGGGATAGTAGGAAAAACCAACAAACAAGTGAAGAAAGAAAACTCCTGGCCACCGAGTACCTAAAGGAACACTTTCCTAACAGCAGGTGGACCCATGTATACACAGATGGGTCTGCAGCAAATGCAACTGAAAATGGAGGAGGAGGAGTCCTCATAGTGCTCAGTGACATGAAACTCAGGAAGCTAAAATTAGCGACAGGAAGGTTCTCCAGCAATTACAGAGCAGAGGCCCTAAAAGCGGCAGCAGAAGCCATAGTGTCAGAGGAACATGTAAATGAAAACCTGGTATTTCTTACTGATGCCCTGTCAGTAATTACTGCTCTAAAAATGAAGACGATAACAACTTGAAGGAACTGCAAGCATCACTACACCAAGTATGCAACATCTTCTCTAGAGTGGTAATACAGTGGATACCATCTCACTGCGGAATACCTGGAAATGAGACTGCAGACATATTGGCAAAAGCAGGAAGCAGGCTACCACAGACAGACACTAGTATGACATATGAGGAAGCAAAAGTACGGATAAAATGGCCTACAAGAACAAATGGCTGAGAGATCACCTAGGGCATGAAAAGGACGATGCTTACCACCAACTAAGTAGAGAGGAACAGGTTGTCATTTTCGTCTACGAACAGGGCACAATAGACTGAGGTACCATCTGTTTAACAAGTATAAAATAGGCCCATCTGACATATGTACATGTGGCACCAGCAAGATGACAGAGACACACATACTGCAAGAATGTCCAACGTACATGGAACAGAGAAAAACACATGGCCAATCCCCATATCAGTCCAAGACAAGCTATACGGAGATGTACATGGACTCCGGTTGACTACTAACTACTTTAAAAGTATACAAATCGATGTCTGAAAACGTTGGAAGAAGAAGAAGAAGAAGATCTAATTTAATGTTTTAAGAGGTGTATAAGACCAATATGAAATAAGAGGTGCACAAGACACATAGATTATGGAGTGCACAATTAAATAGGAACTAGAGGGTGCACAAGTCAAACATGGACTTGAGAGGCACAAGATAATTATGAACTAAAGGGTGCACAAGAGAAATATTAGCTAGGAGTGCACAAGACATATGAATGACAACACAGATATGCACCTGAAATTGTAGAGGTATCTAAAGAAAGTTAACTTAAGAGTCAAAGAGTTATTTTGACTGACTGTTGTTTGAGAATACATCCCCTTGTAGAAGAATACATGAGTGTCTATGTTTTGTTTTCCTGTTTTCACTGTGCTTCTTCTTCTTTTTTTGTCGTCACACTGTTACCGGGTTGTTGCCAGTGCTATGGTTTTCAGTATCTTGTGCTGCTCTCTCTTGTCAGTTTTTGTGATAGATATTTTTGCTTTTTTCACTGGATGTCATCTAACCATTTTTTCATGGTCTTCCTCTCGCCTTCTTTCCTGATGTTTTGTTGGAAAACTCTGATACAGTTTGATTGGTTGATTGATAGGACCATCATCATTGCACTTCAGTGAGTAACTATGTGTGCTCTGATTTCATTCTTACACAGGAAGATCTCAGCTGTAATGCATGAACTTCGTAGCACCAATGAGGGTTCTCAATGTAATTTTGAAAATGGTGAAGATATTTTTGTTGAATTTTATTTGTAATCTTTCTAAATTTACACTAAGAAAGATCTGCGAACAAACAATTGAATACAATCAAAGTGAACAACTTATATTTATAGACCAAAAGGTATTCGATTGAGTAAACAGGTGCAAACTATGGAAGATCCTTGAAGAATATGGAATCCAGGACAACTATTAGGTAATATCATGGCCTTATATCAAGATAGCCAGAGTACAGTAAGAACAACAGAAGGATGACCGACTGGTTCTCCATTACATCAGGTGTTAGACAAGGTTGTGTCCTCTCACCACTACTCTTATTGCATATATGGATAAAATAACTCAAGAGTCAAATTCAGATAACGATGAAATAAATTAACTGCTTTTTGCAGATGATCAGTGTCTGATACATCAAAATGAACAAGAGCTACAACATCATATTGACACTTTGAACAAAAATTGTATAAATCATGACATGAAAATCAACAACACTAAAACAGAAATAATGAATATGGGAAGAAACATAATAATCTAGACATCCATGCAATGGCACTAAAATAAACCAAGTGAAAGAATTCAAATACTTAGGAAGCATATTCACAGAATACTTACGAAGCATATTCAAAGATATAGAAAGCAAGTTGAATGCATTTGAAAATAGATGATCTGTAAAAATAATGAATATAAAATGGAATGAATTCAGAGAAGTGATGAAATCAGAGATATGTCTGGTCAACCACTAGTGACAACTGTTATAAGAAAGAGAAGATGGAGATATGTCGGGCACACCTTGAGGAGAAATGATCAACGAATAACAAAGCAGGCATTGAAGTTGGATGCAAAGGGTTCAAGAAAGAGAGGTTGACCTAAGGAGACCCTGAAACGAACTCTGCTGAGAGAGGCAGGAAATATCAGTCTCAGTTCCATGGAGGAGATTGAGTGAGTTGCCAGGATAGAGCGGTATGAAAAATTACATGCAGGCCCTATGTAACGTATAACGTAATGAGAGAATTATTATTATTATTATATTCATAGAAGACAGAAGACTAGATAGAGATAGAGGCTAGAGGCAAAAGCAAATGCTGTAACTACCAGTAACCCCATTGTTAAGGCACCCAAAAATTTCACAGGCAGCTAAGCAACAGATGAACAACAGCATTTTTATACCTACTTTGTGTTACCAGAGCCAAACATGGACAATGAGCAAAGCACAGTCACAAAAATAACTACATGTGAAATGCGTTGCCTGTGAAAAGTTACCAACAACACAAGAAAAGACAGAATCACAACATCAGCATAAGAAAGAAAGTTGGCACAGAACCTTGCTTGAATTACATTGAGAAACAAAGAATGAGTGATTTGCCATTAATAAGAATGCATCCAAACTCTACAGTATACAGAGTCTTCTACAACAGAACATCGGGAAAGAAGGCAAGAGGAAGACCACAAAAAGATGGTTAGATGGCATAGCAGAATCCTGTGAAAGAGCAAAATAACAATCACAAAGCCAACAGAACAGCACAAGACAAAACAGAAAACCACAACACTGGGCAACAACCCGGTAGCAGTGTGACGACACTGGGCAACAACTAGGTAGCAGTGTGATGACAAAAGAAGAAGAAAGAAGAAGAAGAATCTCTTCTAATTAATTTTGCCAGGGCAGTGGCTAGATACCCTGGTCTTCTCAATTTTGTCTGCTCTTCTCGATTTTGAACTGTCAAGTGTTCTTTGACGTGCTCAAATTGAACACGGGACCTACGTTTTATTTTCCAATAGGACTAAGAACTCTATCTCACCTACACTGAGATCAGGGATCTCTGGAAAATATCCAGATGGTTCCACAAGGGAGCGAACTTGGTACCTTTGGCCTGAGAGATGAGCACCTAACCTCTACACCACAGAGACCTCCTATTTGTTTACAAACTTCATACTTTCTTTCTTATGCTGATGTTCTGTTGTAGAAGACACTGTATAAGTAAAGTTTGGCTGCATTCTTATTAAGTGGCCAAACTTCATGCTTTGTTTCTCAATGTAATTCAAGCAAGGTTCTGTCCCAACTTTCTTTTTTATGCTGATGTTCTGTTGTAGAAGACACTGTATACAGTAAAGTTTGGTTGCATTCTTATTAAGTGGCCAAACTTCATTCTTTGTTTCTCAATGTAATTCAAGCAAGGTTCTGTCCCAACTTTCTTTCTTATGCTGATGTTCTGTTGTAGAAGACACTGTATACAGTAAAGTTTGGTTGCATTCTTATTAAGTGGCCAAACTTCATTCTTTGTTTCTCAATGTAATTCGCAAGTTCTGTCCCAACTTTCTTTCTTATGCTGATGTTCTGTTGTAGAAGACACTGTATACAGTAAAGTTTGGTTGCATTCTTATTAAGTGGCCAAACTTCATTCTTTGTTTCTCAATGTAATTCAAGCAAGGTTCTGTCCCAACTTTCTTTCTTATGCTGATGTTCTGTTGTAGAAGACACTGTATACAGTAAAGTTTGGTTGCATTCTTATTAAGTGGCCAAACTTCATGCTTTGTTTCTCAATGTAATTCAAGCAAGGTTCTGTCCCAACTTTTTTCTTATGCTGATGTTCTGTTGTAGAAGACACTGTATACAGTAAAGTTTGGTTGCATTCTTATTAAGTGGCCAAACCACTTCATTCTTTGTTTTCAATGTAATTCAAGCAAGGTTCTGTCCCAACTTTCTTTCTTATGCTGATGTTCTGTTGTAGAAGACACTGTATACAGTAAAGTTTGGATGCATTCTTATTAAGTGGCCAAACTTCATGCTTTGTTTCTCAATGTAATTCAAGCAAGGTTCTGTCCCAACTTTCTTTCTTATGCTGATGTTCTGTTGTAGAAGACACTGTATACAGTAAAGTTTGGTTGCATTCTTATTAAGTGGCCAAACTTCATGCTTTGTTTCTCAATGTAATTCAAGCAAGGTTCTGTCCCAACTTTCTTTCTTATGCTGATGTTCTGTTGTAGAAGACACTGTATACAGTAAAGTTTGGTTGCATTCTTATTAAGTGGCCAAACCACTTCATTCTTTGTTCTCAATGTAATTCAAGCAAGGTTCTGTCCCAACTTTCTTTCTTATGCTGATGTTCTGTTGTAGAAGACACTGTATACAGTAAAGTTTGGATGCATTCTTATTAAGTGGCCAAACTTCATGCTTTGTTTCTCAATGTAATTCAAGCAAGGTTCTGTCCCAACTTTCTTTCTTATGCTGATGTTCTGTTGTAGAAGACACTGTATACAGTAAAGTTTGGATGCATTCTTATTAAGTGGCCAAACTTCATGCTTTGTTTCTCAATGTAATTCAAGCAAAGTTCTGTCCCAACTGTCTTTCTTATGCTGATGTTCTGTTGTAGAAGACACTGTATACAGTAAAGTTTGGTTGCATTCTTATTAAGTGGCCAAACTTCATTCTTTGTTTCTCAATGTAATTCAAGCAAGGTTCTGTCCCAACTTTCTTTTTTATGCTGATGTTCTCTTGTAGAAGACACTGTATACAGTAAAGTTTGGATGCATTCTTATTAAGTGGCCAAACTTCATGCTTTGTTTCTCAATGTAATTCAAACAAAGTTCTGTCCCAACTTTCTTTCTTATGCTGATGTTCTGTTGTAGAAGACACTGTATACAGTAAAGTTTGGTTGCATTCTTATTAAGTGGCCAAACTTCATTCTTTGTTTCTCAATGTAATTCAAGCAAGGTTCTGTCCCAACTTTCTTTCTTATGCTGATGTTCTGTTGTAGAAGACACTGTATACAGTAAAGTTTGGATGCATTCTTATTAAGTGGCCAAACTTCATGCTTTGTTTCTCAATGTAATTCAAGCAAGGTTCTGTCCCAACTTTCTTTCTTATGCTGATGTTCTGTTGTAGAAGACACTGTATACAGTAAAGTTTGGTTGCATTCTTATTAAGTGGCCAAACTTCATGCTTTCTTTCTCAATGTAATTCAAGCAAAGTTCTGTCCCAACTTTCTTTCTTATGCTGATGTTCTGTTGTAGAAGACACTGTATACAGTAAAGTTTGGATGCATTCTTATTAAGTGGCCAAACTTCATGCTTTGTTTCTCAATGTAATTCAAGCAAAGTTCTGTCCCAACTGTCTTTCTTATGCTGATGTTCTGTTGTAGAAGACACTGTATACAGTAAAGTTTGGTTGCATTCTTATTAAGTGGCCAAACTTCATTCTTTGTTTCTCAATGTAATTCAAGCAAGGTTCTGTCCCAACTTTCTTTTTTATGCTGATGTTCTCTTGTAGAAGACACTGTATACAGTAAAGTTTGGATGCATTCTTATTAAGTGGCCAAACTTCATGCTTTGTTTCTCAATGTAATTCAAACAAAGTTCTGTCCCAACTTTCTTTCTTATGCTGATGTTCTGTTGTAGAAGACACTGTATACAGTAAAGTTTGGTTGCATTCTTATTAAGTGGCCAAACTTCATTCTTTGTTTCTCAATGTAATTCAAGCAAGGTTCTGTCCCAACTTTTTTCTTATGCTGATGTTCTGTTGTAGAAGACACTGTATACAGTAAAGTTTGGATGCATTCTTATTAAGTGGCCAAACTTCATGCTTTGTTTCTCAATGTAATTCAAGCAAAGTTCTGTCCCAACTGTCTTTCTTATGCTGATGTTCTGTTGTAGAAGACACTGTATACAGTAAAGTTTGGATGCATTCTTATTAAGTGGCCAAACTTCATGCTTTGTTTCTTATGCTGATGTTCTGTTGTAGAAGACACTGTATACAGTAAAGTTTGGATGCATTCTTATTAAGTGGCCAAACTTCATGCTTTTTTTATGCTGATGTTCTGTTGTAGAAGACACTGTATACAGTAAAGTTTGGATGCATTCTTATTAAGTGGCCAAACTTCATGCTTTGTTTCTCAATGTAATTCAAGCAAAGTTCTGTCCCAACTTTCTTATGCTGATGTTCTGTTGTAGAAGACACTGTATACAGTAAAGTTTGGTTGCATTCTTATTAAGTGGCCAAACTTCATTCTTTGTTTCTCAATGTAATTCAAGCAAGGTTCTGTCCCAACTTTCTTTTTTATGCTGATGTTCTCTTGTAGAAGACACTGTATACAGTAAAGTTTGGATGCATTCTTATTAAGTGGCCAAACTTCATGCTTTGTTTCTCAATGTAATTCAAACAAAGTTCTGTCCCAACTTTCTTTCTTATGCTGATGTTCTGTTGTAGAAGACACTGTATACAGTAAAGTTTGGTTGCATTCTTATTAAGTGGCCAAACTTCATTCTTTGTTTCTCAATGTAATTCAAGCAAGGTTCTGTCCCAACTTTCTTTCTTATGCTGATGTTCTGTTGTAGAAGACACTGTATACAGTAAAGTTTGGATGCATTCTTATTAAGTGGCCAAACTTCATGCTTTGTTTCTCAATGTAATTCAAGCAAGGTTCTGTCCCAACTTTCTTTCTTATGCTGATGTTCTGTTGTAGAAGACACTGTATACAGTAAAGTTTGGATGCATTCTTATTAAGTGGCCAAACTTCATGCTTTGTTTCTCAATGTAATTCAAGCAAAGTTCTGTCCCAACTGTCTTTCTTATGCTGATGTTCTGTTGTAGAAGACACTGTATACAGTAAAGTTTGGTTGCATTCTTATTAAGTGGCCAAACTTCATTCTTTGTTTCTCAATGTAATTCAAGCAAGGTTCTGTCCCAACTTTCTTTTTTATGCTGATGTTCTCTTGTAGAAGACACTGTATACAGTAAAGTTTGGATGCATTCTTATTAAGTGGCCAAACTTCATGCTTTGTTTCTCAATGTAATTCAAACAAAGTTCTGTCCCAACTTTCTTTCTTATGCTGATGTTCTGTTGTAGAAGACACTGTATACAGTAAAGTTTGGTTGCATTCTTATTAAGTGGCCAAACTTCATGCTTTGTTTCTCAATGTAATTCAAGCAAGGTTCTGTCCCAACTTTCTTTCTTATGCTGATGTTCTGTTGTAGAAGACACTGTATACAGTAAAGTTTGGATGCATTCTTATTAAGTGGCCAAACTTCATTCTTTGTTTCTCAATGTAATTCAAGCAAGGTTCTGTCCCAACTTTCTTTCTTATGCTGATGTTCTGTTGTAGAAGACACTGTATACAGTAAAGTTTGGTTGCATTCTTATTAAGTGGCCAAACTTCATGCTTTGTTTCTCAATGTAATTCAAGCAAGGTTCTGTCCCAACTTCCTCTCTTATGCTGATGATGTCTTTTCTGGTGTTGTTGGTAACTTTCTTTAGGCATTGCATTTCATATGTAGTTATTTTTTTGCGACTATGCTTTGCTCATTGTTCATGTTTGACTGGTAACACAGAGTAGGCATGAAAATGCTATTGATCATCTGTTGTTTAGCTGTCAGTGAGATGTTTGGGTGTCTTAGCAATGGGCTAGTGGTAGGTTAGCAGCATTTGCACTCTAGCCTCTATATCTCTATCTAGTCTTCCGTGAATATGCTTCCTAAGTATTTGAATTCTTGCACTTAGTTGATTGTAGTGCCATTGACATGGATGTTCATCCTATATTCATTATTTTGGTTTTAGTGGTATTGCTTTTCATGTCATGATTTATACAATTTTGGTTCAAGGTGTCAATATGTTGTTTGGGTCTTGTTCTTTCTGATGTATCAGACACTGAACATCTGTGATAAGCAGTTCATTTATTTTATCCTTATCTGAATTTGACTGTTGAGTTATTTTATCCATATAGATATTCACTGTGCTTATGTTGTTCATATATGTGAAAACGTATAGTGGTGAGATAAACGAGATCTTCACTGTGTTTATGAATGTGTGTTAGTGTGCTAAAAGATTGTCTACACCTGATTTTGGCTTACTTTTGTCTTGATGAAAACTTCCAGCATCTATCCCATTAGCCCAGCCTTCACCAGTCAATTCACCCTAAGACATTTAAGAATATTAACAGGTTACTGTGAACTGGATGTTGCAGAAAAGTGATTGTGTGAACTGGATGTTGCAGAAAATTGATTGTGTGAACTGGATGTTGCAGAAAAGTGATTGTGTGAACTGGATGTTGCAGAAAATTGATTGTGTGAACTGGATGTTGCAGAAAATTGATTGTGTGAACTGGATGTTGCTGAAAAATAGTTATACGATGAACTGAATGATGTAGAGGTTAGAATTGTTACTATGGATTGGATGTTACTTATATCAACTGTCAAGATATTTAATTTTTCAAAATTCCTTCCAGATAAATTACAAATGATCAGATACTTGAGTTTACAAACTTTCTTTCATGAAAACAAAAAACTTGTATGTATTTTTTCAAGAACATGATAAATGTTGTGCATGCTGCTAGTTCCTACAATTACCTGGTTGTAGTGATAGGATTATTATCATTGCAGCTCTATCATTGTAGTTCAGTAAATACAATGTGTGCTTCTGATCTCTTTCTTACACAGGAAGATCTCAGAGGCAGTGCACAAACTTTGTAGCATAGACATCATGTCATTTTAAGGATGTTGAATTTTTATAAATTTAATTTTTATGAATTTTGCGCAGACAGTGGCTTTTCAGTCTACTCTTTTCGATTTCTAACTGCAAGGGTTATTTTATGTGCTTAACTTGAACACATGACTTACATTTTATAGTCCATATCCAAAAGAACTATGAACTTACCTCACCTATATTGAAATCATGGATCACTCATGGTATAATAGCAACATTGGTTTTAGTTATTTTCATGTTGATTTTAAATGCAGCACATGCTGGTACATAAACCTTACACTAGCTAGCCATTTTTAATACTTTAAGTGAATTGGTGAAACTGTGCAAAGAAGAAAATTACAATTTTTGCTCACGAACAGCTAACAAACAAGATATATTTATCATTTAGGTTGTACGTATATTGTCTATGGGCAGTACTTAAGCCAAAATTGTAAGGTTGTATAATGGTAGCACCCATTGAAAAAAATATTGTTTAAAAAAACTTTCACATAACATATGATCAAGGATATATAAAATATGTAAAAATTGCATGAAGAATAATAAGTTTTTCTTGACAAAGAGCAAAAACTGAAGTAATTTTTTCAACACTGCTTTGTCGACTTGACAGGAGAAGTACAATGGCTACCTTTTGTAAAGTTTTTGTACTGGCATGCCCAACCTAACAAATTACAATTTTAAAAATCATTAAGCAGTCCTTAATCAATGTAACTGCTATCCAGTGCACTGAAAATAGTCTGATCACTCAACGTGAGAAAAAGTTAAGTTTTTTTAAAGCCAGAGGTGTACACCATAACTCCACGCCACAGACATACCAACAAAATAAATTAGCAATGAGAAAATAAAAAAAGTTTAAAACTTACAGCTGTATTAACATCCAAACTGATATAAGCATCTGAAAATAATAATGAAAGGTTCATGTTAATGTTGTAACTTTGTAAATGCATGATGTTTTAGTTGTAGAGCCGATGTTTTGATCTGTATATGTGACAATGTCTGTGTTTCCAGAATCCTTAGCTTGAGAATCAAAGATCAGTACCATGTACCCTATAAAGCATGCTATAAAAGATAACTAACGAGGATTGTCTTCTTCGAACGCCCCTCACCACTTGTCAACCACTCTGTGTGATTTTATGTGATCTGAGCATAAGAGTGATTGTACATTGTGCCAGTTATGTGCCCACAAGTAGGCCAGCACATCTGATTTCTGCGCTATTTTTTATTTACTAGAGTAGCATCCATAGGGCCTACATCAGTCGCTCCTTACGCATGCATTGTAGGTTGCAGTGGTACTATTCTTTGCTTCCTTGCGGGCCCCGACACCACAAGGGCGTAATGAGGATTGTAAATGGGGCAAGCAATTTTATGGTATTGTCTTTTATTTAGAAAGGATTGACTGTCAATCTTTACTTCCAACAAACAGTAGTTAAATGCTTCATATTGTTGGCTCCCTAGTCTATGCAGCTGAAATTTGGTACCCAGCATGCCAAGCTGGTGCAAATAAGAAATTGCCATCAGAGCTACAGTAGAAGTGTTCTGCTTCTGGCACTTTCAGCAAACTGAAAGGAGCTGGGCACCTCTTGGAAAGCTATGAGTTCAGTTACAATTGTTGTTACAAACTTTAAGGTTTTTTCTGCCTGACCTGAGACTGACAAAGTAATCAGAGGCCATTATGCTTAGTAGAAATTTGTAGGGCAGAAATAAACTGTCTTCCACGCACTTGGTTTGTAGTCTTCATATGGAGTGTGTACATGTCTGTTTGTGGTTTATTTAAGCTTTCATGATTCTTCTTCTCCACTAAGTTTTATTTGGTCTGCCTATCTTTTATCATTCCCTATAGGTTCACAGTGATGAGGTTTCTTATGAGAAGAGACAATGCCAATCTAATTCCAGCAGCTGTTTCTTATTGTGGTGTGTCTGTTGAGATGTTTGAATTGAAATAAGAAATTCTTTGTTAAATATTTGATGAATCTTCCTGAAGATGGATGTGTGAAAATAAGAAAAGCACAAGGAGTTTTCTTACAAGAACCCCAGAGGAAGCAACGGAAGTAACGAATATGATCAACAAATAAACAAATACAGGTATTAAGAGCTTCCGAAAAAACAAATAGACAAACACAGGACTCGAACCACTTACCCTAGTCCTTACGACACCAATCGCCTAGCCTAGCAATACGAGCGTCCTTACGTACACAAACAATGAGCCATTCTAAAAAAATGACTCACGGGGGAGTGTCTTTCTCAGATGCTTGTTATTACCAGACACAGAAACAATCAGGTAGGGTTCGTTAATAGTGTTTGCACAGGCACATGCTATAAGCTTGTTGTGCCTGTATATATTAGAGACGAGACAATATCATACATACACACATGTATACACATATAACAAACATGTATACATCATTCAAAGTAGCTTCAAATTAATTCTAAGATGAGCACAAGGAGTTTTCTTACAAGAACCCCAGAGGAAGCAACGGAAGTAACGAATATGATCAACAAATAAACAAATACAGGTATTAAGAGCTTCGAAAAACAAATAGACAAACACAGGACTCAACCACTTACCTAGTCCTTACGACACCAATCACCTAGCCTAGCAATACGAGTGTCCTTACGTACACAACCAATGAGCCATTCTAAAAAAATGACTCACGGGGAGTGTCTTTCTCAGACGCTTGTTATTACCAGACACAGAAACAATCAGGTAGGGTTCGTTAATAGTGTTTGCACAGGCACATGCTATAAGCTTGTTGTGCCTGTATATATTAGAGACGAGACAATATCATACATACACACATGTAAATAAGAAATAGCTTTACTTACCAGAGTCATTATTGAGAAAATTTCCATTGTCAAGCTCAGAAAATGTGAAGGTTGTCTGTATCGGTTGTTCTTGCTGCTGATTCTAGAGATGAACATATTGAGTTATATATATTTTGTTATCATAATAGTGGAAATAATATTTTGTGAAACGGTACCCAATACATTAAATGGATACATGTCCTTGTGCTGCCAGGTCCCACAAGTGGAGCAAAGAATAGTAACAGTGTGACCTAGTAGGCATGTCGTTAAGATGCAACTGAGGTAGGAGCCTAGAGAAGCTACCCTAAAAACTAAAAGCGTAGCAGAAATCGGATGTGCTGGCCTACTTGTAGGCGCATAACTGGCACAATGTACAATCGCTCTTATGCTCAGATCCCATGCAAATCACAAAGAGTAGTTAACAAGTGATCGGTGATCGATATGGAGCGTTTGAAGAAGAAGAAATGGATACACAATGGAGATGGATAAGAAAGAGTACAAAGAAAAGAAAAATTACAAGCGTAGCCATGTAACAAAGTTATAAATAATTGTACAAAATTGTATTTTTATGGTAAACATTTTGTGATGTGTAGGGATCCACATTATTCTTGTATGGATCCCAGGATTAGAACACTATCTAAAACCTTCAAGCACCTTTATGTAGCACATTCTGGAAACCAGAAACTGGGAGTTAGTTATTGCCTTGCCAATGCACAGGGATAGAGTATCTACATCAGAGCTACCAAATTCTATGATTTTCCTGAAAACCCAGCATTGGACACCAAGTTGGGGGAATAACTTTATCTTTGGGCCTAATCTCAGATTCCATCTTGCAGACTGTGCACAGGAGGACCACACATTGGATTTAGTTTAGTCAACAGATCATCATCACTGCACATCAAACCAATTTGTCCATTGCTTCAATCTCTTCCTCAGTAATCCCTAAACGTGTGGCAACTAACAACACCTATTCTTATGTTGGTTTACTATTCTTCTTTGACTTCCAGTATAGAGCTCTTATCTAGCTACACTCTGTTTTGATTTGATATTCTAGCAGTCTTGTTAGGGTTGCAGATTCACAACCCTTCCTTGAGTCATTTACATGCCCTTTCTTCCTTAGGCATTCAGAATATCAGCCTGACCCATTGCTGACCTGCTTTCTACAGTAGCCATACACATTCATTCCCCCGTTATGCAGTGTTCTGGCACAAAAAATAAACTTATTTTTTCCAGTCTGAAGAGACTCTAACCATTGTCTTTAGGACCAGTCCTTCTCAATCTTCCTGGGCATACTCATTGAGAAAACGTGCATAGATAAAATTCTGCATCCGCAGTCTGGCAACTGCTTTAGTTACTGCCATCAGACTACTCGTAGTCATGGCAAAACCACAACTGTCTTCCCTCACATCCCCTCCGATTTAAGCAGTGGAAGCCCATGAGTTCTGCATGTGCCAAACCATTGACCCATTTGTGTAACTGATCACATTGCCCTCAGATGAGTTCTCACAAAATGAACACATGAAAGTCTGCCTTCACAATCAGTTTTTCTTATCTTATCTTATCTTAACCACATTTGCCGTGAGCGTCGTGGGGAGAGTTAGTTTCCTATCTTGTGCCAGGTGTGTTGCGCTTGACGTTGTCAGTCCATACTTTCGCAGGGACTCTGAAATGTTATCTATCCATCTTGTTCTTGGCCTGCCTCGTGCTCTGTGCCTGAGTGTCGATTATTATAGGCACGTGATGGTAGTAAATGTGGTTCCATTCTCATTAAATGGCCGAACCACTTGAATCTTTGCTTCTCGATGTACTGTATGCATGGTATAGTACCAACGATGCTTCTGATATTCTCGTTTCTCACTCTATCTCGCCTTGTAACGTTGACAGCTTTTCGTAGACATCTCATTTCACATGTTGTAATCTTTCTTTCTTGTGTCTTAGTCAGGGGCCATGTTTGGCACTGATAGCAGAGAGTTGGAATAAATATGCAGTTTATCAGTTGTCGTTTGACTGCCATGTTAATGCTTGGATGTTTTAATAGTGGTGACAGTTGGTATGTCACTGCATTTGCCTTCTGGCATCTAGTCTCGATTTCTCTGTCCATCTTTCCATCTGCTGTGAATATACTCCCGAGATATTTGAATTCTGGAGTCTGTTGTATTTTGACATTATTCACGTGTATATTTAGTTGACCTGTTGACCTGCTTATTGTCATGACTTCTGTTTTGGAGGTGTTAATTTTCATGTCATATTTTTCGCATGTGGCTTGCAGGGCATTTATGTGTTGTTGAAGTTTGTGTTCGTTGTTGTAAATTATACTCTGATCATCTGCAAAGAGTAGTTCGTTTATTAAATTGTAGTTGTTATCGAGGTTGTTATCTGTCTTGGTTTCTTGCGTTATCCTGTCTATGTAAATATTGAAAAGTATAGGCGAAAGCACACATCCCTGCCTTACACATCAGTTTTTCTGTTTGCATTTAATCTGTATTGCACTGGATTTTAGACAGGTAAGTGAGAGGATTGAGAGAAGAGAGACAGGTAGGTGAGAAACTGCTCTATGCAGAACATATCAATTTGTTTGGAGAGTCAAATGCACAAGAACCAGCCAACTGACAACCATGACAAAAATGAAGATAATCTCAACTATATTAACCTAAAATCATAATATGTGGGTCTCAGATGTAAAGATGTTGCATTCTGATCTCTTATTTAATAGGACTGAAAACCCATCCCTCGTTATTTTTTGGCAAGCAAAGATAAATTGTGTACAATTGGTTATTGAACCAACATCATTGCTCTCCGGGCAGAACCATATGTGCTAAGTCTCCCCCAAAAGATGTCAAAGGATATGCATACTGATGGCTTCTGTGGCTGGCTGGTTAAACACACTCCTTGCTCTGTCCCTCAGGCATCCAGTTCTAATTGCACAATGGGTACCTCCAAACCCCTTAAATTGATTGATTGATTGATTCATCATCTATTTCAGTGTCTTCATCCAACGGGCAGTCATTATGAGGCGGAAGAACATCCCCCTTATCCATCTACAATTCAAATGGCATACAAATGTAATGTCAATGTAACTATTTGATTAAACAAGATGGCGGGCACATTTGTGCAAATATGCTGTAAATTAAAAGTAATATTCAAAGTGTTTTCATCAGGAAATAACATGCTGAAAATTCTGGAAATCATTATTCTCAAATAATAACAACAGAGCAAGCTTTTGAACTTGATCTGACTGATTCCAAAGATGAATGGGATTTACAACTGATTATTCTGACAAGGATATCAAAAACAAATTCAATGATTATTTAGACGAAGATGAATTATTTGAATTGAATGATGTTCAGATTAGGATTGTTTGATCTGGAGATGCTACAGTACCTGCGAGTTATGCAGTGCACTTAATTTATAAAGTAAATTTTATATGTTGGTCTCTGATATAATAAGAAAGAATATTGTAGATGATAGGATAAGTTGATAACAAATAATATAGTATTTTGTTGTGTCAAATTAGCGAAACACGTACAAACAAAGTACTATAGTTTTACAAAATACAGAAACAGTGACGATAAACAGCAACGTTTCGACCAACAAGGCCTTTATCAAGCAAACGAACAAACAGGAGTGACAAATTAAAATGAAACACAAATGGACGACCAAAGACAAACGTATCTAAGGAAAATCTGGAATAAAAACAAATAACGAAATAAATGTAACACAAAAACACACATAAAAACTAGAAATAGAACGGAAAAGAAACAATGAAACATCTAGTAAATATATAACTTGAATACATGCAACATATACCCATATAGATTACAAAGCATGGGAAGAGAAAGTACTAAGAAGCATAAGAATGTAATACGTTGAGCCCGCGTGGTCGCAAGGTACCATACAAAGAAATCAACCGATTCTCCAGAGCAAATCGACTATGATCATCAGAGGAACATGATCGGATGGCTGTGACCTGGACATCGCAAGCTCCTGAATGGCCAGTATCATTGAAATGGGTAGCTACAGGGTCACTGAGTCTCCTGCCGGTTTTTCCAATATAGGCCTTGTTGCACCGCTTGCAGATAATGGCATAGATAATATTACGGGACTCGCATGTGAAACTGTCTTCAACAACGAATGTGGCTTTTGGAAAAGACACCGTGCGGGTCTGTATTACATAAGCACAAGTGTTGCAGCGCCGCCGGCCACACTGGATGGTGCCAAAATGCCGGATTCTCCATTGTGTCAAATTATCTCATTTTTAATATAATTCTGATTTTTGTTGTTTTTGCTTTAGGAGTTCAGGAGAATGGGGTTTAAAGATACAGATGGCCACATTTCAATGATTACATATCTTGCCAATTAAGTCACACAAGCAACACCACTGACAATTATCAGTCAAGAAAAACATAGAGATCATTTAAAAAATCAGTTATCTCTTGTCTTTAAATAAAATTACAATTGATGTCTTCAGACTTACAAGCAATGAAGTGTCTATTACAAACTCTTCATGACTCAGGGCCACTTGCTTAGTGTTTTGCACTGTGACACTACCTCCAGAGCCAAACTTAGCATGGCAGAAAGGGGTTACATCTGTTTGAAAAAAAGAAAATACAGTCATGAAAATACAGTCATGAAAATACAAATTTGTTGACACCAACAAGAATTTAACTTTGTTGTGTTACAGGTTATGTATGTATAAATATGTGTTGGTATTGTGTATATGTGCTCATGTACTTAGTGACAACTGACAAAATTGATTCGAAAAAAGATAAGGCAAAGAGATAAATATCTGGATGGCTTGGCCATATGGAAGAGTAAAGGCAAGAAGAAAGATCCCCTCAGGGTCTCTGTATCCCTGTCCATCCTTCTCTGTCTGTCTATACCCGTCCACCCGTCCGACCCTACCCGCCCGCCAATCCCTACCCAACCGTCTCTCCCCGACCACCAGTCCCTACCCGCCTGCCCGTCCCCAACAGTCCGCCCCTCCCCGACCGTCCGCCCGTCAGTAGTCCCAGTCACCAGTCCCCTCCCTAGCCAGTAGCCCCTCCCCAGTCAGTAGTCCCCCTCCAGGTAGAGTATTCCCCATCTGTATGTACCCAGTCATGTTAGTCCTCTCCGTCCATCCGTCCGGGCTCATCCACCCCTCTGCGCCCATCCGTCTCATGCCCAACCCCCAGAAATAAGAATATGCATGCTGATGTTTTAGTTGAGGCTATATGCTGCACATGTAGCTCCAAATTATTGTCATGCTAAATGTCGTTGAAAATATGACAAGAATTGAAACTTACATTCTGGTACACCAAGTTCAGAAAATACTGGAAGCGGATTGCCTTGAGTAGCCGGATTCTCCAGAATGTTTTCACTTGAACCAAGATTCTGAAGTTTCAGGGCAATGACACCATTTAGCTGTGTCTCGGCTACAATTTTTCTATTTTTTCTAGGAAATGGTGTCAACAAATCCTCCAAATTAGGAACAGATTGGTTGCCAATATCATCATCACTCAAGAAAGAGGCAGACAAACCCCCATTCATTGAGGTCATTGCTGTTGATGCTGTAGATGGTGAGGGTGCATCTATTATAACAAAATTAGCTTCGTGGAAATCATTTATATCGAATGATGTAGCCATGGTTTCCTCAATAGTATATTCAACTGCAGGTAGGGAAGGTGACTGCTCCTCAATGGTATATTCAACAGCAGGTAGTGAAGACGATTGCTCCTCAATGGTTGGTGAGACTACCTCAGTTTGACTAAAGTCCCATGAGCCTGTATCATGTTCATCTGTCCACATGTCACTGGATTGCTCTGGTGTACTTATCTGGTAGTTGATAGTTTCCTCCTTCAGTTTAAGCTGAAATAAAAATTTTGTTAAAATTTTTAAAAAGTATTGCCAAATATACATTTCTTAACACCTACATTGTATAAGAAAGTTAGTAATGAGAAACTAAGAACTTTGCAATCATTAGTAGAACAAGAGCTTTAGAATAAAGAAGCTGCTGTAAGATTGAATATATATTAATAGGACTAGCTATATTGTGCGTTCCAAAATTTGTGAACACACTAAGGTTTAATTTCAATGAAATCTACTAGATGCATAACAGTAATTTTTTTGCAGGTAGTCTTATATACCTCACGACTTAACAAATTCATGTTTAACTAATTGTCAGGTCACTTGGTTGATGCACAGAGCATTTTTTGTTACATAATTTTGCATGAGCACAACAAAATGATAATCAAAGTTTAGAATTTACAGTAATACACAAAATGGCGGCGAATGTTTGCAAAGGCGTATCTATATTATATATTATAAAAAGCAATGTGACATAGTGCACAAATGATACCTTCCACTTCTATCAATGAAAATAAATGGTATCACACTAAAATATCTTGGTATAACAGTTGACAGAAGCCTGTCATTTAAGAGTCATGTTGAGAACGTAATCCTAAAGGCAAGAAAAGGGCTCATCGCCCTCAAAGTTATGGTGGAGGCGGATATTGAACAACCTCTGCTGCTTCTTCTTTATCAAGGACTAGTGCTGAGTGTGGTGGACTATGGTCTTGGTATTCTGAAAGTAAGCAGAACATCGCTGAATAAGTTAGACAGGGTCCAAAATTAAGCGATGAGGCTTATACTTGGTTGCACACGTGACACTTCATGTGAGACAATGCGATGTGTCCTTGGATTGCCAATGATGGCCATTAGACACAAAGTCGCACAGGTAAAAGCTTATCTGAGAGTTTCTGCTGACAAAAATCATCCTCTGCACAAATCCATAAATGAAAACAAGGGTAGGCGATTGAAGAGGCCGATCCTGGATGGCCGAGGCAGAGGATGTTATTAAACAGTTCTGTACTCTAGATGAGCTGAGACATGGTGAAGAATGGATGCCTATATCAGAGGATATGACTGCTTACGCCAGGATTCAGTATACTTGGGAGACACTGTAGAGAATGGGCCCCGGGCGTCGTCAATGTGGAGATTCTTGCACTTGTGGATCAGCACTCCCATCCAGATGATATCATTATCTACACCGATGGCTCTGTCAGACACGGAACCAGATCTTTGTGGGCTTATTCAGCACAGCAAAACGGTCAGACACTTCACGAAGACTGCAGCGCTTTCGAGACAAGGAGCATGACTATGGAGATCACTGCTGCCTCCAGGGCTCTGTCATGGGTGGCTGAGCAACAGGTAACCCATACGATTATCAAATCAGACTCGATGAATATGGTTCTAATGATTGAATCTGGAAGTATGCATGTGGAATGGGTGGACAGCATTCGAAGATCACATCTCAAGAAAATGTACACACCTGGACATGCTGGAGTGCAGGGTAACGAGCGTGCTGACTTTCTTGCAAACAATGCCGACTCAAACGAGCAGAAGTATGGACAGAGCTGATATCATCAATGCGGTACGCTCTCAATTATGTGACATGGCAAGTCTCAGACACTGGAACGAGTTCGAGAATTAGGCGTTAAGTTTGAACATGCCAGACAGTGTCGTCTTCGTGGTAGAGAGAGAGGATATAGTAATCAACTTCTCATGGGTACGGTGAGAAAATGGACTTTGGGATGGCTGTTTCAGCAGAGGACAAAGCATGCATGGGAATGCCCAATGTGCCATGACGTCGATCGCATAACATAATATAACATAACATAACATAAATGGTGAGTACATATGCCGATGACAATCATTTGGATACAGTATGAAAAGATTAATTCCATGGGATTCTCAATTTTCACTTGTGCAAAATTGCATGTAGAGCAGGCAAATGAGTAATTACGGGAATACTTGACTGCCGTACTGTTAAACATCTACATGTATACCAAATCAACATCAATGTTATTTTACTAATAATAAATAGGTAACATCTTATAGCACTAAATGTTTGGGTGAGCAAAAAATACTTTGCTGTTATCAATAGCAAAATATAGGACAATATAAGGACAATATCAGGACAATGTTTTTAACAAATTATCTTATTATTGACAGTTACCTTATTCTTTGTCTGGAGCCTTGCCTTCCTTTTAACTGGGAAAGAATATATGTTTAAAACTTAATTGGCAAGTACTCATTTAATACTCAATTTAATTTGCTAAACTTCTGGAAAATAACAAAAACAACAATGAATACAGCAGGGAAAAAATAGGTTAGAGAAAGCAGTACTGCAATGAAAGTTCAAAATGGATATCATTATCATCACCCTCATCATCATCAGTCCTTTACGCGTCCAAGGGCACATAAAGCAAATCTCCTCCACAATGTTGCCCTAGACCATAGGTTCTCAAAGTGGACGGTACCACTCCCGAGTGGGCGCTGAAACCTTCTAGGGGAGATAGTGGGTTCAGAAGCATTTGGGGGCGTTCAGGTGATTCCTTAACTCTTTCCACGCTTTAAGCCGCACACTGCGCCACGGCGGAAGTCCGTTGCATGCTTTAAGCCGCACACTGCGCCATAGAGTTGCTTTCCTTATAAGAAGTCTTTCTAGTTTTACTTCTACTGGTTTACTTATACTACTTTTCAACCTTGTTATTCTAATGGGTTGCCCAGTATTCTTCATTTAGTATATAATAATATATATATGTTTATTTATTAACGAGTAGTTGGGATCGTAATTTAAAAATTTTTTTTTTTTTTTTTTTACTTCCTTGAATTAACTGCTTAAAAATTGAGAAAATAAATGGGCGTGGAAAGAGTTAAAGAAGAAATTAAAGAAGTCAGTGGCTCTTAAAAGAAATTAATAATATATATTTTAAAATAAAATAGTTTTGCGATTTTGCCATTGAATAATCATTTAAAATTTTAATCCGCTTTTACTACATCTTATGAGCGTCTTACATGATCCATTTTACATTAAATTTCTATTTCATGTAAATAACCATTTGAAAATTGACCATGATGACAGAAATGTATATATAAATTTTTATGTCAGAAGAAAATGGAGCATGTATATAATTGGGCATACCCTGAAACGAACTTTGCTGAGAGAGGCAGGAAATATCGGTCTCAGTTCCATGGAGAAGATTGAGCGAGTTGCCCAGGATAGAG
The DNA here is from genome assembly GCA_020796225.1 of Arion vulgaris. Classification (NCBI taxonomy): domain Eukaryota; kingdom Metazoa; phylum Mollusca; class Gastropoda; order Stylommatophora; family Arionidae; genus Arion; species Arion vulgaris. Next base: position 26,942,771 of record CM036767.1, read on the forward strand.
CGGTATGGAGAAATTACTTGCAGGCCCTATGTAACATATAACGATACGAGAGGAATTCTTCTTCTTCTTCTTCTTATTATATAATTGAGGGGGAGGAAGAGCGTTGGCAAACTGTTATAATGGGGAGGGGCATTACAAAATTTATGTCATGCAAAGTTGCTGGTGGGCCGAAAAAGTTTGGGAACCTATGCCCTAAACAAAAACTTTTATATAACTATCTTCTTTTTCTGAAAAACTATTTTCCACTGGCCTGTTCAGTTTTTTTTCTTGACAATCTGCATCCTGACAGAAAACAATGTATCAGGGGTACAACAATCATGTATGACAATTCTCATAAAGAAAGGAAACACACAAACCAGATTTGGAAAAACTTGGGTATCCAGAAGGACAGCTTGTATTAAAGAAACTGTGATGATAAAACTGTGTCTTGCAGGAAGATCAAACAAAACCAAAGTCGATGGTAACAATTTCAAACAAATGCACATACGCCTTGTGGTTCGGGGCCCGAATGGAAGCAAAGAATAGTATGACTGCAACCTACAATGCATGTCATAAGAGGCGACTGATGTAGGCCCTAGGGATGCTACCCTAGAAAAAAAAAAAAGCAGCGCTGAAATTGGATGTGCTGGCCTACTTGTAGGCACATAACTGACACAACGTACAATCGCTCTTAGGCTCAGAACATATAAATCACACTGAGTGGTTGACAAGTGGTCAATATGGAACGTTCGAAGAAACAAATGCATGCTACAGGGACACACTGAGCAGGTAAGATAAAACCTAATACAAAGCACTTTGCTTTTTAAGATAGAAACACAGAAGGTGATAACCCTAACATACTACACTCAACATGGACTAAAATGTGCTACTTACTGTCATATAGAGGATGATCCTTTTCTATAAACTGATACGTTCTCTTGGCACTTTCTCCCCTCTTGTCTCCTGGCTTAGTTAGCTGGATACAGTCCTTGAGGCTATTAAGAGCACATCTGAATGTGCTCTTGTTGCCGCTATGGTTAATTTTGCCGCTCTTTTTTAGTCTTCCTGCAACAGAGGATACACGATTAAATAATATGATAATTTTACATTTCCATGACATAATTTCATCTTTTGTCAACTCAAAAATATTCTCATATAGAGTATAAAGTGAATTTCAATACCCTTTAAAATGTATATTAAGAAGGTGTCAATTGAAAGTACTGTAGCAGGCACTATCTAAGAAATACAATATGGACAAATACAATAACTTTTCTCCCCACATTATGTTACCAGTGCCAAACCTGGACGCTGACAACAAACGATAGAAGAAAACTAGTCACAACAGAGATGAAGTGTTTACGCAGAATGCTGGGTGTAACAAGAAGAGACCGGTTGAGAAATGAAGACATCAGGAAAAAAGTGGGTACAACATCAGTACTAGACTTCATCAAGAAACAACAAATTAAATGGTTCGCCACGTAAGCAGATTACCATCAGACAGTGCACCTCAAAGAACAATGCTGCTCCGATACAATGGGTACAAAGCAAAAGGCGACCACGCAAAAGATGGACCTCAGAGATAACAGAGGCGATGAAAGAGACTATTTACAAAGCGCATACTAGGGCCCGTTTTAGAAATCTCTTCCTGACCTGACGCTGTGAGGCAAACAGGATTCGAGAAAGAAAGAAGAAAGACAATAACGATTACCAAAAATATACAGGCTCTAATAACTGAATGTTTATGAAGACAAAGAATACAAAGTAAAATCAACCACTTTCATACCGTGACCTATATTAGTCAATACAGTGTTTTATATATATATAGATACAGTGTTAGGTACATATTTCTTATTTGTGTACATATTTCTATTTGTGTACATATTTCTTATTTGTGTACATATTTCTATTTGTGTACATATTTCTTATGTGTGTACGTATTTCTATTTCTGTACATATTTCTTATTGTGTACATATTTCTATTGGTGTACATATTTCATATTTGTGTACATATTTATATTTGTGCAACTATTTCTATTGTGTACATATTTCTATTTGTGTCATATTTCTTATTTGTGTCATATTTCTATTTGTGTACATATTTTATATGTGTACATATTTCTATTGTGTACGTATTTCTATTTGTGTACATATTTAAAGACATATAATCAATCATAATGATACAGAAAATTTGATATTATTGTAAACTGATTTCCTTATCGATTACCTGCTGGTAACTATACTATACACTTTAGTGTACAGAAATGTTTAAATATATATATACAGCTGATTATACATCACAGTGATTATAGTAGTTGTAACATTTATGTAAATACTATATCATCAACTGATTATAGCCATCTGTAACAATACATTTAAATATACTATCCACAGCTGATTATAACCATCTTAAGTTGTGTTTAAATATACTAAATCCCAACTGATTATAGCGTCTTTAACAATATGTTTAAATATACTATATCACACTGATTATAACCGCTGTAATATATATGTTTAAATATACTATATCACACTGATTATAAGCCAGTCTGTAACAATATGTTTAAATATACTATATCACAGCTGATTATAACCTCTGTAAGAATATGTTTAAATATACTAAAATCACAGCTGATAATAGCCGTCTTTAACAATATGTTTAAATATACTATATCACAACTAATTATAACCGTCTGTAACAATTATGTTTGGTTTGTTTGATCAAACTAGCTTTCAGCCTTGCGTGCCATGGACATCGTAACCTCGCTGTCCACGCACGTGAATGGGGAGCCTGTGACTTTCTGCAGTTATGGACTTGAACCCGCACAAGGACTATCACCTGCAGTCAGCCTGACACGGGCAGGCAAACAATTATGTTTAAATATACTATATCACAGCTGATTATAGCCATATTTAACAATTATGTTTAAATATACTATATCACAGCTGATTATAGTCGTCTGTAACAGTTATGTTAAATATACTATATCACAGCTGATTATAGCGTCTGTAAAATGTTTAAATATACTATATCACAGCTGATTATAGTCGTCTGTAACAGAAATGTTTAAATATACTATATCACAGCTGATTATAGTCATCTTAAAATAAATATACTATATCACAGCTGATTATAACCGTCTGTAACAATATGTTTAAATATACTATATCACAGCTGATAATAGCCGTCTTTAACAATATGTTTAAATATACTATATCACAACTAATTATAACCGTCTGTAACAATTATGTTTGGTTTTGTTTTTCGATCCAGAAGCACTTGAGCTTTCAGCTCTTCGGCTCAGTGCCATGGACATCGTAACCCTTCGGCTCGGTGCCACGAACACCGTGAATCTGGGGAGCCTGTGGCTTTTCTGCCAGTTTGCGGACTTGAACATGCACACACATAGGACTAGTCACCTGCAGTCCAACGAGCTACGAACACGCTGGGCAAGCGGGCAAAACAATTATGTTTAAATATACTATATCACTGCTGATTATAGTCATATTTAACAATTATGTTTAAATATACTATATCACAGCTGATTATAGCCATTTGTAACAATTATGCTTAAATATACTATTATAGCCGTCTGTTTAATAATGTTTTAAATATACTATATCACAGCTGATTATAGCCATCTATAACAGAAATGTTTAAATATACTATATCACAGCTGATTATAGTCATCTGTAACAATATGTTTAAATATACTATATCACAGCTGGTTTTAACCATCTGCAGCTATTATGTTTAAATATACTATATCACAGCTGGTTTTAAACTCGTCTGTAGCAATTATGTTTAAATATACTATATCACAGCTGGTTTTAACAGTCTGTAGCAATTATGTTTACTGGGGTCTTCATTGTGACAATAAATTAATTCTTGCTATGGTGGGCGACACAAGAAGCTTCTAGAAGAACACTCTATGCCCGCATGAAGCTTCTAGAAGAGCACTATATGCCTGCATGAAGCTTCTAGAAGAACACTCTATGCCCTCATGAAGCTTCTAGAAGAGCACTCTATGCCGCATGAAGCTTCTAGAAGAACACTTATGCCGCATGAAGCTCTAGAAGAACACTCTATGCCCGCATGAAGCTTTAGAAGAGCACCTATGCCCGCATGAAGCTTCTAGAAGAGCACTCTATGCCCCATGAAGCTTCTAGAAGAGCACTCTATGCCCCATGGAAGCTTCTAGAAGAGCACTCTATGCCCGCATGAAGCTTCTAGAAGAGCACTCTATGCCCGCATGAAGCTTCTAGAAGAGCACTCTATGCCCGCATGAAGCTTCTAGAAGAGCACTCTATGCCCGCATGAAGCTTCTAGAAGAGCACTCTATGCCCACATGAAGCTTCTAGAAGAGCACTCTATGCCCGCATGAAGCTTCTAGAAGAGCACTCTATGCCCGCATGAAGCTTCTAGAAGAGCACTCTATGCCCGCATGAAGCTTCTAGAAGAGCACTCTATGCCCACATGAAGCTTCTAGAAGAGCACTCTATGCCCGCATGAAGCTTCTAGAAGAGCACTCTATGCCTGCATGAAGCTTCTAGAAGAGCACTCTATGCCGCATGAAGCTTCTAGAAGAGCACTCTATGCCCATGAAGTAAGCACCATGAAGCTTCTGAAGGCATCTATGCCGAAGCTCTGAAGGCACTCTATGCCCGCATGAAGCTTCTAGAAGAGCACTCTATGCCCAAATGAAGCTTCTAGAAGAGCACTCTATGCCCATACTGAAGCTTCTGAGAAGAGCACTCTATGCCCGATGAAGCTTCTAGAAGAGCACTCTATGCCCGCATGAAGGCTTCTAGAAGAGCACTCTATGCCTGGCAGCTGAAGCTTCTAGAAGAGCACTCTATGCCCGCATGAAGCTTCTACATGGTCTTTATGCCCCCATGACTTTAGTTGCATTCAATACAGTTTTCCGTGTGAGACATAAACCGTGCATTTGTTTACTCCATTGTATGTCTTCAATGTCATTTTCGGTATTTCTTTTCATCTATTTACCTTAGTGTCCACATGAAAACTGTTCTCGCCAATATATCAACGGTCACACTTATAATATGTCATAGTATTTCAATCGTCTTATTGTAAGGATATTTTTCCTGCTTTTTAAAACTCAAGATATATCTACTGTTTAATACTTTGTTTGATCAGAAAATTGTATTCCCTGCTAGATTTAGATTTTCAACAATTGTATTCCCAGCGATAGACAAAATACAGAACACAGACATCAGTATCATTATCAGTATCATTATCAGTATCATTATCAGTATCATTATCAGTATCATTATCAGTATCATTATCAGTATCATTATCAGTATCATTATCAGTATCATTATCAGTATCATTATCAGTATCATTATCAGTATCATTATCAGTATCATTATCAGTATCATTATCAGTATCATTATCAGTATATTATCAGTATCATTATCAGATCATTATCCAGTATATTATCAAGTATATTATCTGTTATCATGTATCGGATTGAAAATTTCATTCAATATCTGAGGCAACTGTGGCCCTGAGGCATGGACACAATCAAAGACTGAGAATCGCTATGGCAATCGGGGGCTGGACACACATCAAAGATCTGAGGCAACTGCTGGCCCTGAGAGCATGGGACACAGCATCAAAATCTAGGCAACTGCTGGCTCAGGCATGAACATCCAGAACAAAAAACTCACACTAACAGAAAAGTTTAACGCCCAAAAACAACCCCATGCACAAAACAATCAACGAACCCACCAAAATCCGAATAAAAATACACAGCTTCCAGCACTTGTCAAAATCATTCTCTGCAAAAAAACACCGACATCCTCTCAAAAGACAAAGCAACATGGGAAATGATACCATACAACAACACAGACCTACATCCCAACTTCACAGTGATAACAACAATTCCAGATGTAGACAAAAAGGCTGAAGAAACAGGTCCCATCCTGAAAGCAAAGACACTAGAACACATTTACACCTCATATCCCCGACCCGAGTGGACCCACATATACACAGATGGATCATCAGACAACAAAAAATTCAAGTGCCACCGGAGAACTCTCAACAAATTTTAGAGCCGAACAACAGGCAATTGTGGATGCCTCAAACATACTGCAGCAAAGAAACATCCAAAACAACAAATTTATATTCCTTTGCGACTGCTTGTCAGTAATGCAGGCCACACATAGGGAATCACAAGATAACATGGAAAGAGAGCGAGCTAACACTACAGATAAACAAGCTCTCAGAACACAACCAAATTATTCTCCAGTGGATACCAGCCCACTATGGCGTATCAGGAAATGAAAGAGCAAACACAATGGCAAACGCAAGAGGGAACAAAACTGATACAATACAAACACACAGTGCCATTACCAGAAATCAAGACAAATATCAAGCGAAAAAACAAAGCTTTGTGGAGGCAACAAGCCCACAGCAAACACCCACAGCAAACACCCACAAGATCCCATCAGCAGACTAAACAGAAAACAGCACACAACACTGTAGTCTCAACCATCACATGCATAGAATAAAGCCTGCGTAGACTGCACAGTGTGCATGTCAGACTGAAATACAGACTCAAGAGCACATCCTGCATTCATGTCCATCATGCATACACCAATGCAACGAAACCAAACATGGCCCCACGAACGAAGTTTAAGAGCAAGCTAAGAGAAACTCTCGAAGAACTCCAACATAGAACTCTGACATGCACCTTCATAGAGGCAACCATCTCACGGTTTAGACGAGCATGCGAAACCGAACGCAAAGAAGAAGAAGTATTCTCCGCCAGATTTAGATTTTCAATAATTGTATTCCCCGCTAGATTTAGATTTTCTAACGCTTACGCATTACTTTTGTCAGCAACGTTAGTTTGTCTACGATGTTTAATGTCAGCAGCGTTAGTTTGTCTACGATGTTTAATGTCAGCAACGATAGTTTGTCTACGATGTTTAATGTCAGCAGCGATAGTTTGTCTACGATGTTTAATGTCAGCAACGATAGTTTGTCTACGATGTTTAATGTCAGCAGCGTTAGTTTGTCTACGATGTTTAATGTCAGCAACGTTAGTTTGTCTACGATGTTTAATGTCAGCAGCGATAGTTTGTCTACGCTGTTTAATGTCAGTAGCGTTAGTTTGTCTACGATGTTTAATGTCAGCAGCGTTAGTTTGTCTACGATGTTTAATGTCAGCAACGTTAGTTTGTCTACGATGTTTAATGTCAGCAGCGATAGTTTGTCTACGATGTTTAATGTCAGCAGCGTTAGTTTGTCTACGATGTTTAATGTCAGCAGCGTTAGTTTGTCACGAGTTTAGATGTCAGCAACCCAATGCAACGAGAAGCAGCAAGTATTTGTCAGATTTAGATTTTTCATAAGTTGTTTGCTACGAGTTTAGATTTTCTAAGCTTACGTATTACTGTTTATGTCAGCAGCGATAGTTTGTCTACGATGTTTAATGTCAGCAGCGTTAGTTTGTCTACGATGTTTAATGTCAGCAGCGATAGTTTGTCTACGATGTTTAATGTCAGCAGCATTAGTTTGTCTACGATGTTTAATGTCAGCAGCGTTAGTTTGTCTACGATGTTTAATGTCAGCAACGATAGTTTGTCTACGATGTTTAATGTCAGCAACGATAGTTTGTCTACGATGTTTAATGTCAGCAACGTTAGTTTGTCTACGATGTTTAATGTCAGAGCATAGTTTGTCTACGATGTTTAATGTCAGCAACGATAGTTTGTCTACGATGTTTAATGTCAGTAACGTTAGTTTGTCTACGATGTTTTAATGTCACGATGTTAATAAGTTTATCTACGATGTTTAATGTCAGCAACGATAGTTTGTCTACGATGTTTAATGTCAGCAGCGTTAGTTTGTCTACGATGTTTAATGTCAGTAGCAATAGTTTATCTACGATGTTTAATAGCGTTTCCTGTCTTTACTGACAGGTGCTACTGTTAATGTGTTGTGCATGATCTGATATTGGTATGATGCCCTTACCTGTATGCTTGCTCTAACAATAAATGAAGTACACACACGACCAGAGACATGTGTACCTGTATGCTTGCTCTAACAATAAATGAAGTACACCCACGTTCAGAGACACCTATACATGTATGCTTAGCGTAGCAATAAAGGAAGGACTTCCACGTTCAGAGACACCTTTACCTGTATGCTTGGCCTAACAATATAAAAGTATCCCCCGTTTAAAGACACCTTTACCTGTATGCTTGGCCTAACAATATAAAAGTACCCCTTACCCCCCTGGCGTTTACGAAAACGCCTTTACCTGTATGCTCGCCTAACAATATAAAAAGGTACCCCTCAACTGCTGAATTCATGAGACGAGATGTCAACGCAATAGCTTGAAAGGCATGAAGACAAACAAGTGAGAATATTCAAATAATGATATTGTATGATGCCCTTACCTGTATGATGTGCCCAACGATAAAACAAGTGAGAATATTCAAATAATGATATATGCTATGATATGCCCATAAAAGTAGCTTTTTTTGTATGATGTGCCCAACGTATAAAACAAGATCACTGTGCTACAGAGGCACATCAAAGCCATTTCTAGACGCATGGAGCCAGACAATTGAAAATATTTTACGTGATTTATCTTCCCATTTAAGACCTTGACACGTCCCACTGTCCAGGAGATCTGCTACCCAGGGCCGCAGTAGCACTCGAAGTTTGCCATTTGACCTGTATCCCAAAGTTGGAGGCATGGCTACGCTTCTGCCACGTTTTCTACCTGCCCCTGACATTGTTTTTCTCATCTGTGAAGAATACATATACAAATGGCTGCAGATAAAACAATCGATGGTTTATAGTTATTAATATTATTGCTATTGTTGGTACCATGTAAATGATGTGTTCTTGCAGAGAAGTGAAACTAACTTTCGTGATCAGGGTAGTAGTTGTTGTTGCAGGATTGTAACATTTCACCAACAGAAGACCGGCGACAAGTGATCAGGGTAGTAGTTGTTGTTGCAGGATTATAACATTCCACCAACAGAAGACCGGCGACAAGTGATCAGCACGATCATCATAGCTTTCTAATCATGTACATCACACACAATTAGTTATAAGTTATATGAGGACTATCATCATATCACTCCAGACACGTGCTCCCAACCACCGCCTCAACAAATCCAGCAACGTCCAGCAGCCCATAACGCCATTTCGATGTTCATTAATCAATCTCTTTGCATATTTGGTACGTATTTATTTTCGGGCTGCACCAGTATCAACACCCATCTCTCTCAATCTGGTCAGCGAGTGGGATTCACAACCCTGAAAATCCTCTGTTCGGAAAAAACACTAAAAAACACTTTCAATGCGTTAAGAATGTCATTTCGTTCCATTGCTGCAAGGAAGGTGCTCCCTCTGATATTATCACACGCAATACAAACAATGAACGAAGATTTGGCAAGATGTACTGTCTGAGACAAGTGTTTTCGCAATCAGTTTTAAAAGCCCACAGTACAATGGACATGACTTTAAGAGTAGATTCAATAAGTAATGGTACAATAAACAACAGTGCAAACAGATATCAGAAAGTCAAGAACTGCTACTTGCAAAGTTACTACAAACATAGAATAAACAATAGAACTGGAAAATAATCACATTTAGAAACAAAGGTAAAGCAGGAAATGACTATCTCGTTTCAGGGATACTATGGATACAGCAGATGAATACTATGGATCAGATGAATACTATGGATACAGCAGATGAATACTATGGATACAACAGATGATTACTATGGATACAACAGATGATTACTATGGATACAACAGATGATTACTATGGATACAACAGATGATTACTATGGATACAACAGATGATTACTATGGATACAACAGATGATTACTATGGATACAACAGATGATTACTATGGATACAACAGATGATTACTATGGATACAACAGATGATTACTATGGATACAACAGATGATTACTATGGATACAACAGATGATTACTATGGATACAACAGATGATTACTATGGATAAAAGCAGATGATTACTATGGATACAACAGATGATTACTATGGATACAACAGATGATTACTATGGATACAACAGATGATTACTATGGATACAACAGATGATTACTATGGATACAGCAGATGATTACTATGGATACAACAGATGATTACTATGGATACAACAGATGAATACTATGGATACAGCAGATGAATACTATGGATACAGCAGATGGTTACTATGGATACAGCAGATGGTTACTATGGATACAATAGATGAACACTATGGATACAGCAAATGATTACTATGGATACAACAGATGATTACTATGGATACAACAGATGATTACTATGGATACAGCAGATGGTTACTATGGATACAGTAGATGAATACTATGGATACAGTAGATGAATACTATGGATACAGTAGATGGTTACTATGGATACAGCAAATGAATACTATGGATACATCAGATGAATACTATGGATACAGCAGATGGATACAGCAGATAGATAATATGGATACAGCAGCGAAAATAATAAGACCATAATGTATACTAAAGAATATCTTTCACAAACTCTATTGGTTTTGGTTACTAAACTGACCTCAACAATCTCACCCCACTTCCATACTCGATGCAGATGGAGCAAGGCTACTAATTGACAAGCCTCAGATACTAAATCGCTGGGCAGAACACTTCCGTTCTGTCCTCAACCATCCATCCACTATATGCTATGAAGCCATAGAGCGCATGCCCCAGGTCCCAATCAATGCCAAGCTTGATATTCCACCTACCTTAGCAGAGGTCAAGAAGGCAACAAGCCAGATGTCCAGCGGAAGGCACCAGGTGCGGACTAAATACCAACTGAAGTCTACAAAGGAGGACCCACGTTGATGCTAAAATTGACAGAGTTATTTACATCCATTTGGTGCAACGAACGTGTGCCACAGGAATTAAAGGATGCCACTATTGTTCACCTGTACAAGCGGAAAGGAAACCGCCAGGCCTGCGATAACCACAGGGGATCTCCCTCCTGTCAATCGCTGGCAAAATACTGGCCAAAGTCCTCCTCAATCGATTAATCGATCACCTGGAACAGGACTTACTCCTGAGACCCAATGTGGCTTAGGGCAGGTCTCGGAACAGCAGACATGATATTGCTGCTCGCCAACTACAGGAGAAATGCCAAGAGCAGCACCGTAACCTCTATATGGTCTTTGTCGATCTGACAAAGGCTTTCGCACTACGATTAACAGGAGGTCTATGAAGATCATGGAAAAATTTGGATGCCCAAGGAAATTCATCAAGATCGTCAACAGTTTCACGAGGGCATGATGGCAGTGTCACTTGACGAAGGAGCTGTCGGAAGCCTTCCATGTCACCAACGGCGTCAAACAGGGCTGTGTAATGGCCCCAACACTCTTCAGCATGATGTTTGCTGCCAATCTCACGGATGTCTTTTGGGAAGGCGACGAACATGGGGTAAAGATTAGATACAGGACAGACGGTAACCTATTCAATCTTCGGAGTTAAAATCCTCCACCAAGGTAAAAGAATCAACTATCTCAACCTGTTGTTTGCTGATGACTGTGCCTCGTACCAACTCTGAGGAAGAAATGCAGACTTACATGGACAAGTTCTCAATGGCCTGTGATAGGTTTGGCTTCACCATTAACACCAAAAAAACAGAGGTCATGTTCAGCCCGCCCTAGAGAACAGTATTACGCCCAGTCATCAACATTAAACACCAGCGTCCCAGTCAACGGACAACTTTGCTTATCTTGGCAGCCTCTTATCCAGATCGGCAAACATAGATTCTTAGGTCCACAATAGGATATCCAAAGCCAGTGCTGCGTTCGGAAGGTTACGTGTCACTGTGTGGGAACGGAAGGGATAAGCATAGTCACAAAGCTGAAAGTTACCAGGCCATAGTGCTAACAACGCTGCTGTACACAAGCGAGACATGGACAGTGTATAGCAGACACGAGAAAATTAAACCATTTCACACAAGCTGTACCAAGAATACTAAAAATAAACTGGCAGGACAAAATTCAGACAGCGAAGTCCTCACAAGAGCAAAGATCCCAAGCGTCAACACCCTGTTGCAGAAGGCCCAACTGAGATGGGTCGGTCACGTTGCTCGAATGCCTGATACACGCATCCCAAAACAGTTGATGTATGGCGAGCTTGAAGGGGGCAGACGTTTAGCAGGTGGACAGAAAAACGCTTTAAAGACACTCTTAAAGTGTCTCTGAAATGCTTCGATATAGACAATACGTGCTGGAATCCCTTGCGCAAGATCGCCAAATGTGGCGCTGTACCAACAAAGAAGGAACCAAATGCTGAGAATCATCGTATTGTGAGTACATGAAAAAACGAGCAGCGGGAAAGACAGAGCACACAACACGCCATGTCTAACCTGATCATGTATGCCCCACCTGTGGTCAGGGATTCTGTTCTAGGATTGGACTCTCAGTCACCTCGCACACACCAGAAGTGCAAGCAGTACACGTCTGAGATTTTGTCATCATCGCTTGCGATGGACGGCTATACTAAACTGACGTCATTGCACTCCGGGCAGACCCATAGGTGCTCAGTCTCCCCCAACATATATCGAAGAGTATGCATACTGATGGTTCCTGTGGCTCGCTGATTAAACACACCTCTCACTCTGCCTCTCAGGCATCCAGTTCGACTTGAACAACGGGTAACTCCAAACTGCTTAAATCGCTTGATCGATTCAACATCGATTTTAGTGTCCTCATCCAACAGAGAGTCGCGAAGAGACCGAAGAATATCCCCATTATCCATCTTCAACTCCCCAACAATCGATGCTGTGGATGCAAGCCTGTCCGCTCTCTCATTACCGTAAACACCCGCATGCCCAGGACAGTATACCCACGTAAGCCGCTGGAGGTTAGAAACTTCTATAGACGACATCCCCTCATACCGAAACCTGCCCTTCTGGATCTTGTGAAGCATCGACTGAGAGTCAGATACAACAACTGCCCCAGTAAATGAAGTCCCAGAAATCCAATGAAGGGCAGCAGTAACAGCCTCAACCTCCATCCTCATACTAGAAGTAGTTGTCCTGTTGCCCCACTTCGCTCTGCAACAACCCTACCATGCGCATTAGCCAAGAAACCCCAGCCGGATTTCTCACCACGTTGAACCGACCCATCGGTATATACAACAACATCATCATCCCTTGCATTATCTTCTATCAGCTGCTTAACTGCGAGATCAGCCTTCATGTTGCCCCAATCTCTACATTCTCTTCCAAGAGTAATGATAACGTTGAGATAGTTCATCATGCTACCATCTGTTGGGATCATTCTTCCCTATTGGTAGAGTCGCAACCTTGGTCACCTGGCCAATTGTTCTCTCAGCCTGGGCCATCCACGACATGCCATGCTTGATTCTCGTGCCCTTAACATCATTAGTGTTCTTGTGAAGTGGATGTCTCTTATCCACAGTAACCCGCATAAATGCCTTGGTTTGGGCGATTGCATGACGGGAGTGTAGTGACAGAAGACCAAGCATATATCTCATCTTCACTAATACAAGACACGATGTGATAGATGACTTGAAAATGGACAAGCAACAGAGGCTTCAGTGGACTCATAGCAACAGGGTATTCATAACTACTAAGAAGGTAAATTTTAGGACTAAAGAAGCTAGCACAATCAACTGATATCCTTGTCATGTCCGGTTGAACATACGAGTTTCACAAGTAATCTCCATTGCCGTCGGTTTGTTTGTCATCTTTCTAGTCAGTATGTCTGCTGCTTTTCTAGTTCTAGCAGGTCTGTCTTTCTAGTTCTAGCAGGTCTGTCTTTCTAGTTCTAGCAGGTCTGTCTGCTGCTTTTCTAGTTCTAGCAGGTCTGTCTACTGTCTTTCTAGCTCTAGCAGGTCTGTCTGCTGCTTTTCTAGCTCTAGCAGGTCTGTCTGCTGTTTTTCTAGCTCTAGCAGGTCTGTCTTTCTAGTTCTAGCAGGTCTGTCTTTCTAGTTCTAGCAGGTCTGTCTTTCTAGTTCTAGCAGGTCTGTCTTTCTAGTTCTAGCAGGTCTGTCTGCTGCTTTTCTAGCTCTAGCAGGTCTGTCTGCTGTTTTTCTAGCTCTAGCAGGTCTGTCTGCTGCTTTTCTAGCTCAAGCAGGTCTGTTGTTTGCTGATGACTGCGCCCTCGCTACCAACTCCGTGGAAGAAATGCAGACTTACGTGGACAAGTTCTCAATGGCCTGTGATAGGTTTGGCTTCACCATTAACACCAAAAAAACAGAGGTCATGTTCCAGCCGCCCCTAGAGAACAGTATTACGATCCAGTCATCAACATTAAACACCAGCGTCTCCAGTCAACGGACAACTTTGCTTATCTTGGCAGCCTCCTATCCAGATCGGCAAACATAGATTCTGAGGTCAACAATAGGATATCCGAAGCCAGTGCTGCGTTCGGAAGGTTACGTGTCACTGTGTGGGAACGGAAGGGATAAGCATAGTCACAAAGCTGAAAGTTTACCAGGTCATAGTGCTAACCACGCTGCTGTACGCAAGCGAGACATGGACAGTGTATAGCAGACACGCAAGAAAATTAAACCATTTCCACACAAGCTGTCTACGCAGAATACTAAAAATAAACTGGCAGGACAAAATTCCAGACAGCGAAGTCCTCACAAGAGCAAAGATCCCAAGCGTCAACACACTGTTGCAGAAGGCCCAATGAGATGGGTCGGTCACGTTGCTCGAATGCCTGATAAACGCATCCCAAAACAGTTGATGTATGGCGAGCTTGAAGGGGGCAGACGTTTAGCTGGTGGACAGAAAAACGCTTTAAAGACACTCTTAAAGTGTCTCTGAAATGCTTCGATATAGACAATACGTGCTGGGAATCCTTGCGCAAGATCGCCAAATGTGGCGCTGTAACAACAAAAGAGGAACCCGAATAGCTGAGAATCATCGTATTGTTGAGTCACAGAGAAAACGAGCAGCGCGAAAAGACAGAGCACACATCACGCACATGTCTAACCTTGATCATGTATGCCCCACATGTGGTCGGGGATTCTGTTCTAGGATTGGACTCTACAGTCACCTCCGCACACACCAGAGAGGTGCAACAGCACATGTCTGAGGTTGTTGTTATCATCGCTTGCGATGGACGGCTATTATTATTAGCAGGTCTGTCTGCTGTTTTTCTAGTTCTAGCAGGTCTGTCTGCTGTCTTTCTAGTTCTAGTCAGTCTGTCTGCTGTCTTTCTAGTTCTAGCAGGTCTGTCTTTCTAGTTCTAGTCGGTCTGTCTACTGTCTTTCTAGTTCTAGCAGGTCTGTCTACTGTCTTTTTAGTTCTAGTCAGTCTGTCTGCTGTTCTTCTAGTTCTAGCAGGTCTGTCTTTCTAGTTCTAGCAGGTCTGTCTACTGTCTTTCTAGTTATAGCAGGTCTTTCTGCGGTCTTTCTAGTTCTAGTCGGTCTGTATGCGGTCTTTCTAGTTCTAGTCGGTCTGTCTGCGGTCTTTCTAGTTCTAGTCGGTCTGTCTGCTGTCTTTCTAGTTCTAGTCGGTCTGTCTGCGGTCTTTCTAGTTCTAGCAGGTCTGTCTGCTGTCTTTCTAGTTCTAGTCGGTCTGTCTGCTGTCTTTCTAGTTCTAGCAAGTCTGTCTGCTGTCTTTCTAGCTCTAGCAGGTCTGTCTGCTGTTTTTCTAGTTCTAGCAGGTCTGTCTGCTGTCTTTCTAGTTCCAGTCAGTCTGTCTGCTGCTTTTCTAGTTCTAGTCGATCTGTCTTTCTAGTTCTAGTCAGTTTGTCTTTCTAGTTCTAGTCGCTCTGTCTGCTGCTTTTCTAGTTCTAGTCAGTCTGCTGCTTTTCTAGTTCTAGTCAGTCTGTCTTTCTAGTTCTGGCCGGTCTGTCTTTCTAGTTCTAGTCAATCTGTCTGCTGTCTTTTTAGTTCTAGTCAGTCTGTCTGCTGTCTTTCTAGTACTAGTCGGTCTGTCTGCGGTCTTTATAGTACTAGTCGGTCTGTCTTCGGTCTGTCTGCTGTCTTTCTAGTTCTAGTCAGTCTGTCTGCTGTCTTTCTAGTATTAGTCGATCTGTTTTTTTAGTTCTAGCCGGTCTGTCTTTCTAGTTCTAGGCGGTCTGTCTTTCTAGTTTCAGGCGGTCTGTCTTTCTAGTTCTAGTCGGTCTGTATTTTTAGTTCTAGTCAGTCTGCTGTCTTTCTAATTCTAGTCGGTCTGTCTGCTGTCTTTCTAGTATTAGTCGATCTGTCTGCGGTCTTTCTGGTTCTAGTTGGTCTGTCTGCTGTCTTTCTAGTTCTAGTCAATCTGTTTTTTTAGTTCTAGCCGGTCTGTCTTTCTAGTTCTAGGCGGTCTGTCTTTATAGTTTCAGGCGGTCTGTTTTTCTAGTTCTAGTCGGTCTGTATTTTTAGTTCTAGTCAGTCTGCTGTCTTTCTAGTTCTAGTCGGTCTGTCTGCCGTCTTTTAGTTCTAGTCGCTCTGTCTGCTGTCGTTCTAGTCGCTCTATCTGCTGTTCTTATAGTTCTAGTCGGTCTGTCTGCCGTCTTCCTAGTTCTAGTTGGTCTGTCTGCCGTCTTTCTAGTTCTAGTTGGTCTGTCTGCTGTCTTTCTAGTTCTAGTTGGTCTGTCTGCTGTCTATCTAGTTCTAGTCGGTCTGTCTGCCGTCTTCCTAGTTCTAGTTGGTCTGTCTGCCGTCTTTCTAGTTCTAGTTGGTCTGTCTGCTGTCTTTCTAGTTCTAGTTGGTCTGTCTGCTGTCTATCTAGTTCTAGTCGGTCTGTCTGCCGTCTTCCTAGTTCTAGTTGGTCTGTCTGCCGTCTTTCTAGTTCTAGTTGGTCTGTCTGCTGTCTTCCTAGTTCTAGTTGGTTTGTCTGCCGTCTTTCTAGTTCTAATTGGTCTGTCTGCTGTCTTCCTAGTTCTAGTTGGTTTGTCTGCCGTTTTCCTAGTTCTAGTTGGTTTGTCTTTCTAGTTTTAGTTGGTTTGTCTTTCTAGTTTTAGTTGGTTTGTCTTTCTAATTCTAGTTGGTTTGTTTGCCGTCTATCTAGTTCTAGTTGGTTTGTCTTTATAGTTCTAGTTGGTTTGTCTTTCTAGTTCTAGTTGGTTTGTCTTTCTAGTTCTAGTTGGTTTGTCTTTCTAGTTCTAGTTGGTTTGTCTGCCGTCTATCTAGTTCTAGTTGGTTTGTCTTTCTAGTTCTAGCTGGTTTGTCTTTCTAGTTTTAGTTGGTTTGTCTTTCTAGTTTTAGTTGGTTTGTCTTTCTAGTTCTAGTTGGTTTGTTTGCCGTCTATCTAGTTCTAGTTGGTTTGTCTTTCTAGTTCTAGTTGGTTTGTCTTTCTAGTTCTAGTTGGTTTGTCTTTCTAGTTCTAGTTGGTTTGTCTGCCGTCTTCCTAGTTCTAGTTGGTTTGTCTGCCGTCTATCTAGTTCTAGTTGGTTTGTCTTTCTAGTTGTAGTCAATTTGCTGCCGTCTTTCTAGTTCTAGTCAGTCTGTCTGCTGCCGTTTTAGTCGCTCTATCTGCTGTTCTTATAGTTCTAGTCGGTCTGTATGCTAAGTTTCTAGCCCTAGTCCACTGTATCTAAGTAACATTGTCATTTGAGGCGCACTCGCTGTTGGTGATATGCTTATGTGTCGGAACTATTGAATTTGTTATTTATTGATGAAGTTAGGTACTGGTGTTGATGAAGTTAGGTACTGGTGTTGATGAAGTTAGGTACTGGTGTTGATGAAGTTAGGTACTGGTGTTGATGAAGTTAGGTACTGGTGTTGATGAAGTTAGGTACTGGTGTTGATGAAGTTAGGTACTGGTGTTGATGAAGTTAGGTACTGGTGTTGATGAAGTTAGGTACTGGTGTTGATGAAGTTAGGTACTGGTGTTGATGAAGTTAGGTACTGGTGTTGATGAAGTTAGGTACTGGTGTTGATGAAGTAGGTACTGGTGTTGATGAAGTTAGGTACTGGTGTTGATGAAGTTAGGTACTGGTGTTGATGAAGTTAGGTACTGGTGTTGATGAAGTTAGGTACTGGTGTTGATGAAGTTAGGTACTGGTGTTGATGAAGTTAGGTACTGGTGTTGATGAAGTTAGGTACTGGTGTTGATGAAGTTAGGTACTGGTGTTGATGAAGTTAGGTACTGGTGTTGATGAAGTTAGGTACTGGTGTTGATGAAGTTAGGTACTGGTGTTGCACTCACTTTTTTTTTAATTAGTTTTAATCGAGATTTGCAGATCTAGATATTGGTAATACTTTCCTCTCTAGCAAATGGCATTACTTCAGTTTTGTTTATTTATTTTCAAGTACACGTTGTGATTCACTTGGGGACAGTGAATACCATCAACTTGTGATTCACTTGGGGACAGTGAATACCATCAACGTGTGATACACTCAATGACAGTGAATACCATTAACTTGTGATACACTTGGGGACAGTGAATACCATCAACTTGTGATACACTTGGGGACAGTGAATACCATCAACTTGTGATACACTTGGGGACAGTGAATACCATCAACTTGATATACACTTGGGGACAGTGAATACCATCACCTTGTGATACACTTGGAGACAGTGAATAGCATCAACCCAGGGTCAGTAAATTGGCACTGACCAAGACTCTACTACACCTTCATGTGGTGGCCCTAGAAACAAACTGCTGAACTGCAGTCTGGAAAAGCGGGTAGGGATAGAAGGAGAGCTACCAAGCAAATACGTGTACGTGTAAATTCATGTCAACCTGGTTGGTTGTACCAGAATTGCTCGGTATCGGCATGACATTACAAATGAATGATGTACCGTATCTGTCCTGTATCGGTACAAGGGAAGACTGCAGTAAAACTTTGCAACTGAGCACCGTGACTGCCTGAGTGGTTACCGGGGCCCAAATTTGGGATGTAAAGATTAGAACCACTGTTACCTGCCACGCATGTCGTAAGAGGTGACTAAGGAGGTTTGGCTGAAATCGGATGCACATGTACTAAACGTGTAGAAGTCTATGCGTTTAGGGGCCTACCAAACCAATGTGCAACGTATACACGTTCTTGGCAAAGATCAAACATATCACAAAGAGTGATTAAAATTGGTCGTAAAGAACGAACGCAAAGAAAAAGAAGAAGCACCGTGTAGGGTAGGCAGGATCTGCAGAGTCTAAGATGAAAAGGCTTGATTCTGTACCTAGTAAAACTTTCTTGCATGGTTTACGTACATGAGACACGAAGAGCTAGAGAAGACAATTGTGGAAGGCGGCATCCGGGTAAAGAGGAGTAGAAAAAGACTACGAAAAAAATGGATTCAGGGTGTCTTCTTCTTCTTTTGTCGTCACACTGCTACCAGGTTGTTGCCAGTGTCGTGGTTTTCTGTTTTTGTCTTGCGCTGTTCTGGTGGCTTGTGTGATTGTTATCTTTGCTCTTTCACAGGATTCTGCTACGCCATCTAACCATCTTTTCCGTGGTCTTCCTCTTGCCTTCTTTCCCGATGTTCTGTTGTAGAAGACTCTGTATACTGTGGAGTTTAAGTGGCCAAACCACTTCATTCTTTTTTTCTCTATGTAATTCAAGCACGGTTTTGTGCCAACTTTCTTTCTTATGCTGATGTTGGTGATTCTGTCTTTTCTTGTGTTGTTGGTAACTTTTCGCAGGCAACGCATTTCACATGTAGTTATTTTTGTGACTGCGCTTTGCTCAATGTCCATGTTTGGCTCTGGTAACACAAAGTAGGTATAAAAATGCTGTTGATCATTTGTTTCTTAGCTGCCTGTGAAATTTGTGGGTGCCTTAACAATGGGGCTAGCTGGTAGGTTACAGCATTTGCTTTTTGTACTCTAGCCTCTATCTCTCTATCCAGTTTTCCGTCTGTGAATATGCTTCCTAAGTATTTGAATTCTTTCACTTGGTTTATTTTAGTGCCATTGACATGGATGTCTAGATTATTATGTTTTCTTCCCATATTCATTATTTCTGTTTTAGTGTTGTTGATTTTCATGTCATGTTTTACACAATATTTGTTCAAGGTGTCAATATGATGTTGTAGATTTTGTTCATTTTGATGTATCAGGCACTGATCATCTGCAAACAGCAGTTCATTTATTTCATCATTATCTGAATTTGACTCTTGAGTTATTTTATCCATATATGCAATAAAGAGTAGTGGTGAGAGGACACAACCTTGTCTAACACCTGATGTAATGGAGAACCAGTCGGTCATTCCTTCTGTTGTTCTTACTGTACTCTGGCTATCTTGATATAAGGCCATGATATTACCTAATAGTTGTCCCTGGACGCCATATTCTTCAAGGATCTTCCATAGTTTTCACCTGTTTACTCTATCAAATGCCTTTTCTTGGTCTATAAATATAAGTTGTTTACTTTGATTGTATTCAATTGTTTGTTCGCAGATCTGTCTTAGTGTAAATATTGCGTCTGTGCAGCTCTTACCCTCCTAAACCCAAACTGGCTATTGCTTAACTGGGGCTCTAATATATGTCTTGCTCTTCGCTCCAATATTTTTGCAAACATTTTTCCTATATGGCTCAAAAGAGAGATACCCCTGTATGTTTCACACTCTCTTTTGTCTCCTTTGTTCTTCCATATTGCGATTATAATAGCTCTCTGCCAGTCATCTGGAGCCTCTTGTGCCTCCCAGGCTATGTTAAAAATTCTGGTCAGTCATGTTATTGCTGTTGTTCTACAAGCAAGTAACATTTCTGTTGTTATACCATCTATCCCTGCTGCCTTTTTTCTTTTGTTTTGTTTTAGTGCTATTTCAACTTCGGATTCTAAGATGTTCAATTGTTGATATTTTCCATGTTTCATTTGAAATGTTTCTGTACCTTGTGTTTCGCAGTTTAACAGTTCCTTAAAATATTCTTTCCATCTGTCTTTAATATCTTTGCTGTTGGTAAGAGGTTTACTAGACTTGTTATTTATAATGGTGACTGGATTGAATTGTTCTTCTCTTAGCCTCATTGCCTTGATGCATCTGTAAAATTTTCTTGGTGTCTTAGTGCATAGTTCCGCTAAATGTTCTCCATACTTTGCCCAAGATTCTGATTTTGATGACTTTACTTTATTTTTACTATACATTCTTGTTGTTCTGTATTTGGTGTAGTCTTCATCTAATTTTGACTTTTGCCACCTGTGAAAACATTTTTCTTTTCTTGTATAGACCTTTTAACTTCTTCATTCAGGGTGTAACTGATGATTTGAGCATGACGGCTGCAGAGGCGGGATATCTGGCCTATGAGAGAGAGAAGAGAAAGAAAGAGAAAGAAAGAGAGAGAAGAGAGATAGAGATGAGAGAGAGAGATATATTACAAAGGACTGTTAAGGTGACAAAGTTATGTTCAGGATAAGTTATTTGATAATGATGGTTTACACGTTCTGTCTTGTGTCCAACGTTTCTGCTACTTAAAAAAAAATACAGTTGAAGATTCCAATTGAGTTGTTGCGGCGACAAACAATATAGAGATCCCAAAACGGTTGAAATGTTCCTTATCCGGAGTTACCTAACCGAGTCAGAAAATGTGGTAAAGCATGAATATGTTCTTTGGTGTAGATCACGCCCGTGTGTTGCCGTGGCTCGCAAGGGGAGCAAAGAGTAGTAACATTGCGATCTACATGGCATGTCGTAAGAGGCGTCTGAGGTAGGGGTCTAGGAAGCTACCCTAGTAAATAAAAAGCGTCACAGAAATCGGATGTGTAGGCGCGTAACTGACGCAACGTACAATTGCTCTTAGACTCAGATTACATACAAACAAATGGTGGTTTAAAAAGTGGTAGATATAGATCGTTTGAAGAAGAAAATGATGTAGATCATAGTCATGCGTCATAGAGTGGCTTAAATATGAGCAGTAAAGAGTATTCCACGTTCATTGCGAGAAAGAACGAATAATGTAAGGAACTGTCGATTCAGACAAACTCAACATTACCATAAGCCGATATTTTTTTAAATATTCATTTCTTATATGCCAGTGAACGCAGGTGCAACGTATTCGTGTTCTCGGCGCAAACCGCATATATTAAATTAAAAGTTGATAAGAACGACGCAAAGAAGAAAAAAAAAATGCTCTCAGAAATTTGTCGACTGTCATGAAGACTGTCATGAAGACTGTCATGAAGACTGTCACGAAGACTGTCATGAAGAATAAATTATCGGATTTTTGTTTACAGAATGAAAAGTGAAACATAATTATTTATCATACATAAAGCAACAAGTTTACCATACATAAAGCAACAAGTTTACCATACATAAAGCAACAAGTTTACCATACATAAAGCAACAAGTTTACCATACATAAAGCAACAAGTTTACCATACATAAAGCAACAAGTTTACCATACATAAAGCAACAAGTTTACCATAACATAAAGCAACAAGTTTACCATACATAAAGCAACAAGTTTACCATACATAAAGCAACAAGTTTACCATAACATAAAGCAACAAGTTTACCATACATAAAGCAACAAGTTTACCATACATAAAGCAACAAGTTTACCATAACATAAAGCAACAAGTTTACCATAACATAAAGCAACAAGTTTACCATAACATAAAGCAACAAGTTTACCATAACATAAAGCAACAAGTTTACCATACATAAAGCAACAAGTTTACCATACATAAAGCAACATGTTTACCATAACATAAAGCAACAAGTTTACCATACATAAAGCAACAAGTTTACCATACATAAAGCAACAAGTTTACCATAACATAAAGCAACAAGTTTACCATACATAAAGCAACAAGTTTACCATACATAAAGCAACAAGTTTACCATAACATAAAGCAACATGTTTACCATAACATAAAGCAACAAGTTTACCATAACATAAAGCAACAAGTTTACCATACATAAAGCAACAAGTTTACCATACATAAAGCAACAAGTTTACCATAACATAAAGCAACAAGTTTACCATACATAAAGCAACAAGTTTACCATACATAAAGCAACAAGTTTACCATACATAAAGCAACAAGTTTACCATAACATAAAGCAACAAGTTTACCATAACATAAAGCAACAAGTTTACCATACATAAAGCAACAAGTTTACAATACATAAAGCAACAAGTTTACCATAACATAAAGCAACAAGTTTACCATACATAAAGCAACAAGTTTACCATACATAAAGCAACAAGTTTACCATAACATAAAGCAACAAGTTTACCATACATAAAGCAACAAGTTTACCATACATAAAGCAACAAGTTTACCATAACATAAAGCAACACGTTTACCATACATAAAGCAACAAGTTTACCATACATAAAGCAACAAGTTTACCATACATAAAGCAACAAGTTTACCATAACATAAAGCAACAAGTTTACCATACATAAAGCAACAAGTTTACCATACAATAAAGCAACAAGTTTACCATAACATAAAGCAACAAGTTTACCATAACATAAAGCAACAAGTTTACCATACATAAAGCAACAAGTTTACCATAACATAAAGCAACAAGTTTACCATACATAAAGCAACAAGTTTACCATAACATAAAGCAACAAGTTTACCATACATAAAGCAACAAGTTTACCATACAATAAAGCAACAAGTTTACCATACATAAAGCAACAAGTTTACCATACAATAAAGCAACAAGTTTACCATAACATAAAGCAACAAGTTTACCATACATAAAGCAACAAGTTTACCATACATAAAGCAACAAGTTTATATACATAAAGCAACAAGTTTACCATACATAAAGCAACAAGTTTACAATACATAAAGCAACAAGTTTACCATACATAAAGCAACAAGTTTACCATAACATAAAGCAACAAGTTTACCATACAATAAAGCAACAAGTTTACCATAACATAAAGCAACAAGTTTACCATAACATAAAGCAACAAGTTTACCATACATAAAGCAACAAGTTTACCATACATAAAGCAACAAGTTTACCATACATAAAGCAACAGGTTTACCATACATAAAGCAACAAGTTTACCATACATAAAGCAACAAGTTTACCATACATAAAGCAACAAGTTTACCATACATAAAGCAACAAGTTTACCATACATAAAGCAACAAGTTTATATACATAAAGCAACACGTTTATCTCTGATATTATTTGAATGATGTTTCCTAATTAGTAATATTAGTATATCTTTCAGCATTCAATCATCACCATCATCAAATAGCTTGTCCTGAGCAGAACTTTGCCACACTAACAGTCATTCTGACATTTTTTCTCATAGGCCAGATGCCTATGCCACTGCAGCCGTCATTCTGAATCCATCAGTTACATCCTGAATCCAACTTCTTCATTATCTTTCTCTTCTTCTTTTAACATAAGTTGTTGCATCATTCCATAATGATCTTCTCCAACCCTTCCAACTTCTTCATTATCTTTCTTTCTTTTTAACATAAGTTGTGCATCATTCCATAATGATCTTCTCCAACTTCTTCATTATCTTTCTCTTCTTCTTTTAACATAAGTTGTTGCATCATTCCATAATGATCTTCTCAACCCTTCAACTTCTTCATTATCTTTCTTCTTCTTTAACATAAGTTGTTGCATCATTCCATAATGATCTTCTCAACCCTTCCAACTTCTTCATTATCTTGTCTTCTTCTTTTAACATAAGTTGTTGCATCATTCCATAATGATCTTCTCCAACCCTTCCAACTTCTTCATTATCTTTCTCTTCTTCTTTTAACATAAGTTGTGCATCATTCCATAATGATCTTCTCCAACTTCTTCATTATCTTTCTTCTTCTTAACATAAGTTGTGGCATCATTCCATAATGATCTTCTCCAACCTTTCCCAACTTCTTCATTATCTTTTCTTCTTCTTTAACATAAGTTGTGCATCATTCCATAATGATCTTCTCCAACCCTTCCAACTTCTTCATTATCTTTCTCTTCTTCTTTTAACATAAGTTGTTGCATCATTCCATAATGATCTTCTCAACCCTTCAACTTCTTCATTATCTTTCTCTTCTTTTTAACATAAGTTGTTGCATCATTCCATAATGATCTTTCCAACCCTTCCAACTTCTTCATTATCTTTCTCTTTTCTTTAACATAAGTTGTTGCATCATTCCATAATGATCTTCTCCAACCCTTCCAACTTCTTCATTATCTTTCTCTCTTCTTTTAACATAAGTTGTTGCATCATTCCATAATGATCTTCTCAACCTTCCAACTTCTTCATTATCTTTCTCTTCTTCTTTTAACATAAGTTGTTGCATCATTCCATAATGATCTTCTCCAACCCTTCCAACTTCTTCATTATCTTTCTCTTCTTCTTTTAACATAAGTTGTTGCATCATTCCATAATGATCTTCTCCAACCCTTCCAACTTCTTCATTATCTTTCTCTTCTTCTTTTAACATAAGTTGTGCATCATTCCATAATGATCTTCTCAACCCTTCCAACTTCTTCATTATCTTCTTCTTCTTCTTTTAACATAAGTTGTTGCATCATTCCATAATGATCTTCTCCAACCCTTCCAACTTCTTCATTATCTTTCTCTTCTTCTTTTAACATAAGTTGTTGCATCATTCCATAATGATCTTCTCCAACCCTTCCAACTTCTTCATTATCTTTCTCTTCTTCTTTTAACATAAGTTGTGCATCATTCCATAATGATCTTCTCCAACCCTTCAACTTCATTATCTTTCTCTTCTTCTTTTAACATAAGTTGTGCATCATTCCATAATGATCTTCTCCAACCCTTCCAACTTCTTCATTATCTTTCTCTTCTTCTTTTAACATAAGTTGTTGCATCATTCCATAATGATCTTCTCCAACCCTTCCAACTTCTTCATTATCTTTCTCTTCTTCTTTTAACATAAGTTGTTGCATCATTCCATAATGATCTTCTCCAACCTTCAACTTTTCATTATCTTTCTTCTTTTTAACATAAGTTGTGGCATCATTCCATAATGATCTTCTCCAACCCTTCCAACTTCTTCATTATCTTTCTCTTCTTCTTTTAACATAAGTTGTTGCATCATTCCATAATGATCTTCTCCAACCCTTCCAACTTCTTCATTATCTTTCTCTTCTTCTTTTAACATAAGTTGTTGCATCATTCCATAATGATCTTCTCCAACCCTTCCAACTTCTTCATTATCTTTCTCTTCTTCTTTTAACATAAGTTGTTGCATCATTCTATAATGATCTTCTCCAACCCTTCCAACTTCTTCATTATCTTTCTCTTCTTCTTTTAACATAAGTTGTTGCATCATTCCATAATGATCTTCTCCAACCCTTCCAACTTCTTCATTATCTTTCTCTTCTTCTTTTAACATAAGTTGTTGCATCATTCCATAATGATCTTCTCCAACACTTCCAACTTCTTCATTATCTTTCTCTTCTTCTTTTAACATAAGTTGTTGCATCATTCTATAATGATCTTCTCCAACCCTTCCAACTTCTTCATTATCTTTCTCTTCTTCTTTTAACATAAGTTGTTGCATCATTCCATAATGATCTTCTCCAACCCTTCCAACTTCTTCATTATCTTTCTCTTCTTCTTTTAACATAAGTTGTGCATCATTCCATAATGATCTTCTCCAACCCTTCCAACTTCTTCATTATCTTTCTCTTCTTCTTTTAACATAAGTTGTGCATCATTCCATAATGATCTTCTCCAACCCTTCCAACTTCTTCATTATCTTTCTCTTCTTCTTTTAACATAAGTTGTTGCATCATTCCATAATGATCTTCTCCAACCCTTCCAACTTCTTCATTATCTTTCTCTTCTTCTTTTAACATAAGTTGTGCATCATTCTATAATGATCTTCTCCAACCCTTCCAACTTCTTCATTATCTTTCTCTTCTTCTTTTAACATAAGTTGTTGCATCATTCCATAATGATCTTCTCCAACCCTTCCAACTTCTTCATTATCTTTCTCTCTTCTTTTAACATAAGTTGTGCATCATTCCATAATGATCTTCTCCAACCCTTCCAACTTCTTCATTATCTTTCTCTTCTTCTTTTAACATAAGTTGTTGCATCATTCCATAATGATCTTCTCCAACCCTTCCAACTTCTTCATTATCTTTCTCTTCTTCTTTTAACATAAGTTGTTGCATCATTCCATAATGATCTTCTCCAACCCTTCCAACTTCTTCATTATCTTTCTCTTCTTCTTTTAACATAAGTTGTTGCATCATTCCATAATGATCTTCTCCAACCCTTCCAACTTCTTCATTATCTTTCTCTTCTTCTTTTAACATAAGTTGTTGCATCATTCCATAATGATCTTCTCCAACCCTTCCAACTTCTTCATTATCTTTCTCTTCTTCTTTTAACATAAGTTGTTGCATCATTCCATAATGATCTTCTCCAACCCTTCCAACTTCTTCATTATCTTTCTCTTCTTCTTTTAACATAAGTTGTGGCATCATTCCATAATGATCTTCTCCAACCCTTCCAACTTCTTCATTATCTTTCTCTTCTTCTTTTAACATAAGTTGTGCATCATTCCATAATGATCTTCTCCAACCCTTCCAACTTCTTCATTATCTTTCTCTTCTTCTTTTAACATAAGTTGTGGCATCATTCCATAATGATCTTCTCCAACCCTTCATTTCTTTTTATTATGTCCAAAATACTTCCATTTTCTTATTTGTATCATCAGTCAGTTTTATTTAATTTTGAGTTCTTTCTTGATAGATCTATTTGTTCTATTCTCTGTTCATGGTATACGGAGGAATCTTCTGTAACACTTATATTCAAAAGCACATATATGTTTTCCCACTGCTTTGATAAATGTCCATGCTTCACACCCATACCTTGAATGTACTACATAATATTTAAATATATTCAGGTAAAGTTTCAAGGAGAAAATGTTTTAATGTCAAGATCGAAGCAATGATCAAAAAATTGAAATTGGGCATTCATCGTCTATCGAACTAACACTGCGCAATATTTCCAAACTCAAACAAAAAACACAAAAAGTTTCTAGTTCCATCTACGAAGAGTTGTCTAAAGTTGAAATATTTCCGATAATTCGTAGACAATTCTTCGTATACGGAACTTGGAACATTTTTTTCACATGACACTTTCACAAATTTGCAGCGTAGTTTCTGTTAATTTTTCATTATTAAAGAAAAAAAATGGATTAGAGATAAATTTTCTGGTAAGTGTCTGTCTAGACACCTTCATAGAAATATCTACGGATTGTGCACCGAGATGATTGTTCAAGAATTTGTCAAAAACATTTATAAAAATTAAGGCTATGAAAATATTGTCTGATTCTAACAACATACTTGTGGAAATAAAAAAATCCTTTCCCACTCTCATTTATTTTAAAATAAGTACAAGAACACGATCAAACAAGTAAACAAAACTATGAACACAAACTTTCCGCGTTTAAAATTTCTATACAAGACAAGTTGTAAGCTAGTGTGCAGTAGCATCATCAGTAATTTCTATACAAGACAAGTTGTAAGCTAGTGTGCAGTAGCATCATCAGTAATTTCTATACAAGACAAGTTGTAAGCTAGTGTGCAGTAGCATCATCAGTATTCTCATTAATTAGTATTCACAAATAATATGAATAAATTATATAGGATCTAATAAACCATGAACACTTTCTTCAAGACATGAGACATTTGATTAATCAACACAGAACGGGTAAAATCAGTCGTTATACGATGCGTAGAGATATTGTGGAGGAGATCGGAACACATATTGACCTGTTAGGGCTGATACAGTGATCTTTAGTAATCGCTCAATTTGACAAGAACACTATGCTGGTAGCCACAGAAGAATAGTAAACCAACAAAGAACCGGTGTCGTTAGTCGCCACGCGTTGAGAGACATACTGAGGGGGAGATAGGAGCAGTTATGGACTAATTGGTTCGACGTGCAGTGATGATGATTCGACGACTAAACTAAACTAAATTAATAAATTTGTCATTTTAATTAGAAAAACAAAAACGAGAAAAACAAAAATGAGAAAAACAAAAATGTGCAGACTGAATGTTGTCAAATGAAACCATAATTCCTTGAAATTACAAATAAATTTATGAAAATTTCAGTCACATGGTGTTCAGTATTATTATTATTACCAATTTAAAACGAAAATTACTTGTAAGTAAATTAATTAATTAATTGTTACATTAACATTTAATTATTTAAAATTCTAAAAAAAATTCTAAAAATTCGAACAATAATAATAAGTATGCGTATTTATTGACTTGAAGTAACCATCATGTGCAGTTTCCTAATAGAGAGAAACACAAGAAGAGAATCGACAACCACTTGTCAGACAATATCAAGATATAGTTATTATATATAATTTGTATACATTCTCCTATTTTTATATTTCCGATTTAAATCTGTGTTTTAATTGAAGTGAAATCAATAAATAACATTTTATAATATTAAAATCTTGTGTTAAGTGCTGAATGTTCACAACTACCAAAGTTTATATATATATATATATAAGTTTGTATACAACTACTAAAAATGACAATCATAGAGGATCTCGTCAGTACTGTTACGTTAGCGCTACAAGAACGGATGCAATAACTCGGTGCTAAAATGATGGCGTTAGAGTTAGATGGAGGACATCAGATTTCGAAAAGTTGTAATAGTCGAGTTGTATCGGATGCGAATTATGTGATCTATGTGGTCTACAAGTGTTAAGACTCAACGACTGTAATGTTGATGATTATGCTGATGGTTGTCATGATGATGATGGTGATCATGCAGGACAATGGACACACCACATACCTACGGAACAAGCAGCTAAGTTATAGACGCTAAAGGCGCAACACTTCGTTTTGAGTCAAACCGGCAAGTACAGGGCACAACTAGTCAGATATTGGTCACATGACTAGACTGTACCATTATGTAACAACGGGTAAACAAGTATCAAGTGCTGACAGCTAAGTCTTCTTCTACGTTCTTTCCTAACACCCCTTGTTATCCCCTCTGTGTGGCCTGTATGTGGTTTGGGCCGAAGAACTGGGTTACGTTGTGAACAATATTGTGAAGGCATGTGTAGAACAAATTGTTGCAGTAACGCAAGTTGAATTCAATTTTCACGAATAAAGTATGACACTAGCTATAGACGAGATTGTAAAACCGAAGTTATAGGCAAGGAAGTCTCATCTCTTCATCTATATTCTTTCTATAGCAACTACTAGTATACTGCGCTTAAAGGCAACTCAGCCATCTCCAGTTTGAGTGGTGTGATGGTCCTATTTTGCAACACTACCGGCCATGTATGTGTGCCACTTTCTGGTGATCGTTATACGAAATTTGCCGTTGGTCTCATCTAGATCTATTTTTAGAAATCTCTCAATAACAAAATTAGATTTGATGTATATTTTTCAATTAGTTGGCTTGAAATTCAACACAGAATGTAGGCTGGAATTTTGTGTGGTCAAATGGGTTAGAGATGTTGGTTGATGTGGATTGCCATTATCCATATTGTCCCATTTCTTCGTTCAATCAATATAAAGTCTTTTTAAAAAGGACATGATGATAGTGCCTAAATCGACCCCGCAAAGTCTGGTACATTATAACAATTTTCTTTAGTGTAATTCTTGTTCGAAGATCTTATTGGAGTAAAATGCTGCAGAATAGCTGTTTCTAATCTAAATATGGTCATCATGTGGTTGGGGTCGATCATGTGACCAGGACGCGTCTGTAGCAACAACATGGCCGACAAATGCGCGAGAGACAATGTCTGACTATTACAAACCTGTCTAGTATTCACTTTACTCATATAATTAATAATGTTAGATATTAGTGCTTTAGTTTACTTTTCGTGATTTCGTCAATGTCTTGTTTCATGAACACATCACGAACGCAGAAGTTAAACATGAATAAGAAATCAAAAAAGCTTGTGGACAGGTCATACTGCACATCAACTTGCGCTCGCGTTTTGTTATTTCCCACGCATGAGAGAATGTCCTACATTCGTATTTACTTAATCTGTGCATCACTTATACCTGTACATGTTTACCTACTTCTGTATGTTACCTTTACGTACATTGTACTACCGTTCACTTTTATATGAGTATCAACATAATTATCTAACCATTATTCATTAATACCTCATTATCCGCATACCTATCTACGTATGTATTTGTCTTGTTACCATTACTTAAGTATTGACACAGACACTTTACTAGCATTCATCCAAGGCAAAAAAAGGACCATAAAAAATGAACTACACTTGAGAAATGTTCACAATTGTTGAATCTTTAAAAAAAAAAAATCTTTGCAAGTTGATTTCTTATACAGAGTTGTAGATATGGACGGTTGGTTGTTGTTGCTGAAAACACTTACTACAACAAACTAGTTAGCTATGGTTCAAGACGTAGCAATATCACAGACTAAATCACTAACTTACGTCCAATTAAGAAATATGAAAGTTAATTGAAACCTCAACACATGTTATGATCCAATTAAGAATTAGGAAAATATCAAAATATAACTTCCAACTTGTACAATCAACAATACAATCAAGTTACCGTATACATCATATTCACCAACCAAACTTTAACTATACAATATACGATGCACGCTAGACGGACAGTCTATCATAAACTGTCTAGTTTCTGCTCAACAGATTCAATAAAATGGAAACAAATATCTAGGAAAAACTCGAACTGAAACAAGTACCTCAAATAAGAACAACATACAAAATGAGAAAGAAGTACTCCCGATTTCGGTTTCTCAGAATAGGCAGCTGTTCTGTTTAAACAGGTTGGGCTGATCTTTTGGGTCAGATCGTTGCATAATGTGTCAAATGTGACCAGCCATTCCCGTGTAACTACTGTTCATTATCGTTATTGTTGAACTATGGATAGATTTGTATTATCAGTGATGGATATTTTAGCAGCCATGAATGACAATGTCAGCTAGAATATAAACATGATAACATAAACAGTTTATGTGAATAAAAAACGAAACAAACACCGACAGTGACTTCAAGATTATAGCAAACAAGACTTTATTGATTAAAGATATGCATACTTGTTGCTTCTAGAACTATTTTGTTGTGTACGCGAGATATTATGCCGTTCTCTATCGTAAACTACTACTTTTGATTATATATTGTTGATTAAAAGTCCACAACTTTTGCGTAACAGCTCTTCCAATAAATATACACCAGTTGCAGCTTAAGTGTGCACATTTATCCAGCAAGCAGGTAGATAAGAGCTTGTTTGTGATTTGAACCAGGTCACAATTATTTTAGGTACATTTCTAAGTAAATGACGCAGTTCATTGGAAAACTACTCGGCCGCAACTACCTTGCAATACTCTGTCTGTAGGAAGTAGGTTAAACATTGCTGTGGTTCAACACATCGTGCACACCTCACGTTACACTAAGTTTGGTATTTTACATCACTTGCATACACGCACGCGCGCACACACACACACGCACAGATATATATATATATATATATATATATATGTATGTATGTATGGCGTCGTCAACATGTGTACTTGCATATATTAAATATATCATTACATAAATGTAAGACATTTGCCGTGACTACGAGCAGTTTTCACTATGGAAATCATGGCGGTTACTAAAACGATGGTTTGGCTGGAATCACAGACTTTTATCCATGCATGTTTCCTCAGTGACTCAATGAGTATGCTCAGGAAGATTGAAACAGGATGGGCTAGGAGACATTGGATGGAGTCGCTGGGGAGGTCTAAGCTGACAAAGATCAGTTTTATTTTTGTTCCAGGGCATGCAGGTGTAAGGGGAATGAACGTGCGGATAGGCTTGCAGGTATGGCTGCTGTACAAAGCGGGCGAGCAATGGACCATGCTGATATTATAAATTCCCTAAGGGAGAGAGGACGTGTACATGATTCATGAAATAGTGGTGAATCTACAACACTAACCACACAGCAAGAACTCCAAGTCAAGTGTGGTGTAGCTAGACAAGAACACTATGCTGGTAGCCACAGAAGAATAGTAAACCAACAAAGAACCGGTGTCGTTAGTCGCCACACGCTGAGGGACATACTTAGGGGAGATCGGAGCACTTATGGACTAATTGGTTCGACGTGCAGTGATGATCCGACGACTAAACTAAACATAAATGAGTTGGCAAAGATAGAACAAGAGAGTAGAAAACAAATAGTAGAAAAACAACATAGGAAATAGAAATGAGACAGGGGGACAAATTAATAACTTTCTGTGGTGATCATGAACTGACTGGGCAAACACAATGTTTCAGCAACATCTTCTAAAGTTATATAACTAGACGTCACTGGATGGAAATATCAACAAAAAACCAAACAATTTTTATAATAATATAGCAGCGATGGAGGCCAAACATAAAAACATCCAAAAGTATACCTAGGGCAGTCGGGAAGTGACCACGGGCTTGTCATGGCGATGCTAGAATTTAAGCTAAGAAAATGAAATAAACACAAATCCAATACAATTTGACACTAATGACTGACTAAATGGATTAGAGCGCGACTCCCATGTCAGAGACCCCGGTTCAATCCACGGTAAGGCCAAGAAGGTTTTTTTTCTGTCGAGGGCATAAAGAAAACATAACCTGAACAATTTTGCGGCGACTGCACTAGCGATGGGACCATTCAATTTCACAGTTTGATTCCCCCTGTATTTCACAGTTTGATTCCCCCTGTATTTCACAGTTTGATTCCCCCTGTATTTGACAGTTTGATTCCCCCTGTATTTCACAGTTTGATTCCCCCTGTATTTGACAGTTTGATTCCCCCTGTATTTGACAGTTTGATTCCCAATGTATTTCACAGTTTGATTCCCTGTATTTCACAGTTTGATTCCCCTGTATTTGACAGTTTGATTCCCCTGTATTTGACAGTTTGATTCCCCTGTATTTGACAGTTTGATTCCCCTGTATTTCACAGTTTGATTCCCCTGTATTTGACAGTTTGATTCCCCTGTATTTCACAGTTTGATTCCCGCATAATTTGACAGTTTGATTCCCCATGTATTTGCAGTTTGATTCCCCCTGTATTTGACAGTTTGATTCCCTTATTTGACAGTTTGATTCCCCCTGTATTTCACAGTTTGATTCCCCCTGTATTTGACAGTTTGATTCCCCCTGTATTTCACAGTTTGATTCCCCCTGTATTTCACAGTTTGATTCCCCCTGTATTTCACAGTTTGATTCCCCCTGTATTTCACAGTTTGATTCCCCCTGTATTTCACAGTTTGATTCCCCCTGTATTTGACAGTTTGATTCCCCCTGTATTTGACAGTTTGATTCCCCCTGTATTTGACAGTTTGATTCCCCCTGTATTTGACAGTTTGATTCCCCCTGTATTTCACAGTTTGATTCCCCCTGTATTTGACAGTTTGATTCCCCCTGTATTTGACAGTTTGATTCCCCCTGTATTTGACAGTTTGATTCCCCCTGTATTTCACAGTTTGATTCCCCCTGTATTTCACAGTTTGATTCCCCCTGTATTTCACAGTTTGATTCCCCCTGTATTTGACAGTTTGATTCCCCCTGTATTTCACAGTTTGATTCCCCCTGTATTTGACAGTTTGATTCCCCCTGTATTTGACAGTTTGATTCCCAATGTATTTCACAGTTTGATTCCCCCTGTATTTCACAGTTTGATTCCCCCTGTATTTGACAGTTTGATTCCCCCTGTATTTCACAGTTTGATTCCCCCTGTATTTGACAGTTTGATTCCCCCTGTATTTGACAGTTTGATTCCCAATGTATTTCACAGTTTGATTCCCCCTGTATTTCACAGTTTGATTCCCCCTGTATTTGACAGTTTGATTCCCCCTGTATTTGACAGTTTGATTCCCCCTGTATTTGACAGTTTGATTCCCCCTGTATTTCACAGTTTGATTCCCCCTGTATTTGACAGTTTGATTCCCCCTGTATTTCACAGTTTGATTCCCCCTGTATTTGACAGTTTGATTCCCCCTGTATTTGACAGTTTGATTCCCCCTGTATTTGACAGTTTGATTCCCCCTGTATTTGACAGTTTGATTCCCCCTGTATTTGACAGTTTGATTCCCCCTGTATTTGACAGTTTGATTCCCCCTGTATTTCACAGTTTGATTCCCCCTGTATTTCACAGTTTGATTCCCCCTGTATTTCACAGTTTGATTCCCCCTGTATTTCACAGTTTGATTCCCCCTGTATTTCACA
Organism: Arion vulgaris; assembly: GCA_020796225.1. Taxonomy (NCBI): domain Eukaryota; kingdom Metazoa; phylum Mollusca; class Gastropoda; order Stylommatophora; family Arionidae; genus Arion; species Arion vulgaris. The sequence continues at coordinate 26,977,844 of CM036767.1, forward strand.
GTTTGATTCCCCCTGTATTTGACAGTTTGATTCCCCCTGTATTTGACAGTTTGATTCCCCCTGTATTTGACAGTTTGATTCCCCCTGTATTTGACAGTTTGATTCCCCCTGTATTTCACAGTTTGATTCCCCCTGTATTTGACAGTTTGATTCCCCCTGTATTTGACAGTTTGATTCCCCCTGTATTTGACAGTTTGATTCCCCCTGTATTTCACAGTTTGATTCCCCCTGTATTTCACAGTTTGATTCCCCCTGTATTTCACAGTTTGATTCCCCCTGTATTTGACAGTTTGATTCCCCCTGTATTTGACAGTTTGATTCCCCCTGTATTTGACAGTTTGATTCCCCCTGTATTTCACAGTTTGATTCCCCCTGTATTTGACAGTTTAATTCCCCCTGTATTTGACAGTTTGATTCCCCCTGTATTTCACAGTTTGATTCCCCCTGTATTTCACAGTTTGATTCCCCCTGTATTTGACAGTTTGATTCCCCCTGTATTTCACAGTTTGATTCCCCCTGTATTTCACAGTTTGATTCCCCCTGTATTTGACAGTTTGATTCCCCCTGTATTTGACAGTTTGATTCCCCCTGTATTTGACAGTTTGATTCCCCCTGTATTTGACAGTTTGATTCCCCCTGTATTTCACAGTTTGATTCCCCCTGTATTTCACAGTTTGATTCCCCCTGTATTTGACAGTTTGATTCCCCCTGTATTTGACAGTTTGATTCCCCCTGTATTTGACAGTTTGATTCCCCCTGTATTTGACAGTTTGATTCCCCCTGTATTTGACAGTTTGATTCCCCCTGTATTTGACAGTTTGATTCCCCCTGTATTTGACAGTTTGATTCCCCCTGTATTTCACAGTTTGATTCCCCCTGTATTTCACAGTTTGATTCCCCCTGTATTTGACAGTTTGATTCCCCCTGTATTTCACAGTTTGATTCCCCCTGTATTTGACAGTTTGATTCCCCCTGTATTTCACAGTTTGATTCCCCCTGTATTTCACAGTTTGATTCCCCCTGTATTTGACAGTTTGATTCCCCCTGTATTTCACAGTTTGATTCCCCCTGTATTTGACAGTTTGATTCCCCCTGTATTTCACAGTTTGATTCCCCCTGTATTTCACAGTTTGATTCCCCCTGTATTTGACAGTTTGATTCCCCCTGTATTTGACAGTTTGATTCCCCCTGTATTTCACAGTTTGATTCCCCCTGTATTTGACAGTTTGATTCCCCCTGTATTTCACAGTTTGATTCCCCCTGTATTTGACAGTTTGATTCCCCCTGTATTTCACAGTTTGATTCCCCCTGTATTTCACAGTTTGATTCCCCCTGTATTTCACAGTTTGATTCCCCCTGTATTTGACAGTTTGATTCCCCCTGTATTTCACAGTTTGATTCCCCCTGTATTTCACAGTTTGATTCCCCCTGTATTTGACAGTTTGATTCCCCCTGTATTTGACAGTTTGATTCCCCCTGTATTTGACAGTTTGATTCCCCCTGTATTTGACAGTTTGATTCCCCCTGTATTTGACAGTTTGATTCCCCCTGTATTTGACAGTTTGATTCCCCCTGTATTTGACAGTTTGATTCCCCCTGTATTTGACAGTTTGATTCCCCCTGTATTTCACAGTTTGATTCCCCCTGTATTTGACAGTTTGATTCCCCCTGTATTTCACAGTTTGATTCCCCCTGTATTTGACAGTTTGATTCCCCCTGTATTTGACAGTTTGATTCCCCCTGTATTTGACAGTTTGATTCCCCCTGTATTTGACAGTTTGATTCCCCCTGTATTTGACAGTTTGATTCCCCCTGTATTTCACAGTTTGATTCCCCCTGTATTTCACAGTTTGATTCCCCCTGTATTTCACAGTTTGATTCCCCCTGTCCTACACCGCCCAAAAAGCCATATTACAGGCAGTTATTTTTCCACGCAATAAAATCTTCATTTTTGTAATGACAGCCCAAGATGTTGATATTATTGTAATAAGATAGTATTGTTATTATTTTTCCACGCAATGACCTGGACTTTTGATGGAGACATCGAAATATAAATCAGTTTCTTTCAGTTTTTGATCTATGTCCGATTCAAGTTACAAACTAAGTCCGTTGCACAGACGAGGAAACTTCAATCTGAGAGTCGAAAGTATGTCGAGGGCGATTACCTATAATCTCTCTCTCTCTCTCTCTCTCTTTCTGCCTTTTTAACCTGCTATGCGGCATAGGCCCTCAACCAACCCATGCCAAGACTTCCTATCTCGTTATCTCCTGCAGCTCCCTCCAACTCTTCTTTTACATTGTTGATCTCTGCCTCCAAATCTCGTCTCCATGTATTTCACGGCCTTCCCTTTTTTCGCTGTCCCTGCGGGTTCCAGGAAAAGGCCCTTCTTATAATATATAACAGAGAAGATAAAGAGTAGACGAAGATAAGAAAAAGAGTAGAGAAAGAGAAGATAAAGAATAGATAAAGAGAAGATAAAGAGTAGATAAAGAGTAGATAAAGAGTAGATAAAGAGTAGATAAAGAATAGATGAAGAGTAGATAAAAAGTAGATAAGAGTAGATAAAAGTAGATACAGAGTAGAAAAAGAGTGGATAAAGAATAGATGAAGAGTAGATGAAGAGTAGATAAAGAATAGATGAAGAGTAGTTAAAAAGTAGATGAAGAGTAGATAAAAAGTAGATACAGAGTAGATAAAAAGTAGATAAAAAGTAGATACAGAGTAGATACAGAGTAGATAAAAAGTAGATAAAAAGTAGATACAGAGTAGATAAAAAGTAGATAAAAAGTAGATAAAAAGTAGATACAGAGTAGAAAAAGAGTGGATAAAGAATAGATGAAGAGTAGATAAAGAGTAGATAATGAGAAAATGAAGAGAGCGAGTATGAACTAGAATAAAACATGTGAACATGTAAAGAAAATGATGAAAGAAATAGGTGAGATATTAAAGTGCAAGATTGGAGAGATGAAACTAGATGACTGCAGGAATGCGAGGCATACGAACTCGGAATCAATACATTTCCCAGCAGTACTTGCTTTCGTCGCTTGTTTCCCTTTCCAAGAAACCGGCTCGTTCTGAGTAATGTTTACATCGACCTTAACCTTTCAGTTTATTCTGTCTTGTGGTATCTTGACATATATTTAAATAGAATCACGTGATGATTACAGAGGAATTTCTGACCGCTAGGCAATACAAGACACAGGTCAAGACAAACAATCAGGCCTTCACATTATCATACTGTTGAAGATACTTATCACGTACACATTCTCTCTCTCTCTCTCTCTCTCTCCTCTCTCATCACACACACGCATGCACGCACGCACGTACACACACACACACACACACAGACAGACAGCTTCGTACTCATGAAACAAGCAGTAGTCGGATGGTTCGAGTAATGGAGCACGTTGACACTAAACAACGATCACAGATTTTTAACTTGTTCTAAACTAGGTACTGTCGTTACTGTCTTGTTCTAAACTAGGTACTGTCTTGTTCTAAACTAGGTACTGTCGTTACTGTCTTGTTCTAAACTAGGTACTGTCTTGTTCTAAACTAGGTACTGTCGACTTCTTGTTCTAAACTAGGTACTGTCCTGCTCTAAACTAGGTACTGTCGGCAATGTCTTGTTCTAAACTAGGTACTGTCTTGTTCTAAACTAGGACTGCGTTACTGTCTTGTTCTAAACTAGGTACTGTCTTGCTCTAAACTAGGTACTGTCGGCAATGTCTTGTTCTAAACTAGGTACTGTCTTGTTCTAAACTAGGTATGTCTACTTGTTCTAAACTAGGTTACTGTCTTGTCTAAACTAGGTACTGTCTTGTTCTAAACTAGGTATTGTCGTTACTGTCTTGTTCTAAACTAGGTACTGTCTTGTTCTAAATTAGGTACTGTCGTTACTGTCTTGTTCTAAACTAGGTATTGTCGTTACTGTCTTGTTCTAAACTAGGTACTGCTTGTTTAAATTAGGTACTGTCGTTACTGTCTTGTTCTAAACTAGGTACTGTCTTTACTGTCTTGTTCTAAACTAGGTACTGGCTTGTTATAAACTAGGTACTGTCGTTACTGTCTTGTTCTAAACTAGGTACTTTTTTTTTCAAATAGGTACTGTCTTGTTCTAAACTAGGTACTGTCGTTACTGTCTTGTTCTAAACTAGGTACTGTCTTGTTCTAAACTAGGTACTGTCTTGTTCTAAACTAGGTACTGTCGTTACTGTCTTGTTCTAAACTAAATACTGTCGTTACTGTCTTGTTCTAAACTAGGTACTGTCTTGTTCTAAACTTGTCGTACGTCTTGTTCTAAACTAGGTACTGTCTTGTTCTAAATTAGGTACTGTCGTTACTGTCTTGTTCTAAACTAGGTACTGTCGTTACTGTCTTGTTCTAAACTAGGTACTGGCTTGTTATAAACTAGGTACTGTCGTTACTGTCTTGTTCTAAACTAGGTACTGTCGTTACTGTCTTGTTCTAAACTAGGTACTGGCTTGTTATAAACTAGGTACTGTCGTTACTGTCTTGTTCTAAACTAGGTACTGTTTTTTTTTCGAAAGTAGGTACTGTCTTGTTCTAAACTAGGTACTATCGTTACTGTCTTGTTCTAAACTAGGTACTGTCGTTACTGTCTTGTTCTAAACTAGGTACTGTCTTGTTCTAAACTAGGTACTGTCGTTACTGTCTTGTTCTAAACTAAATACTGTCGTTACTGTCTTGTTATAAACTAGGTACTGTCTTGTTCTAAACTAGGTACTACCTTGTTCTAAACTAGGTACTGCCTTGTTCTAAACTAGGTGCTGTCTTGTTCTAAATTAGGTACCATGTGTCCGACAGCGTCTGGAGGGATATGTGTCCTACGTCACACGTCAAGTCTACGCACGTTATTACAGCAAAGTAGATTCCCGCCTTATTAGGTCACATGTAACGATGAAAGATCTTATGAAACGATGAAACATCACAACATGTAACGATGAAAGATCTTATGAAAAGATTAACCATCTTACATGTAACGATGAAAAATCTTATAAAACGATAAAACATCGCCACATGTAACGATGAAAGAGTTTATGAAACGATGAAACATCCTACATGTAACGATGAAAGATCTTATGAAAAGATGAAACATCCTGCATGTAACGATGAAAGATCTTATGAAACATCCTACATGTAACGATGAAAGATCTTATGAAACAATGAAACATCTTACATGTCACGATGAAAGATCTTATAAAACGATGAAACATCTTACATGTAACGATGAAAGATCTTATGAAACATCCTACATGTAACGATGAAAGATCTTATGAAACAATGAAACATCTTACATGTCACGATGAAAGATCTTATAAAACGATGAAACATCTTACATGTAACGATGAAAGATCTTATGAAACATCCTCAATGTAACGATGAAAGATCTTATGAAACAATGAAACATCTTACATGTCACGATGAAAGATCTTATAAAACGATGAAACATCTTACATGTAACGATGAAAGATCTTATGAAACATCCTACATGTAACGATGAAAGATCTTATAAAACAATGAAACATCTTACATGTAACGATGAAAGATCTTATGAAACATCCTACATGTAACGATGAAAGATCTTATGAAACATCCTACATGTAACGATGAAAGATCTTATAAAACGATGAAACATCTTACATGTAACGATGAAAGATCTTATGAAACATCCTACATGTAACGATGAAAGATCTTATAAAACGATGAAACATCTTACATGTAACGATGAAAGATCTTATGAAACATCCTACATGTAACGATGAAAGATCTTATGAAACATCCTACATGTAACGATGAAAGATCGTATGAAAAGATTAACCATCCTACATGTAACAATGAAAGATCTTATGAAAAGATGAAACATCCTTCATGTAACGATGAAAGATCTTACATGTAACGATGAAACAGTCTACATGTAACAATGAAAGATCTTATGAAAAGATGAAACATCCTTCATGTAACGATGAAAGATCTTACATGTAACGATGAAACATCCTTCATGTAACGATGAAAGATCTTACATGTAACGATGAAACATCCTTCATGTAACGATGAAAGATCTTACATGTAACGATGAAACATCCTGCATGTAACGATGAAAGATCTTACATGTAACGATGAAACATCCTGCATGTAACGATGAAAGATCTTACATGTAACGATGAAACATCCTGCATGTAACGATGAAAGATCGTATGAAAAGATTAACCATCCTACATGTAATGATGAAAGATCTTATGAAAAGATGAAACATCCTACATGTAACGATGAAACAGTCTACATGTAACAATGAAAGATTTTATGAAAAGATGAAACAGCCTACATGTAACGATGAAAGATCTTACATGTAACGATGAAACAGTCTACATGTAACAATGAAAGATTTTATGAAAAGATGAAACAGCCTACATGTAACGATGAAAAGAGCTTATGAAAAAAAGAAACATCATCACATGTAACGATGAAAGATCTTATGAAACGATGAAACATCACCACATGTAACGATGGAAGAGCCTATGAGAAGATGAAACTCGTAACTAAAGAGTATACAGGCAACAGATTAACATCATTGCACACGGCCCCCTCCTCCCCACATGGAGCAGACCCTCTTTGCAGAAATGGTACACAACTTGCCATGAGTATTGGTAAAACACGAACTCCGTAGCTCCATCTCAGTAACTTCATAATCCTAGGGACCACCAGAAAAAATCTACATGCGAACCGAACAAGACGGTCCTGATTCGAACCCACGATCTTCATGGACACAAAGCAGCGTTTTGATCACTTCGGCACAGACTCCCCCCACACCTTACTAACTCATAACTAAACAAAAATAATATCTAGAAATACTAAAAGAAAAAGGGAAACATTTATAGGTAAATACGAGAGCATGAAAAAATTATAAGTAAATACGAGAGCATGAAAAACGATTTGAGAGTGTATCAAGAAGCATAGGTATTCTCCAAGAGTGCTATACTGTATTTGCAATTCGATACAGCCACATATCAACGAGTTGTGCCGGTTGTGCAATGTACACGGGCCTGGTGGTCAGGTTGTGTAGGTTGTGCAATGTACAAAGGCTTGGGGGTCAGGTTGTGCAATGTACAAGGGATTGGTGGTCACGTTGTGCCGGTTGTGCAATGTACAAGGGCTTGGTGGCCAGGTTGTGCAATGTGCAATGTCTTGGTGGTCATGTGGCTCTCAAGGTGCCCACACACAAAACTCTGCACATGGCCCACAAAACTCTTGCTATATCACAGCTCGAACTAAAGTGTCATTGTGTGGCAGTGTGTCATATTATGAACACAGATTAGGAATTATTCTATGAAGTATTTGAAAGACAAACTGATGCTGACACATTCAAGGACAAAGTGTAACAATCTTTTGTCACATGATACACAACTTGACCTTTTTTTATTAGCCCAAGTGTCGTGCCAACTGAAGTAGGCGGTCGCATTTCTTGAAAACAACATGTCCATACCTACACTTGATCCATTCCGTTGCTGAGATTTAATTTCCATACAATTAAGTTGAATGTCCAGTGTCTAATGTTGAATCTCCAGTGTCTTTTATTATTACGTTGAATCTCCAGTGTCTTTTATTATTACGTTGAATGTTTAGTGTCTTTTATTATTACGTTGAATGTTTAGTGTCTTTTATTATTACGTTGAATGTCCAGTGTCTTTTATTATTACGTTGAATGTTTAGTGTCTTTTATTATTACGTTGAATGTTTAGTGTCTTTTATTATTACGTTGAATGTTTAGTGTCTTTTATTATTACGTTGAATCTCCAGTGTCTTTTATTATTACGTTGAATGTTTAGTGTCTTTTATTATTACGTTGAATGTTTAGTGTCTTTTATTATTACGTTGAATGTCCAGTGTCTTTTATTATTACGTTGAATGTTTAGTGTCTTTTATTATTACGTTGAATGTTTAGTGTCTTTTATTATTACGTTGAATGTCTAGTGTCGTTTATTATTACGTTGAATGTTTAGTGTCTTTTATTATTACGTGTTGAATGTTTAGTGTCTTTTATTATTACGTTGAATGTCCAGTGTCTTTTATTATTACGTTGAATGTTTAGTGTCTTTTATTATTACGTTGAATGTTTAGTGTCTTTTATTATTACGTTGAATGTCCAGTGTCTTTTATTATTACGTTGAATGTTTAGTGTCTTTTATTATTAAGTTGAATGTCCAGTGTATCTTATTATTAAGTTGAATGTTTAGTGTCTTTTATTATTACGTTGAATGTCCAGTGTCTTTTATTATTACGTTGAATGTTTAGTGTCTTTTATTATTACATTGAATGTCTAGTGTCTTTTATTATTACGTTGAATGTCCAGTGTCTTTTATTATTACGTTGAATGTTTAGTGTCTTTTATTATTACGTTGAATGTTTAGTGTCTTTTATTATTACATTGAATGTCTAGTGTCTTTTATTATTACGTTGAATGTCCAGTGTCTTTTATTATTACGTTGAATGTTTAGTGTCTTTTATTATTAAGTTGAATGTCCAGTGTATCTTATTATTAAGTTGAATGTCCAGTGTATCTTATTACTAAGTTGAATGTCCAGTGTATCTTATTACTAAGTTGAATGTCCAGTGTATCTTATTACTAAGTTGAATGTCCAGTATATCTTCTCTTGTCCACTCTTCCTTTCCTTCAACACTGGTGCATGCCGGTCGCAATCACCTATCAGATGATATTTACTAGGACAACTTTGATTGTCTAATAGGACCAGCATCGTTGCACTTGGATGAATAGCTATGTGACCTGATCTTCTTCTTACACAGGGAGTTTTGCAGCGGCAGTACACCAACTCCGTTGCACTGGCGAGGGTCTCCGATGTAATTTTGAGGATGTTGAAAACTTGCAAAATTGTATTTTTAATTTTAAAAAAAGAATTGTTGTTTTTGCGCACTTAAATCCTGAAGCCATTGTATTTGAATAGCAGTGCTTGTTGTGGTGTACTGTTGGACGGTAGTCGTGTTACATGGCCGAACCATTTGGTCTGTTGCCAATATACTCTAGCACTGGCGGTATTCAGACCTTTGTCAACGGATGCCTTCGGCGGATTCTCAGACTGAGATGGCATGATAGAGTTACAAACACAGACCTGTGGATAAAAACCGGACAGGAACCCATGATGACCCAGGCCAAGAGGAGAAAATGGCGATGGATCGGGCATACCCTACGAAAGACACAGCCGAGTGTTACTAGACAAGCACTTGAGTGGAACCCACAAGAAAAACGAAAAAGTGGACGCTCTAAACAGACCTGGAGACACAGTTTTCTTGAGGAACTGAAGAGTGCTCAACTGTCCTGGGAGACCATAAAGAGGATAGCCAAAGACAGAGAAAAGTGGCGAACAACTGTTGAGGTCCTATGCTCCACGAGGAGCGGAGAGGAATAAGTAAGTAAGTAAGTACTGGTGTTGTTTCTACCAAGTCTCTAATAGTCTCGCGTTTGTTTCCATCTTATCTCTCCTTGTTACTCCCACTATTTTCAGTTTTGTTTTTTTAAATTTGATGTAAGTGTTCAAAATACATCAAGAGACAGAAAATCGGACGAAGAAAACCATCATGGAAGGAGGCATACCGACAAAGAGAAGAAGAGGAAGACCACGGAGAAGATGGATTCAGGATGTAACTGATGGTTTGAACATGGCGGCTGCAAAGGCAGGACATCTGGCATATGAGACAGTGAAATTCCGGAGGACTGTTGAGAGCCAAACATTGGCAAAGGGCAATACTTTTCGGACACCGATCATCCTACAAAGAGTAAGATGACGTCCAAACACCATGGCTCAGATCATGTAAAGGCTAAGCATACCGCCAACATATGATCGTTTGTTTGACAAATCACATGCGTCTCGAACGACTGAGAATGTTTCTAATCCGGAACGACCTCAAATATAGTCAGAAAGAGCGCATATTGTAAACATACTCTTTCGCGAAGATTATATAGCCCAAATATACGGCGAAAATGATCGTAAAAGAGCAATGAATACAAGAAAGGTGACAGTTTCCGTGACTAGCCCTAGAAGGGTCGAGAATGCTTCTAAACCGGGGTGTCCTCACCCAGTCAGCGCAAAGTAAGCTAATGCTCTTTGGCGTAGATCCAAGCCCAAACTTACGGCACTAAAAGATCATTAAAGAGTATTTATCATACGGTGCGTACGGAACGACCTCACCAAAGGCAGGAAATCCGATAGAGAAGTCATCCATTCTGCCTTCACTGACTAACTCTGTCCGAGAAAGAGTTACAAGGATAACAGGTCTCCTGCAACGATCACACTTGGAGGATCTAAGCTTCAAGTACCTCTGAAGTCGGCGAGGCTGTCCGTATGAGGGACGCCTGTAAAAGGGTAATATAGGACTCACGAAAAAATCAGTCAGAAGCGCAATACCAGGCGCCATGACTTTCCGCCTGAAGCAACAGCGGGCGAACGAGAGAAGAAGAAGACTCTGGCTTCGCCCGAGTGGTTACCGGGGCCCAAATTGTGGTGTAAAGGATAGAACCACTGTTACCTGCCCCGCATGTCGTAAGAGCCGACGAAGGAGGTTGGACGTGGAGTTAGCTACCAAACACCGAAAAAAAACACTAGATGGCTACAGAACGGAGAGCGAACCGAGTAAACGCTGGCTGAAACCGAACACATCGCCGAAGGATAAGTACTAGAGCTCCAAATGGTACTGAAGATGTGACGTAAAACACATCAATTCTAAGGACTAGAATCAGATTTCCACATGAATAGAATTTATGGGGAAATCTGGTACATCGGTCTGGGCGGTGATAGCGAGAGAGAGAGAGAGAGAGAGAGAGAGAGAGAGACGACAAGACCCAGGCTGAAGCAGAGCCGACGAGACCTAGGCTGAAGCAAAGAAGTTTCCTAGAGATTTGCAATATTAACCTGAAACCTTGTTCACAAGTAGTCGATGAAGAAGTCTTTCAAACATATTTTATTGTCTGGAGGTCTTCCATCAAACCAGTTGTCATGCTAAGTACATTCCATATAACTCATCTTTTCTTTTCTGACCCTGACCAGATCGGTTACCCTCATCTATTTTTGTCAGCCTTGGTTCGGGGTTTGGCCGATGTTGCATGATAACAGTTTTTAGGAGCCACATGTGAGAATTGATGTCAGATTTGGACCTGAAGAGGGCATGATAGTCATCCTGTCCATAGGTAATTACCAATTCCTGACATAGCAATCGAGAAGTTGTATACATAAACTTGGCCATATAAGATTACAAATACAGAACCGTGTAAAAGGACGAATTGCACAGCACTATTAGCCATCATGAAAAAAAAGTAAAGACGAACAGACGGAAAAAGAAGAAACGATTGATCAAAGGAAACCGGGAAGATAGGAGCGGAAACGGAAACACTTGAATGCGGTACAGATAAGAGTGAAATATCAAAGTTAGAAACGCATGAATTACAATGTGGATTATTCGTGAATGCTTTATGTTTCAGTTTCAGTTTCAGTTTGGAATATCTTCATTTCACTCCGGACATGTCCATAGGTGCTACGATCTCCTTCGCAATATCTCCAACAGCGTCCAGCGACTGACCGTACCAGTTCTATTTTGATTGATGAGCCGACTCGTATACCTGTTGTACCGTTCTTTTCTTGCCACACCAATCTTCAAACCCAGTTCTCGCAATCTAGTAGTTGACGTGGAATGGTTTAGATGAAGGTCTTCTCTGCGGCCACGCTCTATGAGGGCGTTCACGATGTCAGCTCTGTCCATTGGCTGGCCCTCTGATATAGCGGCAGAGCCAGCCAGTCTGTCTGCTCTCTCATTGCCAACGACACCCATGTGCCCCGGAACAAAGACAAGTGTAATTCTGCAAATTGTTGACGCCTGCAGTGATTCAGTCCATTGCCTGCGTACCGAACCGGCCTCCACCTTTCGGATCATACTCAATGAGTCACTCAGAATGCACGCATGAGTGTAGTTTTGTGACTCTAGCCAGAGTAGTGCATTGGTCACCGCCAGTACATCCATTGTCATGCTGCTTGTTGTCATACTAGATGCACCACTGGCTTCCTTGACAATTCTCCCACATGAACTTGCAGAGAAGGCCCATGCAGACTTTTCGTGACGAACTACCGATCCATCCGTGTAAATCACAATGTCGTCTGCATTGCAGTTTTCATCGATAATGGCTTTGACGTCTGCATTCAACGCCACGGGATTTCCTTCACTGCAACCTTTGTCAAATTTAATTATGGTTGTAAAAGTGTTCCAGTATATTGGAGGCATCGGTATCCATTCTTCCCCATAGTCAATATTATTGAGCCCGCATACCAGCTGAACAGTATCTGCGGCACGGCCAACCCATGACTTGCCCGCTTTAGCCGATTTCCACCACTGGTGCTGAGCTGTTCATGCAATGGGTGATCCTTTTGGCACTTATTTTGAGACAGGCACGTGCTCTAGCTATCTTGACTCTATACTCCATGGTCGGAAAATCCAGGAGAAACCTCATCGCCACATAGGGTGTATCCCTTGTGCAACCGAGGATGATGCGCATAGCTTCGTTCTGTATTCTCTCCAGTATTCTCTCCAGTGTTTGCACATGAATGCTTTATGTGCAAACATGTAGTGGATTTTTGTCCCTGGGCATGCAGGAGTTAGATGTAATGAACGAGCTGATAGATTGGCGGGCTTGGCTACAATATCAGAGGTTCCCTGCCATGGATCGAAATGACATTTTTCACGCATTGAGAGAGTCTTTCCGAACAGAGGAGCTTCAGGGTTATGAATCCCACTCGCTGACCAGATTGAGATAGATGGGTGTCAATATTGGTGCAGCCCGAAAAGAGCGATTTACTAAATATGCAAAGAGACTGATTAATCAACATCGAACTGGCGTGTTGGGCCGCTGGACGCTGTTAGATTTGCTGAGGCGGAGATCGGAGCACATCCCCGGAGTGCTATGATGATAGTCCTCATATAACTGATAACATGTAGTGGATAAAGATTATAAATATTGACTAAATAGAAAGATAGTTACATGGATAGATAGACAGAATGAAATATAAATAGAATGATGGAAGAATAGATGAATATGCTATTTGGAATCGACTGTCATGAAACATTTACAGAGTAAACATAAACATAAATCAAGAAGGACATGCAGATGTGACATTATATAGATAATAGTTGATGTTTTAGAACAGTTCTACTTACCGTGTACGTCGCATACGTTGTCGTGCAATCACAGCTGTCATGCAGAAACACAGAACAGCACTCGATAACGTAATATCAACACAAATTGAACACGAAGCAAACTGTAAACAAAGACTGAGACTATGTGTATATCTATCTCAGCGATGATAACATTCTCAGCGGTAGCTTGTGTGTGTATGTGTGCAACACGGCACACTGTTGTGGAGCGACAAGCAGTGATCATTAATTCCGGGAATATCCGAATTTCTTGGAATCTAGTGTCTGTGCTAATAATAGCAATGACAAGGTGTTCTGGATATTTGTTCAGCACTGTAAAAATAACCATCCCACGTTTGAATTTTCAGTCTATATTTTTTAAAAACAGGTTCTATATTTAAGATATCATTTTGTGTGTATCTTAGAAGAGATAAATGGATGTAATTTTCATTCCTAATAGACATTAGAGAGATAGATAGAGAGGTTGAGACTAATAATGGTGGAAGGTAGACACGTCATGATCTTTGTAATTACGTGGCTGAAACTGAAACAAAGATGACTCATCGAGTCCGAGCAGACAGACACAGAAGTCTGATACTTAACTAATGTCAGAGACTGACATAAACTTATATACTCACATATAACCTGTCTTGACCACAATAATCGCACAATCTTTTTTTTCCCCAGTCGTTGAGTATTTTAATTTCGTGACGGAAAAGCGTAACACAAAGAAAGTTCTTTCTTCGAATGGAACAAAGAAAAAAGATATGTGGGTTTCTTCTTCTTCTTTTCGAACATTCTTCCCGGTCAGTTTTATCATTATTTTTGTGATATATAATTGGTCCTTTGACAAGAACGGAGTGATCTACGTTGGGTCAATTATGCGCCCATGGTGACTAGGCTCGCCCCGCCGGTTTCAGCCAGCTTTTGATTTACTAGGGTGAGTTTTCCTAGGTACGATCCTTTCTGCCGATTATTTCAGCCCGGATCTTCGCCTTTTCGATCAGCTTTGCCGTATATTTGGGCTTTGTGACCTACGCCAAACAGTGAGTTACTACTGTTATTGCCCTTTCTGACTGTGAAGTCGTTCCGGATTAGGAACATTTCACGGGGCCTATAAGCTTGTCCTCGGACGGCGTCTTACTCGTATAAAACACCGTGTAAAGTATCGACCTTCGCTAATGTTCGGATCCGGACAGCCTGTCAGATCTTTACATTGTCGACCTTACTTTACTGTTCACTTTTGAGTTTGTTCCGGAGTAGGAACATTCTCAGCCTTTTCGAGACGCGTGTTGGTACGTGGCAATTTGCAGTTTCTACTTCGCATTTTCCCTAGCCTCGGGAAACACCGGACTGGAGTCAAGCACAAATAACGTAGAGGGTCGTTTCAATCGGCGCTAACAACGCAACTGAGATTTTGCGCTCGCCAACATCACCCGCCCAAGTTCTTCCGGGGATGTTAGTTGTGACTGCAACAGTACCTTGCCCGGTTGCCCCAAGGCTGGCAGTTCCGTTAGGCATCACCCGCCTCAGTTCTTCCGGGGATGTTAGTTGTTATCGCAACAGTATCTTGTACGGTTTTCACAGGGAGGGTAGTTTCGTTATGCATTAAACGCAACTTTATGTTTTGCACTCGGTCAACCTTGTCCAGTAAATGTATCTGCGCCAGGACACCAATACGGAGTCAGTTGCAATCTTCCCTCGTACCGACACGAGGGTAGACTTTTATTCGTCACGCATTTGACTTATTTATTCTTGCCCCACAGCTGGCAATGTTTGCCCCCTCCTCAGAACTTCGAGTTTCGCCCTATGTGGGCAAGAGTTTCGTCACTGGATGCACCTCTCATCCTTTCATGTTTGCTAATCTCCCCATCGGCAGAGAAACTGGTAATTTGTGGCGGGACCTTTGACTTACACGTCGAGCTTGTGCATGGAGTCTCTTGCTCCGGAGATGGCAATTTGTGTTAGGCCCTTACTCCAGGGAGTAGGGATTCTATCAGAGACGTTTCGCTGCTGTTTCTTTTTGTTCAGGAACTTGGGCAATATTTTGTTGGACATCGGCCAAGAGATTCGTGCATTTTGTTCGTATGGACCTGCATTGCTTTTCCGTACTCTGCACTGTTACCACTACCAGTAGTTCTCCTGATCCCGCCCCATTGCCATACCGGAACTGTAAGTCTGTTTCCAGGTCACCACGGGGAGGTTACAGGGAGGGTCTTCGATTAGTCCGGCTCACTAATCCTGCACACCTCATGCGCCTTTGACCCCATATGAGGGTTCAATTCTAAAACTGATGTTCCACAAGAGAGAAAGGAGATGACTCGTCTGCTTTTCCTCGTTCTTGAGTGTTAAGTGAGTTATTTAACAACAATGGTGAGAGTAGGGTCTTCTTTCTTTGTCGTCATCTGCTACCAGAATCAGTGAGATGGGGTCTTCTTTGCGTCACTGCTACTGTATCATGGTTCTTTCTATCGGCGTTAAAAACTGCTACTGGTATCAGTGAGGATGGCTTCTTGTACCTTGCTCAAGGTTCTTCTTTCGTTACTGTACTGTATCAGTGATTGGGTCTTCTTCTGTTGTCGTTGCACTGCTACCTGTCTCGTGATGGTCTTCTTTCCGTACTTGTACGTTACACTCAGTAGTCTGTATGCATGTAGAATGGAAGTCTTCTTCTTTGGTTACACTGGTAACTGGTACAGTGAGATGCGCAGGCCCTAATCTGCCTCATCTTTGTCCGCCTTGAGGTACATCTGCTACTGGTTCAAAGGGGTCTTCTTTTTTCGTTCACTGGTACGAGTCTATGTTACACCACGTTCAGAGTGGGTCTTCTTTCTTTTGTCGTTACACTGCTACTGATCAGTGAAGTGGGCTTCTTTCTTTTGTCGTTACACGCTACTGGTATCAGTGAGAGTGGGTCTTCTTCTTTGTCGTTACACTGCTACTGTATCAGTGCAGAGGGGTCTTCTCTTGTCGTTACACTGCTACTGGTATCAGTGAAGTGGGTCTTCTTTCTTTTGTCGTTACACTGCTACTGGTATCAGTGAGAGGATCTTCTTTCTTTTGTCGTTACACTGCTACTGCTGGTACTCACGTTACACAGAGTGGGGTCTTCTTCTTGTCGTTACACTGCTACTTCGGAAGGTTCTCAGTCACGAGTGGGAGTCTTCTTTCTTTTGTCGTTACACTGCTACTGGTATCAGTGAGAGTGGTCTTCTTTTCTTTTGGTAAGCTTTTACGACTGCTACTGGTATCAGTGAGAGTGGGTCTTCTTTCTTTTGTCGTTACACTGCTACTGGTATCAGTGAGAGTGGGTCTTCTTTCTTTGTCGTTACACTGCTACTGGTAATCAGTGAAGACTGGGAGGTCTTCTTTCTTTGTCGTTACACTGCTACTGGTATCAGTGAGAGTGGGGTCTTCTTTCTTTTGTCGTTACACTGCTACTGGTATCAGTGAGAGTGGGTCTTCTTTTGTCGTTACACTGCTACTGGTATCAGTGAGAGTGGGGTCTTCTTTCTTTTGTCGTTACACTGCTACTATGGATATCCAGTGAGAGTGGGGTCTTCTTTCTTTTGTCGTTACACTGCTACTGGTATCAGTGAGAGTGGGTCTTTTCTTTGTCGTTACACTGCTACTGTATCAGTGAGTGGGTCTTCTTCTTTTGTCGTTACACTGCTACTGGTATCAGTGAGAGTGGGGTCTTCTTTCTTTTGTCGTTACACTGCTACTGGTATCAGTGAGAGTGGGGTCTTCTTTCTTTTGTCGTTACACTGCTACTGGTATCAGTGAGTGGGTCTTTCTTTTGTCGTTACACTGCTACTGTATCAGTGAGTGGGGTCTTCTTTCTTTTGTCGTTACACTGCTACTGGTATCAGTGAGAGTGGCCTTTCTTTTGTCGTTACACTGCTACCGGTATCAGTGAGAGTGGGGTCTTCTTTCTTTTGTCGTTACACTGCTACTGGTATCAGTGAGAGTGGGGTCTTCTTTCTTTTGTCGTTACACTGCTACTGGTATCAGTGAGAGTGGGGTCTTCTTCTTTTGTCGTTACACTGCTACTGGTATCAGTGAGAGTGGGGTCTTCTTCTTTTGTCGTTACACTGACGTTACTTCTGGTCATCAGTGAGAGTGGGGTCTTCTTTCTTTTGTCGTTACACTGCTACTGGTATCAGTGAGAGTGGGGTCTTCTTTCTTTTGTCGTTACACTGCTACTGGTATCAGTGAGGTGTCTTCTTCTTTTGTCGTTACACTGCTACTGGTATCAGTGAGAGTGGGTCTTCTTCTTTTGTCGTTACACTGCTACTGGTATCAGTGAGAGTGGGTCTTCTTTCTTTTGTCGTTACACTGCTACTGGTATCAGTGAGAGGGGGGTCTTCTTTCTTTTGTCGTTACACTGCTACTGGTATCAGTGAGAGTGGGGTCTTCTTTCTTTTGTCGTTACACTGCTACTGGTATCAGTGAGAGTGGGTCTCTTTCTTTGTCGTTACACTGCTACTGGTATCAGTGAGAGTGGGTCTTCTTTCTTTGTCGTTACACTGCTACTGGTATCAGTGAGAGTGGGGTCTTCTTTCTTTGTCGTTACACTGCTACTGGTATCAGTGAGAGTGGGGTCTTCTTTCTTTTGTCGTTACACTGCTACTGGTATCAGTGAGAGTGGGTCTTCTTTCTTTTGTCGTTACACTGCTACTGGTATCAGTGAGAGTGGGTCTTCTTTCTTTTGTCGTTACACTGCTACTGGTATCAGTGAGAGTGGGGTCTCTTCTTTTGTCGTTACACTGCTACTGGTATCAGTGAGAGTGGGG
Organism: Arion vulgaris; assembly: GCA_020796225.1. Lineage (NCBI taxonomy): Eukaryota > Metazoa > Mollusca > Gastropoda > Stylommatophora > Arionidae > Arion > Arion vulgaris. Next base: position 26,995,850 of record CM036767.1, read on the forward strand.
TCTTCTTTCTTTTGTCGTTACACTGCTACTGGTATCAGTGAGAGTGGGGTCTTCTTCTTTTGTCGTTACACTGCTACTGGTATCAGTGAGAGTGGGGTCTTCTTTCTTTTGTCGTTACACTGCTACTGGTATCAGTGAGAGTGGGTCTTTTTTCTTTTGTCGTTACACTGCTACTGGTATCAGTGAGAGTGGGGTCTTCTTTCTTTTGTCGTTACACTGCTACTGGTATCAGTGAGAGTGGGGTCTCTTTCTTTGTCGTTCACACTGCTACTGCGATCAGATGAAGTGGAGGTCTTCTTTCTTTTGTCGTTACACTGCTACTGGTATCAGTGAGAGGGGTCTTCTTCTTTTGTCGTTACACTGCTACTGGTATCAGTGAGAGTGGGGTCTTCTTTCTTTTGTCGTTACACTGCTACTGGTATCAGTGAGAGTGGGGTCTTCTTTCTTTTGTCGTTACACTGCTACTGGTATCAGTGAGAGTGGGTCTTCTTCTTTTGTCGTTACACTGCTACTGGTATCAGTGAGAGTGGGGTCGTCTTTCTTTTGTCGTTACACTGCTACTGGTATCAGTGAGAGTGCTTTGTGTCACTGCTACTGTGTGAGGGCTTCTTTGTCGTTACACTGCTACTGGTATCAGTGAGAGTGGGTCTTCTTTTTGTCGTTACACTGCTACTGGTATCAGTGAGAGTGGGGTCTTCTTTCTTTGTCGTTACACTGCTACTGGTATCAGTGAGAGGGGTCTTCTTTTGTCGTTACACTGCTACTGGTATCAGTGAGAGTGGGTTCTTCTTTCTTTTGTCGTTACACTGCTACTGGTATCAGTGAGAGTGGGTCTTCTTCTTTTGTCGTTACACTGCTACTGGTATCAGTGAGAGTGGGGTCTTTCTTTGTCGTTACACTGCTACTGGTATCAGTGAGAGTGGGGTCGTCTTTCTTTTGTCGTTACACTGCTACTGGTATCAGTGAGAGTGGGGTCTTCTTCTTTGTCGTTACACTGCTACTGGTATCAGTGAGAGTGGGGTCTTCTTCTTGTCGTTACACTGCTACTGGTATCAGTGAGAGTGGGGTCTCTTTCTTTGTCGTTACACTGCTACTGGTATCAGTGAGAGTGGGGTCGTCACACTGCTACTGGTATCAGTGAGAGTGGGGTCTTCTTCTTGTCGTTACTGCTACTGGTATCAGTGAGAGTGGGTCTCTCTTCTTTGTCGTTACATGCTACTGGTATCAGTGAGAGTGGGTCTTCTTTCTTTTGTCGTTACACTGCTACTGGTATCAGTGAGAGTGGGGTCTTCTTGTCGTTACACTGCTACTGGTATCAGTGAGAGTTGGGTCGTCACAGTGCTACTGGTATCAGTGAGAGTGGGGTCGTCACAGTGCTACTGGTATCAGTGAGTAGTGGGTCGTTACAGTGCTACTGGTATCAGTGAGAGTGGGGTCGTCACAGTGCTACTGGTATCAGTGAGAGTGGGGTCGTCACAGTGCTACTGGTATCGAGTGGAGGTGGGGGGTCGTCACAGTGCTACTGGTATCAGTGAGAGTTGGGTCGTCACAGTGCTACTGGTATCAGTGAGAGTGGGGTCGTCACAGTGCTACTGGTATCAGTGAGAGTGGGGTCGTTACAGTGCTACTGGTATCAGTGAGAGTTGGGTCGTCACAGTGCTACTGGTATCAGTGAGAGTGGGGTCGTCACAGTGCTACTGGTATCAGTGAGAGTGGGTCGTCACAGTGCTACTGGTATCAGTGAGAGTGGTCACAGTGCTACGGATCAGTGAGAGGCAAGTGCTACTGGTATCAGTGAGAGTGGGGTCGTCACAGTGCTACTGGTATCAGTGAGAGGGTCGTCACAGTGCTACTGTATCAGTGAGAGTGGGGTCGTCACAGTGCTACTGGTATCAGTGAGAGTGGGGTCGTCACAGTGCTACTGGTATCAGTGAGAGTGGGGTCGTCACAGTGCTACTGGTATCAGTGAGAGTGGGGTCGTCACAGTGCTACTGGTATCAGTGAGAGTGGGGTCGTCACAGTGCTACTGGTATCAGTGAGAGTGGGGTCGTCACAGTGCTACTGGTATCAGTGAGAGTTGGGTCGTCACAGTGCTACTGGTATCAGTGAGAGTGGGGTCGTCACAGTGCTACTGGTATCAGTGAGAGTGGGGTCGTCACAGTGCTACTGGTATCAGTGAGAGTGGGGTCGTCACAGTGCTACTGGTATCAGTGAGAGTGGGGTCGTCACAGTGCTAGTGATCAGTGAGATGGGCTAGTGCTACTGATCAGTGAGAGTGGGGTCGTTACAGTGCTACTGGTATCAGTGAGAGTAGGGTCGTCACAGTGCTACTGCTATCAGTGAGAGTGGGGTCGTCACAGTGCTACTGGTATCAGTGAGAGTGGAGTCGTCACAGTGCTACTGCTATCAGTGAGAGTGGGGTCGTCACAGTGCTACTGGTATCAGTGAGAGTTGGGTCGTCACAGTGCTACTGGTATCAGTGAGAGTGGGGTCGTCACAGTGCTACTGGTATCAGTGAGAGTGGGGTCGTCACAGTGCTACTGCTATCAGTGAGAGTGGGTCGTCACAGTGCTACTGGTATCAGTGAGAGTGGGGTCGTCACAGTGCTACTGGTATCAGTGAAAGTAGGGTCGTCACAGTGCTACTGGTATCAGTGAGTAGGGTCGTCACAGTGCTACTGCTATCAGTGAGAGTGGGTCGTCACAGTGCTACTGGTATCAGTGAGAGTGGGGTCGTCACAGTGCTACTGCTATCAGTGAGAGTGGGGTCGTCACAGTGCTACTGGTATCAGTGAGAGTGGGGTCGTTACAGTGCTACTGGTATCAGTGAGAGTGGGGTCGTCACAGTGCTACTGGTATCAGTGATAAAGTCGCTGATCTTGCGTTCTGAAGGTCGTGGGCTTGAACTGATGAGTGCAATTTTGTCCGGAGATTTCCTTAGGAAGTTGGAGCTACGAAGTTCGTGCTTTGTACAATTCTCTAGGTATGTGTGTACAATTCTCTAGATATGTGTGTACAATTCTCTAGGTATGTGTGTACAATTCTCTAGGTATGTGTGTACAATTCTCTAGGTATGTGTGTACAATTCTCTATGTATGTGTGTACAATTCTCTAGGTATGTGTGTACAATTCTCTAGGTATGTGGTGTGTCATTTCTGTGAGCAGGGAGAAAGACATATGGCGAAACTGTATGCAGTGACGACATTACTTTATCTTTAGACCTTTCTTACAACACACAGTATGCACAAACTGTAAGGCGTATTTTCATTTGTCTTTCTCTCCTCATCCGTCTTGTTCAGTAGGTTCATCTTTCTTTCTCTCTTCATCCGTCTTGTTCAGTAGACTCACTTTCTCTCTCCTCATCCGTCTTGTTCAGTAGGTTTACTTTCTCTCCTCATCCGTCTTGTTCAGTATGTTCATCTTTCCTCATCCGTCTTGTTCAGTATGTTCATCTTTCCTCATCCGTCTTGTTCAGTAGGTTTACTTTCTCTCCTCATCCGTCTTGTTCAGTAGACTCGTTTTTTCTCCTCATTCGTCTTGTTCAGTAGGTTTACTTTCTTCTCATCCGTCTTGTTCGTTCATCTTTCTCTATCCGTCTTGTTCAGTATGTTCACTTTCTCTTCTCATCCGTCTTGTTCAGTAGGTTTACTTTCTCTCCTCATCCGTCTTGTTCATAGTTCATTTTCTCTCCTCATCCGTCTTGTTCAGTATGTTCATTTTCTCTCTCATCCGTCTTGCTCGTTCACTTTCTTCTAATCGTCTTGTTCAGTAGGTTCATCTTTCCTCATCCGTCTTGTTCAGTAGGTTCGTTTTCTCTCCTCATCTGTTTGTTCAGTAGGTTATTTTCTCCTCATCCGTCTTGTTCAGTAGGTTATTTTCTCCCTCATCCGTCTTGTTCATATGTTCTCTTTCTCTCCTCATCCGTCTTGTTCAGTAGGTTCACTTTCCTCATCCGTCTTGTTCGTATCCTTTCTCTCTAATCGTTTGTTCAGTAGGTTCACTTTCTCTTCGTCCAGTCTTGTTCAGTAGGTTTACTTTCTCTTCTCATCCGTCTTGTTCAGGTTCCTTTCTCTCTCATCCGTCTTGTTCAGTATGTTCACTTTCTCTCTCATCTGTCTTGTTCTGTTCACTTTCTTTTCAATCCGTCTTGTTCAGTATGTTCACTTTCTCTCTCATCCGTCTTGTTTAGTATGTTCACTTTCTTCTCATCCGTCTTGTTCAGTGTTTACTTTCTTATCATCCGTCTTGTTCAGTAGGTTTACTTTCTCTCTCATCCGTCTTGTTCAGTAGTTACTTTCTCTCTCATCCGTCTTGTTCAATAGGTTACTTTCTCTTCTCATCCGTCTTGTTCAGTAGGTTCATTTCTCTCTCATCCGTCTTGTTCAGTAGTTTACTTTTCTTCTCATCCGTCTTGTTCAGTAGGTTTACTTTCTCTTCTCATCCGTCTTGTTCAGTAGGTTTACTTTCTCTCTCATCCGTCTTGTTCAGTAGGTTTACTTTCTTCCTCATCCGTCTTGTTCAGTAGGTTCATTTCTTCTCATCCGTCTTGTTCAGTAGGTTCACTTTCTCTCCTCATCTGTATTTTTTTTTCAGATCCAGAGGCACTTGAGCTGAAAGCTCTTCGGCTCGGTGTCATGGACATCGTAACCCTTCGACTCGGTGCCACGAACACCGTAAATCTGGGGAACCTGTAGCTTTTCTGCCAGTCCGCGGAGTTGAACCCGCACTTACAGAGGACTAGTCACCCGTAGTCCAACGCGCTACGAACACGCTGGGCACGCGGGTCTCCTCATCTGTAATGTTCAGTAGGTTAACTTTCTCTCCTCATCCGTCTTGTTCAGTAGGTTGACTTTCTCTCTCTTCATCCGTCTTGTTCAGTAGGTTGACTTTCTCTCTCTTCATCCGTCTTGTTCAGTAGGTTCATCTTTCTTTCTCTCCTCATCCGTCTTGCTGATTAAACAGCCGAAAATTTATCGTCAAATCCACGTGTCCCAAATGACTGAAAATGTTTCTAATGCGGATCGACGTCACCCAGTCAAGAAGGACGGGTATGTGACAGACTCAAACATTATCTGTAGGCGAAATGTTCGTCTGTGCCTGCCCAATACGTAGTGGGGCTACGAACGGAAGCACAACGTCAAGTCGTTCTTAACTAAGACAAACATATCACAAAGAGAGATCAAACTGGTCGTAAAGAACAAACGCAAACAAATGAACAAACATAATGATACCAATAGGAAGAACAATCGAACAATCTAAGATACGTTGATGACACAATTCTCATGGCTACAAATGAACAAGATCTACAAGACCTGATAGACATATTAGTGAGAGAAGTGAAAAGAAAGGATTAAGCATGAATATAAAGAAAACAGAGGTTATGGTTGTCTCCAAGACACAGGAAACACCACAATGTAATATCAAAATAAGTAATACAACAATGAAACAAGTCCATCGATTCAAGTATCTGGGAACATTCCTGACATCAGATGGCAGGTGTAAAACAGATAATAGAAGTAGAATAGCTCATGTGAAAGCAGCTTTTATGAAAATGAAAAACACACTATGCGTGAATTCACTGCCAATGACACTGGGAAAACGAGTACTCCAGTGCTATATTGAACCAATACTTATGTGTGGCAGCTAATCATGGACAATGAATAAACAATCAATGAGATCATTGGTAGCCACAGAGGTGTGGTTTTACAGAAGAAGTTGAAAATTTCATGGACAGCGAAGTAAACAAATTATGAGGTTTTAAATCAGGCCAGCACACAAAGAAACCTTATTAAAAGAATAAGAATCAGATAATCGATGTTCTTTTTTGGCATATAGTGCGAAGAGAAGGTTTAGAACATTTGGTGACAACAGGTAAAATTCAGGGAAGGAGATATTGTGAAAGACAGAGGGAAAAGATGTTAGATGGTCTGACATCGTGGTACGACAAAAGAACGACGACAGAACTGATTACCTGCACCAATGAGAGAGAGTTGTGGAGAGACATGATCGTCTACGCCGGCAGGTATGGCACTTGATTCATTGAATAGGATATATTATATAATGATACCAAAAGGATATATTATCTAATGTGGTCATGGTTCGACAGAAACTATAAACACACACAAACACACACAAACACAGGAAATCTAATTATATACACAGCTACAAACACACACACAGAGCAAATGTAAGTACATGTGTATATAGAAAAACGAAATGTTGGGTTGAGGTTAGAGGGAACAAATAAATCGGTTTTCAAATTGTATTTCATTTCGAGCTCTAAAAAACCTATTTCATTCAACTCGTCAAACAACCCACACCTCACCCCACTCAACATAACCATATTCCCCCACACCGTAAGTAAATCTTATCCCTGAACAATGTGTGTCCCCATTTTCCCACAAGTAAAACTATTATTGAATTTTTGTATCCTTTAGAAATTATGTGTACAGTATATGTGCAGAATAATACACACCAGCAGATAAGTTCACACAAACACACACCCAAACGTACGTACACAATCACATACACACGCGTGCACCCACAAACTTTAAAATTTGGAGCCGACTGCGATGTCGCAGATCTGACCATACAGCGTAGGTCAGTATGCCAACTTGACCTTGAAATCACAATGTATGTACAGTATTATGTTTTGAGTGTGTGATAGAGATAGAGAGAGAGATAGAGAGTGACATGTTTTTCTATCACTTGTCACGAGTAAACGTGACAGTATATTTAAATACCGCCCACTTATTTGAGTCATATAGACAACGTCACGAGATTAATTCACCTTGAACCTTCACCGACTGCCCGAGGTTGACCTTGTTATGATTTCTTGGAACCAAACGAATACTGAGAATCACACAAAGTCTAGTTAGTGATCGTGTTCTGAGAAATACCTGCAGACGTCAGTAACAGAGTAGATATACGTAATTTGTTACACAAAACAACGATGGCAGAATTAGAACGTAGCGTGGGATGGGTTTCTCTGTTGTTGACCAAATGTTGGCTGCACCAACTTTCCAAATTAAACTAACGTCGACGATCTGGACGCAAATGTCAGCAATCGATTATCAAACAAAACACAAACGGGTACATACAAGTTATAAGTGTACACAGACTTATATTCAATGTCGGTTGTCGACCAGAGTAAGCTCTGGTAGCCACCCATATGCCCAATTAAATCTGAAACAATGCTTCAGTATAGCTCAGTAGACGTGGCACTATAAAAAGTGGGATTTTATGTTTGTAAAATCTGTGCTGAATGGTTCGAGATTCAAAAGGTGGTAAGACAGGGTTTGTATTTTGTCCCCATACTTATTCAACATATATGCGGAGAACATCATGAGGAATGTAAAAGAAGATGCCAACTATGTGAATTACGACCCTTTCAATATAGACGGCAAATCCATACCAGAGCTTATATACGCAGAGGATACAGTATTATTATCCACCAGCAAAGAGGGTTTGGAAAACCTAATCATAACGATCAAGAAACATAGCGAAGACCAACATCTATAGAATACACAAAAACCAAAAATCATCTCAACTGACAAAGCAAAAGGCTCACCTAACATCCAAATAAACTATGAAGAACTCCAATGTGTAGAGAGCTACGAATACCTGGGCTCAATAATTAACAATAACGGTGACTGCTCCAAAGAGATCTCAAGAAGATTGACAATAACAATCAAGAAGTTAAACACAATGAAGAACATGTGGCAAAGCACCAGCAAAATATTGAAATTAAAAATATTGAGAACATGAGTTTTTTCAGTAGCTACTTATGGTTGTGAATTATGGACTATTACACACAAAAACAAGAACGAAAATCCAGTCCTTCGAAACTAAATGCTACAGAAAGATCCTACGAATACCATGGACAAAAAAATTAAAGAACACTGATGTCATGAAAGAACTAAATGTTAGGGAAAATTGGCTGATAAACAACATACTATACAGAAAAAGTAGATACTTTGGTCACATCAAGCGTCACAATGGCCTGGAAAGAACAATATTAGAGGGCAGGGTCACAGGACGCAGAGGCAGACCAAGAAGAAGATGGCTACAAGATATTAAAGAAGCCATGAATATGACCATCGTCGAAGTGGGTGAACTGGTTAGAGACAGTGAATTTCAGATGCGCTGCAAAGAGAGCTCTCTCTCTCTCTCTCTCTCTCTTTGCCTTTTTACCCCGGGTTGGGGCATAGGCCGTCAACCAAGTCTTCCTATCTCTAGCTATCTCCTGCAGCTCCCTCCAGCTCTTCTTTATATTGTTGATCTCCGCCTCCATGTATTTCTCGGCATCCCCTTCTTTTGCTGTCCCTGCGGGTTCCAGGCAAGGACCCTTCTTGTTATATTCCCTCCGGTTTTCGCAAAGTGTGTCCTATCCAGCGTCAGCGTCTTTTTAACCTGTTCGTTCACTGGAATCTGTCTTGTTCTCTCCATAAGTTCCTCATTGGTGACCCTATCATACCATCTTATTCCCTCTATTCTGCGCAGACACCAGTTGATGAATGTTTGCAATTTATGCGCTATTGTTTTAGTTGTTCTCCATGTTTCTGACCCATACAGTAGAACTGCTTTAACATTAGAGTTAAATATCCGAATTTTGTTCTAGATTTGATTTCTTTAGACTTCCAAATGTTTCCAAGTGCAATGAAAGCTCCTCTTGCCTTCTGTATTCTTATTTTAACATCTCTATCTGTTCCATCCTCTTTGTCTACGTTGCTGCCCAAATATGTGTATGATTCTACCTCTTGAAGTGGGATTTCCCAGGAGATCGGGTTGTCGTTTGCTTGGTTAATTCTCAATATCTTTGTCTTTCCCTTATGAATGTTCAGCCCTAGTTGCTGGGACCTTTGATTCAATGTGTTTAGCTTATCCTGCATCTGATTTCGTGTATGTGACAGAAGGGCTATATCATCAGCGAAGTCCAGATCATCTAGTTGCTCTGTCAGAGTCCATTGGATTCCATTTCTGGTGTTAGTTACTGTGGTCTTCATAATCCAGTCTATTGTCAGTAAGAACAACAAAGGTGATAGAAGACATCCCTGACGCACTCCTGTTTCTATTCCAAAAGTATATGTTAGTTTACCTTCATGAAGAACTCTACATTTCATATCTGTATATGTTGCTTTTATTAGGTTAATAGTTTTCTGTGGGATTCCATAATACCTCATTAATTTCCAAAGGGTTTTCCTATCAATACTGTCAAAAGCCTTCTCATAATCCACAAATCCGATATAAAGTGGGGATTTCCATTCAATATTTTGTTCTATTATTCTACGTAATGTGGCTATCTAGTCAGCACAGGATCTATTTGGTCGGAAGCCTGCCTGTTCATCTCTTAGCTTTATATCGATGGCATCTCTCAGTCTCTCCAGGATGACTCTGCTTAGTATTTTTCCAGGTACTGACAACAGCATTATTCCCTTATAGTTTTCACACTTCTGAAGGTCCCCTTTCTTTGGTAGCTTCACCAGGTATCCTTCTCTCCAGTTTGCTGGTATTTCTTCGGTCTCCCAGATTCTGCTAAATAATTTATACAGTATTTCTGTGGATGTGTTTATGCTGGCTCTAACCGCCTCTGCTGGAATACCATCTGGACCGGCCGCTCTTTAAAAGTTTAATGGCTTTACTAATCTCCTCCTTGGATGGTTTCTCACAGTTGATGTCCAAGTCAGTTTCTGCCGGTTGGATATCTGGGGGGTTTGTAGGTAGTGGTCTGTTCAGGAGTTCCTTGAAGTATTCCATCCATCTTTCCATTTGGTCTCTAACATTAGTGATAGTTCTGCAAAGAGAGCAACGTCCTATAAAGGATACGCACTTTGATGATGAAAATATATGACCAACGATAAAAAAAAAGAGCCAGACTAGCTTAGTCAGGAAAAAGGAAATTCCCGTTTGATAGTTGCTGACTTTTATATATTTTTGATAGAACATTGTAAACTTTATTGACAAATTTGACACAATTTGTGTATGCGTCGTGGGCTATTTATTGCAATTGTATGCGTCGTGGGCTATTTATTGCAATTTTACACAATTTGTATGCGTCGTGGCTATTTATTGATGAAATGTGTTGATAATTCTATTGTTCTTTACCGTTAAATTTAATTTCTGACAGAATTTATTTAACCATGTTTTTGCATGTTGCGTTGTTTTTAAAATGAGTTCGCCTTATCTAACGATCGCCCGTCTGCCCAGCGTGTTCGTAGCGCGTTGGACTACGGGTGACTATCCCTCTGTGTGTGCGGGTTCAATTCCTCGGGATGGCAGAAAAAGCCACAGATTCCCCAGATTTACGGTGTTCGTGGCTCCGAACCGAAGGGTTACGATGTCCATGGCACCGAGCCGAAGGGTTACGATGTCCATGGCACCGAGCCGAAGGGTTACGATGTCCATGGCACCGAGCCGAAGAGCTGAAAAGCTCAAGTGCTTCTGGATCGGGAAAAAAAACAACCTAACGATCATGGAAAGCGAAGGTCACATGACGTGTAGTCTGATTTCCGACAATTTTGACCTGATTTTGTCAGCCGTATGTTGTTATTGTGTGCCACGTTTAAATCTTACCAGGAACCCATCTGTACAATCTTACCAGAAACCCATCTGTACAATCTTACCAGAAACCCAGCTGTACAATCTTACCAGAAACCCAGCTGTTTCATGTGCTTGGAAAGAAACATATTCATATCTTCATATTCAGATGATATCGGCTTTTGAACAACTAGATATGATGCAGAGAACAGTGAGATCTTGTGATAGGTACTTCAGTCCACCCCTATCTATTAAATATGTGTAGTTAAACGAAACACCATTTTTTATTACATTATGTTGAAGGAGATCAATAGTCTACATACCAACTTTTATTACATTATGTCGAAGGAGATCAATAGTCTATGTGACAACTTTTGATACATTATGTCGAAGGAGATCAATAGTCTACATACCAACTTTTGATACATTATGTCGAATGAGATCAAGTCTACATACCAACTTTTGATACATTATGTCGAAGGAGATCAATAGTCTACATACCAACTTTTATTACATTATGTCGAAGGAGATCAATAGTCTACATACCAACATTTATTACATTATGTCGAAGGAGATCAATAGTCTATGTGACAACTTTTGATATATTATGTCAAAGGAGATCAATAGTCTACATACCATCTTTTGATACATTATGTCGAATGAGATCAATAGTCTACATACCAACTTTTGATACATTATGTCGAATGAGATCAATAGTCTACATACCAACTTTTGATACATTATGTCGAAGGAGATCAATAGTCTACATACCAACTTTTGATACATTATATCGAAGGAGATCAATAGTCTACATACCAACATTTATTACATTATGTCGAAGGAGATCAATAGTCTACATGACAACTTTTGATACATTATATCGAAGGAGATCAATAGTCTATGTTACAACTTTTATTACATTATGTCGAATGAAATCAAGTCTACATGACAACTTTTGATACACTATATCGAATGAAATCAATAGTCTACATGACAACTTTTTATACATTATGTCGCAAGAGATCAATAGTTTACATGCCAACTTTTGTTACATTATGTCGAAGGAAATCAATAGTCTTCATGACAACTTTTGATACATTATGTCGAAGGAGATCAAGTCTATGTGACAACTTTTGATACATTATGTCCGAAGAGATCACTAGTGATACAGGATAACAAGGGAAAACAAAATGATGGGCCAGTCAATTTTTACAACACTACAACTTGATTAGCACATAAACTAAACAGTATTACACAAATATATTTATCTACTACTGAATTTTGCTTCTTTCCTTTTTTGTGAAGAAGGAGCTTGCTGAACATTGCATTGCACATTCCTGATTTTTATATCATTGTTGAGGGAAATGTTGGAACCGCAGACAATAAAATATTTCTTTTTGAGCTCCGCAGACACATACAGTACTGTCTAATGAGAATTTCATGTAACTGGTATGTTGTGGTTTGTCGTGGCTAAGAACTTATCTCCATATCCAGATGATATGAGGACAGATCAGGTTCAATTTAATGTCATAGATGCAAAACACTGAGTGTTATACCATTTTCTGTTATATTTAGTTCTGACCAGATGCAACTGCTCAGCGAGGAATTGGAGTGTTTTCTCTGGCACAAAACTAGTGCTTGTTGTTGTGGATGATAAACTAATTGCTTCAACCAGATTATCATGTGCCATTGTCATGTAATAGTCAATAGTTGGTGCTCTTCTAAATCTTTTCATGATTTGCATGGACAAGAGGTTTTCAACATGAAACCATCTCTCAATTTTTCCACTATTTGACAGCCAGTTAAAGGAACTCTTATCTATGGAAACTTCCTTTAGGTGAACAGTAAAAGACATGTCTTGATCTATTTTAATACTGAGTCCTATAGCTGGTGCTTTGAATAATTATACAATAGAACATGGTGTATGTTCCTTGTCTACATTTCTGTACACAACACTTTCTAGGCAGCGTTATTTTGTTGTTATGTTTATTAAAGAAGGTAATTGTTAAATTATACACATATAATTATAATCCTAATTTGATCTACATTTTGGTACACATTACTTACTAGCTAGGCATTGTTATTTTATTGTTATGTTTACAACACTGACAACAGTTAGGTTTACTGAAGAAGGTACTTGTTAAATTAACTTATATTATACATATATAATTACAATCGTAATTTGATCTACATTTTGGTACACAGCACTTACTAGGCATCGTTATTTTGTTGTTATCTTTACTAAAGAAGTCTGTTTGAGTCCATATGTTTACTAAACACGTTTGAATAATCCGCCTCACCCTCCATCTTGAAAAATATTGCGCGAAGGCCAGTAGTTACGTTGGCCACGCTAGAACCAATACTGATATACGGATGCGAGTCATGGGCAATGAACACACAGATCAAAAAGTCTCTGTGGGCCACAGAGATGTAGTTTTACAAAAGAATGATGAGAATCCCATGGACTGCTAAAATGACTAATGTTGAGGTGTTGAATGAGATCAAGACACAGAAAAAGCTTATCATCAATGTAAGAAAGAGGCAGTCATCATTTTTTGGGCATGAAATGAGAAAACATTGTGACAACTGGCAAAATCTAGGGTGGACGAGACAGAGAGAGAAAATTTTGGATAGTCTAACTTCATGGTACGGTAGAGCATCGACATCTGAGTTGATAGCAAACACTCCTTGACAAAACTATAAACAAAGCAACACTTGCACCGATCTTAAAAACCTGAGCACTGGAGACAATAGACAGTTATCCAACTTCCTCTATCCATGCCTACACTGATGGTTCAGCTTTCAAAGCCACTACTTACGCTGGCTTCAGCATATACCTGAAATATCCAGATGGAACTACCTATAGTTACTGTGCTCCTTGTGGTAATATATGTTCCAACTATGAGGCAGAGATTATAGCCATAAAGACCGCTGTAGAACTAGTCCACCAGCAGTTTGAACTTGGAGAAAATATTGTCCAAGACATGATAGTATTCACCGACTCACAGTCCACACTACAAGCTTTAGAAGAACAGCAGAATCAGTCAAGCGAGATCCAGTCATTGGCATTAGTCATCCACAATCTGATTTCCTCCTTTGATATTAATGTCGTTCTACAGTGGATTCCTGGGCACACAAATATCCCAGGAAATGACAAGGCAGATCATCTGGCCAAACAGGGATCATCAAAACCACAAATAGACAAACCTGTTAGCATACAAAGTATAAAACAGATTCTGAAAAACAACTCCAGAGAAGATTGGCTGAACCGATGGGCTATGGGGACGACTGGTCGGGACATGTATGCAGAGATGAATAGACCAAACCCCAAGGACAATATAAATCTGCTACAAAGAAAAGATCAAAGCACTATCTTTCAGTTAAGAACAGGATATGTTGGACTGAATTACCACCTACACAGAATAAACCCCACACACCTACCACACTGTAGAAAGTGCAGTCACTCATGTGAGACAGTACAGCATATCTTGCTTGAATGTCCTGGACTGCATAAAGCTAGACAAGAACTCCTCCCACCACACCCATCTGTTCATAATTCCCTTTACACTAGTCTCCCACAATTACAGAACACATGCAGATTCTACAAACTGGCATTGGCTGCCCAAGAGTGAAAACTCGCAGCTCTGGTTAGAAGAAGAAGAATAGCAAACACCAAAAACAAGATTTGTGGAGATCCATGATCGCCTATGCCAGCCGGCACGGCACCTCATGATGATGATGCTAGAGATCTAATATGTGCAACTTTCTGATAGCTAAGTCTCAAGACGTGACGATCTTCTTGTCTTGAACATTTAGTGGACACTTGTAGTAGAATTTGGCATGACCAGCAAACAGATCTTCTTGTCTTGAACATTTAGTGGACACTTGTAGTAGAACTTGGCATGACCAGCAAACAGATCTTCTTGTCTTGAACATTTAGTGGACACTTGTAGTAGAACTTGGCATGACCAGCAAACAGATCTTCTTGTCTTGAACATTTAGTGGACACTTGTAGTAGAACTTGGCATGACCAGCAAACAGATCTTCTTGTCTTGAACATTTAGTGGACACTTGTAGTAGAACTTGGCATGACCAGCAAACATATCTTCTTGTCTTGAACATTTAGTGGACACTTGTAGTAGAACTTGGCATGACCAGCAAACATATCTTCTTGTCTTGAACATTTAGTGGACACTTGTAGTAGAACTTGGCATGACCAGCAAACAGATCTTCTTGTCTTGAACATTTAGTGGACAATTGTAGTAGAACTTGGCATGACCAGCAAACATATCTTCTTGTCTTGAACATTTAGTGGACACTTGTAGTAGAACTTGGCATGACCAGCAAACAGATCTTCTTGTCTTGAACATTTAGTGGACACTTGTAGTAGAACTTGGCATGACCAGCAAACAGATCTTCTTGTCTTGAACATTTAGTGGACACTTGTAGTAGAACTTGGCATGACCAGCAAACAGATCTTCTTGTCTTGAACATTTAGTGGACAATTGTAGTAGAACTTGGCATGACCAGCAAACATATCTTCTTGTCTTGAACATTTAGTGGACACTTGTAGTAGAACTTGGCATGACCAGCAAACAGATCTTCTTGTCTTGAACATTTAGTGGACAATTGTAGTAGAACTTGGCATGACCAGCAAACAGATCTTCTTGTCTTGAACATTTAGTGGACACTTGTAGTAGAACTTGGCATGACCAGCAAACAGATCTTCTTGTCTTGAACATTTAGTGGACACTTGTAGTAGAACTTGGCATGACCAGCAAACAGATCTTCTTGTCTTGAACATTTAGTGGACAATTGTAGTAGAACTTGGCATGACCAGCAAACAGATCTTCTTGTCTTGAACATTTAGTGGACACTTGTAGTAGAACTTGGCATGACCAGCAAACAGATCTTCTTGTCTTGAACATTTAGTGGACACTTGTAGTAGAACTTGGCATGACCAGCAAACAGATCTTCTTGTCTTGAACATTTAGTGGACAATTGTAGTAGAACTTGGCATGACCAGCAAACAGATCTTCTTGTCTTGAACATTTAGTGGACAATTGTAGTAGAACTTGGCATGACCAGCAAACATATCTTCTTGTCTTGAACATTTAGTGGACACTTGTAGTAGAACTTGGCATGACCAGCAAACAGATCTTCTTGTCTTGAACATTTAGTGGACACTTGTAGTAGAACTTGGCATGACCAGCAAACAGATCTTCTTGTCTTGAACATTTAGTGGACAATTGTAGTAGAACTTGGCATGACCAGCAAACAGATCTTCTTGTCTTGAACATTTAGTGGACACTTGTAGTAGAACTTGGCATGACCAGCAAACAGATCTTCTTGTCTTGAACATTTAGTGGACACTTGTAGTAGAACTTGGCATGACCAGCAAACAGATCTTCTTGTCTTGAACATTTAGTGGACAATTGTAGTAGAACTTGGCATGACCAGCAAACAGATCTTCTTGTCTTGAACATTTAGTGGACACTTGTAGTAGAACTTGGCATGACCAGCAAACAGATCTTCTTGTCTTGAACATTTAGTGGACACTTGTAGTAGAACTTGGCATGACCAGCAAACAGATCTTCTTGTCTTGAACATTTAGTGGACAATTGTAGTAGAACTTGGCATGACCAGCAAACAGATCTTCTTGTCTTGAACATTTAGTGGACACTTGTAGTAGAACTTGGCATGACCAGCAAACAGATCTTCTTGTCTTGAACATTTAGTGGACACTTGTAGTAGAACTTGGCATGACCAGCAAACAGATCTTCTTGTCTTGAACATTTAGTGGACAATTGTAGTAGAACTTGGCATGACCAGCAAACAGATCTTCTTGTCTTGAACATTTAGTGGACAATTGTAGTAGAACTTGGCATGACCAGCAAACATATCTTCTTGTCTTGAACATTTAGTGGACACTTGTAGTAGAACTTGGCATGACCAGCAAACAGATCTTCTTGTCTTGAACATTTAGTGGACACTTGTAGTAGAACTTGGCATGACCAGCAAACAGATCTTCTTGTCTTGAACATTTAGTGGACAATTGTAGTAGAACTTGGCATGACCAGCAAACAGATCTTCTTGTCTTGAACATTTAGTGGACACTTGTAGTAGAACTTGGCATGACCAGCAAACAGATCTTCTTGTCTTGAACATTTAGTGGACACTTGTAGTAGAACTTGGCATGACCAGCAAACAGATCTTCTTGTCTTGAACATTTAGTGGACAATTGTAGTAGAACTTGGCATGACCAGCAAACAGATCTTCTTGTCTTGAACATTTAGTGGACACTTGTAGTAGAACTTGGCATGACCAGCAAACAGATCTTCTTGTCTTGAACATTTAGTGGACACTTGTAGTAGAACTTGGCATGACCAGCAAACAGATCTTCTTGTCTTGAACATTTAGTGGACAATTGTAGTAGAACTTGGCATGACCAGCAAACATATCTTCTTGTCTTGAACATTTAGTGGACACTTGTAGTAGAACTTGGCATGACCAGCAAACAGATCTTCTTGTCTTGAACATTTAGTGGACACTTGTAGTAGAACTTGGCATGACCAGCAAACAGATCTTCTTGTCTTGAACATTTAGTGGACAATTGTAGTAGAACTTGGCATGACCAGCAAACATATCTTCTTGTCTTGAACATTTAGTGGACACTTGTAGTAGAACTTGGCATGACCAGCAAACAGATCTTCTTGTCTTGAACATTTAGTGGACACTTGTAGTAGAACTTGGCATGACCAGCAAACAGATCTTCTTGTCTTGAACATTTAGTGGACACTTGTAGTAGAACTTGGCATGACCAGCAAACAGATCTTCTTGTCTTGAACATTTAGTGGACAATTGTAGTAGAACTTGGCATGACCAGCAAACAGATCTTCTTGTCTTGAACATTTAGTGGACACTTGTAGTAGAACTTGGCATGACCAGCAAACAGATCTTCTTGTCTTGAACATTTAGTGGACAATTGTAGTAGAACTTGGCATGACCAGCAAACATATCTTCTTGTCTTGAACATTTAGTGGACACTTGTAGTAGAACTTGGCATGACCAGCAAACAGATCTTCTTGTCTTGAACATTTAGTGGACACTTGTAGTAGAACTTGGCATGACCAGCAAACAGATCTTCTTGTCTTGAACATTTAGTGGACAATTGTAGTAGAACTTGGCATGACCAGCAAACAGATCTTCTTGTCTTGAACATTTAGTGGACACTTGTAGTAGAACTTGGCATGACCAGCAAACAGATCTTCTTGTCTTGAACATTTAGTGGACACTTGTAGTAGAACTTGGCATGACCAGCAAACAGATCTTCTTGTCTTGAACATTTAGTGGACAATTGTAGTAGAACTTGGCATGACCAGCAAACAGATCTTCTTGTCTTGAACATTTAGTGGACACTTGTAGTAGAACTTGGCATGACCAGCAAACAGATCTTCTTGTCTTGAACATTTAGTTGACACTTGTAGTAGAACTTGGCATGACCAGCAAACAGATCTTCTTGTCTTGAACATTTAGTGGACACTTGTAGTAGAACTTGGCATGACCAGCAAACAGATCTTCTTGTCTTGAACATTTAGTGGACACTTGTAGTAGAACTTGGCATGACCAGCAAACAGATCTTCTTGTCTTGAACATTTAGTGGACAATTGTAGAACTTGGCATGACCAGCAAACAATCTGGTGGAGAGAAATTGAACACAGTGAACCCTATCATGGCTGCTGTATCATTGCACAGCACAAAGAGCCTCATGGTGCTTGTATAATTCTAGATTGTCTGATGCAGGAGAGACAGGGTGAGGACCAAAATCAAGTTCTCATAGTCAAGACATGCTATTCTATTTGAGAACTCAAAAGTGAAAGTAAAGGAGAATATATTAGCTGTGCTTCGATACAATATACAACAAACATATGCATCATCTGCAACACCAGTGCTGAACATCAACACCAGTGCTGAACCCAACCTCAGTGCTGAACATCATCAACACCAGTGCTGAACCCAACTTTAGTGCTGAACATCATTGGTACACGATGCCACAAACATCTCCAATACCAGTGCTGAACCCAACTTCAGTGCTGAACATCATTGGTACACGATGCCACAAACATCTCCAATACCAGTGCTGAACCCAACTTCAGTGCTGAACATCATTGGTACACGATGCCACAAACATCTCCAACATCAGTGCTGAACCCAACCTCAGTGCTGAACATCATCAACACCAGTGCTGAACATCATTGGTACACGATGCCACAAACATCTCCAATACCAGTGCTGAACCCAACTTCAGTGCTGAACATCATTGGTACACGATGCCACAAACATCTCCAACATCAGTGCTGAACCCAACCTCAGTGCTGAACATCATCAACACCAGTGCTGAACCCAACCTCAGTGCTGAACATCTCCAATACCAGTGCTGAACATCATTGGTACACGATGCCACAAGCATCTCCAACTTCAGTGCTGAACCCAACTTCAGTGCTGAACATCATTGGTACACGATGCCATAAGCATCTCCAACATCAGTGCTGAACATAATTTTAATATGACCTTATCTTAGAGAGGATACTGTTATTTCAGATTACTGTTCTTTCACCCCTCGAGTGAAAAAAGCAGTAAACTTGCATGAAACAGTGACCTTTATTCATCAAACTGAAAGTTTCACTGGAAACTTCCTAACCAGGATAATTCAATAATAAAATGTCTGTATGTTTGAACTAAATATTATTATCAAATCAGTCATGATCCAATAAGCTGGCCATGATTTATCTGAAATATAGCTTTTCATGAGTTAGACTTCACATGGTGCTAGTGCTGTGGTAGAAGGACTTGAGCACTCCAATGACTCTCAGAGCTATGTATGCAAGATCCTTGTGTTCCTTGCAGGTTTAACTAAGCACAGCAGGCTTTGAAATTAGACAGGACTAAACTAGCACATCAGTCCCCTAGGTTGAGCTAGAAGGACAGGGCTAACACAACCCTGTCTACATAGAGAAAGCTAACTGTTATAGAAACAACATGAAGATGTCACATTTTGCCATGAGGGGTTGACATCCGGAGCTAAATGCTCGCATGACTGTCAGCTGTGAAAGCTGCAAAGAAGTGACCGTCTTAAAAATGGATGTCTTAACCAAAAGATGAGCAGACAACCTTGCAGAGAACAGGGAAAGAGGAGATACACTGTACGGGACAGACATGGAGCTCCCTTCGCTGAAGGATGGCAACAGACCAAGCATGGTGAAGATATAGTGTTGTCCTACTAGGTGTTCTGGCCACTGACTGCATTGGCATTTTGTGTCAAAGGAAAAAATGAATAAGACACATATTTGTTTCGCTCTATCAATCACAACTGTAATCTCATAAACAAATATTACTAGAAAAAAAGAATCAGTTAAAACAAACTCTGGCAAGATAAAATGACAGCAATGTAAACAAACAAATAGAAAGATGTGACAACAAGATAAATTTATTCAATTTTGTCAAATCAAGTTAAAAATCAAGTACATAAAATCAACAAGTTATAAATAAAAGCTGTTAAACTATAAACTCAAATCTAACAGAGCACAAATGCTTATCAAATGAATACATGGCCAGTACTATTCAACAAATCTCTCTTGATATTTTCATTGCTATGGTGTGCTCAGTGTATGATTGGGCATCTCATTTTCTTCATCGTCTGCTGCTAATTTACAACCTTATCTTGGCTTATATGAAAGACAAAATGTCACTGTCAGCTTTTGTTACACATACTCACCTCTATCAGATGTAGACTACAATCAATGGCTGCATGATAAATGCAGTTTTCTAACAATTCTTAAAACTTTGTCAACATTTGCTTCTCATTTGAATTGTCTTTGATTTCCCTGTACTGATCAATCATTATAACATGTTCTCATGAATTCTTAATGGTTAAGTTTGTTGCACTTTCCCCTTTGACCATAAAATAATTAACTCTTTAACTTGTTATATTTGATTTGTTGTGCTGTGTAGAGACTACACTGATGTCAACTTGAATATGTTCACCAAACAAAACGTTTTGTTATAGACAAGAGTCAACTAGACCTATCATTTCATTACTATCAACTGTTATAATAGATATGATTATTATTACTACATTGTCTATGGACTATCGTGATTCAAACTACTTTACCCACTAATTAAGGTCTCAAGATATTTGTACAAGTTAGAGGAACTGGTAGGTATCTACAGCAAAAGCATTTAGAATGGTTTGCATAGCTTGCTACTGCTTCCGCCAAAGCCTAGCAAAGACCATATAAAAATTAAGGGATATCATGTAACCACCATGTAGAATACGATAGGCAAGTTGTTGGAGAAAATAATCGCCAGGAAAATATCCTGCTAACTAGAGAGGCTATTACGTCTCCTCTCAACTAGTCTTGGAGGTTATAAATACATAAATACAGATACATGGGGAAACACATCAGTTTTTGCGCATGAAGGTTTTCACTGGGCAACAACCCGGTAGCAGTGTGACGACAAAAGAAGAAGGTTTTCACTCAGGAATTGAGACGTGATTATGCAATAAACATTGAGCGTGTGTACAATATAGTATTAAATTTCTTAATAGTTGGGTTGATTGAATTCAACATCAGATCTTTCCTCCTTAAGTGTATCTCTGCGGCCCTCTTCCAGCAAAAGGTAGTGCTTAAATGTGGCTGCTGGACTTGGGCACCAACAATAAACCCTGGTTTACCACAAGGTTCTCTGTTATCTCTAGTACTGTTAACGTCTACACAGTTAAGAATCAGACGAGATCATAAGGAAAAACAATGTATGCAGATAATGTTAGAGAGCAGGTTATGGGAGAGCTTCAGTCAGAAATCAGCAGCATAAGTTGGTGATGTAGGGAATCAAAAGCACTGGTCAACCCAACAAAGGCAGCGGTGACATGGTTCTTTCATTTTAACAATCTTGTCAATACTTCAACACCAGCTGTGACTGTGTTCAGAGGTTTCAGGCAATGAAATACCTGAGGTTGTAGTTTGATAAAAGATTTGCTTATACAGACTCATCCATTGCTCACAGAAATTGGAAGAAAAAATGGGAAATAAATGTTAAAAAAAATCTTGGATGGGTCAGACCGAGGACTGTATTCAACTGATGTGTTTACTTGAAGACATTGAAAAGAGTGAAGAATGGATGCACATATCAACAGGAATCAATACATTGTTTCCAATATGTATTAAGAATTTATAGAGAATGCAGATAAGAAAACTTAGTGGTAGCGGTGACAGAAGTTCAGGTGTTAATTTCCAAGAACTTGTCAGATGGCGATGATGTTATTGGTTCAGCACACACAAAGCCCATGGGCTTTAACTGCTCTAGTCAGAGTTTTATTTTTGTGCCAGGGCATGCATGTGAAAGAAAATAAACATGACGGCAAGCTTGCAGACATGGCTGCTGTAAAAAGAGGATGAGAATTGGACCAGACTGATATTCTGAATTCTCTAAGGGAGGGAAGGTGTGTAAAACAATTCAAGAAATGGAGGTGAATCAGCAACCATAACTAGACTGCAAAAATACCAAAGCAAATGTGGTGTAGCTAGACCATACTGGAAGACAAAAGAAGAATAGCAAACCAACATTAAACTGGTGTCGTTAGTTGGCACATGCTGAGAGACATTCTGAGAGAGATATTGAAGTACTTATGGACTGATTAGTTTTGATATATAGTGATGATGATCAGTCAACTTAAAATCAGATAGTGATTTGTGTGTTATCACATACAATCAAGATTTATAATCAAGTTTGCTTAGCATGAACATACAATTATTGCTGGTATGCTATTACTTATGAGCTTTTGTTGAAGCTAATCAGATAATGACATCAATGACTTTTGGCGTATCAAATTATGTTTGCCTTGCTACCCTGTGTATTATCAGCCGACAAACAAAAGGAAAATAAAGCAATATAACAGTTGTTAATATCTGTTTAAAATACAACTTTGATAATAAAGTATATGAACATATGTATGGCCGTTTTCATCTTTACAGATGGTCACTTGCCAAGTATTTTACTGCGACAACTTTTTAGTTTTCACATTTCTCTTTCAGCTCATCCCCCGAGTCTCTTTTCAAAAGACACCGACCTTGTGCAATGTCGCTTTCCAAAAAACACTGTCATCAGCTAGTTTTTCCCATTTGCTGGGACAGATAGAAAAGTTCTTCATTGAGGCCTTGCGGACATAATGTTTGTGTGTGTATATATAGTGAAACACGTACAAACAAAGTACTATAGTTTTACAAAAACAGAAACAGTGATGATAAACAGCAACGTTTCGACCAACAAGGCCTTTATCAAGCAACGAACAAACAGGAGTGACAAATTAAAATGAAACACAAATGGACGACCAAATACAACCGTATCTAAGGAAAAGCTGGAATAAAAACGAATACGAAATAAATGTAACACAAAAACACACATAAAAACTAGAAATAGAACGGAAAAAGAAACAATGAAACATCTAGTAAATATATAACTTGAATACATGCAACATATACCCATATAGAGTACAAAGCATAGGAAAAGAAAGTACTAAGAAGCATAAGAATGTAATACGTTGAGCCCGCGTGTCGCAATGTACCATACAAAGAAATCAACCGATTCTCCAGAGCAAATCGACTACGATCATCAGAGGAACATGATCGGATGGCTGTGACCTGGACATCGCAAGCTCCTGAATGGCCAGTATCATTGAAATGGGTAGCTACAGGGTCACAGAGCATTGGCGTATATCGCGCAAGTGTTGGGCGAATCGGTCACTGAGTCTCCTGCCGGTTTCCCAATATAGGCCTTGTTGCACCGCTTGCAGATAATGGCATAGATAATATTACGGGACTCGCATGTGAAACTGTCTTCAACAACGAACTTGGCTTTTGGAAAAGACACCGTGCGGGTCTGTATGACATAAGCACAAGTGTTGCAGCGCCGACGGCCACACTGGATGGTGCCAAAATGACTCTGGATATTAGGCTTGAGGCGACTGTGAACCAACATATCCTTAAGGCTTCTGTCCCGTCTGTACGCCACCAAAGGATAGTGTTGGAAGATTGAACGTGTCTCAGGATCAGACTGAAGAATGGAGAGATGACGGAATAAGACTTTCTTCACAAGGGAACTATGAGGGTGGAAAGTTAAGACAAGTTTCACCCTGTCAGAATTGGAAGTTCTATGCTGGTTAGAGAGAGCCTCCTGGTGAGAAATTTGTTGAACGCGCCGCATAGCAGAAGCAAGCACCTTATCCGGGTATAAGCGCTTACGAAAGAAATCCAGCATCTCGTGAGCTCTATCGAGAAAATCGTCGTCCTCGCTACAGAGGCGACGAAGGCGCAAGAGTTGTGAGAATGGTAAAGAATCACGACAAGCCTGGGAATGGGAAGAGGTATAAAGAAGAAAACTATGTGCATCAGTAGGCTTGTAGTAAACTGATGTAGTGATGGTGGATAGGCTGATAGTGATGTCAAGAAAGTTGACACAAGAGGTAGAGATGTGTGATGTAAACCGAATAGCCGGATTGAAGACAGTTTCACGTGCGAGTCCGTAATATTATCTATGCCATTATCTGCAAGCGGTGCAACAAGGCCTATATTGGGAAACCGGCAGGAGACTCAGTGACCGATTCGCCCAACACTTGTGCGATATACGCCAATGCTCTGTGACCCCTGTAGCTACCCATTTCAATGATACTGGCCATTCAGGAGCTTGCGATGTCCAGGTCACAGCCATCCGATCATGTTCCTCTGATGATCGTAGTCGATTTGCTCTGGAGAATCGGTTGATTTCTTTGTATGGTACCTTTCGACCACGCGGGCTCAACGTATTACATTCTTATGCTTCTTAGTACTTTCTCTTCCTATGCTTTGTACTCTATATGGGTATATGTTGCATGTATTCAAGTTATATATTTACTAGATGTTTCTTTTCCGTTCTATTTCTAGTTTTTATGTGTGTTTTTGTGTTACATTTATTTCGTTATTCGTTTTTATTCCAGCTTTTCCTTAGATACGGTTGTATTTGGTCGTCCATTTGTGTTTCATTTTAATTTGTCACTCCTGTTTGTTCGTTTGCTTGATAAAGGCCTTGTTGGTCGAAACGTTGTTGTTTATCGTCACTGTTTCTGTTTTTGTAAAACTATAGTACTTTGTTTGTACGTGTTTCACTATTTACCAAGTTTTACTGCAGTCTTCCCTATTTTATATATATATATATATATATATATATATATATATATATATATATATATATATATAAAGCTCACGCTAACAGAATACAAATCTACCCCCACTTGTACCGACATAATCTCATGTTAATGTAGACAATAAACTACTTATCTGTAGTGGATACATATATGGCAACACTGAACTGGATGAACTGTGACTTTATGCCTCAGACTCCTCTTTATTGTCGTCCAGATTTTCCTGGCATTCTTCCTTGTCTCTGGCTGGAACCAGAAGCCAGTCTGACATGCAGAATTCCATGGATGTCAAGGTTGATCTGACACTCACAGAAGAAGCTGAATCTAATAAGCTGGCGGAAGTCTTCTTTTGCAGCCAAAGGTTAGTTTCCTCTTTGTTATCCTTGAATATATCTGACATAGATGAACTTCTGCTGACATCCAATGAAGACGTCTTCATCAACCATATTGAGTCACTGACATCTGGTATATGGCTGAAAAGGTCACAACTTTCCTTTTCACTTTCAGCTGTGGTGGATGCCTGCTTGTGGGACATCAACAAAGGCCATCCAGAAATGGTCAGTGATAAAGGCTTGAAAGCATGAACTAGATCTGATGCACTTTTGACTGCAGACTTGTCCTTGGAGCACAGTCTAAGACAATCAGGCTGGGAAACACACTTGGATAAATTCCCACACGACTCACTGGTTGGACACATATCCTCCAGTTGAAACACTGGTGTGCTGCCAGCACTGTGCATCAACCATTTCCCATCATCATCCTTAATGCAACTATTTCTGCAGTGGCTGTTTGCATTGGTCGACTTGTCACCAATATCATCATCCTGTTTGTCAGCAGTTTTAGTCTGAGAAAACAAACAAGAAATACAACAATGTTACAATAAATAATAGTTATTTGCAACAGCAGCTATGCAATTAAAGTCATCTGCAAGATTGTATGCAACCAGCAAGGAAACAATCATGCAAGCAACATATTAAATTGCGGAAAGGGAGCCCTAGAAATGTATATACAACAGTAGAGCCAAACATAAACAAACAAGTTACAGAAAAGGGTCATACTGTTACAATTGGCAATGAAAAGTATTGTTATAGTCTGTCCATGAATTCGTGAGCACGTTTGAAATTGATTTTCTCGAAAACTACCTGTTGGATCTCAGTGATTTTTGCAAGCAGCCTTAGAATATCCATGACGCTAGAGAAATATTTTTTCCAAGAAAATTTGATGTAGTTTGAAATATTTCTTCTTCAGGTTATATTAAAATCAACCTCACCGGATTGTACACAATAGTAACAGATCTACGGTACACAGACGCGTTGTTCTAAAAATACATTATGGTAACATTAAAATATCGTGAGTAAACAACAATTTCACGAAATCCCGTGCACCTAACCCAGTCGACTTTGAAAGCGGAAAGCATATGACGTTATAATTGGGATACCGTTGTATAGTTATAGGTGTATCTCGCTATTTTTATGAAGCTATTGTATCATATTTGTTGGCTTATCAAAACTGACATTGATATCACATTCATAATGAGTCTGAAGTGCACATTTATAACAATGCAGAAGGTTACAGTTTTACTATAGCAACACTTCCGTAGGGAATCTAAGAGAGTCATCTATATTGCGATATTCATAACCCTGAGAAGCGAACGCAACTGGCGCTTGGTCTGAATAGAGAATCCTTTTCCGATGGATTAAACAGGACACAAAGTGCACTAATGTCAAGCAAGGAAGGAAAAGAACAATTGACGACTTTGACATAGATGTCATAAACGGAGCTCTTGAAAATGTTTTTTTCGACAAATCAACTTGTTACTCTCAGGAAACTGAAATTAAAACTGCAAATCAGATTGCAGCATAGACATTTCTAAAAGTACTCTATGGAAAATTGTAAGAGCCGGCTTCACCTTCAGAAAACTATAGGCGGCAGGAATATTATTTGTGAAAAGCCACATTTAATTGCTGCCCAAAGTAAATAGCTGAGGCAGATCCGTGAGCGGCGGAGGCAAGGCTATGATATTGTATATTTGGACGAATCCTGGGTCAATGCTCACCACACCAATGCTAAAGAATGGCAATCAGTAGACGGTGAACAGAAAAGAAAAATACCAAGCAGCAAAGGCCAGCGTATTATACTAACACATGCAGGAAGCAGTGAAGAAGGTCTTGTCCATGACGCTGGACTTATTTTCCAATCAAAAGTACCGACGGTAGGGACTACCACACAGAAATGAATGGACATATTTTCAGGTACTGGATGGAGAAAGATCTTCCAATTCTAAACAGACCATCAAGCTTGGTAATGGATAATGCATCCTATCACAACGCAGTATCAGCGAAAGACAAAGTACCAACTGCATCAAATACAAAAGATCAAATTAGGACTTGGCTTGCTAAGGAAAATGTCAGCTTCGATGATACATATTTGAAACCCGAGTTGTTGCACCTGGTGAGGATGACAAATAAGACAAAGGTGTTTTATATTGACAAAATCATTGCGGAATACGGCCACACGTCTTTGCGACTACCTCCATATCATGCTCACCTCAATCCGATAGAGCTTGTCTGGGCTAAAGTAAAGGGCAAGTTGCCGAACAGAACAGGACGTTTAAAATGTGTGATGTTGAAGTTCTGACACGTGAGTCCCTCTCAATGATAGACATGCAGTTCTGGAAGAAGTGTGTTGAACATGTGCTCTGAGAGGAAGACGAGTACTGGCACCGAGATGGATTACAATTTGTTCAGCCAGTAACAATTATCAACCTCATGGAATCGTCAGATTCGGGATGATACAAATCATATTTTGATTACAGACTGAGAAATAGCAACGTATACATTTCCATATCCAAATGTGTCTACCATCATACAATTTGTGGTGAAGTTAAGACACCCTGGGGTCTAATGGTGACCGAAGGGGAGGACTAACTGTTGCATATTGTATCCAAGTTCACGATTGCAGATAAAGGGCAACACACTTAATTACTTGACCTATCAAGTTAATATGGAGATACACCTATGAATAGAATTGACATGGACAAATTCTAGGGATTACTGTAAAATCTAAAATTTGAGCCCCGTATTTGCAATTGTCATAAAAGATCAAAGGAATTCGGCGATGTGCAAAATCCGTAGCATCTATGGACTACTGGTTAGCTTTATTTTAGCGTCATGGATATTCTAAGGCTGCATGCAAAAATCACTGAGATCCAACAGGTAGTTTTCAGAAAATCAATTTCAAACGTGCTCACGAATTAATGGACAGACTATAATTACTGCAACTTAGATAATGTTAAACCAGTTCCACCCTTTGGATTTTATCTTCTATCTTCTTTAAATTGTCCCTATTCGATTGCTAAGAAGTATGACAGAACAACTGCAGCTGATTTCTTGTATGAAGTCTGTATCAAAGACTTTACCACTGAAGTACTGGTATTCATATCAGCAAGTTTTCGTGATAGGAACTTACTAGTTCCATAAACACAAACATTTTGACAGGAAATTATATACTTTTAACAATAACTGCATCAAACAGATTCTGACAATTTATGGCATTAACAAAACTATTTTCCTACCATAATATTCATCACTACTTTTTAAAATGAAGCATGGAGACCATCACCTCAGTCAATTTAAACATTCACATTTCTGATGTCTCTTCAATACAACTTGTTTGCGATAGATCTTACGCGTTTTCTGGTCAAGAGCTATCTCTAACCAAGAACTGCTTATACAGTGTCAGCAGGAAAATAAGAATACCATCATTCAAAAGAGATACTGAGGACGGATCAGACATGTGCTACAAATGGAAGTTAATTCTTTCAAGGAAACTACATAGAGATGGACAACTGAGGGTAAATGGAAATGTTGATGGACTCCCCCTTTTTTTGTTGCTGTACTAAGTCCCAGAGAAGTTACAAGCTAGAGAGTGAGAACAAAAGAAAGAGACAAAACAAATCTATCTGAGATTGCAAACATAGATCTTTGCCTCAAATAGGATTACAAGACAAATTTGATGTTATGTCATTAGTATATTTGTGTTTGGTACTCTTATGGACTAATTGGTTTGATGTGCTGTGATCTGTCGACTAAACTTAACTATATTTTGGTAAGTGATGTGATGAAATGGTATGATGAAGTTACTAATGAGGAACTCATGGAAAGAACCAAACAAGCCCCAGTGAAATGAGAGCTGAAGAAAATACAATAGTGTTCTATAGGATATACAATAAAAAAAGAAGCAAATAGTATAGTAAGGAAAGTATTGTTCTGAAACACACAGGAAAAGAAAAACAGAAAAAAAACCCAAATAACTAATGAAGGAGAATAGATATTGGGTTGATTGAGAAGACATGGGCAAACTTGAAAAGGATGTTGACAGAAATGAATGGTGAATATCTGTTGAGGACTGATCCTCCTAAAGAAGTTGAAAGATTTACTATTTATATTTATTAAGTAATCCTAGATTTAAGAAAGTGAGCAGCAGAGTATGAATCTGATAATTATATTGCATGCAACAACTAGAGTATGAATCTGATAATTATATTGCATACAACAACTATCATATTTTTACTAAATATACTGTACATTTTTCAAGTTACATAAAAATATCATAAGGAACACCTTGCTAGACTTAGCCGAGGTTACATCTGATCCATTCCTTCAGGAGAACATTTCTATAGTTAATCATGACTAATGACATCATCATCAAATAGCTTGTTGTGAGCAAAACTTTGCCACCCTAATAGTCCTTAATAATGTCTCTCTCATAGGCCAGATGACCCACCTCTGCAATCATTCTCAAATCATCAGTTACATTCTGAATGAATACTACGTCTTATTCATCATAATCACTTTTTCTGTCAGTCATCAGATCACAGCTCCAATAGTTTCTATGAAATATATTATTTGTTTCAGGTCATTCACAAAACCCTTCAAGTTTGGGGTACCAATTTTCAGCTGGGTGATTGAGAAATCTAACATAATGGAATTGAACTCTTTTAATTGAATCAAGTGCACTGTGAATGTGCTACACAGACTCTTCCAAATTTTGCCCTGATATCTGTCAAGAATCTCTGTCTCTTACCTCTTGGGATGACAGATTCTGCTTGACATGTGCCCGTGATCGCAGCCATGTGGATGTCTCTCTGCTAATATCCTGGAAGAAGTCCTTGTGCTTCAGTTCCTCAAGGCTAGTCAGCTGTTGCCTGGCCTGAGCCAACCAAAACTAGAATACCAGAATATCATATTTATTAAATTGTATGGTCACACAGGATTCAAGAAATCTATTATTAGCATTGAACTGATAACTGTAATAGCAGGTAGGCAGTTGTGCTGAAACTATTATATTCAGTGATACTTTGTTCTTACAAAATGGCAGCCTACATTAATCGCACTCTATATCAATATTAAGAGTTGAAACTCACAGTTCTTTGTCATTCCATCAGTAAAAAAAAGAGATTATGAAAACTATACTTCTACCAGATG
Organism: Arion vulgaris; assembly: GCA_020796225.1. Lineage (NCBI taxonomy): Eukaryota > Metazoa > Mollusca > Gastropoda > Stylommatophora > Arionidae > Arion > Arion vulgaris. The sequence goes on from CM036767.1 coordinate 27,026,107, forward strand.
CTTCAACTCTGAGATCAATAGATGGGTGTCACAGTGGTGTGAAGGTGTGGTGTTTGCCTCTCGCTCCAAATGTGCTAGTTGCATGAAGTGACTGGGCTATTTTTGAGTGACCTCTGATCTCAATATAGAAGAGATCTAGTTTCTATCAAAGATGGACAATAAAACATAGGTCTCATGTTCAAGATGAGTATATAAAATAACCCTTGGAAGTTGAAAAATCTATAAGAATAGGATGGAAAGCCGTTGCCTGTGCAAACTTCATGGAAAAAAAAATTGAAATTGCTACAAATTTTCCCCATCCTCAAAATGACAACGGTGCTACAGTTTGTGCACTGCCCCTGAGATCTTATATATTAATAGCCGTCCATCGCAAGCGATGATGACAACAATCTCAGACGTGTACTGTTGCACCTCTCTGGTGTGTGCGGAGGTGACTGTAGAGTCCAATCCTAGAACAGAATCCCCGACCACAGGTGGGGCATACATGATCAAGGTTAGACATGTGCGTGTTGTGTGCTCTGTCTTTTCGCGCTGCTCGTTTTCTCTGTGACTCAACAATACGATGATTCTCAGCTATTCGGGTTCCTCTTTTGTTGTTACAGCGCCACATTTGGCGATCTTGCGCAAAGGATTCCCATCACGTATTGTCTATATCGAAGCATTTCAGAGACACTTTAAGAGTGTCTTTAAAGCGTTTTCTGTCCACCAGCTAAACGTCTACCCCTTCAAGCTCGGCATACATCAACTGTTTTGGGATGCGTTTATCAGGCATTCGAGCAACGTGACCGGCCCATCTCAGTTGGGCCTTCTGCAACAGGGTGTTGACGCTTGGGATCTTTGCTCTTGTGAGGACTTCGCTGTCTGGAATTTTGTCCTGCCAGTTTATTTTTAGTATTCTGCGTAGACAGCTTGTGTGGAAATGGTTTAATTTTCTTGCGTGTCTGCTATACACTGTCCATGTCTCGCTTGCGTACAGCAGCGTTGTTAGCACTATGGCCTGGTAAACTTTCAGCTTTGTGACTATGCTTATCCCCTTCCGTTCCCACACAGTGACACGTAACCTTCCGAACGCAGCACTGGCTTTGGATATCCTATTGTGGACCTCAGAATCTATGTTTGCCGATCTGGATAGGAGGCTGCCAAGATACACATACATACAAGGGCTGATCGATAAGTTCCCAGACTGATTTTTGTGTGTGTAAGTTTATAGATTTAAAAGTTGGTTTCACCTCCCTCAAAGTAGTACTTTTGTGATTGTATACACATTCTTGCAATGATGATTGCATCTCTGGTAAGCACTTTCTGTAATGGCCCTCAGTTGTCTCGTTTCATTGGCTTGAATGTCACAGAATCATGGCTTTTCAGTGTTTTCAACAAAAAATCCTGAAACAAAAGTTTTCCTTCCTAATACAGTTGTGTACATGCACATTCCACTGTAAATCAAACATTGTATGACAATATGTGTCCTCTAGGTTGATGCATCAAGTTACAATTGCTAGCAATAAAAGAACACTAGCCATTAAGGTAGGCAAGGTATCAGAAATGCTAAGTTCACTTCCTAGAAGGTTCATTACTTATCTGGATATATTTTCGCAGTAATATGTTGTCACTTAATCAAGTAATAATTCAGTAACTATTATCCAGGCAAAAAATGTTTATGGAGTGTCCATAAATAGATGTGGAGTTAATCATCTGGTAATTCAGCGGAATATATAAGAATAATTATACCAAAGAGGAGTGCGTCATCAATATCACTCACTATACACAAATCCAATCAAATCATAAGGAACTACTTGACAGATGTGTACTCACTTTGGTGTCAGTTGGAACATGGTTGAAGAAAGTCGATGAGAACTTAGAAGCACATCCACTCCCATCAAAGAGCCAACTCTTCAAATCATTCTTGACAAGTGGGAATATTTCTGTGATATTAAAAAAAATATAGGAGCAGTTATCAAAATTTTCAAATACCAGTCAATTTTTTGGGGATCTTCCCACCAGTTTTAATATGAAATGCCATAAGTGAGGACTCAGCTTTTAATAATCCAAATAAAATAAAGAAGTCCAAGTAAAATAGTTTTAAAAACTAAGTTATGAATTTTCAATTCCAATGTTGTCTCAATCCTAACATATGCCAGCGGAGTTGGAAAATGACTAAATATATTGAAAATAAGATGAATGTATTTGAAAAAAGATGCGAAAAATAATGACCATAAAATGGGACGAATTCAGGAGAAGCGATGAGATCAGAGAAATGTCTGCTCAACCACTAGTAACAACTGTTAAAAGAAAGAAAAGATAGAACTATATTGGACATACTCTGAGAAGAAATGATCAAAGAATTACAAAGTAGACATTGAAGGGGAAGCAAAGTCTTCAAGAAAGAATTTAGGGAAACCCTGATACGAACTTTAATGAGAGGTGAGAAATATCGGGACCCAATTCAATTGAAGAGATTGAACGAGTTTCCCAGGATAGAGCGGTATGGAGAAATTGCTTGCAGACACTATGAAACAAGAGGAATGTATATATATATATCTCCTTTTCTCTAATCCTGTTTTGCCTGACAGCGTCAGGACAAGTAGAGATTTCTAGAACAGGCTTTTGTGTGCACTTCATCAATAGTGCCATTCCCTGCTTGTTATTTCTGTGGTCCACCTTTTACATGAATGACCTATTGCTTTGTATCCACTTTATCGGAGTGACATTGCTCTTTGAGATGCACTTGCTGTTGGTAATCTGCTTATGTGTCAGAACCATTTAATTTGTGGTTTCTTGATGAAGTTTGGCATTGATGTTATTGTTGTATCCAGTTTTTTCTTGATGTTTCAATTTCTAAACCAATCTCTTCTTGATACTTCCAGCATTCTGAGAAGACAGCATGTATTACGTATATATATATATATATATATATATTTATATATGTAAATATATCTACAACAGCTTTGGTGACCCTTCTCACTATTACAGCACCATAAAAAAATATTTTGAAAACTGTTAACGCCTGTAGTACCGCTTTTTAGGGCGGTGCAGGACAGGTGTGACGGAAGCCTGAGGAATTTAATGACTGCATGGCTAGTGGAGTCGCCGCGATGCTGTTCAGGTTAGGATTTTTCCTTTATGCCCACAACAGAACAAAATCCTTGGTCTTACCGTGAATTGAACACGGGTCTCCCACATGGAGTCGCGCTCTAATCCATTCGACCAGACTCTCCTCATCTCAGCATGTCATTATGATCACATAAGCTCTTTCAAATGTTATTTTTTGTTAATACATTTATGGATAGATTTCTATCTCAGACTGCATAAAGGCAATCCCATAATATGTAATGCAGTAGGTGGCCATGAGCAAACAAGAGCTGACCAAGATCTCACATTCACCATCATGTGGTTGTCCTGTTAACAGAATGCATAACTCTAGTATGGCTATGTAAGGAATGCCATGGAAGGCAAAGCCTAAAATAATTGAGGTAGAAAGATGCAGATATCACACCAACTGTGAGAAAAAGGTTTTAAAATGTAATTTTCTGAACAAACGAATAAGAAAATGAAAGTAAGTGTTGATTTAGATGTCCTTTCTAAATATAAGGAGGAGAAGATACCTTGATAATACTTGGAAAAGAGATGATTAAAGATTCACAAAGTAGGCATTAAGTGGGAGGCAAATGGATCAAGAAATAAAGCATGCACAAGAAGACACCCTAGAATGAACTTTACTGAGAGAGACAAGAAATACTGGGCACAATTTCATAGAAGTGCAGAACTGCTTGTGTACAAATGTCACTAGTTATTACTAGACCTTGTTTGGTTGTATGATGGCACTGTCTCTCACTGGTATAGGATGGAAGTAGAAATGATGTGTGTTTGATTCTTACCACATGCAAGTAAAAGTTTCACAACTTGCTGGTTACAAAAATATTTGCTAGGGACTCTACAAAAATACTGACAACAGAAACTTAGAGAAGATCATGTCTACGTGTGAATATAGGAAATATTGGTCCCACAAATGTGTGCTTCAAAATCGTGACAATATTTCTCATTAGATTCTATGTATTCTTCTTCTTCTTCAATGATCCAGCGGCACTTGAGCTTTTGCCCTTCGCCCAATGCTATGTAGTGGTATCTGCATGTGTTTGTAAGTTGTTCTTTTGTTCCGTATAATGTGTTCCATTTATCTGGCCTTGGAGGGTCTTTCTGATGTCTTCTAGTGCTTGATACTTGAAGAGGTGGTGGTGAACGGTTTCATGATGATGTGCGCACAGTTGGCACTCTGGTGTGTTGTGGATGAATTCTGTTCAAGTGATTATTAAGTGTTATGTGTTGGGTTCGAGTCTAAAAATGGTGCTCTGATCTCTTCTTGTAAGGTGGTTGATGTTGTCATTTAGGTTAGGGCTGGCCATATGGCTGTACACCTGTCTTCCTGTGTTTCCCATGGCCCATCTGTTCAGACAAATTTCTTATTTGTTGTCATTAGATTTGCTTTGCTGTATGGAGAGTTGTTGCTGTGATTGATTGTTCCTGTGTTGACCCTTTCTTTGCTAGCCTATCTGCTTTGTCATTTCCAGGTGTGTTTGAATGTCCAGGGATCCACTGCATGGTTATTTTGATGTCATGTGATGTAATAAGTCTGTCAATATCTAGGGCTATATGGGATAGTTCAGATTTACAATGTCCACCATCTTCTAGAGCTTGAAGGGCAGGCATTGATTCTGTGAAGATAATTATGTTTTGTGCATTTGATGGAAAGGCATTGAAAACAGTCTTCAGGTGGTACAAAGCTGCTTCTATCGCATGAATAGAAGCTGCTTCTATCTTCAAACGATAGAAGAAAGCTAGTCACAACAGAGATGAAGTGTCTACGCAGAATGCTGGGTGTAACAAGAAGAGACCGGTTGAGAAATGAAGACATCAGGAAAAAGTGGGTACAACATCAGTACTAGACTTCATCAAGAAACAACAAATTAAATGGTTCGGTCACGTAAGCAGATTACCATCAGACAGTGCACCCCAAAGAGCAATGCTGCTCCGATACAATGGGTACAAAGCAAAAGGCCGGCCACGCAAAGATGGACCTCAGAGATAACAGAGGCGGCGAAAGAGACTATCTACGAAGCGCATACTAGGGCCCGTTTAGAAATCTCTTCCTGACCTGACGCTGTGAGGCATACAGGATTCGAGAAAGAAAGAAAGAAAGAATCGCATGAATTTCAGCCTCATAATTGGAGCATATCTCCTCGCATGCACCAAACAGCTTTTCGTTTGATCTGTCTGGGTATTGTATATATGCTCCGTAACCTGCTTTGATGGTGGCTTTAAATGCAGATCCATCAGTATAGACATGTACCCATTCTTGGGGATAGGCATCAATGGTTCTTTGGGATGCTATCATAAGGCTGACTCAAGGTCGGAGCGTTTAGTTGCTTCATCTATCAATTTTGTTCTAATTTCAGGTGTATTCAAGAGTGTATGTGTTGGTAAGTTTGCTATTACTCTCTGCAGGTGTCTTGTTTCTGGAAGGTGGTATCTGTCTTTGATTTCACTGACGTGGTGGAGGATTGACTTTTGTTTAATTCTGTTTCTCTGTTGCCACTTCTCAACAAGTAGTTTATTGGGGTGATCTTGATTCATTCTTTTGCTCCTTTCATAAGTTTCAACAGCAGCTTTGTCCCTACGGAGCCCAAGAGGTTCCACATTTGTGTGTATTTCACATGCAGCGGCTGGTGTTGACCTCATTACTCCACTGATTAGGTATAAGGCATTGTTCTGTACTCTGTCCAGGGAATTAAGATTTGTCTTGGAGCAAGTTGTTAGAAGAGCACTGTTGTACTCTATTGCAGAGCGGATGTAATCAAGATATAAGCCTCTCAGAGTATCTTTGTCTGATCCCCATGTTGTGCCAGCAAGCTTCTTCAATAGCTGTAATCTTCTTAATGCTTTTTTTTTACATTCACAACATGCTTCTTCAGGTTAAGCTGGTGGTCAAGTGTTACTCCAAGATATGTGGGGTGTTGTTCTCTTAGCAGTTGGTGATTGTCTAGATTCAAGGTGATATTCTGTTTGGCAACTTTGTGGCTAATAGTGAAGATGGTATATACACTGTTTTGGCACTCTTCTTCTTCTTTGCGTTGTTCTTACTGACCAATTTTAATCACTCTTTGTGATATGTTTGATCTTTGCCAAGAAGTGTATACGTTGCACATTGGTTTGGTAGGCCCCTAAACGCATAGACTTCTACACGTTTAGAACATGTGCATCCGATTTCATCCAAACCTCCTTAGTCGCCTCTTACGACATGCGCGGCAGGTAGCAATGGTTCTATTCTTTACACCTCAAATTTGGGCCCGGTAACCACTCGGGTGAACTGTTTTGGCAGTTTATCTTTAGTTTCCATGTCTGGCAGTAGTCATGGAGTTTTCTTAGGTCTCCGTTAAGTTAACCTGCTCCACTTTCTACATCCTCATGACTTTGCCAAATAGCCAGGTCGTCTGCGTATAGCGCTTTTCAGCCGTAATCTGACTTGCAAGATCATTGATGTATATGAGGAAGAGGGTGCAACTTAGGGATGAGCCCTGTGGTAAACCCTTTTCTAAGACCTCCTTAGATGAAACTGCATCATTGATTTTTGTCTGGATAGTACGGTCAATTAAGAAGTACTTAATCCAGTTGTACAATTTCCCATGTATTCCAATGTCCATCATCTTCATACGGAGGCCTTTTCACCATACTCGATCGTAAGCCTGCTGCAGGTCAAAGAAGATGGCTACTGTGTGTTTGTTGTTCTGGAAGCTGTCGTGTATTCTTTGAGTAAGCCTAAAGAGTTGGTCCTCTGCAGTTGCCAGATCTAAATCCCGCCTGTTCGTGGCATAGAGTGTTGGTACTTTCAAGAAACCAGTAGAGACGACAATTTACAATTTTTTCAGCTAATTTTCCTAGACATGATGTTAGGGAGATTGGTCGGTAGCTTCTGGGTTCACCTGGAGGTTTGGTGTTTTTCAAGATAGGTATAATATGGGCACTCCTCCAGGCTTTAGGGAGCTTTCCATTTCTCCATGTCATGTTAATTAGATGGAGAACTGCTACCTTTCCTATTGGACCCAAATTTAGAAGCATCTCGTTGTGGATCTTATCTGGTTCAGGAGACTTTCTAAGTTTCAATTTCTTTAATGCCGGTTCTAATTCCTGTCTACTAATTTCTTTCTAAAAAATGGAAGCATTTACTGTTTGAGCTTTTTCTTGTTGCTTCAAGTGGTTCAGGCGCTTTCTGTCTATCTCTGTGAGTTGCCCTGCTCTGTTCACTGATGCAAAGTAACGGTTGAAGTGCTCTGCTTTTTTCTGGTCTTCAGTGATTATTTTCCTTCCATCTATCACTGGTTTGTGATTTGTCTTCCTACTATCCCAAGACAGATTGTTGACCAACGCCCAGACTTTATTTCCATTATGTCTGAAGTCTAGTTTTGAGCATGTGTCTACCCACTTTTTATTTTTAGCCTTCCTAACTGCAAGTTTTACTTTTGCACAAGCTTTATTGTACTGCACTTTTATGTCCAGTGATGGTGTGGACTCTAGTGTTTTCCTTAATGTGTTTCTTTCAGAGATGGTGTCTTGTATGTCTTGGTTCCAAAATGGTTTGTGTGATTTCCGGCTACCCCTTGGGATACATAATGATGAGGCTTTCAGAATTGCTTTTGTTACTTCTTCGTTGAAAGTCTCAACACTGCTGGCATCAACTTGTGTAAAGCAGAGAGTCAGTTATTTGTTGAAAAAGTCTCCAGTTAGCTTTTTTGAAGTTCCACCGTGTTTTTGCTTTCGACAGGCTCTACTTACAGTTGTTATAGTAGTAAGGAGTGGTTTGTGATCACTTCCTATATCATCAAGTACAGTGGAACTCCAATATTCGTCCCGCCAGCATTCGTCTTTTTCGATATTCGCCTGTTTTTCGCCAAATTTTTTTCGATATTCGTCCGAAAGTCAATATTCGTCCTACCTCCGGAAGCCGGCAGAAAGCAGCTGATCGCCATTTTGTGTCGGTTGTTTGGCTGAAGCGCTTGTTTGAAAGTGCACGCAATAAAACTCTTGTTATTTTTTAATCTTTTGCAGTTTTTGCAATTTATTATTACCAAAATTTAGTGACCATGGGACGTAAGAAGTGTAGTGACGATAATGGTGGTAAAAAAAAAAAAAAGCAGTGCGAAGTACCATTGATTTAAAAAAAAAAATTATTGCTAAGTTTGAAGCTGGAACACGTGTCGCCGATTTAGTAAAGGAATTTGAAATGCCGAGAACTACCATTGCTAGCATAATAAAAAAAGGATGCTATTAAATCAGCTGAAGTCGCACAAGGTGTAACAATTCTTGCTTCTAATAGATCGCCAATCATTGAGGACATGGAAAAGTTGTTATTAGTTTGGATAACTGAAAAACAAAGGGCTGGTGATAGTGTTTCAGAAGCTATAATTAGCGAAAAGCGAGGTCACTTTATCAAGATTTACAGAATGAAAGGCCTAGGCCATTAACATTCGCTGATGCTGCCGAATTCAAGGCAAGTAGTGGCTGGTTCCGCAATTTTAAATCCCGCACAGGCATTCATAGTGTAGTTAGACATGGCGAGGCTGCAAGTTCGAATGCAGAAGGAGCTAAACAGTTTGTGATCGATTTTAAAAACTTCGTAGATGCTGAAGAATATGTCCCTCAGCAAGTTTTCAATTGCGACGAAACAGGGTTGTTTTGGAAGAAGATGCAAAGACGCACCTACATTACAAGAGAGGAAAGTTCAATGCCGGGCCATAAGCCTATGAAAGACAGGTTAACCCTTATGCTCTGTGGCAATGCTAGTGGTGATTGCAAAATTAAACCCTTGCTCATATACAATTCTGAAAATCCGAGTCTTTAAGCAAAACAATATCATTAAAAGTAGATAAATGTCATGTGGCGATCAAATAGAAAGGCTTGGGTGACTAGGCAATTTTTTTTTAGAGTGGATTCATGAAGTCTTTGCCCCAAGTACTAAAGCTTACCTAGAAAGTATTAATTTACCAGTGAAAGTTTTATTAATTTTGGACAATGCTCCTGCTCATCCCCCCTGGCTTAGAAGATGTTTTAACTGGTGATTACGATTATATTCGCATTAAATATCTACCCCCAAATACAACTCCACTGATTCAACCCATGGACCAACAAGTAATTTCTAACTTTAAGAAACTGTATACGAAAGCAATGTTTCGAAGATGTTTTGAGGTCACGTCAGAGACTGAGCTTACATTGCGTGATTTTTGGAAAAATCACTTTAATATCCTACATTGTTTAAGGCTAATTGATAAAGCATGGAACGAAGTCACCACCTGAACAATGAATTCTGCATGGAAAAACGTATGGCCAGATTGTGTATCAGAAAGAGACTTTGATGGTTTTCAAGAACAGCCAGTTGTTGATGAAATTGTTGCTTTGGGGGTATCCCTGGGATTGGAGATTGACAACGCAGATGTCGAAGAATTGGTAGAGGGACATAGAACGGATTTGACCACACAGGAGCTACTCGAACTTCATAAAGAACAGGAAGTTGAAGCGGTAAGAGAAATTTCATCAGACGAGGAAAAAGACGATGGCCCAGTTTCAAGTGGTGAAATAAAGGAATGGTTAACTACGTGGGGGAAAATGCAGGTTTTTATTGAGAAATGGCATCCAAACATCGCTATTGTAAACCAACGTATCAATTCGTTTGATGACGACGTGTTTGGACACTTTAGAAAAATTCTAAAGAACAGAACAAAACAATCAACCTTGGATAAATTCTTTAAAAAAAACGAGTGCTGGTGAATCATCTGTAAATGTTGGCAAATCGTCTGGAATCAATCAATCGCCTGAAGTGACATTGCTTGATGACGTAATGGAAGGTGACTCATCTTCCGACGAAAAATAACCTACGTAGTACTGTAACCTTAAAAATAAAAACTCTTAATAAGAATCATTGTTTTTCTCATCCAAAAGGTAAATTTCTTTTTAAAACAAGACATTATTTGTGTTTAGTGTACTACATGTATTTATGTAGGCCTACACAGTGCATATTACGTATTATTTATGGCAGTACGCTGGTTAATATGTGCTGTAGTTAAATTGTACAGTGTTTGAAATGATTTCGGAGATCGATTCTCAAGTGAAAATTTATTTTGTTATAGAATAGATAAGCAATATTCGAGGCCGGGAACGAATTAATCCATTTTTAGTCAATTCCTATGAGAAAAAATTGTTCGATATTCGTCTTTTCGATATTCATCATCCCTCGGAACGGATTAATGACGAATATTGGAGTTCCACTGTATTTGAGAATGGCAGGATTCTGTCAAGTCGGATGAGCAGATGGTCAGGTCAGGTCGAGTAAGTGAGAGGTGAGCTATGTGCAGCAGAGTTGGTGGAGATTCTGCAGTCTGTAATACTGATAGATTTGTTGTATCACATAGCTCTTCTATTAATTTTCCTGTCCTGTTGTTGTCTGGGTAGCCCCAACGTGGAGAGTGTCCATTTAAGTCACCTGCTAAAATAGTTTTACGATACTGTGTGTTGTGCAGTTCTGGCAGTTTGAGTGTTTTCTGCAGGGGGTTATAGATGTTGTATATGGTATATTTTCCTCCAGAGTGCCAGATAGTAATTTGTTGCACATCTGTGGGATGGGCTGTTGTAAGCTGTGATGCATCTCCTTGAATGTTGTTACGTATGTATGTGACTATGCCTCGGCAGTCAGTACACCTACAGGGATAACTGGTGTATCCAGTCAAGTGCAGGTCACTGTCTTTGTGTAGGGTTTCTTTGTGTGGTCATGTAATAATTTTGATAGTTCAATCTTTTTGTTTCTTAGACCACAGATGTTTAATTGTAGGATGTTAAGTGAATGTTTGTTCTTTTGGTCATCTGACATCTGTAGGTCCTTCTTCCTCCAAGGGTTTTGTGTATTTCTATGTTTGCATTTGTTCGTTTTGTTTTTTCCAGTAGTCAATTTTTTGCACAGAATAGCCCGGTTACCCTCTGTCTGGCGCAGACCTTGATATTCGAGTCGACCTCCGATCTCGCTTGAATTTCTATTATTGTTGTACATAGCATTGAAAAGCTGGGAGTCTGTGGATTTCTACCCACCCAGACAGGAGCCAGAATAATACTGCCATAGCACTAGTGGATGAGGGGCTTTCTGTGTCGCTTAATGATACTGCAGCCAAGGTAGGGTTCGCTGTTCTCATTCCCCGCCACCAGATTGCCTGCTGGTCACACCGAGCTCTGTTATACTCTAGGCTTGTGTCCAAATGTTCAAGGCAAGAGGATCATCACGTTCTGAGTCACTGCGCCTGTACGATTGATGTCAGCCATCAGAAAGCAGCACACATTGGTTCTCTATCCTCAGATCTAGTTAGTACCCTTCTGACTTCTTTCCAACCACAGAGGGTGCATGTACATTGTCAAATATTATACAAATGTTTACCACATCTACTCAGTTATGCTGTAGTGCTGTGCCAGATCTGAATGGTCATATGAGAGGCCATTAGAGCTCTCAATGTGGTCAAGAATATTGGAGGGGGAAAAAGGGGATGTGGGTAGGGGAAACAAAGGAGGGTTAAGGAGGATCACTCCCGCCCACTCATGTTGTTTAGCCAGTCAGCTGAGACTGTTGCCCGGGGTGTGGCATGTGGAGCCAAACATGAGCTAGGTGAGAAGTGGGGACCAAGTAGGATCATGGCTATCCATGGGTGCGACCAGGATACGGCTGTCATTTTCCGTCAGGTACTTCCCCTACCTTCTCACCCAACACCCCCATTCTATGTATTAAAATATAGGCTTCTTTCCTTCCTCGTTAGCCGCTAGGTGTAGTTAGGGCGCTGGAATGGCACTTCTGACTGATTTTTGTGTTTTCCTTTTTAATCAGTGTCTCCCACCCCCATACAGGAATTCCTTCTCTGAATTCAGAGGTGAAATATAAAGCTAAATGCTGAATTAAACAGTTTGAGGTTAACTAAATGTTTCCAAATTTGTGAATGAAGTTTGTGAAACAAGTAAAAACAAAGTACTGTAGTTTAACAAAATACAAAAACAATACACAGCAACGTTTTGGCCAAAAAGCCTTTATCAAGCAAACTAAACAGCAGATATAGATAAATGAAGTTTGGACAAGGGTTTGAAATTCCACATGATACTGACAATAGATGAAACTACTTTACCTTTCTGAGAGCAAGAATTGTCAAAAATCTCAAAATCATGCTCTTCCTCTAGATCTGCATGTCTCTTTATCAGACTGAGCCAACTGTTGAGACTGCATGAGCCCCCTGGTGTGGAAGTACCAGAAAGACATACAGATGGCAGGTCACAAGATTTTGCCAGCAGACTAGGTCGGGTAGCAGGTCGTTGCTTGGCAGTAGTATCTGCCGCTCCAGTCTTATAGCTTGAGATAGGCACTTTCTTCTGTAGCCAGTCCTCAACACGGTTTGACAATTTGGGAATTGTAACACTAATCTGAGAACATAAAATTGAAATAACATTTTTAAAAAGCCATTTTTGAAAGAAATAAAGGAGCTTAGAAATTGTGAAATAAAAAGATGTTTACATGTTGGCATTTAATTTCGAGACTGTTCGTAGTATATACATGACAGGAACCACATGACTATTGATGCAAGTAATTGAAATTTTTATCTGTTGTTAGTAGTTTGTATCCACAAAACTGGTTCTATATTAAATACCCCTTAAATGACAATCCCTTACAACACTTTTGATGCCAAGACACTGCAAATATGTTTCACATTTTCTGGAAGTCTGCTTTTGTCTGTACTTTTCTGCTATTTATTTATGTTATATATCGTCAGTGTATCGAGACTAGATGTCTGAAGGCAAACGCAGTGACATACCAACTGTCACCACTATTAAAACATCCAAGCATTAACATGGCAGTCAAATGACAACTGATAAACTGCATATTTATTCCAACTCTCTGCTATCAGTGCCAAACATGGCCCTGACTAAGACACAAGAAAGAAAGATTACAACATGTGAAATGAGATGTCTACGAAAAGCTGTCAACGTTACAGGAGAGATAGAGTGAGAAACGAGAATATCAGAAGCATCGTTGGTACTACACCATGCATACAGTACATCGGAAGCAAAGAATCAAGTGGTTCGGCCATCTAATGAGAATGGAACCACATTTATTAACATCACGTGCCTACAATAATCGACATTCAGGCGCAGAGGATGAGTCAGGCCAAGAACACGATGGATAGATAACATCTCAGAGTCCTGCGAAAGCATGGACTGACGTCACACAACACACTTGGCACAAGAGAGAAAACTAACTCCCCCACGACGCTTCACGGCAAATGTGGTTAAGATAAGATCTTCAGTGTTCTTAGATACTGAATTTGCTCCCTGGCTGCAAAGTTATTCCTGGTTACAGGAATTTTGCAGTTAATTGGCATTTTTCCTTTAGTGGCCTTAATAATCATTGCTTGCATTTGAAGATATTTAATCTTTTTTTCTTCTTTCTCTGTTTGTCCACTACAAATTCAGACGCAGTCGTGGCAGCCTAATATGGTACCCTCTGACTGATTTTTTCATGAAGGATTTTTACCTTACGACCCTTACTCTCACTTCAGATCTGGAGATTTCATGTTATTTCTATACTTGTTTTGTTGATTGTGGCTACCAGGTTCTGTAATCTAACTCATTTTATTATACTTCTCATGATTTGATCACTCTACATATTAAACATGTTGGGGGATTCTATGGCATAGAAGTATGGAATTTGCCACCTGCTACAAAAGTATTTAGTTCTGCTTTCTGTGTGGAATGACGTGATTTTTCCAGTGATCCCTGATCTCAATGTAGGTGAGATCAAGTTTCTAGTCCTATCAAAGAGTAGGTTTGTGTTCAAATTGAGCACATAAAGAATCCCTTGGTGGTTAAAAATTGATAATGAGTAGGTTGGAAATTCACTGCCATGGTAAAATTCAATACAAAATTAAAATACAATTCCTACAAACTCTCATTAACATCATCAGTACTCATCATGCCCAAGGGTACAAAAGACTTCCACTTAACTCTAACCTTCCCTTGGCAGGATCTTCATGAGAAATTGTTTTTGGGTGCTTGTTTTCTAAAGAGTTTGTGCACTGCCGCTGAGATCTTTACAAGACTACCACCTATACCTGGAGAAGGTTGTGGACTTGGTGCTGGTGACAAATCTGATGATCTAGCATGACCTTAATACAAACTAGGAAGAATATCTCATAAAAAATTGTAACATCTAGGACTTCAAGTTAGTTCTTTGTCCCCAATGGTAACAGCAATTGACAAGACTACATTTGCAGCACAGACACCTTTTTCAAGGGTCGCAAAGATGATGAAACATTATCTAAAATAATGTTACTTACACTTGAAGCTGGTGAAATATTTTCTAAAATAATGTTACTTACACTTGAAGCTGGTGAAATATTATCTAAAACAATCTTACTTACACTTGAAGATGGTGAGATATTATCTAAAATAATGTTACTTACACTTGAAGCTGATGAAATATTATCTAAAATAATGTTACTTACACTTGAAGATGGTGAAATATTATCTAAAATAATGTTACTTACACTTGAAGCTGATGAAATATTATCTAAAATAATATTACTTACACTTGAAGATGGTGAAATATTATCTAAAATAATGTTACTTACACTTGAAGCTGATGAAATATTATCTAAAACAATCTTACTTACACTTGAAGCTGATGAAATATTATCTAAAATAATGTTACTCACACTTGAAGCTGATGTCTTGGCCCTCTTAACTTCCTCCAGAGTCTTATAGAAAATATGATGATCAACATCCTCATACTCCTCCACATGACGAGGCAAACTTGCAGATGGATTATTATCAAAGGCTATCAATGGTGGAAGACCACTAGCATCAACCCTACCATAAGTAAGAATGGATTCCCGAAGGTTCACATGATCTGCCCTAAATGAAATGTAAGGTGTTTCCTCAGGGGACAATTCAATTCTGTTCAACCTAAATATAAATAACAAAGATATGTCATTAACATATACATATTCTCTCTCTCTCTCTCTCTATTGTATATTGTTTTAAATATTGCACAATGCAAGCATCATTTTGTTTATCTCTGGTAAATCCAATTTTCCCCATCCTCTTTACCACCGACAATAATATACAAATATAGACAGGCAGATTATCTGTCCACTTTGAGATGAGTTGAAAGAGAACATCAAGACTGGCTGAAACAACATAGCTAAAGCAGATATAGACAACAGCTGGTTTTCCCACATGCGGTGGCATGCCCACTGAAATGATATTGAAAATTCAAGTTTACTATTCTCCACTCTTTGAAAGTATATATCATGGTCTTCCTTGCTCATTTTGAAAGTATCGGTCACGATGCTTCTTTCTTAGTTATTACTTGTTCTAGTAGTCTAAGTGTCTATGCAGAATGCTGGGGTAACAAGAAGAGACCGGTTGAGAAATGAAGACATCAGGGAAAAAGTGGGTACGACATCAGTAATGAACTTCATCAAGAAACAACAAATTAAATGGTTGGCTACATAAGAAGATTACCAACAGACAGTACACTTGAAGAGCAATGTTGCTCTGATACAATGGATACAAAGCAAAAGGCAGGCCACACAAAAGGTGAACCTCAGAGATAACAGAAGCGACCAAAGACACTATTTATGAAGCGCACACAAGGACTCGTTCTATAAATCTCTTCTTATCCTGATGCTGTGAGGTAAAACAGGATTGGAGAAAAGAAAAGACTTGTTCTAACCTTTCTATTGTTATCATTAATAAAGTAACTATGTACAACATGTACACAACATTTTACTTCCTCATAAAGTTATAATTGTGAAATTTTTATTTAATTTTAAAAAAACTTCTAAAAAATTACAACTTGTGAAGATCTGTGCTCTCTATTTCTGAGTGAACAAGCAAATATTCATTAAAATAATAATGTATATCACAGTAAAAATTTTTCACATAAACACGGTAATATCTACAGCTAGACAAAAACATGTTCACACCTGCATATATGTATACTTATTTGAATGTCATTAACAACAACTTGAAACTGAAGTTTCTGTTAAATAAAGTCTTACAACAGCTAGTATTTCAGCTTTGATATAACTTACTATCAACAACTGGTTCATATTGAATCAAATACAGACTGAACAGATATTTACACAGACTACAACTAGTTCCATCTCCCAGATGTGCAGACAGCTGAACACATCCTGCAAGAATGTCACCTGATGAATCAACTGTGAAAATAACACTGGCCAACAAAGACAGACATCAACACAAAGCTGTTTGGAAGCCTTGATGAACTAACAAACCCAACAACATATATCCAGAGAGCCGGATTCATTGAACATCAGTGAACGAGAAGAAGATTGAATCAAATAATGTGGAATTACCCATATGATTAGAATAATATATTGCTCAATGGTCTTCAAGTGATGTACTAGATCCCTTCTACAGTGAAAAACATCATTGTACAAAAATCTATTACACTATTGCACTCAAAATTAGAAAAATAAAACTTCTTAGAAAAACAAAATAGTTGTAAAGGTTCCCTTGAAAAATCTGTTACTATAGTTCCAACAGTCATATATAGATATAAAAATACAAAATCATGAAACTGGTGGCTGCAGGCAGTCATGGGCACCATGAAAGGAAAAGATAAAAGAAGTGTAGGAACTATTGAGGACTTGTAGAACCTTATGGAGCAAATATAGAAAGAGAAGCAATATTACTATATTCAACTTGATAGTTAGACCCATACTTCTCGAGAGTTTCAGCCAACTGTCTCTCTGATGCTGTGTGGTCTAAGATCATGGACAGGCCAGTTCGCAACACACCCAGCGTTTGATTGAGCCTAGCCTGCTGATGTTGAAGAGTTTCTTCCTTAACCCTCAGTACCTGATCTACCTGGAGCAGCAAGGTGACTTCTCGCTCGAAGGCACTCTAGGTTACGACTAACACTTGAGTGAATCTCTCCCTTTATCTGTGGGAGAATCAGTAAAAAAAATTGTTTGCTTCATGTTTACACTCTCTGTAACATTTAAACAATTATTTCTTCTTTTTCTTCAAAAGCTCCATATCAACAACTCGTTGTGATTTGTATGTGACCTGAGCCTAAGAGCAATTGTATGTTGTGCCAGTTATGCGCCTACAAGTAGGCCAGCACATCCGATTTCTGTGACGCTTTTATTTACTAGGGTAGCTTCCTAGGTCCCTACCTCAGTCGCCTCTTACAACATGCCCTGAAGGACGCAGTTTTACTATTCTTTACTCCCCTGCGAGCCTCGGCAACACAAAGGAGAAACAATCATTTCAATAAAGTATATAATGAAGTTCAGAAATCAATGGCAAACTACTGAACGTATAAATGGTGCCTAGAAAATCAATGACTCGTTTACTGTGGTTGATAGTGAAGTCATGTAAAGAATATGCCACCATTTTCAAATAATGCAGTAAAAAATTATCAAACAAAACTAATATTAACTATTTTAATTGATAATGGAGTTGTTCAGTTCAGTTCTTTCGATTGATATCCTTGGACAATTCCACAAGTGCTGCATCTTAGAATGCAGCAATCCTCTCGATAATGGAGTAGGATGCAGTAAAACTGTATGTGGTTCAATTGCAATCTCTACATCAAAGGTAGGTTGTATTGTAATGAAACTCTACCACATCATGTCCCTTGTAATATTGGCACACTCCATCAAACTATTTTTTATCTCTTAATGTTAACTTTTAATTAATATGAAATGAAAATTGTTGCATATCTTTTACATGACATCGTCATCAACAACAGTAAATGAGTTGTCGATTTTCTAGGCACCATTTATAAGTTCAGTAGTTTGCCATTGCTTTCTGAGCGGTTAGGTCTGTTTTTTTTACTGTTAATATTCCATGCAAACAAATTAGCTTTCCAACTGCTGCAGCAGAGTTTGAACCAGGTACACTTTGGTTGTGATCTAGCTCAACAAAAATGATGAAAACATGAAGTGAGGTAGCTTCACAAAGTGCAACAATAGAAAGAATCTGTTTCAATCAAAATATATTTACAAAACAAAGGACACAATCTCAAGGAAAAAATGAAACAGAATTGTACAATCCAAAACAATAACTTTTGTATGCTGCTTGTAAAAGTTTTATTTTGATCTTGTATGATGAATTACACCCCCATAGAAAATCAAAACTGGTAGGTAACTATGCAGATAAATGCTAGCCAGAATGGCACATTAGAAAAAGGGGAGAGATGCAATACAATATGCATCTTATTCTTCAACATTCATTTCTTGTAAAGTGTTGTACTATATTTTTCACCTGTTGATACCAGTGTATACATCATCACTATGTAGTTGTTAAAAGCTGCTTCCCCCACGCCCCACCTAAGCCTTTCTAAAATTCTGATAGGAAAATTGTTTAGGAAACATCATCATCATCAGGTGCCGTCTCCACATCGAAGGTTGGCTGCAATGAATCTCCAGCATCCTCTGTCTTTCGCCTTGGTGTTGCACACTGCCAGACTGTAACCTGTCCATTTCTTAAAGTTTCCTCCCACTTATCTCTCGGTCTTCCTCTTGCTCTTCCTCCCTCAACTTCCCCTCTAGTAAATGTTTTATCATGGTGTCATGCCTTTTATGTGCCCAAAATACTTTACTTGTCTGAATTTTATTTCTCTTAATAATTGTTTCTTCATGCCTAGTTTTCCTAAAACTTGTTTATTTGTCTGTTTTTCTGTCCATGAAACTCTGCTTATTCTTCTATATATCCACATCTCAAATGCATCAATTCTGTATTTGAGGAAACACAGTAAGTAAATGTTCGAAACATATTATGGAAAACTGAAATTCAAGTACGAAATAATTTTAATGAAAGACTTTTCTATATTATTTTAATTGTTAGTAATTACTTATTACTTAACTCTTTCCACGCCCATTTATTTCCTCAATTTTTAAGCAGTTAATTCAAGGAAGTAAAAAAAAAAAAATTTTTAATTACGATCCCAACTACTCATCAATAAATAAACATATATATATTATTATATACTAAATTGAAGAAAACTGGACAACTCAATAGAATAACAAGGTTCAAAAGTACTATAGGTAAAATTGTAGAAGTAAAACTAGAAAGACTTCTTACAAGGGAAGCAACTCTATGGCGCAGTGTGCGGCTTAAAGCGTGCAACGGACCTCCGCCGTGGCGCAGTGTGCGGCTTAAAGCGTGGAAAGAGTTAAATTTAGTGAGATCCTTGCGCTTGATGCATGCTGCAAAGAGATGCCTCCCCTCATAACAATCAAATTGCCCCTCTGGGGCATGGGCCCCACGTTGGGAAACACTGCACTAGATGGTTTAATAAGCACACCACGACTAAAGATTTATAGTGTATGCTTGTACATTAGTTTATACTTGTACATTCATAGAATCAGTTATTTGTTGGCAATTATTGATCAAATATGTGCTTACATTAGCAGATGACATCATGTGCAAGTATGGTATGTTGTGTACTTGTACAGAGATAATTTTATATGGAAGAACCCGACACATTAACGCTTGTTTAATGTATAATCTTGACAATTAAATGGCCCACTGCCCACAGGAGGGCTATCAATACAATTCTGGAACTATATTTCTAACAATGAAGTATAGACAGTTTGTTATACAGAGATATGCATCAGTGACTCAGAACAAACAAATATAATTTGGAAGACTCAAAGACTTCTTGAGAATGAGAGCCACTGGAGAATAAAAGTCCCTACCAAGAAAAACATGTCATCAATGCATACTTACATCTGATGCATTTTGATTGAGATGTCTCTTGACTGTGTCTAACCTCTTGATGGCACCCTCCAGCTGCAAGACTTTATCCTGGACCTCATTCAAAGACATGCTGGTGATTAGAAGCTGACAGCACACCAGAATGAACCGAGTACCAAGTGTGAACTATTGCACACACAATTCTGTAATGCAAAGTAAGTTGATATCTCATCACTAAAATATTGACTGGACAATACTACAATAAGTTGTATCAAATTACAATAACTTGACTTCATCTGTGGCATTTATGGCAACACTAAAAAACTGACTAAATATTTAGGAAACTAGACAAATTGTCTTGAGAAACCAGACACAGAATAATTTCAAATAATTAGTAGTAGTACAATCATATCTTGTCTAACCACTTATGCAGTGAAGTATTGAGGGAAGCTTAAGCTATCATCGTTAGGATGAAGGTTGCAGAGATTATTGTGAATCTGTGACATCATACTATTTCTATGTTGGTGTGGTTCACATGGTTTTATTCTCATAAGATAGAAGAAACATTTTATTATTCGTCTTTTAACATATATACCATATTGGTTTCTAAAATTTTTTCTAGAAGCTGTGCTTCTTATTCTGGTTTTTTCCTGATAATGTTGATGATTTTTCTGTGAACACAGTGATTTTCCTTTCTTGTGATAGAGGTATGGTCCATGTTTGACATTGATAGCAGAGGATGGGTACAACTGTACTATTTTTACAATCTGTCATTTAACTTGCATGCTGACAATAGGGTGTTTCAGTAATGGTATCAGTCAGCATGTCATTGTGTTGGTATTCTGGTATTTTGTTTCAATTTCTCTGTCAAATATGTCATCTTCCGTAATAATGATTCCCTGGTTTTACAATTTTGGAATTCATCTAATTTTGTACTGTAACTTGACTAAATATTGGAGGAACCAACTGATTATTTGTTAATTAGTCACATTTTTTGTTTACCTCTGCACTGAAGGATTTACTAACACATTTCACCTGTCAGATATATATTTATTAAATATATACTGTAATTAAATGTGAATCACTAGAATACTTAAAAAAAAAATTATAACATCCAGTATTGTTCCATGGTTCATGTTTTCAATATTGTATATGTAGTAAATGCCAATTTAAGCAATTGTTTTCATAACAAGGTTGCACTCGACTGAACCAACCATTTATTTATGCAACAGTAATTAAGTGTACTGTAAGTACTGAAGGCGAGTGAAGGTACTTCATTTTTTATAACATTTATTTATTACATATCCTATAACATTTCATTTTAGCTATTTTTATTTATACACTTATAACATACCCTACACTACACCATCAATTTCATCCATGAATCATATATATATATGTATATATATTATATTTGAAGATTATGATGGTTTTCTATTCTCAATAAGTAGTTTAGTAGTAAGAGATAAGGTCAAGGAAAGTAGAAGAAAACAATCGCAAGCGGATGACAATTTTCCTAAGCAAAATTTGTTTTCACAAATAAACATTTTGATAAGAAACTTTAGTTACATCAACATGCATGCAACACCACTATGACTTATTAAATTGCTCAAAACGTGGAATTTTCTGTTGACTCCGTGACCGACTTGCTTCAAAATTCAGTTACAGTACGTACAGGACAGGTCAAGTTCACGGACATGAACAAAACTACTGTCGTCACGTAGGCACATTTCTGTTTCATTCATTCAAGCATCTAATTGATGATCAATTAAAAAAAACCAATCAGATTATTTGGTATAGATGTACAGGTTTCTTATGCCTAATTTCACACTTACAATCACAGATAGAAACGGTATAGTTATAGAATCATACTGAACAACAACCGTACAAACAACGGATGGTAATATTTATTTAATGATTACGAACCCACGAACAAAAACACCACCCACTCCAGTCTTAGTCTAGTGACTTTAAGTGACATCAAAAGGGTCTAGATTGGCATGACATGGAATAAAAGCAACTGTATGCTAAAGAGAACGTCTTTTTGTCAACACGTAATTAAAGCTGTAAAAACAGACACAGATGATATAATATGATTGTTACTTAAAACTGGACTAATGCCACCATCTTACCTTCCTTTTGCTGAACCAGTGAGTGAAAGGGAACTGTGTGATGTAATCTGCCCACACTTCCGCAGTGTGGTCTCAAAGTTCAGCAGAGAGTCGGCTAAACGATTCAAATATCGGGAATCTACACTACTCGTTCTGAGCGGTAAGAACAATATATTGTACTTGCGTAGGCCTATATCTTTTTTAAAAAAAACCACATTAAAAAAAAAAAAAAACAGACGAAGACGAATGGCGGGTTAATACAGAAGAAGTCACATAATTAATTATACACTTCAGTCAGAATATAATGAATATTAATTTTATACCGAGCTAGCTAAACATAGTTTATACGTTAGTTTACACACACGGATTTATCGACTTAGGGATCTTTCAAAAAACTCCTTGTTCTTTATCTCCACAACCGAATCTGCTTTTTGTCCGATGGAATGCCCTCGTGGCGCATGAAAGTGATCATCTACCCCATAGATTTCCAAACTTTTTCGGCCCACCGCCCACTTTGAACGACATAAACTTGGTAACGCCCCCCTCTCCATTATAACAGTTTGCCAACGCCCTCCTTCCTCCCCCACACATATATATACACATGCTCTTTTTCACTTTGACATAGAAAATTGATATATATTTCTGTTAAACACGGTCAATTTTCAAATGATTATATACATGAAATAGAAAGTTTATGAAAAAATAGATCGTGTAAGATGGGCATAAGATTAATTCAAATTTTAAATGATTTTAAATGATTAAATGATTATTCAATCTCAAAATCCCGAAAAAAAACTTTCCCCAAATGCTTCTGACCCACTATCGCCCCCTTCCTGGAAAGCTTCAGCGCCCACTGGGAAGTGCCCCACTTTGGAAACGATGATCTACCCTGTGTTGTCCTTCTTGACAAAGTCAAGCAGATGGCACAAACCTGTTTTGGAGACGCAAAATGTCATAGCGATACTGAAATCCATTATGTATATTGCGGCAGAATGCCAGAAAGAAGACTACTTTTTTTACCGATCCAGAAGCACTTGAGCTTTTCAGCTCTTCGGCTCGGTGCCATGGACATCGTAACCCTTCGGTTCGGTGCCACGAACACCTTAAATCTGGAAAGAAGACTGATAGGACTCAGGACCGTGTGGTATATTTTCTCAGTATGATGCAAGTCTTCGAAATGCCGTACCTTAAATGTTTTTTCTTTAAAATATCCTTCAATTATAATTTTGATTTTGCTGCTTATGCCGCACCCATTACGGTGCCGCCTTATGCGGCCGCCTCTCTGTATCATATCACGGCCCTGATAGGACTCTCTTCCTGCAACCACTGTGGTGGAATGAAATGGTTCAAATAGCATGGCTGCTAAAAAGACCGCTGCAATGTCATCACAGAGAGCCTGAAAGAAGCGACTGAGAAATATGTGCGATGTGGCTGAAAAGTCTGCTGTCCGACACAGTCACTAATAATTTCCCAAGAATTTTCCAGGGAACCAAAAAAAGGGATTAATGGGAGACTTTCATAACACAAGTCTGTGGCGATAAGTCTCTACATCTTTTCTGGCAGTTTCATCACATAATGAACAAGAATACCATCGAGTCTTTACCTAATTTACATGACTCATCAGGAAACCCCATTGACAACAGATGTAGAAATGGAACAGGGGTTCCTTCAGCGTTTTGTGGATCAGACAGAAAAGGGTGATAAAGATGATCCGGCACTAGAGCTAAGAGAAGACCAAGAAAAGATGGATAGACAATATCAAGACCACACTACATAAACACGGATACAACACAACAAGGGCGACTCATCTAGCCCTAGAACGCAAATTAAAGCTCCCATCCCTACGCTTAACGGCAAGAGTGGACAGCCAACTACATCTTCCACTTGGGAATAGACAATAGACAATAGGATTGGGTCGACCATTGACTTTTGAAGATGACGTCTATATAGGACTGGATCAGATAGACAAGACTGATTGATTGATAGGACCATCATCATTGCACTTCGGTGAGTAACCATATGTGCGACGCTCCCTTTCATACGGAGGAAAATCTCAGTGGCAGTGCACGAACTACGTAGCACCGGCGAATGTCACCGATGTAATTATGAAGATAGTGAAAATATTTTTCCAAGAATTTTATTTATTAATCTTTCTAATGAATTTTTGCCAGGGCAGCGGCTTTCCAGCCTGCTCTTTTTGATTTTGAACTGCCAGGAGTTCTTTTACGCGCTCAACTTGAACACAGGACCTACGTTTTATCGTCCGTCTCCGATAGGACTAGGAACTTATCTCACCTACACTGAGATCAGGGACCTCTGGAAAAATATCCTGATGGCTTCACGAGGGAGTGAACAGAGTACCTTTTTAACGAGAGGCTAGCTAATAACCTCTACGCTACATAGATCCCTATATATAATAGAAATGTTCAAACAGATAGACAAGAAATGTTTGAAGACATTCATGGAACCATTGCATGCCATATTGCTTTCGTGCAGGGAGTCTCGCTCTTAGGTCAATCCTAACAAGGCGTGTATGTTGTGGTGCTCTTTGAATAATTCGATAGTCAGGGCTGACCTACCCGGAGTCACCTTTGATGGACAGGCTTTTGAGCGTCGTGACCGGCTGAATTATCTTGGAATAACATTTAATCGTAGTCTATTTTTCAAACATCATGTTGAACAAACGATACAACGTTACAAGCGTGGTATTGAAGCTCTCAAGGTTATGGTAGGCTCACACAATGGGCAGAGACTACTTGTCTTTCTGTATCATCAACTGGTTATGTCTGTGGTAGATTACGAACTTGGCATTCCCACACGGTTATGGTAGCCGCACACATTGGGCAGAGACTACTTGTCTTTCTATATCATCAACTGGTTATGTCTGTGATAGATTACGAACTTGGCATTCCCACAAGATTGTTGGAGCCGCACACATTGGGCAGAGACTACGTGTCTTTCTGTATCATCGACTGGTTATGTCTGTGGTAGATTACGAACTTGGCATTCCCACAATATCAACAATCACAATGTGAACGGCTAGAACGTATTCAGAATTAGGTATGCGTATATCTTCATCTGTTGGGGGAGACTGAGCACATATGGGACTGCCCAGAGTACTATGACGTCAGTTCACAGATTATTGCAAATCTACTCTTCTCCATTCCCGGGACGTAAACTACCAACTAAAATTGTCTGTTTCTCATACCTTTGACACCACTGCAACATATTTTACAGTCACTATGTCTGTTTCAGAACAGCCCTCTATCAATGGTGGCACGTTACACTCAACAACAGTCTCCTATCAATGGTGGCACGTTACACTCAACAAGTCTCCTACCAATGGTGGCACGTTACACTCAACAAAAGTCTTTTATCAGTAGTAGCACTTTACACTCAGCGACAGCCTCCTATCAATGGTGGCACGTTACACTCAACGACTTCCTCCTATCAATGGTGGCACGTTACACTCAACGACATCCTCCTATCAATGGTGGCACGTTACGCTCAACGACATCCTCCTATCAATGGTAGCACGTTACACTCAACGACATCCTCCTATCAATGGTGGCATGTTACACTCACCGACAGCCTTCTATCAATGGTGGCACGTTACACTCAACGATAGCCTTCTATCAATGGTGGCACGTTACACTCAACGACAGCCTTCTATCAATGGTGGCAAGTTACACCAAACAAACGTCTCCTATCAATGGTGGCACGTTACACTCAACGACAGCCTTCTATCAATGGTGGCACGTTACACTCACCGACATCCTCCTATCAATGGTAGCACGTTACACTCAACGATAGCCTTCTATCAATGGTGGCACGTTACACTCAACGACAGCCTTCTATCAATGGTGGCACGTTACACTCAACGACAGCCTTCTATCAATGGTAGCACGTTACACTCAACGATAGCCTTCTATCAATGGTGGCACGTTACACTCAACGACAGCCTTCTATCAATGGTGGCACGTTACACTCAACGACATCCTTCTATCAATGGTGGCACGTTACACTCAACGATAGACTTCTATCAATGGTGGCAAGTTACACCAAACAAACGTCTCCTATCAATGGTGGCAAGTTACACTCAACGATAGCCTTCTATCAATGGTGGCATGTTACACTAGACGATAGCCTTCTATCAATGGTGGCACGTTACACTCAATGATAGCCTTCTATCAATGGTGGCACGTTACACTCAACGATAGCCTCCTATCAATGGTGGCAAGTTACACCAAACAAACGTCTCCTATCAATGGTGGCAAGTTACACTCAACGATAGCCTTCTATCAATGGTGGCAAGTTACACCAAACAAACGTCTCCTATCAATGGTGGCAAGTTACACTCAACGATAGCCTTCTATCAATGGTTGCAAGTTACACCAAACAAACGTCTCCTATCAATGGTGGCACGTTACACTCAACGACATCCTTCTATCAATGGTGGTACGTTACACTCACCGACAGCCTCATATCAATGGTCGCAAGTTACACCCAACAAAAGTCTCCTATCAATGGTTGCACGTTACACTCACCGACAACCTCATATCAATGGTGGTACGTTACACTCAACGACATCCTCCTATCAATGGTGGCATGTTACACTCACCGACAGCCTTCTATCAATGGTGGCACGTTACACTCAACGATAGCCTTCTATCAATGGTGGCACGTTACACTCAACGACAGCCTTCTATCAATGGTGGCAAGTTACACCAAACAAACGTCTCCTATCAATGGTGGCACGTTACACTCAACGACAGCCTTCTATCAATGGTGGCACGTTACACTCACCGACATCCTCCTATCAATGGTAGCACGTTACACTCAACGATAGCCTTCTATCAATGGTGGCACGTTACACTCAACGACAGCCTTCTATCAATGGTGGCACGTTACACTCAACGACAGCCTTCTATCAATGGTAGCACGTTACACTCAACGATAGCCTTCTATCAATGGTGGCACGTTACACTCAACGACAGCCTTCTATCAATGGTGGCACGTTACACTCAACGACATCCTTCTATCAATGGTGGCACGTTACACTCAACGATAGACTTCTATCAATGGTGGCAAGTTACACCAAACAAACGTCTCCTATCAATGGTGGCAAGTTACACTCAACGATAGCCTTCTATCAATGGTGGCATGTTACACTAGACGATAGCCTTCTATCAATGGTGGCACGTTACACTCAATGATAGCCTTCTATCAATGGTGGCACGTTACACTCAACGATAGCCTCCTATCAATGGTGGCAAGTTACACCAAACAAACGTCTCCTATCAATGGTGGCAAGTTACACTCAACGATAGCCTTCTATCAATGGTGGCAAGTTACACCAAACAAACGTCTCCTATCAATGGTGGCAAGTTACACTCAACGATAGCCTTCTATCAATGGTTGCAAGTTACACCAAACAAACGTCTCCTATCAATGGTGGCACGTTACACTCAACGACATCCTTCTATCAATGGTGGTACGTTACACTCACCGACAGCCTCATATCAATGGTCGCAAGTTACACCCAACAAAAGTCTCCTATCAATGGTTGCACGTTACACTCACCGACAACCTCATATCAATGGTGGTACGTTACACTCAACGACAGCCTCCTATCAATGATCGCAAGTTACACCCAACGAAAGTCTCTTATCAATGGTTGCACGTTACACTCACCGACAACCTCCTATCAATGGTGGTACGTTACACTCAACGACATCCTCCTATCAATGGTCGCAAGTTACACCCAACAAAAGTCTCCTATCAATGGTTGCACGTTATACTCAACGACAGTTGCAGAAAAACAAAATAAAAAACTCAAATCAACAAAACTGCTGCTGATTATAAATACTAATTAAAAAAACAATCAAATGATTGACCACTAGTGTTCAACAAGAGAAGCCGTGTAGGGGAGGTAACTAACCAGTCTGCCATTCTGTGAACCAGTAAGAAATGAGGTACTGGAATGAATCTTGGGCAGTTATGAGGGTTTTCCTATTTCCTATCAATAACTTCCTAAATGAACTCGCGCAGACGGCCTGTGCTAGAAGCTATTTTAATAATTACTGCAGAGAAATTAAATTGTTTCAATTTATTTGTCACTAGCATTTATACTAGGATATTGTTTAAGTGTTATTTTGAAAAGAAAATGAAACCAGCCAATGCGTGCAGAGCTACATGTAATTAGTTTGAACACAAAATTCATACTATTAGTTTGAACACTGATTCGATTTCAGATGCACGGCCATATTCTCGTTGTTTAAGTTCTTCACAAATTGCTTGTCTTCTTTTTCCAATTATTTTAATTTGTTGAAAGTAATATCATAAATTGGGTCCGTTAAAAGTGTCAACAATATTTGTTTTAGAGATAAGATATTGTTTCTGAGCCAATGTTTCTCAACGTTTATGTTTTAAAGGATGTCTGTATTATTACTTTTCTTTGCACGTTGATTTCTAAGAATTCTTCTGCAGCACTTTCTTTCAAAACATTCCAATTTCTCATTAATGATACAAAGGACGACAAAGTAAAACTATGTAACAAAGACAAAGTAAAACTATGTAACAAAGACAAAGTAAAACTATGTAACAAAGACAAAGTAAAACTATGTAACAAAGACAAAGTAAAACTATGTAACAAAGACGCAACACGTAAACATAAAGTAATGTAATTTTACACAGTACAAAATCAAGATACAACGACGTTTCGAGCAAAATGACTTTATTAAGCTAAGAATATAAAAAAAAAAATAACATTTCTTCGTTCATTTGTATCCTTTGATAAAGGTCTTTTGATCGAAACGTCGCTGTAGCTTGTTTTTGTACTTTGTAAAACTACATTACAATGTTTATACGTCTTTCGGATACACTGAGTTAGTTATACACTGAGTTAGTTATACACTGAGTTAGTTATACACTGAGTTAGTTATACACTGAGTTAGTTATACACTGAGTTAGTTATACACTGAGTTAGTTATACACTGAGTTAGTTATACACTGAGTTAATTATACACTGAGTTAGTTATACACTGAGTTAGTTATACACTGAGTTAGTTATACACTGAGTTAGTTATACACTGAGTTAGTTATACACTAAGTTTGTTATACACTGAGTTAGTTATACACTGAGTTAGTTATACACAGAGTTTGTTATACACTGAGTTAGTTATACACTGAGTTAGTTATACACTGAGTTAGTTATACACTGAGTTTGTTATACACTGAGTTAGTTATACACTGAGTTTGTTATACACTGAGTTT
The DNA here is from genome assembly GCA_020796225.1 of Arion vulgaris. Taxonomy (NCBI): domain Eukaryota; kingdom Metazoa; phylum Mollusca; class Gastropoda; order Stylommatophora; family Arionidae; genus Arion; species Arion vulgaris. Next base: position 27,055,290 of record CM036767.1, read on the forward strand.
GTTATACACTGAGTTTGTTATACACTGAGTTAGTTATACACTGAGTTTGTAATACACTGAGTTTGTTATACACTGAGTTTGTTATACACTGAGTTAGTTATACACTGAGTTAGCTATACACTGAGTTAGTTATACACTGAGTTAGTTATACACTGAGTTTGGTATACACTGAGTTTGTTATACACTGAGTTAGTTATACACTGAGTTATACACTGAGTTTGTTATACACTGAGTTAGTTATACACTGAGTTAGTAACTTAATCATATTAAATAAATGAATACAGAAGCTATGCCTGCAGCTATTGGTTACTAAACTGACGTTACAGCCCTCCAGGTAGAACCATAGGTGCTCATTCTCCCCTAATATATTTCGAATGGTATGCATATTGATGGTTCCTGTGGCTCGCTGGTTAAACACACTACTCACTCTGCCCCTCAAGCATCCAGCTCTACTTGTACAACGTGTAATTCCAAATTCCCTAAATCGCTGGATCTCATCTTTTCTTATACAGTAAGTCACCAAAAGTCAAAAGAACATACATCGTATCCATCATAAACTCCCCAACAATCGATGCTTTCTTATACAGTAAGTCACCAAAAGTGAGAAGAACATACATCGTATCCATCATAAACTCCCCAACAATCGATGCTTTCTCATACAGTAGGTCCCCAAAAGTCAGAAGAACATACACCGACCGTATCCATCATAAACTCCCCAACAATCGATGCTTTCGATATGCAAGCTTGTCCGCTCTCTCGTTGCCGCGAACACCCGCTTGTCTAGGACAGTACATTCACGCAAGTCTGTGGAGGTTGGAAACCTATAAAGATGACACCCACCCATACCACAACCTGCCATTCTGGATCTTCCGAAGCATCTACTGAGAGTCATAAACAACAACGGCCCCAGTAACATGCGCACTAGCCAAGAAACTCCAGCATGGCTTCTCACCACGATACACAGACCTATCAGTATAAACAACAAGCCCCGATGCACAGACCTATCAGTATAAACAACAAGCCCCGATGCACAGACCTATCAGTATAAACAACAAGCCCCGATGCACAGACCTATCAGTATAAACAACAAGCCCCGATGCACAGACCCATCAGTATAAACAACAAGCCCCGATACACAGACCTATCAGTATAAACAACAAGATCCCGAAGCACAGACCTATCAGTATAAACAACAAGCCCCGATGCACAGACCTATCAGTATAAACAACAAGCCCCGATACACAGACCTATCAGTATAAACAACAAGCCCCGAAGCACAGACCTATCAGTATAAACAACAAGATCCCGAAGCACAGACCTATCAGTATAAACAACAAGCCCCGATGCACAGACCCATCAGTATAAACAACAAGCCCCGATACACAGACCTATCAGTATAAACAACAAGCCCCGATACACAGACCTATCAGTATAAACAACAAGCCCCGATACACAGACCTATCAGTATAAACAACAAGCCCCGATACACAGACCTATCAGTATAAACAACAAGCCCCGATACACAGACCTATCAGTATAAACAACAAGATCCCGAAGCACAGACCTATCAGTATAAACAACAAGCCCCGATACACAGACCTATCAGTATAAACAACAAGCCCCGATACACAGACCTATCAGTATAAACAACAAGCCCCGATACACAGACCTATCAGTATAAACAACAAGCCCCGATACACAGACCTATCAGTATAAACAACAAGCCCCGATACACAGACCTATCAGTATAAACAACAACATCATCCTCACTTGTATTATCTTCTATCAGCTGTGATAGAAGATAATAATAAGATCTTCTATTGCGAGTTCAGCCTTCATGTTGCTCCAATTTCTATATTCTTTTCCAAGAAAAATGATAATGTTGCTGTAGTTGGGTATTTCTTTTGTATTTTGTAAAACTACAATACTTTGTTATTACGTGTTTGGCCATTCGCTATAGTTGGCCATGCCAACATCTATTGGGATGTTACGGTCAACACCAGCCTTTTATCAATGATTGCACATTACATTCAACACCAGCCTTTTATCAATGGTTGCACGTTACGCTCAACACCAGCATCATATCAATGATTGCACGTTACACTCAACAACAGCCTCTTATCAATGGTAGCACGTTACAATCAACAACAGCATCCTATCAATGGTGCCACGTTACGCTCAACAATAGCCTCGTCAACTGTGGACGCATTATTAATTGTTTTCTCAGCTTAGGTCATCCACGACATACCACGCTTGGTTTTATGTATGTACGTGTGTGTTTGTGCGTGTGCGAGCGTGCGTGCGTTCGTGTGTGGGAATGTGAGTATGTGAGAAGAAACAAACATACAAATGAACAATGTATGAATTACACACTTTCATTGATCATGCTGAAACAAGAACCAGCGACCGCCCTAGTATCAAGACAACAGATCATCATTGTGATCATCATCAAGTAGCTGGTCCCTTCCGGTACTTAGCTCCCCTGACAGCAGTCCTGAAAAAAAACCTCTATTCTGTGCAAGTTGACCGGCGTTAGGAGCAGTCATTTTCAGATCGTCAATGACATCTTGCACCCATCATCTTCTCTGTCTTCCTCTCATTTTTCCAGGTACCTTTCCCTCCAAAGTTATTATCTCTAGGCACTCATGTCGGAAATATTTAATTTCCCTGCTTTTTATGTTCTTTAATAGCCAACTTTCTAATATCAAGCTGTTGCAAAACAGAAGAATTTGTTCTTTTTTTATGTCAATGATATTCTAAGTTTCTATTCAAAGTTTTGTCAATGGTCCGTTTCTCACAACCATATGTTGCCAAGGAAAAAACGCAGGCTCTTAAACACTTGATTTTTGTTCCTAAGTCAGTTCCCTTTCATAGGTTTGTTAGTTCCTTTAGTATTTACAAAGCAATGTTCAGTCTTCTTTAATTCTTTTAAAGCATTGCCGCCACTTGTCAGCAATGCCCCAAGGTGTTCAAAGTTGTCGACTCTTTCTATTTGAAGACTTTTGACACATATATTAACCATCGTTACTGTTTTATCAGTGGTAAAGATCTTAATTTTCGATGTATTGAGATACAGGTTTTCATCTTCACTGTATTTCGCTTTACCAATTTGTGATGTAGATAATAGCACTGCACTCTATCGTCAGTATATCTTATTTCTGGTAGCTCCTGACCTCCGATCACTAGAGCATCATATTTTTTCCATATCTACAGATTCTCTGACATTTCTTATGATATTTTCAGTATATATGTTGAAAAGGTACAGTGACAAAGTGCAGTCCTGTCTAACTCCTGGGCCTATGCCAGACCACTCTGATGTTCCCTCTTTTATTCCCACAGCTGCTTTGTTGGTCTTTATCTGTGTTAACAATAGTATATAAACATCGTTATAAATCTATTTAACTGCATTTGATCAGTATTGATATCAATATTACTTTTATTCTGAATACGTTTGGCAGGCTAATTCTTGTTTTAGATTCACTTAGTTGTCAGCGTGTTTGTGGCGTAGAGGTTAGGTGCTCGTCTCTGGTTCCAAAGGTACTTAGTTCAATCTCTTGTGTAGCCACCGCTATATTTTTCCAGAGATCCCTGATCCCAGTGTAGGTGAGATCGAGTTCTTAGTCCTATTGAAGACGGACGGTAGAACGTAGGTGCCAGGTTAAATTTGAGCACTTAAAAGAACCCTTGGCAGTTCAAAATCGAGAAGAGCAGGCTGGAAATCCGCTGCCTTGGTAAAATTGTTTAGAAATCATTAAAATAAAAGTTGCAGCAAATTATCTTCACCATCTTCAAAATGACATCAGGAACCATTGCCGGTGCTATTGAGTTCGTACACTGCCGCTGAGATCTTCCTGTATAATAATAAAGAGACCGGAGCACACATGGTTGCTCACCGAAGTGCAATGATGATGGTCCTATCAATCAATCAATCAATCAATCAAAGAAACATATACTAATGTCAATCAACATACATGGAAGCCATCAAAGCAACCCCCGTGCCCCTTTAAATACACATTTTCAAGAGGAAAAAATCATTGCTAACCTTAACTTTGTTAATGGAGCGAAACGTTGTGTGCGCATTTGTGTGAACGTGACATTTAAGGTGTGTCTTCGGAATGGACGCTTCACATACGGTAATGTTATTAGTCTTGTTCTAGAAGAAAAGCTTGTCAGTTGACATTTGTCCCGCCTCTATAGGAGGAGCCACCGCATGTCTTTGTTTACCAGCAACAATAGAAGCGCTCAAAGAAAAGCTTTCAGTCAAAAAGATTAAAATACTTCACAAACCATGTTCTAGAGTAGTTAGTAAAACGTGTTAGCAGAGTTCGATATAATAATACATGTTTTAGTAGTCAGCAGAGACTTGGTAACAGACAAGACATCTATAATAATACATGTTTTAGTAGTCAGGTGAACTGACTAAAATAGACGTCTACAATAATAAAATATTTGAGTAGACAATATAACGTGATAACATTTAGTCTCCAGACGAGCAAATAATTGATTCACGTAAGTAGCTGTTCAAGTAGTTGTTGTAACAATTTGTCGAGTTTAGCTATCAGCTAAATCTACCTATTTTTCTGTTGTGACACATTTTCATCAAATAGCTTGTCCTGAGCAGAACTTTGCCACCCCAACAGTCCTCCGAAATTTCTCTCTCACAGGCCAGATGTTCTACCGTCATGTTCAAACCATCAGTTACATCCTGAATCCATCTTCTCCGTGGTCTTCCTCTTCTTCTCCTTGCCGGTATGCCTCATTTCATGATGGTCTTCTCCAGCCCTTCCTGTCTTTTTATATGTCCAAAATATCCCAGTTCTCTCTTTCTTATTTGTAGCATCAGCCAGTTTTATTTGATTTTGAGTTCTTTCTGGATAGATCTATTTGGATAGATCTATTGTGACTACGTGTCTTTTATCTCCAATAATGTTATCTATTCGCATACCTCTTGATCCCGCATGTTCTAGAATTAGATCTACCACCAAGGTTTATGTTTCCCAGTAATGTTGTCTGTTGTTCTACCAATGAGTTCCTCCTCTTGTTCTAGAATTAGATCTACCACCAAGGTTTATGTTTCCCAGTAATGTTGTCTGTTGTTCTACCAATGAGTTCCTCCTCTTGTTCTAGAATTAGATCTACCACCAAGGTTTATGTTTCCCAGTAATGTTGTCTGTTGTTCTACCAATGAGTTCCTCCTCTTGTTCTAGAATTAGATCTACCACCAAGGTTTATGTTTCCCAGTAATGTTGTCTGTTGTTCTACCAATGAGGTCCTCCTCTTGTTCTAGAATTAGATCTTGTGCTAAGGTTTATGTCTTCAGTTATTTTGTCATTTAGTCTATCTCTTGATCACCAGCCTTTATACAATATTGAGATTTTATGAAATATTAGAGATATCTGAGTACTATGTTGTATCATGTGCAAAGTAGATCTTTTCTTGAGCTACGTTTTTGAATCTTTACTCTCCCATGTGGTACCGGGCCCGCTAGGAAGCAAAGAATAGTACCACTGCGACCTACAAGGCATGTCGTAAGAGGCGACCGAAGTAGGGGCCTAGTGAAGCTACCCTAGTAAATAAAAAGCGTCGCAGAAATCGGATGTACTTGTAAGCGCATAACTGGCACAACGCACAGCCGCTCTTAGGCTCAGATCACATATAAATCACACAGAGTGGTTAACAAGTGGTCGATATGGAGCGTTCGAAGAAGAAGCTTTATTTATCGAATCCAACCGAATATGAACCCAGTCTATTTTGACTGCAAAAAGCTAACCAGTTGATTAGGCAAGATCTCTATAATATTTTCCAGAATTACTGTGTTTGGGTAGAAGTATCATCAATCAAAATATCTGGATAAGGAGCGAAGGTGGAGACGTACATCTCTAAGTAACAACTGCATAATAAAACAATACACGCACATTTTGAAAATGAACATTGGAAGATAATAGTAGAGAGATGAAAGAATACTTGGAGAACAACAGTAAAAGAGGACGGTCAAACAAAGGATCAAACAATAGATATTCTTAGACTGCTGGTTAGAATGCATGAAAAAATATCTGTTCAAAAACGATGGAAATATCTAGGACTTGTTTTGAAAATCAACCTAACATACCTACGAGAATAGCCATCATTCTAAATACAGGATAGAGAATGAAGAACAGGAAGACCATGAAGAACTTGAAGACACAAGATGGAAAAAGAAATGCACAGAGTATCTCTGGCATGGAATACTGCGCTGATGACCACAAAAAGACAGAGTAGAATGGAGAGTCTTCGTAGAGGCCTCGTGTGAACAACATGAAATAAATTCATAAAATATGGCATTTGTACAATTTTTTCTTTTTAAAAACATGTTTTAAATGTTGCTTTTGTATCTCACAGATAAACAGGCATGGCTAAAAACATTGGTTTGACCTTTCCACTTCAACCTAGAAGGATATTCCCAACCGGAAATGTTATACATAGTTTCAGTTATGAAACACTTGCTCCACACTTTACATCTTTTCTTGATCCCACCTATTCACTTCTGCTAGAACAACAAATGCACGCCAGAAATGAACATAATTTCTCAATGAACTATCCACATGTTCCAATGGGATTCAACGGAGTGAATCAGTTTCATCAACCGTCACAATGTCTTGCTCTTAGTCAATTCAATAATGCGCTATTGTCTCAAACGTTAATTATGGCACGACATTTGCTGACACAAGAGACAAAGAGCCAGTTTTACCATGTTCCAACATCTGAACAGCAGCAGGAGGTGCTGATCAGCAAAGACATTCCAAAAGTATTTGCCACGGGAGATTTCCACACAGACATGAAATGCAGAGACACAGACTCGCGTTCTATGCATTACATGATAGAAGATGAAGGAACACATTCGACGCAAAATAGTTTATCTAACAACTTAGAGAGATTTAATTACTCTCAAGTTTACACATTGGATAGAACAATACATTACATTCAACGTGGTGGCAGTGAATCGTTAGCTCTAGGAGAAAGCAGTTTAAGTTCATTGGTAAATAGAAATGACGAGTTTGTAGATGAAGATGTGACTCGAAATATTATTCCAGGATTTGAAAATACTCAAAAGCTTTCAGAAAGGAAAGGATGTGGTATTCAAATTTCTAGACTGTCGAAAACTCTGACAGTCAATGTCCTAGACAGTTGGAAATCTCTGACAGTCAATGTCCTAGACAGTTGGAAATCTCTGCAGTCAATGTCCTAGACAGTTGAAAATCTCTGAAAGTCAATGTCCTAGACAGTTGGAAATCTCTGACAGTCAATGTCCTAGACAGTTGGAAATCTCTGACAGTCAATGTCCTAGACAGTTGGAATACTCTGATAGTCAATGTCCTAGACAGTTGGAAATCTTTGACAGTCAATGTCCTAGACAGTTGAAAATCTCTGACAGTCAATGTCCTAGACAGTTTAAAAACTCTGAAAGTCAATGTCCTAGACAATTGGAAAACTCTGACAGTCAATGTCCTAGACAGTTGGAAATCTCTGACAGTCAATGTCCTAGACAGTTGGAAATCTTTGACAGTCAATGTCCTAGACAGTTGGAAATCTCTGACAGTCAATGTCCTAGACAGTTGGAAAACTCTGACAGTCAAGGTCACATACTATGTTCTAGAACATTTAATGCAGAAGAAGATGAAAGATATGACAACAAATGTAGCAGACAAGATTGGAAGCATAACATAAACAAGAGGAGGAGTTCCAAATTAATGTCCATGTGTTCTCAAAGTGATTTCTCTTCAAGTTCAAGACACAAACGTGAGTACACCGACAACTCTTTGACCAGCTTGGATATCGAGTCGCTTGATATATTGTCAGGTGGGGAAGTTGTCATTGACAACACACAGCAAATATTTGATGAGAATCAGACCAGAAACTTGGTTAGAACAATGACACCAAGTCAGGAAAATTCCAGATTAACACGTAGAATGATATCAAGAAGAAACACGTGTCAATCTACAAGGATTGATCTTCCTAATTCTATGTATAAGACATGTCAATCTACAAGGATTGATCTTCCTAATTCTATGTATCAATCTACAAGGATTGATCTTCCTAATTCTAATTCTATGTATAAGAAAAACGTGTCTAGTTTAGTTTCTCTAACTGATTGTTATACTAACAATGACGATCGAAATACAAGTTCTCAAAGTTTTTCTACTTTTTCTCAACATTCTGATGAAACATCAATGACTGATGTATGTCAGTTTGACGATCACACATCGAATGTTACATCGCTAGATACATCACACAGACGGACAACAAGAGAAAGTACTAGTGTAAGAGAAACATCGAGACAAGAACCAACAGAGGAAGTCACTGCACGTCAAACCAATCAGTCATTATTGAACAATGAACAATTTTCAGAGTCGTGTTCCATACGTAAAACAAATACGAGTTCAACAACAGATCAAACATTTACAACCAATAGGGACGACATCAAGTTCTCCGTTCAGAGAATTTTAGCTTCTGAATCTCCACACAACAATGACAGTTACAGAAACAGATCTAGTTCAAGAAACAGCTTGATCAGAAAGATATCTGAGACAGTTTGTAAGTATACCTGTTTAATTTGACTGAAATACACTTTGTTGAGAACTTACCTGTAGGCGAGTCTTCTTCTTCACCCCCACCAATCCCACAGGGAGGCATGTCCGCAACCAAGGTCTTCCAAGCCATCGTATCTAAGGCTATCTTTTCCAGATCTATCTACTCCCGATTTCTTTGCATTCTGTTTCCAACTCCCGCCCCCAGGTGTTCATTCCAGGTGCCAATCCTGGAAATCTTCCGGGTTTAAAGATGGTGAGTCGGCAGCCCGATTTTCTTTGGGATTTCATAGGGCCGCTTCATGTGTCCTTCCTTGCTGGGTTCTTCTTCTTCCTCTGGTGACGAGCTAGGAATTTCCTTGGTTGGGGTTTATGTAGCTATCTAATTTTTTTTTACGTGGTGGGGTAGCTAACCTCACAGCAATTCTCATTAGCCGCCTCTTACGACATGCGTGGCAGGTAACAGTGGTTCTACTCTTTAAAACCCAAAATTGTGCCTCGGTAACTACTCGCCTTTAGACGAGTAGTGTATTCTATTATTTTGTTTTAGCAAAAACTGTTTATAAGCATACACGATTGTAATAACTATTCGGTCTGTTTTTGGTGTTTTTCCCGATCCAGAAGCACTTGAGCTTTTCAGCTCTTCGGCTCGGTTCCATGGACATCGTAACCCTTCGGTTCGGTGCCACGAACACCGTAAATCTGGGGAAACTGTGGCTTTTTCTGCCATCCCGCGGAATTGAACCCGCACACACAGAGGATAGTCACCCGTAGTCCAACGCGCTACGAACACGCTGGGCAGACGGGCGTTCGGTCTGTTAGTAACTGGGTGTTATGCGAGCGGACAGGCTGACATCAATGATCGTTGCGGAGGTGAATATGAAAGTCGGGGAGTGTTATGCGAGCGGACAGGCTGACATCACTGATCGTTGCGGAGGTAAAGATGAAGGTCGGGGACATCTAGGCTAGGTTGGATTAATATTGTTATTGTTCCGTTAGAAAACCACGATTGTTGTTTTGGTCAGTTAGAAATGTAACTCTGAAGTCGGAGAAGGTCTGCCTATATGGCGAGGAAACCAATAAAATGGTAAGCAGGCTTTCATGCACAAATCAGTCAAAAGCGCCACACCGGGCGCCATGGCTACGCCTGAATTTATAGCGGGCGAATGCAGAAGTTCGAAATGTGGAAACTTGTGAATGGCTGCTGCAATCACTGACAGCTTTGATTCAGATTCTCAAACTATTGTTTAAAATTGCTGTTCTAATATATCCCTTTAAATAATGTGCATGCACTGCTACAGACAACGTGTTTCAGTTTCATTTTCAGTTTGGAATATCTTCATTGCACTCTGAACCATGTCTATATGTGCTCCAATCTCTTTCGCAATATCTCCAACAACGTCCAGCGACTGACCGTACCAGTTCGATTTTGATTGATGTGTGTGTATATATATATATATATATGGTCTTTTTCGTCTTTACAGAAGGTCAATTGTCAAGTGATTTACTGTGACAGCTTCTGAGTTTTTGCTTTTCTCTTCTCAAAAGATTCAACGCCTTTGCGCAACATCGATTTCCACACAACTCTGTCATCTAGTTTTTCTCATGTGCTGGGATCTATAGAAAAGTTTTTCACTCAGGCTTTGCATACATCTTTATATCTGAGCAGTGGTCTGCACTGGTGCCTCTTCATCTCCGAAAGTTCACAGAACAACATTTGTTTTGCAATGCGACAAGTTTCCATTCTTCTCACATGCCCCAACCATCTTAGTCGTCCACTGCTGAGCATGCCCACAATGGAAGGCAGGTTTGCACGTTGCAGTACTTCAGAGTTGGTTATCTTGTCGTACCACCTGATGTTTAAAATCTTGCAGAGACATCGAAGGTGAAAGATGTTAAGTTTCCTCTTGTGTCTTGAGTGCGCTGTCCATGTTTCTGAGCCATATAGTAAAGAAATAATTACACAGGCTCGATATGTTTGAATCTTCGTCTGCAATGTCAGTTTTGTGTTGTCCCACGCTCGTTTTGATAGTTTGCCGAATGTAGTAGCCGCACTCCCTACACGAGCGTTGATTTCTTCAACAAGAGAAAAGCTAGCAGTGACCATGGACCCAAGATAGCAGAATTTTTGAACTGGTTTTAGATGGTTGCCATTTAAAGTGATATTTGTTGTGTTACCTCCATGACATAAAACAACTGTTTTGGTGACACTTATAGTCAGAGAATATAGGTCGCAATTTGATTGATGAGCCTACTCATATACCTGTAGTGCTGTTCTTTTCTTGCTACACCAATCTTCAAACCCAGCTCCTGCAATCTAGTAGTTAACGTGGATTGGTTTAAATGAAAATCTTCTTTGCGGGCACACTCTATGACGGCGTTCAGAATGTTAGCTCTATCTATTGGCTGGCCCCCTGAAATTGTGGCACAGCCAGCCAGCCTGTCTGATCTCTCATTGCCAACGACACCCATGTTGCCTGGAACGAAGATAAGTGTAATTCTACAAATTATTGACGCTTGTAGTGATTCAGTCGATTGCCTGCGCACCGAACCAGCCTCCACCTTTCGGATCATACTCAATGAATCACTCAGAATGCACGCATGAGTGTAGTTTTGTGACTCCAGCCAGAGTAGTGCCTTAGTCACCGCCAGTACCTCCATTGTCATGCTGCTTGTTGTCATACTAAATGCACCACTTCCTTGACCATTCTGCCACACGAGCTTGCAGAGAAGGCCCATGTTGACTTTTCGGGGTGAACTACCAATCCAGCCGTATAAATCACAACGTTACCTTTATTACAGTTTTCATCAATGGTGGCTTCAACATCAAAATCCAACGCCACGGGATTCCTCTCTCTGCAACCTTTGTTGAATTTAATGATGGTTGAAAAAGTGTTCCCTTACATTGAATGCATCGGTATCCATTCTTCCACATAGTCGATATTTGTGAGCCCGCACACAGTGTACAGACAACGTGTATCAAGTTTGAACCTAAATTCAAATTTCACATACATAATAAAATGTAACAGATAGGTCCTGAAATGGCTTTGACTATTTCTGACGCTTATATTATTATAAAAAAAACACATTAAAACTGTCGTTACTGCCTGTAGTACCGCTTTTTAGGGCGGTGTAGGACAGGTGGGACGAAGGCCAGAGAAATGTAATGGCTGCATGGCTAGTGCAGTCGTAGCGAAACTGTTCAGATTCGGATTATTCACTTATGCACGCAACAGACTAAAAATCCTTGGCCTTACCGTGAACTGAACACGGGTCTCCCGCATGTGAACAGTGCTCTAATCCATTCGACCAGACTCTCCTCTGAGGCTTATATATTATATTGAAGTTATGGATTAATATTATGACAATAACAATGAATAAGTTTACAATGAAATTTCTTGATGAAATATCATATCTAAAAAGTGTAAAATTCCAATATGGTTGAGATGATAAAGCTATACTTATGCTGACAGATCAGTCAATCAGTTTCTAACTTCAAATATAATAATACGCCACTGGCAAACATCAATGAGATTGAGGAATATGCTCTTTATGTTCGGTTACACACGAAATGTTAGTAGTTTTGGTACATCGAGGAACAGTGACAAATGCATTACAGATCTGACTTGTAGTTTTGTCGGTTTTTTCTTCTCACTCTCCCGCTATGAACTCAGGCGTAGTCCTGGGTTTAATATGACGCATCTGACTGATTTTTGTGTGATGGCTTCTTTTTTTTTATCGCCAGTGCCCTTTGTCATTCAGGCGAATCTTACTCCGAGTTCAGAGGTACTTGTAATTTAAATCTCCAAGTAAAGGATCAGGGTTTCCTGTAGTCCAACCAATCACCGTGTGCACACCGAAAATATGTTGCCCAAGCTGGCATCGAACAAAGGAATTTCCCCAGCGCATGATGATTATCGCAACGTGCAGTCATCTTCCCTATCAGTGACTCATGACATACAGTCATTGTTCAGACTATGCGCAAAGTAGCAACTTAGATAAGGAATAGCATGGGTATTGGTTGTGCTATTTCTACATCTGACATGTTGCTCAGTGTGTTCTAATGATCATCATCTTCTTAACTACATACACGTGTAGCGTTGAGGAATTGTGACAAGCAGCTAGTTGACGATATATTGTTCGTTCCCCAGTTGGATGATGTGTCCACTGTGTTTGTCCACTCTTAAGTAAAGATAGCAGCGGCAGCTTTAATTTGCATTCCAGGGCCAGATGAGTCGCCATTGTTGTGTTACACCCATGTCTTTTAGTGTGATCTTCATATTGTCTATCCATCTTTTTCTTAATCTTCCTTGTCTCTTTTTATTGTATGCTGTTTTTGTTAGTTAGACTATGGAGGTCATGACGGTGTCAACATCCCTGGAATGGCTACAGACGCATACATTCACTTCCCATGCATACTCAGCGACTTTATGAGTATGATACAGAAGATCAAGGCCGGTTATGCACGAAGGCAGTGGATGCAATTAATACAAAACTCGACAATCCAGATACGTACTTTCATCTTTGTCCCGGATCATCTGGAGTGAAGGGCAATGAGAGAGCAGATGCACTGGCGGGCAATGCTACGACTGAGAATGGATCTTCTATGGACAGAAGCGACATAATCAACGCTCTCATAGAAAACATACGCTCTGAAGATTTCAACGATGAAGATAAAGGGTATTCTCTATCTCGGTTGCGCAAATTGTGCATTCCAATAGGTGCGGCAAGACGGGAAAACCACGAGAGAAAACCCAGTAGATACATCATTCAACACAGAACGGGAGTTGTTAGCCTATACACACTGAGATACATGCTTGGGAGGAGATCGGAGCCATTATGGATATGTCTGATGTGCGATGAAGATGATCCTCGAATGAATAATGAACAATTGTTAGTTGGTTGTATTCCATTCTCATTACATGTTTGAACCACTGCATTTGTTATATTTCAATGAACTCGGTGCATGAAGTTATGCTCACTCTGCTTCTGATGTCCTCATATCGTAGTCTATCTTTCCTGGTGATCCCCACTTCATTCCTGAAGCATTTCATTTCACATGGAGAGGGTGGGGACTTTCTGTGGTGTGCTGCTGTCAGGGGCCAAGTTTGGCACTGGTAACATAATGTTGGTGGAAACATTTTTTTATCATCTGTCTGTTCACCTCCATCTTGATCTTTGGGTGTTGTAGTAATGGTGCCAGCTGGTAGGTCACTGCATTTGCTTTTGACATCTTGTCTCTATTTCTCTATCGAGTCACAATCTATATTTGTTGAATTCTCTCTCTCTCGCGATCCCCTATTTGTTGAATTCAAGAAGAGTTGACACTGAATTGTTTACTCTTTACTGAGCTCAACACATTTTCCAGGCAGTCACGACGACGACTCGCAAGATATATTAGTAATTAATTGAATTGATTTACAAATTGTCCACTGCAAGCTCAAACTGAGACGTGGTCGTCACAAGCATGCTTGTCAGAAATGGTTTACAGGCTCCCTGCTTTCCAACGAAAGGAAGTCAAAGAAACTAACATAGAACTGGTGTCGTTAGTTGCCACAAGCTGGGATACATACTGAGTAGGATATTGGATATTGGAACACTTGGGGCTAATTTGTTCAATGTGCAGTGATGGTGATCCAACGATTAAACTAAACTAAGCTTCTTAATGCATTTCTTGGTCAGCCAATTGGGTAGACCTCAAAGCTGTTTCGGCCGGAAAGCAATTCCTTTCCCACTGTGGAATTGAACCCGGATCACACGCATTATAAACGAGTGCACTAACGCCTAACATAATACATCATTTTCTATAATTTTCTCCTGTTTACATGCACATTTCTGATGTTAATAACTCTATACAAATAAAGAGAAGAACTTGTTTGGATACTATGATGTTTATTGGCAAATACACTAGTAGGCTCGTATTTGTCTTTGATGGATAATGTTTACTTTTCAGTGTATACCTGGTACCGAAATGAAGCTGGGTTGACATGCGAGGCCGAATCTGGTATCAAACGGAAGTTGGGTCGACATGCGAGCAAAAGTTGGTATAGAAATGAAGCTGGGTTCACATGCGAGTCCGTATCTGATACCACTAATAGCCGTCCATCGCAAGCTATGATGACAACAATCTCAGACGTGTGCTGTTGCACCTCTCTGGTGTGTGCGGAGGTGACTGTAGAGTCCAATCCTAGAACAGAATCCCCGACCACAGGTGGGGCATACATGATCAAGGTTAGACATATGCGTGTTGTGTACTGTCTTTTCACGCTGCTCGTTTTCTCTGTGACTCAACAATACGATGATTCTCAGCTATTCGGGTTCCTCTTTGTTGTTACAGCGCCACATTTGGCGATCTTGCGCAAGGATTCCCAGCACGTATTGTCTATATCGAAGCATTTCAGAGACACTTTAAGAGTGTCTTTAAAGCTTTTTTCTGTCCACCAGCTAAACGTCTGTCCCCTTCAAGCTCGCCATACATCAACTGTTTTGGGATGCGTTTATCAGGCATTCGAGCAACGTGACCGACCCATCTCAATTGGGCCTTCTGCAACAGGGTGTTGACGCTTGGGATCTTTGCTCTTGTGAGGACTTCGCTGTCTGGAATTTTGTCCTGTCAGTTTATTTTTAGTATTCTGCGTAGACAGCTTGTGTGGAAATGTGTTTAATTTTCTTGCGTGTCTGCTATACACTGTCCATGTCTCGCTTGCGTACAGCAGCGTGGTTAGCACTATGGCCTGGTAAACTTTCAGCTTTGTGACTATGCTTATCCCCTTCCGTTTCCACACAGTGACACGTAACCTTCCGAACGCAGCACTGGCTTTGGATATCCTATTGCTGACCTCAAAATCTATTTTGCCGATCTGGATGTGAGGCTGCAAGATAAGCAAAGTTGTCCGTTGACTGAGATTGGATTTTATGTTGATGACTAATAAAGAATCTGGAAAATATACGACTCTGATTTCAACATGAATAAGAGTATCATATTTTACAAAGGCATTAAAGGCAATGAGGCTAAGAGAAAAGAACAATTCAACACAGACCAGTTTATAAACTGAGATAATCTGAGGAAACCTCTACGGACAGTCTGATGCAAAGATATCTAATGAAAAGGGAACAATTTTATTGGGACATCTCATTAATGTTTGAAACCAAGGCATGTAATATTTCAAGAATGTGCATGAATATGCTCACCAGTTTGATGTCTTAATCGAAGTTATTTGGGATCCACTAATTCCAAAGCAAAGAAGGAAGGGTGAGGGATTCGAGGGTTTGTGCTTGCAGGGAAGTACACGGAATAAATGTTGTGAAACATTTTTACATCTGTCTTCACTCATTTTGGGATCTTTGGGGTTCAGATGCAGCTGGTGGGAGTTTGCTTTTTACAGTCTCTATTCTTATGAAAGTCACAACATATTTTTGAATCATACATGGATCCTATTTTTGACCAAAAGTGAAAATGTTTGGCTCAAAATATTCAGGCAGTCGAGACGAGCAAGAATATATATTAATTGAATATTTACAAATTGTCCATGAGCTCTAGGAGGGGTAAAGAGCTGCACGAAATGGTTTTACACTCGCAATTCAACAAACAAGAATAAAAACAACAGTAAACGGGCTTATTTGACAATGGATACAAGATAGGAATTGATAGGAAACAGGTGCAATTGATAATGTGAAAGAATAGGGTCCAACGATTAAACTAACTAAGCTAACTTTTCTTGGTCCTATATCAGATAAGCTTCGGCAGAAGAACTTCATGTGGAATGACCGCGGATCTCCCATTACAAATCAGAGTGCATAACAGCCAACATTACACATTCTATAATTTATCCGTTTATAGCACATTTCTGAGTTAATAATCTATAATGATAAAGAGAAGAACTTGTTTGGATACTATGATGTTATATCAAATGACACTAAGATCTATTTTCCATGGATAATGTTTATTTTTGGAACACAAATGGTGGAAATTGACATGAAAATCAAACAAGTCACTCGACAAAAGTTATAATAATGAAGTTGGGAAGAAACATAATAATCTAGCACATCCATGCAAGCTATGATGACAAATAACTCAAGTGGCGATTCAACTCTTGGTATGTGCAGAGTGACGGAGTAACTAGAAAGAATCCGAAGGTGGAAATACAAAGAGACAAATGCTTGTACTACTGCTAGCTCTCATTTTGTGACTCAAAATTTACGATGATTCTATCAGCTATTCTTCCTACTTTGTGTTACAGGCCAACTTTGGCATTGGCAAGTCAGCACGTATTCATAATAACATTTCAGAAATGCGTGTCTGAAAAGCTTTCGTTCAACCAAGAAACGTCTGCCAAGTCGCCAACATCAAGCTTTGAAGATGCGTTTAGGCATCGAGCCGTGCGAATTATTGAGTTAGCAAAGAGGGTTGACGTTTGGCTTGCTCTTGTGAGAATGCTCGAATTTTGTCCTCAGTTACTAGAGTCTGCTACAACAGCTCGTGGAAAGGAATGCGTGAGTACCACTGCAATGCGCTTGAATGGCGTGGCAGCATCCTGGTAAACTAGCTAGATAACATATCACGACAAGTGCCACCCGAACAGCACTGCTGAATCAGAAAACTACCGACGATGGGGCAGACTCCAGATAGCAAGTTGTCGTGACGAGATGAGTGTTAATGTTGATGACTGGGTCGTAATACTGTTCTCTAGGGGCGGGCTGGAACATGACCTCTGTTTTTGGTGTTAATGGTGAGGCCAAACCTATCACAGGCCATTGAGAACTTGTCCATGTAAGTCTGCATTTCTTCCGCAGAGTTGGTAGCGAGGGCGCAGTCATCAGCAAACAACAGGTTTGAGATAGTTGATTCTTTTACCTTGGTGGAGGATTTTAACCCCGAAGATTGAATAGATCTGGTACCACATTGAAGCTGGGTCGACATGCGAGCCGTATCTGTTACCGAAATGATGCTGGGTCGACATGCGAGCAGTGTATGGTACCGAATTGAAGTTGGGTCGACATGCGAACCGTGCGGTCCAAAAATATCACCACTTTTGTGTCATTAGGTGCGGTTCACACCAACTGCGCCCTTCCCCTCCTGACGCCACAACCCGCTACGTTTAAGTAACATCAGACTCATCTATAACTACTCGTATAATTTCGTAGAACAAGTGTCAACATTTATGAAAATGTATGCTTAATGTCTTGGGAAGCACAAATATATATAGTTAATCTTGTTGGGACAAACCAAGAATTTAGTCTAAGTGTTATCTCATGATTTAGAAAATTGACATAAACTTGTAGAAAGTACAGAATAATCAACAATTTCATTAATGTGTATATATTCATTGAGTTCATAGTTCAACAAATAGATTTCACTGACGTTCGCTTTGTAAACACAGAGAGAGAGAGATATTGAAGCGACCAGTCGATCGACAGAGAGACACGTGTACTTAACTTTAATAGCAGGAATAGAATAATTCGATTTGCTTGTAAAAACATGAATCTATTTCCTTCTGTGTTCCCACAGTTAAGGAAAGAAATAATTGATTCTGAAGTGTATTAATTAACGTGTTTCTTATACAAATAGCAGCTTTTCTTTCCTGTTTTGTAGCCCCGGGATAGAATACTCAAAGTTAACAAATAGCAGCTTTTCTTTCCTGTTTTGTAGCGCCGGGATAGAATACTCAAAGTTAACAAGAAGAAATTTGAAAAAGTAAATGTAAAAAAAAAAAAAATTGGGATCAATAGGGACAGAAGGGAATGCACTCAGGTAACTTCTTCTTCTCTCGATCTTCCTTTAAGGCAGTTTTATCAGTCTAATGTGATATATAAACAGCCTAACACCAAGGACGTGTGTACGTTCACAACCTTCAGTACCATTCGGAGCTCTGGTGCTTATCCTTCGGTGGTGTGTTCAGTTTCAACCAGCGTTTACTGGGTTCGCTCTCCGTTAGCCTTTTGCTGTCCCCAGCCAACCAACAAGGCAGCAGGTTGTTATTTTCTTTTAGGGTAGCGACCCTTAGACGACCTGCCCTCCCTCGTTGATGAGCGTCATCTGCCCACCTAACCCGTCTTTTTATGGACAACTTGGTTTGCCTACCGTCCAGTTTTGTGCACGGTTTACTCCGTTAGCCGTTGATTGTCCCCAATCAAACTACAAGGCAGCAGTAGCACTCAGGTATAAACTAACCGGATGGGGAAAGCTTTTTTGCAGACTCAACAGACACTTGCATAGACTAGGAATAAGTCGAATAGCTCTCTGCTAGTTTCAGCAGGTGGAACAGATACCATAGCATGTCATGCAAGACTGTCCTCTCCTGGATGAGGTGAGAAGCAGCATGTGGTCACACCCAGTCGACATAAAAAATAAGCTGTGGTGAAACCTAACAGACCTGAAGCTGACTGCCCAGTTTGTGTTCCCAGTAAACTAAGATCATGATAAGAGATTGCTGGAAGCTGACTGCCCAGTTTGTGGTTCCCAGTAACTAAGATCATGATAAGAGATGCTGAAGCTGACTACCAGTTTGTGATTCCCAGTAACTAAGATCATGATAAGAGATTGCTGAAGCGACTGCCCAGTTGTGGTTCCCAGTAAACTAGAGGCATGAAAGAGATTGTAAGCTGACTGCCAGTTTGTGTTCCCAGTAAACTAAGATCATGATAGAGATCTGAAGCTGACTGCCCAGTTTGTGGTTCCCAGTAAACTAAGATCATGATAAGAGATTGCTGAAGCTGACTGCCCAGTTTGTGGTTCCCAGTAAACTAAGATCATGATAAGAGATCGCTGAAGAAGAAGAAGATTCCCTAAACTTATTCTTACTATTAATTCTTTCTCACAAAAGTTATGCAGTGTTTAATTTTTCTAATCATTTACCTCCAGAGACACACATGGATCTACTATCCTAGGCAATGCGAGCGTTCTCAGCAATGAGAGATCGGTCATGCTTGCATCGACATCATTGGTTGTCGGGGAGCTTAGGATGGATAGGGGGAATGTTCTTCGGTCTCTTGGCGACCTACTGTTGGCTGTGGACACTAAAATAGATGTTGAATCGATACAGCGATTTAAGGAGTTTGGAATTACACTTTGTACACTTTGATATGCTGACGATACAGTGTTACTGTCAACATCACAAAAAGGGATTAAGAAATTATTAGGAGAAATGAAAGATAAAAGCGAAAAACAAAATCTATATCTCAATGTAGCAAAATCAAAAATAGTGACAACAGATAAAACGAACATAACAAATGATATTTTTATAAATGGAGAGAAAGTAGAAAATGTGAACAGTTTTGAATATCTTGGTTCACTGCTAACAACAGATGGAAAAGGGATGAATGAAATTAAAAGAAGAACAAACATGGTTTTACAAATACAAAAATTAAAAAACCCAAAAAACAGTATGGAAGGAACTGATAAGAAAACAAAGATCAAATACAGAGCATGCATTTTCCCCGTGCAAGTATGGGTGTGAAGATGACATTTAATAAAGCGGGAAAAAAACATAGGCCCAATAAAATGTTACAGAAGAGTCCTTCGTTTTTTGACAGAAAAGAAAAAATAGATCTATCCAGAAGGAACTCAAGATCAAAAAAAACTTGATGCCACAAATAAGAAAGAAAAAAGAGATTTTTTGAACATATGAAGAAGGGCTGGAGAAGACCATCTGGAAGGGAAATATACCGGCAAAGAGAAGAAGAGGAAGACCAGGGGAAGATGGATTTAGGGTGTAGCTGATTTTGAACAGAGGGTGAGAGGCAGGACATCTGGCCTATGGGGGTGAAATTTGGAGGACTGTTGGGGTGGCAAAGTTCTGCTCAGAAAAGCTATTTGATGATGATGACAAGTAGAACTGATGTCTGGGGGTTTCCCCAAAGGTCTAGGGGTACTATTTGGGGGTGATAGAGTTGTTCTTTTACCAGTGAGCAAATGAACCATCCGTATGAATATTTTTTAAAATCTATTGGTAGAGACTGATCCCCCATAGGCCGTAATACTATTTGGGGGTGATAGAGTTTTTCTTTTTTCCAGGAGCAACAGGAACCATCCGTAGGGAAAACTTTTAACATCTATTGGTAGAGACTGATCCCCTATAGGCCTGCTAGGGGTACTATTTGGGGGTGTAAGAGTTGTTCTTTTACCAGTGAGCAACAGGGAAACCCCCGAGAATACTTTTTTAAACCATAGGGGACTGATCCCCAGGCCTAGAGTACTATTTGGGGGGTTGAGAGTTGTTTTTTAAGTGAGACAGGAACACGTATGAATACTTGTTTAAAATCTATTGGAAGACTGATCCCATAGGGCCCAGGGGTACTATTTGGGGGGGTATAGAGTTTTTTTTACCGTGAGCAACAGGAACCATCCGTATGAATACTTTTTTTAAAATCTATTTAAAACGATCCCCCCTAGGCCCAAGTACCATTTGGGGGGGAAGGTTTTTTTTACCATGAGCAAAAGGGAAAATCCGATGAATACTTTTAACATCTATTTAGAGATATCCCATAGGCCTGCTAGGGGTACTATTTGGGGATGTAAGAGTTTTTCTTTTACCCGTGAGCAACAGGGAAACCCTCCGTAGAATAAACATCTATTTTGAGACTGGGTCCCCTAAGGCCGCAGAACATTTGGGGGGAAAGAGGTTCACCCTGGAACAGGAACCATCCGTATGAATACTTTTTAAAATCATTGGGGAAAACTGACCCCCAGGCCAAATATCTTTAAAGGGGTTCTTTTACCAGTGAGCAAAGGAACCCTCCGAGAATACTTGTTTAAATCTATTGGGAGGACGATCCCCTATAGGGCCTGTTAGAGACCATTTGGGATGAAAAGTTTTCTTTTTCCAGTGAGCAACAGGAAACCATCCGTATGAATACTTGTTTAAAATCTATTGGTAGAGACTGATCCTATAGGCCCTAGGGGTACTATTTGGGGATGCAGAGAGTTGTTTTTTTTCCCGTGAGCAACAGGGAAACCCTCCGATAATACTTTTTTAAAATCTATTGGTAGAGACTGATCCCCTATAGGCCTGCTAGGGGTACTATTGGGGATGCAGAGAGTTGTTCCCTTACCAGTGAGCAACAGGAACCATCCGTATGAATACTTGTTAACATCTATTGGTAGAGACTGATCCTCTATAGGCCTGCTAGGAGTACTATTGGGGATGCAGAGAGTTGTTCTTTTACTCAGTGAGCAACAGGAACCATCCGTATGAATACTTGTTAACATCTATTGGTAGAGACTGATCCCCTCTAGGCCTGCTAGGAGTACTATTGGGGATGCAGAGAGTTGTTCTTTTACCAGAGCAACAGAACCAATCCGTATGAATACTTGTTAACATCTATTGGTAGAGACTGATCCCCTATAGGCCTGCTAGGAGTACTATTGGGGATGCAGAGAGTTGTTCTTTACCAGTGAGCAACAGGAACCATCCGTATGAATACCTGTTAACATCTATTGGTAGAGACTGATCCCCTATAGGCCTGCTAGGAGTACTATTGGGGATGCAGAGAGTTATTCTTTTACCAGTGAGCAACAGGAACCATCCGTATGAATACTTTTTAACATCTATTAGTAGAGACTGATCCCCTATAAAGGCCTGCTAGAGTACTATTGGGGATGCAGAGAGTTGTTCTTTAACAGTGAGCAACAGAACCATCCGTATGAATACGCAAGTTAACATCTATTGTAGAGACTGATCCCCTATAGGCCTGCTAGGAGTACTATTGGGGATGCAGAGAGTTGTCTCTTTACCAGTGAGCAAATAGGAACCATCCGTATTAATACTTTTTAACATCTGTTGGTAGAGACTGATCCAATTATAGGCCTGCTAGGAGTACTATTGGGGATGCAGAGAGTTATTCTTTTTACTAGTGAGCAACAGGAACCATCCAGTATGAATACTTGTTAACATCTATTGGAGACTGATCCCCCCTATAGGCCTGCTAGGAGTACTATTGGGGATGGTGAGAGTTGTTCTTTTACCAGTGAGCAACATGAACCATCCGTATGAATACTTGTTAACATCTATTGGTAGGAGACTGATCCCCTATAGGCCTGCTAGGAGTACTATTGGGGATGCAGAGTTGTTCTTTTGCCAGTGAGCAACAGGAACTATCCGTATGAATACTTTTTAACATCTATTGGTAGAGACTGATCCCCTATAGGCCTGCTAGGAGTACTATTGGGGATGCAGAGAGTTATTCTTTTACCAGTGAGCAACATGAACCATCCGTATGAATACTTTTTAACATCTATTGGTAGAGACTGATCCCCTATAGGCCTGCTAGAGTAGCCTATTGGGGATGTAGAGAGTTGTTCTGTTACCAGGAGCAAATAGAACCATCCGTATGAATACTTGTTAACATCTATTGGTAGGAGACTGATCCTCTATAGGCCTGCTAGAGTACTATTGGGGATGCAGAGAGTTGTCTTTACCAGTGAGCAACAGGAACCATCCGCATGAATACTTTTTAACATCTATTGGTAGAGACTGATCCCTTATAGGCCTGCTAGGAGTACTATTAGATGGTGAGAGTTGTTCTGTTACCAGTGAGCAATTATGTCTCATCCAAGGAATACTTTTAACATCTATTGGTAGAGACTGATCCCCTATAGGCCTGCTATGAGTACTATTGGGGATGCAGAGAGTTGTTCTTTTACCAGTGAGCAACAGAACCATCCGTATGAATACTTGTTAACATCTATTATAGAGACTGATCCCCTATAGGCCTAGAGTACTATTGGGGATGCAGAGAGTTATCTTTTACCAGTGGAGCAACAGGAACCATCCAAAGGAATACTCTGTTAACATCTATTGTGTAGAGACTGATCCCCTATAGGCCTGCTAGAGTACTATTGGGATGCAGAGAGTTATTCTTTACCAGAGCAACAGGAACCATCCGTATGAATACTCTTGTTAACATCTATTGGTAGAGACTGATCCCCTATAGGCCTGCGCAGGTACTATTGGGGATGCAGAGAGTTGTTCTTTTACCAGTGAGCAACAGAACCATCCGTATGAATACTGTTAACATCTATTGGTAGGAGACTGATCCCAGGCCTGCTAGGAGTACTATTGGGGATGTAGAGAGCTGTTCTGTTACCAGTGAGCAACAGAACCATCCGTATGAATACTTTTTTTAACATCTATTGGTAGAGACTGATCCCCTATGCAGGTTCTATACTATTGGGGATGCAGAGTTGTTCACCAGTGAGCAACAGGAACCATCCGTATGAATACTTTTTTAACATCTATTGGTAGAGACTGATCCCCTATAGGCCTGCTAGGAGTACTATTGGGGATGCAGAGAGTTATTCTTTACCAGTGAGCAACAGGAACCATCCGTATGAATACTTTTTAACATCTATTGGTAGAGACTGATACCCTATAGGCCTGCTAGGAGTACTATTGGGGATGCAGAGTTATTCTTTTACCAGTGAGCAACAGGAACCATCCGTGCTGAATACTTTTTAACATCTATTAGAGACTGATCCCCTATAGGCCTGCTAGAGTACTATTGGGGATGCAGAGATATTCTTTTTTACCAGAGTGAGCAACAGGAACCATCCGTATGAATACTTTTAACATCTATTGGTAGAGACTGATCCCCTATAGGCCTGCTAGAGCAATTATTTGGGATGCAGAGAGTTGTTCTTTTACTCAGTGAGCAACAGGAACCATCCAAAAGGAATACTCTGTTAACATCTATTGGTAGAGACTGATCCTCTATAGGCCTGCTAGGAGTACTATTGGGGATGCAGAGAGTTGTTCTTTTACCAGTGAGCAATAGAGAATCATCCGGGTATGAATACTTTTAACATCTATTGGTAGGAGACTGATCCCCTATAGGCCTGCTAGGAGTACTATTGGGGATGCAGAGAGTTATTCTTTTACCAGTGAGCAACAGGAACCATCCGTATGAATCCTTTTAACATCTATTGGTAGAGACTGATCCCCTATAGGCCTGCTAGGAGTACTATTGGGGATGCAGAGAGTTGTTCTTTTACCAGTGAGCAACAGGAACCATCCGTATGAATACTTTTTAACATCTATTGGTAGAGACTGATCCCCTATAGGCCTCATAGGAGTACTATTGGGGGATGCAGAGAGTTATTCTTTAACAGTGAGCAACAGGAACTATCCGTATGAATACTTGTTAACATCTATTGGTAGAGACTGATCCCCCCATAGCCAGTACGATTGGGGATGCAGAGAGTTGTTCTTTTACCATGAGCAACAGGAACCATCTGTATGAATACTGTTAACATCTATTAGAGACTGATCCCTATAGGCCTGCCAGAGTACTATTGTGATGCAGAGTTGTTCTTTTACCAGTGAGCAACAGGAACCATCCGTATGAATACTTTTTTAACATCTATTGGTAGAGACTGATCCTCATAGGCCCGCTAGAGTACTATTGGGGATGCAGAGAGTTATTCTTTTTACCAGTGAGCAACAGGAACCATCCAAAGTGAATACTTTTAACATCTATTGGTAGAGACTGATCCCCTATAGGCCTGCTAGGAGTACTATTTGGGATGCAGAGAGTTGTTCTTTTACCAGTGAGCAACAGGAACCATCCGTATGAATACTTTTTAACATCTATTGGTAGAGACTGATCCCCATAGGCCTGCTAGGAGTACTATTGTGATGCAGAGAGTTGCTCCTTTTACCAGTGAGCAACAGGAACCATCCGTGTATGAATACTTTTAACATCTATTGGTAGAGACTGGATCCCCTATAGGCCTGCTAGAGTACTATTGAGATGCAGAGTTGTTCTTTTACCAGTGAGCAACAGGAACCATCCGTATGAATACTTTTTTAACATCTATTGGTAGAGACTGATCCTGCATAGGCCTGCTAGAGTACTATTGGGGATGGAGAGTTATTCTTTTACCAGTGAGCAACAGGAATCATCCGTAGCGAATAATTTGCTAACATCTATTGGTAGAGACTGATCACCTATAGGCCTGCTAGGAGTACTATTAGATGCAGATGTTCTTACCAGTGAGCAACAGGAACCATCCGGGCAAATACTTAACACATCTGCTTGTAGGAGACTGATCCCCCTATAGGCCTGCTAGAGCACTATTAGGATGCAGAGAGTTATTCTTCTACCAGTGAGCAACAGGAACCATCCGTATGAATACTTTTAACATCTATTGGTAGAGACTGATCCCCTATAAATTACAGAGTACCATTGGGGATGCAGAGAGTTGTTCTTTTACCAGTGAGCAAAGAGAACCATCCTGTATGAATATCATTTGCTAACATCTATTGGTAGAGACCTGATCCCCAGGCCTGCTAGGGTACTATTGTATTTTTGTTGTCTTTTACCAGTGAGCAACAGGAACCATCCGTATGAATACTTTTAACATCTATTGGTAGAGACTGATCCCCAGGCCTGCTAGAGTACTATTGCATGAGTTGTTCTTTTACCAGTGATAACAGAACCATCCAGAATGGAATACTTTTTAACATCTATTGGTAGAGACTGATCCCCATAGGCCTGCTAGAGTACTATTGGGGATGCAGAGAGAGTTGCTCAACAGTGAGCAACAGGAACCATCCGTATGAATACTTTTTAACATCTATTGCAGAGACTGATCCCCCTATAGGCTCATAGAGTACTATTGGGGATGAGAGAGTTGTTCTGTTACCAGTATGCACAGGAACCATCCAAAGGAATACTTGTTAACATCTATTGGTAGAGACTGATCCCCGAGAAGCCTGCTAGAGTACTGGTTGGGGTTTGTAGAGAGTTGCTCACCAGTGAGCAACAGGAACCATCCGTATGAATACTCTTTTAACATCTATTGGTAGAGACTGATCCCCTATAGGCCTGCTAGGAGTACTATTGGGGATGCAGAGAGTTGTTCTTTTACCAGTGAGCAACAGGAACCATCCGTATGAATACTTTTTAACATCTATTGGTAGGAGACTGATCCCTATAGGCCTGCTAGGAGTACTATTGTGATGCAGAGAGCTGTTCTTTGGCCTTATGAGCAACAGGAACCATCCGTATGAATACTTTCTTTTTTAACATCTATTAGAGACTGATCCCCATAGTAAATCTGCCATACTATTGGGGATGCAGAGAGTTGTTCTTTTACCAGTGAGCAACAGGAACCATCCGTATGAATACTTTTAACATCTATTGGTAGAGACTGATCCCCCATGAGCCTGCTAGGAGTACTATTTGGGATGCAGAGAGTTGTTCTTTTACCAGTGAGCAACAGGAACCATCCGTATGAATACTTGTTAACATCTATTTGGGTAGAGACTGGATCCCCATAGGCCTGCTAGAATTTACGTCGGTTCAGTAATCACAACCAATAGCCAATCATTCACTTGATCGTCTGTTGTTAATTTCTTGTTTCTACCAGCACTAGAGACGTCCAGCCGAAGACGTAGTGACGAACTTAATCGCCACCAGATGAATGCGGAATTGAGGTGTTTCAGGTGTCTGTACACTTATCCGACGTTCACAAGGGAAACACTTCGCATCAAGCTTCTACAGTTGTCAGAGTCCAGAATACAGGTTTGTAAGTTTTCATTCAGTTTGCTAGCAGACTAGTATCATATTATTCAGTGAGTAGAACAAGTTACACGTTTTGAAATGTTTATTAGTTAGTTAATGAGCATAACTGATTAATCTTTCAGAATCGTTTGGTTATACACACTAACACGTGGGGAGACTGCTGCCCAAGAACCAACGACTTGATGTTCATTAGTTTGCCACTGTGCACTGGTATGTCAGGCATTCAGAACTGTAGCAGCATAACAGAGGAGATTGAGCCAGAAATGCAATAACTAACAACTGCGACAATTTCATTCCCCACAAATATAATATACATGTATCTATATATATCTATATATTTAAATAAATATATTTGTAAATATAAAAATAAGTCACAAATTGATGAAAAATAGTTGATTGAAGAATGGTTGCTGGTAATGTATATGTGCCAGCACCCGTAAATAATGTTTCGACCTTGTTGGGTATTGTTTATAAATAAGGGAGGGAGGGGAGGGGGCAATCTGACGGATCGCTATCATTGGGGTTGGCTACTTCCATACACGTTTACCAGAAACAATATGATACAGATATAAGGATGTCAGCAAGGTACCAATGATACAGACATACGGATGTCAGCAAGGTATCAATGATACAGACATACGGATGTCAGCAAGGTACCAATGATACAGACATAAGGAAGTCAGCAAGGTATCAATGATACAGACATAAGGAAGTCAGCAAGGTGTCAATGATACAGACATACGGATGTCAGCAAGGTATCAATGATACAGACATAAGGAAGTCAGCAAGGTATCAATGATACAGACATAAGGAAGTCAGCAAGGTATCTATGATACAGACATACGGATGTCAGCAAGGTATCAATGATACAGACATAAGGAAGTCAGCAAGGTATCAATGATACAGACATAAGGAAGTCAGCAAGGTATCTATGATACAGACATACGGATGTCAGCAAGGTATCAATGATACAGACATAAGGAAGTCAGCAAGGTATCAATGATACAGACATAAGGAAGTCAGCAAGGTATCAATGATACAGACATAAGGAAGTCAGCAAGGTATCTATGATACAGACATACGGATGTCAGCAAGGTATCAATGATACAGACATAAGGAAGTCAGCAAGGTATCAATGATACAGACATAAGGAAGTCAGCAAGGTATCAATGATACAGACATAAGATGTCAGCAGTGTCAATGATAGACAGGAAGTCAGCAAGGTATCTATGATACAGACATACGGATGTCAGCAAGGTATCAATGATACAGACATAAGGAAGTCAGCAAGGTATCAATGATACAGACATAAGGAAGTCAGCAAGGTATCAATGAAGAAATTTTCTATCGGTACCAACAAATAGGAAAAACTAGCTGATGACCGAGTTTTGTGGAGAACAAGATTAAGCAAAGGGTGCAGAATCTTTTGAAAAGAGACTTATGGATGAGCTGAAAGACACGAGAGACAAGAGCAAACTCAGAAGTTGTCAGAGTAAATCAGTTGCCAATTGACCGTCTGTAAAGACGAAAAAGGTCATATAACACTATGACCTGTCTACGCTATGACCCATATGTTAACACAGTATCGTTGTCTACCTTGCACAAGATCGCCAATTATGGCTCTGTAACAACACAAGAGGAACTCGCATAGCTGAGAACCGTCGTGCCGTTGAGACGCAGAGAAAGCGAGCTGTGCGAAAAGAAAAAAAACACAGAAGCCACATATCTAACCTTGATCATGTGGTAGAGGATTGTGTTCGACTATTGTACAATAGTAATGTACAATAATAATAGTTCATAAGTACGGTTCCAACTTCACTGCAACGGGTCACCCCATAATTGCTCCGTTCCTGTGCCAATGAAAATCACACGAAATGCTAACAACTGTGAAATGTCTCATTTGTGAACTAATTCCAGAATGAAACAGCCGCGTACCGCCACAAAAAGCAACCTGCACCGCATAAAATGCATATGGCCGTCGCTAATGTAGCAACATAAAACTGTTCATCACTTGAATTGAAATTCTTGTCGAAGGGAACATTAATCACGACAAAATCCAGCTTTCTGCACCCGCAATATAACTGCATATGGCAGATTGAGCTTGTTCGTCATAACCGCTGTCCGCCATTTCCTGAATACACACAACAAACGCACGGTTGACACAGCAAAAAGCATTCCATGTAACAGTCATAGCTCACAGCGTTGCTCAAGCACTAACTCAGTAGCTCGGCAAACGAAACCAGAAAATACCCGACCAAACATGGCGAAAATGCGCTAGCAAAGTCGTGTTCAGAATCAAACAGTTCTGACTCTGAATGGCCCTCCCGCATTCCGCCATTACTGGCCAGATTTTCAATGTACAATATGATTTCATAAGAGAAAGAGGACATATAAATGACCATTAAATTATAATAATAATAAAACAAATTATGAATGCTGACTATTGCTTTGATATGACCAGATAAGAAAATCTCTGAATGAAGCAAGTGTATAATTAATGAAATAGTTTAGGTTATATATAGCTCCAAATAAATCCAAATAATTAAACAAACATGTGGACAAACTGGCACACAAATTCTTCAGAGAAACAACATTTCTTCTTTGCGTTCGTTCTTCATGACCAATTTGAATTACTCTTTATATGTTTGATTTTTGCCAAGAACGTGTATACGTTGCACATTGGTTTGGTAGACCCCTAAACGCATAGACTTCTATATGTTTAGGACATGTGCATCCAATTTCAGCCAAAAACAACATATACAAAGTATAGAAATGAAAAACATTTAGTTAGAGATGCTACTAACCACAGGAAGGAGGTGTGTATAAGATAAAATGTAGGATTTGATTAGCAAGTTCGAGTATTGGACTCTGGTTAGAAACAAAATGCAAGGAAATAGAAGATATGGCAGAAAAACACAGGACCAGAGATATGCACAGAGAAATAAGACACATGAGAAATAACAAAATTATAATAAAAGGTGGAGGATGTATCAAAAACAACAACAACCAACTTTTGTTTGATAAAACAGAAATATTGACAAGATGGACAGAATATGTAACGGCTCTATTTGATGATCAAAGAAGCAGTAAACACAGTATAAAGTGCAATGACGGCCCAAGAATATTAAAATCAGAAGTTGAAAGAGCAATTGAAACAATGAAGCGAGGAAAGGCTGCAGGATTGAACACTATAACTGTGGAAATGTTAACCTCCTTAGAAGATTTTGGTATTTCAACCATTACAGATTTGTGAAATGACATATATAACACAGGATATATATCAACAGACTCGAAGCCATCAGTATTCATACCACAACCCAAAATGGCCAAAACACAGGAGTGCACAGACTATAGGACAGTTAGCCTGATGAGCCACATAACAAAAATACTACTCAAGATCATATATGAAAGAATTAAAAACAAGATAGACATAGAAGTAGGAGAAGAACAGTTTGGCTTTATAAAGAACAGAGAAACAAGAGAGGCAATACTTAGTATAAGACTACTAGCTGACAAGTATATAGAAGTGCAAAAAAGTATCTACTTGTGTTTCATTGACTAGCAAAGCTTTTGACAGAGTCCAACATGAAAAGCTAATCATATGTCTACAAGAAATAGGCCTAGATGGGGATGATATCAGACACTAATAAGCAACATATACTGGGAACGGACAGCAATAATAAAATATGAAAATAGCGACTCTCCATACATAGACATAAAGAGAGAAGTGAGACAAGGATGCATTATGTCACCAAGCCTATTTAACATCTCATCTCAATTTTTCTTTCGTATTTGTAGCATCAGCCAGTTTTCTTTGATTTTGAGTTCTTTCTGGATAGATCTATTTGTTCTCTTTTCTGTCCAAGATATACGGTGGACTCTTATGTAACACTTATATTCGAAAGCACATATATGTTTTTCCACTGCTTTATTAAATGTCCATGCTTCACACCCATACGTTTCCACTGGGAATATGCATTCTCTTAATATTCTGATAATTGTTTTTTTTATCAGTTCCGTTCCATACTGTTTTAGTTGTTTAATGTTTTTCAAAGCCATGCTTGTTCTCCTTTCAATTTCCTTCATCCCATTTCCATCTGTTGTTAGCAGTGAACCAAGATATTCAAAACTGTTCACATTTTCTACTTTCTCTCCTTTGATAAAAATATCTTTTGTCATGTTCGTTTTATCTGTTGTCATTATTTTTGTTTTTGCCACATTGAGATATAGATTTTGTTGTTTAACATCTACACAGAGAAAATCTTCAAACAACTAGAGGGAATGCCAGGACTCAAGATCAATGGGAAAAAAATAAACAACTTAAGAAATGCAAATGACACAGTATTGGTAGCAGAAAGTGAACAAGAATTACAAGAACTTGTGAATCAATTGGACAAAACTAGCAAGGAATATGGATTAGACATTAACATACAGAAAACAAATACTATGGTAATCAACAAGGAAATAGAGAAACCTAAAATGAATATAAAAATATATGGAGAATTACTCATCATCGGGTGCCGTGCCGGCTGCCGTAGGCGATCATGGATCTCCACAAATCTCTGTCGTTGGTGTTTGCTTTCAACTCAGATATTGACGCTCTACCGTACCATGAAGTCAGGCTATCCAAAATTGTCTCTCTCTGTCTACCTCTGTCTCGTCTACCCTCGATTTTACCGGTTGTCACAATGTGTTCTTCTCCTCTTCTTCTTTGCGTTCGTTCTTTACAACCAATTTTAATCACTCTGTGATATGTTTGATCTTTGCTAAGAACGTGTATACGTTGCACATTGGTTTGGTAGGCCCCTAAATATATAGACTTCTACATGTTTAGGACATGTGCATCCGATTTCAGCCAAACATCCTTAGTCGCCTCTTACGACATGTATGGTAGGTAACAGTGGTTCTATTCTTTACATCCCAAATTTGGGCCGCGTAACCACTCGGCGACAATGTGTTCTAAACCTTCCCTCCTCATCACATGGCCGAAAAATGATGACTGCCTCTTTTTTATATTGCTGATAAGCTTTCTCTGTGTCTTGATCTCATTCAGCACCTCAACATTAGTCATTTTATCAGTCTGTGGGATTCTCATCATTCTTCTGTAAAACCACATTTCTGTGGCCCTCAGAGATTTTTCGATCTGTGTGTTCATTGTCCATGACTCGCATCCATGTCAGTATTGGTTCTATGTAGCACTGAATAACTCGCATTCTGATCGGGATTGATAAGGACTTGTTGCAGATAATGCTTCTCATTTTCAGGAACGATGTTTTCGCTTATCCTATTCTGCTCTTTATTTCTGATCGGCATCTGCCATCTGATGTTACCAGGACTCCGAGGTATTTAAATTTGCTGCAATTGTCTTAGATTAGTCCCATTTACTGTGATGGTGTATTTTGGCAAAATCTGCTTTTTTTATATGGTCATAACTTCTGTCTTCTTAATATTCAAACTGAGTCCTTTGATGTTACTTTCTGCCACAACCGTATCAACTAATTTCTGGAGCTCCATTTCAGTTCTTGCTATTAAGACAGTATCATCAGCGTATCTCAGGTTATTTATGATATGTCCTCCCACAGCTATTCCAGGAATATCTTTTATAGACCTAAAATTGCTTTCACAATACAGTGAGAACAGGTCTGGTGATAATACGCATCCTTGTCTAACACCTTTTTGATCTTCTGGAAAGTTCCTATCTTGTTGTCTATTCTTATAGCTGCTGTTTGCTGCCAATATATGTACTGAATGACTCCTAGATCTTTGCTGTCGATGTTTAAGCTCTCTAACATTTTGGAAAGATCTTGATGGTTTACATTGTCGAAGCATTGTTCTTTGAGGCGCACTGTCTGTTGGTAATCTTCTTATGTGGCCGAACCATTTAATCTGTTGTTTCTTGATGAAGTTCAATACTGATGATGCACTCACTTTTTTTCCTGATGTCTTTATTTCTAAACCGGTTTCTTTTTGATACTCCCAGCATTCTGTGTAGACACTTCATCTCTGTCGTGACTAGTTTTCTTATATCGTTTGATGCCAGCGTCCTGGTTTGGCACTGATAGTATCATAATGGGAGAAAGATTGTAGTGTACAATGCTCTTTTAGTATTAATGGTGACATGTTTGCCTTTTAAAATTGGTGTCATTTGTAACATGATGTGACTTACTATTTTGCTATTATGTTGGAATTCGTTAGATATTCTTCTATTTGCAAAACAAAATTTCTTTGTAGTTATGTAAGATCTTTGACTAGCTTTAACTGATGTTTATCGATGGAGATATTAGTAGTGTTTTCCTCTATGACGAATGTTATTACTTCGACTTTGTCGATGTTTATTCGCATATTGTATTCATTGCATTTTAACTGGAGTCCGTTAATGTGTTGTAACTGTTTCTCTATTGTTGATATGATTTCCTGTTCGTCGACAAAAAGACATTCATATAAGAGTTGCCCAAAGTTGTTTCCTTCTCTGGTATTTGCTATTTTACAGATTGTATCGATATAAGTGATGAACAGTAGCAGTGATAGTACCCATCCTTGTCTTACTCCTGACCCAACATAGAACTTTGATGAACAGTAGCAGTGATAGTACTAATCCTTGTCTTGCTCCTGACCCAACATAGAACTTTGATGAACAGTAGCAGTGATAGTACTAATCCTTGTCTTGCTCCTGACCCAACATAGAACTTTGATGAACAGTAGCAGTGATAGTACTAATCCTTGTCTTGCTCCTGACCCAACATAGAACTTTGATGAACAGTAGCAGTGATAGTACTAATCCTTGTCTTGCTCCTGACCCAACATAGAACTTTGATGAACAGTAGCAGTGATAGTACTATTGTCGCTCTGTGCTGCCTAAATTCCTGAATCCCAACATAGAACTTTTCTGATAGACCTGTGTTTGTTCTAACCGTACACTGGTTGTTATTGCAATGATTAATTAAGTGATCATCCCATATGTTGGCAATACTTTCCACAACTTGGATATTATAATTTAATGATTACATTGATTTAATGATATAGTTTATTAATAGGACCATCATCATTGCACTTCGGTGAATAACCATGTGTGCTCCCATCTCTTTCTTACACATGTAGATTTCAGTGGTAGTGCACAAACTCCCAAGCACCGCGAGGGTCACCAATGTTATTTTGAAGATGGTGGAAATATTTTGTAGGAATTATAGTTTTATCTTTTTTAATAAATATTGCTCGGACAGTGAAATTCTAGTCTGCTCTTCTTGATTTTTAATTGTTAATTGTTCTTTTACATGCTCAACTTAACACGGGCCTTACGCTTTATCGTCCGTCTACAGTGAGATCTCTTCCCCATAGAGATATGCATATATTCAATGATATAGTTAACCACCTACACAGGCTGCGATTGTCCCCAACCCCTCTGTGCCCCTGTGGATCCGCTGAACAAACCACAGAACATGTCCTGCAAGACTGACCCCTGTATGTCCTCCCAAGAAAGGAATGCTGGCCCTACAACACAACACTACATTCAAAACTACAGCACTAGAAACTAGACAAAGTCATTTCACATAGAGTTTTAACAAAAAAAGCATGCAAAGAAGAAGAATATAGTTAACTGAGACACTATTTTAGCACAATTCTTTAATCAATAGGTGCGATCCTTTATAACGGCCTTTGGAATCGAAATTCATTCTGTTCTAGCAGTTCATCACTTGTCGAGGGTCATATTCTGTTTCTTTATATCTTGTAGCATCTTCTCTGGGTTTCTCCAGTCTCCACCCTTTTTTGTTCTTCAAAACTACATGGCACTAGAGATGAGCTCCAGACAACAGTCGATTTCATCATAAGAACGCGTCTAGCGGTATAATCATCAAAAAAGCGATCGCAAAGAAGAAGAAGAATATAGTTAACTGATGACACTATTTTAGCACAATTTCTTTCAATCATCATCATCAAGGTGCGTATCCTTTATAGGACGTTGCTCTCTTTGCAGCACATCTGAAATTCATTCTGTCTCTAGCCAGTTCATCCACTTCGTCGATGGTCATATTCATGGTTTCTTTAATATCTTGTAGCCATCTTCTTCTTGGTCTGCCTCTGCCTCTGCGTCCTGGGACCCTGCCCTCTAGTATTGTTCTTTCCAGGCCATCGTGACGCTTGATATGACCAAAGTATGTAATTTTTCTGTATAGTATGTTGTTTATCAGCCAATCAGGACATCAGTTTTCTTTCTTTTTTCTGTTTTTCTTTTTTTGTTTAAATAAAACGACAAAAAAAGCCCCCTGTCGTTGTTGCCTGTAGTACAGCTTTTATGACGGTGTAGGACAAACCCCTGTCGTTGTTGCCTGTAGTACAGCTTTTTAGGACGGTGTAGGACAGGTGGGACGAGAGCCTGAAGAATTTAATGGTCGCATGGCTAGTGCAGTCACCGTGTAACTGTTCACGTTAGGATTTTTCATTTATGCTCACAACAGAAAAAAAATCATTGACTGTACTGTGAGTTGAACACGGGTCTCCCGCATGGGAGCCGCGAACTAATCCATTCAGCCAGACGCAAAGAAAGAGTAAAAATGCATCTGGTGAGAGCTCAGAAAATAGTTAGTTAGTTAGTTTGTTTCTTTCGTGCCAAAGGCGGCACATAGG
Organism: Arion vulgaris; assembly: GCA_020796225.1. NCBI lineage: Eukaryota > Metazoa > Mollusca > Gastropoda > Stylommatophora > Arionidae > Arion > Arion vulgaris. Next base: position 27,090,998 of record CM036767.1, read on the forward strand.
GCAGAGGTTTTAGATCTCCATGTGATACGGTTCTTTGCTAGCAGTTGGAGATCTTGTATGGTTTTACATCCCAATAGTTTACTTTCTTGTTGGATGGTTCTTCGAAGAGTGGTCTTTGGTCTTCCACGTTTTCTTTTCCCAACTGGTGACCACATAAGGACTTGTCGATTTAGTCTCTTTTCGTCTGATCTAAGAACATGACCTAAATATTTCCACCTTCGTTTCCTTATAATTCAGAAAATAGACGTATAAAAATACGGATAGATAGAAAATGAACGGACATCATGAAATTGAATGCAAGAAAATAGTAGCAAAGCGTTACAGAGGAGAGAGAAAATAGAAAAAAGATAGCATATGAAAGAGCCCTGAAATGAAGAACTACTTCATTTATGCATAATTCAGTGCTGGTGTCTGTAGCAAAGTGCATAATTCAGTGCTGGTGTCTGTAGCAAAGTGCATAATTCAGTGCTGGTGTCTGTAGCAAAGTGCATAATTCAGTGCTGGTGTCTGTAGCAAAGTGCATAATTCAGTGCTGGTGTCTGTAGCAAAGTGCATAATTCAGTGCTGGTGTCTGTAGCAAAGTGCATAATTCAGTGCTGGTGTCTGTAGCAAAGTGCATAATTCAGTGCTGGTGTCTGTAGCAAAGTGCATAATTCAGTGCTGGTGTCTGTAGCAAAGTGCATAATTCAGTGCTGGTGTCTGTAGCAAAGTGCATAATTCAGTGCTGGTGTCTGTAGCAAAGTGCATAATTCAGTGCTGGTGTCTGTAGCAAAGTGCATAATTCAGTGCTGGTGTCTGTAGCAAAGTGGGTACGCCGTTATCTTGCTTTCTGATGATCCTGGGTTAGAATTCGAATCTCGTCTGTCAGTTCATATGTGTGTATTTCGTTCAGAAATACCTAGGATTGTTGCTGATGCTACGGAGATTGTGTAATACTCTGAGCAGGTGTCGTATTATTTCTTAGGAAAGGGACAGAATTATTTAGGGAAACCCGGTGCAATGAAGTCAATCCTTCGCCTTGAAACCAATCCCATTCAGTTCTTATATTTTATGTGTTCACTTTGTTCATTTTCTGAGGGGATTACGGATTTCTTTGTTCATTTTCTGAGGGGATTACGGATTTCTTTGTTCATTACTTGATTTGAGATAATTCAAGCTTCTGTAACTTTATAGTAATGGTTGTGTGACGGCATAGACTTAACATTGACATAAAAATACATCATATTGAATTTAAGATATATTCAATTTCCTAGCCGTCTAGAACGATAGACAATATTGATAGTAGCTCTGCTTCACTTCAGATCGGAATTGTTTAACCTACGATAGCTTCAAACAAAAGCCTTCTTTCTCTCCGTTGATAAAAATATGCTTTGTTATGCTAGTTTTATCAGTTGTCATTATTTGCTATGGAATACCAGCCCAAATAGTAAACATTACCAAAATGTGTATGATGGTTGACAATGTGCAGTCAACATTCCCACTTATTATTCCCTCACCTGTATGGGATTCTATAATCCCCCCCTATTACTCCTTCTCTAATTTTCATGCTCATGCATCTTCACCTATTACTTTCTTCACAGTTTGGAACTCAAACATTCCCACCTATTACTCCCTCCCCTGTTTGAAACTCGGTCATCTGGACCTATTATTCTCTTGACTCATGCTCAAACATCTCCACCTATTACTTTCTCCATATTCTATTCAAATTTAATGCTCAAACATCTCCACCTATTACTTTCTCCATATTCTATGACTAAAACATCTCCACCTATTACTTTCTCCATATTCATTCAAATTCATGCTAAAACATCTCCACCTATCACTTTCTCCATATTCTATGACTAAAACATCTCCACCTATTACTTTCTCCATATTCTATTCAAATTTCATGCTAAAACATCTCCACCTATCACTTTCTCCATATTCTATGACTAAAACATCTCCACCTATTACTTTCTCCATATTCTATTCAAATTTCATGCTCAAACATCTTCTCCACCTATTACTTTCTCTTCTATCAACATCTCACTATACTTTCATATTCATAACTAAAACATCTCCACCTATTACTTTCTCCATATTCTATGACTAAAACATCTCCACCTATTACTTTCTCCATATTCTATTCAAATTTCATGCTAAAACATTCACCTATCACTTTCTCATTTCTGACTAAAACTTCACCTATTACTTTCTCCATATTCTATTCAAATTTCATGCTCAAACATCTCCACCTATTACTTTCTCCATATTCTATTACTAAAACATCTCCACCTATTACTTTCTCCATATTCTATGACTAAAACATCTCCACCTATTACTTTCCATATTCTATATAAAACATCTCCACCTATTACTTTCTCCATATTCGCTATTCAAATTTCATACTATCAAACATCTCCCCACCTATTACTTTCTCCATATTCTATTCAAATTTAATGCTCAAACATCTCCACCTATTACTTTCTCCATATTCTATGACTAAAACATCTCCACCTATTACTTTCTCCATATTCTATGACTAAAACATCTCCACCTATTACTTTCTCCATATTCTATTAAAATTTCATGCTCAAACATCTCCACCTATTACTTTCTCCATATTCTATTCAAATTTAATGCTCAAACATCTCTACCTATTACTTTCTCCATATTCTATGACTAAAACATCTCCACCTATTACTTTCTCCATATTCTATGACTAAAACATCTCCACCTATTACTTTCTCCATATTCTATTCAAATTTCATGCTAAAACATCTCCACCTATCACTTTCTCCATATTCTATGACTAAAACATCTCCACCTATTACTTTCTCCATATTCTATTCAAATTTCATGCTAAAACATCTCCACCTATTACTTTCTCCATATTTCTTCTATACTAAAACATCTCCACCTATTACTTTCTCCATATTCTATTCCCAAATTTCCATTGACTAAAACATCTCCACCTATCACTTTCTCCATATTCTATGACTAAAACATCTCCACCTATTACTTTCTCCATATTCTATTCAAATTTCATGCTAAAACATCTCCACCTATTACTTTCTCCATATTCTATGACTAAAACATCTCCACCTATTACTTTCTCCATATTCTATTCAAATTTCATGCTAAAACATCTCCACCTATCACTTTCTCCATATTCTATGACTAAAACATCTCCACCTATTACTTTCTCCATATTCTATGACTAAAACATCTCCACCTATCACTTTCTCCATATTCTATGACTAAAACATCTCCACCTATTACTTTCTCCATATTCTATGACTAAAACATCTCCACCTATTACTTTCTCCATATTCTATGACTCAAGCATCCCCTTGGAGAACACGGTATCAACGACAGAGTGGTACAGAGGGAGAATGATCTGCTATATATGATATATATATGGCCCTTTTCATCTTTACAGACGGTCAATAGGCAAATGTTTTACTGTGACAACTTCTGAGTTTTCGATTTTATCTCTTGTCGTTCAGCTTGTACATAAGTCTCTTCTCAAAAGACTCTGCGCCCTTCCGTAATTTGGCTTTCCACACAACTCTGTCATCAGCTAGTCCCTCCCATGTGCTGGGATCTATAGAAAAGTTTTTCATTGAGGTTTTGCAGACATCTTTATATCTGAGCAGTGGTCTGCCCTGGTGCCTCTTCCTCCGAAAGTTCACAGAACAACATTTGTTTTGGTATGCGATAAGTTTCCATTCTTCTCACATGTCCCAACCATCTTAGTCGTCTACTGCTGAGCATGCCCATGATGGAAGGCAGATTTGCACGTTGTAGTACTTCAGAGTTGGTTATCTTGTCGTACCACCTGATGTTCATAATCTTGCGGAGACATCGAAGGTGAAAGATGTTAAGTCTCCTCTCGTGTCTTGAGTAGGCTGTCCATGTTTCTGAGCCATATAGTAAAGAACTAATTACACAGGCTCGATATATTTGAGTTTTCGTCTGCAATGTCAATTTTTGTGTTGTCCCACGCTCGCTTTGATAGTATGCCGAATGTAGTAGCCGCACTCCTATACGAGCGTTGATTTCTTCATCAAGAGAAAGGCTGGCAGTGACCGTGGACCCAAGATAGCAGAATTTTTGCACTGGTGTTAGATGGTTACCATTTAAAGTGATATTTGATGTCTTACCTCCTGACATAATACAACTGTTTTGGAGACACTTATTGTCAGAGAAAAGAGGTCGCATGCCTTTGACAAATTATTAATTAGACATTGCAGTGTGGTCTCACTGTGGGCGACTAAGGCAGCATCGTCAGCGAAAAGGAGGTCCTTGAGAAGTATTTCCGTCGTTTTTGTCTTGCCTCTTAAGCGAGCCAAGTTAAACAGTGAACCATCAGATCTAGTGCGGATGAAAACATCACCATCAGCGTCCCCTAAGGCGTGGTTCAAAAGGACTGCGAAGAAGATACCAAAGAGAGTGGGGGCAAGGACACAGCCCTGCTTGACTCCACTCTTAACTTCAAAACTATCAGATGTGCTGCCATCGAACTGTATGCTGGCTTTCATGCCCTCATGGAAGGAAACAATCAATTGGAGCAACTTTGGGGGACGACCAATATACTTCAATATTTTATAAAGACTTGGCCTGCTGACTGTGTCAAATGCCTTAGTCAGATCCACGAAAGCAATACATAGAGGCTTGCTCTGCTCTCTGCACTTTTCTTGTAGCTGTCGAAGGGTAAATATCATGTCAGTTGTTGACCGTCTAGCTCTGAATCCACATTGTGACTCTGGAAGAACACGCTCCGCCAGTTTCTGTAGTCGTTTTGAAAGGACTAGTGCAAAAGCTTTGCCTGTTACGCTTAGAAGGGAGATGCCTCTGTAGTTGTTACAATCTCCCTTATCCCCTTTGTTTTTATAGAGTGTCACTATCTTTGCATCCCTCATGTCCTGAGGAAGTGTTCCCTCTCTCCAATATGCTATACACATTAAAATATCTAATGAAACAACACACCGATAGACATTTGAATGTGTTCTCAATTTTATTTTGTGAATATTTCTCAATTTTAGCATTACGGAGCCTTACATTCTACTATCTCTCAGGATATCGTAATCCCATTGATTACTTTTCTCACTATTGTTGATGGCTTCAATTTACAACTATCTTCAGTTGACGTCACAACATGTGTTCCTAACCTGCTTCAAATAGGATATATAGAAGATACTAAATTGTCGTTAACAATAGAGTCTATAAAATAAGAGTATTCATTTCTCTCGTTCAGATTATGGAAGGAGATTGTGGTCATAAATTTACAACTTCTCCACAATATATATATGACATAAAGGAGGCGTCATCTTCGTGACTAACTGCTCGGCTAGAGATTGAATATTAGTTAGAACACACCTTCTCTCGAGTTTATAAATTATTTATTCATATTTATTTGCCTATAGCCACATCCCATATTTCGAGGGTTTATGGAGATTTTAGTTGACACCAGAAGCGACAGCAATTTTTGTCAGTTATTATTTATTGTTGTTGACACATTTCGATGTCTTCTTCTTCTTCTTGGAACGCTCTATATCAACCACTTGTTAAACCGCTCTGTGGGATTTGTATGTGATCTGATTCTAAGAGCGGTTGTACATTGTGCCAGTTATGCGCCTACAAGTAGGCCAGCACATCCGATTTCTACTATGCTTTTATTTACTAGGGTAGCTTTTCTAGGTCCTACATCAGTTGCTTCTTACGACATGTTTTGTATGTCGCAGTGGTACTATTCTTTGCTTCCTTGCGGGCCCCGGCACCACACGAGCGATTGCGATATCAATTTAGTTTTCCCATTCTATTATTGAGCTATCGTTTTTATTTTCATAATTCCAGTTTGTGATGTTCATAACCGCATTGTATTTAAGTTCCTTTATTTGTTTTCTTCTTATTTTCTTATTCATTTCATTTCTTACCAAACATTATGCTGTAGGTTATTCTAACATTTATATTGTATTCATTTCATTTCTTACCAAACATTATGCTGTAGATTATCCTTAACATTTATATTGTATTCATTTCATTTCTTACCAAACATTATGCTGTAGATTATCCTTAACATTTATATTGTATTCATTTCATTTATTACCAAACATTATGCTGTAGATTATCCTTAACATTTATATTGTATTCATTTCATTTATTACCAAACATTATGCTGTAGATTATCCTTAACATTTATATTGTATTCATTTCATTTCTTACCAAACATTATGCTGTAGATTATCCTTAACATTTATATTGTATTCATTTCATTTCTTACCAAACATTATGCTGTAGATTATCCTTAACATGTATATTGTATTCATTTCATTTCTTACCAAACATTGTGCTGTAGATTATCCTCAACATTTATATTGTATTCATTTCATTTCTTACCAAACATTGTGCTGTTGATTATCCTCAACATTTATATTGTATTCATTTCATTTCTTACCAAACATTATGCTGTAGATTATCCTTAACATTTATATTGTATTCATTTCATTTCTTACCAAACATTATGCTGTAGATTATCCTTAACATTTATATTGTATTCATTTCATTTCTTACCAAACATTGTGCTGTAGATTATCCTTAACATTTATATTGTATTCATTTATTTTTTACCAAACATTATGCTGTAGATTATCCTTAACATTTATATTGTATTCATTTCATTTCTTACCAAACATTATGCTGCAGATTATCCTTAACATTTATATTGTATTCATTTCATTTCTTACCAAACATTATGCTGTAGATTATCCTTAACATTTATATTGTATTCATTTCGTTTCTTACCAAACATTATGCTGTAGTTTATCCTTAACATTTATATTGTATTCATTTCATTTCTTACCAAACATTATGCTGTAGATTATCCTTAACATTTATATTGTATTCATTTCGTTTCTTACCAAACATTATGTTGTAGATTATCCTTAACATTTATATTGTATTCATTTCATTTCTTACCAAACATTGTGCTGTAGATTATCCTTAACATTTATATTGTATTCATTTCATTTCTTACCAAACATTGTGCTGTAGATTATCCTTAACATTTATATTGTATTCATTTCATTTCTTACCAAACATTATGCTGTAGATTATCCTTAACATTTATATTGTATTAATTTCATTTCTTACCAAACATTATGCTGTAGATTATCCTTAACATTTATATTGTATTCATTTCATTTCTTAAAAACATTGTGCTTAGATTATCCTTAACATTTATATTGTATGAATTTCATTTCTTACCAAACATTATGCTGTAGATTATCCTTAACATGTATATTGTATTAATTTCATTTCACCAAACATTATGTGTAGATTACCCTTTAACATTTATATTGTATTCATTTCATTTCTTACCAAACATTGTGCTGTAGATTATCCTTAACATGTATATTGTATTCATTTCATTTCTTACCAAATATTATGCTGTAGATTATCCTTAACATTTATATTGTATTCATTTCATTTCTTACCAAACATTATGCTGTAGATTATCCTTAACATTTATATTGTATTCATTTCATTTCTTACCAAACATTATGCTGTAGATTATCCTTAACATTTATATTGTATTAATTTCATTTCTTACCAAACATTATGCTGTAGATTATCCTTAACATTTATATTGTATTCATTTCGTTTCTTACCAAACATTATGCTGTAGATTATCCTTAACATTTATATTGTATTCATTTCATTTCTTACCAAACATTATGCTGTAGATTATCCTAACATTTATATTGTATTCATTTCATTTCTTACCAAACATTATGCTGTAGATTATCCTAACATTTATATTGTATTCATTTCATTTCTTACCAAACATTATGCTGTAGATTATCCTTAACATTTATATTGTATTCATTTCGTTTCTTACCAAACATTATGCTGTAGATTATCCTTAACATTTATATTGTATTCATTTCATTTCTTACCAAACATTATGCTGTAGATTATCCTTAACATTTATATTGTATTCATTTCGTTTCTTACCAAACATTATGCTGTAGATTATCCTTAACATTTATATTGTATTCATTTCATTTCTTACCAAACATTATGCTGTAGATTATCCTTAACATTTATATTGTATTCATTTCGTTTCTTACCAAACATTGTGCTGTAGGTTATCCTCAACATTTATATTGTATTCATTTCATTTCTTACCAAACATTGTGCTGTAGGTTATCCTCAACATTTATATTGTATTAATTTCGTTTCTTACCAAACATTATGCTGTAGATTATCCTAACATTTATATTGTATTCATTTCGTTTCTTACCAAACATTATGCTGTAGATTATCCTTAACATGTATATTGTATTCATTTCGTTTCTTACCAAACATTATGCTGTAGATTATCCTTAACATGTATATTGTATTCATTTCATTTCTTACCAAACATTATGCTGTAGATTATCCTTAACATGTATATTGTATTCATTTCATTTCTTACCAAACATTATGCTGTAGATTATCCTTAACATGTATATTGTATTCATTTCGTTTCTTACCAAACATTATGCTGTAGGTTATCCTTAACATTTATATTGTATTCATTTCATTTCTTACCAAACATTATGCTGTAGATTATCCTTAACATTTATATTGTATTCATTTCATTTCTTACCAAACATTATGCTGTAGATTATCCTTAACATTTATATTGTATTCATTTCGTTTCTTACCAAACATTATGCTGTAGATTATCCTCAACATTTATATTGTATTCATTTCATTTCTTATTAAACATTATGCTGTAGATTATCCTTAACATTTATATTGTATTCATTTCATTTATTACCAAACATTATGCTGTAGATTATCCTTAACATTTATATTGTATTCATTTCATTTCTTACCAAACATTGTGCTGTAGGTTATCCTCAACATTTATATTGTATTCATTTCATTTCTTACCAAACATTGTGCTGTAGGTTATCCTCAACATTTATATTGTATTAATTTCGTTTCTTACCAAACATTATGCTGTAGATTATCCTAACATTTATATTGTATTCATTTCGTTTCTTACCAAACATTATGCTGTAGATTATCCTTAACATGTATATTGTATTCATTTCGTTTCTTACCAAACATTATGCTGTAGATTATCCTTAACATGTATATTGTATTCATTTCATTTCTTACCAAACATTATGCTGTAGATTATCCTTAACATGTATATTGTATTCATTTCATTTCTTACCAAACATTATGCTGTAGATTATCCTTAACATGTATATTGTATTCATTTCGTTTCTTACCAAACATTATGCTGTAGGTTATCCTTAACATTTATATTGTATTCATTTCATTTCTTACCAAACATTATGCTGTAGATTATCCTTAACATTTATATTGTATTCATTTCATTTCTTACCAAACATTATGCTGTAGATTATCCTAACATTTATATTGTATTCATTTCGTTTCTTACCAAACATTATGCTTTAGGTTATCCTTAACATGTATATTGTATTCATTTCATTTCTTACCAAACATTATGCTGTAGATTATCCTTAACATTTATATTGTATTCATTTCGTTTCTTACCAAACATTATGCTGTAGATTATCCTTAACATTTATATTGTATTCATTTCGTTTCTTACCAAACATTATGTTGTAGATTATCCTTAACATTTATATTGTATTCATTTCATTTCTACCAAACATTGTGCTGTAGGTTATCTTAACATGTATATTGTATTCATTTCTTTCTTCCAAACATTGCTGTAGGTTATCACTAACATTTATATGTATTCATTTCATTTCTTACCAAACATTGTGCTGTAGTTTATCCTCAACATTTATATTGTATTCATTTCATTTACCAAAATTATGCTGTAGGTTATCCTTAACATTTATATTGGATTCATTTAATTTCTTACCAAACATTATGCTGTAGATTATCCTTAACATTTATATTGTATTCATTTCGTTTCTTACCAAACATTATGCTGTAGATTATTCTCAACATTTATATTGTATTCATTTCATTTCTTACCAAACATTGTGCTGTAGTTTATCTCTAACATGTATATTGTATTCATTTCATTTCTTACCAAACATTATGCTGTAGATTATCCTAACATTTATATTGTATTCATTTCATTTCTTACCAAACATTGTGCTGTAGATTATCCTTAACATTTATATTGTATTCATTTCATTTCTTACAAACATTGTGCTGTAGATTATACTTAACATTTATATTGTATTCATTTCATTTCTTACCAAACATTATGCTGTAGATTATCCTTAACATTTATATTGTATTCTATTTCATTTCTTCAAACATTTGCTGTAGGTTATCCTCAACATTTATATTGTATTCATTTCATTTCTTACCAAACATTATGCTGTAGATTATTCTCAACATTTATATTGTATTCATTTCATTTCTTACCAAACATTATGCTGTAGATTATCCTCAACATTTATATTGTATTCATTTCGTTTCTTACCAAACATTATGCTGTAGGTTATCCTCAACATTTATATTGTATTCATTTCATTTCTTACCAAACATTATGCTGTAGATTATCCTTAACATTTATATTGTATTCATTTCATTTCTTACCAAACATTGTGCTGTAGATTATCCTAACATTTATATTGTATTCATTTCATTTCTTACCAAACATTATGCTGTAGATTATCCTTAACATTTATATTGTATTCATTTCATTTCTTACCAAACATTATGCTGTAGGTTATCCTCAACATTTATATTGTATTCATTTCATTTCTTACCAAACATTATGCTGTAGATTATCCTCAACATTTATATTGTATTCATTTCGTTTCTTACCAAACATTATGCTGTAGGTTATCTCAACATTTATATTGTATTCATTTCATTTCTTACCAAACATTATGCTGTAGATTATCCTTAACATTTATATTGTATTCATTTCATTTCTTACCAAACATTGTGCTGTAGATTATCCTTAACATTTATATTGTATTCATTTCATTTCTTACCAAACATTATGCTGTAGATTATACTTAACATTTATATTGTATTCATTTCATTTCTTACCAAACATTGTGCTGTAGGTTATCCTCAACATTTATATTGTATTCATTTCATTTCTTACCAAACATTATGCTGTAGATTATCCTTAACATTTATATTGTATTCATTTCATTTCTTACCAAACATTATGCTGTAGATTATCCTTAACATTTATATTGTATTCATTTCATTTCTTACCAAACATTGTGCTGTAGGTTATCCTCAACATTTATATTGTATTCATTTCATTTCTTACCAAACATTATGCTGTAGATTATCCTTAACATTTATATTGTATTCATTTCATTTCTTACCAAACATTATGCTGTAGATTATCCTAACATTTATATTGTATTCATTTCATTTCTTACCAAACATTATGCTGTAGATTATCCTTAACATTTATATTGTATTCATTTCATTTCTTACCAAACATTATGCTGTAGGTTATCCTTAACATTTATATTGGATTCATTTCATTTCTTACCAAACATTATGCTGTAGATTATCCTTAACATTTATATTGTATTATTTCTGTTTCTTACCAAACATTATGCTGTAGATTATTCTCTTAACATTTATATTGTATTCATTTAATTTCTTACCAAACATTGTACTGTAGTTTATCCTTAACATGTATATTGTATTCATTTCATATCTTACCAAACATTATGCTGTAGGTTATCCTCAACATTTATATTGTATTCATTTCATTTCTTACCAAACATTTTGCTGTAGATTATCCTTAACATTTATATTGTATTCATTTCATTTCTTACCAAACATTATGCTGTAGATTATCCTCAACATTTATATTGTATTCATTTCATTTCTTACCAAACATTGTGCTGTAGGTTATCCTTAACATGTATATTGTATTCATTTCATTTCTTACCAAACATTATGCTGTAGTTATCTTTAACATTTATATTGTATTCATTTCATTTCTTACCAAACATTGTGCTGTAGTTTATCCTCAACATTTATATTGTATTCATTTCATTTCTTACCAAACATTATGCTGTAGGTTATCCTCAACATTTATATTGTATTCATTTCGTTTCTTACCAAACATTATGCTGTAGATTATCCTTAACATGTATATTGTATTCATTTCATTTCTTACCAAACATTATGCTGTAGATTATCCTTAACATTTATATTGTATTCATTTCGTTTCTTACCAAACATTATGCTGTAGGTTATCCTCAACATTTATATTGTATTCATTTCTGTTTCTTACCAACACATTATGCTTAGATTATCCTCAATATTTATATTGTATTCATTTCATTTCTTACCAAACATTATGCTGTAGGTTATCCTCAACATTTATATTGTATTCATTTCGTTTCTTACCAACATTATGCTGTAGATTATCCTTAACATTTATATTGTATTCATTTCGTTTCTTACCAAACATTATGCTGTAGGTTATCCTTAACATGTATATTGTATTCATTTCATTTCTTACCAAACATTATGCTGTAGGTTATCCTCAACATTTATATTGTATTCATTTCGTTTCTTACCAAACATTATGCTGTAGGTTATCCTCAATATTTATATTGTATTCATTTCATTTCTTACCAAACATTGTGCTGTAGATTATCCTTAACATTTATATTGTATTCATTTCATTTCTTACCAAACATTATGCTGTAGATTATCCTAACATTTATATTGTATTCATTTCATTTCTTACCAAACATTGTGCTGTAGGTTATCCTCAACATTTATATTGTATTCATTTCATTTCTTACCAAACATTATGCTGTAGATTATCCTAACATTTATATTGTATTCATTTCATTTCTTACCAAACATTATGCTGTAGATTATCCTTAACATTTATATTGTATTCATTTCATTTCTTACCAAACATTGTGCTGTAGGTTATCCTCAACATTTATATTGTATTCATTTCATTTCTTACCAAACATTATGCTGTAGATTATCCTAACATTTATATTGTATTCATTTCTTACCAAACATTATGCTGTAGATTATCCTTAACATTTATATTGTATTCATTTCATTTCTTACCAAACATTATGCTGTAGATTATCCTTAACATTTATATTGTATTCATTTCATTTCTTACCAAACATTATGCTGTAGGTTATCCTTAACATTTATATTGGATTCATTTCATTTCTTACCAAACATTATGCTGTAGATTATCCTAACATTTATATTGTATTCATTTCGTTTCTTACCAAACATTATGCTGTAGATTATCCTTAACATTTATATTGTATTCATTTCATTTCTTACCAAACATTGTGCTGTAGTTTATCTCAACATGTATATTGTATTCATTTCATATCTTACCAAACATTATGCTGTAGGTTATCCTCAACATTTATATTGTATTCATTTCATTTCTTACCAAACATTGTGCTGTAGATTATCCTTAACATTTATATTGTATTCATTTCATTTCTTACCAAACATTGTGCTGTAGGTTATCCTCAACATTTATATTGTATTCATTTCATTTCTTACCAAACATTATGCTGTAGATTATCCTCAACATTTATATTGTATTCATTTCTTTCTTACAAACATTATGCTGTAGGTTATCCTCAACATTTATATTGTATTCATTTCATTTCTTACCAAACATTATGCTGTAGATTATCCTCAATATTTATATTGTATTCATTTCATTTCTTACCAAACATTATGCTGTAGATTATACTTAACATTTATATTGTATTCATTTCATTTCTTACCAAACATTATGCTGTAGATTATCCTTAACATTTATATTGTATTCATTTCATTTCTTACCAAACATTGTGCTGTAGGTTATCCTCAACATTTATATTGTATTCATTTCATTTCTTACCAAACATTATGCTGTAGATTATTCTCAACATTTATATTGTATTCATTTCATTTCTTACCAAACATTATGCTGTAGATTATCCTCAACATTTATATTGTATTCATTTCGTTTCTTACCAAACATTATGCTGTAGGTTATCCTCAACATTTATATTGTATTCATTTCATTTCTTACCAAACATTATGCTGTAGGTTATCCTCAACATTTATATTGTATTCATTTCGTTTCTTACCACACATTATGCTGTAGATTATCCTTAACATTTATATTGTATTCATTTCGTTTCTTACCAAACATTATGCTGTAGGTTATCCTTAACATTTATATTGTATTCATTTCATTTCTTACCAAACATTATGCTGTAGGTTATCCTCAACATTTATATTGTATTCATTTCGTTTCTTACCAAACATTATGCTGTAGGTTATCCTCAATATTTATATTGATCATTTCATTTCTTACCAAACATTATGCTGTAGGTTATCCTTAACATGTATATTGTATTCATTTCATTTCTTACCAAACATTATGCTGTAGGTTATCCTCAACATTTATATTGTATTCATTTCATTTCTTACCAAACATTATGCTGTAGGTTATCCTCAATATTTATATTGTATTCATTTCTTTTCTTACCAAACATTATGCTGTAGATTATCCTTAACATTTATATTGTATTAATTTCGTTTCTTACCAAACATTATGCTGTAGGTTATCCTCAACATTTATATTGTATTCATTTCATTTCTTACCAAACATTATGCTGTAGATTATCCTTAACATTTATATTGTATTCATTTCATTTCTTACCAAACATTATGCTGTAGATTATCCTTAAAATTTATATTGTATTCATTTCATTTCTTACCAAACATTATGCTGTAGATTATCCTTAACATTTATATTGTATTCATTTCATTTCTTACCAAACATTATGCTGTAGGTTATCCTCAACATTTATATTGTATTCATTTCATTTCTTACCAAACATTGTGCTGTAGATTATTCTAACATTTATATTGTATTCATTTCATTTCTTACCAAACATTATGCTGTAGATTATACTTAACATTTATATTGTATTCATTTCATTTCTTACCAAACATTGTGCTGTAGGTTATCTCAACATTTATATTGTATTCATTTCATTTCTTACCAAACATTATGCTGTAGATTATCCTTAACATTTATATTGTATTCATTTCATTTCTTACCAAACATTATGCTGTAGATTATCCTTAACATTTATATTGTATTCATTTCATTTCTTACCAAACATTATGCTGTAGATTATCCTTAACATTTATATTGTATTCATTTCATTTCTTACCAAACATTTTGCTGTAGGTTATCCTCAACATTTATATTGTATTCATTTCATTTCTTACCAAACATTATGCTGTAGGTTATCCTCAATATTTATATTGTATTCATTTCGTTTCTTACCAAACATTATGCTGTAGATTATTCTCAACATTTATATTGTATTCATTTCATTTCTTACCAAACATTGTGCTGTAGTTTATCCTTAACATGTATATTGTATTCATTTCATTTCTTACCAAACATTATGCTGTAGATTATCCTAACATTTATATTGTATTCATTTCATTTCTTACCAAACATTGTGCTGTAGATTATTCTAACATTTATATTGTATTCATTTCATTTCTTACCAAACATTGTGCTGTAGATTATCCTAACATTTATATTGTATTCATTTCATTTCTTACCAAACATTGTGCTGTAGATTATTCTAACATTTATATTGTATTCATTTCATTTCTTACCAAACATTGTGCTGTAGGTTATCCTCAACATTTATATTGTATTCATTTCATTTCTTACCAAACATTATGCTGTAGATTATCCTTAACATTTATATTGTATTCATTTCATTTCTTACCAAACATTATGCTGTAGGTTATCCTCAACATTTATATTGTATTCATTTCATTTCTTACCAAACATTATGCTGTAGATTATCCTTAACATTTATATTGTATTCATTTCATTTCTTACCAAACATTGTGCTGTAGATTATCCTTAACATTTATATTGTATTCATTTCATTTCTTACCAAACATTATGCTGTAGATTATCCTTAACATTTATATTGTATTCATTTCATTTCTTACCAAACATTTTGCTGTAGGTTATCCTCAACATTTATATTGTATTCATTTCATTTCTTACCAAACATTATGCTGTAGATTATCCTCAACATTTATATTGTATTCATTTCGTTTCTTACCAAACATTATGCTGTAGTTATCTCTCAACATTTATATTGTATTCATTTCATTTCTTACCAAACATTATGCTGTAGATTATCCTTAACATTTATATTGTATTCATTTCATTTCTTACCAAACATTGTGCTGTAGATTATCCTTAACATTTATATTGTATTCATTTCATTTCTTACCAAACATTATGCTGTAGATTATCCTTAACATTTATATTGTATTCATTTCATTTCTTACCAAACATTGTGCTGTAGGTTATCCTCAACATTTATATTGTATTCATTTCATTTCTTACCAAACATTATGCTGTAGATTATCCTAACATTTATATTGTATTCATTTCATTTCTTACCAAACATTATGCTGTAGATTATCCTCAACATTTATATTGTATTCATTTCTGTTTCTTACAAACATTATGCTGTAGGTTATCCTCAACATTTATATTGTATTCATTTCATTTCTTACCAAACATTATGCTGTAGATTATCCTAACATTTATATTGTATTCATTTCATTTCTTACCAAACATTGTGCTGTAGATTATCCTTAACATTTATATTGTATTCATTTCATTTCTTACCAAACATTATGCTGTAGATTATCCTAACATTTATATTGTATTCATTTCATTTCTTACCAAACATTGTGCTGTAGGTTATCCTCAACATTTATATTGTATTCATTTCATTTCTTACCAAACATTGTGCTGTAGATTATTCTAACATTTATATTGTATTCATTTCATTTCTTACCAAACATTATGCTGTAGTTTATCCTCAATATTTATATTGTATTCATTTCATTTCTTACCAAACATTGTGCTGTAGGTTATCCTCAACATTTATATTGTATTCATTTCTTTCTTACCAAACATTATTGTAGATTATCCTAACATTTATATTGTATTCATTTTCTTTCTTACAAACATTATGCTGTAGATTATCCTAACATTTATATTGTATTCATTTCATTTCTTACCAAACATTATGCTGTAGATTATCCTTAACATTTATATTGTATTCATTTCATTTCTTACCAAACATTATGCTGTAGGTTATCCTTAACATTTATATTGGATTCATTTCATTTCTTACCAAACATTATGCTGTAGATTATCCTTAACATTTATATTGTATTCATTTCGTTTCTTACCAAACATTATGCTGTAGATTATTCTCAAGATTTATATTGTATTCATTTCATTTCTTACCAAACATTATGCTGTAGTTTATCCTTAACATGTATATTGTATTCATTTCATATCTTACCAAACATTATGCTGTAGGTTATCCTCAACATTTATATTGTATTCATTTCATTTCTACCAAACATTGTGCTGTAGATTATCCTTAACATTTATATTGTATTCATTTCATTTCTTACCAAACATTATGCTGTAGATTATCCTCAACATTTATATTGTATTCATTTCATTTCTTACCAAACATTATGCTGTAGATTATCCTTAACATTTATATTGTATTCATTTCGTTTCTTACCAAACATTGTGCTGTAGGTTATCTCAACATTTATATTGTATTCATTTCATTTCTTACCAAACATTATGCTGTAGATTATCCTAACATTTATATTGTATTCATTTCGTTTCTTACCAAACATTGTGCTGTAGTTTATCCTCAACATTTTTATTGTATTCATTTCATTTCTTACCAAACATTATGCTGTAGATTATCCTAACATTTATATTGTATTCATTTCATTTCTTACCAAACATTATGCTGTAGATTATCCTTAACATTTATATTGTATTCATTTCATTTCTTACCAAACATTGTGCTTTAGATTATCCTTAACATGTATATTGTATTAATTTCATTTCTTACCAAACATTGTGCTGTAGATTATTCTAACATTTATATTGTATTCATTTCATTTCTTACCAAACATTATGCTGTAGGTTATTCTAACATTTATATTGTATTCATTTCGTTTCTTACCAAACATTATGCTGTAGGTTATCCTCAATATTTATATTGTATTCATTTCATTTCTTACCAAACATTATGCTGTAGATTATCCTTAACATTTATATTGTATTCATTTCATTGCTTACCAAACATTATGCTGTAGATTATCCTTAACATTTATATTGTATTCATTTCATTTCTTACCAAACATTATGCTGTAGATTATACTTAACATTTATATTGTATTCATTTCATTTCTTACCAAACATTATGCTGTAGATTATCCTAACATTTATATTGTATTCATTTCGTTTCTTACCAAACATTATGCTGTAGATTATCCTCAACATTTATATTGTATTCATTTCGTTTCTTACCAAAAATTATGCTGTAGGCTATCCTCAACATTTATATTGTATTCATTTCGTTTCTTACCAAACATTATGCTGTAGATTATCCTTAACATTTATATTGTATTCATTTCATTTCTTACCAAACATTATGCTGTAGATTATCCTTAACATTTATATTGTATTCATTTCGTTTCTTACCAAACATTGTGCTGTAGGTTATCCTTAACATTTATATTGTATTCATTTCATTTCTTACCAAACATTATGCTGTATATTATCCTTAACATTTATATTGTATTCATTTCATTTCTTACCAAACATTATGCTGTAGGTTATCCTTAACATTTATATTGTATTCATTTCATTTCTTACCAAACATTGTACGTAGATTATCCTTAACATTTATATTGTATTCATTTCATTTCTTACTCAAACATTATGCTGTAGTATTATCTTAACATTTATATTGTATTCATTTCATTTCTTACCAAACATTATGCTGTAGATTATCCTCAATATTTATATTGTATTCATTTCATTTCTTACCAAACATTATGCTGTAGATTATCCTTAACATTTATATTGTATTCATTTCATTTCTTACCAAACATTATGCTGTAGATTATCCTTAACATTTATATTGTATTCATTTCCTTTCTTACCAAACATTATGCTGTAGATTATCCTTAACATTTATATTGTATTCATTTCTGTTTCTTACCAAACATTATGCTGTAGATTATCTCTAATATTTATATTGTATTCATTTCATTTCTTACCAAACATTATGCTGTAGGTTATCCTTAACATTTATATTGTATTCATTTCATTTCTTACCAAACATTATGCTGTAGACCATCCTCAACATTTATATTGTATTCATTTCGTTTCTTACCAAACATTATGCTGTAGATTATCCTTAACATTTATATTGTATTCATTTCATTTCTTACCAAACATTATGCTGTTGATTATCCTTAATATTTATATTGTATTCATTTCATTTCTTACCAAACATTATGCAGTTGATTATCCTTAACATTTATATTGTATTCATTTCATTTCTACCAAACATTATGCTGTAGATTATCCTTAACTATTTATATTGTATTCATTTCATTTCTTACCAAACATTATGCTGTTGATTATCCTTAACATTTATATTGTATTCATTTCATTTCTTACCAAACATTATGCTGTAGGTTATCCTCAACATTTATATTGTATTCATTTCATTTCTTACCAAACATTATGCTGTAGATTATCCTTAACATTTATATTGTATTCATTTAATTTCTTACCAAACATTGTGCTGTAGATTATTCTAACATTTATATTGTATTCATTTCATTTCTTACCAAACATTATGCTGTAGATTATCCTAACATTTATATTGTATTCATTTCATTTCTTACCAAACATTGTGCTGTAGATTATCCTTAACATTTATATTGTATTCATTTCATTTCTTACCAAACATTTTGCTGTAGATTATCCTTAACATTTATATTGTATTCATTTAATTTCTTACCAAACATTATGCTGTAGATTATCCTCAACATTTATATTGTATTCATTTCATTTCTTACCAAACATTATGCTGTAGATTATCCTTAACATTTATATTGTATTCATTTAATTTCTTACCAAACATTATGCTGTAGATTATCCTTAACATTTATATTTTATTCATTTAATTTCTTACCAAACATTATGCTGTAGATTATACTTAACATTTATATTGTATTCATTTCATTTCTTACCAAACATTATGCTGTAGATTATCCTTAACATTTATATTGTATTCATTTCATTTCTTACCAAACATTATGCTGTAGATTATCCTTAACATTCATATTGGATTCATTCACTGTCCACTTAATGAAAATAATGTTGAAATTATTTCTAAAAGAAAGTCAGAATTTCATAGCAGTTTCTGTATAACAAAGTCATTTTGATAACTTTTGGTCGTTAATCCTAACGCAAACATTGATAGACTGGGTTAAGGATTTATTTATTTCCATTACAAATTGGTTCAAATTATTCTTTTCCTCCATTTTCTTGTACATTTCTCATGAATGTTGCGGTTGAAACTTATATGGGAACATAATGCAATCTTGTCCTAATTACTGTATAAATATAAAAACAATCTGATATATCGTCATACATTATCAAAGCTACCAGCTGTTCACTCTACGCAGTGCTATTATAGACTGTATGAAATGTCATTGAAATTCCATTTATTCCACTATTTTTCACAATTCCTAATGTTCTACACACTCAAATGTCTTTGAGAAGTCTACATAGCATGAATATAGATCTACATTTACCCTTCATTTTTCTATGATTGTCCTCAGGTTAAATTTGTGCAGATAGACAAAGAGACGTGCATACAGATAGACAGATAGATAGCCTATATATATATATATATATATATATATATATATATATAGCTACACATTTAAATCGATAGATAGACACATAGATAGTAAACTAGCACTTTGTGACAACTAGTCTTGAGACAGAGAAAGGGCGCCTGCCATCTAGAACCACTAGAACTATTATAAAAAATTTATAGTAGTCTAGACCAGGTCACATACAGGTCAAGTCCTTGCGTCACTTCCTCGTAGTAAGTTTCCTATACAGATTCGTCTGGCTAACGAAGCAAGGATCGACATAATCCTCGTTATTTTATTTTTATTTTTTTTTTCCCCCGATCCAGAAGCACTTGAGCTTTTTCAGCTCGGTGCCATGGACATCGTAACCTTCGGTTCGGTGCCACGAACACCGTAAATCTGGGGAATCTGTGGCTTTTTCTGCCATCCCGCGGAATTGAACCCGCACACACAGAGGGATAGTCACCGTAGTCCAACGCGCTACGAACACGCTGGGCAGACGGGCAATCCACGTTATAATAAAGTCTACTGGAGACCCATGACCGGTCTGCTGGAAGGGAACTAAATCTTTCATCTTCTACATGTCTTTGATATTGTATAATAGTTGCAGTATCTGAAGTAAATGATTGCTCAAATGATTGTCGTAACATTGTTCAGATAGATAGATTGTTCATCATATTTGCTCAAGCTACCTTCTGTCAGTTGAAAGTAGGTTCTTTAAACATTTTTTCTGGAGATCACTAGGATAGTTGTTGGAGCTACGGAGTTCATGCTGTGTGCGATATTTTCTGCTGTTGCCATGACATTTCTATGGAGAGGTACCTAAACATGTTGGGAAAACCCGGTGCAATGACGTCAATCCTTCCTCTGCTTAAACCATTAAATCGACACCACCAGAAAGAGTTGCAGGAGAACATCCAGCATAGAATCTAAACTACAAACTCATTTGCCTGACATAGGGAACAAGAGTGCATAGGTGTACTCCCTGGGAAATCGAAAACAACAAAAACGTCAACTACTCGAGATACACAAACAAGAAAGACAAATGTTTCCAGTTTATTTTTGTAGGATTACGTCCCTTACCATAGTAAAATATGTCGATATTTTAATTTACTGTACTTGGACATATAGTGAGACGGATTTACTGTACTTGGACATATAGTGAGACGGATTTGCGTAAATATATAAGCGTTTCCCTATCGACTCGGAAACAAGAGGGTTGTGTATTAAACTGGCCCTTCTACCTTCTGCATACTAGGAGATAGAAGTGTGAAGTGTAGTGACCTCATATTCTAAGGTTTGAAAAGGCTACGGGCTTATACAGGGTGTTCAAGATAAAAGTAGCCCGGTCAAGTGAACCAATCTGGCATTTATTTATGAAAATGAGAAAGTTCAATCATGACGTAGTATAGGTCAAGTGAGCAAGTCTTTGTTTGGTGTGTAATTATGGTGCGGGAAAGGGCGATGAACAAATGGAACGAAAGGAAGAACCGGTTTAAATAGGGAATAGATAGAACGCAATGTGTCCGTGACCACTTTTAATTTGTCAATGGGAATGCTTTTATCTTGAACACTCTGGATAACGGACATATATAAATATATAACGGACATATATAAATATATAACGGACATGTAACGGACATATAATGGACATATATAAATATATAACGGACATATATAAATATATAACGGACATATATAAATATATAACGGACATATAACGGACATATATAAATATATAACGGACATATACCGGACATATACCGGACATATATAAATATATAACGGACATATATAAATATATAACGGACATATATAAATATATAACGGACATATATGAATATATAACGGACATATATAAATATATAACGGACATATAACGGACATATATAAATATATAACGGACATATAAAATATATAACGGACATATAATGGACATATGGTGGCGTATGTGGCTTAGGGGATAGTGACTTGGTCTATTAACCCGACGTTCTGAGTTCGAATCACGCTGCGGACAGTTTGGTTGCAAATTATTTCGCGTGGATTTTTACAAAAGGACGATTACAGAAAGCAGTGGCAAACTACTGAACGTAATAATGCCTAGAAAAATCACAAACAGCGTTAAAATAGTTGGGGTTGATTCGCAAATTACTGTAAAGGATATGCAATTAACTTTTTAATGGACATATATAAATATATAACGGACATATATAAATATAAAAATGTTTGATAAAGAATCAAGAAGCTATGGATACAGTTTACTTATGTCTGTCTAGATGACGTGACAAGATATTGTAATTCACATACTGCTTTAGGACAGAAACGTATTTCACTGATATTACATGTGATTAAACAACAGATTTTCCCCTTCTCTTATGTTTCAGGTAAATTAATTTTAATCAAATCAATCTACCCAAATTTTTGCAGGAAAAATTCCCTTTTACAGAGAAATTATTAAAACAGACTTTTTCATTTGTTGTCACACAGCTACCGGGATGTTGTCCACTGTCGAGGTTTTCTATTTTTGTCTTGTGCTGTTCTGGTGGCTTGGATGATTATTATGTTTGCTCTTTGACTGGATTCTGCTATGCTATCTAACCATCTTTTTCGTGGTCTTCCTCTCGACTTCTTTACTGATGTTCTATTGTAGAAGACTCTGTATACTGTGAAGTCTGAATGCATTTTTATTAAGTGACCAAACCCCTTCATTTTTTTCTCTCAATATAATTGAAGCAAGGTTCTGTGCCAACCTTTTTCTTATGCTGATGTTGGTGACTCTGTCTTTTCTGGTGTTGTTGGTAACTCTGCCTTTCTGTGATGTTGGTAACTCTGCCTTTTCTGGTGTTGTTGGTGACTCTGCCTTCTGTGTTTGACTGCTCGTGTTGTTGGTAACCCTGCCTTTCTGGTGTTGTTGGTAACTCTGCCTTTCATTGTTGTTGGTAACTCTGCCTTTTCTGGTGGTGTTGGTAACTTTTCTAACAAAGTTTACATTTGGTGTTTATTTGTTCAATTTTTATGTTACGTCGATTTAAAGTACTTCAGTAGTCAGGATTTAAAGTACTTCAGTAGTCAGGACTTAAAGTACTCAGTAGTCAGGGATTTAAAGTACTTCAGTAGTTAGGATTTAAAGTACTCAGTAGTCAGGATTTAAAGTACTTCAGTAGTATAGATGGGGATTGCAGTTAGATAAGTACTTCAGTAGTCAGGGATTTAAAGTACTTCAGTAGTCAGGGATTTAAAGTACTTCAGTAGTCAGGGATTTAAAGTACTCCAGTAGTCAGGGATTTAAAGTACTTCAGTAGTCAGGGATTTAAAGTACTTCAGTAGTCAGGGATTTAAAGTACTTCAGTAGTTAGGGATTTAAAGTACTCCAGTAGTTAGGGATTTAAAGTACTTCAGTAGTTAGGGATTTAAAGTGCTTCAGTAGTTAGGGATTTAAAGTACTTCAGTAGTCAGGGATTTAAAGTACTTCAGTAGTCAGGGACTTAAAGTACTCCAGTAGTCAGGGATTTAAAGTACTTCAGTAGTTAGGGATTTAAAGTACTCCAGTAGTCAGGGATTTAAAGTACTTCAGTAGTTAGGGATTTAAAGTACTTCAGTAGTTAGAGATTTAAAGTACTTCAGTAGTTAGGGATTTAAAGTACTTCAGTAGTCAGGGATTTAAAGTACTTCAGTAGTCAGGGATTTAAAGTACTTCAGTAGTCAGGGATTTAAAGTACTCCAGTAGTCAGGGATTTAAAGTACTTCAGTAGTCAGGGATTTAAAGTACTCCAGTAGTCAGGGATTTAAAGTACTCCAGTAGTCAGGGATTTAAAGTACTTCAGTAGTTAGGGATTTAAAGTACTTCAGTAGTTAGGGATTTAAAGTACTTCAGTAGTTAGGGATTTAAAGTACTTCAGTAGTTAGGGATTTAAAGTACTTCAGTAGTCAGGGATTTAAAGTACTTCAGTAGTTAGGGATTTAAAGTACTTCAGTAGTCAGGGATTTAAAGTACTTCAGTAGTCAGGGATTTAAAGTACTTCAGTAGTCAGGGATTTAAAGTACTCCAGTAGTCAGGGACTTAAAGTACTCCAGTAGTCAGGGACTTAAAGTACTCCAGTAGTCAGGGACTGTCATTAAAATCTTGCTGAGTTTGTACTCCTAAACGACAAAAATGAGAAAAACATCTTACAAGTGACTCGAAATGTTGGTCGTAATACTGAAATAACCCTCACCCCCAAATCGTTTAGCAGAGTGGCATCGCTTTTGCAAGTGGTTATTCGTGTACCAGAAATAGTTCAAGTACGATTTAATTATTCACCGAAATGCAATGTTGATAGTTCTCTCAATCAATCAATCAAACAATCGAACAATAAATCAAACAATCAATCACAAAGCGACCTAATTAAAAACACAGCCTCAGAACTTTGACTTGTTCATTGTCCATGTTTCTACATCAGACAGACAAGATATATAATTATATAATGCCTCTAGTCTTTCGTTTCACATAATCATAGTTATTTATTTCGTTGCAAATATTTTACTGAAAAGTTTTGACTGTAATTTGATAATTTCTCTTCTCTTTGCTATTTGATTTCTATTTGAACTACTCTATCATCTGCTACTAGTTGTTTAAGAAATACCAAATTGTTTACTTATTGCGTCAAGTGTCATTTATTTGTAAATAAACTTGATTAAACATTGTTGAGTACATTTATGGCAAAACATTCATTAAAAACAACAATTGTTTCCACAGGTTTGGTTTCAGAATCGTCGAGCAAAGTACAGAAAACATGAGCACACCAAGAAGGGACCAGGTCGACCAGCTCACAATGCACAACTAAAATCATGTAGTGGCGAACCATTATCATTGCAGGAGATAACAGCTCAAGAGAAGGCAAGACAAGAAAGAAGGAAGAAGAAAGTAGACCAGCGATTGGTTGAATGGATTGATTCAAGTGAGACAGCATTGAGACTAAGATTGCATACTTCACACACAAATATATCTACGATTACACCGACATCGATACATTTGTCTTGTGTAGGCTACTAGAACTTAAAAACTTTTCATTGCTTTTTTGGTTATTGATTCCTGAACTGACTTCACATTACTCCGGGAAGACCAATAGGTGCTCAGTCTCCCCCAACAGATGTCGAAGTGTATGCATACTGATGGTTTCCGTCTCTCGCTGGTTAATACTTTCGCTGCCACCGACGACACAAGTCGACGAAGTACCAACTCCCTTTCACTGACACCGACGACTGTTGTCGGCGGGCATGTACCGTCGACGATGTCTTTTTAAACAGGGAGTATCGCTTGCCGAAAACGGGGTTCCGTGACGTACTACTTCCGTATTGTTCCGACGAGCTCTCCAAAATGGCGGATCTAACATACACGCGGTAAACGTCGGTATAAGTCCGATTTTTTTGCGATTTTTCGCAAGTAAACAAAAATTTTCAAAATGGACGTCGTAGCTGATGAATAGTGATGTCCAAAATGACTCTTTTCGGACTTTTTAGCCAGTGATAGTTTAAAACGAACTCTGAATGTGATATGAATTTGAACTGTGATTCACGTGACGATGTTTATAGATCAATAGCAGACATTTCCAGGCGTAAAAGAGTAGATGACGGACACCCAACGCGAAAACGACGGAATATCGTACTGTGGATAGGTATGGGGATATCAGTTACTACAATAGCTTGTGGATTATAAAGAATAGATTCCACATATAGACAGGTTAGTAGCTCATTATTATATGAACACTATTCCATAGTTTAAAAGTCCTAAGTTTATTAGTTTATTTTTTACGATTTTTGAAATTGTCACTCTGAAAACTGATCATACCGAAAAATAGCGTGGCACTGGGCCAGACTTTGTTGAAAAATGCGTGGCAGCTCTGCCCCTCAAGCATCCACTCTACTCGTACAACGTGTAACAGACTAATTAAATCGCCGGATTGATTCAACATAAATGTTAGTGTCCTTATCAAACAGTAGCTTGCCAAGAGACCGAAGAACATCCCCCTTATTCATCCTAAACTACCCAACAATCGATGCTTCCGATGCAAGCCTGTCCGCTCTCTCGTTGCCACGAACACTCTCATGACCAGGACAGTAGATCTACGTGAGTCGCTGGTTGGAAAACTCTATAGACGACATCCATTGACTTGTAATAACTTGAAAACTGACATAAACCAAACAACTGCGATGCGATGTACATTATAGGTTCTTAGTCTCTTCTAACAAGTTGGAAGCACCTTCACAAACTAAGTATCAACATAATTTTTTTAAAGCATTTTTTTCAAAGTACAGCCACACACTAAATTCACTTTTTGATCAAACGATAAATATCTTTTTGTAAGACTGTAACGAATTGATAAATGTATTTTTGTAAGACTGTAACGAATTGATAAATGTATTTTTGTAAGACTTGTAACGAATTGATAAATGTATTTTTGTAAGACTTGTAACGAATTGATAAATGTATTTTTGTAAGACTGTAACAAATTGATAAATGTATTTTTGTAAGACTGTAACGAATTGATAAATGTATTTTTGTAAGACAGTAACGAATTGATAAATGTATTTTTGTAAGACTGTAACGAATTGATAAATGTATTTTTGTAAGACTGTAACGAATTGATAAATGTATTTTTGTAAGACTTGTAACGAATTGATAAATGTATTTTTGTAAGACTAACGAATTGATAAATGTATTTTTGTAAGACTTGTAACGAATTGATAAATGTATTTTTGTAAGACTGTAACGAATTGATAAATGTATTTTTGTAAGACTGTAACGAATTGATAAATGTATTTTTGTAAGACTGTAACGAATTGATAAATGTATTTTTGTAAGACTGTAACGAATTGATAAATGTATTTTTGTAAGACTTGTAACGAATTGATAAATGTATTTTTGTAAGACTGTAACGAATTGATAAATGTATTTTTGTAAGACTGTAACGAATTGATAAATGTATTTTTGTAAGACTTGTAACGAATTGATAAATGTATTTTTGTAAGACTGTAACGAATTGATAAATGTATTTTTGTTTAAATGTCAGTTTTAACTGTTCTACTTTGCAAACTACCTTACATGGCATTTTAATTTTCGTTGTTCTTGTCTGTGGCATTCAGTTTTGATTCAGTCTTCTTCCTTATCTAGAATAAGAGAAGCTTAAGTGACAATTTAGAAGTGTTATTGTAACTCAAGAGATTTTGGTATCTATTTTCTGTTGAATTGAACGTTTCTTTCAACACTGTGTCAGTGAAAGATGGCAGGAAAAGACAAAAGAAAATGTAAACAACAGAAATGAGATTCTTGATGAGAATACTTAATGTATAAAGAAAAGAGAAAATCAGAAATTATACATCAAGTCCAAAGTTGGTGTAAAAGCAGTAACAGAATCCACACAAAAGTAACGGGACAAATGGTTCAACAATATAACACGATTGCCTTCAAACAGTACGTCACAACAGATGATAATACATAGAGTAAATGGAAACGGGGAGAGAGGACGGCCAAGCAAGCGCTGGTCTAATGGAATAGCAGAGTCCCTGAACGTCCCTACATACAAAGCGCATAAGAATGCACTCTACATTTAACCTTGACACCGCAAGGGTACACGATTAACAAGATGAGATAATATTTCAGTTGGATTTACTGGAAAGCAAGTCTACAAGGTATTTGAACTTCGTTTTATTTTATTGTTGAACTCACTGCAACAAAACTAGTATGATATGCCGCATCCACTTATATTAGCGTTTTATTTTATTGTTGAACGGAACCGGATGCAGCATATCATACTAGTTTTGTTGCAGTGAGTTCAACAATAAAATAAAACGCTAATCTAAGTGGATGCTGCATATCATACTAGTTTTGTTGCAGTGAGTTCAACAATAAAATAAAACGCTAATCTAAGTGGATGCTGCATATCATACTAGTTTTGTTGCAGTGAGTTCAACAATAAAATAAAACGCTAATCTAAGTGGATGCGATATCATACTAGTTTTGTTGCAATGAGTTCAACAATAAAATAAAACGTTAATCTAAGTGATGCAGATATAATACTAGTTTTGTTGTAGTGAGTTCAACAATAAAATACAACGCTAATCTAAGTGGATGCAGCATATCATACTAGTTTTGTTGCAGTGAGTTCAACAATAAAATAAAACGTTAATCTAAGTGGATGCAGCATATCATACTAGTTTTGTTGCAGTGAGTTCAACAATAAAATAAAACGCTAATCTAAGTGGATGCAGCATATCATACTAGTTTTGTTGCAGTGAGTTCAACAATAAAATAAAACGCTCAACTAAGTGGATGCAGCATATCATACTAGTTTTGTTGCAGTGAGTTCAACAATAAAATAAAACGCTAATCTAAGTGGATGCAGCATATCATACTAGTTTTGTTGCAGTGGTTCACAATAAAATAAAACGCTAATCTAAGTGGATGCAGCATATCATACTAGTTTTGTTGCAGTGAGTTCAACAATAAAATAAAACGCTAATCTAAGTGGATGCAGCATATCATACTAGTTTTGTTGCAGTGAGTTCAACAATAAAATAAAACGCTAATCTAAGTGGATGCAGCATATCATACTAGTTTTGTTGCAGTGAGTTCAACAATAAAATAAAACGCTAATCTAAGTGGATGCAGCATATCATACTAGTTTTGTGCAGTAGTTCAACAATAAAATAAAACGCTAATCTAAGTGGATGCAGCATATCATACTAGTTTTGTTGCAGTGAGTTCAACAATAAAATAAAACGCTTCAACAAGTGGATCAGCATATCATACTAGTTTTGTTGCAGTGAGTTCAACAATAAAATAAAACGCTCAACTAAGTGGATGCAGCATATCATACTAGTTTTGTTGCAATGAGCTCAACAATAAAATAAAACGCTAATCTAAGTGGATGCAGCATATAATACTAGTTTTGTTGCAGTGAGTTCAACAATAAAATAAAACGCTAATCTAAGTGGATGCAGCATATCATACTAGTTTTGTTGCAGTGAGTTCAACAATAAAATAAAACGCTAATCTAAGTGGATGCAGCATATCATACTAGTTTTGTTGCAGTGAGTTCAACAATAAAATAAAACGCTAATCTAAGTGGATGCTGCATATCATACTAGTTTTGTTGCAGTGAGTTCAACAATAAAATAAAACGCTAATCTAAGTGGATGCAGCATATCATACTAGTTTTGTTGCAGTGAGTTCAACAATAAAATAAAACGCTCAACTAAGTGGATGCAGCATATCATACTAGTTTTGTTGCAGTGAGTTCAACAATAAAATAAAACGCTCAACTAAGTGGATGCAGCATATCATACTAGTTTTGTTGCAATGAGCTCAACAATAAAATAAAACGCTAATCTAAGTGGATGCAGCATATAATACTAGTTTTGTTGCAGTGAGTTCAACAATAAAATAAAACGCTAATCTAAGTGGATGCTGCATATCATACTAGTTTTGTTGCAGTGAGTTCAACAATAAAATAAAACGCTCAACTAAGTGGATGCAGCATATAATGACTAAAGACATAGAAAGCAAGTTGACCAAAGAATATCCAAGCAGACATTGAAGCGGTATGCAAAGGGTTCAAGAAAGTGAAGACGGCCTAGGTAGACCCTGAAATGAACTATGCTGAAAATTACTGCAAATTCGCCATCCGCCTAAAAAAAAACTATGCTTGTCCTGCTCCTCTGCATAGCCATGCACAACGTAAGCAACTTGCTGATGCAGAGCTTCATACTTCTTCTTCTTGACCTCTGGCTTTCCTACTCTAGCTTTTTCCAATGTAAGCTTGTGACATGCCAGATCTCTTTCAAGCCCCTCCAATAACAACCAGATACTTGGATGGCTACAATGGGAAAATAGAGTTCAGTGCATTATGAAAGCCTTCACAGCAGTTGGTTGTTTTTGGAGACCTTTCAGCCGAAGCTTCACGGTGATTCCAAACTCTTAACGGGAATTGGGGATCTCTCCAAGCGGCACCTACAATGTAGGTGGAGAAGAAGTATGTCAAAATTGCATTGTACCTCTCTTCATCTGGAAAGGACTCTGCAAGAAGAATACAGGTCTAACCTCATTGCTTGGCACAAAGTCCTAGCCTTTTATAAAGGCTAAAACCACACTATTCATGCCAATCACATTTCTCGCAGTGGTGCCAACATGCTTTATAAACTCTTTCATTTTTCTCATTGCAATGTTTGCTTGGGCCTATTGTGGGCAGGAATCGTGAGTGTGAGGATGGTGCTTCTACAATATTGCCATCATTAGTTTTGGCAAAAGCCTTTCAGCGGCTGGATTTACACTCTCTGCATATCCAAGTTATTACACCAGTTGTTTTATTTTCTTTAAATTTCTTGTACTCAAAACCAAGATACGTCAACACAGTATTTCCTTTCTGATTTGTTGAAAACTCCATCTCGACTCTAAAATTAAAAAGAATATTTAAAAAATATAATAATCAATACCTTGGTATAAATATCAATAGTGTGTTACTGGGAACATCTATGATTTCATATGTAAATAAAGAATAATATGGAGATGCATTTATTTATACCAACCATTCTACCTTGTAGTGGGACAAATAAAAAAACCAATTTAGCAATACTGTTAATTATATAATCTTGTTAATACTGTGCAGCAATACTGTTAATTAATAACGCTAATTTTAAATAAGCTGAGAATTGAGCTGCAGATAGCAGCTGTCTACACTAGATTCAGCATTATAAATCTACGAATAAATAAACTAAGGATTAAGCAGCTGGTGTCGATCATTAGTATAGCCATTATTGTTAACAGTTTTCATATTTACACTTACCAAATATGAAAATAGCAAAGAAATATCACTTCTTACACTAGGTCACAGTTGTACCGACAATTGTAGGAAATGGAATATGCTCAATATCCCATTGCGCAAGTAGCTATATGTGCATCGGTCAAGTGATCTACTGTAAGGTACGCAACCTTCAATGTGCTAATATCAAATGTGCAAATGTCTACCGCTGCATCCACTTAGATTAGCGTTTTATTTTATTGTTGAACTCACTACAACAAAACTAGTATGATATGCTGCATCCACTTAGATTAGCGTTTTATTTTATTGTTGAACTCACTACAACAAAACTAGTATGATATGCTGCATCCACTTAGATTAGATATAGATACGATATTTATAATTTAATCACGGAATCGATATTCCCAAACACAGAGCCTTGCAAACATGTGAACCTAAGGAAAAACTTCATCAATACTAACACAAGACGATTACCAAAGTACGAGAAGTTTAGGCCAATTTGTCATTCTGAGCTTCAGAACAGAACACAATGTACTCCGCATCAGCATGTATACCCCAATTAAAGATTGTCAATATAGTCACGTGTACATGTAGTCAGTCACACCAGACTGCAGAGCATACACTTTAAGACTGCACCGAATATAATATACTTAGGTAAACTCACAAAGAGAACGGCTCACACATTGATATTCAACGAAGTGCAATCATGATGGTCCTATCAATGAATGAATCAATCAATCCATCAATGTATCAATTCATCAATCAATCAACCTCTCTGTGCAGTGGAACTACAATGGAAAGAAAATTGCACTGACCTCTTTGTCAGAAGGTGACACAGACAGTAAGGTTTATTCAACAGACAGCATTGCACATGTAAACAATGTCTCAAGTTAACGAGATCAAAGAACGATTGATTGATTGATTGATGAATTTACTCAGACACGCATTCTGAGCAGCAGGTACATAGCTGCACATTGTCTTTCAACAGATTGTGATGGGTATCCATTAAAACAATACATAGTTATCCACATCTTCTTCTTTTCCTTCTTGACACTTAGGGCTTCTACAAGAAATTGACATTGTTGATGTTCTGTCGCATTTCTAAAGTTGAAGACAAAGTTCTATAGCGGACTGTTTGTGCTGATGTCTTCACTGTGACACGCCTACGATCCTAACGGGTAATGGGTCTTCTTATTATTATTACAAACATTGCACAAGAAAATAAGACACCACTTATATCACACATACAAGACACACTCAATATGTGTCCTTGTGGTAACAGCTCTATGACATTTGAACACTCATTGACGACTTGCACAACATACGATGCCGAGCACGCACACATCCTAGCCAGACCAGTCTAGTTTGTCTAGCCTAGCCAGCAGAGCCGGATTAGACCAGCGCGGGGCCGTAGCAAATTTTAGCGCGGGGCCCTAAGTTTTGTATGATAATAAATAATAAAACATAAATTTTACAAACAAACTTGTCTCGATTTAATGTGAGCAAATTTAGAGATAATACTAGACAAATCAATTTCTCTAAGTAAATTACATTCAATGTTCATTAAGGTGAGGTTATTTAGACGATCTTGTCCCATCATGTTTCTTAACTCACTTTTTATACGCTTTAATGTTGAAAAAGAACGTTCTCCGCTGCAGTTAGTAATCATTAAAGACAAGTAAATTCGTAAGACTATTTCTACATTTGGGAAACACGACTCTAATGAATTTTCCATTATAAGTTTATAAAATTGCAGTTCAAGGGCCTCATTCTTTTCGTTGCTAATAGCAGCAGCTACATTAGTTTTAAGAAGTTCAGCGAACTGCACAAGTTCGTCGCCTAGGTTTTCTTCCAAATCCTCTTGGTAAGAGTTGACAATATTTGGAGTTCTTTTCAAGATCTCTTCTGCTGTAAGAGATTTTAACTGCCGAAATGTTCCAAATACATCAGTCACTCTATGGTACGCTTCCATGCGTTTAGCTAAGGCAAAGAGTACATTATCAATTATGACAATAAACACCTGACTTTCAAATTTTTGTTTGGGTGTTTGATTTTCTACAACTTCATCGAGCGTAGTAGAGCCACTAAAATCGTCGTACTTAGTATTTCGCTTGCGTCGTCGTGAAGTTTGTTGCTGATATTCTTGACAGTGAGTCAGGATTTTGGCTTTGGCCTCAATATCTGAAAATGTAGGCCGCATTGCTTGAACGTACCCGTGTAACGATTCATAAAGAGCATATCCCGTGTTAAGGTCTTGATCAGGTGACTGTAATGAAGCGCTAGACGCTTGCAAGCGTTCTAGAATTCCGTTCCATAAAATGCTAACTATTCCGTTTCCAACTTACTCATCTCCAAAACTAGCCCATACGCTTGATTACGACACTCTACCTTTGATCCATGTTATTTGAGATGTCATCCAAAACTTGTTTGATAATGGTAAAACCACATAAAGTGCTTTTGTCGCATCAGCTCTGGAAGACCACCTGGTGTCCGACAGTCTCTTCAAAGTCGGGAGTTTTGAACCTGTATCTTCCAGTGCTTTTGTAAGAATGCCCCATCGATAGGTAGAAGCGGAAAAGAATGTATAGAGACTTTCAACAAAATCGAAAATAATGGATGCTTCTATACAACATTCTGCAGCACACTTCGCAACCAAATTCAGTGAATGTGCAAAGCAGGGAATGTATTCTGCGTACTTATTTATCTCCTTAATGCGTGCTTGTAAGCCGTTGTATTTCCCACTCATGTTGCTGGCATTGTCATAGCTTTGACCGCGACAGTCTTTGATATCAATGCCATTTTCCTTTAAAAATCAAGTAAACTTTGGGCGAGTTGTTCAGCAGTATGACCTTCCATATCCAAGAACTTCACAAACCTTTCCACTGGTCCAGATGGTAACACATAGCGCACTATTAGAGTGAGTTGGTCCACATGCGAAATGTCTGGAGTAGAGTCCAGTGCCCAGATCTGCTCATGTCTTAGAACAATATTTCATACGCCCACTTGCATTTATTTTAAACTAAGTTTCGCGCGAAAAAACTACTGAACGAACAGAGACTTGAACTGGGTTATGAGTCAAATTTAATTGTTCTTTTGTTCAAGCTTTCAAGTTTTCGTTTATTAGAAGCGTGTGCACACAAGAGACACTCCTATACAAAAAAGTAAAAAAAAACTGTTACGTTGTTAATGAGCTCAGTGTGACCGCCCAATTAAGTCCGAAATTGAGTAAACATGACCTTGGCCCTAGCCTCAATAAAAAAAAAATGAAAGGGGAAATTATTACCCACCTCCCAAACTTGGTTCCTTGTTTATGACTAGTGACAACTTAGCTCCAGAGGCGCGGGGCGCCCCCAAAGCGCGGGGCCCGTAGCATTTGCTACTTCTGCTACTATGCTAATCCGGCTCTGCTAGCCAGACATGTCCAATTTGTCTAGTCAATATTGTCGTGTCAATATTAAGAGCTTCCGAAAAAACAAATAGACAAACACGGGACTCGAACCACTTACCCTAGTCCTTACGACACCAATCGCCTAGCCTAGCAATACTAGCGTCTTCATCAAC
Source organism: Arion vulgaris (assembly GCA_020796225.1). Lineage (NCBI taxonomy): Eukaryota > Metazoa > Mollusca > Gastropoda > Stylommatophora > Arionidae > Arion > Arion vulgaris. Next base: position 27,126,166 of record CM036767.1, read on the forward strand.
CAATGATCCATTCTAAAAAATGACTCACTGGGGAGTGTCTTTCTCAAACGCTCGTTATTTAACTAGACACAGAACAATCAGGTAGGGTTCGTTCCAACAATGTCTGCACAAACACATGCTATAAGCTTATTGTGTTTGTATATATTTGAGACGAGACAATATCATACATACACACATGTATCATCATCATCATTGGCCTCTTTGTCTCAGGAGACAATATGTGTTGCGTCACGTAGTATGTTCTGTGCTGAATCACAACGTTTCATGTGGCTGTAATGGCCTATTCTGGAGTGGCAATCCTTGCCACAGTTGCTGCAGGTAAAACTGGAGACTAGAGCCGATGCATGGGATGTTCTCTCTGCTCTCTGTGCTCTCTTTTGCCTCCACATGTGATGTTGTTTTTCTTCTTTTCTTTTTGAGCCGCCCCTCACTGCCGCTCGCCATGCTTGCCTGTCTTTGGCCAGCCGCTCCCAGTGTTCTTTGTCTATGCCGTATGAAGTTAGATCACGCTTGCAGGTGTCAATGAAGCTTAGTAATGGGCGCCCATGCTGTCTAGCACCAGATGCGAGTTGACCATATATAATGTTCTTTGGGATTCTATCATCGCTCATACGGCACACGTGTCCCAGCCATCTGAGACGTCGCTGACTCAGTAAAGTGTGCATGCTTGGAATGCTAGCATTGTTTAGGACTTCTATATTGGAGATGTGATCTTGCCATCGAATGTTGTATATTCGCCTGAGACAGCGCTTGTGGAAGGTGTTGAGGTGATGTTCTTGTCTAGCATATGTGGTCCATGTCTCACTACCATACAGCAATGTGTATATGTGTATACACATGTATACACATATAACAAACATACATACATCATTCAAAGTAGCTTCAAATTTATTATAAGATGAGCACACGGAGTTTTTTTAAGAACCCCAGAGGAATCAACGGAAGTAACGAATATGATCAACAAATAAACATGGTACAGCTATTAAGAGCTTCGAAAAACAAATAGACAAACACGGGACTCGAAGTTAAATGACGAGCGTTTGAGAAAGACACTCCCACGTGAGTCATTTTTTTAGAATGGATCATTGGTTGTATTCGTAAAAACGCTCGTATTGCTAGGCTAGGCGATTGGTGTCGTAAGGACTAGGGTAAGTGTTTCGAGTCCCGTGTTTGTCTATTTGTTTTTTCGGAAGGTCTTAATACCTGTACCATGTTTATTTGTTGATCATATTCGATACTTCCGTTGCTTCCTCTGGGGTTCTTGAAAAAACTCTGTGTGCTCGTGTCAATATTGTATTGTTGTCAATAATAAAAATCATTTATTAAGTTTAATAAATTAATTTATGAATGTTTGTAATTCTATATTATAATAATTTGTATATAATAATGTGCCTACATTCAATTCTCTGATATCCTGTCATATTTGATTTCCTTCTTATTTGCGAAGTATCAACTGGCGTAAGCTATTGTAGGTACCATTGCTATTGTAGGAATGATTAAATCAATAAAAAGTCCACCAATACCAACACTAGATGATTATCGAAATATGAGCAGATTAGATCAATTTATTATGTTGTGCCTCAGAACTGGACACAATCGACTTGGCAGTTACATATGTACACAATTCAAGATTGGCAATTCAGTCCTGTGGAAAGGCGCCCCTAATTGCGTAGCACATACTCCAAGAATATCTGAAAATGATAGTAAAACAATATTGGAAAGTAAACTACAGGAACCTCTCTGTGAGCTATATAAGGCATTTTCGTCTTTACAGACGGTCAATTGGCAAGTGTTTTACTGTAACAACTTCTGAGTTTTCGCTTTTTTCTCTTGTCGTTCAGCTCAGACATAAGTCTCTTCTCAAAAGACTCTGCGCCCTTTCGTAATTTGGCTTTCCACACAACTCTGTCATCAGCTAGTCCTTCCCATGTACTGGGATCTATAGAAAAGTTTTTCATTGAGGCTTTGCAGACATCTTTATATCTGAGCAGTGGTCTGCCCTGGTGCCTCTTCTCCTCTGAAAGTTCACAGAACAACATTTGTTTTGGTATGCGATAAGTTTCCATTACTCTCACATGCCCCAACCATCTTAGTCGTCTACTGCTGAGCATGCCCATGATGGAAGGCAGGTTTGCACGTTGCAGTACTTCAGAGTTGGTTATCTTGTCGTACCACCTGATGTTCATAATCTTGCGGAGTTTAGGACTAGGCTAGGCGATTGGTGTCGTAACTACTGTTAACATACAGTCACACACAAACGCACACGCTCAAACGAATGCACAGAGAAACTTATATATATATATATATATATATATATATTTACAGGCGGTCATTTGGTAAATGTGTAACTGTGACAACTTCTCTCTCTCTCTCTCTCGATCCCCACCTAGACCGATGTACCACAGTTTCAGTTTGGAATATCTTCATTGCACTCCGGATATGTCCATAGATGCTCTGATCTCCTTCGCAATATCTCCAACAGCGTCCAGCAACTGATCGTACCAGATCGATTTTGATTGATGAGCCTACTCACGTACCTGTTATGCTGTTCTTTTCTTGTCACTCCAATCTTCAAACCCAGCTCCTGCAATTTAGTAGTTAACGTGGATTGGTTTAAATGAAAATCTTCTTTGTGGGCACACTCTACGAGGGCGTTCAAAATATCAGCTCTATCCATTGGCTGGCCCTCTGATATGGTGGCAGAGCCAGCCAGCCTGTCTGCTCTCTCATTGCCAACGACACCCATGTGTCCCGGAACGAAGACAAGTGTGATTCTGCAAATTGTTGACGCTTGTAGTGATTCAGTCCATTGCCTGCACACCGAACCAGCCTCTACCTTGCGGATCATACTCAATAAATCACTCAGAATGCACGAATGAGTGTAGTTTTGTGACTTCAGCCAACGTAAAGCATTAGTCACCGCTAGTACCTCCATTGTCATGCTGCTTGTTGTCATACGAAATGCACCATTGGCCTCATGGATCATTCTGCCACATGAGCTTGCAGAGAGGGCCCATGCGGACTTCGTGACGAACTACCGATCCATCGTGTAAATCACAACGGCACCTTCATTACAGTTTTCATCAATGATAGCTTTAACGTCTGCATCCAGCGCCACCGGATTCCTCTCTTTGCAACTTTTGTCAAATTTAATGATGGTGGAAAAGTGTTCCCGTATATTGAAGACATCGGTATCCATTCTTCCCCATAATCGATATTTGTGAGCCCGCATACCAGCTGAATAGCGTCTGCAGCACGGCCAACCCACGATTTGCCCGCTTTAATCGATTTCTTCAACTGGTGCTGAGCAGCTCGTGCAATGGGTGATCCCTTTTAGCACTTATTTTGAGGTAAGAACGTGTTCTAGCTATCTTGTCTATACTCCATGGTCGAGATGTACCACATTTTTTCATGAACTCTACCCTTGTTTTTAGGGACTCCGTCTCTCCGTACAGCTTCTCGCGAAGCTCTGTGTTATCGGGCCAGGTTTCGTTTCTTAGGCCTGCTAACAACTGGCAGTCTTGCAGTATGTGCTCTGCCGTCATGTCCGCCTTTTCACAGTGGCACAGGCTAATTGTGCCAATTTTAAATTTGTTGAACATGTGGGCTCATAGCCTGTTATGGCCGGTACGAAGGCGGAATATAACAACTTGGTCGCTACGGAATAGATCATAGTACCCATCTCTGATGCTGTGTTGTTGGTGGTATTTCGACCACATTTCTTTGTCCTTCCAACCGATGGTTGGTTTGGCCTCCTCATAACTGATCTCGTGATCAGTCTGCAATAGTCGCCCTCCTTCTTTTGCTAGCCTGTCTGCTTCTTCGTTTCCGCTTATGTTGCAGTGTAATGGTATCTACTGAATGACTGTGCGTTTAAGTGAGTTTACTATTACACCGATGATCGCTTTTAGCTCATTGAGCTCTATTTTGGCTGCACTTTTTAGTGCCGTGATGACCAAGAGAGCATCGGTGAATATCACGACTTTGTTGCGTGAGGCGCTGCTTCTCTCTAGAATCATTTCAACGGCTGTTATTATTGCCTCTGCCCGGTAGTTGTTTTAAAACTTACCTGTGGCAATCGCCTTCGCGATCTTCACTTTTTTTGAGTGCTTAACACTATTCCTTCTCCGCCATCTCTGATTGCGTTCTTTGCCGATCCGTCGATACACGTGTGCCCACGCACTCTCAGGGTACTCGGTCTCTTTGTATTTTTCTGTAACCGCTCTTCTTTCGCAGTTCTCTTGTTGCCCTTTTTTATGTATTCCTGGGATTGATTCCCTTAATTCTGGCATTTTGGTCTCCCACGGCGGGCTCTTATCGGTTGCCGGAATCAGTTTGGGTTTGCAGTTTGCTAGGACCGGGTGGTATTTAATCAGTGTTTTGGCACATTTTGTGAAGCTGGTTCTCTTTAACCTGCCTCTTCCTAATCCGTTCATTCTGACGTACATAGAGTGGGAGTTAAGACGCTTTAGTTTCTCCACAAGTTGGGTAACCTTTTTGTCTCTGCGGTCTGTCATTGGTTGGAGGCCTGTGATTGTTTCCAGCGCCTTGATGGGCGTGAACTTCATGGCTCCTGTGATAATGCGTGCTACTCGGTTCTGACTGCTGCTCACTTTGGCGAATTGCTTGTTGAATGCACTACTTCATGCTGCAGTGCCGTACTCCAGGATCGGTCGTACTCTTCCCGAGTAGAGCGTATTGAGGATTTTACTGTTTGCTCCCCACGTGAAGCCTGTCAGTTTTCTCATTATACTGAGTTTCTGTCTGACCTTTACAGTAGCTTTGTCTATCTGGGGCACCATGTGAGCCTTTGGTCTAGTGTGACTCCCAGATACGTTGGATTATTGCTTTCAGGAAGATCTTGCCCGTTGATTTTAAGCTTAAGTGGTTCTGATTATTCTGCGAGAACACAGTATAAGTGGTTTTATAAGCGTTAATGCTCATGCTCCACTTTTCTGACCAGGTTTACAGTTTGGTAAGCGTATCTTGCAATCGTTTTGTTGCTATGGGCATTGACTCCTCTCTCGCCCATATTGCCAGATCGTCGGCATTCATGGCTGAGTGTACTCGCTTAGGTAGACAAGTAGGTATGTTGTTGACAAAGATTAGAAAGAGAGTTGGTGAGAGCACTCCTCCTTGAGGGACTCCTTGCTCTAGAGTGGACTTCATGCTTGTGTATCCCTGAACTTGAACCCTTGCTGTTCTATTCTCTAGGCATCTATCAAGACATCTGTATATTCTCCCCTTTATACCGAGGTTCAGGAGTTTGAGTTTTAGGCCCTCTTTCCAGACTGTGTCGAGCGCCTTCTCCATGTCTACCAAAACTGCCAGCGTCTGCTTTTTTTCCTTGGAAACCATCCCTAATTTCGTGGGCGAACCCAGGTTTCCTGATCTTCGGTAGATCGGTACTTCCTAAAGCCTCCCTGTTGCTTCATGAGAAGCCCTTTGCTCTCCAAGTGCCATGATAGTCTTTTGTTCACCATGCATTCTATAGTTTGTCAGTGCAGCTTAGGAGGCGTATGGGTCTCTCTCTCTCGCGATCCGGCCTAGACTGATGAACCAACTTTTATCATGAATTTTACCGTTGCTTTTAGTGACTCCGTTCCCCCGTACAGCTTTCCGCGGAGCTCAGTGTTTTCGAGCCAAGTTTCTTTTCTTAGGGCTGTGAACCGCTGGCAGTCTTGCAGTATGTGTTCTGCTGTCATTTCCGCCTTTTTGCAGTGGCACAGGCTAGTTGTGGCAATTTAAAACTTGTTAAACATGTGGGCTCGGAGTCTATTGTGGCCGGGAGGCGGAATATGGCAACTTGTTCACTCCGGGACCGACCATAGTATCCATCACTGCTGTTTTGTTCCGGGTGGTTCTCTGACCATTTTTTATTGTACTGACAGCCGATGGTTGTCCTGGCCTCCTCATAGCTGATCTCGTGATCAGTCTGCGGTAGTCACCCACCTGTTTTCGCTAGCCTGTCGGCTTCCTCGTTGTCGCTTATGTTGCAGTGTGATGATATCCACTTTATGATCGTGCGGTTGAGTGAGTTTACTTGTACACCAAGGATCGCTTTTAGCTCAGTGTGTTCAGTTTTGGCTGCGCTTTGCAGGGCTGTGATGACCGATAGAGCATCGGTGAATATCACGACTTTGTTGTGCGAGGCTCTTGTTTTCTCTAGGATCATTTGGGATGCTGTTCTTATCGCCTCTGATCGGTAGTTGTGTGAGAACTTGCCAGTGGCAATCGATTTTGTGACCTTCTCATTCTTTGAGAGTTTAAGCACTATTCCTCCTTCGCCATCTCTGATTGCGTCCACTGCCGATTCATCGGTGTACACGTGTGTCCACTCATTTTCAGGGTACTCAGCCTCTATGCATTTTTCAGTAACCACTCTTCTTTCGCAGTTTACTTGCTACCCTTTCTTAAGTATACCTGAGATTGATTCCCTTAATTCGGGCATATTGATCTTCCACGGCGGGCTCTTATCAGTTGCCTGTATCAATTTGGGTTTGCACTTTGCTAAGACCGGGTGACTTTGGGTCAGTGCTTTGGCACTTTTTGCGAAGCTGGTTCTCTGTATCCTGCCCCTTCCAAGTCCGTTCATCCTGACAAACACAGGGTGCGAGTTGAGCCGTTTCAGTTTTTCTAACAGTATCATAACTTTCCTGTCTCTGCGGTCTGACATGGGTTGGAGGCCTATGATTGTTTCCATCGCCTTGATAGGCGTGGACTTCATGGCTCATGTGATAATGCGTGCTGCTCGGTTCTGACTGCTGCTCACTTTTGCAAATTGCTTATTGGATGCACTGCTCCATCTGCAATGCCGTACTCCAGGACCGGTCGCACTCTTCCAGTGTATAGTATTTTGAGGACTCTGGTGTTTGCTCCCCACGTGAAGCCTGCGAGTTTGTGCATCATATTGAGCCTCTGTCTCGCTTTAGCCGTAGCATTTTCAATTTGGGGACACCAAGTCAGCTTTCGGTCGAGTGTGACTCCCAGGTACGTTGGGGGACTTGCTTTCCAGAAGATCTTGCCCGTTGACTTTAAGCTTAATTTTATAATTCTGGTTGTTCTGTGAGAACACAGTGTAGGTGGTTTTAGAAGCGTTAATGTTCATATTCCACTTTATTTTTACCAGACTTCCAGCTTATTTAGTGTATCTTGCAGTCGATTTGTTGCTATGGGCATTGACTCTTCTCTCGCCCATATTGCCAGGTCGTCGGCATATATGGCAGAGTGTACTTGCTTTGGTAGGCATATTGCTATGTCATTGACAAAGATTAGAAAGAGAGTTAGTGAGAGCACTCCTCCTTGGGGGACTCCTTGCTCTAATGTGGCCTTCATACTTGTGTACCCCTGAACTTGAAACCTAGCTGTTCTGTTCTCTAGTTATCTATCAAGCTATTTGTACATTCTTCCCTTTATACCGAAGGTGAGAAGTTTCAGTTCTAGCCCTTCTTTCCAGACTGTGTCAAATGCCTTCTCCATATCTACCAAGCTTATGGATCTGTAACTCGCCGGATTTAGTTTATCTTTGCCTGGCTTTAGGATGGGTATCATGATCGCTTCTTTCCACTCTGCTGGTACTATACATGTCCTCTACGATATGTTTAGGACTGCCAGTAGAACTGTCTTTGCCATATTTCCCAAGTTTTTAAGCATCTCCTTTGTGATCCCATCCTTTCCCGGCGATCTTCTAAGCTTGAGATCCATTAATGCCTCTTCCAGCTCGTTTCTGGTGAATGTATCCGTTAGGTGACTATCGGCTTTTCTTGGCTCGTCTTGGAGGGCTCTCGCTTTTCTCCTTGTATCGTCACTTTTTGTTTTAGGTATGCTTACTCTGCTGACTTCGGCATATGTTTCATTAGGACATCTTTTGGTTTTAGGTATGCTTACTCTGCTGACTTCGGCATATGTTTCATTAGGACATCTTTTGGTTTTAGGTATGCTTACTCTGCTGACTTCGGCATATGTTTCATTAGGACATCTTTTGGTTTTAGGTATGCTTACTTTGCTGACTTCGGCATATGTTTCATTAGGACATCTTTTGGTTTTAGGTATGCTTACTCTGCTGACTTCGGCATATGTTTCATTAGGACATCTTTTGGTTTTAGGTATGCTTACTCTGCTGACTTCGGCATATGTTTCATTAGGACATCTTTTGGTTTTAAGTATGCTTACTCTGCTGACTTCGGCATATGTTTCATTAGGACATCTTTTGGTTTTAGGTATGCTTACTCTGCTGACTTCGGCATATGTTTCATTAGGACATCTTTTGGTTTTAGGTATGCTTACTCTGCTGACTTCGGCATATGTTTCATTAGGACATCTTTTGGTTTTAGGTATGCTTACTCTGCTGACTTCGGCATATGTTTCATTAGGACATCTTTTGGTTTTAGGTATGCTTATTCTGCTGACTTCGGCATATGTTTCATTAGGACATCTTTTGGTTTTGCTCCAAGACTATTGGGGGTCAGCTGTTATTTTCATCCCTCAGGACTTTCGCCAGCTTCCATAATTTGTGGCCGTCCCTATCAAGGTTCAGGGATTCGGTCTTTTCTACCCTACTGAGTCTTGCTGACCTTTTGACTTTACGTTTGTATTTAGGGCTGCCGCCTGAAAACAGTATTGTACGTTACTGTTTGGGCCTTTTCTGTCTCTCTCCTTGCTAGCTCAAGGTCGTCTTCAAGCTTTTGGACCTCTGCTGTCCAGTAGGGCTTGTAATCTTTCCGTGCACCTCTTGGGATGGTCTCCCGTGCCGCTTTCAGGATTGCTTCCGAGAGTTCTTTTGCTAAGGATCTCACACGTTTGTTTTCGTGTGTGTTGAGTTACTCAACATTGGTGTCTGACATTGTCGCACATTTTTTCCAATTTGCTTTCTTGTAGTTCCACCGGGGAAACCACATGTGACAACTTCTGAGTTTGCGCTTGTTTCTTATGCCTTCAAGCTCATCCTTAAGTTTCTGTTTGAAAGTTTCTGCACTTCTGCGTAATGTTGTTTGCCATAAAGCTCGACTGTCAACAAGTTTTTCCCATTTGTTCGGACCGATAAAAATGTCCATAACTGAGGCCTTTCAGACACTCTTATATCTGAGCAGTTGTCTGTCTCGGAAACTCTTTCCTTTCAAAAGTGTACAGAGTACCTGTTGATGTATGCGGCTGTTATCTATATTTCTCACATGTCCCGCCGTCTTAGTGTTCTACTGCTGAGCATTCCTTTAATGGAAGGCAGGTTTGGATGTTGCAGTACTTCAGAGTTGGTTATCTTATCGTACCACCTGATGCTAATAATCTTGCAGAGACTGCGAAGGTAAGAGATGTTAAGTTTCATCTCATGTTCTGAGTAAGCTGTCCATGTTTTGCTGCCATATAGTAAAGAACTAATTACACAGGCTCGTTATATCTGAATCTTTCTGCAATGTTAATTTGTGAGTGTTTTTATGGTTTAATTATGCTGACAAAATAATAACAGATTAAAAAACAAACAAACCCACACGATGTTCACTCTGATATTGAAACAAACAAGAAATACAACCAAGTCAATAAGTGTTTACTTGAAAAGTGTCACATTAGAATGCAGGAAGATAACACAGATAAGGTACAAAACCATACAGAAGTACTCAATTCATCCCATCAAAGATTCAATTAATCAAGTACCATGTCTGCCAGTGAAGGCGATCTCATGTCTCACCACAACTCTCTCCTTCTAGTGCATTTTATCAGTTCTGACGCCGTTCTCTTGTCGAACCACGATGTTGGACCATAATCTTCCCCCTCTGTCTTCCTTGATCTCTCCTTTCCTGTATTTTACCCGTTGTCACAAAATGCTACAAACCTCCTCTTCGTATCATATGTCAGAAGAATATTGATTGTCTAACTCGTATTGTTTTGTTCTGGTTTCGTTATGTATGCGCTTCTTTGTTAATTAAACACGTACGCGCACACGTGCGCACATACACACGCACACACACACACGCACGCACGACACACACACACACACACACATATATATATATATATATATATATATATTATGAATCATGAGAAGAGACAGTATTAAGAAGCAAATATGTGTAGTGTGTTGAGTCAAAGTGGGCACAATTCTTTCTCTCCTCTCTCTCGATTAGCATGTGACGCCCTTGGCGCTTAGGGTAGCAACAAACGCACGTCCGTCTTCTTTGTTCTTGGCCGTCCTCTGTATTGTGTCCTAGGTGTGATAATTTCTTTCGGTTTCTGTTCTACTGTTTTCCTCTATGTGATTTTTAATCTCCTACGTTTTCGATCATTTGTCAATCTCATTGCAATTTTTGTTACAGAGTTACTCTCCATGCGCAACACATCTCCGATTACTCTCCATGTAGCAACACATCTCCGATTACTCTCCATGCGCATCTCCGTTACTTCATGCACATGACATCTTCTCGTTACTTCCATGGCATACATCTCTCGATTACTTCATGCAGTCAATCATCATGTTCGATTACTCTCCATGCAAACATTCGATTACTCTCCATGTGCAACACATGTCCGATTACTCTCCATGTGCAACACATGTCCGATTACACTCCATGTGCAACACATGTCCGATTACTCTCCATGCGCAACACATCTCCGATTACTCTCCATGCGCAACACATGTCCGATTACTCTCCATGTGCAAGACATGTCGATTACTTCCATGTGCAAACATGTCCGATTACTCTCCATGTGCAACACATGTCCGATTACTCTCCATGTGCAACACATGTCCGATTACTCTCCATGTGCAAGACATGTCGATTACTCTCCATGTGCAACACATGTACGATTACTCTCCATGTGCAACACATGTCGGATTACACTCCATGTGCAACACATGCCCGATTACTCTCCATGTGCAACACATGTCCGATTACCCTCCATGTGCAACACATGTCCGATTACCCTCCATGTGCAACACATGTCCGATTACTCTCCAGTGTATCTGCTGGATAATGTTGCTTACCTTCTTTTGCTGACAAAGATGTCCCTTGGTATCAAATACAAATATAAAATGATTTTCAAGAGCAGATTGACTCCGATGATCATAGGAATACGACTGCATGGCTGTTACCTGGATCTCATGAGCTTCCAAATGGTCAGTTTAATTAAAATAAGGGGTTACAAGGGTCACACACAGCTTGCGTATAGCACGTAACAGTTGGCTGCAACGGTCACTAAGATTCTTGCCAGTTTCACATATATAAGCATTCTTACAATGTTTACCAACGATAATGTAGATAACGTTGCAGAACTCATGTAAACTCATCCTCAATAGCAAAAGTGGCTTTAGGAAACGATACAGTACGGGTCTGAATCACACAAACACACTTATGGTATCGCCGACGGCAACACCGAATGGTACCAAAATGGTATATAACATTGATTTTAAGCTAACTTCAAATGTGTACTAACATATCCTTGAATTCTTGTCCGTCTGGAGGCAACATACCCTTGATATTCTTGTCCCGTCTGTGGGAAAACATACCCCTTTGAGATTACTCCCCCGGCGGGGGAAAACATATCCGGGATTTTGCCCGTCTGTGTCCAACATATCCTTCAAAGTTCTTGCCCCCGTTGGGGCCATTCCCCAAAGTTCTTCTCCGTCTGTAAACCGCATACCCGATATTCTTGCCCCGTCTGGGCAAACCTTATCCTTGGGATTCTACCCGCGGGGGAAACCCTTACCCCCGGTTTTGCCCCCGTCTGTGTGCCAACATATCGTAAATTCGCTTTGGGGGGCAAACATATCCTTGATATTCTTGCCCCGTCTGTAAACATATCCGAATTCTTGTCCCGTCTGGGGGGCCAAACATACCCTTGGTTTTTGTGTTTTACCAACTTTTTTATGATTTTTTCTTGCCGTCTGTGGGCAAACATATCCTTGAGATTTTCCCCTCTTTTGGGCCAAAAAAAAAAACTTTTAAAAACATCATTTTCCCGGATGTAAAAATTGAAGATGTCAAAAACAATATGTTTTTTTACCAGTGAACTATAGGATAAAAAAGTCAATATAAGTTAAACCCAATCAGAAATAAAAAACAATATAAGTTGAACGCGGGGGGGAAGAAAAGAAAATAAAAATTGAACCAGTCAGAAAGAAAGTCAATAAAAGTTGAACGCAGTCAGAAAAAGACAATATAAGTTGAACGGGGTGGGGAAAAAAATAAGGGGGGGGAAAACCCCTGTCAGAAGAAAGAAAATAAAATTTGGGAACGTGGTCAAAAAGGGGGGTTATAAGTTAAACGTAGTCAGAAAAAAGTCAATATAGTTGAACGTGGTCGAAGAAAAAATATAAGTTGGGTGGTCAAAAAGGGAACAATATGTTGGAACGATCAGAAAAAAAGACAATATGGGTTGAAGGTCAGAAAAAAAAACAATAAAAGTTGAACCCTGTGGGGAGAAAGTCAATATAAGTTAAAACGTGGTCAAAAAAGAAAATCAATATAATTTGGGAACGGTATTTTGGGGAAGGGTGGCCCCAAAGGGGCGAATGGGAGGTTAGCCCCTAATGACAAACCCCTGACAGGTTTGGGAGTGCCCAGGATGGCCGGGGTATGAAAATTGTGTGGTCTACCCTCCAAAAAACGCAATTGATGTTTGGGTAAATGGTCCCCCTTCCCGGGCTTAAAGAGAACCTTGATTGTCGATGGTTTTTGGGGGGTTTAGTATCCCCTTTTTGGGGGTTGGGGCATTTTTGGTTATTACCCCTGCCTTCATTAAAGGTAGTTTTCCCAAATTTTATTTCCAAATGGTCAAATTTGTTTTTGGTTCTCGGTCTCCAGTTTTAATTTTTGAAGGTAAACCTTTTTGTGTTTACTTACCATTTCAAAAATGTAAAAAGGGGGAAAAATCTTCCCTTTTTATATTTCACCCCTCTGTACGAAATTGTCCTCCATATATCCTCCCCTTGTATATTTCCCTCCTTAGTACATTTTTGTCCTTTTTTGTATTCTTTTTTTAAGTGAATGATCCCTCTGTTAAGTTATTTAACCAATTATAATTAAACAGTACTCATTCAAAAACGACCAACATATTTAAGACCATTTTTTTTACCCAACTCAAATTTTATTTTTAAAAACCTGGGAAAACTTACTCTGTTCATGTCAAAATTCTTTTTTTGGTCTCTCTTTTTTAAAAATTTTTTTCCTAAAAACTGTTCTAAACCGTATTTTTACTCAAAAAAAGGTCATTTTCCGATTTGTTTTTTACTTCTACATAAATTACAAAAATAGTCCCCCTTTTGTAAATAATCTTTATACTCCCCAAACTATCTGGCTTTTTCCCATTTCCCTCCCCCTTGTCGGGGAACTCTGGGGCCCCCTGGAACCTCGCCGTCCCCCCGACGGCAATTTGAAAAATCAACAGGTTTTGTTCAGTAGGGTGATTAGAGTGGTGAGGTTTAAAGGGGAACAAGTCGCCTCCCATTAACGTGGCTCCACAAAAACCCAAACTTAACACCCAAACCATGGCCCGAAAAAAAAAGAAAACCCTGACGGGTTTCCCCAAGGAGCCCAGCTGAACAGCTAAAGGGGAAGGGGGTCACCCGTCTTTGGGGCGGCTCGCCCGGCTGGTCATGGTGACCCAATTTTCAAAAAGAAAAAACCCTCTTTTGCTCTTTTCGAAACCTAAAAAAAATTTTCAACATTTTCCCTTATCAAAATTTTAAAAACCCATAAACCGTGAAACCCCAAACAGTGCCCCAAAAAGCTCTTAATTGGCCTTGGGGTGGCTGTCGGAAAAACCCAGTCCTAAATGGGTATTGGGGTTTAATGGTTTTAGCACCCAGTATGTCACTAAATTTAATGTTTTCTTGCATGCCCAAGAGTCTTGTCACACTATCGAAATCTCAAAAAAAAAAAAATTACAAACCCGAAAAAAGGAAAAACATCTTATAACGTTAAATTTTTCGTTATATGCCCTAAACCCCAGTAATACCCCAAAACCCCAAACCCCGGAAATAAAAAACCCCCAAAGATTTAACATTGACCAAAAAATTGGAACAACATATTTTGGTCCCAAATCCCAACATCATATTTTTCAAAACCCCCGGGCCCCGGGGGCATAAATTAAAGCCCAAAATACTCGGATCGACCCCTTATAACCATATCTAACAATAAGGGTTGAAAGTTTGTTTCCCCATCCCATCAACCGACGTCTAATACCCCCAAATTATCAAATATCAAATAATTAAGTGGGGGGGATTATAAAAATATCCCCCCACCTTTTTGGGAGTGATCAAATATACCCTTTCAACCTTTTCCCAAAAAAATAAAATTAATCCTCCCAACTTTTTGGAACAACATCAAATATCTCAACAAAACTGCCCAACAACCAAAATCGGGTTTTTTTCCCCAAGCCCCCCAAAAGGGTGTATTGTAAATTTCCCTTGTCCCAATGAACACGGCCTTTGTTGGAATAATACCATTTTACTGGTTTCCCTCAGGAGAGGGCTTTTTAAAAACCAGATAGCTTATAAATTTTTTCATAATTCCCTCGAATTCCCCCTTTTTTTTGATGCGACGGCCAAATTTATCATCACCCGGGGGTTGGCTCGCATCTTAATGGGGACTATAACAAAATCCCCCGATTAACAGGGGGTTCTTCCTCAGCCCTGTTAAAAAGGGGTTTCCCCAAAATTTTTTGGGACCCCCTATTTGGTTTATTCCCCTTTGCGTCCATACTACCCAAACGGTATAATTAAAAAATTTTCCTTGTTTAATGTCTCTTGTTTATGGGACTACCCAAACCCTGTGGGGCCCCCCTATGACCCTCCGTTAATCTTTTTTTAGGACGGAAAATTTTTTTTTATGTAAGGATAAAAAATAAATCTTCAGTTTTAAATTTAAAAATAATTGAGATGTCTAAAGGAAAAAGTATGGTAAACCCCCCTTTTAAGTATGGGGATGTTTTTTCCCCCTTAAACTACTTTTTATGTCTAAAACCATTCCACTTTACCCAATTCCCCCTAATAGACAGGCAAAAATTTTCCTTTTAAAAATTTTCCCATATTGATTCCCTGGATTATTTTTGGGGAAGTTTAGTTTTTTTATCCCTTACGGACAAAATTTCCCAAGGGGCAAGGGGGGACTCGACCTTTTTCCGGCCCCAAAGGGGTTTAAAAGGTACCCCAAAGTCTGAGATCCATCCCTTGTATGACTTCGCCCTGTTTTTGGTTTTCCCCAAAGTAGGGTGGCGACCCTTACTTAGTAAACCCTATCTTCAAAATGTTTTTAAACCTTGGAAAATCTCTTGGAGTTCAGCAAAAACCCCGGGAGCCATCCCCAACGGACTTTGGGTTTCAATATGCCCAATAAGTGTTTAATCTTCTTTAAAATTTTTAACATAACAAAGGGAAAAAATTCCAAAATTTTGCTTATTCATTCCCCCAAAAAAATCAGTTTTTAATAATCCCCAATGCCCTACCCAACGTTGATGTTTTCCCAGAAACAGTACAATCGGTCTTAAGACGTGGTACAAAAATTTTTAATCCATCCCCCTTTTTTATCCTCATCCTTCTAATACAAAAGTTCCTTTTTGGAATCAAAACCCTCATTTTCCACAGCCTCTTGTTTCCCGGAATCCCCAAGGTCTTGTCCACTGGGCGTCTGTTTCCCCGGTTTTTAATTCCCTGAAGCACCGCCCTTTTTTGCAACTGTTGTATCTCTTTCAAACTAAAAATGACATGTTGTTTTTTTGCATTATTTCCCCATTCTCGGGTCCGTCAACTGTAAAAAGGGGTTTAAAACAGAAAATTAACCCCCTACCCTCATCCTCCAGACAAGGCATCATAATGCGTCTCGCCCTGCGTCTCGGGCGGGGATACCGTGATAAAAAATATTTTTTTTTTGTCCCTTTTGATTTTTGGGTTTTTTCCCAAAACAGAACTGAGATAACCTTTGTTCAATCCCCCTGGTGCCCTTATTTGAAAAGAAAAACCCTTTATCAGTAAAAACAGTCACTTTGTTCCCCCTAATGGGTGGGAAACCCAAATTTTTCAGTTATACCCCATTTAAAACCCCAAACAATTCTAGTTTAAAACTACTCTTTATTTTTTCTTTTTTCTCTGCGGAGGCCCAAAACCCCGGCAAATATTATTTTGGGAAAAAGAATCCCTGCCCTCAACACAGCTCCCAGACCACTAAAGACGCATCAATGCCCAAAAATAAATGGACTGCCAAAAGGGGGGAAACCCAGAAGGGGTTCGAAATCAATTTAGTTTGAAGATCTCAGGGAACTTTAATCACTTAAAGGGGAAACCCAGACGCCCCATTTGGGAAAAATGTCTTTTTTCGATCCCGGGGAAAAAGGATGGCTTCTTAAAAATAAAAGGGGTTTCCGCAATCGGGAGTGGGGTTTAAAAATTTCTATAATCCCCCAAAAAGCCCCAAAAGGGCCCAAAACCTTTACTGAAAGTGGGTATGCTAAAATTCTGTTTTAAAATTGATTTTTGGATTGCTGTGTCAATCCCAAATTTCCTAAATGTTTGCCCCCAAAAAAATCAAAAATTCCTGAAAAAAAAACACATTTATTGGATTCTTTTTCCATTGGTTTTTCCCTTTTCCCAACCATTCCCAAAAAACATTCAAATAAATATCCAAAATTTTAAAAAAATAAACCCATATCACCCAAAATATACTAAAAGTTTAAACATAAAATCTGACATGGGTTTATCAAAAAACGTTGGTCCCAAATTAGTCAACCCATTGGCATTCTTGTGTATTCATACAACCCCAAAAGGTGAAAAAAAAATGCCGTTTTATCTTTTCCCCCTATTTTTATTCCCCTTGGTTAGTCCACGGGTTAAATCCAGAGTGGTAAAAAACTTTCCCCATTCAGGGCCCAAGTGTCATCAATGCGAAAAAAGGGTTTCGCACCCTTTATAGTCTTTTTTTAAAATTCCCGATAATCTACACAGAGGCCCAAATTTCCCGTTCTTTTTTTTACTAATACTACTGGCACCCGGGGGCTGACCTCTCCCAAATAACCCTGTTTCTAAAAGGTCCTTATTTTTCTGCACCTTTTGTATAGAATCCCCAGGCGGAATCCCCTGTTTTGGTTTTAAAAAGGGTTGGTATCCTGTAAAAAATTTTTCGTGCTGAACTTTGTCAGCATAACCAACATCAAAATCATTTCAATACATCATCATATCTACTCCAGAGACAACTTTAGTTTTTTTTGACTGGGATCCATGCATTCTTTTCCCAGATCAAATCGGCGGCCCCATTTTTTAATTTCGATTTTTAAAAAACCCCAAACTTTTCCCAACGAAACTGCATTCCCGGGTTCGTAGATTAATTAAAAATTCCCATCACTAGAAGAATCAATTCCCAAAAATTTTGGCCTTCTCCTTCATTTAAAAGGGAAACATCTTCTTTTTAATTTCAAAACATGAATGGGAAATTCCTTTTAAAAATCATTTAAAGTATTGCAGCAAAATACCTTTCGCAAAAAAACGGTTGGACCAAAAAAGCCTGCCAAAACCATACTAACCCACCTTTAACTCGAACCCATTTCCCAATAAACTTTTTAATATGCGTTTTTTTCCCCTTGAGACCAAATAAAGGCGGGAAAGAAGACAGTACCCTTTTCGGGTACAGACTGGATAGAAAGGCCCGGGGGAAAGGTCAAAACAACCCGAAAACCCTAAAAATATTTGCCCCAAATTAAAAATTATAATCCCTATTATGAGAGGGAGTTTTTTTTAAAAAACATAAAATCACAATTCTAAATATTATAAAAAACCCCAATAGACAAAAACATCCCAAAATAATTTAATAAAGTCCTTTTGAAACTTTGGCTCCTTTTAAGTACCCCATTAGTGGACCCCCTGGAAAATACCCCAAAATCCTTTCTGTAAAAGCAAAAACCTGGGACAGTGTAAATAAAACATAAACCCCTTTTCCCCTTTCCCAAATATTTTTCGTTTGTTTTCCAAACTTTTTTTCCCGGGATTTTCCCCCCCCGGGTGTCCCCCTCCCCAAAGTGTTCCGTTTAAATGGCGCTCTCTCCAACATGCAAACTATGGCCCCCTTTGCCCATCCAGACCCCAACATGGTTGGGTCCTATGCTACCCCCCTGAAGTTAGGAATAAAATTTTTCCAAACGACCATGGTATAGGATGTTGATCCCCAGGAATGATCCGGAAACCCCTTTCCCAGCCTTTTTTCCCAAGTCTCTTATCGACGCCCCAAAAATTCCCCGACCCCATTATCTTGCATGGGGGGTTGGGTTAGATTCCCCTCTCAAGGGCCCCTCACGGCCCAAAGAGGGAAAAGTGGTGAAGGGCGATCCTTGGGCCCCTATAGACATTAACATTTTCCCGCCAGGCCTTTTCGCGCCCGGGGCCTTTTCACAAGGGTTGGGGGTTTGGGGTCGAGGGTTTCCCTTCCCGGGGCTGAGCTGCAGTCACCTTCCCCAAAGGGCCCGCCAAACGATAAGTGGTCGGGGAAAACGACCCCCAAAACTCCCCGAGAGGGGCTTAAAAAAAAGACAGCGGGGGAAAGGGCGGACCCCCATTATCCCAAAA
This sequence comes from Arion vulgaris, assembly GCA_020796225.1. Classification (NCBI taxonomy): domain Eukaryota; kingdom Metazoa; phylum Mollusca; class Gastropoda; order Stylommatophora; family Arionidae; genus Arion; species Arion vulgaris. Next base: position 27,144,704 of record CM036767.1, read on the forward strand.
ACCCCTGAACCATCAACAAAACTTTGGGGTCTTGAGCCGTCATAAACTGGATCTCCCGCTCCCTCAAAAAAGGTTCGGTTTTTTCCATTTGGGGGTCCTTTTGCCCCCTGTGGAAAAACCAAAAAGCCGGGAGGGGGAATTCTTTCCAAAATTCATCACTGAAGGGGCCGTCCCCTCCGGGGTCTCCGGACTTAAAAAGGCGGACGTGGGTGATACCCAACCCGGTGGGAACAACCCCACCTCTGGGCAAGTGTCCCGTATCTGAAACTTTGGGGGGCAGACAGGGGGCAGCAGCTGGGGATGGCTCTGGAGGTGCAACCTCCAACATACCCTCCTCCCCCCAAAATTTTTCCCCCCTCGTATTTCTTGAAAATCCTAAAAACTTAATTGATTAGAAAATATAAAAACAAAAAAAAAGCCCTTTTAGTGTATAAAGATACCAAAATGGAATATCCTTAAAAAAACAAAGTCCCCCAGCTGGAATAGGTCATATAAATTAAAAAAGTCTAGGCCCAGTCCCAAAAAAAGTCATCAAATTAAATTCAGTAATGTATTATATATATAAAAACAAATACTCACTCTAATCCTGTTTAAACTTTTACCTTTGCCTGAAAAATTCCACCTCCCCGGGGTCGGGAAAATCATCATCCAAAGCTGCTCGCTGAGTTTCTCTCCCTAGGCACCAAAAGGGGCAAACCCCTCCCGAGCCGGTAAAAAAGGTGTCCCCAAACGGAGGTTTGGCGTCGGGGAAAAATTATAAAAACGTTCAGATTGTAACAAATTTTCATGTCCCAAAAGATTGGAAGGTGGGGGGGCCGGGGTGAAGATCCAGAATGTCCGGGAAAGGGAAGTCTAATAAATGTCTTTTTCCTGGGCTCCCCCAAAGGTGGATTGAAAAGTTTCATATTTATAAAAACTATCCGAACCGGGAAAAACCCCCCGGGCGTTCGGAGAAAAAAAGGGCCAAAAAGGGGTTTCCCATCGGTGGGTTTAAGAAAGGGAAAATACTGGGGAAACCCAAACCCTTAAAAAAAAGGGTGCTCACCAAAATCTGGTCCACCTGGGCGATGTTGTTTTTTTTCTGACATCCTTTTTGTAGGGAAATTTTGGTCCCCCAATGACGTTGTAGGGGGGTTGGGCCCTTTACCCAAACAAAACAAAAGTTTTGGGGGTTTAGGATAGGGGGTATGACGGGAATGTAGGGTCTACCCCCAGACGACCTTTAAAATTTATGATTGAGTAGATGGGCCACCCCCATGGCGTGAGGGGACCATTTATTGTCGATGGCTAATTTTGGGGGGTATGCCTTGTCGTTGGGGCGGGGTTGGGGATCCCTGCCTTCTGTCAGTAGTGGGTTTTAGTTTTATGTCAAGATGGTCCCAACTTTGGGTTTTAATGGGTTTTCGGTCTCCCGTTTTGGTTTTTTGGAATTTAAAACTCTTTCTTGGTTTTATTTATCTTCCCCTTACCATTTCAAAAATTTTTAATAATAATAATGAAATACTTCACTTTTTTATATTTTATCCCCCTTTTGGGGTTTTTCCCCCTTTCCTCTCCCATGTATTTCCTCCTTTAGTACCCTTTTTTTTCCCTTTTTTTATGCTTTCCCAGCGTGGGGGAGTCCCCTGTTAATTTTTCCAATTGTAATTAAACAGTACTCTTCAAAACGACACAACCAAAAAAGCAACCCTTTTTTTTATCCTCAGAAAATTTTTTTTATTTATGGGGAAAATAACTTTTTTTCTGTCGAATCATTTCTTGGTCTCTCTTTGTTTACTAATTTTTTCTTTGCAATTTACTAAACCTCACTTTTACCAAAAAAGCGTCATGTTTGTGGGTTTTGTTTTGCACTTCTACATGAAAGTACAACATAGTCTCAACTTTTTTAAAAATTTAATTTTCTCCCAACTATCGGGTTTCCATTCCCCCCTTTTCTGAGGAAAGCTAGGCCGTGGGCAGAGGAAAAAAGGGAAAAAGTTGAACCATGTCCGGAAAGTAATAAAGGTTTAACGCGGTCGGAAAAAAATCCCGGGTTTGAACCTTTTTCAGAAAGAAAGTTCATTCTTTTACATAGCTGGGGGCATCAATTAAAAAATTTTTTCCCCCCCAAAAATTTGTAGCTGATGCAGAAAAAAAATTTCAGGATATAAACGACTGCCAAAAAAAACAAATATCTCGTGGGCTCTGTCAGAAAATTCTTTCCTCGTTAAAAGGGGAAAAGTTTGGGAAAAAGTTAAAAATTTCGACCTTTTCGTCCCTTTCCCCTTGACAAAAACTGTACCCAATCTCGGATAAAAGTCACTGAAAAATATCCCCATCATTCCCGGGGGTTTTGGGAAACGAAAATGATTTTAGATCGACAACTTTACCCAAAAGACCTAGAATAAAAAATATACAAACCCAAAACAAAGGGCAAACAACAAAAATGGAAACCCTTCATTTTCCCCGCTGAAACATATTTCCCGAAAGTTAATGACCAAAAAAAAAAAAAAAAACCCCCGACAAAAACAAAGTAAGGGGCAAAAAATCACCTAAAAAAAAAAATTTAATATATAAACGACCCCCTTGGAATCCCAATATAGAATAAAGGAAATGTATACAGTAAAGTTAAACAAAGTTAGTAAAAAATCTTATGGGGAAACAAAGCCAAATTTCATCAATTTATATTATTATTATTTCTGGAAACCCAAAAACAATGGTCAAAATTTGTCTCATAAATGAACTTACCCTTTTTGTTTGTTTATTTCAGGCAATCCCATTCTAGAAAAAAAGATGATCCCAAATAAAAAATGGTTTTGGATAATCCCAAAAACATTGGCTGAAAAAACCAATAGAAAAAAATTTTTGTTTCAAGACAAAAAATCAATTCTCAACAATAAGTGCCTTACAGTAACAGTAGATCTTCATCAAATAGTTTGTCCCGGGGAAAAACTTTTGATCTAAATTTTTCCCTTCTCCTTTGATGTTTCCCACTCTGCCCGCTGTCTTTATGTTTTTAAAACATCAGTTAAAATTTTAAATTTACCTTTCCCTAGTTAGATGGGGCAGGTAAAATGTTCCCGAATCTATCGTCTCCCCAAAATTATATAGGGATAAAATAAGTCAGTCTATCTTCTCCCCTGGGTTTGATAGAGCAGATAAAATAAGTCCCAAATCTATCATAAGTCCCAAAAAACCGCTGTAAAAAAAACCACTAACATGTCTCTATCCCCTCCCTGATTTTTGTTTTCTTTTAGTTTAATGTTCATAGTTCACCCCTCAGATCCCCCGTGACTAACTAAACCAGTCTTTCCCTTTTTTCGAAAAACCTGTTTTTTTCTCACAGCGTCCCCGGGTAAGAAAAATTTCCTCACAGCGTCAGGATAAAGAATTTCCCCCACAGCGTCAGGATAAGAAGGAAATTTTCCCCACAGCGTAGGATAAGGAAATTTCCCCACAGCGTCCGGGGGAAAGATTTCCCCACAGCGTCAAAGGGTGAAAAAATTTCCTCTCCAGGATAAAAAAGATTTCCTCACAGCGTCAGGATGAAGGAATTTTCCCCACAGGATGTTTTTTTGCGTTTTATAAAAATGTTTTTCGTCCTGTTATTTTTGAATTTCACCTTTTTTCGTGGACGGGCCCCTTTTCTTTGTATCACTATATCCCGATAAATTGCCCCTTTTTATCCTATATCTGATAACATTGTCTTTTATCCCTTTTCTGAGTAACATTTTCTTTTTATCCTATATCTAGTAACATTGCTCTTTTTATCCACCTATATCTAAAAAACATTGCTCTTTGTATCACTATTCTAGATAAAATTTTCTTTTTCTTTATATCGGTAACATTCCCCTTTTTATACTATATCTGATCATTGCTCTTTTATCACTATATCTAAAAAATTTTCTTTTTATCCCCTATATCTGATAACATTGCTCTTTATTTCCTATATCTGATAACATTTTCTCTTTGTATCACTATATCTGAAATAACATTGCTCTTTGTATGCACCCAAAATCCCAAATAACATTGTTTTTATGAAATATATCCAAAAGGGAACATTGCCTTTTAAAAGCACCCATTAGGGAAAATTGCTTTTATTTTCCCCTATATCAAACAATTTCTCTTTGTAAACCCTATATCATTAACATTTCTTTATTTCTATATCTAAATAACATTCTCTTTTATCCACTATATCTAAATAAAATTATCTTTTATCCACTATATCTAGTAACATTTCCTTTTTCCCCATATCTAGTCATTCTCTTTTATTCTATATCTAAAAAAAATTTCTCTTTTTATCCCCCTATATCTAAAATTCTTATCTTTTAATCCCTATATCTAAAGGTAACATTGCTTTTTTTGTATCCACTTTTCTAATCTTTTCTCTTTGTATTTTTATATCCCAGGGAACATTTCTTTTATCCCCTATATCTGTAACATTATCTTTTAATCACCCATATCTAAATAACATTTTTTTTGTATACTATATCAGGGAACGTTGCTCTTTGTATCCACTATATCTGAAAAACATTGCTCTTTTTATTACTTTTTATCCCAGGGAACATTTTTCTTTTATGCACTTTTCTGATCTTGCTCTGTGTATCATATATCGGAATAACATTGCTCTTTGTATGCACTATATCGGGTAACATTGCTCTTTTGTTGCACCCATATCTAAGGGCTTTTTCTCTTTTATATGCCTTTTCTGGAGTTTTTTTTATTTCTTCTATATTATAAAATTAATTTTTTGCCTTTTTATATAGGTAACCCTTTTCTCTTTGTATCCCCCCATATCTGAGTAACATTGCTCTTTGTATCACTATATCTGATAACCTTTCTTTGTATCACTATATCTGAGTAACGTTGCTCTTTGTATCCCCTATATCTGAGTAACATTTTCTTTGTACATATCTGATAACATTGCTCTTTTATTCCACTATATCAGTATTTTTCTTTTTATCCATATATTTTAGGTAACATTGTCTTTGTATCCACTATATCTGAAAACAAATTTTCTTTGTTACTATATCTGAGTAACATTGCTTTTGGATCACTATAAACTGGGGTTTTTATTTTTTGTATCATATCTGGAAACATTGCTCTTTGTATGTTTATATCAAATAACATTGCTCTTTGTTGCACTATATCGATAACATTTTCTTTGTATACTATTCTGATAAATTTTTTCTCTTTTTATGCACTTTTCTAGTAACATTTTCTTTGTATGCCCCTATTCTGATAACATTGCTCTTTGTACTTTTTTATCCCGAGTAACTTTTCTTTGTATCCACTATATCTGATAACATTTAATCTTTTATATATCTGAATAACATTTCTTTTTTTGTTGCATATATCTAGATAACATTCTCTTTGTATACTATATCCCGGGAAATTCTCTTTGTATCCCCTATATCTGAGGGAAAATTTTTTATTGCTCTTTAAATTTTTTTATACTATATCTGATAACATTGTCTTTGTATCCTATATCTAATTTAAAATTGCTCTTTTTTCCCCCTATATCTTTAAATTTTTTTATTTGCAAAACCCATATCTAAATAACTTTCTCTTTGTATGCACTATATCTGAGTAACATTGCTCTTTGTATACTATATCTGAGTAACATTAATTTGTATACTATATCTAAAATAACATTGCTCTTTGTATCATATATCCCGATTTTTCATTTCTTTGTACCCCTATATCTAATTTAAAATTTTCTTTTACTATTTTGAGTAAATTTTCTTTTTATTTTTTCCCAATTGATAACTTTCTTTTATTATCTGAGTAACATTGCTCTTTGTTTTACTTTTATCTGGTTTAAAATTTTTTTTTATGACTATTCAAAAACATTCTCTTTGTATGCACTATATCTGATTTAAAATTGCTCTTTGTTTTGCCCATATCTAGTAACAATTTTCTTTGTATCCCCTATATCTGAGTAACATTTTCTCTTTGTATCACTATATCTGAGTAAACATTGCTCTTTGTTTCCTTTTTATCATTTAAAATTGCTCTTTTGTTTCTATATCTAGTCATTCTCTTTTTGCACTATATCTGAGTAACATTTTCTCTTTTATATATATCTAAACTTTTTTCTCTTTGTATCCCCCTATTCTGGGGTAATTTTATCTTTGTTTTACTATATCTAGTAACATTGCTCTTTGTATCCCCTATATCTAATTTTTTTTTCTTTTATTCTATATCTGGTAACATTGCTCTTTGTTTCCCATATCTGATAACATTGCTCTTTGCGCCAACTGTTTTTTTGTTTTTTTTTGGGAATCTCCCTATGTGGCCGAACCCCAAAAAATTTTTTGCTTCTTAAAGGGAGTACTGAGGTTTTTTAGCCCCGTTTGTTTCCTGATGTCTTCTTTTAAAAGGGCTCTTCTTGATGGCCCGATTCTTCGTAGACACTTTCCCCTTTATCTATTTTGTTATCTTCTATCTTTGATGTCCCCCATCTGGGGTTTTTCACTATTTGCAACCTTTATGTTGGAAAACATATTAGTTATAATTTAAAAAATGATCTTCTCTGACTGAGACACACAATGGGGGATGTGGTCAATCTCGTTTTGGGGACAATTGGTGATGTGGTAAACTCTTTCAATTTTTACAAATTTATGTTCATCTCTATTCGTTAAAACAATGGGGGAAAGGTCAATCTCTGACTGGCCGGGGCCCAAAGGGTGATGTGGTCTCCCCTACACGTAAATTTTTTTGGGGGGTTTGGGCAATCTCTGACCAACCAAAGGGGGTTGGTTTCTCTGGCTCAGACACCTTAGGTTTATGGGTTTTAAACTCGACTGAAAACACACAATGAGATTTGCTCTGACTAGCGGTACACAATGGATGATGTGGTTAATCTCCGACTAGAGACACACAATGGGTGATGTGGTTAATCTCTGACTAGCGGTACACAATGGATGATATACACAATCTCTGACTAGCGGTACACAATGGATGATATACACAATCTCTGACTAGCGGTACACAATGGATGATATACACAATCTCTGACTAGCGGTACACAATGGATGATATACTTAATCTCTGACTAGCGGTACACAATGGATGATATACACAATCTCTGACTAGCGGTACACAATGGATGATATACTTAATCTCTGACTAGCGGTACACAATGGATGATGTGGTCAATCTCTGACTAGCGGTACACAATGGATGATATACTTAATCTCTGACTAGCGGTACACAATGGATGATGTGGTCAATCTCTGACTAGCGGTACACAATGGGTGATGTGGTCAATCTCTGACTAGCGGTACACAATGGGTGATGTGGTCAATCTCTGACTAGCGGTACACAATGGATGATGTGGTCAATCTCTGACTAGCGGTACACAATGGGGGATGTGGTTAATCTCTGACTCGAGACACACAATGGGTGATGTGGTTAATCTCTGACTAGAGACACACAATGGGTGATATACTTAATCTCTGACTAGCGGTACACAATGGATGATGTGGTTAATCTCCGACTAGAGACACAAATGGGTGATGTGGTTAACTCGACTAGCGGTACACAATGGATGATATACACAATCTCTGACTAGCGGTACACAATGGATGATATACACAATCTCTGACTAGCGGTACACAATGGATGATATACACAATCTCTGACTAGCGGTACACAATGGATGATATACTTAATCTCTGACTAGCGGTACACAATGGATGATATACACAATCTCTGACTAGCGGTACACAATGGATGATATACTTAATCTCTGACTAGCGGTACACAATGGATGATGTGGTCAATCTCTGACTAGCGGTACACAATGGATGATATACTTAATCTCTGACTAGCGGTACACAATGGATGATGTGGTCAATCTCTGACTAGCGGTACACAATGGGTGATGTGGTCAATCTCTGACTAGCGGTACACAATGGGTGATGTGGTCAATCTCGACTAGCGGTACACAATGGATGATGTGGTCAATCTCTGACTAGCGGTACACAATGGGGATGTGGTTAATCTCTGACTCGAGACACACAATGGTGATGTGGTTAATCTCTGACTAGAGACACACAATGGGTGATATACTTAATCTCTGACTAGCGGTACACAATGGATGATATACACAATCTCTGACTAGCGGTACACAATGGATGATATACACAATCTCTGACTAGCGGTACACAATGGGTGATATACACAATCTCTGACTAGCGGTACACAATGGATGATATACACAATCTCTGACTAGCGGTACACAATGGATGATATACTTAATCTCTGACTAGCGGTACACAATGGATGATATACACAATCTCTGACTAGCGGTACACAATGGATGATATACTTAATCTCTGACTAGCGGTACACAATGGATGATGTGGTCAATCTCTGACTAGCGGTACACAATGGATGATATACTTAATCTCTGACTAGCGGTACACAATGGATGATGTGGTCAATCTCTGACTAGCGGTACACAATGGGTGATGTGGTCAATCTCTGACTAGCGGTACACAATGGGTGATGTGGTCAATCTCTGACTTGCGGTACACAATGGGTGATGTGGTCAACTCTGACTAGCGGTACACAATGGTGATTGGTCAATCTCTGACTAGAGGTACACAATGGGTGATGTGGTCAATCTCTGACTAGCGGTACACAATGGGTGATGTGGTCAATCTCTGACTAGCGGTACACAATGGTGATGTGGTCAATCTCTGACTAACGGTCACAATGGGGATGTGGTTAATCTCTGACTCGAGACACACAATGGCGTGATGGTTAATCTCTGACTAGAGACACACAATGGGTGATATTTAATTCTGACTAGCAGTACACAATGGATGATGTGGTTAATCTCCGACTAGAGACACACATGGGTGATGGTTAATCTCTGACTAGCGGTACACAATGGATGATATACAATCTCTGACTAGCAGGTACACAATGGATGATATACACATCCTGACTAGCGGACACAATGGATGATATACACAATCTCTGACTAGCGGTACACAATGGATGATATTAATCTCTGACTAGCTACAATGGATGATATACACAATCTCTGACTAGCGGTACACAATGGATGATATACTTAATCTCTGACTAGCGGTACACAATGGATGATGTGGTCAATCTCTGACTAGCGGTACACAATGGATGATATACTTAATCTCTGACTAGCGGTACACAATGGATGATGTGGTCAATCTCTGACTAGCGGTACACAATGGGTGATGTGGTCAATCTCTGACTAGCGGTACACAATGGGTGATGTGGTCAATCTCTGACTAGCGGTACACAATGGATAATGTGGTCAATCTCTGACTAAGCGTACACAATGGGGATGTGGTTAATCTCTGACTCGAGACACACAATGGGTGATGTGGTTAATCTCTGACTAGAGACACACAATGGGTGATATACTTAATCTCTGACTAGCGGTACACAATGGATGATGTGGTTAATCTCCGACTAGAGACACACAATGGGTGATGTGGTTAATCTCTGACTAGCGGTACACAATGGATGATATACACAATCTCTGACTAGAGGTACACAATGGATGATATACACAATCTCTGACTAGCGGTACACAATGGGTGATATACACAATCTCTGACTAGCGGTACACAATGGATGATATACACAATCTCTGACTAGCGGTACACAATGGATGATATACTTAATCTCTGACTAGCGGTACACAATGGATGATATACACAATCTCTGACTAGCGGTACACAATGGATGATATACTTAATCTCTGACTAGCGGTACACAATGGATGATGTGGTCAATCTCTGACTAGCGGTACACAATGGATGATATACTTAATCTCTGACTAGCGGTACACAATGGATGATGTGGTCAATCTCTGACTAGCGGTACACAATGGGTGATGTGGTCAATCTCTGACTAGCGGTACACAATGGGAGATGTGGTCAATCTCTGACTAGCGGTACACAATGGGTGATGTGGTCAATCTCTGACTAGCGGTACACAATGGGTGATGTGGTCAATCTCTGACTAGCGGTACACAATGGGTGATGTGGTCAATCTCTGACTAGCGGTACACAATGGGTGATGTGGTCAATCTCTGACTAGCGGTACACAATGGGGGATGTGGTTAATCTCTGACTCGAGACACACAATGGGTGATGTGGTTAATCTCTGACTAGAGACACACAATGGGTGATATACTTAATCTCTGACTAGCGGTACACAATGGATGATGTGTTAATCTCGACTAGAGACACACAATGGTGATGTGGTTAATCTCTGACTAGGTACACTATGGATGATATACACAATCTCTGACTAGCGGTACACAATGGATGATATACTTAATCTCTGACTAGCGGTACACAATGGATGATATACACAATCTCTGACTAGCGGTACACAATGGATGATATACACAATCTCTGACTAGCTGGTACTACAATGGGTGATGCGGTTAATCTCCGACTAGAGACACACATGGTGATGTGGTTAATCTCTGACTAGAGAACACAATGGATGATGTGGTTAATCTCTGACTACTATAGAGACACAAATGGATGCTTGGTTAATCTCTGACTAGCGGTACACAATGGATGATATACTTAATCTCTGACTAGAGACACACAATGGATGATATACTTAATCTCTGACTAGCGGTACACAATGGATGATATACTTAATCTCCTGACTAGCGGTACACAATGGGTGATATATGTATGTTAACTGAGACACAAATGGATGATGTGGTTAATCTCTGACTAGCGGTACACAATGGGTGATGTGGTTAATCTCTGACTAGAGACACACAATGGATGATGTGGTTAATCTCTGACTAGCGGTACACAATGGGTGATGTGGTTAATCTCTGACTAGAGACACACAATGGGTGATATGGTTAATCTCTGACTAGAGACAGACAATGGGTGATGTGGTCAATCTCTGACTAGCGGTACACAATGGGTGATGTGGTCAATCTCTGACTAGCGGCACACAATGGATGATGTGGTGAATCTCTGACTAGCGGACACAATGGATGATATATCAATCTCTGACTAGCGGACACAATGGTGATATGTTAATCTCTGACTAGCGGCACACAATGGGGGATGTGGTCAATCTCTGACTAGCGGTACACAATGGGTGATGTGGTTAATCTCTGACTAGAGACACACAATGGGTGATGTGGTTAATCTCTGACTAGAGCACACAATGGGTGATGTGGTTAATCTCTGACTAGAGACACACAATGGGTGATGTAGTTAATCTCTGACTAGAGACAGACCAATGGGTGAGTGTCAATCTCTGACTAGCGGTACACAATGGGTGATGTGGTCAATCTCGACTAGCGTACACAATGGTGATGGTTAATCTCTGACTAGGAACACAATGGGTGATGTAGATTAATCTCTGACTAGAGTACACAATGGATGATGTGGTTAATCTCTGACTAGGGACACAATGGGTGATGTGGTTAATCTCTGACTAGAGACACAATGGGTGATTGGTTAATCTCGACTAGCGGTACACAATGGATGATATACACAATCTCTGACTAGCGGTACACAATGGATGATATGGTGAATCTCTGACTAGCGACACACAATGGGTGATGTGGTTAATCTCTGACTAGAGACACACAATGGGTGATGTGGTTAATCTCTGACTAGAGATACACAATGGGTGATGTGGTTAATCTCTGACTAGCGGTACACAATGGATGATATGCAATCTCTGACTAGCAGGTACACAATGGATGATATCTTAATCTCTGACTAGCGGTACACAATGGTGATGTGTTAATCTCTGACTAGAGACACACAATGGGTGATGTGGTTAATCTCTGACTCGAGACACACAATGGGTGATGTGGTTAATCTCTGACTAGAGACAGACAATGGGTGATGTTGTTAATCTCTGACTAGAGACACACATGGGTGATGTGGTTAATCTCTGACTAGAGACACAACAGGTGATGTGGTTAATCTCTGACTAGAGACACACAATGGATGATATACTCAATCTCTGACTAGCGGCACACAATGGATGATATACACACTCGACTAGCGGCACACAATGGATGATATACACACCTGACTAGCGGCACACAATGGATTAAGTGCTCACTATAACGCCGCTCGCCTTCGTAACCCATAATTTCTCTGGTACCCAATTGAGGCTGTGTCGACAGGAGAATAATACGAACACGATCGGAAGAAATACTGTATGACAGTAAGTATGCTACACTAACTATGACTGTCCATGATCTATCAGCCGACATGACAGAATGTACACACTGTGTACAACAATACAGGACGATCTTATATTTCTCAACAAGCAAAACAGAATGTACTGACTGTGTACAACCATGCATAAATACTGTACATTTGGTGACTGTGTTTATATTAGTGTGAGGATGGTCTCATCTCCAGAATACAGACAGTGGACAGAAGTGTGCTTATATTGTATGTGAGAATGGTCTCATCTCCAGAATACAGACAGTGGACAGAAAAGTGCTTATATTGTCTGTGAGAATGGTCTCATCTCCAGAATACAGACAGTGGACAGAAGTGTGCTTATATTGTCTGTGAGGATTGTCTCATCTCCAGAATACAGACAGTGGACAGAAGTGCTTATATTGTATGTGAGAATGGTCTCATTTCCAGAATACAGACAGTGGACAGAAGTGTGCTTATATTGTCTGTGAGAATGGTCTCATCTCCAGAATACAGACAGTGGACAGAAGTGTGTTTATATTGTCTGTGAGAATGGTCTCATCTCCAGAATACAGACAGTGGACAGAAGTGTGCTTATATTGTCTGTGAGAATGGTCTCATCTCCAGAATACAGACAGTGGACAGAAGTGTGCTTATATTGTATGTGAGAATGGTCTCATCTCCAGAATACAGACAGTGGACAGAAGTGGTTATATTTTCTGTGAGAATGATCTCATCTCCAGAATACAGACAGTGGACAGAAGTGTGCTTATATTGTCTGTGAGGATGGTCTCATCTCCAGAATACAGACAGTGGACAGAAGTGTGTTTATATTGTCTGTGAGAATGGTCTCATCTCCAGAATACAGACAGTGGACAGAAGTGTGCTTATATTGTCTGTGAGGATGGTCTCATCTCCAGAATACAGACAGTGGACAGAAGTGTGCTTATATTGTCTGTGAGGATGGTCTCATCTCCAGAATACCGACAGTGGACAGAAGTGTGCTTATATTGTCTGTGAGAATGGTCTCATCTCCAGAATAAGACAGTGACAGAAGTGTGTTTATATTGTCTGTGAGGATGGTCTCATCTCCAGAATACAGACAGTGGACAGAAGTGTGCTTATATTGTCTGTGAGATGGTCTCATCTCCAGAATACGACAGGACAGAAGTGTGCTTATATTGTCTGTGAGAATGGTCTCATCTCCAGAATACAGACAGTGGACAGAAGTGTGCTTATATTGTCTGTGAGGATGGTCTCATCTCCAGAATACAGACAGTGGACAGAAGTGTGCTTATATTGTCTGTGAGGATGGTCTCATCTCCAGAATACAGACAGTGGACAGAAGTGTGCTTATATTGTCTGTGAGAATGGTCTCATCTCCAGAATACAGACAGTGGACAGAAGTGTGCTTATATTGTCTGTGAGAATGGTCTCATCTCCAGAATACAGACAGTGGACAGAAGTGCTTATATTGTCTGTGAGATGGTCTATCTCCAGAATACAGAGCAGTGACAGAAGTGTGCTTTATATTGTCTGTGAGAATGGTCTCATCTCCAGAATACAGACAGTGGACAGAAGTGTGTTTATATTGTCTGTGAGGATGGTCTCATCTCCAGAATACAGACAGTGGACAGAAGTGTGCTTATATTGTCTGTGAGGATGGTCTCATCTCCAGAATACAGACAGTGGACAGAAGTGTGCTTATATTGTCTGTGAGGATGGTCTCATCTCCAGAATACAGACAGTGGATAGAAGTGTCATTATATTGTCTGTGAGGATGGTCTCATCTCCAGAATACAGACAGTGGACAGAAGTGTGTTTGTATTGTCTGTGAGGATGGTCTCATCTCCAGAATACAGACAGTGGACAGAAGTGTGCTTATATTGTCTGTGAGGATGGTCTCATCTCCAGAATACAGACAGTGACAGAAGTGGGCTGAGTATTGTCTGTGAGAATGGTCTCATCTCCAGAATACAGACAGTGGACAGAAGTGTGTTTATATTGTCTGTGAGAATGGTCTCATCTCCAGAATACAGACAGTGGACAGAAGTGTGTTGATATTGTCTGTGAGGATGGCCTCATCTCCAGAATACAGACAATGGACAGAAGTGTGCTTATATTGTCTGCAGACGATGGTCTCATCTCCAGAATACAGACAGTGGACAGAAGTGTGCTTATATTGTCTGTGAGAATGGTCTCTTCTCCAGAATACAGACAGTGGACAGAAGTGTGCTTATATTGTCTGTGAGGATGGTCTCATCTCCAGAATACAGACAGTGGACAGAAGTGTGCTTATATTGTCTGTGAGAATGGTCTCATCTCCAGAATACATTCAATGGACAGAAGTGTGCTTATATTGTCTGTGAGGATGGTCTCATCTCCAGAATACAGAAAGTGGACAGAAGTGTGTTTATATTGTCTGTGAGAATGGTCTCATCTCCAGAATACAGACAGTGGACAGAAGTGTGCTTATATGTCTGGAGAATGGTCTCATCTCCAGAATACAGACAGTGACAGAAGTGTGCTTATATGTGTTGAGAATGGTCTCATCTCCAGAATACAGACAGTGGACAGAAGTGTGGTTATATTGTCTGTGAGAATGGTCTCATCTCCAGAATACAGACAGTGGACAGAAGTGTGCTTATATTGTCTGTGAGGATGGTTTCATCTCCAGAATACAGACAGTGGACAGAAGTGTGCTTATATTGTCTGTGAGAATGGTCTCATCTCCAGAATACAGACAGTGGACAGAAAAGTGCTATATTGTCTGTGAGAATGGTCTCATCTCCAGAATACAGACAGTGGACAGAAGTGTGCTTATATTGTCTGTGAGAATGGTCTCATCTCCAGAATACAGACAGTGGACAGAAGTGGTATTGAGATTGCTGTGAGAATGGTCTCATCTCCAGAATACAGACAGTGGACAGAAGTGTGCTTATATTGTCTGTGAGAATGGTCTCATCTCCAGAATACAGACAGTGGACAGAAGTGTGCTTATATTGTATGTGAGAATGGTCTCATCTCCAGAATACAGACAGTGGACAGAAGTGTGCTTATATTGTCTGTGAGAATGGTCTCATCTCCAGAATACAGACAGTGGACAGAAGTGTGTTTATATTGTCTGTGAGAATGGTCTCATCTCCAGAATACAGACAGTGGACAGAAGTGTGCTTATATTGTCTGTGAGGATGGTTTCATCTCCAGAATACAGACAGTGGACAGAAGTGTGTTTATATTGTCTGTGAGGATGGCCTCATCTCCAGAATACAGACAATGGACAGAAGTGTCTGAGTATTGTCTGTGAGGATGGTCTCATCTCCAGAATACAGACAGTGGACAGAAGTGTGCTTATATTGTCTGTGAGAATGGTCTCTTCTCCAGAATACAGACAGTGGACAGAAGTGTGTTTATATTGTCTGTGAGGATGGCCTCATCTCCAGAATACAGACAATGGACAGAAGTGTGCTTATATTGTCTGTGAGAATGGTCTCATCTCCAGAATACAGACAGTGGACAGAAGTGTGTTTATATTGTCTGTGAGAATGGTCTCATCTCCAGAATACAGACAGTGGACAGAAGTGTGGTTATATTGTCTGTGAGAATGGTCTCATCTCCAGAATACATTCAATGGACAGAAGTGTGCTATATATGTCTGAGGATGGTCTCATCTCCAGAATACAGAAAGTGACAGAAGTGTGTTTATGCATTGTCTGTAGAATGGTCTCATCTCCAGAATACACAGTGGACAGAAGTGTGCTATATGTCTGTGAGAATGGTCTCATCTCCAGAATACAGACAGTGGACAGAAGTGTGCTTATATTGTATGTGAGAATGGTCTCATCTCCAGAATACAGACAGTGGACAGAAGTGTTATATTGCTCGTGAGAATGGTCTCATCTCAGAATTACAGACAGTGGACAGAAGTGTGCTTATATTGTCTGTGAGGATGGTTTCATCTCCAGAATACAGACAGTGACAGAAGTGTGCTATATTGTCTGTGAGAATGGTCTCATTTCCAGAATACAGACAGTGGACAGAAGTGTGCTTATATTGTCTGTGAGAATGGTCTCATCTCCAGAATACAGACAGTGGACAGAAGTGTGCTTATATTGTCTGTGAGAATGGTCTCATCTCCAGAATACAGACAGTGGACAGAAGTGTGTTTATATTGTCTGTGAGAATGGTCTCATCTCCAGAATACAGACAGTGGACAGAAGTGTGCTTATATTGTCTGTGAGAATGGTCTCATCTCCAGAATACAGACAGTGGACAGAAGTGTGCTTATATTGTATGTGAGAATGGTCTCATCTCCAGAATACAGACAGTGACAGAAGTGTGCTTATATTGTCTGAGAATGGTCTCAGCATCCAGAATACAGACAGTGGACAGAAGTGTGCTTATATTGTCTGTGAGGATGGTTTCATCTCCAGAATACAGACAGTGGACAGAAGTGTGCTTATATTGTCTGTGAGAATGGTCTCATCTCCAGAATACAGACAGTGGACAGAAGTGTGCTTATATTGTCTGTGAGAATGGTCTCATCTCCAGAATACAGACAGTGGACAGAAGTGTGTTTATATTGTCTGTGAGAATGGTCTCATCTCCAGAATACAGACAGTGGACAGAAGTGTGGTTATATTGTCTGTGAGAATGGTCTCATCTCCAGAATACAGACAGTGGACAGAAGTGTGTTTATATTGTCTGTGAGGATGGTCTCATCTCCAGAATACAGACAGTGGACAGAAGTGTGCTTATATTGTCTGTGAGAATGGTCTCATCTCCAGAATACAGACAGTGGACAGAAGTGTGTTTATATTGTCTGTGAGAATGGTCTCATCTCCAGAATACAGACAGTGGACAGAAGTGTGTTTATATTGTCTGTGAGAATGGTCTCATCTCCAGAATACAGACAGTGGACAGAAGTGTGCTTATATTGTATGTGAGGATGGTCTCATCTCCAGAATACAGACAGTGGACAGAAGTGTGGTTATATTGTCTGTGAGAATGGTCTCATCTCCAGAATACAGACAGTGGACAGAAGTGTGCTTATATTGTCTGTGAGAATGGTCTCATCTCCAGAATACAGACAGTGGACAGAAGTGTGGTTATATTGTCTGTGAGAATGGTCTCATCTCCAGAATACAGCCAGTGGACAGAAGTGTGCTTATATTGTATGTGAGGATGGTCTCATCTCCAGAATACAGACAGTGGACAGAAGTGTGCTTATATTGTCTGTGAGGATGGTCTCATCTCCAGAATACAGACAGTGGACAGAAGTGTGCTTATATTGTCTGTGAGAATGGTCTCATCTCCAGAATACAGACAGTGGACAGAAGTGTGTTTATATTGTCTGTGAGAATGGTCTCATCTCCAGAATACAGACAGTGGACAGAAGTGTGTTAATATTGTCTGTGAGGATGGTCTCATCTCCAGAATACAGACAGTGGACAGAAGTGTGCTTATATTGTCTGTGAGAATGGTCTCATCTCCAGAATACAGACAGTGGACAGAAGTGTGCTTATATTGTCTGTGAGGATGGTCTCATCTCCAGAATACAGACAGTGGATAGGAGTGTGATGAGAGTGAAGAAACAGAACAACATTCTGTCTAGCACGTAGGCAACGTCATGCCACTTGGTAATCTCCTCATCCTCATCTCCGTTTCATGGCATGACTTCATGAGGTTGATAAGGTAGCGACAATCAGGTCGTATGTTTGACTTGTCGTGATCCTGTCATTTCTGACTCGGCTGTGTCACCATCTGTAGGATTTGTGTGCCAGGTCATCATCGACGGCCTGGATGAAGTTACTATCAGATCTAATTGCTTCCAAGTTATCGGAAGTGAGATTATGCTGCTGTGATATGTTATTGTGATTCTGTTTCGGTGATAGATGACTTTTGCTGTTTCAGTTGGGGTATAGTTAGACTTGGCTGTTCTTGTCGTACACAAAACGTTTCTGCTTGTTGTTGAGCTGCCACGTAGACCTGATGAGTTGTGTAGCCATGACCGCTTCTTATTACTTTGTCTGGATCTTTCTGTGTCTTGGAACCATCCACTACATCAATATCCTCTGCGTGGTCTACCATCTGACATTCGTATTCGTCTTCTATACTCGCAATTTTAACTCTTCTCGAAATTTGAACTTTTTCCGGTCAGGAGATGGCAACTTCCGACGACCGGAAGTAATAACGACCTGTCCATGCTCAAGTGTGTTATTCTGTCGATGTAAACAGAAAACTGGAGCGATGATCTGGAAGCAGAGTTTTCTCAACCATGACGGTGCTCTCTTAGGTGGCCCACGTTGATGATGGATGCTGAGAACCAGTACGGAAGAGAGAACAGAAAGACAGCTGCTAGCCAGAACAACCATTAGGTAGATGCCTGTGGATAATTTTTAAAGAGTGCATTATTATCTATTATGCTTAGTATTAGCAAACTATGCTGTTAAAAAGGATCGTAATCCCCTGTAAAAGTAAAACCGTTCAGCTTAGTCGGAAACCAAAAACACGCGTTGATGTAGGCTAACTTTTATATGTTTGATGGTAGCCTCCGATAACCATACGGCTATCGGGCTTAGGTAAAAATTCTAGTAAATAAGACTACAACCGTCGCGTGACCTCGCATTCCAACATTGTTGTATAAAGACGAATTCATTTTAAAATCAACACAACGTGGCTAAATCAAGGTTATATTATGTAACAAATTTAGTTTAACAATAAGGAATATCAGAATTATGAATATTTTTCATCAATAAATAATCATAGACTCACAGAATTGAGCAAAAAATCAGCAGTCTTCTATCAAACATATAAAAAAACCAGCCATAAGCTGAACGGTCTAATGACTACAATGGAAGACGAAAGGTTGGGGGAGAGGAAGGGGAGGGGTTGTTGCTGCGAAAAGGATTCACAAGGCATATACTGTCTTTAGGAAATCAATATAACACATGTTGTTATCATTATCAACAATGTCGTCGATATATACACATCTCTAAAATAATCATCAATATCAGTATCGACATCATCATAAGTATCATCTTCAATATCATAGTCGTCATTATTGTCATCACAATCATCATCGTCATTATCATCGTTATCATGTTATATAATAAGAAGAAGTGGCGGCTCGTGGTCATTTTTTTGTGTGGGGCCAGGCAAAAATTTCGGAAAAATTGGGGTTTTGGAGTATTTACTATTTCTTGTCTATTCCGGAAGTTATTACTCTTTTCTCTTTCTCTCTCTCTCTCTCTCTCTTTATTTCTCTCTCTCTCGAGCGCGCGATCACCGTTTAGACTGATGCACCAGATTTCCCCATAAATTTTGCTGTCATGTGGAAATATGATTCATGCAGCCTTAGCATGGATGTATTTCGTCACATCTTTAGCGCCATTTGGAGCTCTTTGCTTATCCTTCGGCGATGTGTCCAGTTTTAGCCAGTGTTTACTGGGTTCGCTCTCCGTCGCCTCGGGTTGTCTCTAGCCGACCTGCAAGGCAGCAGGTTGCTATTTTCTTTTAGGGTAGCTACCCTTCAACAACCTTCCCTCCTGGGTTGTTGAGCGTCATCGCTCAGTTTACCAGTCTTTTTGGACTGCTTGGTTTGCCTGCCGTCCAGTTTTGTGTACGGTTTGCTCCACTAGTCTTTGATTGTCCCCAATCAACTACAAGGCAGTAGTAGTTATCTGCGAGGAAACGCGGTTATTGCTCTCTGGATGGAGACCCCATCTTCGAGGCTCGCCACCTCGCGTTTCTTTTGGTGCCCATTCGCCCATTTCTGCTTGTACCCTCGTCCACCGACTGGGCCCGTCCCTTTTTCTCCCGTCACTTGTGCTCACATTGTTCTACTGGGCGACACGTTACCCATTTCTTTCTCACTGTGCACAGTGCACAGTTTATCACCATTCGGTAGGAACTTTTGCACTGGATTCAAGCCTCTGCTGGGCGTTTCAGTTTTCCTGCACAATTGGGACGTCCTCTCACCCCTACGTTTGCCACGCCTTTTGAACGCTCTATCATCAGCACCGTGCATATCTGTCCCCACCGGTGGGTTCCCCTGTGTATCGTTCGTATGCGAGTTTGCTCTACTTTGGTGCCTGCTCACCATGTTTATCAGTTTTCTCACCATGCTCACATTTACTATGCCTCGAGACTGTCATGACACGCAACTAATTCGAGCTCCCACCTCGTGGCTCGAGTTTCGCCCATATGGGCCCAGTCTCTTCTCTGGATGCACCCTTCATTCCTTTATGTTTATTTGTTCAGATTTTCCCATCGGCCGGGAGAGACGTGCATTAATAGTCACTTTGGAATTCTGCTCGTCTGTGTTGCGAGCGGATCTCATCCAATGTAACTGCGTCTGCATCACTACTTATACCATAGCAGCTCTCCCTCGATCCCTACCCGCTTAGCCAGAAATGAACCGTTGTCTGTTTCCAGGGTCACCACGTGGAGGTGGGGTAGGATCTTGGTTAGTGCCAGCTCACTAATCCTGGCGCGACGCTGTCCCTATGTGCCTTAGACCCCATTACCCATAGGGAAAGCTCACCTTAGTAAATCAAAAGCTGGCCGAAACCGGATGGGCAGGCCTAGTCACCATGGGCACATAATCAACCCAACGTAGATCCCTCCGTTCTTGTCAAAGGACTAACTATATATCACAAAAAGAATGATAAAATTGGCCGTGTAGAACGTTCGAAAAGAAGAAGACTCCATTACCCCGTTTAGGAAAAAAAAAAACGCTTCTGTTCTGTAACAGCTTGATATTAAAGAGACTTGGCTATTAAATAATATAAAATCAAGGACAATTAAATATTTAACTAGCTAAACTAGTCAAGTGACGTCAGTCGACAGGTCAGAGTTCACGGATAGCGGACATACAGGGGAACCAAGCTCAAAGTTCACGAATGTGGTCGCATTTATTGCTGTAGACAAGATGTATTAATGCAACGGACAATTCCATAAAACTAATCTTATTATAAGAAAGTTTGTTATTTAGAACTCTTATTTTCTATAATATTATACTATTTTTATATAAAATTGGGGATTCAATGGATAATTAAACGGACTATTTGAGCTAGAGTCCTTGTTTATCTGGGAAGTAGTTTGGCTAGGTAAGAATGAATATATCTTCCGGCTGAATGAAAATGACATTGTTTTGGCAATTATCATTGCAATAGCTATCAAAGGTCAGAGGTCGCAATGTTATATCTTATGAATGAAATTGTAAACTAGCCCCAGAACTAGTGCACGGCACAAGTATTAGAAGCTAAATGAATCTTCAGTATATATAATGTTTTTAATAAGGATATATTATATAAATAACAGGATTGTTATATTATTCTGATATAATATTTATATTTTAGTGTTATATATTCAGCTTTCAAAGCTAATCAGTATCAAGTTAGAAGTAATAATTACGAAAAAATAATTTCTAAAATAGTAAGTACACGTTAATTCTTTTGGTTCTTACTGGCCCCTAATGACCAGGGCGTATACTAATTAGGGGTAAAGATTATGAATTTCAAATTTCAGACTGTGTATGATATTTTAGCGTTATATATCAACTTTCAAAGCTAACCAGTATCTCGTTGAAAGTAATAATTATGAACAAATAATGTCTAAAATAATAAGTACAGGTTACTCAATATTTTTGGTGGGGCCGGGCCCCACTTTCCCTTAATGACGAGCAGTCCCTGATATAGTCAGACTGGTGATAAAGACATTTGATCATGGACTGCACAGTATAGCTCTGCGCTTGGAGCACCCCCTCTCCTTTGTTCTCTTACCGTGGATTGTCTTCTCTAGTATCGAAATATCTAATATATATTCTATAATAATAGCGCAACTCATAGAACTTTCACCTTTCTAATCAAGTAATAATGAAATTTTAAGTTCAATTCATACAACAGACGTTCCACAAGTGAATTAAAGGAACTGGCACCATACTTCCACATATTTGGGTTTAGAAATGTGAAAAAACATGCATTTCCCACCCTACGGCCTGCAAAACTTACTATGCATTTCAATTGTTCAGGTTATGTAGCCTGATCTTTTGATCTCACAATTTGACCAAACCATACCAGTACTTTATTTCTGTAGACGTTCCAAAGATGTTTTATGTTCATCTATGTCTACAAGAACTTGTTCATTTCAGTTGTCCTGCTTACCAGCGTACCTGCTCAGTAGTGTTTTGTTCTGCAATAGTACATTTATCTCTTTACTATATGGCTCAGAAACATGGACAGCTTACTCAAGACACGAGAGAAATCTTAACATTTTCCACGTTCGCTGTCTCCACAAGACTATGAACATCAGGTGGTATGAGAAAAGAACATATTGTGAACTACTGCAACATGCTAAATTGTCATCCATTGTAAACATAGTCAGCATTAGAAAACTAAGATGGTTGGGGCATGTGGGAAGAATGAATAATAGCTGCATACCTAACATATGATGTTCTATGAACTTTTGGAAAAGGCTAGAAAGGCAAACCACTGATCAGATATACTGATAACTGCAAGACCTCAATGAAGGACGTTTTTATCGGTCCCAATAAATGTAAAAAAAACTGTCTTATGACCGAGTTATATGTCAGACAACATTAAGCAAAGATACAGGGTCTTTCCAAGAGAAACTTTGAGGCAATCTAATTTATGTACAACTCCTGCACTAATTCTTCCAGCACTCTCTATTATGTAGCAATATTAATTACTAAAATACTAAAACATTACTTTAGTATATCCTGAGTTTGGTGTTCAAACCAAGTCATTTTTATATCCATATGTTTTAGAAGTATTAAAAGCACGTTTTTATTGGGCTTATTATTACTGCTACATCTTCTTTCCAATATTTCTATGTTGAAAAGTTATACTTCAAAGGTAAACAAACTCATTAACTTCATCTACTGATGCATTGTTGATAGTAATTGAGCTGTCTCTACAGTACTAAACATGGACCGACTTCCTTCGGTTAGAGATGCTACAACAGTCACGTGTCAACGTTACGCCATGATTGTAATAGTTACTATTATTACACAATGACCTACTTATCACAGAAATGGATTCCGAAGTTTGAGGCATTTTGTCAGCCACCATCAACATGAATACTGTAATAGTGAGCAGTACACTCAGACCAAGTGTGATCTTTTCTCCACTTTCTGGAGGCAACAGGAACCCACCAAGACACAGGAAACTGAATGTTGCAGAGAGATAACATGCTATTTGTTAATGTAGATCAAACAAACTTAAACATTCATGAGAACAAACAAAAACTGTAAGTAAAACAATAGTATTATCACAATAGAAAGATGGACAGAGTACATTAAGGACTTATACAGTGATAACAGACAAGAAATACACATCAATTACAACCATGAAGGACCACAAATACTTCCATCAGAAGTTATCAATGCCATAAGACACACGAAAAAGGAAAAACCCCAGGACCAGACAACATAACAACAGAAGAAATAGAAGCAACAGGCGAATTGGGCATAGGCGTTTTAACAAAATTATTCAATGACATCTACAACACTGGATATGTACCCAAAGATTTACGACAATCCATTTTTATAGCACTACCAAAGAAAGCAGGAACGATAGAATGCAAAGAACACCGCACAATCAGCCTCATGAGTCACGTAACAAAACTACTTTTCAGCATTATTATGAGAAGGGTACGAAACAAAATAAGACCAGAAGTTAAGGAAGAACAATGTGGCTTTGTTGAACGCAGAGGAACAAACAACGCAATATATACAATAAGAACAATAATGGAAAGATCAATAGAAATGAAGTTGGACTTATACCTATGTTTCATAGACTACGTGAAAGCTTTCGATAAAGTAAAACATGGAGAAATAATCAGCATGTTAGAAAGTATAAATATTGATGGTAAAGATCTTAGACTGATCAAGAATTTGTACTGGCAACAAACCGCAGCCATTAGACTAGAGAGTAAGATTGGAATCTATCAGGCGATACAGTTAGGAGTACGACAAGGGTGCGTACTCTCACCAGACCTATTCAACTTATATAGCGAAAACATCATGAGATCTATAGAAGAAACGACAGGAATAGCAGTCGGTGGACAAAATATAAACAACCTAAGGTACGCTGATGACACAATTCTCATGGCTACAAATGAACACGATCTGCAAGACTTGATAGACATACTAGTGAGAGAAAGTGAAAAGAAAGGATTAAGCATGAATATAAAGAAAACAGAGGTTATGGTTGTCTCCAAGAAACAAGAAACACCAACATACAATATCAAAATAAATAACACAACACTGAAACAAGTCCATCGATTCAAGTATCTAGGAACATTCTTAACACCAGATGGAAGATGTACAACAGAGATTAGGAGTAGAATAGCTCAAACAGAAGCAGCTTTTATGAAAATGAAGAACACACTATGCGTGAACTCACTACCAATGACACTGCGAAAACGAGTACTCCAATGCTATATTGAACCAATTCTTATGTATGGCAGCGAATCATGGACACTGAACAAACAATCAATACGATCATTGGAAGCCACAGAGATGTGGTTTTACAGAAGAATGTTGAGAATTCCATGGACAGCAAAGAAAACAAACGTGGAGGTTTTAAATCAGGTCTGCACACAAAGAAACCTTATCAAAAGAATAAGAATCCGACAATCAAGGTTCTTCGGGCATATAATGCGTAAAGAAGGTTTAGAACATTTGGTGACTACAGGTAAAATTCAGGGAGGAGAGATCGTGGAAGACAGAGGGAGAAGTTGGATGGCCTGACATCATGGTTCGACAAAATATCGACGTCAGAACTTATTACATGCACCAAGCAAAGATAGTTGTGGAGAGACATGATCGCCTACGCCGGCAGGCATGGCACTTGATTGATTGATTATCACAAACAATATTTATTTGTTGAAGATGTAGAACAAAATATTGAAATTATTAATAGTAAAATCAGGATACCAGTCATTGAAGATTACTTCTATGTATTGATTGCATAGAAGCGTGGCATGTCGTGGATGGCCCAGGCTGAAAGAACAATTGGCCAGGTGACTACGGTTGCGACCCTACCAAAAAGGGAAGAATGGATCCCAACAGATGGTAGCATGATGAACTATCTCAACGTTATCATTACTCTTGGAAGAGAATGTAGAGATTGGGCAACATGAAGGCTGATCTCGCAGTTAAGCAGCTGATAGAAGATAATGCAAGGATGATGATGTTGTTGTATATACCGATGGGTCGGTTCAACGTGGTGAGAAATCCGGCTGAGGTTTCTTGGTTAATGCGCATGGTAGGGTTGTTGCAGAGCGAAGTGGAGCATACAGGACAACTACTTCTAGTATGAGGATGGAGGTTGAGGCCGTTACTGCTGCCCTCCATTGGATTTCTGGGACTTCATTTACTGGGGCAGTTGTTGTATCTGACACTCAGTCGATGTTTCACAAGATCCAGAAGGGCAGGTTTCGGTATGAGTGGATGTCGTCTATAGAAGTTTCTAACCTCCAGCGGCTTACGTGGATATACTGTCCTGGGCATGCGGGTGTTTACGGTAATGAGAGAGCGGACATGCTTGCATCAACAGCTTCGATTGTTGGGGAGTTGAAGATGGATAAGGGGATATTCTTCGGTCTCTTTGCGACTCTCTGTTGGATGAGGACACTAGAATCGATGTTGAGTCAATCAAGCGATTTGAGCAGTTTGGAGTTACCGTTGTTCAGGTCGAACTGGATGCCTGAGAGGCAGAGTGAAGTGTGTTTAATCAGCGAGCCACAGGAACCATCAGTATGCATACTCTTCGATGTCTGTTGGGGAGACTCATGGGGAGACCTATGGGTCTGCCCGGAATGCAATGACGTCAGTTTAGTAACCAATAACCAATAACCAATTGATTGCATCAGAATGTTTCGACATAAAAATATCACTAGTGCGGGCTCACCAATATCGATCATGGAGAAGAATGCATAAATATGAGAGATAGTTGGAGAGTCACTGACTCGGGAATCAGAGATAGTCACTGACTCAAGAATGAGAGATATCTGCAGAGTCACTGACTCGGTAATGAGCGATAGCTGGAGGAGAGTTATTGAAAAGCAAATGAAAGATAGTTAACTAATCTGAGAATATAAGATAAAGTTAACTAATCTGAGAATATAAGGTAAAGTTAACTAATCTGAGAATATAAGATAAAGTTAACTAACCTGAGAATATAAGATAAAGTTAACTAACCTGAGAATATAAGATAAAGTTAACTAACCTGAGAATATAAGGTAGAGTTAACTAACCTGGGAATATAAGATAAAGTTAACTTACCTAAGAATATAAGATAAAGTTAACTAATCTGAGAATATAAGATAAAGTTACTAACCTGAGAATATAAGATAAAGTTAACTAACCTGAGAATATAAGGTAGAGTTAAATAACCTGGGAATATAAGATAAAGTTAACTTACCTGAGAATAAAAGATAAAGTTAACTAACCTGAGAATATAAGATAAAGTTAACTTACCTGAGAATATAAGATAAAGTTAACAAACCTGAGATGATAAGGTAAAGTTAACTAACCTGAGAATATAAGATAAAGTTAACTTACCTGAGAATATAAAATTAAGTTAACTAACCTGAGAATATACGATAAAGTTAACTTACCTGAGAATATAAAATAAAGTTAACTAACCTGAGAATATAAGGTAAAGTTAACTAATCTGGGAATATGAGATAAAGGTAACACCTAGAATATAAGGTAGAGTTAACTAACCTGGGAATATGAGATAAAGTTAACTAACCTGAGAATATAAGATAAAGTTAACTTACCTGAGAATATAAGGTAGAGTTAACTAACCTGAGAATATAAGATAAAGTTAACTTACCTGAGAATATAAGGTAGAGTTAACTAACCTGAGAATATAAGGTAGGTTAACTTACCTGAGAATATAAGATAAAGTTAACACCTAGAATATAAGATAAAGTTAACTAACCTGAGAATATAAGGTAAAGTTAACTAACCTGAGAATATAAGATAAAGTTAACTTACCTGAGAATATAAGACAAAGTTAACTTACCTGAGAATATAAGATAAAGTTAACTAACCTGAGAATATAAGGTAGAGTGAACTAACCTGAGAATATAAGATAAAGTTAACTTACCTGAGAATATAAGATAAAGTTAACTTACCTGAGAATATAAGATAAAGTTAACTAACCTGAAAATATAAGGTAAAGTTAACTAACCTGAGAATATAAGATAAAGTTAACTTACCTGAGAATATAAGGTAAAGTTAACTTACCTGAGAATATAAGATAAAGTTAACCAACCTGAGAATATAAAATAAAGTTAACTAGCCTGAGAATATGAAATAAGGTTAACGTACCTGAGAATATAAGATAAAGTTAACTAACCTGAGAATATAAGGTAAAGTTAACTAATCTGAGAATATAAGATAAAGTTAACTAATCTGAGAAAATAATGTAAAGTTAACTAATCTGAGAATATTAGGTAAAGTTAACGAACCTGGGAATATGAGATAAAGTTAACTAACCTGAGAATATAAGGTAGAGTTAACTAACCTGAGAATATAAGATAAAGTTAACTTACCTGAGAATATATGTTAGAGTTAACTAACCTGAGAATATAAGGTAGAGTTAACTTACCTGAGAATATAAGATAAAGTTAACTTACCTGAGAATATAAGATAAAGTTAACTAACCTGAGAATATAAGGTAAAGTTAACTAACCTGAGAATATAAGATAAAGTTAACTTACCTGAGAATATAAGACAAAGTTAACTTACCTGAGAATATAAGATAAAGTTAACTAACCTGAGAATATAAGGTAGAGTGAACTAACCTGAGAATATAAGATAAAGTTAACTTACCTGAGAATATAAGATAAAGTTAACTTACCTGAGAATATAAGATAAAGTTAACTAATCTGAGAATATAAGGTAAAGTTAACTAACCTGAGAATATAAGATAAAGTTAACTTACCTGAGAATAAAAGGTAAAGTTAACTTACCTGAGAATATAAGATAAAGTTAACCAACCTGAGAATATAAAATAAAGTTAACTAGCCTGAGAATATAAAATAAAGTTAACGTACCTGAGAATATAAGATAAAGTTAACTAACCTGAGAATATAAGGTAAAATTAACGTACCTGAGAATATAAGAGAAAGTTAACTAGCCTGAGAATATAAGGTAGAGTTAACTAACCTGAGAATATAAGATAAAGTTAATTTACCTGAGAATATAAGATAAAATTAACTTACCTGAGAATATAAGATAAAGTTAACTAACCTGAGAATATAAGGTAAAGTTAACTAACCTGAGAATATAAGATAAAGTTAACTTACCTGAGAATATAAGGTAAGGTTAACTTACCTGAGAATATAAGATAAAGTTAACTAACCTGAGAATATAAAATAAAGTTAACTAACCTGAGAATATAAAATAAAGTTAACTAACCTGAGAATATAAGATAAAGTTAACTAACCTGAGAATATAAGATAAAGTTAACTAATCTGAAAATATAAGGTAAAGTTAACGTACCTGAGAATATAAAATATAAGATAAAGTTAACTTACCTGAGAAAATAAAATAAAGTTAACTAATCTGAGAATATAAAATAAAGTTAACTAACCTGAGAATATAAAATAAATGTTAACTAACATGAGAATATAAGATAAAGTTAACTAATCTGAGAATATAAGATAAAGTTAACTAACCTGAGAATATAAGATAAAGTTAACTAACCTGAGAATATAAGGTAAAGTTAACTAATCTGAGAATATAAGATAAAGTTAACTTACCTGAGAATATAAGATAAAGTTAACTTACCTGAGAATATAAGATAAAGTTAACTAACCTGAGAATATAAGGTAAAGTTAACTAACCTGAGAATATAAGATAAAGTTAACACCTGAGAATATAAGGTAAAGTTAACACCTGAATATAAGATAAAGTTAACCAACCTGAGAATATAAAATAAAGTTAACTAGCCTGAGAATATAAAATAAAGTTAACGTACCTGAGAATATAAGGTAAAGTTAACTAACCTGAGAATATAAGATAAAGTTAACTTACCTGAGAATATAAGGTAAAGTTAACGTACCTGAGAATATAAGATAAAGTTAACTAACCTGAGAATATAAAATAAAGTTAACTAACCTGAGAATATAAAATAAAGTTAACTAACCTGAGAATATAAGATAAAGTTAACTAACCTGAGAATATAAGATAAAGTTAACTTACCTGAGAATATAAGAGAAAGTTAACTAACCTGAGAATATAAGATAAAGTTAACTAATCTGAGAATATAAGATAAAGTTAACTAATCTGAGAATATAAGATAAAGTTAACTAATCTGAGAATATAATGTAAAGTTAACTAATCTGAGAATATTAGGTAAAGTTAACGAACCTGGGAATATGAGATAAAGTTAACTAACCTGAGAATATAAGGTAAAGTTAACTAATCTGAGAATATAAGATAAAGTTAACTAACCTGAGAATATAAGATACAGTTAACTAATCTGAAAATATAAGGTAAAGTTAACGTACCTGAGAATATAAAATATAAGATAAAGTTAACTTACCTGAGAATATAAAATAAAGTTAACTAATCTGAGAATATAAAATAAAGTTAACTAACCTGAGAATATAAAATAAAGTTAACTAACCTGAGAATATAAGATAAAGTTAACTTATCTGAGAATATGAGATAAAGTTAACTAACCTGAGAATATAAGGTAAAGTTAACTAATCTGAGAATATTAGGTAAAGTTAACGAACCTGGGAATATGAGATAAAGTTAACTAACCTGAGAATATAAGGTAAAGTTAACTAATCTGAGAATATAAGATAAAGTTAACTTACCTGAGAATATAAGGTAAAGTTAACGTACCTGAGAATATAAGATAAAGTTAACTAATCTGAGAATATAATGTAAAGTTAACTAATCTGAGAATATAAGGTAAAGTTAACTAACCTGAGAATATAAGGTAAAGTTAACTAATCTGAGAATATAAGATAAAGTTAACTTATCTTTGAATATAAGGTAAAGTTAACGTACCTGAGAATATAAGGTAAAGTTAACGTACCTGAGAATAATACAAGGTAAAGTTAACGTACCTGAGAATATAAGATAAAGTTAATTAATCCTAGAATATAAGGTAAAGTTAACACCTGAGAATAAGATCAAGTTAACTTACCGGAATATTAGATAAAGTTAACTAATCTGAGAATACAAGGTAAAGTTAACTTACCTGAGAATAATACAAGGTAAAGTAAACTAATCTGAGAATATAAGATAAAGTTAACTTACCTGAGAATACAAGTAAAGTTAACTACCTGAGAATATAAGATAAAGTTAACTAACCTGAGAATATAAAATAAAGTTAACTAACCTGAGAATATAAAAATAAAGTTAACTAACACTGAGAATATAAGATAAAGTTAACTAACCTGAGAATATAAGATAAAGTTAACTTACCTGAGGCATATATAAGAAAGTTAACTAACCTGAGAATATAAGATAAAGTTAACTAATCTGAGAATATAAGATAAAGTTAACTAATCTGAGAATATAAGATAAAGTTAACTAATCTGAGAATATAATGTAAAGTTAACTAATCTGAGAATATTAGGTAAAGTTAACGAACCTGGGAATATGAGATAAAGTTAACTAACCTGAGAATATAAGGTAAAGTTAACTAATCTGAGAATATAAGATAAAGTTAACTAACCTGAGAATATAAGATAAAGTTAACTAATCTGAAAATATAAGGTAAAGTTAACGTACCTGAGAATATAAAATATAAGATAAAGTTAACTTACCTGAGAATATAAAATAAAGTTAACTAACCTGAGAATATAAAATAAAGTTAACTAACCTGAGAATATAAGATAAAGTTAACTTATCTGAGAATATGAGATAAAGTTAACTAACCTGAGAATATAAGGTAAAGTTAACTAATCTGAGAATATTAGGTAAAGTTAACGAACCTGGGAATATGAGATAAAGTTAACTAACCTGAGAATATAAGGTAAAGTTAACTAATCTGAGAATATAAGATAAAGTTAACTTACCTGAGAATATAAGGTAAAGTTAACGTACCTGAGAATATAAGGTAAAGTTAACTAATCTGAGAATATAAGATAAAGTTAACTTATCTGAGAATATAAGGTAAAGTTAACGTACCTGAGAATATAAGGTAAGTTAACTGTACCTCTGAATAATACAAGGTAAAGTTAACTTACCTGAGAATATAAGATAAAGTTAACTAATCTGAGAATACAAGGTAAAGTTAACTACCTGAGAATAATACAAGGTAAAGTTAACTAACCTGAAATATAAGATAAAGTTAACTACCTGATAATCAAGGTAAAGTTAACTTACCTGAGAATAATACAAGGTATGATGATGTTCATAAAGTAATACTTGGTCCGTCGTCTTAGTTGAACTGAGAAGGTCACATCAGGGAATGGTTCATCGCAACAGTTGTAGAACACGACGTTACGTTGTCATGGCAACACCTTGAGAGCACAAATATTAATACAAGATTATCACAGCAACAAGCATAATTCTAACAGAAAACGATAGAAGACTTTTTTGGTACAAGTAAATTTTTTATAAAGAGGGCGGGGTGTCTAAGGGACGAAGGATTGTCTTAATTGTAAAAGTACCTACTTATGGGTCGGTATCTTTCCTCAGAAAATGGTATGCCACGAAGATGATGGCGCAGGATCTTTGTGAGTGTCGGGTCACTGACCCGTGACGCGTAAATCACATCATAATTTCCCATATGAAATAATGACATGTCACATTGAGCACATCTTGAATAACCAATTAAATCGTAAGTGTTTGCACGAAAGCATGCGGAAATACAATACAAGGAGCAAACAGATCGCCTGACTGAAACATCGGTGTTCCAGAAAGGGTAGTCAATGGATAGTGCAGATATAACTAAAACTATAAGAAAAAAAAGGTCTATAGATGACTTTGGAAACATTTAAAAATCTCTATCCAGAGTGAAGGAAATCGTTGTAAAAATGGAAACTGCCAAACACGAACCCTTTATTAGAAGCACGAGATTTTGATTAAACAACACAGAGTGGGTAGTATTAGACGTTAAACGATGGTAAAGATATTGGTGAGGAGATCGTAGAACATATAGACCTGTCCGCAGTGCTGTGATGATGATCCTCACTAAACAAAGATTTCGATGAAACATCTATAATGTTAACAAATGCTGTATTATAGCTGTAGTCCAGTTACGGAGGTAGCTAGAGAGTTGACTATAAACTGGAGGTTTTTAAGACCATTATACCAAAAGTGTTTATTTTGTGCCCTCATCAGAAAATAATGCCATATATTACTTGTAATTCAAACCCTTTTCAGTAAAATTGAGAGAGTTGTGCTCTTACACACTAGCCTAACCTCTTAACATCTAAAATATATTAATAAATCAAGTGCCATGCCTGCCGGTGTAGACGATCATGTCTCTCACAACTCTCTCTCTGCTTGGTGCATGTAATCAGTTCTGATGCCATCAGCATCTTCTCCCTCTGTCTTCCCGATCTCTCCTTCCTGAATTTACCTGTTCTCATCAAATGTTCTAATCCTTCTCTTAACATTATATGCCAGAAGAAAATTGATTGTCGGATTATTATTCTTTGATAAGGTTATTTGTGTGCAGGCCTGATTTAAAACCTCATTTGTTTTCTTTGCTGTCCATGGAATTTTCATCATTCTTCTGTAAAACCACATCTCTGTGGCTTTCAATGATCGTATTGATTGTTTATTCATTGTCCATGATTCGCTGCCATACAAAAGTATTGGATCAATATAGCACTGGAGTATTCGTTTTCGCAGTGTCATTGATAGTGAATTCACGCATAGTGTGTTTTTCATTTTCTTAAAAGATGCTTTCGCTTGAGCTATTCTACTTCTAATCTCTGTTTACACCTGCCATCTGATGTCAGGAGTGTTCCCAGGTACTTGAATCGATGAACTTGTTTCAGTGCTGTGTTATTTATGTTAATATTACATATTGGTGTTTCCTGTGTCTTGGAGACAACCATAACCTCTGTTTTCTTTATATTTATGCTTAATCCTTTCTTTTCACTAATATGTCTATCAGGTCCTGTAGATCTTGTTCATTTGTAGCCATGAGAATTGTGTCATCAGCGTATCTTAGATTGTTCATGTTTTGTCCGTCAACTAATATATATATATATTATCAAATTCGTTGTAAGGTGAAAACTGCCATAATACTGACAACAATTAGTAACAACTCACCCAATAGCTCCCATTCTCCGTTGTCTACAAAATTGGAGAGATCCATAGTCCCTGAGCTATTCCAAACATTGACCTGAACAATGCAATACATTGACACATAAGAAGTTAGATTGTACCAAAATTATCATCACTGTCTATAATATGATCATCAATAATGCGGATAAGAGAAGTCCATTCATTTGAATACTTGATAACTTTGATATCATCATATGTTCATCTGATCACATGTGAAGATTTGTTCAACTCATAATAAGCCTAAAGAAAACAAAAGAGATAGTCCAGGTCGTAAAACCTCAACACATAACTGGCCTTGTTCACGAATTGTGGGTCATCAATGAGTTCGTTTATCTTGTCTATTCTATTACCCACGACATATCGGTAAATGTGGAGCTACACAGGAAGAGGAAGAATCTTCTTAGCGAAGTGTTTATCGCTTGAAGTGTGGACAAATAGCACGCTGACCATTAACACCAAGATGACTATGTTCAGAGTCTGTGTGTTGAGCACCATACTATATGTCAGCGTAGCATGGTTCTTGCATGCATGACAGGATGACGGGAGACACCAGTCAACGTGTTTCACATGTACTGCTCGAGACGTATAGTCGGGGTCTCATGGAGTTATAGAGTAATCAATACAGAATTGCCTGTATGCATTAGTATACCTAACATGGCAACTCTTATTCGTGAACGCCGCTTCACTTAGAGAGCTGTTTCACTTAATAACCAATATTGCCTGCGATCTATTCCTGAATTATGGACATCATTGATTGATTGATAGGACAATCATCATTGCACGTCGGTGAGTAACCATGTATGCTTCGATCTCTTTCTTACACAGAAAGATCTCAGCGGCGGTGCACGAACTCCGTAGCACCGGCGAGGGTATTGAAATCCTGTATAGCTGAGCTAGACTCTGAATAGATAACTGTGAGTCGATCCGTCAGCAGCTGCAAAGGCGCATGTAAAGAGACCCGAAGACACTTGACACAAATATAGAAAACTGACAAAAGTGTGTCCAGGATAAGTCCAGACAACTGGTATGAAAACTGGTCAGGTCACTGAGAATTCAATGAGAACAATAAAATGTGACAGAAGAAAGCAGAAATTTATCGGGCTATAAAATAAGGTGACACTACAGAGCCAGGGTCAGTGAGTTGGCACTGTCCATGACACTCTCACTTTCTCGTAGTAGCTCTGGAAAAAGATTAATGCACTCTAGTCTAGCAAAGCTGTAGGAATCGAAGAGAAGTTACCACGCGATTAGGTAGTAGTGTAAGCGCAGCTGTGAATGAATGGTATGGGATGGTTGTTCACACAACAGATGAGCAGAAAGTCAGCGTGGATACGTCTACGGTAGTCTCATGGCCGACGTCTAGAGATCTATAAAAGGTACAGACGCCCTGTAAGTGACCGAAATACTTGTTCCGGCAAGCACACAAAAAGCCACCTGTAGGTGTAAAGTCCTACCACACAAAGTCAAGCTGGTTGGTTGTACCAGAATTACCTGGTCCTGGTTGATGTACCTATACTGTTACAATGTAATTAAAACAGAGAAATATTATAGTACAGTCCACTGACTGGTCTTGCAATGCAGCTGGTATCAATATATATGCATTGTGTCTAACAGCTTGCTCATTGTTTCCGCTTTCCTGAAAAGAAATTACAAAGTGGAAACTCCAAATTTCTTGGTGACGACAAAAACGATACACGTCCCAAAACTGTCCAAAATATTCATACAACAGAGAAAGTGGCAAAATCATGCAGAAGCTATTTGGCTCATATCATAAATAAACTAGAGTGAGGGGTTGAAAAGTGATCAATAAAGAGTGAATGACGCTCAGGAAACCCCTGACCTAGTTGTGAATTGGGTGCTGGATTTTGTATATGTTTGATATAGCACTGCACGCTTTTCTTCAATTTTACACAATTTTTTGAGTCTATGGCTATTTATTGATGAAACATATTAATAATACTGATATTCCTTATTGTTAAATTTAACTTGTAACATAATATAACCTTGGTTTAGTATGTCGATTTTAAAATGAATTCATCTATATACAACAATACTGGAATGCGAGGTCACGTGACGGTTGTGGTCTTATTTCCTAGTCCACTGATAGTAGGAGTTTAGAGTTGACTGTGGTCAGGCAAACCTAAGCATTATTTCCTAGTCCACTGATAGTAGGAGTTTAGAGTTGACTGTGGTCAGGCAAACTTAAGCATTATTTCCTAGTCCACTGGTAGTAGGAGTTTAGAGTTGACTGTGGTCAGGCAAACCTAAGCATTATTTCCTAGTCCACTGATAGTAGGAGTTTAGAGTTGACTGTGGTCAGGCAAACCTAAGCATTATTTCCTAGTCCACTGATAGTAGGAGTTTAGAATTGACTGTGGTCAGGCAAACCTAAGCATTATTTCCTAGTCCACTGATAGTAGGAGTTTAGAGTTGACTGTGGTCAGGCACACCTAAGCATTATTTCCTAGTCCACTGATAGTAGGAGTTTAGAGTTGACTGTGGTCAGGCAAACCTAAGCATTATTTCCTAGTCCACTGATAGTAGGAGTTTAGAGTTGACTGTGGTCAGGCAAACCTAAGCATTATTTCCTAGTCCACTGATAGTAGGAGTTTAGAATTGACTGTGGTCAGGCAAACCTAAGCATTATTTCCTAGTCCACTGATAGTAGGAGTTTAGAGTTGACTGTGGTCAGGCAAACCTAAGCATTATTTCCTAGTCCACTGATAGTAGGAGGTTAGAATTGACTGTGGTCAGGCAAACCTAAGCATTACTTCCTAGTCCACTGATAGTAGGAGTTTAGAATTGACTGTGGTCAGGCAAACCTAAGCATTATTTCCTAGTCCACTGATAGTAGGAGTTTAGAGTTGACTGTGGTCAGGCACACCTAAGCATTATTTCCTAGTCCACTGATAGTAGGAGTTTAGAGTTGACTGTGGTCAGGCAAACCTAAGCATCATTTCCTAGTCCACTGATAGTAGGAGCTTAGAGTTGACTGTGGTCAGGCAAACCTAAGCATTATTTCCTAGTCCGCTGGTAGTAGGAGTTTAGAGTTGACTGTGGTCAGGCAAACCTAAGCATTATTTCCTAGTCCACTGATAGTAGGAGTTTAGAGTTGACTGTGGTCAGGCAAACCTAAGTATTATTTCCTAGTCCGCTGGTAGTAGGAGTTTAGAATTGACTGTGGTCAGGCAAACCTAAGCATTACTTCCTAGTCCACTGATAGTAGGAGGTTAGAATTGACTGTGTCAGGCAAACCTAAGCATTATTTCCTAGTCCACTGATAGTAGGAGTTTAGAGTTGACTGTGGTCAGGCACACCTAAGCATTATTTCCTAGTCCACTGATAGTAGGAGTTTAGAGTTGACTGTGGTCAGGCACACCTAAGCATTATTTCCTAGTCCACTGATAGTAGGAGTTTAGAGTTGACTGTAGTCAGGCAAACTTAAGCATTATTTCCTAGTCCGCTGGTAGTAGGAGTTTAGAGTTGACTGTTGTCAGGCAAACCTAAGCATTATTTCCTAGTCCACTGATAGTAGGAGTTTAGAGTTGACTGTGGTCAGGCAAACCTAAGCATTATTTCCTAGTCCACTGATATAGTAGGAGTTTAGAGTTGACTGTGGTCAGGCAAACCTAAGCATTATTTCCTAGTCCACTGATATAGTAGGAGTTTAGAGTTGACTGTGGTCAGGCAAACTTAAGCATTACTTTTGGCCGAAAATTGGGTTCAGCTATTCTACATGTCGTATGGTTTATTGGGGGAATTGTAGTCCCGTTATCAGAGCAAACCACACAGATCACAAGGAGTGGTTAACTTGATTGATAAGAACAAATCACACAGATCACACGAAGTGGTTACTTAGTTGATAAGAACAAACCACACAGATCACAAAGAATGGTTAACTTGATTGATAAGAACAAACCACACAGATCATAAAGAATGGTTAACTTGGTTGATAAGAACAAACCACACAGATCACAAAGAATGGTTAACTTGGTTGATAAGAACAAACCACACAGATCACAAAGAATGGTTAACTTGGTTGATAAGAACAAACCACACAGATCACAAAGAGTGGTTAACTTGGTTGATAAGAACAAACCACACAGATCACAAAGAATGGTTAACTTTGTTGATAAGAACAAACCACACAGATCACAAAGAATGGTTAACTTGATTGATAAGAACAAACCACACAGATCACAAAGAGTGGTTAATTTGGTTGATAAGAATAATAACCGTCCATCGCAAGCGATGATGACAACAATCTCAGATGTGTGCTGTTGCACCCTCTGGTGTACGGAGGTGACTGTAGAGTCCAATCCTAGAACAGAATCCCCGACCACAGGTGGGGCATACATGATCAAGGTTAGACATGTGCGTGTTGTGTGCTCTGTCTTTTCGTGCTGCTCGTTTTCTCTGTGACTCAACAATACGATGATTCTCAGCATTCGGGTTCCTCTTTGTTGTTACAGCGCCACATTTGGCGATCTTGCGCAAGGGATTCCCAGCACGTATTGTCTATATCGAAGCATTTCAGAGACAATTTAAGAGTGTCTTTAAAGCGTTTTTCTGTCCACCAGCTAAACGTCTGCCCCCTTCAAGCTCGCCATACATCAACTGTTTTAAGATGCATTTATCAGGCATCCGAGCAACGTGACCAACCCATCTCACTTGGGCCTTCTGCAACAGGGTGTTGACGCTTGGGATCTTTGCTCTTGTGAGGACTTCGCTGTCTGGTATTTTGTCCTGCCAGTTTATTTTTAGTATTCTGCGTAGACAGCTTGTGTGAAATGGTTTAATTTTCGTGCATGTCTGCTATGCACTGTCCATGTCTCGCTTGCGTACAGCAGCGTGGTTAGCACTATGGCCTAGTAAACTTTCAGCTTTGTGACTATGCTTATCTCCTTCCGTTCCCACACAGTGACACGTAACCTTCCGAACGCAGCACTGGCTTTGGATATCCTATTGTTGACCTCAGAATCTATATTTGCCTATCTGGATGAGGCTGCCAAGATAAGCAAAGTTGTCCGTTGACTGGAGACGCTGGTGTTTAATGTTGATGACTGGATCGTAATACTGTTCTCTAGGGGCAGGCTGGAACATGACCTCTGTTTTTTTGGTGTTAATGGTTGATAAGAACAAACCACACAGATCACAAAGAATGGTTAACATGGTTGATAAGAACAAACCACACAGATCACAAAGAGTGGTTAACTTGATTGATAAAGAACAAACCACACAGATCACAAAGAATGGTTAACTTGGTTGATAAGAACAAACCATACAGATCACAAGGAATGGTTAACTTGGTTGATAAGAACAAACCACATAGATCACAAAGAATGGTTAACTTGGTTGATAAGAACAAACCACACAGATCACAAAGAATGGTTAACTTGGTTGATAAGAACAAACCACACAGATCACAAAGAGTGGTTAACTTGGTTGATAAGAACAAACCACACAGATCACAAGGAATGGTTAACTTGGTTGATAAGAACAAACCACACAGATCACAAAGAATGGTTAACTTGGTTGATAAGAACAAACCAAACAGAACACAAGAGTGGTTAACTTGGTTGATAAGAACAAACCACACAGATCACAAAGAATGGTTAACTTGGTTGATAAGAACAAACCATACAGATCACAAAGAATGGTTAACTTGGTTGATAAGAACAAACCACACAGATCACAAAGAGTGGTTAACTTGGTTGATAAGAACAAACCACACAGATCACAAAGAATGGTTAACTTGGTTGATAAGAACAAACCATACAGATCACAAAGAATGGTTAACTTGGTTGATAAGAACAAACCATACAGATCACAAAGAATGGTTAACTTGATTGCTAAGAACAAGCCATACAGATCACAAAGAATGGTTAACTTGGTTGATAAGAACAAACCATACAGATCACAAAGAATGGTTAACTTGATTGATAAAGAACAAACCATACAGATCACAAAGAGTGGTTAACTTGGTTGATAAGAACAAACCACACAGATCACAAAGAATGGTTAACTTTATTGATAAAGAACAAACCATACAGATCACAAAGAATGGTTAACTTTATTGATAAAGAACAAACCATACAGATCACAAAGAATGGTTAACTTGGTTGATAAGAACAAACCATACAGATCACAAAGAATGGTTAACTTGGTTGATAAAGAACAAACCACACAGATCACAAAGAGTGGTTAACTTGGTTGATAAGAACAAACCACACAGATCACAAAGAATGGTTAACTTGGTTGATAAGAACAAACCACACAGATCACAAAGAATGGTTAACTTGGTTGATAAGAACAAACCACACAGATCACACAAAGAATGGTTAACTTGGTTGATAAGAACAAACCACACAGATCACAAAGAATGGTTAACTTGGTTGATAAGAACAAACCACACAGATCACAAAGAATGGCTAACTTGGTTGATAAGAACAAACCACACAGATCACAAAGAATGGTTAACTTGGTTGATAAGAACAAACCACACAGATCACAAAGAATGGTTAACTTGATTGATAAGAACAAACCATACAGATCACAAAGAGTTGTTAACTTGGTTGATAAGAACAAACCACACAGATCACAAAGAGTGGTTAACTTGGTTGATAAGAACAAACCATACAGATCACAAAGAGTGGTTAACTTGATTGATAAGAACGAAAATAAACAAACACAATATGTCATTGTGCACCGTCTCTGTCTCTGGAGAGAAAGGTAATATCATGACATAAATGAGCTCTCTCTATACAACGATCTATTGTAGCAGCATATGATGAACATAATTATCTTTAGACATATTTTTGGATTCTCAAAATTGATGTTAACAGAATATCTATGTGATCTCAGAATTTTACTGATACGTTTTATTCATTGTTCATCAATCGCTTCCATTTGTTTGTATTTATTCTATATATCATCGACAACAGTTTCTTTGTATGACTTCCACATATAATGATAATTTGTTATATATTATTGGTGATAATATAAATCGAATACAATATTATAAGTTACATACATACGTACACACGTGCTCACGCGCACGCACGCACGCAGTCTGAGACTTGCCCATATCACATAATTGAAAGCGTACATCATTGATGATATCGGCTCTGTCCATACTTCTGCCCGCTTGAGTCGGGGCATTGTTTGCAAGAAAATCAACACGGTCGTTACCCTGCACTCCAGCATGTCCAGGTGTACAGCCAAGTCATTTTCTTGAGATGAGATCTCCAAATGCTGTCCACCCATTCCACGCATACTTCAGATTATCGAAAAGGGTGGAGACTGCAGTAAAACTTGGAAAAATAGCTAAACACGTAAAAACAAAGTACTATAGTTTTACAAAATACATAAACAGTGACGATAAACAGCAACGTTTCGACCAAAAGGCCTTTAACAAGCAAAGAAATATTGTTAGAAACCAATGCTGAACTATTGATACAATACCATCGACGGAAATATTGTTAGAAACCAATGCTGAACTATTGATACAATAACATCGATTGGAAATATTGTTAGAAACCAATGCTGAACTATCGATACAATAACATCGACGGAAATATTGTTAGAAACCAATGCTGAACTATCGATACAATAACATCGATGGGAAATATTGTTAGAAACCAATGCTGAACTATTGATACAATAACATCGATGGGAAATATTGTTAGAAACCAATGCTGAACTATTGATACTATAACATCGATGGGAAATATTGTTAGAAACCAATGCTGAACTATTGATACAATAACATCGACGTGAAATATTGTTAGAAACCAATACTGAACTATTGATACTATAACATCGATGGGAAATATTGTTATAAACCAATACTGAACTATTGATACTATAACATCGATGGGAAATATTGTTAGAAACCAATGCTAAACTATTGATACAATAACATCGACGGGAAATATTGTTAGAAAACAGTACTGAACTATTGATACAATAACATCGACGGGAAATATTGTTAGAAACCAATTCTGAACTGTCGATACAATAACATCGACGTGAAATATTGTTAGAAACCAATGCTGAACTATCGATACAATAACATCGACGTGAAATATTGTTAGAAACCAATACTGAACTATTGATACTATAACATCGATGGGAAATATTGTTAGAAACCAATGCTGAACTATTGATACAATAAAATCGATGGGAAATATTGTTAGAAACCAATGCTGAACTGTCGATACAATAACATCGACGTGAAATATTGTTAGAAATCAATGCTGAACTATTGATACAATAACATCGATGGGAAATATTGTTAGAAACCATTGCTGAACTATTGATACAATAACATCGACGTGAAATATTGTTAGAAACCAATGCTGAACTATTGATACAATAACATCGATGGGAAATATTGTTAGAAACCAATGCTGAACTATTGATACAATAACATCGATTGGAAATATTGTTAGAAACCAATGCTGAACTATCGATACAATAACATCGATGGGAAATATTGTTAGAAACCAGTGCTGAACTATTGATACAATAACATCGACGGAAATATTGTTAGAAACCAATACTGAACTATTGATACTATAACATCGACGGGAAATATTGTTAGAAACCAATGCTGAACTATCAATACAATAACATCGACGGAAATATTGTTAGAAACCAATGCTGAACTATTGATACAATAACATAGATGGGAAATATTGTTAGAAACCAGTGCTGAACTATTGATACAATAACATCGACGGAAATATTGTTAGAAACCAATACTGAACTATTGATACTATAACATCGACGGGAAATATTATTGAAACCAATGCTGAACTATCGATACAATAACATCGATGGGAAATATTGTTAGAAACCAATGCTGAACTATTGATACAATAACATCGACGGGAAATATTGTTAGAAACCAATGCTGAACTATTGATACAATAACATCGACGTGAAATATTGATAGAATCCAATGCTGAACTATCGATACAATAACATCGATGGGAAATATTGTTAGAAACCAATGCTGAACTATTGATACAATAACATCGATGGGAAATATTGTTAGAAACCAATGCTGAACTATTGATACAATAACATCGACGGAAATATTGTTAGAAACCAATACTGAACTATTGATACTATAACATCGACGGGAAATATTGTTAGAAACCAATGCTGAACTATCAATACAATAACATCGACGGAAATATTGTTAGAAACCAATGCTGAACTATTGATACAATAACATAGATGGGAAATATTATTAGAAACCAGTGCTGAACTATTGATACAATAACATCGACGGAAATATTGTTAGAAACCAATACTGAACTATTGATACTATAACATCGACGAAATATTATTAGAAACCAATGCTGAACTATCGATACAATAACATCGACGGAAATATTGTTAGAAACCAATGCTGAACTATCGATACAATAACATCGACGGAAATATTGTTAGAAACCAATGCTGAACTATTGATACAATAACATCGACGTGAAATATTGATAGAATCCAATGCTGAACTATCGATACAATAACATCGATGGGAAATATTGTTAGAAACCAATGCTGAACTATTGATACAATAACATCGATGGAAATATTTTAGAAACCAATGCTGAACTATCGATACAATAACATCGACGGAAATATTGTTAGAAACCAATACTGAACTATTGATACTATAACATCGATGGGAAATATTGTTAGAAACCAATACTGAACTATTGATACTATAACATCGATGGAAATATTATTAGAAACCAATGCTAAACTATTGATACAATAACATCGACGGGAAATATTGTTAGAAAACAGTACTGAACTATTGATACAATAACATCGACGGGAAATATTGTTAGAAACCAATTCTGAACTGTCGATACAATAACATCGACGTGAAATATTGTTAGAAACCAATGCTGAACTATCGATACAATAACATCGACGTGAAATATTGTTAGAAACCAATACTGAACTATTGATACAAT
Source organism: Arion vulgaris (assembly GCA_020796225.1). Lineage (NCBI taxonomy): Eukaryota > Metazoa > Mollusca > Gastropoda > Stylommatophora > Arionidae > Arion > Arion vulgaris. Next base: position 27,188,197 of record CM036767.1, read on the forward strand.
AAAATCGATGGGAAATATTGTTAGAAACCAATGCTGAACTATCGATACAATAACATCGACGTGAAATATTGTTAGAAACCAATACTGAACTATTGATACTATAACATCGATGGAAATATTTTAGAAACCAATGCTGAACTATTGATACAATAAAATCGATGGGAAATATTGTTAGAAACCAATGCTGAACTGTCGATACAATAACATCGACGTGAAATATTGTTAGAAACCAATGCTGAACTATTGATACAATAACATCGATGGAAATATTGTTGAAACCATTGCTGAACTATTGATACAATAACATCGACGGGAAATATTGTTAGAAACCAATGCTGAACTATTGATACAATAACATCGATGGGAAATATTGTTAGAAACCAATGCTGAACTATTGATACAATAACATCGATTGGAAATATTGTTAGAAACCAATACTGAACTATTGATACTATAACATCGACGGGAAATATTGTTAGAAACCAATGCTGAACCATCGATACAATAACATCGACGGGAAATATTGTTAGAAACCAATGCTGAACTATTGATACAATAACATAGATGGGAAATATTGTTAGAAACCAGTGCTGAACTATTGATACAATAACATCGACGGAAATATTGTTAGAAACCAATACTGAACTATTGATACTATAACATCGACGGGAAATATTGTTAGAAACCAATGCTGAACTATCGATACAATAACATCGACGGAAATATTGTTAGAAACCAATGCTGAACTATTGATACAATAACATCGACGGGAAATATTGTTAGAAACCAATGCTGAACTATTGATACAATAACATCGACGTGAAATATTGATAGAATCCCAAAGCTGAACTATCGATACAATAACATCGATGGGAAATATTGTTAGAAACCAATGCTGAACTATTGATACAATAACATCGACGGAAATATTGTTAGAAACCAATGCTGAACTATTGATACAATAACATCGATTGGAAATATTGTTAGAAACCAATGCTGAACTATCGATACAATAACATCGACGGAAATATTGTTAGAAACCAATACTGAACTATCGATACAATAACATCGACGGAAATATTGTTAGAAACCAATGCTGAACTATTGATACAATAACATAGATGGGAAATATTGTTAGAAACCAATGCTGAACTATCGATACAATAACATCGACGGAAATATTGTTAGAAACCAATACTGAACTATTGATACTATAACATCGATGGAAAATATTGTTAGAAGCCAATGCTGAACTATTGATACTATAACATCGATGGGAAATATTGTTAGAAACCAGTGCTGAACTATTGATACAATAACATCGACGGAAATATTTTAGAAACCAATGCTGAACTATCGATACAATAACATCGACGTGAAATATTGTTAGAAACCAATACTGAACTATTGATACTATAACATCGATGGGAAATGTTGTTAAAAACCAATGCTGAACTATTGATACAATAACATCGATGGGAAATATTGTTAGAAACCAATGCTGAACTATCGATACAATAACATCGATGGGAAATATTGTTAGAAACCAATGCTGAACTATTGATACAATAACATCGACGGGAAATATTTTTAGAAGCCAATGCTGAACTATTGATACAATAACATTGATGGAAATATTGTTAGAAACCAATACTGAACTATTGATACTATAACATCGATGGGAAATATTGTTAGAAACCAATGCTGAACTATTGATACAATAACATCGATGGGAAATATTGTTAGAAACCAATGCTGAACTATTGATACAATAACATCGATGGGAAATATTGTTAGAAACCAATGCTGAACTATTGATACAATAACATCGACGGAAATATTATTTAGAAACCAATGCTGAACTATCGATACAATAACATCGATGGGAAATATTGTTAGAAACCAATGCTGAACTATCGATACAATAACATCGATGGGAAATATTGTTAGAAACCAATGCTGAACTATCGATACAATAACATCGATGGGAATTATTGTTAGAAACCAATGCTGAACTATCGATACAATAACATCGACGTGAAATATTGTTAGAAACCAATGCTGAACTATCGATACAATAACATCGACGTGAAATATTGTTAGAAACCAATGCTGAACTATTGATACAATAACATCGATGGGAAATATTGTTAGAAACCAATGCTGAACTATCGATACAATAACATCGATGGGAAATATTGTTAGAAACCAATGCTGAACTATCGATACAATAACATCGATGGGAAATATTGTTAGAAACCAATGCTGAACTATCGATACAATAACATCGACGGAAAATATTGTTAGAAACCAATGCTGAAGTATTGATACAATAACATCGATGGGAAATATTGTTAGAAACCAATACTGAATTATCGATACAATAACATCGATGGGAAATATTGTTAGAAACCAATTCTGAACTATTGATACAATAACATCGACGGGAAATATTGTTAGAAACCAATACTGAACTATTGATACTATAACATCGATGGGAAATATTGTTAGAAACCAATGCTGAACTATCGATACAATAACATCGATGGGAAATATTGTTAGAAACCAATGCTGAACTATTGATACAATAACATAGGAGGGAAATATTGTTAGAAACCAATGCTGAACTATCGATACAATAACATCGACGGAAATATTGTTAGAAACCAATGCTGAACTATCGATACAATAACATCGACGGAAATATTGTTAGAAACCAATGCTGAACTATTGATACAATAACATCGATGGGAAATATTGTTAGAAACCAGTGCTGAACTATCGATACAATAACATGGACGGAAATATTATTTAGAAACCAATGCTGAACTATTGATACAATAACATCGACGGGAAATATTGTTAGAAACCAGTGCTGAACTATCGATACAATAACATGGACGGGAAATATTGTTAGAAACCAATGCTGAGCTATTGATACAATAACATCGATGGGAAATATTGTTAGAAACCAGTGCTGAACTATTGATACTCTCTCTTGCGTTCCCGGAAATATTGTTAGAAACCAATGCTGAACTATTGATACAATAACATCGACGGGAAATATTGATAGAAACCATTGCTGAACTATTGATACAATAACATCGACGGGAAATATTGTTAGAAACCAATGCTGAACTATTGATACAATAACATCGAGAATTCAATGAGAACAATAAAATGTGACAGAAGAAAGCAGAAATTTATCGGGCTATAAAATAAGGTGACACTACAGAGCCAGGGTCAGTGAGTTGGCACTGTCCATGACACTCTCACTTTCTCGTAGTAGCTCTGGAAAAAGATTAATGCACTCTAGTCTAGCAAAGCTGTAGGAATCGAAGAGAAGTTACCACGCGATTAGGTAGTAGTGTAAGCGCAGCTGTGAATGAATGGTATGGGATGGTTGTTCACACAACAGATGAGCAGAAAGTCAGCGTGGATACGTCTACGGTAGTCTCATGGCCGACGTCTAGAGATCTATAAAAGGTACAGACGCCCTGTAAGTGACCGAAATACTTGTTCCGGCAAGCACACAAAAAGCCACCTGTAGGTGTAAAGTCCTACCACACAAAGTCAAGCTGGTTGGTTGTACCAGAATTACCTGGTCCTGGTTGATGTACCTATACTGTTACAATGTAATTAAAACAGAGAAATATTATAGTACAGTCCACTGACTGGTCTTGGCAATACGGCTGGTATCAATATATATGCATTGTGTCTAACAGCTTGCTCATTGTTTCCGCTTTCCTGAAAAGAAATTACAAAGTGGAAACTCCAAATTTCTTAGTGACGACAAAACGATACACGTCCCAAAACTGTCCAAAATATTCATACAACAGAGAAAGTGGCAAAATCATGCAGAAGCTATTTGGCTCATATCATAAATAAACTAGAGTGAGGGTTGAAAAGTGATCAATAAAGTGAATGACGCTCAGGGAAACCTGACCTAGTTGTGAATTGGGTGCTGGATTTTGTATATGTTTGATATAGCACTGCACGCTTTTCTTCAATTTTACACAATTTTTTGAGTCTATGGCTATTTATTGATGAAACATATTAATAATACTGATATTCCTTATTGTTAAATTTAACTTGTAACATAATATAACCTTGGTTTAGTATGTCGATTTTTAAAATGAATTCATCTATATACAACAATACTGGAATGCGAGGTCACGTGACGGTTGTGGTCTTATTTCCTAGTCCACTGATAGTAGGAGTTTAGAGTTGACTGTGGTCAGGCAAACCTAAGCATTATTTCCTAGTCCACTGATAGTAGGAGTTTAGAGTTGACTGTGGTCAGGCAAACTTAAGCATTATTTCCTAGTCCACTGGTAGTAGGAGTTTAGAGTTGACTGTGGTCAGGCAAACCTAAGCATTATTTCCTAGTCCACTGATAGTAGGAGTTTAGAGTTGACTGTGGTCAGGCAAACCTAAGCATTATTTCCTAGTCCACTGATAGTAGGAGTTTAGAATTGACTGTGGTCAGGCAAACCTAAGCATTATTTCCTAGTCCACTGATAGTAGGAGTTTAGAGTTGACTGTGGTCAGGCACACCTAAGCATTATTTCCTAGTCCACTGATAGTAGGAGTTTAGAGTTGACTGTGGTCAGGCAAACCTAAGCATTATTTCCTAGTCCACTGATAGTAGGAGTTTAGAGTTGACTGTGGTCAGGCAAACCTAAGCATTATTTCCTAGTCCACTGATAGTAGGAGTTTAGAATTGACTGTGGTCAGGCAAACCTAAGCATTATTTCCTAGTCCACTGATAGTAGGAGTTTAGAGTTGACTGTGGTCAGGCAAACCTAAGCATTATTTCCTAGTCCACTGATAGTAGGAGGTTAGAATTGACTGTGGTCAGGCAAACCTAAGCATTACTTCCTAGTCCACTGATAGTAGGAGTTTAGAATTGACTGTGGTCAGGCAAACCTAAGCATTATTTCCTAGTCCACTGATAGTAGGAGTTTAGAGTTGACTGTGGTCAGGCACACCTAAGCATTATTTCCTAGTCCACTGATAGTAGGAGTTTAGAGTTGACTGTGGTCAGGCAAACCTAAGCATCATTTCCTAGTCCACTGATAGTAGGAGCTTAGAGTTGACTGTGGTCAGGCAAACCTAAGCATTATTTCCTAGTCCGCTGGTAGTAGGAGTTTAGAGTTGACTGTGGTCAGGCAAACCTAAGCATTATTTCCTAGTCCACTGATAGTAGGAGTTTAGAGTTGACTGTGGTCAGGCAAACCTAAGTATTATTTCCTAGTCCGCTGGTAGTAGGAGTTTAGAATTGACTGTGGTCAGGCAAACCTAAGCATTACTTCCTAGTCCACTGATAGTAGGAGGTTAGAATTGACTGTGGTCAGGCAAACCTAAGCATTATTTCCTAGTCCACTGATAGTAGGAGTTTAGAGTTGACTGTGGTCAGGCACACCTAAGCATTATTTCCTAGTCCACTGATAGTAGGAGTTTAGAGTTGACTGTGGTCAGGCACACCTAAGCATTATTTCCTAGTCCACTGATAGTAGGAGTTTAGAGTTGACTGTAGTCAGGCAAACTTAAGCATTATTTCCTAGTCCGCTGGTAGTAGGAGTTTAGAGTTGACTGTTGTCAGGCAAACCTAAGCATTATTTCCTAGTCCACTGATAGTAGGAGTTTAGAGTTGACTGTGGTCAGGCAAACCTAAGCATTATTTCCTAGTCCACTGATATAGTAGGAGTTTAGAGTTGACTGTGGTCAGGCAAACCTAAGCATTATTTCCTAGTCCATTGATATAGTAGGAGTTTAGAGTTGACTGTGGTCAGGCAAACTTAAGCATTACTTTTGGCCGAAAATTGGGTTCAGCTATTCTACATGTCGTATGGTTTATTGGGAAATTGTAGTACCGTTATCAGAGCAAACCACACAGATCACAAGGAGTGGTTAACTTGATTGATAAGAACAAATCACACAGATCACACGAAGTGGTTAACTTGGTTGATAAGAACAAACCACACAGATCACAAAGAATGGTTAACTTGATTGATAAGAACAAACCACACAGATCATAAAGAATGGTTAACTTGGTTGATAAGAACAAACCACACAGATCACAAAGAATGGTTAACTTGGTTGATAAGAACAAACCACACAGATCACAAAGAATGGTTAACTTGGTTGATAAGAACAAACCACACAGATCACAAAGAGTGGTTAACTTGGTTGATAAGAACAAACCACACAGATCACAAAGAATGGTTAACTTGGTTGATAAGAACAAACCACACAGATCACAAAGAATGGTTAACTTGATTGATAAGAACAAACCACACAGATCACAAAGAGTGGTTAATTTGGTTGATAAGAATAATAACCGTCCATCGCAAGCGATGATGACAACAATCTCAGATGTGTGCTGTTGCACCTCTCTGGTGTGTACGGAGGTGACTGTAGAGTCAATCCTAGAACAGAATCCCCGACCACAGGTGGGGCATACATGATCAAGGTTAGACATGTGCGTGTTGTGTGCTCTGTCTTTTCGTGCTGCTCGTTTTCTCTGTGACTCAACAATACGATGATTCTCAGCTATTCGGGTTCCTCTTTTGTTGTTACAGCGCCACATTTGGCGATCTTGCGCAAGGATTCCCAGCACGTATTGTCTATATCGAAGCATTTCAGAGACAATTTAAGAGTGTCTTTAAAGCGTTTTTCTGTCCACCAGCTAAACGTCTGCCCCCTTCAAGCTCGCCATACATCAACTGTTTTAAGATGCATTTATCAGGCATCCGAGCAACGTGACCGACCCATCTCACTTGGGCCTTCTGCAACAGGTGTTGACGCTTGGGATCTTTGCTCTTGTGAGGACTTCGCTGTCTGGTATTTTGTCCTGCCAGTTTATTTTTAGTATTCTGCGTAGACAGCTTGTGTGGAAATGGTTTAATTTTCGTGCATGTCTGCTATGCACTGTCCATGTCTCGCTTGCGTACAGCAGCGTGGTTAGTACTATGGCCTGGTAAACTTTCAGCTTTGTGACTATGCTTATCCCTTCCGTTCCCACACAGTGACACGTAACCTTCCGAACGCAGCACTGGCTTTGGATATCCTATTGTTGACCTCAGAATCTATATTTGCCTATCTGGATAGGAGGCTGCCAAGATAAGCAAAGTTGTCCGTTGACTGGAGACGCTGGTGTTTAATGTTGATGACTGGATCGTAATACTGTTCTCTAGGGGCGGGCTGGAACATGACCTCTGTTTTTGGTGTTAATGGTTGATAAGAACAAACCACACAGATCACAAAGAATGGTTAACATGGTTGATAAGAACAAACCACACAGATCACAAAGAGTGGTTAACTTGATTGATAAAGAACAAACCACACAGATCACAAAGAATGGTTAACTTGGTTGATAAGAACAAACCATACAGATCACAAGGAATGGTTAACTTGGTTGATAAGAACAAACCACATAGATCACAAAGAATGGTTAACTTGGTTGATAAGAACAAACCACACAGATCACAAAGAATGGTTAACTTGGTTGATAAGAACAAACCACACAGATCACAAAGAGTGGTTAACTTGGTTGATAAGAACAAACCACACAGATCACAAGGAATGGTTAACTTGGTTGATAAGAACAAACCACACAGATCACAAGGAATGGTTAACTTGGTTGATAGAACAAACCACACAGATCACAAAGAGTGGTTAACTTGGTTGATAAGAACAAACCCCACAGATCACAAAGAATGGTTAACTTGGTTGATAAGAACAAACCATACAGATCACAAAGAATGGTTAACTTGGTTGATAAGAACAAACCACACAGATCACAAAGAGTGGTTAACTTGGTTGATAAGAACAAACCACACAGATCACAAAGAATGGTTAACTTGGTTGATAAGAACAAACCATACAGATCACAAAGAATGGTTAACTTGGTTGATAAGAACAAACCATACAGATCACAAAGAATGGTTAACTTGATTGCTAAGAACAAGCCATACAGATCACAAAGAATGGTTAACTTGGTTGATAAGAACAAACCATACAGATCACAAAGAATGGTTAACTTGATTGATAAAGAACAAACCATACAGATCACAAAGAGTGGTTAACTTGGTTGATAAGAACAAACCACACAGATCACAAAGAATGGTTAACTTTATTGATAAAGAACAAACCATACAGATCACAAAGAATGGTTAACTTTATTGATAAAGAACAAACCATACAGATCACAAAGAATGGTTAGCTGTTGATAAGAACAAACCATACAGATCACAAAGAATGGTTAACTTGGTTGATAAAGAACAAACCACACAGATCACAAAGAGTGATTAACTTGGTTGATAAGAACAAACCACACAGATCACAAAGAATGGTTAACTTGGTTGATAAGAACAAACCACACAGATCACAAAGAATGGTTAACTTGGTTGATAAGAACAAACCACACAGATCACAAAGAATGGTTAACTTGGTTGATAAGAACAAACCACACAGATCACAAAGAATGGTTAACTTGGTTGATAAGAACAAACCACACAGATCACAAAGAATGGCTAACTTGGTTGATAAGAACAAACCACACAGATCACAAAGAATGGTTAACTTGGTTGATAAGAACAAACCACACAGATCACAAAGAATGGTTAACTTGATTGATAAGAACAAACCATACAGATCACAAAGAGTGGTTAACTTGGTTGATAAGAACAAACCACACAGATCACACAAAGAGTGGTTAACTTGGTTGATAAGAACAAACCATACAGATCACAAAGAGTGGTTAACTTGATTGATAAGAACGAAAATAAACAAACACAATATGTCATTGTGCACCGTCTCTGTCTCTGGAGAGAAAGGTAATATCATGACATAAATGAGCTCTCTCTATACAACGATCTATTGTAGCAGCATATGATGAACATAATTATCTTTAGACATATTTTTGGATTCTCAAAATTGATGTTAACAGAATATCTATGTGATCTCCAGAGATTTTACTGATACGTTTTATTCATTGTTCATCAATCGCTTCCATTTGTTTGTATTTATTCTATATATCATCGACAACAGTTTCTTTGTATGACTTCCACATATAATGATAATTTGTTATATATTATTGGTGATAATATAAATCGAATACAATATTATAAGTTACATACATACGTACACACGTGCTCACGCGCACGCACGCACGCAGTCTGAGACTTGCCCATATCACATAATTGAAAGCGTACATCATTGATGATATCGGCTCTGTCCATACTTCTGCCCGCTTGAGTCGGGGCATTGTTTGCAAGAAAATCAACACGGTCGTTACCCTGCACTCCAGCATGTCCAGGTGTGTACAGCCAAGTCATTTTCTTGAGATGAGATCTCCAAATGCTGTCCACCCATTCCACACGCATACTTCCAGATTATCGAAAAAGGGTGGAGACTGCAGTAAAACTTGGAAAAATAGCTAAACACGTAAAAACAAAGTACTATAGTTTTACAAAATACATAAACAGTGACGATAAACAGCAACGTTTCGACAAAAGGCCTTTATCAAGCAAAGAAATATTGTTAGAAACCAATGCTGAACTATTGATACAATACCATCGACGGGAAATATTGTTAGAAACCAGTGTTGAACTATTGATACAATAACATCGATGGGAAATATTGTTAGAAACCAATGCTGAACTATCGATACAATAACATCGACGGAAATATTGTTAGAAACCAATGCTGAACTATCGATACAATAACATCGATGGGAAATATTGTTAGAAACCAATGCTGAACTATTGATACAATAACATCGATGGGAAATATTGTTAGAAACCAATGCTGAACTATTGATACTATAACATCGATGGGAAATATTGTTAGAAACCAATGCTGAACTATTGATACAATAACATCGACGTGAAATATTGTTAGAAACCAATACTGAACTATTGATACTATAACATCGATGGGAAATATTGTTATAAACCAATACTGAACTATTGATACTATAACATCGATGGGAAAAATTATTAGAAACCAATGCTAAACTATTGATACAATAACATCGACGGGAAATATTGTTAGAAAACAGTACTGAACTATTGATACAATAACATCGACGGGAAATATTGTTAGAAACCAATTCTGAACTGTCGATACAATAACATCGACGTGAAATATTGTTAGAAACCAATGCTGAACTATCGATACAATAACATCGACGTGAAATATTGTTAGAAACCAATACTGAACTATTGATACTATAACATCGATGGGAAATATTGTTAGAAACCAATGCTGAACTATTGATACAATAAAATCGATGGGAAATATTGTTAGAAACCAATGCTGAACTGTCGATACAATAACATCGACGTGAAATATTGTTAGAAATCAATGCTGAACTATTGATACAATAACATCGATGGGAAATATTGTTAGAAACCATTGCTGAACTATTGATACAATAACATCGACGGAAATATTTTTAGAAACCAATGCTGAACTATTGATACAATAACATCGATGGGAAATATTGTTAGAAACCAATGCTGAACTATTGATACAATAACATCGATTGGAAATATTGTTAGAAACCAATGCTGAACTATCGATACAATAACATCGATTGGAAATATTGTTAGAAACCAATGCTGAACTATCGATACAATAACATCGACGGAAATATTGTTAGAAACCAATACTGAACTATTGATACTATAACATCGACGGGAAATATTGTTAGAAACCAATGCTGAACTATCAATACAATAACATCGACGGAAATATTGTTAGAAACCAATGCTGAACTATTGATACAATAACATAGATGGGAAATATTATTAGAAACCAGTGCTGAACTATTGATACAATAACATCGACGGGAAATATTGTTAGAAACCAATACTGAACTATTGATACTATAACATCGACGGAAATATTTTAGAAACCAATGCTGAACTATCGATACAATAACATCGACGGAAATATTGTTAGAAACCAATGCTGAACTATTGATACAATAACATCGACGGGAAATATTGTTAGAAACCAATGCTGAACTATTGATACAATAACATCGACGTGAAATATTGATAGAATCCAATGCTGAACTATCGATACAATAACATCGATGGGAAATATTGTTAGAAACCAATGCTGAACTATTGATACAATAACATCGATGGGAAATATTGTTAGAAACCAATGCTGAACTATTGATACAATAACATCGACGAAATATTATTAGAAACCAATACTGAACTATTGATACTATAACATCGATGGAAATATTGTTAGAAACCAATACTGAACTATTGATACTATAACATCGATGGGAAATATTGTTAGAAACCAATGCTAAACTATTGATACAATAACATCGACGGAAATATTGTTAGAAAACATCTGAACTATTGATACAATAACATCGACGGGAAATATTGTTAGAAACCAATTCTGAACTGTCGATACAATAACATCGACGTGAAATATTGTTAGAAACCAATGCTGAACTATCGATACAATAACATCGACGTGAAATATTGTTAGAAACCAATACTGAACTATTGATACAATAAAATCGATGGAAATATTGTTAGAAACCAATGCTGAACTATCGATACAATAACATCGACGTGAAATATTGTTAGAAACCAATACTGAACTATTGATACTATAACATCGATGGGAAATATTGTTAGAAACCAATGCTGAACTATTGATACAATAAAATCGATGGGAAATATTGTTAGAAACCAATGCTGAACTGTCGATACAATAACATCGACGTGAAATATTGTTAGAAACCAATGCTGAACTATTGATACAATAACATCGATGGGAAATATTGTTAGAAACCATTGCTGAACTATTGATACAATAACATCGACGGGAAATATTGTTAGAAACCAATGCTGAACTATTGATACAATAACATCGATGGGAAATATTGTTAGAAACCAATGCTGAACTATTGATACAATAACATCGATTGGAAATATTGTTAGAAACCAATACTGAACTATTGATACTATAACATCGACGGGAAATATTGTTAGAAACCAATGCTGAACTATCGATACAATAACATCGACGGGAAATATTGTTTTGAAACCAATGCTGAACTATTGATACAATAACATAGATGGGAAATATTGTTAGAAACCAGTGCTGAACTATTGATACAATAACATCGACGGGAAATATTGTTAGAAACCAATGCTGAACTATCGATACAATAACATCGACGGAAATATTGTTAGAAACCAATGCTGAACTATTGATACAATAACATCGACGGGAAATATTGTTAGAAACCAATGCTGAACTATTGATACAATAACATCGACGTGAAATATTGATAGAATCCAATGCTGAACTATCGATACAATAACATCGATGGGAAATATTGTTAGAAACCAATGCTGAACTATCGATACAATAACATCGACGGAAATATTGTTAGAAACCAATGCTGAACTATTGATACAATAACATCGATTGGAAATATTGTTAGAAACCAATGCTGAACTATCGATACAATAACATCGACGGGAAATATTATTTAGAAACCAATACTGAACTATCGATACAATAACATCGACGGAAATATTGTTAGAAACCAATGCTGAACTATTGATACAATAACATAGATGGAAATATTGTTAGAAACCAATGCTGAACTATCGATACAATAACATCGACGGAAATATTGTTAGAAACCAATACTGAACTATTGATACTATAACATCGATGGAAAATATTGTTAGAAGCCAATGCTGAACTATTGATACAATAACATCGATGGGAAATATTGTTAGAAACCAGTGCTGAACTATTGATACAATAACATCGACGGGAAATATGGTTAGAAACCAATGCTGAACTATTGATACTATAACATCGATGGGAAATATTGTTAGAAAACAATGCTGAACTATTGATACAATAACATCGACGTGAAATATTGTTAGAAACCAATGCTGAACTATCGATACAATAACATCGACGTGAAATATTGTTAGAAACCAATACTGAACTATTGATACTATAACATCGATGGGAAATGTTGTTAAAAACCAATGCTGAACTATTGATACAATAACATCGATGGGAAATATTGTTAGAAACCAATGCTGAACTATCGATACAATAACATCGATGGGAAATATTGTTAGAAACCAATGCTGAACTATTGATACAATAACATCGACGGGAAATATTTTTAGAAGCCAATGCTGAACTATTGATACAATAACATTGATGGGAAATATTGTTAGAAACCAATACTGAACTATTGATACTATAACATCGATGGGAAATATTGTTAGAAACCAATGCTGAACTATTGATACAATAACATCGATGGGAAATATTGTTAGAAACCAATGCTGAACTATTGATACAATAACATCGATGGGAAATATTGTTAGAAACCAATGCTGAACTATTGATACAATAACATCGACGGGAAATATTGTTAGAAACCAATGCTGAACTATCGATACAATAACATCGATGGGAAATATTGTTAGAAACCAATGCTGAACTATCGATACAATAACATCGATTGGAAATATTGTTAGAAACCAATGCTGAACTATCGATACAATAACATCGATGGGAATTATTGTTAGAAACCAATGCTGAACTATCGATACAATAACATCGACGTGAAATATTGTTAGAAACCAATGCTGAACTATCGATACAATAACATCGACGTGAAATATTGTTAGAAACCAATGCTGAACTATTGATACAATAACATCGATGGGAAATATTGTTAGAAACCAATGCTGAACTATTGATACAATAACATCGATTGGAAATATTGTTAGAAACCAATGCTGAACTATCGATACAATAACATCGATGGGAAATATTGTTAGAAACCAATGCTGAACTATCGATACAATAACATCGACGGAAAATATTGTTAGAAACCAATGCTGAAGTATTGATACAATAACATCGATGGGAAATATTTTGAAACCAATACTGAATTATCGATACAATAACATCGATGGGAAATATTGTTAGAAACCAATTCTGAACTATTGATACAATAACATCGACGGAAATATTGTTAGAAACCAATACTGAACTATTGATACTATAACATCGATGGAAATATTGTTAGAAACCAATGCTGAACTATCGATACAATAACATCGATGGGAAATATTGTTAGAAACCAATGCTGAACTATTGATACAATAACATAGGAGGGAAATATTGTTAGAAACCAATGCTGAACTATCGATACAATAACATCGACGGAAATATTGTTAGAAACCAATGCTGAACTATCGATACAATAACATCGACGGGAAATATTGTTAGAAACCAATGCTGAACTATTGATACAATAACATCGATGGGAAATATTGTTAGAAACCAGTGCTGAACTATCGATACAATAACATGGACGGAAATATTGTTAGAAACCAATGCTGAACTATTGATACAATAACATCGACGGGAAATATTGTTAGAAACCAGTGCTGAACTATCGATACAATAACATGGACGGGAAATATTGTTAGAAACCAATGCTGAGCTATTGATACAATAACATCGATGGGAAATATTGTTAGAAACCAGTGCTGAACTATTGATACTCTCTCTTGCGTTCCCGGAAATATTGTTAGAAACCAATGCTGAACTATTGATACAATAACATCGACGGGAAATATTGATAGAAACCATTGCTGAACTATTGATACAATAACATCGACGGAAATATTGTTAGAAACCAATGCTGAACTATTGATACAATAACATCGACGGAAAATATTGTTAGAAACCAATGCTGAACTATTGATACAATAACATCGACGGAAATATTGTTAGAAACCAATGCTGAACTATTGATACAATAACATCGATGGGAAATATTGTTAGAAACCAATGCTGAACTATTGATACAATAACATAGACGGAAATATTGTTAGAAACCAATGCTGAACTATTGATACAATAACATCGATGGAAATATTATTAGAAACCAGTGCTGAACTATTGATACAATAACATCGATGAGAAATATTGTTAGAAACCAATGCTGAACTATTGATACAATAACATCGATGGGAAATATTGTTAGAAACCAATGCTGAACTATCGATACAATAACATCGACGGAAATATTGTTAGAAACCAATGCTGAACTATTGATACAATAACATCGATGGGAAATATTGTTAGAAACCAATGCTGAACTATTGATACAATAAAATATATGGGAAATATTGTTAGAAACCAATGCTGAACTATTGATACAATAACATCGATGGGAAATATTGTTAGAAACCAATGCTGAACTATTGATACAATAACATCGATGGGAAATATTGTTAGAAACCAATGCTGAACTATCGATACAATAACATCGATGGGAAATATTGTTAGAAACCAATGCTGAACTATCGATACAATAACATCGATTGGAAATATTGTTAGAAACCAATGCTGAACTATCGATACAATAACATCGACGGAAAATATTGTTAGAAACCAATGCTGAAGTATTGATACAATAACATCGATGGGAAATATTGTTAGAAACCAATACTGAATTATCGATACAATAACATCGATGGGAAATATTGTTAGAAACCAATTCTGAACTATTGATACAATAACATCGACGGAAATATTGTTAGAAACCAATACTGAACTATTGATACTATAACATCGATGGGAAATATTGTTAGAAACCAATGCTGAACTATCGATACAATAACATCGATGGGAAATATTGTTAGAAACCAATGCTGAACTATTGATACAATAACATAGGAGGGAAATATTGTTAGAAACCAATGCTGAACTATCGATACAATAACATCGATGGGAAATATTGTTAGAAACCAATGCTGAACTATCGATACAATAACATCGACAGGAAATATTATTAGAAACCAATGCTGAACTATTGATACAATAACATCGATGAAATATTATTAGAAACCAATGCTGAACTATTGATACAATAACATCGATGGGAAATATTGTTAGAAACCAATTCTGAACTTTTGATACAATAACATCGACGGGAAATATTGTTGGAAACCAATGCTGAACTATTGATACAATAACATCGACGGGAAATATTGTTAGAAACCAGTGCTGAACTATCGATACAATAACATGGACGGAAATATTGTTAGAAACCAATGCTGAACTATTGATACAATAACATCGATGGGAAATATTGTTAGAAACCAATGCTGAACTATTGATACAATAAAATATATGGGAAATATTGTTAGAAACCAATGCTGAACTATTGATACAATAACATCGATGGGAAATATTGTTAGAAACCAATGCTGAACTATTGATACAATAACATCGACTTGAAATATTGTTAGAAACCAATGCTGAACTATCGATACAATAACATCGATGGGAAATATTGTTAGAAACCAATGCTGAACTATCGATACAATAACATCGATGGGAAATATTGTTAGAAACCAATGCTGAACTATCGATACAATAACATCGACGGAAAATATTGTTAGAAACCAATGCTGAAGTATTGATACAATAACATCGATGGGAAATATTGTTAGAAACCAATACTGAATTATCGATACAATAACATCGATGGGAAATATTGTTAGAAACCAATTCTGAACTATTGATACAATAACATCGACGGAAATATTGTTAGAAACCAATACTGAACTATTGATACTATAACATCGATGGGAAATATTGTTAGAAACCAATGCTGAACTATCGATACAATAACATCGATGGGAAATATTGTTAGAAACCAATGCTGAACTATTGATACAATAACATAGGAGGGAAATATTGTTAGAAACCAATGCTGAACTATCGATACAATAACATCGATGGAAATATTATTAGAAACCAATGCTGAACTATCGATACAATAACATCGACGGAAATATTGTTAGAAACCAATGCTGAACTATTGATACAATAACATCGATGGGAAATATTGTTAGAAACCAATGCTGAACTATTGATACAATAACATCGATGGGAAATATTGTTAGAAACCAATTCTGAACTTTTGATACAATAACATCGACGGGAAATATTGTTGGAAACCAATGCTGAACTATTGATACAATAACATCGACGGGAAATATTGTTAGAAACCAGTGCTGAACTATCGATACAATAACATGGACGGAAATATTTTAGAAACCAATGCTGAACTATTGATACAATAACATCGACGGGAAATATTGTTAGAAACCAGTGCTGAACTATCGATACAATAACATGGACGGGAAATATTGTTAGAAACCAATGCTGAGCTATTGATACAATAACATCGATGGAAATATTTTAGAAACCAGTGCTGAACTATTGATACTCTCTCTTGCGTTCCCGGAAATATTATTTAGAAACCAATGCTGAACTATTGATACAATAACATCGACGGGAAATATTGATAGAAACCATTGCTGAACTATTGATACAATAACATCGACGTGAAATATTGTTAGAAACCAATGCTGAACTATTGATACAATAACATCGACGGAAAATATTGTTAGAAACCAATGCTGAACTATTGATACAATAACATCGATGGAAATATTATTAGAAACCAGTGCTGAACTATTGATACAATAACATCGATGAGAAATATTGTTAGAAACCAATGCTGAACTATTGATACAATAACATCGATGGGAAATATTGTTAGAAACCAATGCTGAACTATTGATACAATAACATCGACGGGAAATATTGTTAGAAACCAATGCTGAACTATTGATACAATAACATCGATGGGAAATATTGTTAGAAACCAATGCTGAACTATTGATACAATAAAATATATGGGAAATATTGTTAGAAACCAATGCTGAACTATTGATACAATAACATCGATGGGAAATATTGTTAGAAACCAATGCTGAACTATTGATACAATAACATCGATGGGAAATATTGTTAGAAACCAATGCTGAACTATTGATACAATAACATCGACGGGAAATATTGATAGAAACCATTGCTGAACTATTGATACAATAACATCGACGGGAAATATTGTTAGAAACCAATGCTGAACTATCGATACAATAACATCGACGGAAATATTGTTAGAAACCAATGCTGAACTATTGATACAATAACATCGATGGGAAATATTGTTAGAAACCAATGCTGAACTATTGATACAATAACATCGACGTGAAATATTGTTAGAAACCAATGCTGAACTACTGATACAATAACATCGATGGGAAATATTGTTAGAAACCAATGCTGAACTATTGATACAATAACATCGACGTGAAATATTGTTAGAAACCAATGCTGAACTACTGATACAATAACATCGACGGGAAATATTGTTAGAAAGCAGTGCGTTCCTATTGATACAATAACATCGATGGGAAATATTGCATAAACATTACTATAAATTTAAGACAGGAAATCTGATGAAAAACTAAGAAAAAAGATTGAGGGAAAAATAAGCACAAATGCACAAGAGGAAATATATCTATATATTTATATGTGCGTGTGTTTGTGTGTTAGTTATTGACAGCTCACGCCCGTGTATGGCTGGGGCTCACAAGGAGAACAAATAAAAGTACTACTGCGACTTACAAGGCATGCCCTATGAGGCGACTGAGGTGGAGGTCTAGCTGATTAGCTACCGAATTTAAAAACGGGTTATGGCTGAATTAAATTGAGCTCAAATTTTCCCGTTGCAGGTGTACGTATAAATTCAGATGCAGTTTTCTTAATTTTAAACAAATTTGTATGAGTCATATACATAATCACTAAGTACTGTAGTTTTACAAATTACAAAAACAATGACAAAATACAGCAACGTTTCGACCAAGTCCTTTATCAAGGAGAGCAACAACAGGAGTGACGAATTTAAAAAACATATGGACGACTACATACAAACGTTTCTAATGAATAATCTGGGAATAAAAACGAATAACGAAATAAATGTAACACAAAAAACACGAAATAGAATGGAAGAGAAACAATGAAAAATCAAGTAAATATATAACTTGAATACATGCAACACATGCACATATAGATTACAAGGCATGAGCAAGGCATGGGAAAAGAAAGTACTAAGAAGCATAGGAATGTAATACGTTGAGCCCACGTGGTCGCAAGGTACCATACAACGAAATCAACCGATTCTCCAGAGCAAATAGACTGCAATCATCCGAGGAACATGATCGGATGGCTGTGACCTGGACATCGTGAGCTCCTAAATGCCAGTATCATTGAAATGGGTGGCTACAGGGTCACAGAGCATTGGCGTATGTCGCGCAAGTGTTAGGCAAATCGGTCACTGAGCCTCTTGCCTGTCTCGCCGATATAAGCCTTGTTACACCGCTTACAGATAATGGCATAGATAAGATTACGGGACTCGCATGTGAAACCATCTTCATTAACAAACGTGACTAAAGGAAAAGATACAGTACGCTTCTGTATCACATAAGCACACGTGTTGCAACGCCGACGGCCCCACTGGACAGTGCCAAAGGAGTCTGAATATTGGACTTAAGGCGACCGTGTACCAACATATCCTTAAGACTTCTGTCCCGTCTGTAAGCCACCAAAGGATAGTTGGGGAAGACTGTACGGGTTTCGGTATCTGACTCAAGGATAGATCCCTCTGGTAATCAGTAGATTATAGCGTTAACGTTTTGTAACAGAAGACTGTAGAGGCTTGCTTATTTATGGATCTATCAAATTTTATGTGTAAAATAAATTGATAAAAGAAATAACAACTTTGAGAGAACATAAATTTTTCTCGCAAATTTCCATGCCAGGTATTTAAGTGTAGCAATGCTCTTTTGTTTATGTTATCGGCAAATAGGATACATTCTGATTGTAATAGATGTTACAACAACAATGTTGGTATAAACGTGTACATCAGTAACTTACAACATGTTTCCTCACCGAAAAAACTTACCTCCAAACCTGTATACGCCCATGAGCCCAGCTTTAGCCTGCAGACTTGCGTGTCAAATGGGAAAAAGGTGATGTCAATCTTGCACGAAGACCGGAAGCGAATAACTGGTCCCCAGAATACCCGGCTAGTGTTATAAACCATTGCCAGACTGGGCATATATCCGGACGTGTAGTCATCAACGCTGGCAATAAATAAATTAATTAAAAGTGAAATCAGACATGCCTGCAAAAGAACTACAGTTAAGTAAGAACCGCAGTGTTTTAAGAACTGCAGAAATCATGTTTAATGAAGATCGTGACATTGTTGTAACATTTTAATGCGATGTACGAAAATCAACAAACCTGAGGTGGTCAGACCGGATCAGATCAGAACTGGAGAAAATCGTTTGATTGGCTGCGGTAATACTGAGCAAATAGGCGATTGAGCAAAGACAGGTATAGGCAGTATTACATAACTAGGAAACATTAATTATAAAATATGAAAAAAAACAACACTCAACGTTTCAGTGCTTAGACCTTTATCAAGAACAAAAAACTTACACAAAAAACTTATTTAACTAAAACATAATACTAACAAATGATGTGAAGCAAAAGATACTGGCATACGTACCTGCTCCTAGAGTGCATGTCTCTTGGTCAGTATCTCGTGAATGATAGAATGGACAGGAAATAGGAAGACTATTAGGTTACCGGTTTGCTGGTCAATCGGAAAGGGTCAGTGGCAGGTTACGTAAGATATTGTGTGTACAGGTGGGAACAAAGACTACACGTGGGAAGAGCAGGAGAGGTGGGTGGAAGAAACGTGAGATAATGGCGTTAATTTCCGATATAGCATACTGATGTGTAGACACGTACACCCCCATAAAACTTGAGCCCTATTAGGCTAATATGGATTGCATACACTCCGATAAAAGGGCGGTATGTACTCCAATGTTCCAGGGGGTGGGGGTAGTGGTCAACAGTATCACGCTGTAAGTGTCCCACATATATGTATACCAGACGATAACGTGCTGAAGATAAGTATGAAAGTTAGAAAATGTGATAGAACATGATATTAGAACGGGTCCCAGTGACTAAACTGTAGGAATTACTCGACCACCGTTCACGAAGAGCGACTGGAGCCCTACTTGGCTAATATGCATCCTGTGTGTCCCGGGAACGAACACGTACAGAATCCAATGTCATATGGCTAGAACAGAAGGGAGAGAAGTGTCAAAAGTGACACCCTAGAGTGTGAGCCGTATTATGACTCTGAATAGGGATGATAGTGTCATGTGATGCTGCGTAGATATAAATAAGAACAGAGGAGGTAGGCGAGAGAAGCATGGATACCAACAGGTGTATAAGGGCCAGGAGGCAAGAGAAGCATGGATACCAACAGGTGTATAAGGGCCAGGAGGCGAGAGAAGCATGGATACCAACAGGTGTATAAGGGCCAAGAGGCGAGAGAAGCATGGATACCAACAGGTGTATAAGGGTCAGGAGGCGAGAGAAGCATGGATACCAACAGGTGTATAAGGGCCAGGAGGCGAGAGAAGCATGGATGCCAATAGGTGTATAAGGGCCAGGAGGGGATGGTGGAGTCGAGAAGAGGAAATAAATGAGGGGTATGACAACGCAGGGGTGCTTCAATAGCTGGAGAGGGGACAGACAGAAGAGAAAATGGTAGTGAGTCAATGGGTTTGTGGAGGGGGTAGATGAAATAGAGGGAATGAAATAAGAAGAAGAAAGACCAGTAGGCATAGACACTACACGTGCTGAAGTCGTACATTGATCCCTTTGGGTGACACTACACTCAAACGGTCAATCAGCCGACATTCTAGTGATAACCTGCTGCGGTCATTGGAGGAGCACGACACTAGACCGGTGATAGAAACATCTGTCCTGCCGTGGTGACTGTGGCCATTGAAATGGACAGCCACCGGGGAGGATGCACTGTTACAGATATCCCGGAGGTGTTGAGCGAAGTGGTCGCCAAGACGCACGCCTGTTTCACTTATATATGCCATCCCGCAGCGCTTGCAGAGAATAGCATAAATAAGGTTGCGGGAGACACAAGTGAAGCCTTGTCGGATAGTAAATGAAATGTTAGGAAGGAGATAGTAGTAGCTTGGAAAACGAGGACAGGTGTAGCAACGGACCTAGAGCACGTGACAGTCCCACGTGTCCCCAGAGGTGGAGCTTACTGCGGACCAGAAGGTCGCGTAGGTTCTTGTCTCTCTGGAAGGCCACCAGGAGAGGAAAAGATCCGTGAGGAAGCTGGGTCTTCCCAGAAGATCCGCACCTCACGGAAAAGGATACGGACAGCAGGGACGTTGTGGGGATGAAAGGTGAGCACCAATTTGGTACGGTCACAAGGGGGACGGGTAGAAGGGGAGAGAGCGGTGTGACAAGAGATAGGTAGGACACGACGAAGAGCGTTGATAAGAACCTCCTCAGGGTAAAGTCGGCGTCGAAAGAAGTCGAGCATCTCGTGAGCATGGTGACGAAAATCATCGTCGTCATGACACAAGCGTCGGAGACTAAGTAGCTGAGAGGGTAGAGTCTTGCGACAAGCCAAGGGGTGTGATGATGTATATAGAAGGTAGTTATGAGAGTCAGTGGACTTATAGAAAACAGTGTTAAGGAGAGAGGAGACACCGATGGAGACAGTGATGTCAAGGAAGTTACTGACGTGAGAGAGATGGCAGAGGTAAACTTGATGGACGGGTGAAAGTCACCGACGAATCGAATAAACTGTAGCAAGTCACTTTCCGACATGTCCGTAACTCCCACGCCGTCATCAATGTATCGGCGGTACATGAAAAGTATAGGGTCCAGATAACTCTGGAAGATGAGATGTTCCAAGTGGCCCATGAACAGGCAAGCATAACTGGGTCCCATCTTAGTGCCCATGACAACGCCGCTAATCTGATCAAAGTATTCACCATTGAACTCGAAGGAATTCGTAGTTAGTACCAGTTCAGCTAAGCGAGTAAGAGTAGTAGTGGCAATAGAGGGATGGGGTCGCTGACCACCCTATACCCCCTCCCGGGAACATTGGAGTACATACCCGCCCTTGCTATCGGAGTGTATGCAATCCATATTAGCCTAATAGGGCTCATGTTTTATGGGGGTTACGTGTCTACACATCAGTATGCTATATCGGAAATTAACGCCATCATCTCACGTTTCTTCCACCCACCTCTCCTGCTCTTCCCAGGTGTGGTCTTTGTTCCACGTGTACACAAATATCTTACGTAACCTGCCACTGACCCTTTCCGATTGACCAGCAAACCGGTAACCTAATAGTCTTCCTATTTCCTGTCCATTCTATCATTCACGAGATACTGACCAAGAGACATGCACTCTAGGAGCAGGTACGTATGCCAGTATCTTTTGCTTCACATCATTTGTTAGTATTATGTTTTAGTTAAATAAGTTTTTGTGTAAGTTTTTTTGTTCTTGATAAAGGTCTAAGCACCGAAACGTTGAGTGTTGTTTTCTCATATTTTATAATTACTATTAATAATGTAATGTAAATTATATTATATAATGTACTATTTAATAACTAGAGAATATTTCAAGCAAACGAAATGAATGAAGGTTGTTAGGTCTACTAAATAACACGAACAGTACATGTCGGATTTTAATTTTGCAGCTGACACTTTTTATGCCAGTATAAGGTTGAATGTTGTTTGTTTCTAGGTTTATGTTGTTTTGTAATCTACAACATGAGCTCCAGCCGTGCTGCTGAGTTTCGCCCACTATCGTCTGGTCCTGCAACTGATGAAGCAAGGAAACAGGTACTTCAGTATCGACTAGAAGATTCAGAGAACATTGGATTGAATTGAGACAAGACATGTTCGCAGTCTTGCTAGCAAAGACTGTTTAAAATAGCAACACCAAACTTTATGATACGCATATCAGGTTCTGTAGTTGTGTATGCTATATATTTTATCATGAGAGTTCTCTTTGACACATGTTTATCATCTATTTAACACATTACATAATGTCATGGACGAGTTAAATAATATAGGAAAGGGAAGGGGGCGACTTACTGCTGTTGTTGTAGAAGACCAAGACAGGATGGTATAATAATTTATGACATCTGTCAATTAAGAAATTGTGACATAAAACGTTCTCGAACAGGACTGTATAACTACAAGACTGAATAAAAAGTGTATTTAAACAGTATTTTACTGGCACTATAAGCATACAATACGCATCGATATATACTCAGAGGTAGACTTCACACTTATTATCCTGTAGGATATGTGTAAGTCTTGTGCATTCTCTCAAGAGTAACCTCTTACATAACAGTTCTTGTGGTTTGAGTCATTGAACGTAATTATGTTGTACTGCGATAGATTATAGCTCAATTTCGATATTGACATATTTCGGTCCAGCACTTCAGTTTTCGGACTGTGCTTTATTTTGGGGCTCGATTTCTCTGGTCTGTGATTTTGTCCAAACTGACTTCTGGGCAGAACCTATGTTTCTTCTCAGAAAAAGCAATGCTCTAATAGTTCTGTCTTTTTTTCATCAAGCTTCATAGACCGATGTTCTTAACAGCGCTGCTGCTACTATCGTATGGTCTAACAGCTTTTTCATCAGTTTCTCAAGCCCAAACAACCCCAAAACCCCCAAATTTGGGACATCCATTTTTTTGCACCCCCAAACAATGGAGAATATATTTGATATGGGGTCTGAGAAGTGAACAGAGTATTTCTAGAACCCCTTTTTATGGAAGAAAGAAAAAAGAGCTTTTCTAAACATATTAGATATGGGAAAAAAAAGGGAAAACCCCTTTTAAGAACAATATCGCGATATTTTCCCAAAAAATACGGATAGCTATGACCATCATAATCAGAGGCTGACCATTTTAAAACGTTCGTCAAACCAGCCCTGGAAGAATCACAAAAAAAAGAATCATTAACCCTTTAAACCAAAAAACGTAACTTCTTGAAAATTTTTCAAAAATGAGGCACAAAAAAAACATCAATGGGGGGATTAAAAGAAGAAATATCTTTAAAATGTATTGATAGATGATAGAAAATAAGAGAATAGAAAATATAATATTTAGATAAGATAAGAAAATGAGAGATATAATATTTAGATAAGATAAAAATGAGAGATATAATATTTAGATAAGATAAAAAAGAAAATATAAATTGAGATAAAAAAGAATAGAGATATAATATTGAGATAATATAAAGATAGAAATATAATAATTAGATGGGGAATAAAAGATAATATTTAGATAAGATAAGAGAATAGAAAATATAAAATTTAGATAAGATGAGAATAGAAATAAAAAATTTAGATAAGATAAGAGAATGAAGATATAAGAATAAATAAGAAATAGAAATTAATATTGAGATAAGATAAAGAATGGGAAAAATATAATATTGAGATAAGATAAAGAATAAAAATAAATTTAGATAAGATAAGAGAATAGAAAAATATAATTTTTAGATAAACAGAGAATAGAGATAAAATATTTAAAACCCAAAAGAATAGAGTATAAATTTAGATAAGATAAGAAATAGAGAATAACTTTTAGATAAGATAAAAGAATGAGAGATATAAATTTTGATAAAATAAGAAATGAGAAATATAATTTTAGAAAAGATAAAGAAAAGATATAATATTTAGATAAGATAATAAAAGAAATATAATATTGAGATAAGAAAAAGAATAGAGAGATATAAATTGAGAAAAGATAAAAATAGAGAAATCATATTTAGATAAGAAAAGAGAATAGAGAGATATAAAATTTAGATAAGATAAGAAATAGAGATATAATATTGAGATAAGAAAAGAAAAAGAAAATAAATTTAGATAAAAAAGAAAAAAAAGAATAAATTTAGATGATAAGAGAAAGAAAAAAAAATAAGAAAGAAAATAAATATAATAAGATAAATAAAAAAAATATAAAAGATAAGATAAGAGAATAGAGAAATATAATATTTAGATAAGATAAGAAAATAGAAAATATAATATTTAGATGGGGAATAGAGAATATAATATTTAGATAAGAAAAAGAGAATAGAAAATATAAATTTAGATAAGATAAGAAATAGGAAATATAAATTTAGATAAGATAAGAGAAAAAGAAATAAATATTTGATAAGATAAAGAATAAAGAGGTATAATAATTATGTGACAAGAAAAGAGAATAAGAATATAAATTATATGACAAGACAGAAAATGAGAATAATATTTAGATAAGACAAGAAAAGAAGATATAATAATTAAAAATAAATAAGAAAATAGAGATATAATATTTAGAAAAAGGAATGAAAATACATAATTAGAAAAGATAAGAGAATAGAAAATATAATATTTAATAAGATTAGAGAATAAGAAATATAATATTTAGATAATTAGAGAATAGAAATATAATATTTAGATAAATAAGAGAATAGAAATTAATATTGAATAAGATGAAATGAGAGATAAAAAAATTTAGATAAGATAAGAGAAAAAGAGTTTAAAATTTTAAAAAGATAAAGAATAGAGATATAAAAATTAGAAAAGAAAAAGAAGAAAAAAATATTTAGATAAGAAAAGAAATAAAAAATATAATTTTAGATAAGAAAAGAGAATAGAAAATAAATTGAGATAAGATAAGAAATAGAAAATATAATATTTAGATAAGATAAAAAATAGAAGTAAATATTGAGATAAGATAAAGAAAAGAGATATAATATTTAGATAAGATAAAGAATGAAAAATATAATATTTAGATAAAAAGAAAATGAGAGATATAAAATTAGAAAAAGGGAATAGAAAATATCTAATTGATAAGATAAAGAATAGTGTATATAAATTTAGAAAAGAAAAAAAAAGAAATATAATATTGAGATAAGATAAAGGGAGAGATATAATATTTAGATAAGATAAGAGAATAGGTGATATAATATTTAGAAAATATGGGGAAATAAGGATATAATATTTGATAAGATAAGAAATGGGAAAAAATATTGAGATAAAAAGAAAAATAAGAAAAAATTTTTAGATAAAAGAAAAGAAAATAAATTGAGATAATAAGGAATAGAGAATTTATATTTAGAAAGATAAGAAAAGAAAAAAAATTTTTGATAAGATAAGAAAATCAATAAAATCCATGCCTGCCGGGGAGCATCATTTTTCCCCACAACTCTCTTTGCTTGGTGCATGTAATCAGTTCGGGCCGATATTTTGTCAACCATGATGTCAGGCCACCCAACATCTTCCCCCTCTTCTTCCACGATCTCCTTCCGAATTTTACCTGTATCAAAATGTTCTAAACCTTTTTTCCCGTTTTTCCCCGGAACTGATTGTCGTTCATTTTTTTGAAAAAGGTTTCTTTGTGTCAGGCCCAAGGGTTTATAATATTTATATAAATAAGATAAAAAGAGGATAAAAATTTTGTGACAAGATAAAGAATATAGAGATAAAAATTTAAAAAAGACAAGAAAATGAGAGATATAATATTTAGATAAGACGAAAATAGAAAATATAATAATTAAATAAAATAAAAATAGAAAATATAATATTTAGAAAAAGGAATGGGATTTAATTAGAAAAAGATAAGAGAATAGAAAAAAATTTTAAGATAAGATAAGAGAATAGAAGATATAATATTAAGATAAAAAAAGAGAAAAAAAAAATTTGAGAAAGAAAGAAAGAGAAAAAATATTGAGATAAAAAAAGAAATAGAAAATATAATATTTAGATAAGATAAGAGAATGAGAAAATAAATTGAGAAAAGATAAGAAAAAAGAATAAATATTGAGATAAGATAAGAAATAAGAGATATAAAATTAGATAAATGAAATAAAAAATATAAATTTTGAAAAAATGAGAAATATAAATTAGATAAAAAAGAGAATAAGAGATATAAATTGAGATAAGAAAAGAAAATAGAAAATATAAATTGGATAAGATAAGAGAAAAAAGAAAAATTTTGAGATAAAAAGAAAAATTAAAAAAAAGAAAGAAATAAAATATTAAAAATAAATAAGAGAATGGGGAGATATAAAATTAGAAAGATAAAGAATAGAAGTATAAATTGAAAATATAAAAGAAAGAAAAATAATATTGAGATAAGAAAAGAGAATGAAATATAATTAGATAAATAAGAGAATGAGAAATAAAAATTTTTTAGATAAATGAGAATGGAAAAAAAAATAAAAAAAGAAATAAAATATAATATTGAGATAAGATAAGAAAAAGAGAGATATAATATTTAGTAAGATGAAATAAGATCAATATTGAGTGATGAAAAAGGAAGAATAAAAAAGAAAGAAAAGAAAAAAAATTAAATTTAGAAAAAAGAATGAAAAAAAATTTTTAAAAAGAAAAGAAAAAAAAATTTAAAAATTTGAAAAAAAAAATAAAATATTTTTAAAAGATAAGAGAAAAGAGATATAATAGAGAAAATAAAAGAAGAGAGATAAATAATTAGAAAGAAAGAGAATAGAGAGATATAATATTTAGATAAGAAAAGAAATAGAGAAAATATAATATTTAGATACCAAAAAAAAGAAGATATAATATTTAGATAAGATAAGAGAATAGAAAATATAACATTGAGATGATAAAAGAATAGAAATTAAAAATTTTTTGATATAATAAAAATAAAAAAAATTAATATTTAATAAGATAAAAAAGGGGAATATAATATTTAGATAAGATAATAGAAAAAAAATATAATATTGAGATAAGATAAGAGAATAGAAAATATAATATTAATAAGAAAGAGAATAGAAAATATCATATTTAGATAAGATAAGAAAAAGAAAATTTAAATTTTAGATAAGATAAGAGAATAGAGATATAATATTGAGATAAGATAAAAAGAATAAATATAATATTGAGATAAATGAGAATGAGAAATAAAATTTTAGAAAAGATAAGAAAATGAAGTATAATATTTGATGGGGAAATAGAAAATATAATATTTAGATAAGATAAGAGAATAGAAAATATAATATTTAGATAAGAAAAGAGAATAAAATATAATATTTAGATAAGATAAGAGAAAAAGAAATAAAATTTTAGATAAATAAGAAAAAAAAATTTAATAATTATGTGACAAATAAAAAATATAAGAATATAATTATATAAAAGACAAAAAAAGAGATATAATATTTAGATAAGACAAGAAATAAAATATAATAATTAGATAAGATAAGAAAATGAAAATATAATATTTAGATAATGGAATAGAGAGATATCATAATTAGATAAGAAGAGAATAAGAAATATAATATTTAGATAAGATTAGAGAATGAAATATAATATTTAGATAAAATTAGAAATAAAATATAATATTTAGATAAGAAAAGAATAAAAATATAATATTGAGATAAGAAAGAGAAAGAGAAAAAAATTTAGATAAGATAAGAGAATGAGAGATATTTTGAGATAAGAAAAGAGAATAAAAGATATAATAATTAGATAAGATAAGAAAAATAGAGAATAATTTTAGATAAGATAAAGAATGAAAATAAATTTAGATAAGATAAGAAAAAAATAAAAATTGAGATAAATAAAAAAGAGAAAAATATTTAGATAAATAAGAGAAAGAGATACAAATTGAGATAAGAAAAAGAAAAGAGAGAATAATATTTAGAAAGATAAGAAATAAGAAAAAATATTTAGAAAGATAAAAAAAAAGAAAAAAATTAGATAAGGGAATAAAGAGATATCATAATTAAAAAGATAAAAGAAAATTATATAAATTTGATAAATAAAAAAAATATAAATTGAGATAAGATAAGAAATAGAGAAAATATTTAGATAAATAAGAGAATAGAAGATATAATATTTAGATAATATAAGAAAAAAGTATAATATTTAATAAGATAAAGAATAAAAAATATAATATTGAGAAAAGATAAGAGAATAGAGATATAATATTTAGAAAAGAAAAGAATAGAAAATATAATATTGAGATAAGATAAGAGAATAGAGAGATATTATTTTAGAAAAGATAAGAAAAAAGAAAATATAATATTTTGTAAGATAAGAAATCAATCAATAAAGGTGCCTCCGGCGGGGGTATTCTCCCCACAACTCTTTTGTTTGGTGTGTAATCATTTCTGACGTCGATATTTTGTCGAACCATGTGTCAACCCAAACATCTTCTCCTCTTTTGATCTCCCCTTTCCCCGAATTTTACCTGTACCCCAAAATGTTCAAACCTTCTTTCGCTTTTTCCCCGAAGAACCTTGATTTGGATTTTATTTTTTTGAAAAGGTTTCTTTGTGTGCGGGCCACATAGAGGTTTATAAATTTTAAGATAAGATAAAAAAAAAGGGAAAATAATTATGTGACAAGATAAGAGAAATTAGAAATAAAATTATATGACAAGACAAGAAAAAGAGAATAATATTTAGATAAGACAAAAAAAAGAGAAAATAATAAAAAAAGATAAAAAAAAGAGAATAAATAAAAAAAGGTAAAGATATAATAATTAGATAAGAAAAGAGAATGAAAATAATATTGAGATAAGATAAGAAATAGAGAATAATATTGAGATAAGATAAGAGAATAAGATATAAAAATTGAGATAAGATAAGAGAATAAGAGAAATTTTTGAGATAAGATAAGAAAGAAAATAATATTTAGATAAGAAAAGAGAATGGAAAAAATATTGAAAAGAAAGAAAAAGAGAAAAATTGAGAAAGAAAGAAATAGAGATATAATAATTAGATAAGAAAGAAATAAAAAAATATAATATTTTGATAAGATAAGAGAATAAGAAATATAAATTGAAAAGATAAGAGAAATAAAGATATAAAAAAGGATAAGATAAGAAAAGAAAATTAATATTGAATGAAAGAGAAAGAAAATATAAATTGAGATAAGAAAGAAAAGAGATATAATTTGAGATAAGAAAAGAGAATAAGAGAATTATTGAGATAAGATAAGAGAAAGAGAATAAAATTAGAAAGAAAGAGAAAGAAAAAATTTTGAGAAAAAAAGAAAGAAAAAAAAATTGAGAAAAGATGAATAAGATATAATAATTAGAAAAGATAAGAGAATAAAAAATATAATATTTAGATAAGATAAGAGAAAGAAAATAATATTTAGATAAGATAAGAGAATAGAAAAAAATATTGAGATAAATAAGAAAGAGATATAATATTTAGATAAATAAGAGAATAGAAAAAATAGAGAAAGAAAGAAAAGAAAATAAAAATTGAAAGAAAAGAGAATAGAAATTAAAATTAGAAAGATAAGAAAAAAGAAAATAATATTTAATAAGAAAAAGAAATAAGAAATAAAATAATTAGAAAAGAAAAAGAGAATAGAGATATAATAATTAGAAAAGAAAGAGAATAGAAAATTTTTGAATAAAAAAAAAAGAAGAATAAAATTAGAAAAAAGAGAAAGAGAATAATATTTAGATAAGACAAGAAATAGAGATATAAATTTAGATACCATAAGAAATAGAGATATAATATTTAGAAAAGATAAAGAATGAGAGATTTTGAGATAAGAAAAAAAGAATAGAAATATAATTTTTGATAAAATAAGAAATAGAAAAAATTATTTAGATAAGATAAGAGAATAGAAAATATAATATTTAGATAAATAATAGAAAAGAAAAATAATTTTGAGATAAGATAAAAATAAGAGATATAATATTGAGATAAGATAAAAAATAAGAGATATCATTTTTGATAAGAAAAAGAGAAAAAGAGATAAAAATTTAGATAAGATAAAAATAGAAAATATAATATTGAGATAAGATGAGAATAGAAAATATAATATTTAGATAAGATAAGAGAATAGAGAGATATAATATTTAGATAAGATAAGAGAATAGAGAGATATAAAATTTAGATAAGAAAAGGGGGAAAGAGAATATAAATTGAGATAAGATAAGAGAATAAAAATATAATATTGAGATAAGATAGAGAATAAGAAATATAATATTTAGATAAATAAGAAAATAGAAAATATAATATTTAGATGGGGAATAGAGATATAATATTTAGATAAGATAAGAGAATGAGAGATATAATATTTGTAAGATAAAGAATGGGGAAATATAAATTTAGATAAGAAAGAGAAAGAAATAAAATATTTAGATAAGATAAGAGAATAAAGAGGTATAAAAATTATGTGAAAGATAAGAGAAATAGAGATATATAATTATAGACAAGCAAAAAATAGAGAGATAAATATTTAGATAAGACAAGAAATAAAAGATATAAAATTAGATAAGAAAAGAAAATAGAGAATAATATTTAGATAATGGAATAGAGATTCAAAATTAGATAAGAAAGAGAATAGAAATATAATATTTAGATAAGATTAGAGAATAAAAATAAATTTTAGATAAGATTAAAATGAAAATAAATATTTAGATAAGATAAAAAATGAAATAAATATTGAGAAAAAAGAAAAAATTTAAAAAATTTAAAAATAAAAAATAAAAAATTAAAAAAGAATAAATAAATTAGATAAGATAAGAGAATAGAAAATATAATATTTAGATAAAAAAGAAATAGAAAATATAATTTTTAAAAAGATAAAGAATAGAAAATATAATATTGAGATAAGAAAGAGAAAGAGATATAATATTTAGATAAGATAAAGAATAGAGAATAAAATTTAGATAAGAAAAAAATAGAGAGATATAATATTTAGATAAGAAAAAGAGAATGAAAATAAATATTTAGATAAGAAAAGAAAATAAGAATATTAATTAGATAGGAATAGAGATATCATAATTAGATAAGAAAAAGAATAGTGTTATAATATTTAGAAAAGATAAGAAAAAAGAAATATAATATTGAGATAAGAAAAAGAGAATAGAGAGATATAATATTTAGATAAGAAAAGAAAAGAGATATAAATTTAGATAATATAAAAAAGAGATAATATTTAGATAAGATAAAGAATGAAATATAATATTGAAAAAGATAAGAAATAGAGAAAAAAATTTTAGATAAGAAAAAGAGAATAAAAAATATAATATTGAGATAAATAAGAGAATAGAAAATATTATATTTAGATAAGATAAAGAATAGAAATATAATATTTTGATAAAATGAGAATCAATCAATAAAATATCCCTCCGGCGTGGCATCAGTCTCTCCCCCTCGCTTGGGCAAATCAGTTCGACGTCGTTTTTGTCGAACCGATGGGGCCTAAAATCTTCCCCCTCTGTCTTCCCGATCTCTCCTTCCCTGAATTTTATTAGTCCCCAAATGTTTAAACCTTTTTTGCATTATATCCCCAAGAACCGTTTGGATTCTTATTTTTTTGATAAGGTTTCTTTGTGTGGGGCCATAGATTTTTAAAATATTTATATAAGATAAGATAATAAAGAGTATAAAATTAGGGGGAAAAGAAAAGAAATAAAGATATATAATTATAACAAACAAGAAAATAGAGAGATATAAATTTAGATAAACAAAAAAAAAGAGAGATTAATAATTAAATAAGATGAAAATGGGATATAATATTTAAAAAAAGGAATGAAGATATAATAATTAGATAAGAAAAGAGAATAGAAATATAATATTGAGATAGAAAGAGAATAGAAAAATAATAAGATAAGATAAGAGAATAGAAGATATAATATTGAATGAATAAGAAAGAGAGATATAATTTGAGATAAGATAAGAGAATGAAATATTATTTAGATAAGATAAGAAAAGGGAAAATATAATATTGAGATAAGATAAGAAAATAGAGATATAATATTGAGATAAGAAAAGAGAATGAGAATTAATTTAGATGAAAGAGAATAAAAAAATATAATATTTTGATAAGATAAGAGAATAGAAAATATAATATTGAGATAAGATAAGAGAATAGAAAATATAATATTGAGAAAAGAAAAGAGAAAAAGAGATATAATATTGAGATAAGATAAAAAATAGAGAATATAAATTAAATAAGAAAAGAGAATAGAGAAAAATAATTAGAAAAGATAAGAAAGAAAATTTAAATTGAGATAATAAAAAAAGAATGAAAATATAATATTGAGATAAGAAAAGAGAATAGAAAAATAAAATTAGATAAGAAAAGAGAATGAAAATAATATTTAGATAAGATAAGAAAATGAGAAATATAATATTTAGAAAAGAAAGAGAATAGAGAAATATAAATTGGAAAAGATAAGAGAATAGAAAATATAATTTTAGATAAGAAAAGAGAATAGAAGATCAATATTGAATAAAAAAGAGAATGGGGAGATATAAAATTAGATAAAAAAGAAAATAGAGAATATAATTAGATAAGATAAGAAAAAAAATAAATTTTGAAAAAAAAAAAGAGAAAATAATAATTAGAAAGATAAAGAATAGAAGTATAAAATTAAAAAGATAAGAAATAGAGAGATATAATATTGAATAATATAAAGAAAGAGAAAAAAAATTTAGATAAGAAAGAGAAAGAGAATAAATTTAAAAGATAAAAAAGAGAAAATATTGAGAAAGAAAAAAAAGAATATAATAATTGATAAGAAAGAGAATGAGAGATATAATATTGAGATAATATAAAAGAATGAAATATAAATTGAGATAAGATAAGAGAATAAAGTATAATATTGAGAAAAGAAAAGAAATGAAATATTAAATTTGAAAATTAAGAAAGAAAAAAAAATTAGATAAGAAAGAAATAGAAATATAATATTTAGATAAGATAAGAGAATAGAAAATATAATATTGAGATAAGAAAAAGAAATAGGATATCATAATTAGAAAAGATAAAGAAAGAAAATAAATTGAGAAAGAAAGAAAAAGGGAAATAATTTTAGAAAGAAAAAAAGGGGGAAAAAAATTTTGAGAAAGAAAAAAGAGAAAAATTTGAAAAAAAGAAAAAAGAGATATAAAAGAAAGGGGAAAAAATTCAAATTTAGAAAAAAAATAAAGAAAATATTTAAAAATAAGAAAAAAGAAATATAATATTGAGATAAGATAAAAAGAATAAAGATATAATATTTAGATAAGATAAGAAATAAAAGATATAATATTTAGATAAGAAAAGAATAAAAAAATATTGAGATAAGATAAGAAATAGAGATAAATAATTAGATAAGATAAAAAAATGAGAAATAAATATTGGATAAGATAAGAAAAAGAGAGATATAATATTGAGATAAAAAAGAGAATAGAAAATATAATATTTGAAAGATAAAGAATAGAGATATAATATTTAGATAAGATAAAGAATAGAGATATAAAATTTAGATAAGTGAAATGAAGATATAATATTGAGATAAGAAAAGAGAATGAAAGGGAATTGGACAGTCAAAAACATACACAGACTATTGTTGAAACTATCACAATGTGGACAGTAATACAACTACATACACAAGTTGTTATTGAAATTATCACAATGTGGACAGTAATACAGTAACATACACAAGTTGTTGTTAAAACTATCACAATGTGGACAGTAATACAACTACATACACAAGTTGTTGTTGAAATTATCTAGTTTGGCAAACTAATGTTGTTATATATATATGGTGTCGGAGGCGCAATTCTAGGACAAAAGCGCGCCAGGATTAGTGAACTGGCACTAATAAAGATCCTACCTCACCTCCACATGTTCACCTTGGAAACAGACAACTGTTTCTGTTTGGAGAAGTGGATAGGATCAGGTGAGAGCTACTCTGGTATAAGTAGGGATGCAAGAGCAGTTACACTATATGAGATCTACTAGCAAGATAGACGAGAAGAATCCCCGAGTGACTCTCTGCACATCTCTCCCGGCCGATGGGAAAAGCGAAATAAATGAACATAAAGGGATGAGAGGCGTATCCAGAGAAGAGACGTGGGGCCACATGAGGCAAAACTCGAAGCCCTGAGGTGGGGGCCCGAATTGAGTTGTGTGTCCTCACAGTCTCGAGGCATAGTAAATGTGAGCACGGTGAGAAATCTGATAAACACGGTGAGTATGCACCAAAGTAGAGCGAACACGCATACGGACGACACACAGGTTAGCCCACCGGTGGGACAGACATGCACGGTGCTAATGATGGAGCAACGGAATGGTATGGCAAACTTTGGGGTGAGCGGTTCACCCAAATATGCAGAAAAAACTAGATAGCCCAGCAGAGGCTTGAATCCAGTGCTACTACTGCCTTGTAGTTTGATTGGGGATACACAAAACTGGACGGCAGGTAAACCAAGTAATCCAAAAAAAACTGGTAACCTGGGCAGATGACGCTCAATAACCCGGGAAGGGAGGTTGTATAAGGGTAGTTACCCTAAAATAAAATAACAACCTGCTGCCTTCCAGGTCAGCTGAGGACAGGCCAGGGCTGACGCAGAGCGAACCCAGTAAACGCTGGCTAAAACCGGACACATCGCCAAGGATAAGCACCAGAGCTCTAAACGGCGTTGAAGATGTAACGAACCACACCAAGGCTAAGTCTACATGAACCAGATTTCCACATGAGTAAGAATTTATGAAGAAATCTGCCCGCCTGCCTAGCGTGTTCGTAGCGCGTTGGACTACGGGTGACTAGCCCTCTGTGAGTGCGGTTCAATTCCGCGGGCTGGCAGAAAAACTACAAGTTCCCAGATTTACGGTGTTCATGGCACAGAACCGAAAGGTTACGATGTCCATGGCACCGAGCCGAAGAGCTGATAGCTCAAGTGCTTCTGGATCGACATTTTTTAAATGAGGAAATCTGGTACGTCGGTCTGGGCGATGATCGATATGATATATATATAGATATATATATATATATATATATATATGTGTGTATATAAATATGTGTGTGTGTACCATGTATATATTTGTGTATATATTTGTATATATATATATGTATATATATGTGTATATAAAAACGTGTGTGTGTACCATGTATATATTTGTGTGTCTACTGTATATCTATATGTGTAGTGAGTGCTTAGTATATGTATGTATGCGTGCGTGGGTGCATGTGTTTATATGTCTATGTGTGTATGTATGTATGTATGTAATGTGTGTAGTATGTGTCTTTGGGGCTAAGAGTGTATGTATGTGTATGTGTGTAGAGTTTAGGTAGTAGTATATTGGTGTATAGGCCTTTATATACATATTTGTTTTCCTTATATATACTTGAGTGTGTGTGTGTTCTCCGTGTTTATATATGCATGTGTGTGTGTGTGTGTGTGCATATGTGTTGTGTGAGTGCATATGTGTTGTGTGATAACATGTGTACCGTGTGTACTGACACAGTCTAAAATGTAACATATATGATTGGCTGGTTCTTGTGTTAAGTTGATCCTCTGTGTTTGTGTCTGGTTTGTTAGAAGAACCCTTCTGACCCTAATTTTCCGCCTGCTTTGGCAGAACAGACTTGCGTTGTCTATCTGATCTATATCATATATCAACACAATCATGCTTATTAAGTCAGGACAGACAAACGCATAAACTGGAAAATATCGGTAAAAGCTCCACATCAACGGCAACATAATAAGTTTGATATTTGGTAGCAAATGTCGCGTGCTATAGACAAGTCAGATGTAGTCTTCTATTTTCGTTGGATTCCTTCACTGACGACTACTGTTTCTTACGTTTCTGTTGTTTCTCACCGTGCACACCTTCACAATTCCTCTAGCTTGTCCGGAAACAGAGCTAACTTTGGGTCCCTTCCACGCCATCTGCGCCGGCCACGTTTGCTAACCGGTGGGCCCACCTGTGCATCGTCTGCATGCGTGCTCGCTCTGCCCTGGTGCCTGCCTCATCATCTCCCTCAATTCCCACCGTGTTTACATTTGCCTCAGGGCTGTCCGAACCTTGGGCTTAACCAGAGCCAACTATAAACTACTGGGCCTTCGGGCTCAGGTAAGAATTGTGGGAAATCAGACCCCAACTACACCACGTGACCTCGCATTCTAGTATTGGTGTATATAGACGATATCATTTTAAAATCAACACAAAATGCTAACTCGAAGTCATATTATGCAACAAGTTAAGTTTAACAATAAGGAATATCAATATTATAAATATTTTTCACCAATAAATAACCATAGACTCACAGAATTGAGTAAAATTGCAAAAAAAGGCGTGCAGTGTTCTATCAAACATCTGTATTTTCCGGATCCCTTTTCTTATCTAGGTCAGGAATACCCGGCCAGTTGTCTGGCCTGTGCTGAACCTGGCTGTGGCTTAACTCGGTCCCCAACCTGAGATGGGGTTCGAGTTTCGCCCTATGTGAGTCCCCGTGCAACCCAAACCGACGGGCTCCGAGTTTCGCCCCACGTGGGTCCACGTCTTTTCGCCAGGATTCACCTCTCATCCCGTATGTTTGTTTGCTCGGTTCCCCGGGAGTTAATATTCGTTTCCAAACGACTCGTACACGGCTGTTTCTTACTTTTCGGCAACTTGGGCAAATGTTTTCGGTCATCGGCGAGAAGATGCGTGCATTTTGTTCGTAATTTAAGAACCTGTATTTCTTTTCCGTGCTTGCACTATTACCACTATAGTCTGTCCATTAATTCGTGAGCACGTTTGAAATTGATTTTCTCGAAAACTACCTGTTGGATCTCAGTGATTTTTGCAAGCAGCCTTAGAATATCCATGACGCTAGAGAAATATTTTTTCCAAGAAAATTTGATGTAGTTTGAAATATTTCTTCTTCAGGTTATATTAAAATCAACCTCACCGGATTGTACACAATAGTAACAGATTTACGGTACACAGACGCGTTGTTCTAAAAATACATTATGGTAACATTGAAATATCGTGAGTTTCACGAATTCCCGTGCACCTAACCCAGTCGACTTTGAAAGCGGAAAGCATATGACGTTATAATTGGGATACCATTGTATAGTTATAGGCGTATCTCGCTATTTGTATGAAGCTATTGTATCATATTTGTTGGCTTATCAAAACTGACATTGATATCACATTCATAATGAGTCTGAAGTGCACATTTATAACAATGCAGAAGGTTACAGTTTTACTATACCAACACTTCCGTAGGGAATCTAAGAGAGGTCATCTATATTGCGATATTCATAACCCTGAGAAACGAGCGCAACTGGCGCTTGGTCTGAATAGAGAATCCTTTTCCCGATGGATTAAACAGGACACAAAGTGCACTAATGTCAAGCAAGGAAGGAAAAGAACAATTGACGACTTTGACATAGATGTCATAAGACGGAGCTCTTGAAAATGTTTGCGACAAATCAACTTGTTACTCTCAGGAAACTGAAATTAAAACTGCAATCAGATTGCAGCATAGACATTTCTAAAAGTACTCTATGGAAAATTGTAAGAGCTGCCGGCTTCACCTTCAGAAAAACTATAGGCGGCAGGAATATTATTTGGGAAAAGCCACATTTAATTGCTGCCTGAAGTAAATACCTGAGGCAGATCCGTGAGCGGCGGAGGCAAGGCTATGATATTGTATATTTGGACGAATCCTGGGTCAATGCTCACCACACCAATGCTAAAGAATGGCAATCAGTAGACGGTGAACAGAAAGAAAAATACCAAGCAGCAAAGGCCAGCGTATTATACTAACACATGCAGGAAGTAGTGAAGAAGGTCTTGTCCATGACGCTGGACTTATTTTCCAATCAAAAGTACCGACGGTAGGGACTACCACACAGAAATGAATGGACATATTTTCAGGCACTGGATGGAGAAAGATCTACTTCCAATTCTAAACAGACCATCATGCTTGGTAATGGATAATGCATCCTATCACAACGCAGTATCAGCGGAAGACAAAGTACCAACTGCATCAAATACAAAAGATCAAATTAGGACTTGGCTTGCTAAGGAAAATGTCAGCTTCGATGATACATATTTGAAACCCGAGTTGTTGCACCTGGTGAGGATGACAAATAAGACAAAGGTGTTTCATATTGACAAAATCATTGCGGAATACGGCCACACGTCTTTGCGACTACCTCCATATCATGCTAAATCCGATAGAGCTTGTCTGGGCTAAAGTAAAAGGGCAAGTTGCCGAACAGAACAGGACGTTTAAAATGTGTGATGTTGAAGTTCTGACACGTGAGTCCTTCTCAATGATAGACATGCAGTTCTGGAAGAAGTGTGTTGAACATGTGCTCCGAGAGGAAGACGAGTACTGGCACCGAGATGGATTACAATTTGTCCAGCCAGTAACAATTATCAACCTCATGGAATCGTCAGATTCTGGATGATACAAATCATATTTTGATTACAGACTGAGAAATAGCAACGTATACATTTCCATATCCAAATGCGTCTACCATCATACAATTTGTGGTGAAGTTAAGACACCCTGGGGTCTAATGGTGACCGAAGGGAGGACTAACTGTTGCATATTGTATCCAAGTTCACGATTGCACATAAAGGGCAACACACTTAATTACTTGACCTATCAAGTTAATATGGAGATACACCTATGAATAGAATTGACATGGACAAATTCTAGGGATACTGTAAAATCTAAAATTTGAGCCCCGTATTTGCAATTGTCATAAAAGATCAAAGGAATTCGCCAATGTGCAAAATCCGTAGCATCTATGGACTACTGGTTAGCTTTATTTTAGCGTCATGGATATTCTAAGGCTGCATGCAAAAATCACTGAGATCCAACAGGTAGTTTTCGAGAAAATCAATTTCAAACGTGCTCACGAATTAATGGACAGACTATACCAGTAACTCTCCCTCGATCCCTGCCCCCTTAGCCATACCGGAACTAAAGTCTGTTTCCAGGATCACCGCGTGGAGGTGGGGCACATGATCTTGATTAGTGCCAGCTCCACTAATCCTGGTGCGGCGTTATTCCCATGCGCCCTGACCCGTTCTTGTCGTCTAATTTATCTTGTGTCTTTACATCTCGATTCTGCAGCTTACGTTATATCTACAACCATATTTTATTACGTCTGTAATTAAATTAAATTGTTTTTCCTTCTTGATAAAGTGACATTTTATATTTAGATGTTTATTTCGAGTTTTCTGATAGATTCTCTCTCAGGTTGTAGCTTTTGAATGTATTTGTACCACACTCGTTGTTATGATCGTCCTTTACTCATTAGATAAGTCATCTCTTTCCTGAAAACATTCATATCAGATACATACACACATGGGGTCAAATGTCACAAGCATCTCCATGTTTAGTTTGTTTGTTTTTCATTACAATCTATTGATAAGTTCTCAAACATATCAATGATTGCCATCCATATTCTATTGATACGATCTGATACAACTCTTGCGTGTCAAACACTTCGTTGTGATACAACTCTTGTGTGTGTCAAACACTACGTTGTGATACAACTCTTGTGTGTCAAACACTACGTTGTGATACAACTCTTGTGTGTCAAACACTACGTTGTGATACAACTCTTGTGTGTCAAACACTTCGTCGTTTCTTTGCTATTTGTGTTCTCCTGTTATATATTCAGACCTATTCACTACCATTAATATGGCACCTCTGACTGATTTTTGTGTGTGAGCTTACTCTTCTTATCAACAGTGTCTCTCACCATTCAGGCGAGCTTGCTCCGACTTCAGAGGTACGTGTAATTAAGATCCCCCAAGTAAAGGATCAGGGTTTCATGCAATCCAACCGCATACTCTGTAACCATCGAGAATTGTCGGTGCAAGCTAGCATCAAACTATGGAATTGTGTATGAGTCACGTGGTCAGTTCCGCAGCGTATTATTAACTTTGCTATCCGTTACCCGTCTTCTTCGCTTTTTTTTTCCAATTTATGAT
Organism: Arion vulgaris; assembly: GCA_020796225.1. Classification (NCBI taxonomy): domain Eukaryota; kingdom Metazoa; phylum Mollusca; class Gastropoda; order Stylommatophora; family Arionidae; genus Arion; species Arion vulgaris. The sequence goes on from CM036767.1 coordinate 27,229,774, forward strand.
ATGTAGATCTATCTAGATTCATCTACATCACTTGCCGTGTCCGTGTTTATGTACTAGGGATAAAGATTCCCTGAAGTAGAATTTCTTCCTACTGAACTCATGTTCATCAAGACTGTAGTCAGTGGTGTGTCTCCGTTGTAGATCAGCTTTATTCTTGAAGCCATACATGACTTAAGTACACAGATGGGAAGCAAATTGAAAACCGACTGTTCGTTAACATATTTCTGTCACTCACCACGAGGTACTATATACATCTCTATACCTTATACCCGTAAGCAAAGCATACAATATACAGATACGGTCAAATACGATAACACAACAGTAAAATACAATGTGTGTTAAGTAAAAGTAAAAAAGTATAGGAATCCTTTCATACCTCGTGGTATATAGGTCAATACAGTGTTAGGCCTGTATTTTTCATTGACCGTCGGCACACGATGTGTGATGTGGTCAACATCACGCCGGCCCTTTTCCTTTCCCAGAGCATGTCTGGTACCCAGTTGAGGCTGGGTCGACCTGAAAACCGTCGCGGTCGGGAAAAATTCCACGCGCATTGCGGGAGCTGAACTCAGACCACAAGCCTTGAGAAGCGAGTTCACTAACAACTACGCTACAGCGGCTATCAATGTGTGTTAAAGTACACATTAAATAAAAAGTAATTTGGATGACATTATCAAGTCTATAATCGGACATAAAAAAACGACAGAAACCACCAGTACAAGAGACTATTAGTGCTACAGAAACCACCAGTACAAGAGACTATTAGTGCTACAGAAACCACCAGTACAAGAGACTATTAGTGCTACAGAAATCACCAGTACAAGAGACTATTAGTGCTACAGAAACCACCAGTACAAGAGACTATTAGTGCTACAGAAACCACCACTACAAGAGACTATTAGTGTTACAGAAACCACCAGTACAAGAGACTATTAGTATGACATAAACCACCAGTACAAGAGACTATTAGTGCTACAGAAACCACCAGTACAAGAGACTATTAGTGCTACAGAAACAACCAGTACAAGAGACTATTAGTGCTACAGAAACCACCAATACAAGAGACTATTAGTGCTACAGAAACCACCAGTACAAGAGACTATTAGTGCTACAGAAACCACCAGTACAAGAGACTATTAGTGCTACAGAAACCACCAATACAAGAGACTATTAGTGCTACATAAACCACCAGTACAAGAGACTATTAGTGCTACAGAAACCACCAGTACAAAAGACTATTAGTGCTACAGAAACCACCAGTACAAGAGACTATTAGTGCTACAGACACCACCAGTACAAGAGACTATTAGTGCTACAGAAACCACAGGTACAAGAGACTATTAGTGCTACAGAAACCACCAGTACAAGAGACTATTAGTGCTACAGAAACCACCAGTACAAGAGACTATAAGTGCTACAGAAACCACCAGTACAAGAGACTATTAGTGCTACAGAAACCACCAGTACAAGAGACTATTAGTGCTACAGAAACCACCAGTACAAGAGACTATTAGTGCTACAGAAACCACCAGTACAAGGACTATTAGTGCTACAGAAACCACCAGTACAAGAGACTATTAGTGCTACAGAAACCACCAGTACAAGAGACTATTAGTATGACAGAAACCACCAGTACAAGAGACTATTAGTGCTACAGAAACCACCAGTACAAGAGACTATTAGTGCTACAGAAACCACCAGTAAAAGAGACTATTAGTGCTACAGAAACCACCAGTACAAGAGACTATTAGTGCTACAGAAACCACCAGTACAAGAGACTATTAGTGTTACAGAAACCACCAGTACAAGAGACTATTAGTATGACAGAAACCACCAGTACAAGAGACTATTAGTGCTACAGAAACCACCAGTACAAGAGACTATTAGTGCTACAGAAACCACCAGTACAAGAGACTATTAGTGCTACAGAAACCACCAGTACAAGAGACTATTAGTGCTACAGAAACCACCAGTACAAGAGACTATTAGTGCTACAGAAACCACAGGTACAAGAGACTATTAGTGCTACAGAAACCACCAGTACAAGAGACTATTAGTGCTACAGAAACCACCAGTACAAGAGACTATAAGTGCTACAGAAACCACCAGTACAAGAGACTATTAGTGCTACAGAAACCACCAGTACAAGAGACTATTAGTACGACAGAAACCACCAGTACAAGAGACTATTAGTGCTACAGAAACCACCAGTACAAGAGACTATTAGTACTACAGAAACCACAAGTACAAGAGACTATGAGTGCTACAGAAACCACCAGTACAAGAGACTATTAGTGCTACAGAAACCACCAGTACAAGCGACTATTAGTGCTACAGAAAACACCAGTACAAGAGACTATTAGTGCTACAGAAACCACCAGTACAAGAGACTATTAGTGCTACAGAAACCACCAGTACAAGAGACTATTAGTGCTACAGAAACCACCAGTACAAGAGACTATTAGTGCTACAGAAACCACCAGTACAAGAGACTATTAGTATGACAGAAACCACCAGTACAAGAGGACTATTAGTGCTACAGAAACCACCAGTACAAGAGACTATTAGTGCTACAGAAACCACCAGTACAAGAGACCATTAGTGCTACAGAAACCACAGGTACAAAGACTATTGGTGCTCCAGAAACCACCAGTACAAGAGACTATTAGTGTTACAGAAACCACCAGTACAAGAGACTATTAGTGCTACAGAAACCACCAGTACAAGAGACTATAAGTGCTACAGAAACCACCAGTACAAGAGATTATTAGTGCTACAGAAACCACCAGTACAAGAGACAATTAGTGCTACAGAAACCACCAGTACAAGAGACTATTAGTGCTACAGAAACCACCAGTACAAGAGACTATTAGTGCTACAGAAACCACCAGTACAAGAGACTATTAGTACGACAGAAACAACAAGTACAAGAGACTATTAGTGCTACAGAAACCACCAGTACAAGAGACTACTAGTTTTACAGAAACTACCAGTACTAGAGACTATTAGTGCTACAGAACCCACCAGTACAAGAGACTATGTAGTGCTACAGAAACCACCAGTACAAGAGACTATTAGTGCTACAGAAACCACCAGTACAAGAGACTATTAGTGCTTCAGAAACCACCAGTACAAGAGACTATTAGTGCTACAGAAACCACCAGTACAAGAGACTTTTAGTGCTACAGAAACCACCAGTACAAGCGACTATTAGTGCTACAGAAACCACCAGTACAAGAGACTATTAGTGCTGCAGAAACCACCAGTACAAGAGACTATTAGTGCTACAGAAACCACCAGTACAAGAGACTATTAGTGCTACAGAAACCACCAGTACAAGAGACTATTAGTGCTACAGAAATCACCAGTACAAGAGACTATTAGTGCTGCAGAAACCACCAGTACAAGAGACTATTAGTGCTACAGAAATCACCAGTACAAGAGACTATTAGTGCTACAGAAACCACCAGTACAAGAGACTATTAGTGCTAAAGAAACCACCAGTACAAGAGACTATTAGTGCTACAGAAACCACCAGTACAAGAGACTATTAGGTGCTACAGAACCACCAGTACAAGAGACTACTAGTACTACAGAAACCACCAGTACAAGAGACTATTAGTACTACAGAAACCACCAGTACAAAAGATTATTATTGCGACAGAAACCACCAGTACAAGAGACTATTAGTGCTACAGAAACCACCAGTACAAGAGACTATTTGTGCTACAGAAACCACCAGTACAAGAGACTATTAGTGCTACAGAAACCACAGGTACAAGAGACTTTTAGTGCTACAGAAACCACCAGTACAAGCGACTATTAGTGCTACAGAAACCACCAGTACAAGAGACTATTAGTGCTACAGAAACCACCAGTAAAAGAGACTATTAGTGCTTCAGAAACCACCAGTACAAGAGACTATTAGTGCTACAGAAACCACCAGTACAAGAGACTATTAGTGCTACAGAAATCACCAGTACAAGAGACTATTAGTACGACAGAAACCACCAGTACAAGAGACTATTAGTGCTACAGAAACCACCAGTACAAGAGACTATTAGTGCTGCAGAAACCACCAGTACAAGATACTACTAGTACTACAGAAACCACCAGTACAAGAGACTATTAGTACTACAGAAACCACCAGTACAAGAGATTATTATTGCTACAGAAACCACCAGTACAGAGACTATTAGTGCTCAGAAACCACCAGTACAAGAGACTATTAGTACGACAGAAACCACCAGTACAAGAGACTATTAGTGCTACAGAAACCACCAGGACAAGAGACTATTAGTACTACAGAAACCACCAGTACAAGAGACTATTAGTGCTACAGAAACCACCAATACAAGAGACTATTAGTGCTAAAGAAACCACCAGTACAAGAGACTATTAGTGCTACAGAAACGACCAGTACAAGAGACTATTAGTGCTACAGAAACCACTAGCAAAAGAGACTATTAGTGCTACAGAAACCACCAGTACAAGAGACTATTAGTGCTTCAGAAACCACCAGTACAAGAGACTATTAGTGCTACAGAAACCACCAGTACAAGAGACTATTAGTGCTACAGAAACCACCAGTACAAGAGACTATTAGTGCTACAGAAACCACCAGTACAAGAGACTATTAGTGCTACAGAAACCACCAGTACAAGAGACTATTAGTGCTACAGAAACCACCAGTACAAGAGACTATTAGTGCTACAGAAACCACAAGTACAAGAGACTATTAGTAAGACAGAAACCACCAGTACAAGAGACTATTAGTGCTACAGAAACCACCAGTACAAGAGACTATTAGTGCTACAGAAACCACCAGTACAAAGACTATTAGTGCTCCAGAAACCACCAGTACAAGAGACTATTAGTGTTACAGAAACCACCAGTACAAGAGACTATTAGTGCTACAGAAACCACCAGTACAAGAGACTATAAGTGCTACAGAAACCACCAGTACAAGAGATTATTAGTGCTACAGAAACCACCAGTACAAGAGACTATTAGTGCTACAGAAACCACAAGTACAAGAGACTATTAGTAAGACAGAAACCACCAGTACAAGAGACTATTAGTGCTACAGAAACCACCAGTACAAGAGACTATTAGTGCTACAGAAACCACCAGTACAAAAGACTATTAGTGCTACAGAAACCACCAGTACAAGAGACTATTAGTGCTTCAGAAACCACCAGTACAAGAGACTATTAGTGCTACAGAAACCACCAGTACAAGAGACTATAAGTGCTACAGAAACCACCAGTACAAGAGATTATTAGTGCTACAGAAACCACCAGTACAAGAGACAATTAGTGCTACAGAAACCACCAGTACAAGAGACTATTAGTACTACAGAAACCACCAGTACAAGAGACTATTAGTGCTACAGAAACCACCAGTACAAGAGACTATTAGTACGACAGAAACCACCAGTACAAGAGACTATTAGTGCTACAGAAACCACCAGTACAAGAGACTACTAGTTTTACAGAAACTACCAGTACTAGAGACTATTAGTGCTACAGAACCCACCAGTACAAGAGACTATTAGTGCTACAGAAACCACCAGTACAAGAGACTATTAGTGCTACCGAAACCACCAGTACAAGAGACTATTAGTGCTACAGAAACCACCAGTACAAGAGACTATTAGTGCTACAGAAACCACCAGTACAAGAGACTATTAGTGCTACAGAAACCACCAGTACAAGCGACTATTAGTGCTACAGAAACCACCAGTACAAGAGACTATTAGTGCTGCAGAAACCACCAGTACAAGAGACTATTAGTGCTACAGAAACCACCAGTACAAGAGACTATTAGTGCTACAGAAACCACCAGTACAAGAGACTATTAGTGCTACAGAAATCACCAGTACAAAGAGACTATTAGTGCTGCAGAAACCACCAGTACAAGAGACTATTAGTGCTACAGAAACCACCAGTACAAGAGACTATTAGTGCTACAGAAACCACCAGTACAAGAGACTATTAGTTTACAGAAATCACCAGTACAAGAGACTATTAGTATGACAGAAACCACCAGTACAAGAGACTATTAGTGCTACAGAAACCACCAGTACAAGAGACTATTAGTGCTACAGAAACCACCAGTACAAGAGACTACTAGTACTACAGAAACCACCATTACAAGAGACTATTAGTACTACAGAAACCACCAGTACAAAAGATTATTATTGCGACAGAAACCACCAGTACAAGAGACTATTAGTGCTACAGAAACCACAGTACAAGAGACTATTTGTGCTACAGAAACCACCAGTACAAGAGACTATTAGTGCTACAGAAACAACAGGTACAAGAGACTTTTAGTGCTACAGAAACCACCAGTACAAGCGACTATTAGTGCTACAGAAACCACCAGTAAAAGAGACTATTAGTGCTGCAGAAACCACCAGTACAAGAGACTATTAGTGCTACAGAAACCACCAGTACAAGAGACTATTAGTGCTACAGAAACCACCAGTACAAGAGACTATTAGTGCTACAGAAATCACCAGTACAAGAGACTATTAGTACGACAGAAACCACCAGTACAAGAGACTATTAGTGCTACAGAAACCACCAGTACAAGAGACTATTAGTGCTGCAGAAACCACCAGTACAAGATACTACTAGTACTACAGAAACCACCAGTACAAGGACTATTAGTACTACAGAAACCACCAGTACAAGGATTATTATTACAGAAACCACCAGTACAAGAGACTATTAGTGCTACAGAAACCACCAGTACAAGAGACTATTAGTACGACAGAAACCACCAGTACAAGAGACTATTAGTGCTACAGAAACCACCAGGACAAGAGACTATTAGTACTACAGAAACCACCAGTACAAGAGACTATTAGTGCTACAGAAACGACCAGTACAAGAGACTATTAGTGCTACAGAAACCACTAGCACAAGAGACTATTAGTGCTACAGAAAGCACCAGTACAAGAGACTATTAGTGCTACAGAAACCACCAGTACAGAGACTATTAGTGCTACAGAAACCACCAGTACAAGAGACTATTAGTGCTGCAGAAACCACTCAGTACAAGAGACTATTAGTGCTACAGAAACCACCAGTACAAGAGACTATTAGTGCTACAGAAACCACCAGTACAAGAGACTATTAGTGCTACAGAAACCACAAGTACAAGAGACTATTAGTAAGACAGAAACCACCAGTACAAGAGACTATTAGTGCTACAGAAACCACCAGTACAAGAGACTATTAGTGCTACAGAAACCACCAGTACAAGAGACTATTAGTGCTACAGAACCCACTAGTACAAGAGACTATTAGTGCTACAGAAACCACCAGTACAAGAGACTATTAGTACGACAGAAACCACCAGTACAAGAGACTATTAGTGCTACAGAAACCACCAGTACAAGAGACTATTAGTGCTACAGAAATCACCAGTACAAGAGACTATTAGTGCTACAGAAACCACCAGTACAATAGACTATTAGTACTACAGAAACCACCAGTACAAGAGACTATTAGTGCTACAGAAACCACCAGTACAAGAGACTATTAGTGCTACAGACACCACCAGTACAAGAGACTATTAGTGCTACAGAAACCACCAGTACAAGAGACTATTAATGCTACAGAAACCACCAGTACAAGAGACTATTAGTGCTACAGAAACCACCAGTAAAAGAGACTATAGTGCTCAGAAACCACCAGTACAAGAGACTATAGTGCTACAGAAACCACCAGTACAAGAGACTATTAGTGCTACAGAAACCACCAGTACACGAGACTATTAGTGCTACAGAAACCACCAGTACAAGAGACTATTAGTGCTACAGAAACCACCAGTACAAGAGACTATTAGTGCTACAGAAACCACCAGTATAAGAGACTATTAGTGCTACAGAAACCACCAGTACAAGAGACTATTAGTGCTACAGAAACCACCAGTACAAAAGACTATTTGTACGACAGAAACCACCAGTACAAGAGACTATTAGTGCTACAGAAACCACCAGTACAAGAGACTATTAGTTTTACAGAAACCACCAGTACAAGAGACTATTAGTGCTACAGAACCCATCAGTACAAGAGACTATTAGTGCTACAGAAACCACCAGTACAAGAGACTACTAGTACGACAGAAACCATCAGTACAAGAGACTATTAGTGCTACAGAAACCACCAGTACAAGAGATTATTAGTGCTACAGAAACCACCAGTACAAGAGAATATTAGTGCTACAGAAACCACCAGTACAAGAGACTACTAGTACTACAGAAACCACCAGTACAAGAGACTATTAGTACTACAGAAACCACCAGTACAAGAGACTATTAGTGCTACAGAAACCACCAGTACAAGAGACTATTAGTGCTACAGAAACCACCAGTACAAGAGACTATTAGTGCTACAGAGCCCACCAGTACAAGAGACTATTAGTGCTACAGAAATCACCAGTACAAGAGACTATTAGTACGACAGAAACAACCAGTACAAGAGACTATTACTTACTTAATCCCGTCATGCCTAGTGACACATGGGGCTTCAGAAAGGACTTTCCATGCTCTCCTGCCCCGTGCAACCTTCAGCGCAGAGCCCCACGTCAGAGATGCAGTGTCCAGTTCCTCTTCCATCATGCGCCTCCATGTTGTCCGTGGTCTGCCTTTCTTCTCTTTCCCTCTGGTGTCCAAGTGAGGGCTATCCTTGCAGGCATTTCTTGTCTCATTCTCATAACATGTTCGAGCCATTTCCATCTTCTCTTTTTGAGTATGTCATTCATTGACTCTTGTCTTGTGTCTTGGAGTAGTTGGTTATTGGATATTTTACTGGCCAAAAGATTCCCAAGATTCTGCGAAGACAAGAGTGGTGGAAAACTGACAGCCTGCTAGTATCTCCTTTGGTCATCCTCCAACACTCCGATCCGTAGAGCAAAACTGGCAAAACAATGCTTTTATAGAGTTTAAGCTTTGTGGTCCTATTGTAGATTTTGGACTTCCATACTGGTTTCATTCTGGCAAAAGCGGTTCTGGCCTTACTCAGACGTGATTTTATATCTTCCTCTGTGCCACCATTTAGTGTCAGTACGCTACCAAGATATGTAAACTGCACAAGAGACTATTAGTGCTACAGAAACCACCAGTAGAAGAGACTATTAGTGCTGCAGAAACCACCAGTACAAGAGACTATTAGTGCTACAGAAACCACCAGTACAAGAGACTATTAGTGCTACAGAAACCACCAGTACAAAAGACTATTAGTGCTACAGAAACCACCAGTACAAGAGACTATTAGTATGACAGAAACCACCAGTACAAGAGACTATTAGTACGACAGAATCCACCAGTACAAGAGACTATTAGTACTACAGAAACCACCAGTACAAGAGACTATTAGTATGACAGAAACCACCAGTACAAGAGACTATTAGTACTACAGAAACCACCAGTACAAGAGACTATTAGTGCTACAGAAACCACCAGTACAAGAGACTATTAGTGCTACAGAAACCACCAGTACAAGAGGGCTATTAGTCCTACAGAAACCACCAGTACAAGAGACTATTAGTGCTACAGAAACCACCAGTACAAGAGACTATTAGTGCTACAGAAACCACCAGTACAAGAGACTATTAGTGCTGCAGAAACCACCAGTACAAGAGACTATTAGTACTACAGAAACCACCAGTACAAGAGACTATTAGTGCTACAGAAACCACCAGTACAAGAGACTATTAGTGCTACAGAAACCACCAGTACAAGAGACTATTAGTGCTACAGAAACCACCAGTACAAGAGACTATTAGTACTACAGAAACCACCATTACAAGAGACTATTAGTGCTACAGAAACCACCAGTACAAGAGACTATTAGTGCTACAGAAACCACCAGTACAAGAGACTATTAGTACTACAGAAATCACCAGTACAAGAGACTATTAGTGCTACAGAAACCACCAGTACAAGAGACTATTTGTACTACAGAAATCACCAGTACAAGAGACTATTAGTGCTACAGAAACCACCAGTACAAGAGACTATTAGTGCTACAGAAACCATCAGTACAAGAGACTATTAGTGCTACAGAAACCACCAGTACAGAGACTATTAGTACTACGACCAGTACAAGAGTCTGTGAGTGCTACAGAAACCACCAGTACAAGAGACTATTAGTGCTACAGAAACCACCAGTACAAGAGACTATTAGTACTACAGAAACCACCAGTACAAGAGACTATTAGTCCTACAGAAACCACCAGTACAAGAGACTATTAGTCCTACAGAAACCACCAGTACAAGAGACTATTAGTGCTACAGAACCACCAGTACAAGAGACTATTAGTGCTACAGAAACCACCAGTACAAGAGACTATTAGTACTACAGAAACCACCAGTACAAGAGACTATTAGTACTACAGAAACCACCAGTACAAGAGACTATTAGTGCTACAGAAACCACCAGTACAAGAGACTATTAGTGCTACAGAAACCACCAGTACAAGAGACTATTAGTGCTACAGAAACCACCAGTACAAGAGACTATTAGTGCTACAGAAACCACCAGTACAAGAGACTATTAGTGCTACAGAAACCACAAGTACAAGAGACTATTAGTACTACAGAAACCACCAGTACAAGAGACTATAGTGCTACAGAAACCACCAGTACAAGAGACTATTAGTGCTACATAAACCACCAGTACAAGAGACTATTAGTGCTACAGAAACCACCAATACAAGAGACTATTAGTGCTACAGAAACCACCAGTACAAGAGACTATTAGTGCTACAGAAACCACCAGTACAAGAGACTATTAGTATGACAGAAACCACCAGTACAAGAGACTATTAGTGCTACAGAAACCACCAGTACAAGAGACTATTAGTGCTACAGAAACCACCAGTACAAGAGACTATTAGTACGACAGAAACCACCAGTACAAGAGACTATTAGTACTACAGAAACCACCAGTACAAGAGGCTATTAATGCTACAGAAACCACCAGTACAAGAGACTATTAATGCTACAGAAACCACCAGTACAAGAGACTATTAGTGCTACAGAAACCACTAGTACAAGAGACTATTAGTGCTACAGAAACCACCAGTACAAGAGACTATTAGTGCTACAGAAACCACCAGTACAAGAGACTATTAGTGCTTGGCAGTGGCGACTCTGATCATTTTGTTGGTTGTGTCAGACAACAATTTTCCAGAAAATTCATGGTTTTTCAGTTTTGTTATATTTAGCGCTAATGTGAAGGTGTTGAATGAGGCCAAGACACAGAGAAAGCTTATCATAAATATAAGAAAGAGGCAGTCATCATTTTTCGGACGTGTGATGAGAAAGGAGGTTTAGAACATATTATAACAAAGAGTAAAATCGAGGGGAAACAAGACAGAGTAAGACAAATAGAGACAATTTTGGGATAGCCTGACTTCATGATGCGGAAGAGCATCAACATTTGAAATGTAGCAAACACAGGGACAGAGATTTCTGGAGATCCATGATTGCATACGCCAGCCGGCACATGATAATGATATATTTTAGTATTTACTATTATTTGTCTATTCCAAGAAGTTATCTCCCTTTGCTGGAATGATCTTTATAAAGCAGGTCACAACATGTCAGCTTGACTGAACGTATATTGTCGTACACAGATTTATATTGATGGAACGGGCGATTACTGTAAACTTTTCTATGATGGTTTGTTAAGTATTTCTATTATTTTATATTATTTGTATATATCATTTGGTATTTACGCAACCGACTAATTCTTAGCAAAATAACAACTTTTAACTGTGCAATGGCTTGGCCGCGTAAAATTTCCTACTGAATGAATGCATATTACTTATTTGTCTAACGGCCTTTTGGCTAAGATCAAAGTGTAGTATCTGTATCGCTTGATATCTGTCACGTGGCCCATTATATGGGTTTACAAAGATATCAGCTTGTGTTACGGAACTAGTGCCCATTTGATCGAAGCCGAAGGTCGGGAGCCTTCATTAAATGCCACATGGCTACCATTGTACAAAACTAGGAGTGCCATCGATCGAAGGATTGATGGGACTTGATAGTATATAAACGTTTTCATGTTCCGTTGTACAGGGTCCACCTGGTATGGTACATCTGGGACGGGCCCCATAAAAAAAAAGTAGTCAGAAGAGGTCAGAGTTAAGAGGCGGTCTAAATAGACCACGTTTCTACTGGCATTAAAAGTAGTGCGCTGAAATGGGATACTAATTATGAAAGACGCTGAATTTCAGACTGTATGTGATATTTTAGCGTTATATATGTAACTTTCAAAGATAATCAATATCACATTTAAAAAAATAATATCTATGAACAAATGGTTTCTAAAAAAATAAATACACGTTACTCATTATTTGTGGTAATCCATCTTGTTCTTGGTCTGCCTCGTGCTCTGCACCCTGAGTGTCGTTTATTGTAGACACGTGACCACATTTACTACCATTACCTGTCTACAATAATCGACACTCATCGCGCAGAGCACGAGGCAGGCCAAGAACAAGATGGATAGATAACATCTCAGAGTCCCAGAGAAAGCATGGACTGACAACAACAAGCGCAACACACCTGGCACAAGATAGAAAACTATATCTCTCCACGACGCTTCACGGCAAATGTGGTTAAGATTAGATACGATAAGAACTTATTATTTTTGGTTGGACCAGCCCCACTGGCCCTTAATGACGAGCCACCACTGGTACTTAGTATACCACTTCGACAAGGAGGCTAACTGCAATGTTCGTCCTATGCTTTCCTGTATCGTAGAAATAAAGTCGAAGCTAAACTATCAAATCTAATATTGACTAAGATTACTAACGATTATAATACGGTTCTCGATGTTGAGTGAAAACATCATTAACTAACGATACCAGAAAGTGCTTTTGTAATATTTAAGCACAGCAAGTTACGTAGACGCGTTTGTATACGACAGTTCAGAAATTGATTCTTGTTGCTCACAGCACATTTATGGCCAGTAAACATTCTTCATACCGAGCTATTACAGAGAAAAGCACTTGGCCATACATTGTTTTGTGAAAGTTGGTGCTTTTTCTTTACCGGAATTGAATACGCAGTTTGATGTACTTAATGCTTTCTTGTTCTTGTAAGCTAGTCATTTTTTGTGTTCGATTCGTCTGAAAAATATTGATTCGTCGTAATATTGCATTCCTGTCCTTAATTACGAGTTTGCATAGTTGTTTTCACAGACGTTACAATAAACATCAACAAAACAACATTTGTAGACATCAACAAAACAAACATGGCCGTCTGAGATAACAATCATTCTCTTATATAGAACTTCGAAGATATGCACAACTTCTAAGTGTCCTGTTTCTTAACAGAATCTTACCTGACAATTTTCCTGACAATTTTCTATCGAACATGATATTTTCTCTCTGATTTTTAGATTAAATGTTTCAGAACAGTATTGTATACTTAACTACCCACCTACCGACTTGCCTGTCAGTTTGTCCGCCCACCCGCCGCCCGTTTGTCCGTCTGTTTATCTATCGAATCTGTCGAATTTATCTAATCTATCAAGAGATCATATCAACGTATAATATACTATCAACTATACTATCAACTATAATATCAACTATAATATCAACTATACTATATTATACTATCAACTATACTATCAATTATACTATCAACTATACTATATTATACTATTAACTATACTATCAACTATAATATCAACTATACTATATTATTAACTATACTATCAACTGTACTAAACTGTAAACTGTACTATACTATTAATTATACTATCAACTATACTATCAACTATACTATCAACTATACTATCAACTATACTATCAACTATACTATAGTCTGTCCATTAATTCGTGAGCACGTTTGAAATTGATTTTCTCGAAAACTACCTGTTGGATCTCAGTGATTTTTGCAAGCAGCCTTAGAATATCCATGACGCTAGAGAAATATTTTTTCCAAGAAAATTTGATGTAGTTTGAAATATTTCTTCTTTAGGTTATATTAAAATCAACCTCACCGGATTGTACACAATAGTAACAGATCTACGGTACACAGACGCGTTGTTCTAAAAATACATTATGGTAACATAGAAATATCGTGAGTATACAACAATTTCACGAAATCCCGTGCACCGAACCCAGTCGACTTTGAAAGAGGAAAGCATATGACGTTATAATTGGGATACCGTTGTATAGTTATAGGCGTATCTCGCTATTTGTATGAAGCTATTGTATCATATTTGTTGGCTTATCAAAACTGACATTGATATCACATTCATAATGAGTCTGAAGTGCACATTTATAACAATGCAGAAGGTTACAGTTTTACTATACCAACACTTCCGTAGGGAATCTAAGAGAGGTCATCTATATTGCGATATTCATAACCCTGAGAAATGAACGCAACTGGCACTTGGTCTGAATAGAGCATCCTTTTCCCGATGGATTAAACAGGACACAAAGTGTACTAATGTCAAGCAAGGACGGAAAAGAACAATTGACGACTTTGACATAGATGTCATAAGACGGGAGCTCTTGAAAATGTTTGCGACAAATCAACTTGTTACTCTCAGGAAACTGAAATTAAAACTGCAATCAGATTGCAGCATAGACATTTCTAAAAGTACTCTATGAAAAATTTTAAGAGCCGCCGGCTTCACCTTCAGAAAAACTATAGGCGGCAGGAATATTATTTGTGAAAAGCCACATTTAATTGCTGCCCGAAGTAAATACCTGAGGCAGATCCGTGAGCGGCGGAGGCAAGGCTATGATATTGTATATTTGGACGAATCCTGGGTCAATGCTCACCACACCAATGCTAAAGAATGGCAATCAGTAGACGGTGAACAGAAAAGAAAAATACCAAGCAGCAAAGGCCAGCGTATTATACTAACACATGCAGGAAGCAGTGAAGAAGGTCTTGTCCATGACGCTGGACTTATTTTCCAATAAAAAAGTACCGATGGTAGGGACTACCACACAGAAATGAATGGACATATTTTCAGGCACTGGATGGAGAAAGATCTACTTCTAATTCTAAACAGACCATCATACTTGGTAATGGATAATGCATCCTATCACAACGCAGTATCAGCGGAAGACAAAGTACCAACTGCATCAAATACAAAAGATCAAATTAGGACTTGGCTTGCTAAGGAAAATGTCAGCTTCGATGATACATATTTGAAACCCGAGTTGTTGCACCTGGTGAGGATGACAAATAAGACAAAGGTGTTTCATATTGACAAAATCATTGCGGAATACGGCCACACGTCTTTGCGACTACCTCCATATCATGCTCAATCCGATAGAGCTTGTCTGGGCTAAAGTAAAAGGGCAAGTTGCCGAACAGAACAGGACGTTTAAAATGTGTGATGTTGAAGTTCTGACACGTGAGTCCTTCTCAATGATAGACATGCAGTTCTGGAAGAAGTGTGTTGAACATGTGCTCCGAGAGGAAGACGAGTACTGGCACCGAGATGGATTACAATTTGTCCAGCCAGTAACAATTATCAACCTCATGGAATCGTCAGATTCGGGATGATACAAATCATATTTTTATTACAGACTGAGAAATAGCAACGTATACATTTCCATATCCAAATGCGTCTACCATCATACAATTTGTGGTGAAGTTAAGACACCCTGGGTCTAATGGTGACCGAAGGGAGGACTAACTGTTGCATATTGTATCCAAGTTCACGATTGCACATAAAGGGCAACACACTTAATTACTTGACCTATCAAGTTAATATGGAGATACACCTATGAATAGAATTGACATGGACAAATTCTAGGAAACTGTAAATCTAAAATTTGAGCCCCGTATTTGCAATTGTCATAAAAGATCAAAGGAATTCGCCGATGTGCAAAATCCATAGCATCTATGGACTACTGGTTAGCTTTATTTTAGCGTCATGGATATTCTAAGGCTGCATGCAAAAATCACTGAGATCCAACAGGTAGTTTTCGAGAAAATCAATTTCAAACGTGCTCACGAATTAATGGACAGACTATACTATACTATACTATTAATTATACTATCAACTACATTATCAACTATACTAACAACTATACTAAATCATCAACTATACTATACTATCATCTATACTAACACAACCATCCTTCTTTCATACTTTCTCTCCATCTCACTGAGTGATTTCCAAAATAGTTCCGCCAAGATCAAGCACATATTTTCAGAGAACTATTAGCAAGAAAGATTTATTGTGACTTGTGTAAACTGTACATGACCCAAGTTCCATCACTGAGATTTCCTAGACAGGTTTGTTAATTCATCTTGCGTCTGCTAAGCGATAGTTACTTGCCCTTGATGTCACAACACTTGGAGAGCAATAAATTGTTCAAACAATACTCAACAATATGTCTAGGAGACACACACAAAAGTATGCCATTAGAACAAGTAACACAAACTATGGTTTTTATTTTTAAAACTTGGATCCACCCCTTTGTTGCTAGGGCTCGCAAGAGGAGCAAAGAATAGTGTCACTGCGACCTACAAGGCATGTCGTAAGATGCGGCTGAGGTAGGGGGCTAGGCAACAACCTTAGGCCACATGTGGTCGATACGGAGCGTTCGATGAAGAAGAAGAAGAAACTTGGATGAAAGGCGAATATAAGAAGAAATGTTTCTTCCTCATTCTAGATTTGATATTTTCTGCTTGTTCTCTTCTTCTTCTTCTTCTGAATCTTTCCTAACATCAAATATAAGGCTACAAGAAATCATGTTCTTTCCTAACATCAAATATAAGGTTACAAGAAATCATGTTCTTTCCTAACATCAAATATAAGGCTACAAGAAATCATGTTCTTTCCTAACATCAAATATAAGGTTACAAGAAATCATGTTCTTTCCTAACATCAAATATAAGATTACAAGAAATCATGTTCTTTCCTAACATCAAATATAAGGTTACAAGAAATCATGTTCTTTCCTAACATCAAATATAAGGTTACAAGAAATCATGTTCTTTCCTAACATCAAATATAAGGTTACAAGAAATCATGTTCTTTCCTAACATCAAATATAAGACTACAAGAAATCATGTTCTTTCCTAACATCAAATATAAGGTTACAAGAAATCATGTTCTTTCCTAACATCAAATATAAGGTTACAAGAAATTATGTTCTTTCCTAACATCAAATATAAGGTTACAAGAAATCATGTTCTTTCCTAACATCAAATAAGGCTATAAGAAATCATGTTCTTTGTTGACATCTCATTATTCGCATCGTCACGTGATGTTCAATTCCAGACATTATCCTCAAGGTCACTCTCCAATAATTACTTGACTGCCATCTTGTCATACTTCAGTGTGTTTGAAGAAGATATTGAATATTTGAACATCAGGGCATGGAACAAAGTCAACATCAAAATTGGTTACCGGCACTAGCATCAAGAATGTGTGGAGTCCAGTAATCGATTTCTCAAACCAGCATCGCAGAAGAGATAACAGAGAAAGAGAGTGAGAGACAAAGAAAATGCTAGAGAGGACATGAGAAAGAGAGTGAGAGACAATGAAAGTGTTAGAGAGGACATGAGAAAGAGAGTGAGAGACAATGAAAGTGTTAGAGAGGACATGAGAAAGAGAGTGAGAGACAATGAAAGTGTTAGAGAGGACATGAGAAAGAGAGTGAGAGACAATGAAAGTGTTAGAGAGGACATGAGAAAGAGAGTGAGAGACAATGAAAGTGTTAGAGAGGACATGAGAAAGAGAGTGAGAGACAAAGAAAGTGTTAGAGAGGACATGAGAAAGAGAGTGAGAGACGAAGAAAGTGTTAGAGAGGACATGAGAAAGAGAGTGAGAGACAATGAAAGTGTTAGAGAGGACATGAGAAAGAGAGTGAGAGACAATGAAAGTGTTAGAGAGGACATGAGAAAGAGAGTGAGAGACAATGAAAGTGTTAGAGATGACATGAGAAAGAGAGTGAGAGACAATGAAAGTGTTAGAGAGGACATGAGAAAGAGAGTGAGAGACGAAGAAAGTGTTAGAGAGGACATGAGAAAGAGAGTGAGAGACAATGAAAGTGTTAGAGAGACATGAGAAGAGAGTGAGAGACAATGAAAGTGTTAGAGAGGACAGATGAAAGAGAGTGAGAGGACAATGAAAGTTTAATTTGAGGACAATTGAAGATCAAAGAGATTAGTGAAACAGCATCTATGGACTATGTTAGCTTATTAGGCATGGATATTCAAGAGTGAGAAAATCACTGAGATCAACAGGTAGTTTAGAGAAAATCAATTTAAAAGTAGAGTGATGAGACAATATACATACTTAATATACTATGAGTAATAAATGACATAACAATGTAAAGATCATAACAACTAGATATACATACTAAAAAACTTCTTAATTCTTCACGAGGATTCAAAATAGTTCAGATCAAGCAATTTTTCAGAGAACATTGAAGAAAGATTTATTGGACTGGAAATGACATGAGAAGTTCCATCATGAGATTCAGACAGGTTGTTAATCATCTGGTGAAGCGAAGATTGGATGTACAACCTTGAGAGCAATAAAGTTGTTAAGAGAAACTCAACAATAGTCAGGAGAACAACAAAAGTTATAGAGAGACAAACTGAGAGTTATTTAAAATTGATCACCTTTGTTGCAGGGCTGAAGAGAGAAAGAAGTGGTCAGACAATGAAAGGATGTCTAAGATGGCATGAGAGAGTGGAGAGTAGAAAACTTAGAGGACATGGCGATAAGAGAGTTGATGAGACAGAAGAAATGTGAGAAAGGACGAATGAAGAAATGTTTTATTTAGATTTGATGATTTTGCAATTTTTTCGAATGTTCCTAACATCAGAATATAAGGTAAGAAATGCTTCAAATCAAATATAAGGACAAGAAATCATGTTTTTCTAACATCAAAAAGTGTTAAAGAAACATGCTTCAACACAAAAGTAGGTACAATGAAAGTGTTTTTCTAACACAAATGAGATTACAGAAATCATGTCTTCTAAATCAAATAAAGTGTTACAAGAAACATGTTCTCAATCAAATATAAGATTCAAGAAATCAGTGTTCTCTAAATCAAACATGAGAAAGAAGTAGTTTCAACATGAAATATAAGATACAAGAAATTATGGCTTCCAAATCGAAAATAAGATTAAGAGACATGTTTCAAAAGAGAGTAGTAGAATCATGCTTCCAACATAAATATGGTTAAAGATCATGTCTTCAAAAAATAAGATTACAAGAAAAGTGTCTTCAACATCAAAATAAGACAAGAAATCAGTCTTTCAACATCAAAATGTAAGAGGAACATGTCTAACATAAAATAGAGTTACAGAAACTGTTTTTCAACATCAAATAAGAGGACAGAGAAATATGTTCAACATCAAAATAAGGTTACAGAGAACATGTTTTCAACATCAAAATGAAGATTCAAGAAATCAGTGTTTCAACATCAGAATATAGAGAGTACAAGAAAATGTTTCAGACATCAAATAAGAGTAAGAACGAGCTTCTAACAAAGTAGAGGACAGAATCATGTTCAACATAAATAGAGATTACAAGAAAGTCAGTTTCAACAAGATATAAGGTAAAGAGAGTAGTTCAACATCAAAATGATTAAGAAATCATGTTCTCTAACATCAAATATAAGTAGAGAGAATCAGTTCTTCAAAGAATGAGATTAAAGAAGTAGTTTCCAACATCAAATAAGGCTAGCAGAAATCAGTCTTCTAACATCAAATAGACGAAAGTAGTTTTCTAAATCAAATAAGGTTAAGAGAGACATGCTTCAAATCAAATATAAGAGTTACAATGAAATGTTCAGAAGACATAGATTACAGAAATGAGTTAATCAAATAAGGTAAGAAGGTAACATCAAATATAAGATTAAGAAATTGTTTCAAATCAAATATAGAGATGACATGAAATATGTCTCAGAATCAAAATAAGGTTAAGAATGGTTTCTAACATAAATAGAGAGTAGAGACAATGTAAATCATAGAGAGGACATGAGAAAAATGTCAGAACATAAAGATAAGTAAGAGACATGCAGATAAATAGTAGAGACGAATCATGTCTCAACATCAATTTAAAGGACAAGAAATTATGTTTTTCAAATCAATAAAGATTAGAGAAATCATGTTCTCAAATATATAGGTTAGAGAAACATGTTTAACATCAAATATAAGTTAGAGAATTATGTCTTCAACAAAATAAGTTACAAGAAATCATGTTCTTCACAAGAAGGACAAGAAATCATGTTTTCAACATCAAATGATAAGATTAAGAGGAACATGTCTTTCAAACAAAGTGAGAGACAATGAGTTTTAGTGACATTATATTCAGAGTCAGTGATGTTCAATTCCAGAATATCTCAAGGTGACTCTCAAAATTAGACGCCATCTTGTCATATGATCAGTGTTTGAGAAGAATTGAATATTGAACATCAGGGCATGGAACAAAGTCAAATCAAATTGAGTTACGGACTAGCATCAAGAACGTGTAGGATTCCAGTAATGATTTCAAACCAGCATCGTAGAGAGAACATGAGAAAGAGAGTGAGAGACAAAGAAAATGCTAGAGAGGACATGAGAAAGAGAGTGAGAGACAATGAAAGTGTTAGAGAGGACATGAGAAAGAGTGAGAGACAATGAAAGTGTTAGAGAGGACATGAGAAAGAGAGTGAGAGACAATGAGTTAGAGAGGACATGAGAAAGAGAGTGAGAGACAATGAAAGTGTTAGAGAGGACATGAGAAAGAGAGTGAGAGACCAAGAAAGTGTTAGAGAGGACATGAGAAAGAGAGTGAGAGATAAAAAAAGTGTTAGAGAGGACATGAGAAAGAGAGTGAGAGACAAAGAAAGTGTTAGAGAGGACATGAGAAAGAGAGTGAGAGACAAAGAAAGTGTTAGAGAGGAAATGAGAAAGAGAGTGAGAGACAATGAAAGTGTTAGAGAGGACATGAGAAAGAGAGTGAGAGACCAAGAAAGTGTTAGAGAGGACATGAGAAAGAGAGTGAGAGACAATGAAAGTGTTAGAGAGGACATGAGAAAGAGAGTGAGAGACAAAGAAAGTGTTAGAGAGGACATGAGAAAGAGAGTGAGAGACAATGAAAGTGTTAGAGAGGATATGAGAAAGAGAGTGAGAGACGAAGAAAGTGTTAGAGAGGACATGAGAAAGAGAGTGAGAGACAAAGAAAGTGTTAGAGAGGACATGAGAAAGAGTGAGAGACAATGAAAGTGTTAGAGAGGACATGAGAAAGAGAGTGAGAGACAATGAAAGTGTTAGAGAGGACATGAGAAAGAGAGTGAGAGACCAAGAAAGTGTTAGAGAGGACATGAGAAAGAGAGTGAGAGACAAAGAAAGTGTTAGAGAGGACATGAGAAAGAGAGTGAGAGACAATGAAAGTGTTAGAGAGGACATGAGAAAGAGAGTGAGAGACAAAGAAAGTGTTAGAGAGGACATGAGAAAGAGAGTGAGAGACAAAGAAAGTGTTAGAGAGGAAATGAGAAAGAGAGTGAGAGACAATGAAAGTGTTAGAGAGGACATGAGAAAGAGAGTGAGAGACGAAGAAAGTGTTAGAGAGGACATGAGAAAGAGAGTGAGAGACAATGAAAGTGTTAGAGAGGACATGAGAAAGAGATGAGAGACAATAGAAAGTGTTAGAGAGGACATGAGAAAGAGAGTGAGAGACAATGAAAGTGTTAGAGAGGACATGAGAAAGAGAGTGAGAGACCAAGAAAGTGTTAGAGAGGACATGAGAAAGAGAGTGAGAGACCAAGAAAGTGTTAGAGAGGACATGAGAAAGAGAGTGAGAGACCAAGAAAGTGTTAGAGAGGACATGAGAAAGAGAGTGAGAGACGAAGAAAGTGTTAGAGAGGACATGAGAAAGAGAGTGAGAGACAATGAAAGTGTTAGAGAGGACATGAGAAAGAGAGTGAGAGACAAAGAAAGTGTTAGAGAGGACATGAGAAAGAGAGTGAGAGACAATGAAAGTGTTAGAGAGGACATGAGAAAGAGAGTGAGAGACAATGAGTTAGAGAGGACATGAGAAAGAGTGAGAGACAATGAAAGTGTTAGAGAGGACATGAGAAAGAGTGAGAGACAAAGAAAGTGTTAGAGAGGACATGAGAAAGAGAGTGAGAGACAATGAAAGTGTTAGAGAGGACATGAGAAAGAGTGAGAGACAAAGAAGGTTAGAGAGGACATGAGAAAGAGTGAGAGACAATGAAAGTGTTAGAGAGGACATGAGAAAGAGAGTGAGAGACCAAGAAAGTGTTAGAGAGGACATGAGAAAGAGAGTGAGAGACAATGAAAGTGTTAGAGAGGACATGAGAAAGAGAGTGAGAGACAAAGAAAGTGTTAGAGAGGACATGAGAAAGAGTGAGAGACAATGAAAGTGTTAGAGAGGACATGAGAAAGAGAGTGAGAGACAATGAGTTAGAGAGGACATGAGAAAGAGAGTGAGAGACAATGAAAGTGTTAGAGAGGACATGCGAAAGAAGAAACAAGGAGATAAAGATGAAGCGCAAAAAGGATAGAGCTAGAAGTTGGAAGAAAGTTAGAATAAATTATGTAAGAGACGGACAGGCAGACAGGTAGATATACAGACAAACAGGTAGGTATACGGACACACAGGCATACAGACAGACAGGCATACAGACAGACAGACATACATACAGACAGACAGACAGGCATACATACAAACAGACAGACAGGCAGACAGACATACATACAGACATGCATACATACAGACAGACAGGCATACATACAGACACGCATGCATACAGACAGGCATACAGACAGAGAGGCATACATACAAACAGACAGACAGGCATACGGACAGACATACAGACAGGCAGACAGAAAGGCGGACAGACCGACCGCCCGATAGATAGATTAGATAGATTAAAATAGATTAGATAGATTAGACAGATTAGATAGATAGATTATATAGATCAATTTATAATCAGATCAAACTTAAAAATATTGAGAACATGCATTTTCCCAGTGGCTACTTACGGTTGTGAATCATGGACCATTACACCAAAAACAAGAACGAAAATCCAGACCTTCGAAACTAAATGCTACAGAAAGATCCTACGAATACCATGAACAGAAAAAGAAAGAACACTGATGTCCTGAAAGAACTAAATGTTAAAGAGAATTGACTGATAAACAACATACTATACAGAAAAATTAGATACTTTGGTCACATCAAGTGTTACGATGGCCTGGAGAGAACAATATTAGAGAGAAAGGTCCCAGG
This sequence comes from Arion vulgaris, assembly GCA_020796225.1. Lineage (NCBI taxonomy): Eukaryota > Metazoa > Mollusca > Gastropoda > Stylommatophora > Arionidae > Arion > Arion vulgaris. The sequence goes on from CM036767.1 coordinate 27,253,038, forward strand.
ACGCAGAGACAGACCAAGAAGAAGATGGCTACAGGATACAGAAACCATGAATATGACCATCGACGAAGTGGGTGAACTGGCTAGAAACAAAGTGAATTTCAGATGCGCTGCAAAGAGAGCAACATCCTATAAAGGATACACACCTTGATGATGATGAGATAGATCAATAGATCAAATAGTAGCATGTTCCTTACGGAACGTTGCATTCATCACAGCCCGCCTGAAAAACTCTCTGTCTATTTCAAGTCTTCAGCCTCTTCTAGCGTCATGTTCAAGGTTTCTTTGATGTACTGCTGCCACCTTCGTCTTAGTCGTTCCCTGTCTTCTCGTGTTCCAGGAACCATGCTTTCCATTACCTTTCTCACCAGACCGCTGTGGCGTTTAATGTGGCTAAAAAATCATTTATTTTGCCGGGAGATGATGTAATTTATGAGCCAATGCTCCTTGATGTCTAACTCCTGAATTTGCTATCAATGTTTTTGATGTTCCGGCCAAAGTTAAATAAGAACAAAAAGCCGGAGTATCAAAAACATGCATAGTAAACTCAAGAGTTAGACAGAGATGTGTGTGTGTGCTTCCCAACTGTTGTTTATAATATTGAGGCCACATGCTTAGCAGCAATTTTCACAGCAGATGGAAGTATCGATAGCGAAATCAGCAATCGTTGCACAAAAGCTAACCAGTTATTGGGACAGTTAACACCACTGTTGTCACATAAAGAGATACCGCTAACAACTAAAGCAAATCTCATAAGAACGATTTTCTGGCCAACGCTACGTTACCAATGTCAAACATGACCAATAACAGTAGCTAATTAGCGGCAAATCATAACGACAAAGCCTTAGAAAAGCTGCAGGTGTGACAATAAGAGACAAAATTAGAAATGAAGAAATCAGAAGGAGACTGGATGTGAAACCAGTCATCTTCTTCTTCTCTTTCACCATTTACTTCTTTATGGAAGTGTTGGGGGTGAAACGTAGTGACCTTGTGTGTGCTTTTTTAAGGCACTTTGTAAGCTGATATTCATGTTCGTAAGGCTGTTATTGATGTCGTCGCTCCATCTTTTGCGTGGTCTTCCTCTTACTCATTGTACTTTTTCTGTGTGGCACTTTGTGGTAGGTGATACCAGGGCATTCTGGTCAGGTGTTCAAACCATTTAATCTGTTGTTCTTTTATGAATTGCATAACTGGTTTCACATCCAGTCTCCTTCTGATTTCTTCATTTCTAATTTTGTCTCTTATTGTCACACCTGCAGCTCTTCTAAGACACCTCACCTCTGTTATGATTTTCCGCTCATTAACTGCTTTATTGGCCATGTTTGACACTGGTAACATAGTGTTGGCCAGAAAATCGTTCTTATGAGATTTGCTTTAGTTGTTATCGGTATCTCTTTATGTGACAACAGTGGTGTTAACTGTCCCAGTACTTGGTTAGCTTTTGTGCAACGATTGCTGATTTCGTTATCGTTATCTGCTGTGAAAATTGCTCCTAAGTATTTGGTCTCAATTGTTTGTTTTATGTCTACGTTCTGGAGTTGTATTGTAAGGTTTTTGGTTGTCTACTTATTGCCATTGTCTCTGTTTTTATTATATTTATTTTCATGTTATACTCCTCACCCTTGATGTTAACTAAGTTCAAATGGTTCTGGAGAGATTCTTCATTTTCTGCAATCAGTATCTGCAAATAAAAGTTCTAAAATATTATTTCCTTCTTCTATTCCTGCTTCTCTACTTATGTTGTCCATGTATGTTATAAACAGCAGTGGGGAGAGCACACATTCCTGTCTTAACTCCTGAGTTTACTGTGAATGTTTTTGATGTTCCAGCTTTTATTCTTATGTAACTTTTATTTGAAATGTATAAACTCTTGCAGACCTGATGAGATGCTTGCTGATTCCATATTTTCTTAAACAATCCCATAGTTTGTTTCTATTGACTCTGTCAAAGGTCGTTTCCTGATCTATGAATGCCACACTAGAGGTCTTGTTATGTTCTATTGCGCTTTCCGTCAGTTGTCTTAATGTGAATATTGCATCGGTACAGCTTCTATTTCGTCTGAAACCCATCTGTGCTTCTGAGAGTTGTTCTTCAATTGTTGGTCTTAGTCTTTTTTCCATGATCTTAGCATACATTTTTCCTGTGACTTAGTAGTGAGATTCCACTATAGTTATTACATTCCTTCTTGCTGCCTTTGTTTTTCCAAATTGGTGTGATTATTGCTGTTTGCCAATCTTCTGGTGTTTCTTGGTTCTCCCATGCGATTTGGAAGATTTATCTAACCCATTTTGCACCTGCCTCTCCAGCTGCTTTGATGGCTTCTGCAGGTAAATCATCTGTGCCTGTTGCTTTGTGTTTTGGTGCCAACTTTATTACATTTTCTACTTCTGCTAGTAGTATTTCTGGTTCTAATTCCTCTATTTCATCCTCTGTATTATAGCAGTTTATTCTCCCATAGGTTTTATCACAATTAAGTCATGCAATTCATAAAAGAACAACAGATTAAATGGTTTGGAAACATGACAAAAATGCCCTGGTTTCACCTACAACAGAGAGCCACACATAAAAAGTATAATTCGTACAGAGCAAGAGGAAGATCTCGCAAAAGATGGAGCGACGGCATCAAGAACAGCCTTACGAAAATGAATATCAGCTTACAAAGTGCATTAAAACAAGCACACACAAGATAACTATGTCCCCCTTCCTCCCCAACACTTCTATAAAGAAGTAAATGGTGGAAGATAAGAAGAAGGAGCTCATTGAAATGCATACTGTGTTTTAGGGAACATGTTGAGCATGTTACTGCAAACACTATTCATCTGGTATGCGGAATAACAAATATCGACCATGGGGAAGAATGGATACAGTTGCCTTCAATATATGGGAACATCTTTTCGACCATTACTAAATTGGACAAAGGTTGCAGAGAGATGATTCCCGTGCTATTGGATGCAAACGTTAATGACATCATTGATGAGAGCTGTAAGGAAGGTGACGTTTCGGATTTACACGGATGGATCGGTAGTTGGTCAGTCATGGGCATTCTGCAAGTCTGCAGGCGGTCACGCGTTTGCCATCTCTGCAAGCTCATACAGCAGAGCGGTCACTGAAGCCAGTTTTGCGGGCCATCTCTGCAAGCTCATACAGCAGAGCGGTCACTGAAGCCAGTTTTGCGGGCCATCTCTGCAAGCTCATACAGCAGAGCGGTCACTGAAGCCAGTTTTGCGGGCCATCTCTGCAAGCTCATACAGCAGAGCGGTCACTGAAGCCAGTTTTGCATTTTGTATACCAACTAGTATCATGACAATGGAAGTACTGGGATGATTAAGGGACTTCTATGGCTGAAGTCACAACACTACACTCATGCATGCATTCTGAACGATTTATTGAGTATGATCCGAAAGGTAGAGGCTGGTTCAGTGGGCAGACAATGGACTGAGTCACTACTAGCATCAACAATTAGCAGAATTCCATTCATCTTCGTTCTGGGGCACATGGGTATGGTGGCAATGAGAGAGCAGACAGGTTGGTTGGCTCTAATACCATTATCGAAGGGGGAGGGTGAGGGGTTGGTCAGCCAATAGATAGAGCTGACATTTTTAACGCCCTCATAGATTGTGGCCCCAAAGAGCTTGTGTTGAAGATTGGAGTGGCCAGAAAAGAACAGCACAAAAGGCGTATGAGTAGTCTCATCAATCAAAATCAAACTGGTACATTCAGTCTCTGGACGCTATTGGATATGTTGCGAAGGAGATCGGAGCACTCATGGACATGTCCAGAGTACAATGAAGATATTCCAAACTGAAACTTTTAGCTATCTTAAAATTATATATATTTCTCACAATGTATCTAAACTTTAATACTGTAAATGTTAGCTACACTAATTGTTACTATATATTTCTCACAATGTATAACTGCTAAACTAAACTATAATATTGTATATGTTAGCTACACTAATTGTTACTATATATTTCTCACAATGTATCTAAACTTTAATATTGTAAATGTTAGCTACACTAATTGGTACTATATATTTTTCACAATATATAACTGCTAACCTAAACTCTAATATTGTATAAGTTAGCTACACTAAATGTGACTATATTACTCACAATATATAACTGCTAACCTAAACTCTAATATTGTATAAGTTAGCTACACTAAATGTGACTATATTACTCACAATATATAACTGCTAACCTAAACTCTAATATTGTATAAGTTAGCTACACTAAATGTGACTATATTACTCACAATATATAACTGCTAACCTAAACTCTAATATTGTAGTAGCTGCATAAATTGATATATTATAAATGTATATATGCTACACTAATCAAATAAAACTGCAGTAAAACTTTAATAGAAAACGTACAAAAAAGACTATAGTTAAATACAGAACACGATAAACATCAACGTTTCGACCAACAGGGCCTTTATCAAGCAAACGAACAAACAGAAGTGACAAATTAAAATGAAACACAAATGGACGACCAAATACAAACGTATCTAAGGAAAATCTGGAATAAAAACGAATAACGAAATAAATGTAACACACAAAAACACACATAAAAACTAGAAATAGAACGGAAAAGAAACAATGAAACATCTAGTAAATATATAACTTGAATACATGCAACATATACCCATATAGATTACAAAGCATGGAAAGAGAAAGTACTAAGAAGCAAAAGAATGTAATACATGCAACATATACCCATATAGATTACAAAGCATGGGAAGAGAAAGTACTAAGAAGCATAAGAATGTAATACGTTGAGCCGCGTGGTCGCAAGGTACCATACAAAGAAATCAACCGATTCTCCAGAGCAAATCGACTACGATCATCAGAGGAACATGATCGGATGGCTGTGACCTGGACATCGCAAGCTCCTGAATGGCCAGTATCATTGAAATGGGTAGCTATAGGGGTCACAGAGCATTGGCGTATATCGCGCAAGTGTTGGGCGAATCGGTCACTGAGTCTCCTGCCGGTTTCCCAATATAGGCCTTGTTGCACCGCTTGCAGATAATGGCATAGATAATATTACGGGACTCGCACGTGAAACTGTCTTCAACAACGAACGTGGCTTTGGAAAAGACACCGTGCGGGTCTGTATTACATAAGCACAAGTGTTGCAGCGCCGACGGCCACACTGGATGGTGCCAAAATGACTCTGGATATTAGGCTTGAGGCGACTGTGAACCAACATATCCTTAAGGCTTCTGTCCCGTCTGTCCCACCAAAGGATAGTGTTGGAAGACTGAACGTGTCTCAGGATCAGACTGAAGAATGGAGAGATGACGGAATAAGACTTTCTTCACAAGGGAACTATGAGGGTGGAAAGTTAAGACAAGTTTCACCCTGTCAGAATTGGAAGTTCTATGCTGGTTAGAGAGAGCCTCCTGGCGAGAAATTTGCTGAACGCGCCGCATAGCAGAAGCAAGCACCTTATCCGGGTATAAGCGCTTACGAAAGAAATCCAGCATCTCGTGAGCTCTATCTATATATATGCTACACTAACATCCCTAGATTAGCTACACTAAATGTGACTATATATTTCTCACAATGTATAACTGCTACACTAACATCCCTAGATTAGCTACACTAAATGTGACTATATTACTCACAATGTATATATGCTACACTAACATCCCTAGATTAGCTACACTAAATGTGACTATATATTACTCACAATGTATATATGCTACACTAACATCCCTAGAGTTCATATATGTTTACATCACAATATACAGCGAAACAAAATGTAGCTTCCATCTCGGTAGATAGCCATGCTCTCAAGCTGTTAATTTATGTCTGTAAGATTGTCACGCCATATTACGGGTGCAGACAGCGACATATCTAGTCACCGTGAATACATAGAAAGTAAAATGATCCATGTAAAGTTTTCCCATTGCACATGTCTGCCAAAAATCTGATTCTACTTGAATATAATGTAATTGTTGGTTTTTTCATTTCTTTTTTCTTAGTTGTGTTTTGCTTCTGACAGCAGCAAAACGTAGCTTTGTATTTAAAAAAAAGGCCCACTTAAAAAATATTTTGTGCAGGCAGATAGTTTACCGTATAGTTTTGCATTGATCAGACATCCATATTTTATATATAAGATGATTGATAACAAAATAAAATTTCATAGCTCAGTGTGTTCTCATTGACGTCACGTTTTGAAGTCTATATATATATATATATATATACTACGAGTACAGTCATTTATTACATTATGCTTCTAAGCTAATCTTGTAACATCTATCAATTTCAACACATTATTTTCCATATTTTATTCTGGTTCACCTCCATTACCTTCATAGTCACGCTTGCCAAGAATAGAACAATATTAATCTGTAGTGTATCCCAGAGCCAGGTGACCAAAGTTTCGATCCTACCGAAAGGAAGGAGTGGACTCCAACTACGACAAAGTTATCATTACTGTTGTAAGAGAATGTAGAGATTGGGGCAACATGAAGACTGAACTCGCAATAGATAGCTGATAGAGCATAATGCAAGAAATGATGATGTTCTTATTTATACCGATGGGTGGGAAGCATCATGATGAGAAGTTAGGATGTGGTTTCTTGGCTAGAGCGCGTAGTAGGGTTGTTGCAGAACGAAGTGGAGCATACAAGACAACTACTTCCATTTAGAGGCTGGAGGTTGAGCTCGTTACTGATGTCTCCATTGGCTCTCTGGGACCATTGTTGTATCTGACTCTCAGTTGATTCTTGGGAAAATCCCAAATCGTAAATTGCGTTATGTGGATGTCGTCTATTAAAATTTATAACTTCTAGAGGTTTATGTGGATCTACTGTCCTGGGCATTCGAGTGTTTGGGGCAATGAGAGAGCGGTCAGGCTTGCACTAACACCATCGATTGTCGGGTAGTTGAAGACGGATAAGGGAGATTTTTGTCGGTCTCTTCGCGACTACATGTTGTAGGAAGACACTAAAATAGATGTTGAAGCGATTCAGCGATTTAATAAGTTTGGAGTTGCCCGTTGTATGAGTAGATTTGACAGTCACCTACCACCAAAACAAAAGGATGATTAAATCAATCAGAAAGTTACAAATACCAAAAAAGACGACTATTATAATATGAGCAGATTGGAACAAGTTGTTATTCTGTGCCTTAGAACAAGACACAATCGACTCCGCAGCCACATGTATACACAATTCAAGAGTGGCAATTCAGCCATGTATACATGTAGACAGGCACATCAGACTGCAGAGCACATACTTCAATACTGCCCCGAATATGATATACTGAGGCAAACTCACTAGCCTCACGAAATAACACTGGGCATAAAACTACATGGACCTCTGTGGGAGCTACAAAAGACAGTGAAGTTTATACAAGAGCCAACATTGAATGTATAGATAACGAACGATAGGAAGGAAGGAAGGAACAGGATATCAAAGGATGAGCCCGTTCTGGTGGAAATTGTCGACGGTGGTCTGACTGATGGTGTTTGTAATAATATCTTACTTACTTATCTCCGCTTGTTATGGAGCATAGGACCTCAACAGTTTTCTTTGTTTTTTCCCGATCTATAGCCGTTTTCTTTATGACTTCCCAGGATAATCCAGCATCGTTTAGTTCCTGAAGAAATCTCCGTCTCCAGGTCTGTTTGGGACGAATCCTTTTCCGTCTTAAGTGCGCATTACACTCATGTGTTTGTCTCGTGACACTCAACTGTGTCTTTCACATGATATTCCCGACCCATCACTATTCTCTCCTCTTAGCGTGTGTCATAATGGGTTCATGCCCTGTTCTTATCTACAGCCGACCCATCACTATTTTCTCCTCTTAGCGTGTGTCATAATGGGTTCATGCCCTGTTCTTATCTACAGCCGACCCATCACTATTTTCTCCTCTTAGCGTGTTTCATAATGGGTTCATGTCCTGTTCTTATCTACAGCCGACCCATCACTATTTTCTCCTCTTAGCGTATGTCATAATGGGTTCATGCCCTGTTCTTATCTACAGCCGACCCATCACTATTTTCTCCTCTTAGCGTGTGTCATAATGGGTTCATGTCCTGTTCTTAACTACAGCCGACCCATCACTATTTTCTCCTCTTAGCGTGTGTCATAATGGGTTCATGCCCTGTTCTTAACTACAGCCGACCCATCACTATTTTCTCCTCTTAGCGTGTGTCATAATGGGTTCATGCCCTGTTCTTATCTACAACCGACCCATCACTATTTTCTCCTCTTAGCGTATGTCATAATGGGTTCATGCCCTGTTCTTATCTACAGACGACCCATCACTATTTTCTCCTCTTAGCGTGTGTCATAATGGGTTCATGCCCTGTTCTTATCTACAGCCGACCCATCACTATTTTCTCCTCTTAGCGTGTGTCATAATGGGTTCATGCCCTGTTCTTATCTACAGACGACCCATCACTATTTTCTCCTCTTAGCGTGTGTCATAATGGGTTCATGCCCTGTTCTTATCTACAGCCGATCCATCACTATTTTCTCCTCTTAGCGTGTGTCATAATGGGTTCATGCCCTGTTCTTATCTACAGACGACCCATCACTATTTTCTCCTCTTAGCGTGTGTCATAATGGGTTCATGCCCTGTTCTTATCTACAGCCGACCCATCACTATTTTCTCCTCTTAGCGTGTGTCATAATGGGTTCATGTCCTGTTCTTAACTACAGCCGACCCATCACTATTTTCTCCTCTTAGCGTGTGTCATAATGGGTTCATGCCCTGTTCTTATCTACAGCCGACCCATCACTATTTTCTCCTCTTAGCGTGTGTCATAATGGGTTCATGCCCTGTTCTTATCTACAGCCGACCCATCACTATTTTCTCCTCTTAGCGTGTGTCATAATGGGTTCATGCCCTGTTCTTATCTACAGACGACCCATCACTATTTTCTCCTCTTAGCGTGTGTCATAATGGGTTCATGCCCTGTTCTTATCCACAGCCGACCCATCACTATTTTCTCCTCTTAGCGTGTGTCATAATGGGTTCATGTCCTGTTCTTATCTACAGACGACCCATCACTATTTTCTCCTCTTAGCGTGTGTCATAATGGGTTCATGCCCTGTTCTTATCCACAGCCGACCCATCACTATTTTCTCCTCTTAGCGTGTGTCATAATAGGTTCATGCCCTGTTCTTATCTACAGACGATCCATCACTATTTTCTCCTCTTAGCGTATGTCATAATGGGTTCATGCCCTGTTCTTATCTACAGCCGACCCATCACTATTTTCTCCTCTTAGCGTGTGTCATAATGGGTTCATGCCCTGTTCTTATCTACAGCCGACCCATCACTATTTTCTCCTCTTAGCGTGTGTCATAATGGGTTCATGCCCTGTTCTTATCTACAGCCGACCCATCACTATTTTCTCCTCTTAGCGTGTGTCATAATGGGTTCATGTCCTGTTCTTATCTACAGCCGACCCATCACTATTTTCTCCTCTTAGCGTGTGTCATAATGGGTTCATGCCCTGTTCTTATCTACAGCCGACCCATCACTATTTTCTCCTCTTAGCGTGTGTCATAATGGGTTCATGCCCTGTTCTTATCTACAACCGACCCATCACTATTTTCTCCTCTTAGCGTGTGTCATAATGGGTTCATGCCCTGTTCTTATCTACAGCCGACCCATCACTATTTTCTCCTCTTAGCGTGTGTCATAATGGGTTCATGCCCTGTTCTTAACTACAGCCGACCCATCACTATTTTCTCCTCTTAGCGTGTGTCATAATGGGTTCATGCCCTGTTCTTATCTACAGCCGACCCATCACTATTTTCTCCTCTTAGCGTGTGTCATAATGGGTTCATGCCCTGTTCTTAACTACAGCCGACCCATCACTATTCTCTCCTCTTAGCGTGTGTCATAATGGGTTCATGCCCTGTTCTTATCTACAGCCGACCCATCACTATTTTCTCCTCTTAGCGTGTGTCATAATGGGTTCATGCCCTGTTCTTATCTACAGCCGACCCATCACTATTTTCTCCTCTTAGCGTGTGTCATAATGGGTTCATGCCCTGTTCTTATCTACAGCCGACCCATCACTATTTTCTCCTCTTAGCGTGTGTCATAATGGGTTCATGCCCTGTTCTTATCTACAGCCGACCCATCACTATTTTCTCCTATTAGCGTGTGTCATAATGGGTTCATGCCCTGTTCTTATCTACAGCCGACCCATCACTATTTTCTCCTCTTAGCGTGTGTCATAATGGGTTCATGCCCTGTTCTTATCTACAGCCGACCCATCACTATTTTCTCCTCTTAGCGTGTGTCATAATGGGTTCATGCCCTGTTCTTATCTACAGCCGACCCATCACTATTTTCTCCTCTTAGCGTGTGTCATAATGGGTTCATGCCCTGTTCTTATCTACAGCCGACCCATCACTATTTTCTCCTATTAGCGTGTGTCATAATGGGTTCATGTCCTGTTCTTATCTACAGCCGATCCATCACTATTTTCTCCTCTTAGCGTGTGTCATAATAGGTTCATGCCCTGTTCTTATCTACAGCCGACCCATCACTATTTTCTCCTCTTAGCGTGTGTCATAATAGGTTCATGCCCTGTTCTTATCTACAGCCGATCCATCACTATTTTCTCCTCTTAGCGTGTGTCATAGTGGGTTCATGCCCTGTTGTTATCTACAGCCGACCCATCACTATTTTCTCCTCTTAGCGTGTGTCATAATGGGTTCATGTCCTGTTCTTATCTACAGGTCTATGTTTGTGACTATGACATACCATCTCAGTCTCAGAATACATCAAATACATCCGTTGATAAAGGTCTGAATTACATTTTATTTAACTTGGTGTCTCGCAACATTTCCGAACCATACAAAAACACAGATTTAACGTTTGGGCTGAATATCCTGAGCTTTAAGTTATTAGTTATAAGTTATATGAGGACTATCATCATAGCACTCCGGTCACGTCCATAGGTGCTACGATCTCCACCTCAGCAAATCCAGTAGCGTCCAGCGACCCAACACGCCAATTCGATGTTGATTAATCAATCTCTTTGCATATTTAGTATGTCGTTCTTTTCGGGCTGCACCAATATTAACATCCATCTATTTCAATTTGGTCAGCGAGTGGGATTCACAGCCCTGAAACTCCTCTTTTCGGAAAGAATCTCTCAATGCGTGAAGAATGTCATTTCGACCCATGAAAGCGCCCTCTGATATTGTAGCTAAACTAGCCAATCTATCAGCTCGTTCATTATCCCTAACTCCTGCGTGCCCAGGGACAAAAGTAAAGCTGATTTCTCTGATCATGTTTTCGTGGAGATAGCAGTAGATTTCCACACTGTGTGTGTGTGTGTGTGCAGGAGAGCAAATCCTTGTGAGTCGTTGTTAATTCTGGCGTTAATATCCTCATATGTACCTCCTGATTGGCTGATCTTACTTTCAAGGTAGACAAATTCACCAGTATCTAATATTCGTCTTCTCTCAATCAATATCAGGCCTTCCTGTATATTGCTGCTTCGCAGTACTTTTGTCTTCTCTTGGCAGATTTTAAGACCGAACCGTTGCACCGTTTCTACTAATGGCATCTACCTTTTCCTGCATGTCTTCAAGTTTGTATGAGAGCAAGGCTAGATCATTTGCGAAGTCCAGATCCTTTAATTATGACATAAGCGTCCACTTAATGCCTGTTCCGGACGTAATAATATCTAGATCGCAATCAAAGAAATGCAAGTTTGGTAAGTAAATGTTTCCGATGATTTTAAGAAAACAAACATCTCGTTGAATTTGACAGACGGACATTTTGACTAAGTCTAACGATTTATCACTGACTGAATTAACAGAGTCAACAAACTTATGATGATGATGATAACGATAATAATGGGAGTGTATCATATTCAAAACAAAATGAAGTATCTTCTAGTCATCTTAAAAAAGTGCCTTAATTATAACAAAGAATATCTGTTGACTGACTTACCGTGTACATGCCCAGAACTTAATCACTGAATTCATTGTGTATTATGTTACCATATATTGTCCAACGACTAAATTAAATTGTTAAAATTGTGAAGACATCTCGATACAAAACATAAACATAATTTTTTTTAAATAAAGTAAGGAGTGGAAGTTGTTTTGAAAGGAAGGAATTTTGGAGGAAAAAATGCAACTGGTTGTAACAATGAAAATGCAATGAGTAGCTCATTTAAAGTAACTCAACAAAGAAGTAACCCGCATATATGCCTTGGTTTGGGCGATTGCATGACGGGAGCGTAGTGACAGAAGGCCAAGCATATATCTCATCTCTAGTGCATCCCAGAACTATACGCATACCTTCATTCTGAACCCGTTCGAGTCGTTCACAATGTGATCTTGATATCGTAAGAATTCCGAGTCCGTAATCTACCACTGACATTACCAGTCGATCGAACAAAGGGCAAGTAGTCTCTGCTCAAGGTGTGCGGCCACCATAACTTTGAGAGCCGCAAGACCACGCTTTGCACCTTGTATCGTCTGTTCAATATGGAGTTTGAAAGATAGACTTCGGATAAGAGACATCCACTACACAAGAACACTAATGATGTTAAGGGCACGAGAATCAAGCGTGGCATGTCGCGGATGGCCCAGGCTGAGAGAACAATTGGTCAGGTGACTACGGTTGCGACCTACCAAAAGGGAAGAATGGATCCCAACAGATGGTAGCATGATCAACTATCTCAACGTTATCATTACTCTTGGAAGAGAATGTGGAGATTGGGACAACATGAAGGCTGATCTCGCAGTTAAACAGCTGATAGAAGATAATACAAGGGATGATGATGTTGTTGTATATACCGATGGTGAGAAATCCGGCTGGGGTTTCTTGGCTAATGCGCATGGTAGGGTTGTTGCAGAGCGAAGTGGGGCATACATGACAACTACTTCTAGTATGAGGATGGAGGTTGAAGCCGTTACTGCTGCCCTCCATTGGATTTCTGGGACTTCATTTACTGGGGCAGTTGTTGTATCTGACTCTCAGTCGATGCTTCACAAGATTCAGAAGGGCAGGTTTCGGTATGAGTGGATGTCGTCTATATAAGTTTCTAACCTCCAGCGGGTTACGTGGATATACTGTGCTGGGCATGCGGGTGTTTAAGATAATAAGAGAGCGGACAGGCTTGCATCAACAGCATCGATTGTTGGGGAGTTGAAGATGGATAAGGGGATATTCTTCGGTCTCTTCGAGACTCTCTGTTGGATGAGGACACTAAAATCGATGTTGAATCGATGAAGCGATTTAAGCAGTTTGGAGTTACCCGTTGTTCAAGTCGAACTGGATGCCTGAGAGGCAGAGTGAGAGGTGTGTTTAATCAGCGAGTCACAGGAACCATCAGTATGCATACTCTTCGATATCTGTTGGAGGAGACTGAGCACTTATGGGTCTGCCCGGAGTGCAATGACGTCAGTTTAGTAACCAATAACCAATAACTCAACAAAGAGCAAACATCAGAAAACCGTTCACAATAGGTGAAGTATTGATATTACAAGCTGCCCAAAAACCATGATTCTTGCTTTAGTCTGCGAGAAAACTGCTACGGCTAGTTACTTAATATATTTGTCGAATGACACATTTAAGAAACGAATCTGAGGTTTGTCAGCCATTATCAAGGAAGTGTTATTAGAAAGAATTCGCATGTCTCCCTATTTTACTCGTCAACTCAACGTAAGTCCATATACAACCTAATGATCTTATTGTACAATTTTATATATGAAAATGAGAAATATATTTGTTAGACGTGTCTACTTCTTGGTGTACACTACAACTGAAGAAGTATTTAACAAATTAAGAATTTATCAAGATATAGATTGTTTTAAATGTGTTGTAATTAGCACAGACGAGAGACGAGAAATGTATGGGACACTTACTAACTAAACTAGCAGCACAAGTTAAGAAAATCATATCGTCGGTGACTTGGCGCTATTGCTGCATGCATACATGGACATTCTTTAGTTGCTAACACGATATTAACAGAACTAGAACTGATATTAACAGATTCAGCCAACATTGTTGATTTTATTAACTATTTTCAAACTATGATTGTTACAAAACTGTACTGTGACACCAGTATTCTATCACACGAAATGTTCTATGTTTCAGATATTTGCAGTATTCATACATTCATAAATTTCATCAAATATCGTATTTTTATTCATATTTATTTTACTATTTATCTTATCTTCTTTTTATTTTGTCGTCACACTGTTACCGGATTGTTGCCCAGTGTCGTGGTTGTATTTTTTTATTTTGCGCTTTTCTAGTGGCTTGGGTGATAAATATTTTTACTTTTTAACATGATGATGGAGAATGGCTTCCATTCTTTCGCAGGTCTACCTCTCACCTTCTTTCCTGACCTCCTCTTGTAGAAGTTTCTGTATACAGTGGAGTTTCCCGCCTGCCCAGCGTGTTCGTAGTGCGTTGGACTGCGGGTGACTAGCCCACTGTGAGTGCGGGTTCAATTCCGCGGGCTGGCAGGAAAGCCACAGGTTACCCAGATTCACGGTGTTCGTGGCACCGAGCCGAAGAGCTGAAAGCTCAAGTGTTTCTAGGATCGGGGAAAAAAAAAATACAGTGGAGTTTGGTTGTATCCTTGTTCAGTGGCCGAACAATTTAATTTTTTTGGTTTCTCAATGTAATTCAAGCAAGGTTCTGTCTCAACTTTCTCTCGTATGCTGATGTTAGTGTCTCTGTCTGGAAAGTTACATTACGATGTCAATGTTGCAAAGAGAACACAATTGTTAAATATAACAATACTTACTGCCTCCAACCAGACATTTGTTGTTAAAACTTGATTTTTTTCATCCTGTGGGAGAACATAGAAACTTACTTGAACGTATGAACATATTTTGTTTATCTACTACAATTTACATTGCATTTTGTTTTGTTTAATTCTTTATGTATTGTTAATATTTCATATATTTTCATGAAATACAATTTGTGTTATTTAATACATAGCAAAATCATGTCCAAGAACAAAAATAACAATCACTCAAGCCACCAAAACAGCGCAAGATAAAAAACGTAAAACTCTGGACAACAACACGGTAGCAGTATGACCACAAAAGAAGAAGAATATTGTACGTTTCAATAGTAGTAAAGCATCCGTTTTCATACCATGTGCTACATTAGAAAATACTGTGTGTGATTCGTATTTTTCTTTGCACTCGATCAGACACACATACATGCTCACACACACACTATCAAACAGTTACTCACAAACACACTTATACGGACACAAACAAAAATACTCAAACATACACATGCTTATACAGTTAGATACAGACAGTTAGCCACACACAATATCAAATATACTTTCAAACACAAACTCAGATCAATACAATTACACAGCAACACATCTAGTTAGACACACAAGTTCAGGCCACATGTGCTCAGACACTCAATTAGAACACACGCACTTGCTCAGACTTACACGCTGAGATACGCGATATACACAGAGACACGCATAGCCCAGAAACACATATACACAGAAACACATACGCTCAATAACACATACTCAGAAACACATGACACACACTCAGACTAAGTTCAGGAACACACGATTACATGTACAATCTTGCTTTCAGTGAAACTTGCGCAGACACTATGACATACACGCCAAGAAACATATGTCCACACACACACAACACACACACACACACACAGAGACACACTTTCAGACACACGAGCTTAGGAACACATAGACACTCAGTGACATACAAACGCTCATAACACACTCTGTGAAATTGCACACGCTTTCACACAAACACACTAAGTAACACGCACTCACGCTCAGACACACAAGCTCAGAAGCACGCACTTCACTCAGACAAGCACACACGATCAGATACAAGCACGCTTAGTGACACACACACACGCGCGCACTTGTGCTCAGACACACACTCAGAAATCTGCATTTCACTCAGACATATATACACGCTCCTAAGTACATACTCAAACACACACACGCTCAGAAACACACATTTAGACAGACACACAGCGACATTCAGTGACAATAACGGTCACTAATATTTTTCCATAGATTTTTGATCTCTGTGTAGGTGAAATCGAGTTCCTAGTAATATCGGAGACGGACTATAAAACGTAGATTCCGTGTTCAATTTGAGCACGTAACAGAACTTTTGGCAGTTCAAAATCGAGAAGAGTAGGATAGCCACTGCCAGGGTCAAATTCATTAGAAAAGATTAAAAATAATATTCCTACAAAAATATCGTTACAATCAAAATTACATCAGGGGACCCTCGCCGATGCTACGGAGTTCGTGCACTGCAGCTGATATCTTCCTGTGTAAAAGAGATCAGAGCACACATGGTTACTCACTGAAGTGCAATTATGGTGGTCCTATCAATCAATCAATCAATCAATCAAACACAGACATACACATGTTCAGACACCCACAGGCACTCAGTAGCACACACAATCAATATAACACACATAGATACACGCCAGAAACACACATTACAACCAACATTCAGACAACTCAAGAACAACACACACACGCTTTAGACTACCAGGTCTAAAATCTGAGTCAAGGTCAATCCAAGATTAACATCAACTGCCGTCATGGAATCGTAAACTGGCCTGACGCTGTTGTCATAGTCACTGACTAAAGTGCGCATTAATCTCTGCTCACTGGACTCAACCTGAGACTCTCTGCTGGAAGAGACATCATCGTGTTCGTCCCCAGACAAGTCCTGTGTAGGGACACGGAAAGATGCTGAAACATAGCAACACATTTTGGTCAATAAAAAAAATATGAAAACAGAAACGAGGGGAAGAAAACAATAAAAGCTTCACAGAAATTGATATTTGAATACAATCAACGTCTATGTATGCATATCTCCTCTTTGGTGCTGGGTCCATTTCATCTAACTACATGTATCAGTGACAAAGCACTTGCATAGTAATTCCGATGACGATTTCAAATATGTTTCATCTCAGAAAGTGTGGATGATCATTATCAGTTGGGGGATTCTAGAATAACCTGGAATATGATTTGAACGCCGCTTGCTGACAAGCAAATACAAAGGGGGTCTCTGTGACGTAGATGTTAGGTGCTCATCTCTTGTGCCAAAACTACCAGGCTCGCTGCCTCGTGGAGCCATCTGGATATTTTTCCAGATATCCCTGATTTCAGTGTAGGTGAGATCGAGTTCCTAGTCCTATGGGAGACGGACGATAAAAACGCGGGTCCCGTGTTCAATTTCAGCACGTAAAAGAACCATTGGCAGCTCAAAATCGAGAAGAGTAGGCTGAAAAGCCACTGCCCGGACACAATTCGTTAGAAAAGCTTAGAAATAAAATTGCTAAAAAATATCTTCATCATCGTCATAATTAGATCAGGGATACTCGCCGGTGCTACTGATCTTTGCACTGCAGCTAAGATCTTCATGTGCAAGAAAGAGATCGGAGCACACATGGTTACTCGCCGAAGTGCAATGATGGTGGTCCTATCAATCAATCTCTTCCCATCGCGATCCCCGCTTAGACTGGTGTACCAATTTCCTCAGAGAACTTGCTGTTGCTTTTAGGGTGGTCCCTCCGTATCCGTCCGTCCGTACAGCTTCTCATTTAGCTCGGTATTTTCCGACCAGATTTCGTTTCTCAGGTCTGCTGGCAGTCGGCAGTCTTGCAGTAGGTGCTCTGCCGTCATGTCCGCCTTCACGCACAGCCTAGATGTGCCAATTTTAAATTTGTTGTAAAGGTGGGCCCGGAGTCTGTTATGGTAGGTACGGAGGCGGAATATGACTTGTTCGCTACGGGACAGACAATGGTACCCATCTTTGGCGCTGTGTTGAGGGTGCTCTAGCGACCACTTTTCTCTATATCGCCCTTTGATGGTTTTTTTAGCCTCCGCGTAGCTGATATCGTAATCAGTATGAGGAAGTCGCCATTCTGCCTTTGCTAGCTTGTCTACCTCTTCGTTTCCGCTTATATTGCAGTGTGATGGGATCCACTGTATGACTGCGTTTGAATGAGTTGTTAACATTCCGGGGATCGTTTTTAGCGCGTTTAGCTCTGTGCTGGCTGACCTTTTTAGTGCCGTGATGGCCGACAGGGCGTCCGTGAATATCACTACTTTGTTGCGTGAGGCGCTGATTCTCTCTAGGGTCATTTCAGCGACTGTTCTTAGTGCCTCTGTCTCTGTATGGTAGTTATTTGAGTACTTTCCTGTGGCTATCGACTTCGTGACCTTCACTTTCTTTCTCTCTCTCTCTCTCGATCGTTATTTTCGGTCGTTTTTATCATTCTTATTGTGATATATAAACGGCCTTTGCCAAGGTCGTATTTTAACATCACATCTTCAGTACTATTTGGAGCTCTAGCGCTTGTCCTTCGGCGACGTGTACAATTTCAACCAACGTTTACTGGGTTTGCTCTCCGTTAGCCTTTGACTGTCTCCAGTCGACCTGCAAGGCAGCAGGTTGCTATTTTCTTTTAGGGTAGCGACCCTTAGACGACCTACCCTTCCGGGTTGTTGAGCGTCATCTACCCAGGTACCAGTCTTTATTTGGACTACTTGTTTTGCCGGCCGTCCAGTTTTGTGTACAGTTTACTCCACTAAGTTTTGATTGTCCCCAATCAAACTACTAGGCAGTGGTAGTTTCCTGCGAGCGGAAACGCGCACTGGATTGAAGTCTCTGCTGGGCTTACCAGTTTTTTCTGCATATTTGGGTTGACCGCTCACCCTTACGCCTGCCCCGCCCCTTGTCGCTACACCATCAGCGCCGTGCACGACTGCCCCCATCCCGTTAGACCCATAAGTGCATCGTTCGCATGCGTGTTCACTCTGATTCGGTGCCTGCCACACCGTGTCTATTGGTTCTTACCGTACAAACATTCACCGTGCCTCTAGCCTATCCGAACACGATGCTCATCTCGGTCCCCCACCTCAGGGCTCCGAGTTTCGCCTTATGTGGGCCCACGTCTCTTCTCTGGATGCACCCCTCATCCATTCATGTTTATCCGTTCAGCCTTTCCCTTCGGCCTCGAGAGACGTGCATTAATAGTCACTCTGGTATTCCGCTCGTCTGCGTTGAGAGCGGATCTCTCTCTCTCTCTCTCTCTCTCTCTATCTATCTATCTATCTTTATCTCTCTCTCGTGATCACCGTCCAAACCGATGTACCAGATTTCCCGATAAATTCTATTCATGTGGAAATCTGATTTATGCAGCCTTAGCATTGGTGTGTTTTAGGTCACATCTTCGGCATTATTTGGAGCTCTGGTGCTTATCCTTCGGCGATGTGTCCGGTTTCAGCCAGCGTTTACTCGTTTCGTTCTCCATTCTTAGCTATCATCCAGTGTTTTTACGGTGTGGGGTAGCTAGCCCCACGCCCAATCTCTTTAGACGCCTCTTACGACAAACGTGGCAGGTAACAGTGGTTCTATTCTTTACACTCCAATTTGAGCTCCGGTAACCACTCGGGCGGACGGATCTCATCCAACGTTACTGCGTCTGCATCGCTACTTATACCAGAGTAGCTCTCTCTCGATCCCTACCCGCTAGTCAGACAATATCGGTTGTCTGTTACCAGGGTCACCACGTAGAGGTGGGGTAGGATCTTAATTAGTGCCAGTTCATTAATCCTGGCGCGTCTTTGTTCATATGCACCATTGACCCCTTTAGGAGTTTAAGCACTATTCCTCCTCCTCCATCGCTAATCGCGTTCTTTGCCGATCCGTCGGTGTAAACGTGTGTCTACGCTCTCTCATGGTACTCTGTCGTTATGAATTCTTCCGTAACCGCTCTTCTTTTGCAGTTCACTTGCTGCCCCTTTCTTTGTATGCCTAGTATTGATTCTCTTAGCTCTGGCATCGTGGTCTCCCGCGGCGAGTTCTTGTCGGTTGCCGGTATGAATTTGGTTTTACAGTTGACTGGGACTGGGTCGTATTGGATCAGTGCTTTGGCACTTTTAGCAAAGATGGTTCTCTTTAACCTGCCCTTCCGAATCCGTTAATTCTGTCATACATGGGGTGGGAGTTAAGTCGCTTGAATTTCTCCGCCAGTGGAATAACTTTTCTGTCTCTGCGGTTTTTCATGGTTTGGAGGCCTGAGATTGTTTCCAGCGCTGTGATGGGCGTGGACTTCATGGTCCATGTGATAATGCGTCAATCAAATACAGGGTGTTCAACTTAAAAGCAGCATGTGAATGGAGCTAATCTGGCATATATGTATGGAAATGAGAAGGTTCAGTTATGACGTAGTATAGGTCAAGGTTGTGTAATGGTGTGTAATTGTAGTGCGGGAAGGGGCGATGAATAAATGTGACGTAGCACAAGCTAGTCAGAACCGGTTTAAATAGTAAATAGACGAGATGCAATGCGTACCTGGCAAATTTCTATTTATCACTGGGGCTGCTTTTAAGTTGAATAATCAATCAAATATAGCTTAAAACGTTTAGCTAGAAATAAACAGGAATACATTTAGAAGAAATCAAATACATTAAACTTCACAAACAATTTGAACAAGTAAAGAACATAGTTTCTCCATAAGGTGAAACATTTAGGAACACTTTGTAGACTCGTTCCTTTAGTTGGCTATATAGTGCGTTTCAAAACTCATGCCCATGTTTGAAATTCTGTAAGTCCGGAGCCCTTTAACGTAAAGAGGTGATATTTTGCATGTGCTCTATTAATCGTCATGAAACTGCAAGGAAATAATTGCAATGAAAACATACAACTGGTTTTCACTTTATCAATATTTTTGTAGAGAAGCTAAGGGTGGGAGCATTTCTATCCCTGAGCAAAAGGCAATGTGCGTTTTGGGAGTAAATCGACCTACATTCAATCGCTGGATTCAAGACCTTTCACGTACATGTGCAATGCAACCAAGAATGCAAGATAGAAAGAAAGTCGTAGATCATTTTGATAGGGAGCTTTTTCGAATAGAATTGTGTCGAATGTTTGAGTTGAAAGAAACAGTGACATTACGGAAATTAAAGATAGGGCTTAGAAAGAACAACGACATCGATGTATCAAAATCTACATTATGGAGTGCTAGGGGATGGGGTGGAGAGTGGAGGTGGGGGTGGAGGCTTCAAAGTTAGTAAATAAGCCGGTGGAAGAAACATTATTTGTGAGAAACCGCATCTAGTTGTGATGAGAAGTAAATATTTGCGTGAAACTAGAGAAATGCGTGGACAAAGCTATGATATTGTGTATTTAGACGAAACATGGATTAATGCTCACCATATCAATGAAAAGAATGGCAGTCATCAGATGGAACGATTAAGAAATTAGTAGGCCTACCAAGTGGCAAAGGGCAGCGTTTTATAATTGCACATGCAGGCAGTAGACATAATAGGCTGTTGAAGAATGCTCAACTCCTATTTGTTTCGAAATCGGCCGATAATTGGGACTGCCACACAGAAAAGAACTGTCATATATTTAGAGCATAGTTTCCCATACATTTTCAGCCCACAACCCACTTTGCACGACATAAACTTTGAAACGAACCCCTCCACATTATATCAGTTTGCCAACATATATTTATATGCTCTATTTTCTCTTTGACATAGAAAATGTATAGATATTTTTGTCATACATAGTCAATTTTCAAATGATTATATGCAATAGAAAATTAATGAAAAATGTATCGTGTAAGATGGGCATAAGATGAATTAAAATGCAGAATTCAAATTGTAAATGATTATTAAATTGCAAAATCACAAAAATAATTTATTTAAAACTATTTATTATTAATTTCTTCTTGAGCCACGACTCCTGCCAAATTCTTCTGAATTGACTATTCTCCCCCTTATTAGGTAGTCAAAGATCAAAGAAAATCGTCGTTTCAGTAAAAAGGTTTCTCATAAATTTAAATTATATATTCGTAATGTCATTGGAAATCAGAACACCACATCGGGAAATTTCGTTGTTTTTCGTGCAAGGTTATTGAGGAAGAAGTTTGTGTGGCAGAGATTTGAAACGCACTATAATAGCACATAATGTGTGGTACACTTAGGTATACTTTGTAGACTCGTTCCTTTATTTGACCAATGGCACATAATGCTGATGTGGATAACGTCACCGCGGCCGTCTTTACTTGCCAAGTATTCTTGATTGTCAGAGATACTGAAGAGAAGTTGTCGAGTAAAGAAATATATTGTATGTCTTGTCGACTTGATCTCAATAGATATTAATGATACATTATGGAAGAGAGAAATATTTTTGTAATGTGCTGTCGACTTTATTATGATATATATTAACTTTCACTGTTCGACAAGTCACCTGACAAACTGATCTGACAGTATACATTTTTCAACAAGTCACCCCACGAACCGAAAAATTAAATAAAGCAAAATAATTGATAAGATTCATTTGTTGCTATTTATGTATACTTCTTTGTAGAACACAAGAGACGAAGTTACAAAATAAAGCTTTGAACTCTGCACATTCTGATATATAGAGTAGTTCCCTGCTGTTGAATATAAGAAACTATTAATAGATTTTGTTAGATTTTAATAAAAATGTTATTCTAAAAAACGGTTTGCCGTAAAAACGTGTCTTTACTGCTCGTATACTAGGAGTTTAAGAGATGTTACGGAACGTAGAAATATATTCTATTTTATGTTGGTTTCATTGCTCTTTTTTTTTTCTCTAATTATGTTTTGTCTTAGAGTGTCATGATAAGAAGAGATTTCTAAAACGAGCTTTTGTGTGCGCTTTAGAAATAACGTTTTTTTCACCGCCTCTGTTATTTCTGAGATCCGCCTTCAGCGTGGACGGCCTTTGCTTTGTATCCACTGTATCGGAGTAACATTGCTCTTTGAGGCGCGCTGTCTGTTGGTAATCTGCTTATGTAGACGAACAATTTAATGTGTTGTTTCTTGATGAAGTACAGTACTGATGTTGTACCCACTTTTCCCCGAATGTTTTAGTTTTCTTGAGATGGAATATGTGTATTCTAGTCTGAATGTGATAGAATAGTGCACCGTGTGACTCATCTAGATGATTCTGAAGCCAAGCAAGCCGACAGAGGTATAATCTAATTTATCCTCCTAGAATAATGATTTCATTGTGATGGATATTACAGATTAGTTACAGAAGACGTTAATATATCAAGAAATAATGTGATAACAAATATAAAATAAGTCATTAGATGTTATGTAATGAAGATATATTTGCCATTACTTTGTGGTGCAGAGACATTGAGAATAAACACAAAGCTATAGGACAATCAAATGAGATAAAGATGTACAGAAGAATGAAACAAAATTAAACTAAAATTTAAAAAATGTGAAATAAGGATTATATTGTTTATTTATTACCAAATCGATATCGTTGCATTGATACAAATGTAATCTGTTCACCATAGAATGTCTCAACGTATGAGTAAACTGATGGCTGCTCAGCTAAGCTGGTTAAACACAAGTCATTCTTTCTTATATGTGTGCAATACTACTCGTACAACATATTTTTAAAAACATATGGACGACTACATACAAACGTTTCTAATGAAAATCTGGGAATAAAAACGAATAACGAAATAAATGTAACACAAAAACACACATAAAAACTAGAAATAGAAGACAAAGTCGGAGCTATAGTCGTCTGGAGCAAAGATCTATACCTTCAGGAAGGTCATAACCTACTGCGTGACACTCAGTTTTATAAAACCAGCCCTACTGATGTCACTCTTTCTAATAATAATAAGGTTCGTGAAGTCATTAAGAACTTAATTACTACGAATGATCTTCCTACTGGTGCATCATCACTCTGTGTGATCGATAGCTGTTTGGCAAACCCGCCTTTTATATGCTTCCCAAAATTCATAAACTCCACAATCCTGGTAGGCCTATCGTTTCTGATTGCTCTTGTCCTACGGAACACATCTCCGAATTCCTTGACAGTATCCTTAATCCCATAGTCACCACACTCCCTTCATTTTTGAAATCTCTGTTTTTCTTCCATTGAGTTGCTACCCAAGAGAACCTACCGTCTCTTCCTCCTTGATGTGTGCTCATTGTACACCTCTATACCTCATCCTGACGGCCTTAAAGCTCTCCAGTTCTTTCTCAATAGGAGAACTAATCCACTTGTCTCAACTTCTGCTCTCCTTCGTCTTGCGGAACTAGTTCTCACTCTTAACTCCTTTCAGTCCAATGACCAATTCTTTGAGAAGATCAGTAGGGTTGCCATGGGTACTAAAATGGGACCTAGTTATGCTTGTCTATTCATGGGTTATCTTGAACACCTAGTATGGACTACATATGATGACCCCTTCCGTCTGTCTATCACAGATACATTGATGACTGTATTGGCATTACTGATATGTCTGAAGCCGATTTATCACGCTTCATTAATTTCATTAATGTTTTCAACCCTTCTATTCGTTTTACTTCTCACATCTCCACTACTTGTGTCAACTTTCTTGACATTACTATCACCATACGCCTATCCACTATCACTACATCAGTATATACAAGCCTACTGATGCACATAGTTTCTCCTTTATACTTCTTCCCATCCCCAGGCTTGTCGTGGCTCTTTGCTATTCTCGCAGCTCTTGCGCCTTCGTCGCCTTTGTAGCGAGGACGATGATTTTCTTGATAGAGCTCGCGAGATGCTTGATTTCTTCAGCAGACGCCTATACATGGAGAAGGTGCTTGTATCTGCTATGCATCGAGTTCAGAAAATCACTCGCCAGCAAGCCCTTACCAGCCAGCATAGGACTACTAACGCCCTTTTCAGGGCACATCCCCCTTTGGTCCAAACCTGACTTCCATCTCACGCCTGTGGCTCCTAGTAGTTGTCAGCATGCGACAGCGCACCCCCTCGGGCAACGGCTGCGACAGGCCAGCTAAACCAGGCGCGGGTAACCGATTCGGTATTAAACCAATCGGTGAATCCGGGTATGCCAACCCTGCATGCAAAGACTGGACTCCGCAGATTGTGTGGAAGAAACTATACTCGGGTTTAACGGACAAAAAGGCGTCTGCCAGCAACGCGCTGCGGAGCGTAGTGAGCACGGCCAGGCACGTAGAACGCCCTTGTCATCCGCTGCACCCAGATCCTTCTCCAGCCGTCTTGACTTTGTCCTGCCGCTGGACACAGAAGGAATTGAGCGAGAGAGTGAGATCGACGAACTGCGCAACTCTTTCTCACTTTAAACCAAATCATCGCGCATGTCACCATTTCATCCATCCATCAAACATACATCACACACCTAGTACTGTGGCGATGGGCGAGCAGGGAAGCGGCAGTGTGGGTACGCTGGCAGCCGTAGTCGCAGACCTGTACACAGGCGGCTCAGGCCATATAGTCGTCTTCTACTGATCGGAGCAGCAGTGGGATTCGACAGCCCCTTAGCGCTGAGCAGCCCTCTCTAGGAAAGCACTGCTCACCTCCATGGCATGAGGAAGGGGCTAGAAAAGGTGCCCTAAACATTACCTGTTTCAACACTACAGCCAGCTTACGCGTTGGCTAAAACATTCTGTTCAACCTACTAGCCAGCTTACGCGCTGGTGGGTACCTACTAAACATTACCTGTTCTAACACTACCTAGCCAGCTTACCGCGGCTGGTGGGTACCCTACTAAACATTACCTGTTCTAACACTACCTAGCCAGCTTCCCGCGGCTGGTGGGTACCCTACTAAACATTGCCTGTTCTAACACTACCTAGCCAGCTTACCGCGGCTGGTGGGTACCCTACTAAACATTCCTGTTTCAACACTACCTAGCCAGCTTAGCCTGGTACCCTAAACTACTGTTCAACACGCAGCTTACGGCTGGTGGTTACCTACACATTACTGTTAACACTATAGACACCGCGTGTTTCCACAACATCCTGTTCACACTACTAGTCAGCTTACCGCGGCTGGTGGTTACCCTACTCCTGCGGTCGAAACAAAGGAAAGACAAAAAGAAAGGCAAGAGCCTTTCCACTTATTTTAGGCGCATGGAACGTGCGCACTCTGCTGACAGAGACAAAATGAAGACAGAAAGGCGTACTGCCCTGATTGGAAGAGAATTAACCAGATACAACATTGACATAGCTGCATTGAGCAAGACTCGACTCGCTGGCGAGGGCCAATTGTGTGAGGTTGGTGCAGGCTATGCATTTTACTGGAGTGGTAGACGTCCTGACGAGAGACGGGAAGCAGGGTGGGTTCGCTATAAAGACATAACTTGTTGGAAAGCTGACCGGGTCTCCCAAGGGTCTAAATGATCGCCTAATGACTGTAAAGATTCCATTGCAGTATGGCAAGAGGCATGCTACGATCATTAGTGCATATGCACCCTACTATGACCAACCCAGAAGATGTCAAAGATAAGTTCTATGAAGAACTGCACGCAGTTATTGCAACAGTCCCAAAAGCAGATAAGCTTATTATTCTTGGTGACTTTAACACAAGGGTAGGCTCAGACAACATCTCCTGGAATGGTACAATTGGAAAGTATGGTGATGGCCGCAGCAACAGTAATGGGCTCCTCCTACTTCAGACCTGCACAGAGCACGAACTACTTGCCACAAATACAATTTTTCGTTTACCTACCCGCAATCGGACATCCTGGATGCACCCCCGCTCTAGGCACTAGCACCTTATTGACCATGTAATTGTTAGAAAAAGAGATAGACAGGATGTGCGTGTCACCAAGTCCATGTGTGGTGCCGAATGCTGGACCGACCATCGTCTTATTGTGTCTAAGCTAAATATGCATATCAAACCCACCAGGCGTCCCCAGGGGACGTGAATGAAAATCGTGGCATATCATAAGGGGCGTAGCCATCAACTACAGTAAACGAGTCGTTGATTTTCTAGGCACCACTTATACGTTGAGTAGTTTGCCATTGCTTTCTGAACGGTGAGGTCTATTTTTACCTTTTGTAAAGATCCCACGGAAACGAATTTGCTTCCAAACTTGCCCACCGTGGGGTTTGAACCAGGTACGCTTGGGTTTGTGATCGAGCTCACTACCGCTTGAGCTACAGACGCTCACAGAGGAAGACAACTTACAAAAGATTAGATGTCATCAAACTCAAGAATTTTAACATCAGGCAAAAGTTGGTGGACAAACTAGAAGACTGTTTTCAGTCAATTCCCTAGACAATCAAAATGTTGATACAAACTGGACAACCCTAAGAGAATCTATATATGACACTGCTACAGAGATCCTGAGCACCGAAACCAAGAAACATAACGATTGGTTCAACGAAAACTCTGTGGAAATAAAACAAATGATGGCTGAGAAATCCAACCTTTATAATGCTCTTCAAAATGATCCTAAATCGTCATCAAAGAAACCCGCATTTAACAACTTGCGCAGATCCATCCAGTGCAAACTACGCCAGATGCGTGAATCATGGCTGAGTAGAAAGGCAGAA
The DNA here is from genome assembly GCA_020796225.1 of Arion vulgaris. Lineage (NCBI taxonomy): Eukaryota > Metazoa > Mollusca > Gastropoda > Stylommatophora > Arionidae > Arion > Arion vulgaris. The sequence continues at coordinate 27,280,385 of CM036767.1, forward strand.
GAGATTCAGAACTTTGCAGATAGACACGACCTAAAGAACTTTTATCATGCACTTAAAGCGGTCTATGGTCCAACATCACCATCATCATTCCCTCTCCTTAGCTCAGATGGAACCAAACTGCTAACAGATAGGGAAACAATTCTCTTACGCTGAAGTGAGCATTTCAGCAGCATATTAAATCAACCATCGTCTATAAATGACATAGCCATAAACCGCTTACCTCAAATCCCCATAAATGACGCATTAAATGAAACTTCAACCTTAGAGGAGACAAGAAGAGCTATTTCTCAGATTTCTAGCGGCAAGGCTCCCGGTGCTGATTTAATTCCTGCAGAGATCTACAAAGAGGGCGGTACAATTCTCACTGAGAAGCTCCATATTATCTTCCAACAAATATGGCAGAGTGAAATCATCCCACAAGAAATGAAAGATGCATCCATTATCCACCTATATAAAGGAAACAGACATGAATGTAACAATCATCGAGGCATCTTCCTACTATCTATTGCAGGAAAGATATTTGCCAGAATCCTTTTGAACCTCCTCACGACTCATATTGACAGAGGACTCTTGCCTGAAAGCCAGTGTGGATTCTGTAAAGATCGTGGGACCACAGACATGGTATTTGCGGCAAGGCAACTGCAAGAAAAATGCCAAGAACAACATCGTGACCTATACACAGCGTTCATCGACTTGACCAAGGCGTTTGATACAGTCAGTAGAGAAGGTCTCTGGAAGATCATGGCTAAATATGGCTGTACTGAAAATTCATCAAGATTGTGCAGCAACTGCATGAGGGGATGCACGCCAGAGTGCAGGACCAAGGCGAGATATCAGAGCCTTTTCCCGTCCTGAATGGAGTCAAACGGCTGTGGGATTGCACAAACTCTGTTTAGCATTATATTTTCTGCCATGCTGACAGATGCATTCAGAGATGGTAACATAGGTGTCGACATCAAAGTATCATACAGATGGAAAACTCTTCAATCCAAGGAGACTTCAAGTAAAAACAAAAGTAAAGTCTAATACCATTAGAGAACTCTTATTTGCTGACGACTGCGCCCTCACTGCCAACACTGAGGCAGATCTCCAGACTAGCATGAATAGATTTTCACAAGCTTGTTCCACCTTTGGTCTTACCATCAATACCGAGAAATCTGAAGTCATATACCAACCAGCTCCTGGAAAAGTATATGCCTGTGCTAGGACCAGTATACCTGGTCCTAGTATGACCGTACCCCAACTCCAAGGTAGTAGCTAACAGACTAGACAGGTAGTTCATAGATAGATAGGATGGTAGAAAGGAGATAGGTAGAGAACATAGTGTTTGCACACCAAAGCTACCCACTACGAGCAGATAGCAACACTAGAACGAGACATTGACGTAGTGAAACTAGTTGACGTAGATTAGTTAGTACTGCATTTGACGTAGTGACAACAAAAGGAGACGAACATAAACAGTGGACAGAGGCAGATGTGTTTTGACTAAATACGTAGAAACATCAATAAAACATTATGAAACATACAAGAAAGTCTTCATAATTATAATTTGTGCTAAATAACATCGCATAGTACTACTACTACGGAACCACTATCATCCAAGGCATCAACAACAACAACCCCCTACAACATAACATGCCGAACCAAATATTACAACAAGCTGCAGGAAACTGAAAGTAGTGGACAGATTTACTTATCTTGGAAGCACACTGTCCCAAAATGTCACCATAGATGATGAAATAAATACTAGAATCTCTAAAGCTGCAGCACCTTTGACAGACTACATAGAAGCATCTGGCACAGATGTGGTATTGGCTAAGCCACAAAACTGAAGGTATATCGAGGGTCATGCTCCCAGTCCTTACGCATGCGAAACTTGGATTGATATCAGAGACACGCAAGGAAGCTAAACCACTTTCACACAGTCTGCCTTAGAAAAATAATGAACATCAAATGGCAGGATTTGATCCCAGATACAGAAGTCCTGAAAAGAGCTGCTCTCCCCAGCATCTATACAATCTTGATGCAGTCCCAGACAAGATGGGCAGGACATGTGGCTCGAATGCCAGATTGCAGAATACCCAAACGACTCTTTTATGGTGAGCTGAATAGCGGTAAATGCTCACAGGGGGCCAGAAAAAGCGATTCAAAGATACACTCAAGAACTCGATGAAATCTTTGGCATAGATGTCAACAACTGGGAGAATGCTGCTCAAGACAGATCATCCTGGAGCACACTTCTTCGACACGGTTTCTCGGCCTACGAGGCAGATAGAACAGCACGGATGGAGCAAAAACGTCAAAACAGAAAGGCAGTAAAACTTCCCACAAGTGCAAGTATACATTGCCCACACTGTACAAGAACATTTCAAGCCCGTATCCGGGCTCACTAGTCCTCTACGCACACACAGACAAACATAGCGCAACTACATTCCCTTGGATAAAAATTTGTGTAGTCATCATCACCCGTGATGGACGAGCATCAGGACTACTAACTCTGACAGAGTAAAACTTATCTTAACTTTCCACCCCCATAGTTCACTGGTGAAAAATGTTTTATTCCGTCATCTGTCTATCCTTAAGTCAGATCCTGAGACCCGTTCAGTCTTTCTCAACTATCCTTTGGTGCCCCCAACAGACGGGACAGAAGTCTTAAGGATATGTTGGTGCACAGTCGCCGTTAAGTCCAATACCCAGACTCATTTTGGCACTGTCCAGTGTGGCCGTCGGCGTTGCAACATGTGTGCTAATGTGATACAGACGCGTACTGTATCTTTTCCTTTAGCCACGTTTGTTATTGAAGATGGTTTCACATGCGAATCCCGTAATCTTTTCTATGCCATTATCTGTAAGCGGCGTAACAAGGCTTATATCGGCGAGACAGGCAAGAGTCTCAGTGACCGATTCGCCCAACACTTACGCGACATACGCCAATGCCATGTGACCAATGTAGCCACCCATTTCAATGATACTGGCCATTTAGGAGCTCACGATGTCCAAATCACAGCCATCTGATCATGTTCCTCGGATGATCGCAGTCGATTTGCTCTGGATAATCGGTTGATTTCGTTGTATGGTACCTTGCGGCCACGTGGGCTCAACGTATTACGTTCCTATGCTTCTTAGTACTTTCTCTTCTCATGCCTTGTCATCTATATGTTCATCTGTTGCATGTATTCAAATTATATATTTACTTGATTTTTCATTGTTTCTCTTCTTTTCTATTTCTAGTTTTTATGTGTGTTTTTGTGTTACATTTATTTCGTTATTCGTTTTTATTCCCAGATTTTCATTAGAAACGTTTGAATGTAGTCGTCCATATGTTTTTTAAAATTCGTCACTCCTGTTGTTCGTTTGCTTGATAAAGGCCTTGTTGGTCGAAACGTTGCTGCATTTTGTCATTATTTTTGTAATTTGGAAAACTACAGTACTTTGTGATTACGTGTTTTGCCAATCAAAATAATTTTACTGCAGTCTCATCTATATTGTGATTATTTCGTACAACATATGGAGTGTCATTTCTTCTGCTGAAAGAGACCGATCAATATGGGGTAAACCCCAATCCAATGAGGTTAATCCTTCATCTTTATATGTAGCAATCCCAAGTTTATATTTGCAATAATCGGCAAATTAATCTAACATAAACATACCGACAAAAGATAATGTCTGTTTAAAAGCGCGTTGAGACTAATAAAAAAACGTGTTATAAGAAAAATTACATCACTCAGTGTTTAATACATATTTGTTACTAATGTTATTACCCAGTTGTGTCAGGGTGTCGATGACTAGACAGTATACCTACTTGACACACATACTTACAAACATCAGGAATTCATACCTACTTGACACACCTACTTACAAACATCAGGAATACATACCTACTTGACACACCTACTTACAAACATCAGGAATACATACCTACTTGACACACCTACTTACAAACATCAGGAATACATACCTACTTGACACAAATACTTACAAACATCAGGAATTCATACCTACTTGACACACCTACTTACAAACATCAGGAATACATACCTACTTGACACACCTACTTACAAACATCAGGAATACATACCTACTTGACATCACCATAATCTTATTACAAACAATCAGGAATACATACCTACTTGACACAACTACTTACAAACATCAGGAATACATACCTACTTGACACACCTACTTACAAACATCAGGAATACATACCTACTTGACACACTACTTACAAACATCAGAATACATACCTACTTGACACACTACTTCAAACATCAGAATCATACTACTTGACACATACTTACAAACATCAGGAATACATACCTACTTGACACACCTACTTACAAACATCAGGAATACATACCTACTTGACACACATACTTACAAACATCATGAATACATACCTACTTGACACACCTACTTACAAACATCAGGAATACATACCTACTTGACACAACTACTTACAAACATCAGGAATACATACCTACTTGACACAACTACTTACAAACATCAGGAATACATACCTACTTGACACAACTACTTACAAACATCAGGAATACATACCTACTTGACACAACTACTTACAAACATCAGGAATACATACCTACTTGACACAACTACTTACAAACATCAGGAATACATACCTACTTGACACACCTACTTACAAACATCAGGAATACATACCTACTTGACACAACTACTTACAAACATCAGGAATACATACCTACTTGACACAACTACTTACAAACATCAGGAATACATACCTACTTGACACAACTACTTACAAACATCAGGAATACATACCTACTTGACACAACTACTTACAAACATCAGGAATACATACCTACTTGACACACCTACTTACAAACATCAGGAATACATACCTACTTGACACACATACTTACAAACATCAGGAATACATACCTACTTGACACACATACTTACAAACATCAGGAATACATACCTACTTGACACAACTACTTACAAACATCAGGAATACATACCTACTTGACACACATACTTACAAACATCAGGAATACATACCTACTTGACACACATACTTACAAACATCAGGAATACATACCTACTTGACACACTACACAAACATCAGAATACACCTACTTGACAAACTACTCAAACATCAGGAATACATACCTACTTGACACACATACTTACAAACATCAGGAATACATACCTACTTGACACACATACTTACAAACATCATGAATACATACCTACTTGACACACATACTTACAAACATCATGAATACATACCTACTTGACACACCTACTTACAAACATCATGAATACATACCTACTTGACACACATACTTACAAACATCAGAAATACATACCTACTTGACACACATACTTACAAACATCAGAATCATACCTACTTGACACACCTACTTACAAACATCATGAATACATACCTACTTGACACACATACTTACAAACATCAGGAATTCATACCTACTTGACACACCTACTTACAAACATCAGGAATTCATACCTACTTGACACACCTACTTACAAACATCATGAATACATACCTACTTGACACACATACTTACAAACATCAGAAATACATACCTACTTGACACACCTACTTACAAACATCAGGAATTCATACCTACTTGACACACATACTTACAAACATCAGGAATACATACCTACTTGACACAACTACTTACAAACATCAGGAATACATACCTACTTGACACACCTACTTACAAACATCATGAATACATACCTACTTGACACAACTACTTACAAACATCAGGAATACATACCTACTTGACACACATACTTACAAACATCATGAATACATACCTACTTGACACAACTACTTACAAACATCAGGAATACATACCTACTTGACACACCTACTTACAAACATCAGGAATACATACCTACTTGACACAACTACTTACAAACATCAGGAATACATACCTACTTGACACACATACTTACAAACATCATGAATACATACCTACTTGACACACATACTTACAAACATCAGAATCATACCTCTGACACACCTCACAACATAGAATTCATACCTACTTGACACACCTACTTACAAACATCAGGAATACATACCTACTTGACACAACTACTTACAAACATCAGGAATACATACCTACTTGACACACATACTTACAAACAAAGAGTTGCATATATATTTCGTAGTCATGTACTTCCAGTAGTAGCGTATGAGCGTGAAGCACGGACGATTAACAAGGCAGAGGAAAAGCATAGATGTGTTTATGATTATAAATGTTACAAAAGAATCCGCCGTATATCGTGAACAGAGAAGAAAACAAATAGATATATCCAGAAAAAAACTCAACAACAAGGAAAGCTGGCTAATGTTACAGAAGAGAAAACTCAACATCAATGAAAGCTGGCTAATGTTACAAATAAGAATGAAAAATATGATGCATTTTGGACATATAAAAAAGCCAACAAGAGTTACGGACCATTATGGAAGGGGGCATCCCATCAAAGAGAAGAAGAGTAAGACTACCGAGAAGATAGATTCATGATGTAACTGATGGTTTGATGGCTGCAGAGACAAGATATTTGGCCTATGAGAGAGAAAAATTCCGAAGTATTGTAGGAGTGCCTAAGTTCTGCTCAAGACAAGCTTTCTTGATGATGAGCCATGTACGTCCTAACTCTAAATTCAGAAACGTACCAAATGTTATATACAATATAAAAATATATCAAAATGAAAATGAAAATCGTGGTATATCCTTTACAGGATGTAGCCATCAGCAACAGCAAACGAATCGTCGATTTTCTAGGCACCACTTACACGTTCAGTAGTTTGTCATTGCTTTCTGGACGGCGAGGTCTACTTTTACCGTTGGTAACAATCCAAGGGAACTACTTTTCTTCCAAACTTACCCGCCGCGAAGTTTGAACCAGGTACGCTTGGAGTGTGAAATATATCTATATATATAAATGTTATAATGCCCGATGCTCCGAGACTCCCGATAACGATGCAGTAAAGCACTAACAACTTTATTCTACCAAATATCTCATCATCAAAACTTCTGTTGAGTCTCATCGCCGCATTTCCCCCTCCTCCTCCCACCCATCCTTCCTCCTCCTAAACTAACACAATTTTCGTGTGCATAAAACGAAATTTTCTCGAATAAATGGACGTATTTCTTGTGACTTAATGCACAACTTCAATCGAGTCAGAACACAGCGATGTCAGAACGATGCTAAAGTGGAAATCGCATTATTTAGACGTGATTTGCAATTCCACATGTTGATTTCCTATTTCACTGCTACGGAGATCGGAGAATCATTTCCCGGCTGCAAAGGTCAGATGACAGTTTTATGAAGTTCTTGCTGCCGAGGACATGTCCCATGCTCAAATATAAAGATCAGCGTATGTTTCTTTACTGTATCTCTCTTATCTACATGTCATATTCTGGACGTTGCTAATATTGAGGGGCCGACTCAAAGACATCAAGCGTACATAATACAAGGAACATATCATGGTGTGGTAAAATTCTGGCTAATTTATGTAAATCTTCAGAAGTAGTCAGAAGATGTGATCAAAACGAATAAAAAAGCAAGCGTTGTTACTCTAATATAAAATAGCAAGAGTTGTTACTTTAATATAAAATAGCAAGAGTTGTTACTTTAATATAAAATAGCAAGCGTTGTTACTTTAATATAAGATAGCAAGAGTTGTTACTTTAATATAAAATAGCAAGAGGTGTTACTTTAATATAAAATAGCAAGAGTTGTTACTTTAATACAAAATAGCAAGAGTTGTTACTTTAATATAAAATAGCAAGAGTTGTTACTTTAATATAAAATAGCAAGCGTTGTTACTTTAATATAAGATAGCAAGAGTTGTTACTTTAATATAAAATAGCAAGAGTTGTTACTTTAATATAAAATAGCAAGCGTTGTTACTTTAATATAAAATAGCAAGAGTTGTTACTTTAATATAAAATAGCAAGCGTTGTTACTTTAATATAAAATAGCAAGAGTTGTTACTTTAATATAAAATAGCAAGAGTTGTTACTTTAATATAAAATAGCAAGAGTTGTTACTTTAATATAAAATAGCAAGAGTTGTTACTTTAATATAAAATAGCAAGAGTTGTTACTTTAATATAAGATAGCAAGAGTTGTTACTTTAATATAAAATAGCAAGAGTTGTTACTTTAATATAAAATAGCAAGAGTTGTTACTTTAATATAAAATAGCAAGAGTTGTTACTTTAATATAAGATAGCAAGAGTTGTTACTTTAATATAAAATAGCAAGAGTTGTTACTTTAATATAAAATAGCAAGAGTTGTTACTTTAATATAAAATAGCAAGAGTTGTTACTTTAATATAAAATAGCAAGAGTTGTTACTTTAATATAAAATAGCAAGAGTTGTTACTTTAATATCAAATAGCAAGGTAGTTACTTTAATACAAAATAGCAAGAGTTGTTACTTTAATATAAAATAGCAAGAGTTGTTACTTTAATCTAAAATAGCAATCGTTGTTACTTTAATATAAGATAGCAAGAGTTGTTACTTTAATATAAGATAGCAAGAGTTGTTACTTTAATATAAAATAGCAAGAGTTGTTACTTTAATATAAAATAGCAAGAGTTATTACTTTAATATAAAATAGCAAGAGTTGTTACTTTAATATAAAATAGCAAGAGTTGTTACTTTAATATAAAATAGCAATCGTTATTACTTTAATATAAAATAGCAAGAGTTGTTACTTTAATATAAAATAGCAAGCGTTGTTACTTTAATATAAAATAGCAAGAGTTGTTACTTTAATATAAATAGCAAGAGTTGTTACTTTAATATAAAATAGCAAGAGTTGTTACTTTAATATAAAATAGCAAGAGTTGTTACTTTAATATAAAATAGCAAGTGTTGTTACTTTAATATAAAATAGCAAGAGTTGTTACTTTAATATAACATAGCAAGAGTTGTTACTTTAATATAAAATAGCAAGAGTTGTTACTTTAATATAAAATAGCAAGAGTTTTTACTTTAATATAAAATAGCAAGAGTTGTTACTTTAATATAAGATAGCAAGAGTTGTTACATTAATATAAAATAGCAAGCGTTGTTACTTTAATATAAAATAGCAAGAGTTGTTACTTAAATATAAAATAGCAAGAGTTGTTACTTTAATATAAAATAGAAAGAGTTGTTACTTTAATATAAAATAGCAAGAGTTGTTACTTCAATATAAAATAGCAAGAGTTGTTACTTTAATATAAAATAGCAAGAGTTGTGCTTAAATATAAAATAGCAAGAGTTGTTACTTTAATATAAGATAGCAAGCGTTGGTACTTTAATATAAAATAGCAAGAGTTGTTACTTTAATATAAAATAGCAAGAGTTGTTACTTTAATATAAAATAGCAAGAGTTGTTACTTTAATATAAAATAGCAAGAGTTGTTACTTTAATATAAGATAGCAAGAGTTGTTACATTAATATAAAATAGCAAGCGTTGTTACTTTAATATAAAATAGCAAGAGTTGTTACTTAAATATAAAATAGCAAGAGTTGTTACTTTAATATAAAATAGCAATCGTTGTTACTTTAATATAAAATAGCAAGAGTTGTTACTTTAATATAAAATAGCAAGAGTTGTTACAATATAAAATAGCAAGAGTTGTTACTTTAATATAAGATAGCAATCGTTGTTACTTTAATATCAAATAGCAAGAGTTGTTACTTTAATATAAAATAGCAAGCGTAGTTACTTTAATATAAAATAGCAAGAGTTTTTACTTTAATATAAAATAGCAAGCGTTGTTACTTTAATATAAAATAGCAAGAGTTGTTACTTTAATATAAAATAGAAAGAGTTGTTACTTTAATATAAAATAGCAAGAGTTGTTACTTCAATATAAAATAGCAAGAGTTGTTACTTTAATATAAAATAGCAAGAGTTGTTACTTAAATATAAAATAGCAAGAGTTGTTACTTTAATATAAGATAGCAAGCGTTGGTACTTTAATATAAAATAGCAAGAGTTGTTACTTTAATATAAAATAGCAAGATTTGTTACTTTAATATAAAATAGCAAGAGTTGTTACTTTAATATAAAATAGCAAGAGTTGTTACTTTAATATAAGATAGCAAGAGTTGTTACATTAATATAAAATAGCAAGCGTTGTTACTTTAAAATAAAATAACAAGAGTTGTTACTTAAATATAAAATAGCAAGAGTTGTTACTTTAATATAAAATAGAAAGAGTTGTTACTTTAATATAAAATAGCAAGAGTTGTTACTTTAATATAAAATAGCAAGAGTTGTTACTTTAATATAAAATAGCAAGCGTTGTTACTTTAATATAAAATAGCAAGAGTTGTTACTTTAATATGAAATAGCAAGAGTTGTTACTTTAATATAAAATAGCAAGAGTTGTTACTTAATATAAAATAGCAAGAGTTGTTACTTTAATATAAAATAGCAAGTGTTGTTACTTTAATATAAAATAGCAAGAGTTGTTACTTTAATATAACATAGCAAGAGTTGTTACTTTAATATAAAATAGCAAGAGTTGTTACTTTAATATAAAATAGCAAGAGTTTTTACTTTAATATAAAATAGCAAGAGTTGTTACTTTAATATAAGATAGCAAGAGTTGTTACATTAATATAAAATAGCAAGCGTTGTTACTTTAATATAAAATAGCAAGAGTTGTTACTTAAATATAAAATAGCAAGAGTTGTTACTTTAATATAAAATAGAAAGAGTTGTTACTTTAATATAAAATAGCAAGAGTTGTTACTTCAATATAAAATAGCAAGAGTTGTTACTTTAATATAAAATAGCAAGAGTTGTTACTTAAATATAAAATAGCAAGAGTTGTTACTTTAATATAAGATAGCAAGCGTTGGTACTTTAATATAAAATAGCAAGAGTATGTTACTTTAATATAAAATACAAGAGTTGTTACTTTAATATAAAATAGCAAGAGTTGTTACTTTAATATAAAATAGCAAGAGTTGTTACTTTAATATAAGATAGCAAGAGTTGTTACATTAATATAAAATAGCAAGCGTTGTTACTTTAATATAAAATAGCAAGAGTTGTTACTTAAATATAAAATAGCAAGAGTTGTTACTTTAATATAAAATAGCAATCGTTGTTACTTTAATATAAAATAGCAAGAGTTGTTACTTTAATATAAGATAGCAATCGTTGTTTCTTTAATATCAAATAGCAAGAGTTGTTACTTTAATATAAAATAGCAAGCGTAGTTACTTTAATATAAAATAGCAAGAGTTGTTACTTTAATATAAAATAGCAAGAGTTGTTACTTTAATATAAAATAGAAAGAGTTGTTACTTTAATATAAAATAGCAAGAGTTGTTACTTCAATATAAAATAGCAAGAGTTGTTACTTTAATATAAAATAGCAAGAGTTGTTACTTAAATATAAAATAGCAAGAGTTGTTACTTTAATATAAGATAGCAAGCGTTGGTACTTTAATATAAAATAGCAAGAGTTGTTACTTTAATATAAAATAGCAAGAGTTGTTACTTTAATATAAAATAGCAAGAGTTGTTACTTTAATATAAAATAGCAAGAGTTGTTACTTTAATATGAAATAGCAAAGAGTTGTTACTTTAATATAAAATAGCAAGAGTTGTTACTTTAATATAAAATAGCAAGAGTTATTACTTTAATATAAAATAGCAAGAGTTGTTACTTTAATATAAAATAGCAAGCGTTGTTACTTTAATATAAAATAGCAAGCGTTGTTACTTTAATATAAAATAGCAAGCGTTGTTACTTTAATATAAAATAGAAAGAGTTGTTACTTTAATATAAAATAGCAAGAGTTGTTACTTTAATATAAAATAGCAATCGTTGTTACTTTAATATAAAATAGCAAGAGTTGTTACTTTAATATAAGATAGCAAGCGTTGGTACTTTAATATAAAATAGCAAGAGTTGTTACTTTAATATAAAATAGCAAGCGTTGTTACTTTAATATAAAATAGCAAGAGTTGTTACTTTAATATAAAATAGCAAGAGTTGTTACTTTAATATAAAATAGCAAGCGTTGTTACTTTAATATAAAATAGCAAGAGTTGTTACTTTAATATAAAATAGCAAGAGTTGTTACTTTAATATGAAATAGCAAGAGTTGTTACTTTAATATAAAATACAAAGTTGTTACTTTAATATAAAAAGCAAGTGTTGTTACTTTAATATAAAATAGCAGAGTTGTTACTTTAATATAAAATAGCAAGAGTTGTTACTTTAATATAAAATAGCAAGTGTTGTTACTTTAATATAAAATAGCAAGAGTTGTTACTTTAATATAAAATAGCAAGTGTTGTTACTTTAATATAAAATAGCAAGTGTTGTTACTTTAATATAAAATAGCGGTAGTTACTTTAATATAAAATAGCAAGAGTTGTTACTTTAATATAAGATAGCAAGAGTTGTTACTTTAATATAAAATAGCAAGAGTTGTTACTTTAATATAAAATAGCAAGAGTTGTTACTTAAATATAAAATAGCAAGAGTTGTTACTTTAATATAAGATAGCAAGCGTTGGTACTTTAATATAAAATAGCAAGAGTTGTTACTTTAATATAAAATAGCAAGAGTTGTTACTTTAATATAAAATAGCAAGAGTTGTTACTTTAATATAAAATAGCAAGAGTTGTTACTTTAATATAAAATAGCAAGAGTTGTTACTTTAATATAAAATAGCAAGAGTTGTTACTTAAATATAAAATAGCAAGAGTTGTTACTTTAATATAAGATAGCAAGCGTTGGTACTTTAATATAAAATAGCAAGAGTTGTTACTTTAATATAAAATAGCAAGAGTTGTTACTTTAATATAAAATAGCAAGAGTTGTTACTTTAATATAAAATAGCAAGAGTTGTTACTTTAATATAAAATAGCAAGAGTTGTTACTTTAATATGAAATAGCAAGAGTTGTTACTTTAATATAAAATAGCAAAGATTGTTACTTTAATATAAAATAGCAAAAGTTGTTACTTTAATATAAAATAGCAAGAGTTGTTACTTTAATATAAAATAGCAAGCGTTGTTACTTTAATATAAAATAGCAAGCGTTGTTACTTTAATATAAAATAGCAAGCGTTGTTCTTTAATATAAAATAGCAAGAGTTGTTACTTTAATATAAAATAGCAAGAGTTGTTACTTTAATATAAAATAGCAATCGTTGTTACTTTAATATAAAATAGCAAGAGTTGTTACTTTAATATAAGATAGCAAGCGTTGGTACTTTAATATAAAATAGCAAGAGTTGTTACTTTAATATAAAATAGCAAGCGTTGTTACTTTAATATAAAATAGCAAGAGTTGTTACTTTAATATAAAATAGCAAGAGTTGTTACTTTAATATAAAATAGCAAGAGTTGTTACTTTAATATAAAATAGCAAGCGTTGTTACTTTAATATAAAATAGCAAGCGTTGTTACTTTAATATAAGATAGCAAGAGTTGTTACTTTAATATAAAATAGCAAGAGTTGTTACTTTAATATAAAATAGCAAGAGTTGTTACTTTAATATAACATACAAGAGTTGTTACTTTAATATAAAATAGCAAGAGTTGTTACTTTAATATAAAATAGCAATAGTTGTTACTTTAATATAAAATAGCAAGAGTTGTTACTTTAATATAAAATAGCAAGCGTTGTTACTTTAATATAAAATAGCAAGCGTTGTTACTTTAATATAAGATAGCAAGAGTTGTTACTTTAATATAAAATAGCAAGAGTTGTTACTTTAATATAAAATAGCAAGAGTTGTTACTTTAATATAAAATAGCAAGAGTTGTTACTTTAATATAAAATAGCAAGCGTTGTTACTTTAATATAAAATAGCAAGCGTTGTTACTTTAATATAAGATAGCAAGAGTTGTTACTTTAATATAAAATAGCAAGAGTTGTTACTTTAATATAAAATAGCAAGAGTTGTTACTTTAATATAAAATAGCAAGCGTTGTTACTTTAATATAAAATAGCAAGAGTTGTTACTTTAATATAAAATAGCAAGCGTTGTTACTTAATATAAAATAGCAAGAGTTGTTACTTTAATATAAAATAGCAAGCGTTGTTACTTTAATATAAAATAGCAAGAGTTGTTACTTTAATATAAAATAGCAAGCGTTGTTACTTTAATTTAAAAGATTGACAAACTTAAAAAAATTGTTTACTGAGTAATATCGGAAGATGTCTTTTTTTTTAACCCTCAATTTCTAGGCTGTCACCAAAAATTATGGAGCGCTGAACTAGTAATAAAATGGTACATCCTGTTCAGGTTAGCTCAGGTCATCGACCCAGCTGTAATCGGGTGCTGACTGTGGCAAAGTGGCCTTGCGTTATGAAGTCGTGGGTTCAAATTCTGGCTTCGCTCTATATTTACGTAGGCATTTTTTCCAAAGACCCTAGGATTGTTGTCAGAGCTACGGAGTTTGTGCTTTGTGCAATACTCCTGGCAGGTAACATGCCATTTCTGCAGAGAGGAACCGAGCAAATGGGGTAAAATCCGGTGCAATGAAGTCAATCCTTAGTCTTTTGACCTTTAGACTCAATGAGTTAAGAAAGTAGGAAAGAAGTGAATAGCTTCCAAAACCTTTAAATGTTAGTTAGAGCCTATGACTACGAGGTCACTAATGCATCTCATTCCTACGACATTATATGGTGTATGTGGTTATTCTTGTCAGGTGTCCAAACCATTTCATTTGTTGTTCTGTTATGAATTGCATGACTGCATGAATGGCATGTTTCACATCCAGTCCTCTTGTGATTTCTTATGACTGCATGAATGGCATGTTTCACATCCAGTCTTCTTATGATTTCTTATGACTGCATGAATAGCATGTTTCACATGCAGTCTCTTCTTGTGATTTCTTATGACTGCATGAATGGCATGTTTCACATCCAGTCTCTTCTTGTGATTTCTTCATTTCTTTGTTTCTTATTATCACACCTGCAGCAGCAGCAGCAGCAGCTCTTTTCAGAAACATAGAGAACTACTCAAATAATAATGTATAAATTGCAAACATTCATCAACTGGTGTCTGCGCAGAATAGAGGAATAAGATGGTATGATAGGGTCACAAATAAGGAACTTATGGAGAGAACAAGACATATTTCAGTGAACGAACAGGTTTTTAAAAAGACGCTGGCGCTAGAATGGACACACTTTGCGAAAACCTGAGGGAATATAACAAGAAGGGTCCTTGCCTGGAACCCACTGGACAGCGAAAGAATGGGAGGCCGAGAAATACATGGAGACGAGATTTGGAAGCAGAGACCATAATATAAAGAAGAGCTGGAGGAGCTGCAGGAGATAGCTAGAGATAGGAAGACTTGGCATGAGTTGGTTGAGGGCCTATGTCTCAATCCGGGTTAAAAGGCAAAGAGAGAGAGAGAGAGAGAGAGAGAGAGAGAGAGAGAGCTGTTGTTATTGGCCATATTTGACACTGGTAAAAATTACTATAAGTTCGTTCCAAAATTCGTGATCATCTTTACCGACCGATATAAAATCATTCACTTGACAGAAATTCTTTTAATTTTTGCATTTTTATATAGGTAACAGTGACGACGTTCCAAAAGTATTTTTGCCCACCCAAACCTTTAGTTCTGTAAGAATTTTATTATATGTTATTACTAAATTTACCGCGATGTTGATCTGGTATACTTGTCGAAATTTTACAGTACGATTGTCAAGTTTGTCTATAACTAAGCATTTCCGTGTTCCAAATGCAATTCAGTGCGAGTCAAAATCAGGAATCCCGTGGAATTAATCAGTTCACAATGTTTCCTACTGACTGTCATTGGCGTATGTACGCAACATTTACTTTCATTTATAGAAGTGGAAGGTATCATTTGTTCACTATGTTCACTATGTGTTTATAATATGTAATAGGAATACGCCTTTGCAATCATTCACCACCATTTTGTATATTACTGTAAGTTCTAAACTTTGATTATAATTTTGTGTTGTGCTTATGCAAAATTATATAACAAAAAACGTTTATTGCATCAACTAAGCTACCTACCAATTAGTTAAACATGGATTCGTAACGTCGTGAGGTATATAAGACTGCATGCAAAAAATTACGTGTATCCATCAGATAGATTTCGTACAAATTAAACCTTAGTGTGATGAGGAATTTTGGAACGAACTATAGTTAAACATGGATTCGTAACGTCGTGAGGTATATAAGACTGCATGCAAACAATTACTTGTATCCATCAGATAGATTTCGTACAAATGAAACCTTAGTGTGATGACAAATTTTAGAACCAACTATAGTAATTATTTCTGTCTCTGTATCAAATAATACAGTTGATTGTTTCTGATATTATTTTAACTATACAAGTTTCCAGTTGTAATAATAGTATATGAAGTTACCCGTAACCGTGGTTTCTAATAAGCATCTCTCTCTCTCTCTCTCTCTCTCTCTCTCTCGATCCCCGCTTAGGCTGATGAATCAGATTTGCTCATGAATTCTGCTGTTGTTTTTAGGGTCCCTCCGTACAGCTTCTCGTTACAGTCTGTATTATCGGGCCATGTTTCGTTTCTCAGGCCTGCTAGCAATTGGCAGTCTTGCAGTATGTGCTCTGCCGTCATGTCCGCCTTTTCACATTGGCACAGGTTAGTTGTGCCAATTTTAAATTTGTTGAACATATGGGCCCGAAGTCTATTATGGCCGGTACGCAGGCGGAATATAACAACTTATTCGGTACCCATCTCTGACGCTGTGTTGAGGGTGGTCTTTCGACCTCTTTTCTCTGTATCGCCATCCGATGGTTGTTTTGACCTCATCGTAGCTGATCTCGTAATCGGTCTGTGACAGTCGCCCTCCTGCCTTTGCTAGCCTGTCTGCTTCTTCATTTCCGCTTATATTGCAGTGTGATGGGATCCACTGTATGACTGTGCGTTTAAGTGAGTTTTCTTGTACTCCGAGGATCGCTTTTAGCTCGCTGGGCTCTGTTCTGCCTGAGTTATTTAGTGCCGACAGAGCATCGGTGAATATCACAACTTTCTTGCGGGAGGCGCTATTTCTCTCTAGGGTCATTTCGGCGGCTGTTCTTAGTGCCTCTGCCTCTGCCAGGTAGTTGTTTCAATACTTGCCTGTGGCAATCATCTTCGTGATCTTCACTTTCTTTGAGCGTTTAAGCACTATTCCTCCTCCACCGTCGCTAATCGCGTTTTTTGCCGATTAATCTGTGTACACATGTGACCACGCACTCTCAGGGTACTCTGTCTCTATGAATTTTTCTGTAACCGCTTTTCTCTCGCAGTTCGCTTGCTGTCCCTTTTTTGTATGTCTGGGATTGATTTTCTTAATTCTCCCAAGTCTCCCACGGCGGGCTCTTATCGGTTGCCGGTATAAGTTTGGGTTTGCAGTTTGCTAGGACCGGGTGGTCTTGGATCAGTGCTTTGGCACTTTTTGCAAAGCTTGTTCTCTTTAGCCTGCCCCTTTCTAATCCGTTTTTTCTGGCGTACATAGGGTGGGAGTTTTAGTTTCTCCGCCAGTTGCATAACCTTTTTGTCTCTGCGATCAGTCATGGTTTGGAGGCCAGTGATTGTTTCCAGCGCCTTGATGGGCGTTGACTTCATGGCACCTGTGATAATGCGTGCTGCTCGGTTTTGGCTGCTGCTCACTTTGGATGCACTTCCCCATGCTGCAATCCCGTATTTCAGAACTGGTCGTACTCTTCCAGAGAAGAGCGTATTGAGGATTTTGCTGTTTGCTCACCACGTGGAGCCTGCCCGTTTTCGCATCATACCGAGCCTCTGTCTGGCCTTTACAGTAGCCTTGTCTATTTAGGAGCACCATGTGACTCGATGAGTATACTCAGGAAGATTGATACAGACTGGGATCGAAGAACGTGGATTGGAGTCACTGAAGAGGTCTAGGCTGACGAAACTAAGTTTTATTTATGTGACAGGGAATACATGTACATGACGTTACCCGTACTGTTTATAATAATGATAGTACACGACTATATCTGTAGGCCTACTGTTTATAATAATGATATAGACTATATCTGTAGAGCCTACACTGTTTATAATAATGATAGTAAACTGATATATTGTAGGCCTACTTTTTAATAATGATAGTACACGACTACTATCTGTAGGCTTACTGTTTATAATAATGATAGTACCACTATATCTGTAGGCTACTGTTTATAATAATGATAGTACAGACTATATCTGTAGCTTACTGTTTATAATAATGATAGTACACTGACTATATCTGTAGGACCTATGTTTATAATAACTAATATGATGATCTAGTTTGTAGTCGCACTCCGTGTCTCAGAGCCCAACATAAGAACAGACCTGTCTTTATAGTAGCTAATCATGAACTCAGTATTGAACTTGATTTCTTATTGAGTTTTGTCTCACATATTTCACAGTGGACAGGATTATCATCTGATAATCTCATGCCTAGAAAGCACTTGATTTCTTATTGAGTTGTCTCACATATTTCACAGTGGACAGGATTATCATCTGATAATCTCATGCCTAGAAAGCACTTGATTTCTTATTGAGTTGTCTCACATATTTCACAGTGGACAGGATTATCATCTGATAATCTCATGCGTAGAAAGCACTTTCATTTTTTCATGTTTTGATACCCTTATCTTACTCCATCGTTATTTATATGTCTATCAAGATATATACATAAATGTGAGAACGATGGTCACGGCTACAAAATCAGCCCAAATTACAGAACAAATGAAGATACGAGCTGGACATACTGGGGTTAAGTGAGGTGAGATGGCCTGGAACATATAGAAGAGTAGTTAGTAGATTAACTTCATATATTCAGGAGAGAAGATGGTGAGCATTTTGAAGGAGTGGGTATAATGATGACACCTAGAGTAGAAAAGAGCATGTTAGAATGGGAACCCATCTCGAGTCGGATAATTAGAGCCCGCTTCAGTACTAGGCATGTCAATATGACAATACTGCAGTGTTATGCACCAACAAATGAGGTCGACGATGATAAGAAAGACACATTTTATGAGCAACTACAAGATCAAATTAACAAGAACCAAAAACATGACCTGTTAGTAGTAATGGGGGACTTTAATGCCAAGGTTAGAAGTGATAATGTAGGGGTAGAGAGAGCTATAGGAAAACAAGGAATAAACACAATGAATGAGAATGGAGAAAGACTGGCGGAGTTATGTATGCTGTCAAACTTAGTAATTGGAGGTACCATCTTTGCACATAAGGAAATTCATAAACTTACTTGGCACTTACCAGATGGAGTGACCAGGAATCAGATTGACCATATGTGCATAAATACACAATTTAGAACATCATTGCTGGATGTCCGTGCATACAGAGGGACAGATGTAGGAAGTGATCATAATTTATGCCTAGGTAAATTGAAACTGAAATTGAAAATTCACCATACTAAAAAAGAACTACGAATAGACAGTCAAAGACTACAAAATAAAGAAGTAAAAGAAGAATATCAGCTCGAACTTAAGAATAGGTTCGAGTTACTCAATAGTGAAAATGAACAGAACATTGAAGACAAATGGACTAAGATAAAGGACACACTATTGGGGGCAGCAAATAGTAGCGCAGGATTAAAGACAAAAGACAGAAAACCATGGATAAGCGATGACACCTGGAAATGTATTCAAGAAAGAAGAAAGATGAAACTAGTGATATTTAATACTAAGGATGCAACAGATGAAATCCAAGCTAAAGAGCAATATAGACTACAAGACAAGGAAGTGAAAAGAGCGGCTAGTAGAGATAAAAAAGCATATGTCAATCGACTGGCCGAAGAAGGGGAAAAGGCAGCTAAGACTGGAAACAGTAAAATGCTATACAACACACTAAAACAACTTACTGGAACTTTTGTTTCAAAGGGGGGCCCAATCAAGAGTAAAGATGGTAAAGTTCTAACATCAGATACCGGGCAGAAGAAAAGATGGGCAGAACATTTTGAAGAAATATTAAATAGACCTGATCCACCAGTACTACTCAAGTTTGACGAAGAGGCAAGAAACAGCTCCTACCAATTAACGAAGAAATGATAAGTATAGCTGAGGTCAAGGAGGCAATCCATTCCTTGATAAACAATAAGGCAGCGGGTGATGACAACATTACTGCAGAAATGCTCAAAGCGGCTGATGATACAACTATTAGCCAGGTACAAGAACTATTTAATAAAGTATGGGAAGAAGAAACTGTTCCAGATCAATGGAAGAAGGGAATAGATGTTAAGATCCCCAAAAAAGGTGATCTCAAAGATTGCAACACCTTCAGAAGGATCACCCTATTATTAGTAACGACCAAGACTTTCTGCAAAATCATTATTAATAGAATCAAAGGAGCAGTGGACACAACCCTGAGAGAAGAACAAACTGGTTTTAGACCTGGGAGAAGCTGCTTAGACCAAATAATTACCCTACGACTAATTTTGGAGGAACATATTGAGAAGCAACAACGACTCATACTGAATTTCATCGATTTTAAAAAGCCTTTGATAGTCTACACAGAATCTCTCTGTGGAATATTCTGAGATGCTATGGCATACCAGACAAAATAATAAACATTATTAAGAGCCTCTATGATGGTTCACAGTGTGCAGTTCGCACTGATGGTGGACACAGCGACTGGTTTATGGTTGAAACCGGAATAAGGCAAGGCTGTATTCTATCTCCGCTATTGTTTGGACTGGGTGATACGAAAATGCTGCAGGGCGAAACTGGCATCGATTGGGTAGAAAATAGTCAACTAGAAGATTTGGATTTTGCAGATGATATTGCCTTGTTAAGTAGAAACAACCAAGATATGCAAAGAAAAACAGACAACTTGTCATCTATAGCATCAAAAGTTGGACTGCAGATAAGCTATGAAAAACAAATATAATGAAGACACCTATGGCAAGTAATGCAGATATCACACTGGAATCTAAAATGATAAAAATAACAGAGAAGTTCACCTATTTAGGTAGCAATTTTGATTGCACAGGAAATGTTTAAAAAGAAATTTTGATACGAATTGGCAAAGCAACATCAGCTTTTAAAAGTCTAAATAAAATATGGAACTGCAAGTTATATAGTATTAAAACTAAATTACGAATTTTCAATTCAAATGTTGTATCAATCCTAACATATGCCAGCGAGAGTTGGAAAATGACTAAAGATACAGAAAGCAAGTTGAATGCATTTGAAAATAGATGTCTGCGAAAAATAATGAATATAAAATGGAACGAATTCAGGAGAAGTGATGAAATCAGAGACATGTCTGGTCAACCACTAGTGACAACTGTTATAAGAAAGAGAAGATGGAGATATGTTGGGCCCACCTTGAGGAGAAATGATCAACGAATATCAAAGCAAGCATTGAAGTGGGATGCAAAGGGTTAAAGAAAGAGAGGTTGACCTAAGGAGACTCTGAAACGAACTTTGCTGAGAGAGGCAGGAAATATCGGTCTCAGTTCCATGGAAGAGATTGAGCGGGTTGCCCAGGATAGAGCGGTATGGAGAAGTTACTTGCAGGCCCTATGTAACGTATAACGGTACAAGTGGAATTATTATTATATACAAAATATATATATATATATATATATATACATAAATATATATATATATATATTATATATATATAAGACAAAGATCAATGGAATTGTATGTCTGTCCCAATTGTTTGGAGATATCTAGACATCCTACGGACTTGAAATTTGACAAGAAGATAGCTTTCATGGATACGAAGTGAGAAAAATTATAAAACTAGACTTTATTTACGTTTCTATAACCATATTCCCAACTAAACGCACATGGTCTTTCTGTGTAGAAATCGCCGAAAGTGTATATCCATCTTTTCACGACGTTTCCGGTCACGTGATCCTGTTGTTACTTTTAGCTAAACTCCCTAATCACAAAGTACGGTAGATTTACAAAATACAAAAACAATGACAATACACAGCAACGTTTCGATCAACAAGGCCGTTATCAGGCAAACAATACAACAAAATGACGAATGTCACAGAACACTTCATATGGACTTTGACAAAGATTATTACTTTCCGCTCAAGTCCTGTGTTCATATAATGCTATGATAACGGCACTATTATTAAAACAACGTGTTTTAAACACATTTATTTATAAATTTCTCAGCATTAGATTACTGTACGCTGTATTTTATTTTTTATAAATCATGTATTTCATTGAGAATCAATGTAAACTCTGAATGATTCTCACTGCTTCATATATTTTCAGTTTTGTTGTGGTAAACAGTTTTTATTTTGTTAATAGAATCATCATCATTCGTGTAAAGGACACATTCCCTTGTGTCTCTTTCTTACAATAAGATTTCAGAAGCAGTACATCAACTCCTTAGTACAGGTTAAGATCACAGATGTAAATTTTAGTACAGTGATTTTAGGTAGGACATTTTAATTGATCTTTATATACTCATTGTCTTTGCCCGAGTTGGTACTTTTAAGTCTATTATGGTCTATTTTTTTAATCATCAATAATTCATTTGAAATGTGAAATATGCATTTAGGACCTCTGAGTTTATTGTCCATCAACAATATGACCAGACACTTCAAACCTCCCACCCTCACTAAAACTGTAAATGATGCTCACTGCAAAGTTTCTTTCCTCAAAGTCAAACTCTCATGATCTTTAAAGCAAGAAGACAGTGCTAAACTTCAATGATTACATGGTCAATAACTTTACTAAACGTATAACACACACATATATATATATATATATATATATATATATATTTATTTATATATATAGATAATGACCAACAAGTTTCAACTGTAAATTAAACTATTCATCAGACATGCAATGTAAAATTTAACAAAACTATTGAGCTCAGTGCTAAAATGTATTGCACAAATTCATATAATAATAAACTACATTTTGGATCTACTATTCACCGTCAGCATTCTTCCTTCAGTGTGAGCATATTGTTGCAATTTCTTTTCTCTTCCTTGTGAGAAGCCTGCAGCAAAGCAATTATCTTTGTAACAGTATTTTACACAATAAGTCTGTTAGCATCATGTACAGTTGTCCTTCATTGTTTTTAATGGTGGGATGGTCCTATTCTTTTCTCTTCAATTAGGAGCAGCAGGAAGCATAATTCTTTACTATGATTATTAGAAATGAAAAACTGTAAACATCTCTCCTTGTTGATGATAACTGATCTCCAATGTCCACATACATGACTATTAATTTCTGTAAACAAGAGTTTGCAAATGCGGTGGGTTCTCATGAATAATTATTTATGAGAACATATGGACCATTTAGACAAATAAACTTGGTAAACAAGTGGTTTATGAACTTTGGTAAATTGAAGACGGTCCCAGATTTGATGAAAATTGTTTCAATCTCTTTGTGTATTGTTTTTTCATCTTTCTTATTATTAGATGTTCTTAGTGTTGCAATTAAAATACATTTGGTGGCCCTCTAAGTGTGTTTATAACATCCTATCTATTAAAAAAAAGAGTTGACAGGCATTGATGTAGAAGAATGTACACAACAGACAGATGTGACAGAAGGTGATATGGAGATCACTACTATCAGTACCTATACAAGATTATTAGTAAGAAATAAAGAAGATAAAGACATTTTTTTTGCTCTGTCTTAAGCTTCAATCTAGAATATTTTCATATAATAACTAGCCATTAGGTGTAAAGAATATTATCTAGCTCACTGTAATCCGTAAAATATATTTGATAAAAATCAGTTGTGTACACAGAAAATAATTTGAATAAGATAGTTACTAATTAACAAATGATATATGTCATTCAAATAAAACTTATGAACACTTCCACAAAATTATAGCCATATTTCCACCAAAAAACATATAGAGAAGATTTTTGACTTCATGTGTAATCTCAAAACCATATCCTTCACCAATAACAGCATGCCAAGATGCACCAAACTTCTTGTCCATAGCTTCCTTGATCATTTTAGCAGCACTCTGATGAGTATATAAGAAATTGGTAAAGTAAAGCAAGACAAAATATTTTCATTGGAATCAAAGTTTAATATCTTCTTAGTTGCACTCTGGTACATAAGAAATGTGTCAAGTAAAACAAGGTAAAAATAATCACCCTTAACATTTTTGCTAAAATCAAAGTTTAAGAAGAACATGTGCCTAGTAGTGAGGATACCATTGACTTAATTTAGGATAGGAGTTCAAGTCCTGGTAAGGTCAGGTTTTTATCTATCAGATGTAAAATCTAATATCCAACATGAACAGCATTGCAACAATACAGGCAAGGATATTATAACTAAAAACTTTTATAATACAGGGTGTTCAAGATAAAAGTAAACCAATTGACAAATCAAAATGTGCCAAGTATGCATTGCGTTTTGTTTATTTATTATTTAAACCGGTTCTGACTGGCTAGTCCTTTTGTCACATTTGTTTCTCTCCCCCTTCCACACCATAATTACACACCATCACAAAAAGACTCACTCTCGTGACCTATACTACATCATAATTGAAGCTTCTCATTTTATAAACATCTGCCAGATTAGCTACCTTGACGTGGCTGCTTTTATCTTGAACACCCTGTAGAAGGTTTCCGTTAGTTTTGCTGTTTAGACTTTACAGAACTGGAACTGTTCTACAATTTAGTTGTGTACAGTAAGCCATAAATTTGCAAAATTTCAATGAAGTACTGTAATCAACATCACGCTAATATTTTCTCAACTTAACCACAAACCTCTGCTGTGAAAATATCACATACTGACCTTATTTCTGATTTGTGCAAAAGATAGTTATATGCACAAGGCATCGAAATAACATCTGAAAATAACTACAACATGTACTTTATGTTTGACTTCTTCTGTGTTCAATATTGTATAAACATGTATAAACCCCTCATTTTCATTTAAGCCATTTTATTTTAGCATAAGTATAGTATGCTGCTACTTTATAGTAAGCTGTATTATTTGTAACTTTTGGTGTCCAGCACATTAGAATTCTGTTGATAGGTTTAGCTATATTTAATTGCAGTACTGAATAGAATATATGTTTATGCATCCAAATCTCCCATAATTTCACTGCTTGATTATTAAAACAAGAGTTCAAGCTTGTACTTTATCAGGGATCGAGACAAAATAAAACAACTTTAAATCACATCTGTACTACCCCTAATTTTGCAATCAATGGGTATCACTCAATTGTGGAAATATTGCAAGAAAAAAAGTTTGCAGTATTATTACTGGCAAAATAAAAAAAAACAACAGATCAAATTAATCAGCTATATAACTAGAAAGTAGAATCTTCTTCTTCTTTGCGAACGCTCCATATGACCAATTTTTAACCCACTCTTGGTTTGTATTTGATCTGAGCCTAATAGTGATTTTACGTTGTGCCAAGTTATGCACCTATGGTGATTAGGCCAGCACATCCGATTTAGTGCCAGCATTTTATTTACTAGGGTAGCTTGCCCTACAACTGCAACCTTTTTGACTAAGCGTGGCATACCTTTTTGCATCATATAATGAGCACTCTTTAATGATCTTTTAACGCTATAGTTTGGCTTCGATCTACACCAAAGAGCATTTACTACTTTGCAAATTTTTATGACTGGGTATGGTCGCTCCGGTTTCTGAACATTAACAACCCTTCTAGGACTAGTCAGTGGGACGGTCACTTGTCGGCTGCATTGCTCTTTTATGATCATCTTTTGCCGTATATTTGAGCTTTATGATCTACGCCAGAGAGCCAGCATTTTATTTACTAGGGTAGCTTTCAGTAGAACTGTGGGAAGGACGGGTTTGCCACTTGGATGTTATCTTGCTAGAGAAGGATGATGGGCGTCCAGAAAGTATCAACCTTAGCCAATGTTTGGGTTTGTACCAGACAAGTCTTTACTTTTCAATCCACAGTGAGTTTGTTCCTGAGTAGGAGTATTCTCAGCCATTTCAGGGTGCATGTCAGCACTTGGCAATTTGCAATGTCTACTCTGCATTTTCCCTGTCCCTGGGAAGCACTGGACTGGGGCTGCACACAGATATTCTAGAGGGTTGTTTCAATCGGCGCTAGCAACGCAGCTGAAATTTTGTGCTCGCCAACATCACCCACCTCAGTTCTTCCGGGGATGTTAGCTGTTAATACAACAGTATCTTGCCCGGTTGTCCCAGGGAGGGCAGTTTCATTTGGCACTAAAACACAACTTTAGGATTTGCGCTTGGCCAACCTTACTCAGTAAATATATTTGTGCTAGGCCTTTGGTACGGAGTTTGCCGCAATCTTCCCATGTGTTGTCACAATATGTTACAGTGTTTTCAGAGACACTTGCAGAGACTGTTCATTACACATCATTCTCATTGATTTTTGCCCCAAAGCTAGCAATTTTGGTGCTGCCATTTGCTTCAAAGGAGTTGGCATTCATTCACAGACGACTCGTACAACACTATTTCTTATGTTTCAGCAACAATTTGGGCAACTTTTCATCAGATGTTCGGCCAGGAGATGTGTGCATTTGTTCAGGGTTTTTGGACCTGTATTATTTTTATGTGCTTGCACTACTACCACTACCTGTAGCTCTCCATTGATCAATACCCGCTTAGCCAGACAGGATCCACTGTCTGTTTCCAGGGTCACCTAGTGGAGGTAGGGTAGGATCTTGAATAGTGCCAGCTCACTAAACCTGGCGCGATGTTGTCCCTAGAACTGCGCCTTTGACCCCGAAAGTAGAATCTAACATTGTTGTAAATAAAAAGGTTAATAGAAATTGTGAATGATGAAGAGAGCTTGGCATGTGATGATATGACAAGATGGTTGGAAAAACAAGTATCCTTAACAATGACAATCTTAAAATACAGATGTTTGGTGAGAGAATTGATCATCAAAACAAGCAAGCATGATACATGAAGAAAAAACATAATTTTTATTACAGTTTGAACGTAATTATATAACTATATTGTATAGATACATTTAACCCTTTGAACCCTGACCACCTGTACCTTAAAAATCTTTTCCCCTGAAGCTCCTGGGCAAAAACAGTACACATCAGAATTGTATTAAAACATGATAATTTAGCACTCGTAAGTGCTCTATAATTTGTTATTGATTTACCCCATCATCTCCGTTATTCCTGCTTATTATATGTTTGAAGAATACTAAACTTTAAAATTTATTTGATTTAATATGTGGGCACGGCCACGAATACTCTCGTATATGAAATTATGAAGATTAAATACTTAACTAATTACCATATCAGTACAATAAAATCACCAGCGTCTGCCATCTTGTAAAACGATGTAGAACACATGGGTTATGTTTTACGTCTCATTTGTATACAATTTATTTTCAAATACCGAAAAATAGTGAAAAATATGCTCAGACCAATATATCGGGAGCTCGGGGTATGGAGCGCTTACATTCAATCCAGAAATATCGGGAGCCCAGTTTCTAAGGGTTAACTAGAGTTGACTGCTAATATATCATTATATTATAATTATATAAAAAGTAAGTTAAGTACATGTTTTCATAACATGTGGTAAATTGGGGAATATGGTGTTCAGCTCATATAGTTCATAGTTCATTAGTACGGTTCCAACTTCACTGCAACGGGTCACCCCATAATTGCTCCGTTCCTGTGCCAATGAAAATCATACGAAATGCTAACAACTGTGAAATGTTTCCTGTGTGAACTAATTCCAGAATGAAACAGCCCGTACCACCACAAAAGCAACCTGCTCCACATAAAATGCATATGGTCGTCGCTAATGTAGCAACACAAAACTGTTCATCACTTGAATTGCAATTCTTGTCGAAGGAAACATCAATCATGACAAAATCCAGCTTTCTGCACTCGCAATATAACTGCATACGGCAGATTGAGCTTGTTCGTCATAACCGCTGTCCGCCATTTTCTGAATACACACTAACACACAACAAACACACGGTTGACACAGCAAAAGCATTCCATGTAACATTCATAGCTCACAGCGTTGCTCAAGAACTAACTCAGTAGCTCGCAAACGAAACGGAAAATACCCGACCAAACATGTCGGAAATGCGCTAGCAAAGTCGTGTTCAGAATCAAACAGGTTTGACTCTGAATGGCCCTCCCGCATTCCGCCATTGCTGGCCAGGTTTCTCAGCTCATATAATGATGGGTGATATGCATTATGCGAGTCAGTTTGACTTTTCAATGTTTCTCTGGTATATATTTGAGGCTGGGTTGACCTGAGAGTTGCTGCAGTTAAAACAAAATCCCAATCGAGCTGAATATCCAAACCTGGCATCAAACAATTATGAAGCAAGTGTGCTAACCACTGTTCTATCATAGATTACATCATGAAGTCAGTCAATCAATCGTGTGCCACCTTCATATGAAAGGTTGGCTGTAATCGCTCTCCAACAAGTTCTGTTCTTTGTTTTTATGGTAAACTCTGCCTGGATGTTCACCTCCTGATGTGGTAACTTCCAATTATATCTCAATTTTCACCTTTTCTCCTGCTTCTACCTTCCCTTTGCAAGATGGTTTTCAACAGATTGTCATGTTTCTTATTGAGACAAAAATATTTCATTTGTTTAATTTCTATCTCCTTGAGCACACATTATATAGACACCTTCATATCTACAAAATCACTGATTTGAGCAAAGGTTGTATCAAAATAGAAGGTATTACAACAACAACAAAAATATTTATATCAATACAACTGACTCCCAACATGTAACAGTGGGCAGCTCTTTACAGCTCATCATATCTCAAAAATTACATAATTGAATGAAGCACACACTAGGGCTCGTTCTAGAAATTTCTTATCCTGGTGCTGTGGGTCAACACAGTATTGGAGAAAGGAAAGAAAGAATGAGCTAAGTACATTACTATAGTCTCATCCATTCTATACCTTCAGAGAAAAAGCAGGGTCTAAGACACAGTGAATGAGATGACAGAAGTCAACAAACCAGACCTGACCAATATCCTGCTCCATATCTAAGTGGTGCTCCTGGTAACAAACAACATCCCTGCAGTTTGGTTAAGTGAGTAAGAATTGAAGAGGGAAGGTAACCATGCCCCAAAATGCTGTTTTCAAAATGGATGTGTCAGACTGAAAGGCACAGACACTGCAGTCCCACTGTAAACTGAGATACAATATAATAAACACTCTTTAATAATAAACCAAATTTCAATCACCTTCTAATATGGTATTTTTTTCTATTGACTTTATACATATTATATTTAAAACAAAATGCAAAGAATTAATGCAACTAATAAATTGAATATCATTAAAATGAATTAAATAAAATGCAGTATTTACTTTCAGCTATAAGAGCAGCTGCTCAAAGAAAACTGGGTCAAAGTTAGTAGTGTCATGTGTCAAAGCATTACTAACATCATAATCTGACCTCATTATTTGAAGCATATTTTTCACATGCTGTAACACACAATTCCATGGCTTCATTCTTCATTTCATCAGCCATATCTGAGTGCTGTAAAATAGTTTGTAAACATATATATATATATATATATATATATATATATATATATATATATATATATATATATATATATATATATATATATATATATATATATTTTTCTGCATTTACATGAATTCATTCTTTTATTTTATCAATTATTTGCAAAAATGCATTTTCTACAATTACATGACTTTGTTCTTCATTGCATTAATAAGTGGTTAAAAAAAACCACTACATATTAGGCAACATCATGCATTTTCAGTCTTCTGCAGTTTTAATTTGATTCTACCAAACATAAATATATGCATATTCCAAGTTTCTGAAATTAAGAGTTTGATCAGTAGCAGTGAATATTCTTCCCACCTATTGCTAATGTTATGTGACTTATTCTTTCTGCTGTTTTCTACATCTGTTTCTGCTATTGATTTAGTTTGCACATTTTTGTACACTTTCGTGGACACTGGTAACATTAACATTGTTTGCCAGTGTGCCAGTGTATCAATGCTGATTGATACTCAAATGATCTTGTTTTAAAAATCTATTTTCTGTTATTTGTTGGTAAACTATGTGTATGTCTGGATGTGTTCAGATATTCTTTTTAAGCATTTTTCTTTGTATTTTTAGAATAAGGTAATTACTTGTTGCGGGATCAGATTGCTATTATAACAATGAAAATAATTTATATGACATCAACAGGTTTATTGCTTTCTAAAACATTTTGTGCTTATGTATGTATTATCTAATCTTTGCTATTACTAGTATTACCTGCTGTTTCTTCAGTTCTGATTGCACCTTCTTTTTCCAAGTGAATTTATCATCCGTCAATTTAGGTAATTCCATAGCCTTATAAAAGTCTAAATAAAATATGGAACTGCAAGTTATATAGTATTAAAACTAAATTACGAATTTTCAATTCAAATGTTGTATCAATCCTAACATATGCTAGCGAGAGTTGGAAAATGACTAAAGATATAGAAAACAAGTTGAATGCATTTGAAAATAGATGTCTGCGAAAAATAATGAATATAAAATGGAACGAATTCAGGAGAAGTGATGAAATCAGAGACATGTCTGGTCAACCACTAGTGACAACTGTTATAAGAAAGAGAGGATGGAGATATGTTGGGCACACCTTGAGGAGAAATGATCATCGAATATCAAAGCAGGTATTGAAGTGGGATGCAAAGGGTTCAAGAAAGAGAGGTCGACCTAAGGAGACCCTGAAACGAACTTTGCTGAGAGAGGCAGGAAATATCGGTCTCAGTTTCATGGAGGAGATTGAGCGAGTTGCTCAGGATAGAGCGGTATGGAGAAATTACTTGTAGGCCCTATGTAACGTATAACGGTACGAGAGGAATTATTATTATTATTATAGCCTTATAAATTCTTCACAATTGCTGAATAATATCCCTTACTAGTTGGAGGTAAATAACGTTTGTTTGCTAATACGATATTTGGTAGCTATAACTCAATTACTTTATTCATTATATTTTTGACTTTGCTAATTTCCACATGCTGCAATGCCATATATTATATATTGTACGTATGTATGATACTGTTATGTGAAGAATATATAGTAGATATTATATCGTTTGTGTGATTATCCGAAATCCACGTGTTAATTATTAACATTTGTAAAGTTATAAAGCTTTGTTATTTATTTAGCCGTATTGTTGATTTTTAAACTAAAACTAATAATTAAATATTTTAGATATTGCAGTAATTAACTTACCCGTATCAAAGGATATGTATGCACTCTTTTCGAGTCTGTTTCTGCTTTCTTCTCCTCTGTAACTTCTGCCATGTTCTATTATGTTACCAATATATCTTTTATAAGTGAAAAAACACCGACATGACACCAAATGCTGCATCTGTTATTTACAAACATTACCAAGACCCGTTACCAAGACTTTTACGCATGCGCGAGTTCTCGTTATGGATGACAATTCTACAAATACTTAACTTCATTAATATCGTTTTACAGTTTCTTCTCATTTCTTGTGTTCTATACAAATCCAACAATTTTAATGCAATTATTCAGATATAATTATAGACTGCTAGTTCCCCCAGTGAAGACGAGCAATTTACTCATACCCAAACAAATAAACTAAAAATGAAAAGTATCAACTAATAAAGTGCTCTATTTATTCTATATTTTTGTATGTTAACATGGACAAATGAACACATTTAAATTTACTCATTATTTTCTATATGTGTGTGTTATGTGAGCTCACTTTTAAGTTGGTCTACAATTACTATAACTACGCCATATCTTTGGATGGCTCGGGGCCGTGCGTATTTTTCTCAGTATGATGCAAATCTTCGAAATGCCGCCCCTTAAATCTTTTTTCTTTAAAATAACTTTCAATTGTGATTTTGATTTTGCTGCTTATGCCGCCCCCATTACGGTGCCGCATGATGCGGCCGCCTCTCTGCATCATATTCGCCCGAGTGGTTACCGGGGCCCAAATTGTGGTGTAAAGAATAGAACCACTGTTTCCTGCCAGGCATGTTGTAAGATGCGACTAAGGAGGTTGGGAGTGGGGCTAGCTACGCCACACCGTAAAAAATATTAGATGGCTACAGAACGGAGAGCGAACAGAGTAAACGCTGGCTGAAACCGGACACATCGCTGAAGGATAAGCACCAGAGCTCCAAATGGTGCTGAAGATGTGACG
Source organism: Arion vulgaris (assembly GCA_020796225.1). Classification (NCBI taxonomy): domain Eukaryota; kingdom Metazoa; phylum Mollusca; class Gastropoda; order Stylommatophora; family Arionidae; genus Arion; species Arion vulgaris. The sequence goes on from CM036767.1 coordinate 27,312,516, forward strand.
AAAAACATACAAATGCTAAGGCTGCATGAATCAGATATCCACATGAATAGAATTTATGGGAGATCTGGTACATCGGTCTGGACGGTGATCGAGAGAAAGAGAGAGTATCATAGCAACGGCCCTGGGATGGCTTACACTTACATTTGCAGTTACTGATGGAGTTTATCCTTTCCTTCGGTCTCTGTGTCATCGAATACGATGGGACATTGCATTGTTTTATCGTTATGTAAATCATTCTTCCTCTCAGTCTTGTTTATAGTAGTCTGGGAGTGATTGCCTTTGATTCTAGTATAGTAATATTCCAACTGCTCATTCCAATAGAATGTTGCAGTTCCTACGATGTATCGTCCATCTAATTTCAGCGAACTGCTTCTCAGTTGCCTATTGTTCTTCCATCGATTATGCTTGTTTATACTTTGTAATATAGGCCCTACTTATCTTATAGTTTCTGATTTTATCAATTGGGATCTATTCTTCTACTTTTGGTAGGTTCGCAACTATAGTCACCTATCCTTTCATATTTTCAGCATGTGCCATCTATACTTGTCATGCGTCCTCAATAGCATTAGCAGTGTGTGTCTCTGATCCCTTGTACGATGCATATACACTTTGGGAGAATGATATAAACTTTGGAACATAAACTCAAGAGTGTATCGTATTTGAATGCCCAGAGATCATTTGTAATGCAAGTAATTATAACAGATGAAATGATTGTATGACATGCCCATTTGTGTTGTAAAGTGAAGGACTTTTTACTACAACAACAAATTTCGGCCCTGAATCATGCTGCCAACATCATGTGGGGTATATCAATGGCGTGGAGGTACGTGCTCGTCTCTCGCTCTAAAAGTACTCGATTTGTTTCCCGCGGGATATTTTTACAGAGAAGTCTCTGTAAATTTCGTCGTTCCAGTTGAGTATATAAAAGAACCATTTGCAGTTGAAAATCGATAAGAGTAAGTCTCAATGCCGCGGCACATGCAAAATTGATTATTGATTACTGAACCGACGTCATTGCATTCCAGGCAGATACACAGGTGACATTATCTCGCCTAACAGATGTCGAAGGGTATTCATATTGATGGTTCCTGTGGCTGGCTGATTAAACACACTCCTTACTCTGCACCTCAAGCATCCAACTCTACTTGTACAACGGGTAACTCTAAACTCCTTAAATTGCTGAATCGATTAACAATCTATTTTAGTGTCTTCATCGAACAGACAGTCGTGAATAGACCGAAGAACATCTCCCTTATCTATCTTCAATTTCTCGACAATCAATGCTGTTGATTCACGCTTGTCTGCTCTTCCATTGCCGCAAACACTCGCATGCCAAGCACAGTAGATCCACGTAAGCCTCTGAAGGTTAAAAACTTCTATAGACAGCATCCACTCATACCGAAACCTGTATGTGTAAATTTTGAATCTTCCGAAGCAACGACTGTGAATCAAATACAACAACGGCCCCCGTAAACAGAGTCCAAGAGAGCTAATGGAAGGCCCTAATAACGGCCTCAACCTTCATCATCATACTGGCAGTAGTTGTCCTGCATGCTCCACTTTGCTCTGCAACAATCCTGCCAAGCACGCTAGCCAAGAAATTCCAGCCTGACCTCTCATCACGATGCTTCAGGCCCATCGGTATAAACAACATCATTCCTTGTATTATCTTCTATCAGCAGCTAGTTCAGCCTTTATATCGCCCCGATCTCTACATTCTCTTCCAAGAGTAATGATAACCTTACGGTTGTTGGTCATACTCCATCTATTGGGATACATTCTTCACCTTTTGGTATGATCGCCGCCCGAGTGGTTACCGGGGCCCAAATTTGGGATATAAACAATAGAGCCACTGTTACCTGCCACGCATGTCGTAAGAGGCGACGAAGGAGGTTTGGCTGAAATCGGATGCACGTGTCTTAAATGTGTAGAAGTCTATGCGTTTAGGGGCCTACCAAACCAATGTGCAACGTATACACGTTCTTGGCAAAGATCAAACATATCACAAAGAGTGATTAAAATTGGTCGTAAAGAACGAACGCGAAGAAGAAGAAGGAGGAGAAGAGGTATGATCGCAACTGCGATAATCTAGCAAATTGTTCTCTCAGCTTATGCCATCCACGACATTCCAAGCTTGATTCTCGTGCCCTTAACATCATTAGTGTTCTTGTGCGATGGATGTCTCTTATCCACAGTAACCCGCATATATGCTTTATTTTAAGCGATTGCATGATGGAAGCATAGTGACAGAACGCTAAGCATATATCTCATCTTCACAATGGGAGCATCTCTAGTGCAGCTAAGGACTATACACATACCTTCATTCTGAATACGTTCTAGTCGTTTACATTGTGATCTTGATATCGTAAGAATGCCGTGTCCGTAGACTACCACGAACATAACCAGTTGATGAAACAAAAGGACAAGTAGTCTCTGGTCACGGTGTACGGTCACCATAATGTTTAGACCCGCAAGACCACGCTTGCAACGTTGTATCTTTTGTTTAACATAATGCTTGAAAGATAGACGACGATCAAAGGTTATCCCAAGATAGCACAGCTTGTCGCGACGCTCGATGTCCTGTCCCTCAAAGCTGACTTCGTGTAGGTCAACAATGACTATGGAATTATTCAAAGAGCATCACAACATACATGCATTTTTACATATGTTGTGGGTGCAAAATGTGTTTGAAAGATAAAAATAAAATTCATACAAAATTGTCACCATCTTTAAAATTATACCAGGGACTCTCCCCGGTGCTACGGAGGTCGTGTACTGCCGCTGAGATTTTTCCTTGTAAGAAAGATATCGGAGAGCACACACATGGTTGTTCACCGAAGTAAAATCAATGATGGTCCAATCAACAATTTCTCATTTCTCTTGTTGTCTGTTTCAATCTCCCACCTCATTAAGGGTTCTTATATTCCATAAAGTTAGTCTGGTTTCATGTTTTGTAAATAAGACAAGGGGCGGCTTGTCATTAATGGCCAGTGGGGCCCGGCTCCACCAAATATTTTGAATAAGGTGTACTTATAAATTTTGGAAATTATTTGTTCATAATTATTACTTTCAACGTGAAACTGATTAGTGTTGGAAGTTGATATATAACGCTAAAACATAACACAGTCTGAAATCTGAAATTCAGCATCTTTCCTCCCTAATTACGCCGCTGGTCTTTAAGGGCCAGTAGGGTCTGCCCCCGCCCCCTCAACCAAAATGAGTAAAGTGTACGTATCTCCACATTAAATATAAATTATATCTTCATAAATATTACTTTTAACTTGACACTAATTAGCTTTGAAAGTTGAATATATAACACTAAAATATAAATATTATATCATAATAATATAACAATCATAATAATATATAAAATATAATTTAAAAAAATATTATAAACAATCTGAATACAGTCACTATTTTTCAGTAGTTCATTTTAAAATGTGCCTATCTACGATGTAACATTGCGACCTTTGACCTTTGATGTCTTCCTGCAATGATAATTGTCAAAACAATTACGTCATTTTCATTTATCCGGCAACTAAGTTTATTCTTACGCTGTCAATTTATTTCTCGATTAAATAGTCCTTTTAATTATCGATTGAACCACGAATTATATATATAAATAGTATAAATTTATAGAAAATGATAGAAATAAGTTACTTATCATCATAGAATAGTTTAAATTAATCGCTCATTCCATCAATATACATTTGTCTCTGTGGCTGAGTGGTTAAGCCCTTTGCCTTGCGAGTCGAAGGTCGTGGGTTCGAATCCGGACCGCGGCCTTCTGTTCCGAGTGCATTTTTCCAGAGACCCTAGGATTGTTGCCGGAGCTACGGAGTTCGTGCTTTGTGCAATACTCTCAGCAGGTGGCGTGCCATTTCTATGGAGAGGACCGAGCCATATGGGGTAAAACCCGGTGCAATGAAGTCAATCCTTCGGCTTAAAACCCTTTTTAAACATTTGTCTACGACAATGTACTTTTTCTTTCACTTTCGTTTGTACAGCTGGCAAGTTTACAAAGAGAGATTATATATTAAAAAATCACCTAACATCTATGTAGTCGCGCTGGCGGAATAGATAAGCACGTGTAGTCTGTAATGCGAGTGACGCGCGTTCAATTCACGTATATATTTTTTTCTATCCAGAAGCACTTGAGCTTTCAGCTATTCAGCTCGGTGCCATGGACATCGAAACCCTTAGGTTCAGTGCCACAAACACCGTAAATCTGGAAAACCTGTGGCTTTTCTGCAAGCACGTGGAATTGAGCCGCACTCACAGGGGGTTTGTCACCGGTCGTCCAACGTGGCACAAACATGCTGGACAGGCGGGTGATACTTAAAAAAACACTTCTCTAGGCACTCATGTCGTTTGATGTGGCCGAAATATTTAATTTGTCTTTGATTTTATGTTCGTTAATAGCCAACGTGTGGGTGTGGGACATGGGCATTTGATGAGGCAGTGAAAAGCATATGTGTGCTGTTGAATATGGGTGTTGCAGAGGAGTCCTCCGTGTGTTATGGACAGAGAGGAGAACAAGTGAATCTATGCAGAAGGAACTCAATCAGATAAGCTGGCTGAAGCTACAAATGGAAAAGATAGAATTTAGATATTTTGGACATATGGAGAGATATGAGGAGGGCTGGAGAGGACCGTCGCGGAGGGAAGCATGACAGCAGGGAGAGGAGGAGGGCCACGGTGAAGATGGGTTCGTGATGTAACTGATGGTTTGAACATGATGGATGCAGAGGCATCAGAGGCTGCAGAGAAATTCCGGATTACTGTTGGGGTGGCAAAGTTCTGCTCAGGACAAGCTATGTGATAATGAATCTCTTTAATATCAAACTGTTGCAGAACAGAAGCATTTGTTATTTTCTTGAAAGGGAGAATAACTTCCCGGAATAGACAAATAATAGTATATAGTCCAAAACTACCAACACTTTGTTACCAGTGCCAAACTTGGTCTCTTACAGCAACACATCACAGAAAGCTCACCACGTGTGAAATGAAATGCTTTAGGAAGGCAGTGGGAGTCACCAGGAAAGACAGACTACGAAATGAGGACATCAGAAGCAGAATGGGCATAACTTCATGCACCGAATATATCGAAAGACAACAAGTGCAGTGGTTTGGACATTTAATGAGAATGAAATACAACCAACCACCAATAACAGCATACAATAAAAAGAGATCGGGTACTAGAGCTAAGGGAAGACCAAGAAAAAGATGAATAGACAATATCAAGACCACACTACATAAACACGAATACAACACAACAAGGGTAACTCATCTAGCCCTAGAACGCAAATTAAAGCTCCCATCCCTACGCTTAACGACAAGAGTGGACAGCCAACTACATCTTCCACCTGACAATAGTCCAAAAACAGTGATTTTTTCGAAAATTTTGTCTGGTCCCACAAAAAAAAACCAAAGACCACGAGCCGCCACTGAGTTAGGACATCTGTTTTCGTTGGAATAGCTTTCTGGTGCATTTCACCACTGACAGACAGTCTTGGAGTTTGTAAGCATGTGCAAATGCAAATGACGACCATACTCGAAGACTACACCACAGAAGAAAAGCGTGATGTTGTATATTTTTGGGGCCCAATTACATATTATAGTAAGGATATATGTCACCAACGGCGTCAAACAGGGCTGTGTACTGGCCCCAACACTCTTCAGCATGATGTTTGCTGCCATGCTCATGGACGTATTTTGAGATAGGGTAAAGATTAGATACAAGACAGACGTAATCTATTCAATCTTAGGAGGTTAAAATACTCCACATCTGGGTTGTGCGTCTGCAAGCTGCGCCTCCTCGTTTTGAAAATAAACAGACGAGCGAGCCAGTAAGCGAGCGCGGTTTCCCAGAGTCGATAACCTATTGCGTGCATAGTCTCTAACGGCTGAATGTGCCTCTCCGCTTCTTCACGCTACTAAGCGGACCAGGCTCCCAGCGAATAGGGGACAAGGTAGCGTCTGCTATTAACTGATTCCGTACCAAGCGACGCTCAAGTGTCGATATATCTTATCGTATGAATCACGCGTCACTCAAAAGATGCTTACTATTTTTGCGTTTTTATTACTTTTTCGTTCCGATTAGAGCTTTATATTAACCGAAAACTACGTAAAAGTGAAGTATAAACGATAATGAATACATACCATCTTGGTTTGTGCTAGAAGTAGAAGTGAAACAGAGTTTACCAGTCATTCTAGGATACTATGTGACAATAAAAAACTAGCAATTTATATGAATGGCCATGATGCTAGTTTGTGAACAGTTTGTTAATAAACCATACACCCCTTCACTAATTTATTAATGTTTGTGTATTCATAAATGCATTACCTATATAAAGAGAGCAGTTAGACTGATTTATACAACATATTGTTCAAAAAGGCCCTTGTCAAGTTGGATTTTCGTTTTCACAATTTCAATTAGTTTTTTTAAATTCATGCTAATATTTTTCATGCATGGTAAACACGACATTATATTTTCGGATACAATAAATATTTTAGGAAAGTACATTCATTAATTGTTAATTTGATATATAATAAGTTCAACTTTAAATAATATTTAGAAACAATATTTTAGTTTAGCTAAAGTTTGTGTATACTATTTTTGAAGCTGAAAAAATAATTCCTTCCAGAGGCGAAAAAACCCTGTAGTGAATCAGTTTAAGACTCGCTCGCTCGCGCGGTCTTGTGTGTGTGTCCGTATATCGAAGTCGCCCAGTCGTGATATGATGCAGTCAGTCTAAAATTTTAAAAAGCTCGACGGTGGTCTCGTTCAAGATTAAGCCATGCATGTCTAAGTTCACACTGTCTCACGGTGAAACCACGAATGGCTCATTAAATCAATATTCCTTAGATGACACGGTCCTACCTGGATAACTGGGGCAATTCTAGAGCTAATTCATGCTTACAACGCTCCGAACCTCGTGGAAAGAGTGCTTTTATTAGTTCAACACCAATCGCCGTTACCCTTCGCGGGGTGCGGCGTCCCACTGGTGACTCTGGATAACTTTGTGCTGATCGCATGACCTCGTGTGCCGGTGACGCATCTTTCAAATGTCTGCTCTATCAAATGTCGATGGTACGTGACATTGCCACCATATTTGTCATGGGTAACGGGGAATCAGGGTTCGATTCCGGAGAGGGAGCATGACAAACGGCAACCACATCCAAGGAAGGCAGCAGGTGCGCAACTTACCCTCTCCCGACACGGGGAGGTAGTGACGAAAAATAACAATTCAGTACTCTTTCGAGGCCCCGTAATTGGAATGAGTACACTTTAAACCCTTTAACGAGGATCTATTGGAGGGCAAGCCTGGTGCCAGCAGCCGCGATAATTCCAGCTCCAATAGCGTATATTAAAGTTGTTGCAGTTAAAAAGGCGAGCGTTCCGGCTCACGCCGATTCACTGCCCGTTGTCTCCTGCCCTACCGTCTGCCGGCTCTCTCCAGTGGGTACTCTTCACTGAGCGTCCCGGGTGACCGGCGCGTTTACTTTGAAAAAATTAGAGTGTTCAAAGCAGGCCTCAGCTGCCTGAATAATGGTGCATAGAATAATGGAATAGGACCTCGGTTCTATTTCGTTGGTTTTCGGAACTGGAGGTAATGATTAAGAGGGACAGACGGGGGCATTCGTATTGCGGTGTTAGAGGTGAAATTCTTGGATCGCCGCAAGACGAACTACTGCGAAAGTATTTGACTAGAATGTTTTCATTAATCAAGAACGAAAGTCAGAGGCGCGAAGACGATCAGATACCGTCGTAGTTTTGACCATAAACGATGCAGACTAGCATCGATGCTTTGATGACTCTGCAGGCAGCTTCCGGGAAACCAAAGTGTTTGGGATCCGGAGGAAGTATGGTTGCAAAGCTGAAACTTTAAGGGGATTCTGGTTTTGAAACTTTTTCGTTGCTTTCATATTAATGTAGAATTTGTATTACAATTTTGAGTTATTATGACTTAAAAGAGTAGAAAAACTTTAGTTTTCAAAATATTTCAACGCGTTGCCATGGAAACAATAAAAATGACCGACCACCAAGCACAAAATTTTAAATTCCTAAGGCTCTGAAAGTAATGAATATAAATGAATTTTGTTTTCACACTAAGGTGAGTAATTGTAATATCTAAAATTAAACATGATTTTAGGATATATTAAATGTTACATTTTTATGAATTTTTAGGTAAACACACCCCAAAAACAGCTTTTAACTGAATTTTGAGAGAATTTTTACCCAAAATTTATAAAAACTAAATATTCAATATATCATAATAATCATGTGTAATATTTTAGATATTACAATTACGCACTTTAGAGTGAAAACAGAATTCATTTACAGTAATTAGATTCAGAGCCTTAGGGATTTGAAATTTTGTTTTTGGCTGCCATTTTGTATTGTTTCCATGGTAACAATTTGATATTTTTTTTTTTTTACTAAATATTTTCTACTATTCTAAGTCATACTCTTTCAGAATGGTTATACAAATTTTATATTAATATGAAAACAACGAAAATAGCTTCTTGATCCCCATACTACCGAATCCTCCCGGAATTGTCGGATGGGCACCACCAGGAGTGGAGCCTAATTTGGAGTGCGGCTTATTTTGACTCAACACGGGAAAACTCACCCGGTTCGGACACTGTAAGGATTGACAGCTCTTTCTTGATTCGGTGGGTGGTGGTGTATGGCCGTTCTTATTTCGTGGAGAGATTTGTCTGGTTAATTTCGATAATGAACGAGACTCTAGGTCATTAAATAGTTCGCCGATCCTCCATGCGCCGGCACAACTTCTTAGATTTACGAGTGACATTTAACCACACGAGATTAAGTAATAACAGGTCTGTGATGCCCTTTGATGTCCAGGAAGGGGTGGGGATCAAATGCGTATGAGGCGGTTAGCCAGAATTAGTGAGCCGGCACTAATCAAGACCATGTCCCCTACCTCCACGTGGTGACCCTGGAAACAGTCTTTGTTTCCGGTCAGGCTAATAGGGGCAGGGATCGGGGAGAACTACTGGTAGTGGTATCAGTGCAAGTACGGAAAAGCAATGCAGGTCCATACGAACAAAATGCACGAATCTCCTGGCCGATGTCCAACAAAATATTGCCCAAGTTTGCGAAAAAAAAGATACAGCAGCGAAACGTCTCTGATAGAATTCCTACTCCCCCGGAGTAAGGGCCGAACATAAATTGCCATCTCCGGAGCAAGAGACTCCATACACAAGCTCGACGTGTAAGTCAAAGGTCCTGCCACAAATTACCAGTTTCTCTGTCGATGGGGAGATTAGTGAACAAAAAAGGATGAGAGGTGCATCCAGTGACGAAACGTGAGCCCACATAGAGCGAAACCCGAAGCCCTGTGGGGCGGCAAACATTACCAGCTCTGGGGCAAGAATTAAAAGTCAGATGCGTAACTAATAAAGTCTACCCTCCTCTCGGTACGAGGAAGATTGCAGCTGACTCCGTATCGGTGGCCTGGCGCAGATACATTTACTGTGCAAGGTTGGCCGAGCGCAAAACATAAAGTTGCGTTTTAGTGCATAACGAAACTGCCCTCCTGGGAAAACCGTGCAAGGTACTGTTGTGATAACAACTAACATCCCCGGAAGAACTGAGGTGGGTTATGCCTAACGGAACTGCCAGCCTTGGGGCAATTGGGCAAGGTACTGTTTGCGAGCGCAAACACTAGTGACGAGCGCAAAATCTCAGTTGCGTTGCTAGCGTCAATTGAAACGACCTTCTACATTATTTGTGCTTGGCCCCAGTCCAGTGTTTCCTGAGGCTAGGGAAAATGCGAAGTAGAAACTGCTAATTGCCACATACCGAAACGCGTCTCGAAAAGGCAGATAATGTTCCTACTCCGAAATAAACTCAAAAGTGAACAGTAAAGTGAAGTCGACAATGTAAAGATCTGACAGGCTGTCCGGATCCGAACATTAGCGAAAGTCGATACTTTACACGGTGTTTTATACGAGTAAGACGCCGTCCGAGGACAAGCTTATAAGCCCCGTGAAATGTTCCTAATCCGGAACGACTTCACAGTCAGAAAGGGCAATAACAGTAGTAACTCACTGTTTGGCGTAGGTCACAAAGCCCAAATATACGGCAAAGCTGATCGAAAAGGCGAAGATCCGGGCCGAAATAGTCGGCAAAAAGGATCGTATCCTAGGGAAAGCTCACCCTAGTAAATCAAAAGCTTGCTGAAAACGGGTGCTGGTCGAAAGAAAAAACGTTTTAAAGACACTCTTAAAGTGTCTTTGAAATGCTTCGATATAGACACCACGTGCTGGGAATCTATGGCACAGGATCGCCAAATGTGGCGCTGGAAGAAGAGGAACCCGCATAGCCGAGAATCATCGTGCCGTTGAGGCAGAGAAAACGAGCTGTGGTAGGGGATTATTTTCTGGGATTGAACTCTACTGTTACCTCCGCACACACCAGAGATGAGCAGCAGCACACGTCTGAGGCTGTTGTCATCATCACTTGCAATGGAGGGTTATTATTATTATGTATTATTAAGGATATACATAATGAAATGTGTCCTGTCTGTGGTGGCAACTGTTTTTCGAGAAAAGGGATGCACAACTATGTGGATACGTTATATCAAGAATGTTTAGAAATTGTTTAATATCGAGCTGGTCGTTATGTACAGATTGCGACAAAAGCATCTATGCAGTGTGTCAAAGATATTATTAAAGCTGACAGGAGAATAACAATACGCAATACAATCTGTTGAACTTTTCTAATGAGTGCTCACGTTGTGTTCGCAGACTATTGACAGGAGAGCACACAATGAACAAATTGGGCATCTCCTTGGTACACCTAACCAAGTATACAGTTGAAAGAGAAAACATGATCACTACAGGATACGAATCACGGGTGCAACGTTATCAAACAGAAGCAAAGCGAGACTTTTTCAGTTATGGATATAAGAGACTTCATAAGTTATGGATTAGAAACGTTTATGAAACGATATAATGTTCTGAGAAACAATAGGGATTTAGAGACCTGGGATGATACAACCTGGACAGCCGACATAAAATATTTCATAGTCATAATTGTGTGTGCGTGAGTGAGAACGAGTGCTTGTATGTTTTTATTATATAATAGTATAAGACAGTAAAAGTTAATCATTACATTGTTTATTGTTCTGACATTGTATATGATGTGTTTATAATACATCATGAAAGAATGCTTGAATGTCTCGAAGAAGTCGACTTGAATTCGAAAGACGTCTGATAAGATGCTGGATTTCTTTCGTAAGCGCTTATACCCGGATAAGGTGCTTACTTCTGCTATGCGGCGCGTTCAGCAAATTTCTCGCCAGGAGGCTCTCTCTAACCAGCATAGAACTTCCAATTCTGACAGGGTGAAACTTGTCTTAACTTTCCACCCTCATAGTTCCCTTGTGAAGAAAGTCTTATTCCGTCATCTCTCCATTCTTCAGTCTGATCCTGAGACACGTTAATCTTCCAACACTATCCTTTGGTGGCGTACAGACGGGACAGAAGCCTTAAGGATATGTTGGTTCACAGTCGCCTCAAGCCTAATATCCAGAGTCATTTTGGCACCATCCAGTGTGCCCGTCGGCGCTGCAACACTTGTGCTTATGTAATACAGACCCGCACGGTGTCTTTTCCAAAAGCCACGTTCGTTATTGAAGACAGTTTCACGTGCGAGTCCCGTAATATTATCTATGCCATTATCTGCAAGCGGTGCAACAAGGCCTATATTGGGGAAAAAGCAGGAGACTCAGTGACCGATTCGCCCAACACTTGCGCGATATACGCCAATGCTCTGTGACCCCTGTAGCTACCCATTTCAATGATACTGGCCATTCAGGAGCTTGCGATGTCCCGGTCACAGCCATCCGATCATGTTCCTCTGATGATCGTAGTCGATTTGCTCTGGAGAATCGGTTGATTTCTTTGTATGGTACCTTGCTACCACGCGGGCTCAACGTATTACATTCTTATGCTTCTTAGTACTTTCTCTTCCCATGCTTTGTAATCTATATGGGTATATGTTGCATGTATTCAAGTTATATATTTACTAGATGTTTCATTGTTTCTTTTCCGTTCTATTTCTAGTTTTTATGTGTGTTTTTGTGTTACATTTATTTCGTTATTCGTTTTTATTCCAGATTTTCCTTAGATACGTTTGTATTTGGTCGTCCATTTGTGTTTCATTTTAATTTGTCACTCCTGTTTGTTCGTTTGCTTGATAAAGGCCTTGTTGGTCGAAACGTTGCTGTTTATCGTCACTGTTTCTGTATTTTGTAAAACTATAGTACTTTGTTTGTACGTGTTTCGGTGTTTAATGTTGATGACTGGATCGTAATACTGTTCTCTAGGGGCGGGCTGGAACATGACCTCTTTTTTTGGTGTTAATGGCGAGGCCAAACCTATCACAGGCCATTGAGAACTTGTCCATGTAAGTCTGAATTTCTTCCACAGAGTTGGTAGCGAGGGCGCAGTCATCAGCAAACAACAGGTTTGAGATAGTTGATTCTTTTACTTTGGTGAAGGATTTTAACCTCCGAAGATTGAATAGATTACCGTCTGTCCTGTATCTAATCTTTACCCCATGTTCGTCGCCTTCCCAAAAGACATCCGTGAGCATGGCAGCAAACATCATACTGAAGAGTGTTGGGGTCAGTACACAGCCCTGTTTGACGCCCTTGGGGACATGGAAGGCTTCCGACAGCTCTCCTTCGTCAAGTACACGTGCCATCATGCCCTCGTGAAACTGTTGGACGATCTTAATGAATTTCACTGGGCATCCAAATTTTTCCATGATCTTCCATAGACCCTCTCTGTTGACCATGTCGAAAGCCTTCGTCAGATCGACAAAGACCATGTAAAGATTACGGTGCTGCTCTTGGCATTTTTCCTGTAATTGACGAGCAGCAAATATCATGTCTGCTGTTCCACGACCTGCTCTGAAGCCACATTGGGTCTCAGGGAGTAAATCCTGTTCCAGGTGATCGATTAATCGATTGAGGAGGACTCTGGCCAGTATTTTGCCAGCAATTGACAGGAGGGAGATCCCCTGTGATTATCGCAGGCCTGGCGGTTTCCTTTCCGCTTGTACAGGTGGACAATAGTGGCATCCTTTAGTTTCTCTGGCACACGTTCGTTGCCCCAAATTGATGTAAATAACTCTGTCAATTTTAGCATCAACATACACACAGACACACACACATACATAGACAAGTACACATAGCCACAGATACACACACATAGACACAGAGAAACACAAGCTGTACACACCTGGACATGCTGGAGTGCAGGGTAACGAGCGAGCTGACTTTCTTGCAAACAATGCCGCGACTCAAGCGGGCAGTTAGTCACCAATACATCGATCATCTTCATAACATAGACAATAATCCACACAAAAACAACGTTAATCTTTAAACCACGGAGTAGTCATCATATAGAAGAGCTCGTATCCTTTCATTTAGTCTAATTGTCAAGTGAAATGTTTCATTTATACAGAGAATATAAATGATGACATTATTTCCTAACACAATGCAACAAGAACTGGTCGTGTCTTATTGTTTTTCTAATCGTCTGCTACACATATAACAATGTGTAGAATAATGTCCACGCAGTGCACACATAACTAGCCCATATTCTACATGACAGAACACACTATAAATCTATTCAGATCGGCATGTGATCTGCATAATTATCAAACAAATGTTTTGGTAACAGGAATCCAACAGAAAAGAATTATATCTGCTATAGCCATTTGCGTCTGATATTATATTGAAGAGCATCCGCTATACTTAGTCTATTGATTCTCAGTTCAAAGAATTTCTGCAAGGTTTACATTCTATGCCAGCTCTGTTATCAAAAGCTTGTTTCCCTCCCTCTATTTGTCACGCCCCATTCTTCTTTCACTTCTGTGTGTACTGTTTCTGCCAGTTTTCATGGCTATTTTCTTTCATATTTTCTAACATGTGATCACATGTCTACTCTAACCTTCACGGAGAAAAAGTAAACAAAAATGATCTCCTAAGTCAACTTTTAATTGTTACCAATCAACACACAGTCAGCGCCGGATTAGCCTAGTTGCAGAAGTAGCAAATGCTACGGGCCCCGCGCTTCTAGGGGGCCCCGCGCCTATGTAACAGAGATGAAAAGGAAAAAAATAACCAAGATGTTATATCAAAAACACGCAAGCTATCTGAATTTTTTAATGTCGTGTGTGATGGTGCTGAATCCCAAAAAATATTAGCAGAAAATACAGAAGTCGCGTCTCACTGTGTAGTAGATGAAGGCAGTGCTATAGAAGAATCATCATTACCAATATTACCATTAAGATTCTTCACGATTTAGCCACACTTTCCACAAGACAAACTAAAGTCGAATGTACAGCAAGTTCTCCCAATTTAGCCATATCATCTTCAAACCAAAGAGAGGCAGAAAGCACAGCACATGCTTCCAATGTAGCAACATCTTCTACAAGCCAAAAACACAACGAAAGTAAAATGTACTCCAACGGTATTGGTGAATGGTCAAGCAACTTCAATCGAGATTATTGGATTGCGAAAGGAAGTAGCGAAGTGCAACATATGAACAGTGATTTCATGTCTTAAAAAAACATACGATAAAGAAAACAATCTACGATTTTGTCGAAAGTCGTTTTTCACATATACACATAAACCAACAAATAAAACTCATGTAAAAAATTGGTTGTGTTATTCAGAAACTAAAGGACAACTTTTCTGTTTGCAAAGTTACTGATTCAGACTGTTCGTCACGGTTTACGGAAAAAGGATTTGACGACTGGAAAAACGCAATTAATTTGTTGAAAAGACGTGAAGAAAGCACCTTCCATAGACAAGCGATAATTTCGCTGTTAATTTGCAAAAAGTAGGATGCGCGTATCGATTCTCAACTTGTAAACCAAATTGAGACCGAACAAACATACTGGCGGACACTTTTAGAGCGAATTACTTCAGTTATCCAATTTTAGCAGAACAGGTCTTGCATTTCGGGGTAGGGATGAAACTATTGGTTCACCTAATAATGGAAATTATTTACGTTTGTTGGAATTAATAGCCAAATTTGACATTTTTCTGGCTCAGCATGTAATTACTTATGCAAATAAAGGAAAGTGATATACATCATATTTATCAAAAACAACATGTGAGGAATTTATCCATCTAATTGCATCAAACTTACTGGATCATATTATTTGCGAAATTAAGAAATGCAAGCACTATTGCGTATCACTGGACTCTACTCAGACATTTCACATGTGGACCAACTCACTCTAATAGTGCGCTATGTGTTACCATCTGGACCAGTAGAAAGGTTTGTGAGGTTCTTGGATATGGAAGGTCATACTACTGAACAACTCGCCCAAAGTTTACTTGATTTTTAAAGAAAAATGGCATTGATATCAAAGACTGTCGTGGTCAAAGTTATGACAATGTCAGCAACATGAGTGGGAAATACCACGGCTTACAAGCACGCATTAAGGAAATAAATAAGTACACAGAATACACTTCCTGCTTTGCACATTCACTGAATTTGATTGCTAAGTGTGTTGCATAATGTTGTATAGAAGCATAACATTTTTTCGATTTTTATGAAAGCCTCTATACATTCTTTTCCACTTCTACCTATCGATGGGGCATTCTTACAAAAGCACTGGAAGATACAGATTCAAAACTCCCGACTTTGATGAGACTGTCGGACACCAGGTGGTCTGCCCGAGCTCATGCGACAAGGCCCTTTATGTGGTATTACCACTATCAAACAAGTTTTGGATGACATCTCAAATAACATGGATCAAAAGGTAGAGTGTCGTAATCAGGCGTATGGGCTAGTTTTGGAGATGAGTAAGTTGGAAACAGGAATAATGACCCTTCTATGGAACGGAGTTCTAGAACGCTTGCAAGCGTCTAGCGCTTCATTACAGTCACCTGAGCAAGACCTTAACACGGGATATGCCCTTTATGAATCTTTACACAGGTACGTTCAACAAATGCGGCCTACATTTTCAGATATTGAGACCAAAGCCAAAAATCCTGACTGTCAAGATTATCAGCAACAAACTTCAAGACGACGCAAGCGAAATACTAAGTACGACGATTTCAGCGGCTCTACTACGCTCGATGAAGTTGTAGAAAATCAAATACCCAAACAAAAATTTGAAAGTCAGGTGTTTACTGTCATAATTGATAATGTACTCTCTGCCTTACCTAAGCGCATGGAAGCGCACCATAGAGTGACTGGTGTATTTGGAATATTTGGCAGTTAAAATCTCTTACAGCAGAAGAGATCTTGAAAAGAATTCCAAATATTGTCAGCTCTTACCAAGAGGATTTGGAAGAAAGCATAATGGCAAATTCATTAGAGTCGTGTTTCCCAAATGTAGAAATAGTCTTACGAATTTACTTGTCTTTAATGATTACTAACTGCAGCGGAGAACGTTCTTTTTCAATATTAAAGCGTATAAAAAGTGAGTTAAGGATCATGGTGGGACAAGATCGTCTAAATAACCTCACCTTATGTCGTTGAACATTAATTTACTTAGAAATTGATTTGTTTATTATTGTCTCTAAATTTGCTCACATTAAATCGAGACAAGTTTGTTTGTAAAATTTGTGTTTTATTATTTATTATCATACAAAACCTAGGACCCAGCGCTAAAATTTGCTACGGGCCCCGCGCTGGCCTAATCCGGCACTGCACACAGTTTTATCCATTTCTTCATTGTCGCAATTCATCACCTGTTTGTTTTCTATTTGTTGTCAATTTTTAGTATCTAAGCATTCTCTGTTTATTTCTTAGTTATTGTCTATGTTTATTTTCTACCAATTTTCTGTTTATTTCTTAGTTATTGTCTATGTTTATTTTCTTCAAATTTTCTGTTTATTTCTCAGTTATTGTCTATGTTTGTTGTATACCAATTTTATGTTTATTTCTTAGCTATTGCCTATGTTTATTTTCTACAAATTTTCTGTTTATTTCTTAGTTTTTATTTCTTATTCCAATTTCTGTTTATTTCTCAGTTATTGTTGTCTTTATTTTCTACAATTTTCTGTTTATTTCTCAGTTATTGTCTATGTTTATTTTCTACAAGTTTTCTGTTTATTTCTCAGTTATTGTCTATGTTTGTTGTCTACCAATTTTCTGTTTATTTCTTAGTTATTGTCTATGTTTGTTGTCTACCAATTTTCTGTTTATTTCTTAGTTTTTATGTTTTCTACCAATTTTTTTTTTTATTTCTCAGTTATTGTCTATGTTTATTTTCTACCAATTTTTTGTTTATTTCTCAGTTATTGTCTATGTTTGTTTTCTACCAATTTTTGTTTATTTCTCAGTTATTGTCTATGTTTTTTTCACAATTTTCTGTTTATTTCTCAGTTATTGTCTATGTTTGTTTCTACAATTTTCTGTTTATATCTTAGTTATTGTCTATGTTTGATTTCTACCAATTTTCTGTTATTTCTTAGATTTTGTTTTATTTTCTACCAATATTCTGTTTATTTCTTAGTTTTTATTTATTTTCAACCAATATTCTGTTTATTTCTTAGTTATTGTCTATGTTTGTTTTCTACCAATTGTCTTTTTATTTCTAGTTTTGTTTTTATTTTCTAATATATTCTGTTTATTTCTTAGTTTTTATTTGTTTTCTACCAATTTTCTGTTTATTTTTCAGTTATTGTCTATGTTTGTTTTCTACCAATTTTCTGTTTATTTCTCAGTTATTGTCTATGTTTGTTTTCTACCAATTTTCTGTTTATTTCTTAGTTATTGTCTATGTTTGTTTTCTACCAATTTTCTGTTATTTCTTAGATTTTGTTTTATTTTCTACCAATATTCTGTTTATTTCTTAGTTTTTATTTGTTTTCTACCAATATTCTGTTTATTTCTCAGTTATTGTCTATGTTTGTTGTCTACCAATTTTCTGTTTATTTCTTAGTTATTGTCTATGCTTTGTTTATTTTTCTTCCAATTTTCTTTTATTTCTTAGTTTTATTTGTTTTCTATCAATTTTTGTTTATTTCTAGTTATTGTCTATGTTTATTTTCTACCAATTTTCTGTTTATTTCTCAGTTATTGTCTATGTTTGTTTTTTACCAATTTTCTGTTTATTTCTCAGTTATTGTCTGTTTGTTTTCTACCAATTTTCTGTTTGTTTCTCAGTTATTGTCTATGTTTGTTTTCTATCAATTTTCTGTTATTTCTTAGTTTTGTTTTTATTTTCTACCAATATTCTGTTTATTTCTTAGTTTTTATTTGTTTTCTACCAATTTTCTGTTTATTTCTCAGTTATTGTCTATGTTTGTTTTCTACCAATTTTCTTTTATTTTTTTTTTTGCAGTTTATTTCTGTTTTGTTTTCTCCCAAATTTTCTTTTCTGTTTTATTTTTTTTATTTGTTTATTTAGTTAGTGTTTTGTTTTCTACCAATTTTTTTATTTCTTAGATTTTGTTTATTTTTTCTACCAATTTTTCTGTTTTTTTTTTTCTTAGTTTCTTAAAAATTTTCAACCAATATTTTGTTTATTCTCAGTTATTGTCTATGTTTATTTTCTACCAATGTTCTGTTTATTTCTTAGTTTTTATTTGTTTTCTACCAATTTTCTGTTTATTTCTCAGTTATTGTCTACGTTTGTTTTCTACCAATTTACTGTTTATTTCTCAGTTATTGTCTATGTTTGTTTTCTACCAATTTTCTGTTTATTTCTTAGTTATTGTCTATGTTTGTTTTCTACCAATTTTCTGTTTATTTCTTAGTTATTGTCTATGTTTGTTTTCTACCAATTTTCTGTTTATTTCTCAGTTATTGTCTATGTTTGTTTTCTACCAATTTTCTGTTTATTTCTTAGATTTTGTTTATTTTCTACCATTATTCTCTTTATTTCTTAGTTTTTTTTAATTTCAACCAATATTCTGTTTATTTCTCAGTTAATGTCTATGTTTATTTTCTACCAATATTCTGTTTATTTCTCAGTTATTGTCTATGCTTGTTTTCTATTGCTAATCTGTTTACTGGATTTAATTTTCTCTGAAAGCTTTGAAAGTTTGTTTTTATGTACTCTGGTATACATAATTACAGTTGCCGATACAGTACACGTGATTATATGTAAAAATGATCCGTACTGTATCGTTTCCTACTGTCATTTTTTTAAATGATAATTTTTTACATGCGAGTACCACAACGCTATCTACGCCATCATTTGTAAATATTGTAATGAGGCTTATATATGCGTAACTGGCCAGATGCTTAGTGACAGTTTCGGCCAATATCTACGTGAAATACGTAAACGTTTTGTGACCCATGTAGCCACTCGCTTCAATAGTAGCAATGACCATTTAATCATGTTCTTGACATACAAGTTAACAGCCATCTCTGATCGTGTTACTACGATAAGTATGCTATAGTCTGTCCATTAATTCGTGAGCACGTTTGAAATTGATTTTCTCGAAAACTACCTGTTGGATCTCAGTGATTTTTGCAAGCAGCCTTAGAATATCCATGACGCTAGAGAAATATTTTTTCCAAGAAAATTTGATGTAGTTTGAAATATTTCTTCTTCAGGTTATATTAAAATCAACCTCACCGGATTGTACACAATAGTAACAGATCTACGGTACACAGACGCGTTGTTCTAAAAATACATTATGGTAACATAGAAATATCGTGAGTATACAACAATTTCACGAAATCCCGTGCACCTAACCCAGTCGACTTTGAACGCGGAAAGCATATGACGTTATAATTGGGATACCGTTGTATAGTTATAGGCGTATCTCGATATTTGTATGAAGCTATTGTATCATATTTGTTGGCTTATCAAAACTGACATTGATATCACATTTATAATGAGTCTGAAGTGCACATTTATAACAATGCAGAAGGTTACAGTTTTACTATACCAACACTTCCGTAGGGAATCTAAGAGAGTCATCTATATTGCGATATTCATAACCCTGAGAAACGAGCGCAACTGGCGCTTGGTCTGAATAGAGAATCCTTTTCCCGAAGGATTAAACAGGACACAAAGTGCACTAATGTCAAGCAAGGACGGAAAAGAACAATTGACGACTTTGACATAGATGTCATAAGACGGGAGCTCTTGAAAATGTTTGCGACAAATCAACTTGTTACTCTCATTAAACTGAAATTAAAACTGCAATCAGATTGCAGCATAGACATTTCTAAAAGTACTCTATGAAAAATTGTAAGAGCCGCCCGCTTCACCTTCAGAAAAACTATAGGCGGCAGGAATATTATTTGTGAAAAGCCACATTTAATTGCTGCCCGAAGTAAATACCTGAGGCAGATCCGTGAGCGGCGGAGGCAAGGCTATGATATTGTATATTTGGACGAATCCTGGGTCAATGCTCACCACACCAATGCTAAAGAATGGCAATCAGTAGACGGTGAACAGAAAAGAAAAATACCAAGCAGCAAAGGCCAGCGTATTATACTAACAGATGCAGGAAGCAGTGAAGAAGGTCTTGTCCATGACGCTGGACTTATTTTCCAATCAAAAGTACCGACGGTAGGGACTACCACACAGAAATGAATGGACATATTTTCAGGCACTGGATGGAGAAAGATCTACTTCCAATTCTAAACAGACCATCATGCTTGGTAATGGATAATGCATCCTATCACAACGCAGTATCAGCGGAAGACAAAGTACCAACTGCATCAAATACAAAAGATCAAATTAGGACTTGGCTTGCTAAGGAAAATGTCAGCTTCGATGATACATATTTGAAACCCGAGTTGTTGCACCTGGTGAGGATGACAAATAAGACAAAGGTGTTTCATATTGACAAAATCATTGCGGAATACGGCCACACGTCTTTGCGACTACCTCCATATCATGCTCAATCCGATAGAGCTTGTCTGGGCTAAAGTAAAGGGCAAGTTGCCGAACATAACAGGACGTTTAAAATGTGTGATGTTGAAGTTCTGACACGTGAGTCCTTCTCAATGATAGACATGCAGTTCTGGAAGAAGTGTGTTGAACATGTGCTCCGAGAGGAAGACGAGTACTGGCACCGAGATGGATTACAATTTGTCCAGCCAGTAACAATTATCAACCTCATGGAATCGTCAGATTCGGGATGATACAAATCATATTTTGATTACAGACTGAGAAATAGCAACGTATACATTTCCATATCCAAAATGCGTCTACCATCATACAATTTGTGGTGAAGTTAAGACACCCTGGGGTCTAATGGTGACCGAAGGGGAGGACTAACTGTTGCATATTGTATCCAAGTTCACGATTGCACATAAAGGGCAACACACTTAATTACTTGACCTATCAAGTTAATATGGAGATACACCTATGAATAGAATTGACATGGACAAATTCTAGGGATACTGTAAAATCTAAAATTTGAGCCCCGTATTTGCAATTGTCATAAAAGATCAAAGGAATTCGCCGATGTGCAAAATCCGTAGCATCTATGGACTACTGGTTAGCTTTATTTTAGCGTCATGGATATTCTAAGGCTGCATGCAAAAAATCACTGAGATCCAACAGGTAGTTTTCGAGAAAATCAATTTCAAACGTGCTCACGAATTAATGGACAGACTATAGTAGTAGATTCGCTCTTGAAAATCGTTTTATATTTTTGAATGGTATCTTACGGTCTCCCACACTACGTTACTACGTAACTTGATATCATCTTATCCCATGCTTCATTACATATGTTTCATATATATATATTTATATAAAATCTATATATTTTGTATTTTTTAGTTTTCCATTTTGTATTTTACACTTATTTCGTTTTTTATTTTGATTAACATATTTTAATTACCCAGGGCAATTTAGGACTTTTTGCTTTCACCGTGTTTTTCATATGGTAACCATCGTCTTGTATCCTATGTTGTTCTGATATTTTTTGTTTGATCTTGAAATGCGTTATAATCAAAACGTCACTGTATCTTGTGTTTGTACTTGTAAAACTATCTTACTTAATTAACATTTCCATTACCAAAAAAATCAACAACTCTTTTACTGTGGTTGATGGCGACATTCTGTAAAGGATATGCCCCGGTTTTCAATTTTCATACTATCCATATGTCTGCAACAGTACAGTCCATTCCCAACTCCTGTATGACGTAACACTATCCATATGTCTGCAACAGCACAGTCCATTCCCAACTCCTGTATGACGTAACACTATCCATATGTCTGCAACAGTACAGTCCATTCCCAACTCCTGTATGACGTAACACTATCCATATGTCTGCAACAGCACAGTCCATTCTAACGACCCTCCCTACCCATTCCCAACTCCTGTATGACCTGACTAGAAATTTTACTCGGCTACGTCCGGGGTATCGGATATATGATTTTATTCGAAGATGGGTTTCCTCATTTAATTTCTTGTTGTAATTGTAATATATTGTAATATATTGTAATATCGGATATATGATTTTATTCGAAGATGGGTTACCGCATTTAATTTCTTGTTGTAATTGTAATATATTGTAATATCGGATGACCCAGTCCGTGTGTTGCTGGGTCTCGCAAGGGAGCAAAATTAGTAACACTGCGACCTACAAGGCACGTAAGAGACTACTGAGGTAGGGAGCCTAGGGAAGCTACCCTAGTAAACAAAAATCATCGCAGAAATCGGATGTGCTTGCCTACTATAGTAAGCGCATAACTGACCCAACGTACAATCGCTCATAAGTCGTATCACATACAAATCACAAAGAGTGGTTAACAAGTGGTCGATATGGAGTGTTGGAAGAAGAAAAAGATATCGGATGATCCACATTTCAATACACTCTTAAAATCTTGATACAATGCTTAGTAGCCGACTTCGTCCATGTGTTTTTGTTCTTTTGTTTCTGTCTTAAAATGTATTGTTTCGTTTGAAGCTGAGGAATTCTGTGTACTCATTCTATTGTTTGGGGACTCTGCAACAATGTTAGTATGTTCCTGGTTACAGTGTTCGGCTATCTGGAGTTGTTCTTTCAAACTTCGTAGTTGATATTTTCTTTCGTCAATTTTTCTTTGCGGGAATATTCGGTAGTCATTTATGTCAACATGGCTGAAATCTTTATTCATTTATTTATTTAGTTTGCGTTTGATTAATTAACATGCTAAAACAAACTACAATTTGTGGTAAATTTCGGTATTATAGTGAGAAATCATATGTATAATGTGGCTCCTGGTAAAAACGCGTCCAACCCAAAGCCACATAGTGCAGCGTTTGGTCCACAAAGAGTTAAGATGTAGAAGTGACAGCTTACATAAAATCATATGTATAATTTAAAATCCTATTTCTTACAGCTGTCAAAAAATATGAATCTGTTCCATAAATTAAAAAAAATCCACCAAATGTATCTGTCTAACATATTGTTACCAAAATATCTGTCTAACATATTATTACAATATATCTGTCTAAATATTGTTACAAATATCTGTCTAACATATTGTTACCAAATATATTGTCTAAATATTTTACTAAATATATCTTCTAAATATTACCAAATATATTTGTCTAACATATATTACCAAATATATCTGTCTAACATATTGTTACAAATATATTGTCTAACATATGTTACAAATATATCTGTCTAACATATTGTTACAAATATATATGTCTAACATATTGTTACAAATATATTGTCTAACATATTATTACCAAATATATATGTCTAACATATTGTTACCAAATATATTTGTCTAACATATCATTACCAAATATATATGTCTAACATATTGTTACCAAATATATCTGTCTAACATATTATTACAAATATATTGTCTAACATATTATTACCAAATATATTTGTCTAACATATTATTACCAAATATATCTGTCTAACATATTGTTACCAAATATATTGTCTAACATATCTGTTACAAATATATCATTCTAACATATGTTACCAAATATATTTGTCTAACATATTGTTACCAAATATATCTGTCTAACATATTATTACCAAATATATCTGTCTAACATATTGTTACAAATATATTGTCTAACATATTGTTACAAATATATCTGTCTAACATATTGTTACAAATATATTGTCTAAATATTGTTACCAAATATATCTGTCTAACATATTGTTACCAAATATATTGTCTAACATATTTTACCAAATATATTGTCTAACATATTATTACCAAATATATCTGTCTAACATATTATTACCAAATATATTTGTCTAACATATCATTACAAATATATTGTCTAAATATTTTACAAATATATCTGTCTAACATATTGTTACAAATATATTGTCTAACATATTATTACAAATATATATGTCTAACATATTTACAAATATATCTTCAAATATTGTTACAAATATATTTGTCTAACATATATTACATATATTGTCTACATATTTTTACCAAATATATCTGTCTAACATATTGTTACAAATATATCTTACACATATTTATCTTCTAGACATATTTTACAAATATTCAACATTTTGTTACATTATCTGTCTAACATTATTACCAAATATATCATTCTAACATATTGTTACAACTATATATTCTAACATATATTACAATATATGTTTATTTTACCAAATATATATATCTAATCATATTATTACAAATATATCTGTTAACATTTTTTACCAAATATATTTTCAACATATCATTACCAAATATATATGTCTAACATATTATTACCAAATATATCTGTCTAACATATTGTTACCAAAGATATCTTTCACACATATATTTACCTATTGACGTGAGTTTTAAGAAACTCATAATTTTTGTTCACATGTATCTATCTATTTAACCTGTTTTCCCCGTCGATGTCATTCATATTCCTTTTCGTTTGTATGTCTTGAACTATAATTCGTATTCTGAATAATAACACCTGCAGTAATTAGCATAGCCTACTTAATGTTTTTATTTTTTCTAATTTCCCAAACTAGAAGCGAATACATTCCATTATCTTAGCTACAGTTTGATACAGTTTGAACCGATAACATTACACTCCAGGCAGCCCCCATATGTGCACATTCTCCCTAAGTAGATGCCGAAGAGAATGTATAGCGATTGTTTTTGTCGCACCCTGGTTACACGTGCATGTAAACCGTTCTCTCGTTATTATCTTAACATGTTTCCTCAAAATGTCTATTCTTATTCTGTACTTAAATTCTCCCCATCAGTCTAAAACCTCTCTTGCACAATCCAACCATTGCTAACCAGACACGACACATTTCCAGCAGCTTTAATAAAGTGTGGAGTGACGAACATCTCTGAAACGGCAGCACTGAACGAGCGGATCTCGCGAGATTTGGGAGAATGGTTACATCCTAGATAAACTGGAGAAAGTTAATGTCAAGTAATTATTACAAAACCCTTATTGATCTTGCGTGATTTCTTAACGTATAACATGTTATAGAGGAATCGTTTCTCTTTAAACGTTGCAGATCTTTGAGTGAGTTTTTCTTCGTAAAGTATTAAATTACTTTCACGTACATATTTAAATACAATATGATGACAAAATATTAAGTAAATGTTTTTGTAACTGAATTAATGTTACAAGTTAGTTTCGTAAAATTATACAATGGATTGTAATGCACAATTGTTCGCAGTTTAAAATAGTTGTCGGCTGTTTATTTAATGAAATGTTGTATTATATAAATTCAAGCTAACCATTATATCTGATATTTACTAGCACATTCTAGTTATTGTGATTTTCTCCTTGCTTTCTTTCCATTTAAATATTATCTATATATTTAATGTTGTTATTCATAAACTTCACCGTCTTTTGTAGCTCACACTAAAAAAGTTCGTGCAGTTTTCTTTCCAGTGTTGTTTCACTAGGTCTAGTTGTCTCAGTATGTATATTTGGGATAGTCTTGAAGTATGAGCCATGTAGTCTATGATGCATGTCGACATGTACACATGGCTGAATTGCCAATCTTAAGTTGCGTATGCCTGTGGCTGAAAAGTCAATTGCGTTCTGTTGGGAGACGTAGAATGACAATTTGTTCTAATCTGCTCATAATTTGGTAGTTGTCCTTTGCTAGTATTGTGGCTTTCTGATTGGTTTAATCATCCTTTTTTGATGATCTGTTTACTGTCTAATTACTATGACAACAAATATAATACTCTAGATAACCTTATGACGTTATGTCAGCTGTTACGTTGAGAGAATAGAGGTTGAATAGATAACTCTGAAAATAGATATTCAGTAGATACAAATAAAAGTAGATGTTAAAGAGAATATCAAAGAGAAACATTTTGGAGTAAATAATTAAATATGGAAAAAGATAATATATATAAGTTTGAAAATAGAAAGTAAATTGATAAATATTGGCACTTGTGAAAATAGAGAGTAAATTGATAAATATTGGCACTTGTGAAAATAGAGAGTAAATTGATAAATATTGGCACTTGTGAAAATAGAGGGCAACAAAAGATGTGAAAGTTAGGTTATGTTATGTTATGCAATCGACGTCATGGTACATTGGGCATTCTCATTCACGCTCTGTCCTCCGCTGCAGCAGTCCAAAGTCCATTTGCTCACCGTACCCATGAGAAGTTGATTACTATATCTTCTCTCTCTGCCACGAAGACGACACAGTCTGGCATATCCAAACTTAACGCCTAATTCTCGAACTCATTCCAGTGTCTGAGACTTGTCCATGTTATATAATTGAGAGCGCACCGCATTGATGATATCGGCTCTGTCCATACTTTTGCCCGCTTGAGTCGGCGCATTGTTTGCAAGAAAGTCAATACGCTCGTTACCCTGCACTCCAGCATGTCCAGACATGTACAGCCAAGTCATTTTCTAATATATACATGAAAGTATAGAATGCATTGTTAAATCGGAAAAGGTAGGATATGTGTGTATATATATATATATACAAACGTCGATTCAATAATATATTGAAAATAGAAATTACATAGATAAATAAAATATGAAAATGCAGGTTCGAAGATTAATGGGAGAACAGATATTACATATGTAAATAAATATAATGCATAGATAAATGTGACAATATTTGAAATAATAGTGGCAGATATATAATTAGATACATATTTTGAACTATTTGACAATAATAATAAAGCTCGACGGAACAATTTCTTGTCGTTATTGTCAAGGGATAAATTACAAAGAAATTTAATGATACATTTTTCATTCTTCTTTCAAAATCATAACTTGTTAAGAAATTTAATGATATATTTTTCATTCTTCTTGCAAAATCATAACTTGTTAAGAAATTTAATGATACATTTTTCATTCTTCTTGCAAAATCATAACTTGTTAAGAAATGTAATGATATATTTCTCACTATTCCAAACACATGAAATAACGACTCAATGAAATGCCACTAGATAGCGCTGTACTGTTCATGGTTGAAACATACGAGACGACAGTCACACAATACTGTAAGCTGTAAGCTGGAAGCGATATACTCATAGTTTCACTTTTTCCAGTTCAACAAGCCATGAATAAATGGATTTGGATTATCGAAGTTGGACTGTTCTTTTGTTGTGTGGGTAAGTTAGAATTGTAATCTGTTTATGATGTTGTGTGTGTAAGTTAGAATGGTAATCTGTTTATGATGTTGTGTGTGTAAGTTAGAATGGTAATCTGTTTATGATGTTGTGTGTGTAAGTTAGAATGGTAATCTGTTTACGATG
The DNA here is from genome assembly GCA_020796225.1 of Arion vulgaris. NCBI lineage: Eukaryota > Metazoa > Mollusca > Gastropoda > Stylommatophora > Arionidae > Arion > Arion vulgaris. Next base: position 27,340,180 of record CM036767.1, read on the forward strand.
TTGTGTGGGTAAGTTAGAATTGTAATCTGTTTATGATGTTGTGTGTGTAAGTTAGAATGGTAATCTGTTTATGATGTTGTGTGTGTAAGTTAGAATGGTAATCTGTTTATGATGTTGTGTGTGTAAGTTAGAATGGTAATCTGTTTACGATGTTGTGTGGGTAAGTTAGAATTGTAATCTGTTTATGATGTTGTGTGTGTAAGTTAGAATTGTAATCTGTTTATGATGTTGTGTGTGTAAGTTAGAATGTGTAATTGTTTATGATGTTGTGTGGGTAAGTTAGAATGGTAATCTGTTTATGATGTTGTGTGTAAGTTAGAATTGTAATTGTTTATGATGTTGTGGGTATTAGAATGGTAATCTGTTTATGATGTTGTGTGGGTAAGTTAGAATGGTAATCTGTTTATGATGTTGTGTGGGTAAGTTAGAATGGTAATATGTTTATGATGTTGTGTGGGTAAGTTAGAATTGTAATCTGTTTACGATGTTGTGTGGGTAAGTTAGAATGGTAATCTGTTTATGATGTTGTGTGGGTAAGTTAGAATGGTAATCTGTTTACGATGTTGTGTGGGTAAGTTAGAATGGTAATCTGTTTATGATGTTGTGTGGGTAAGTTAGAATTGTAATCTGCTTACGATGTTGTGTGGATAAGTTAGAATGGTAATCTGTTTATGATGTTGTGTGTGTAAGTTAGAATTGTAATCTGTTTATGATGTTGTGTGGGTAAGTTAGAATGGTAATCTATTTATGATGTTGTGTGTGTAAGTTAGAATTGTAATCTGTTATGATGTTGTGTGGGTAAGTTAGAATGTAATCTGTTTATGATGTGGTTAATTAGAATTGTAATCTGTTTATGTGTGTGTGGTAAGTTAGAATTGTGATCTGTTTATGATGTTGTCACACACATTAATGCAAAGAGGTAACTTTGGATGATGATATGTTGAAAATATGTTTACAAGGACTTCACATTAAGCAGGAGACGAGAAAAGGAACCCAGTAGTGGTTTGTTTGTAATATGCACAGAACCATGTGAATGTTTCCCTGATAATCATTTTACTAACATGTTGTATTTCTCTGTCTTATCTTTGCTCTCCTGCCTTCTACCTTCTCTTCCAAGATGGTTTATAATAGGGTGTCGTGTCTTTCAATGTGACCAACATAATAGGTCTGTCTTTCAATGTGACCAACATATAATAGGGTGTCGTGTCTTTCAATGTGACCAACATATCTCAATTGTCTAAATTCTATCTCACTGAGTAGTTCTCTCTCTTCACTCCTTATCGTTGGACCGAAAACTAGATCACGCTGTGTCTGTGATGAAGTGCACTACGTTTATGAACATGGACGTCAAACCCTATACGTCTAAGTTGAAATATGCACTATATGGTTACAATTCTTACATATTTCATGCAGGAGTATTAATTATTACACATTTTCTGTTTTCTCATACTTTAGGACACTGCGATCGAAGTTACTTAAGACCCGTGTCATGTTCACGACATATTCAGTTTGAGATCAGGTAACATGTTTACTCGATAAACGTCCTTCGTGCGTGACTCTCGTGAAGTTTAATATTTCCTTTGCTTCTAAGTTTCAATTGTGTGGTACTATATAAATTTGACATACAATAAAAAGAAATGTCGCATCAGTTCATATAAGATATGTGGCGTAGCTTTGTTTGTATTATATATTGATCTAATGACTACGATGCTTTAACTAAGACAAGAAAATGTCAGGGAGTAGGAATTGGTAATTAATACGATAGTAATTCTATAGCCTGAAATACTGCTATAGTACTCTTTTTTTTATGTCGCCGCTATAGTTGGTCTGCTAGAGTGTACTAAGTATAGAGTGTCGTCGCTATAGTTGGTCTGCTAGAGTGTACTAAGTATAGAGTGTCGTCGCTATAGTTGGTCTGCTAGAGTGTACTAAGTATAGAGTGTCGTCGCTATAGTTGGTCTGCTAGAGTGTACTAAGTATAGAGTGTCGTCGCTATAGTTGTTCTGCTAGAGTGTACTAAGTATAGAGTGTCGTCGCTATAGTTGGTCTGCTAGAGTGCACTAAGTATAGAGTGTCGTCGCTATAGTTGGTCTGCTAGAGTGTACTAAGTATAGAGTGTCGTCGCTATAGTTGGTCTGCTAGAGTGTACTAAGTATAGAGTGTCGTCGCTATAGTTGGTCTGCTAGAGTGCACTAAGTATAGAGTGTCGTCGCTATAGTTGGTCTGCTAGAGTGTACTAAGTATAGAGTGTCGTCGCTATAGTTGGTCTGCTAGAGTGCACTAAGTATAGAGTGTCGTCGCTATAGTTGGTCTGCTAGAGTGCACTAAGTATAGAGTGTCGTCGCTATAGTTGGTCTGCTAGAGTGCACTAAGTATAGAGTGTCGTCGCTATAGTTGGTCTGCTAGAGTGTACTAAGTATAGAGTGTCGTCGCTATAGTTGGTCTGCTAGAGTGCACTAAGTATAGAGTGTCGTCGCTATAGTTGGTCTGCTAGAGTGTACTAAGTATAGAGTGTCGTCGCTATAGTTGGTCTGCTAGAGTGCACTAAGTATAGAGTGTCGTCGCTATAGTTGGTCTGCTAGAGTGTACTAAGTATAGAGTGTCGTCGCTATAGTTGGTCTGCTAGAGTGCACTAGATAGAGTGTCGTCGCTATAGTTGGTCTGCTAGAGTGTACTAAGTATAGAGTGTCGTCGCTATAGTTGGTCTGCTAGAGTGTACTAAGTATAGAGTGTCGTCGTTATCGAACTGAATATTGGAAATGCAAGCAGACTGGATATTGGAAATGCAAGCAGACTGGATATTGGAAATGCAAGCAGACTGGATATAAGAAATGCAAGCAGACTGGATATAAGAAATATCGAATGAAGAAAATGAAATTTTAAAAGACATTCATACAGAATGATTGATTAATTGATTTGACTATCACCCTAACACTTCTATTCATAACCATGTTTGCTTCGATCTCTTGCGTACACAGGACAGTATTAGTAGCAGTACATGAATTATGTAGCACCGGCGAGGGTTCCCGATGTTCTTTTGAGGATGGTAAAAATTGTGTAGTAATTTTATTTCAATGAATAAATTTTACCTGGACATCGGTTTACCAACTTACTCATGTTGGACATCGGTTTACCAACTTACTCATGATGGACATCGGTTTACCAACTTACTCATGATGGACAACGGTTTACCAACTTACTCATGATGGACATCGGTTTACCAACTTACTCATGATGGACATCGGTTTACCAACTTACTCATCGATTTTCAAACTGTTAATGATTCTTTTACGTGCTCAGCTTTAACACGGGACTTATGTTTTATCGTCTACCTCCGATAGGACTAGAAACTCGATTTCACTTACAATCAGGGCTCAGTGATCAAATATTTCGTTAGTACAAGCGAGAAATAAGCCAAGCACTTTTGGAACGAGAGTGGAATAATTTAATTACAGGTCACAGTGACCCCAAACATTGCAAATTCCAGAAGGAAAATGCTGTTATAGTGCCGAGAAAAATAATAAACAGAACCATCTTACAGAGTCCAAAATAGGCATAGACAAACAGTTGAAAGAAGAACCGGTTGACTTCAGGAAATGTACAGACCAGATTGCAACAGTGATCATAATAGTCGAACAAAACTTCTCCTTACATTGAATTTGTGGAAATATGAAATAAAAATGGACAGCTTGAGCAGTGATACAATCAGAATGCTGTTGAGAAGCATTATGGAATCCCTCTTGAGTTCGTAAACCTAATGAGGAAAAGAAATGTAGCAATGACATGTAGAATTATCAATGAAAGACATAGCTGATAGAACATGGCACATCTAATAGAGACAAGAACAGGGTTACGACATTAATGCGTTATGTCATCATTTTTCTTCTTCCTACAGATTTTGCAACTGAATTATGAAAACTACAATAACTACAATACAACAACAAAATGGAATTTAGTGGGCTATGAATAGCCATCTTGTTGTTCTTCTTCTTCTTTCGATCGTTCTAAGGCCATTTGTATCATTCTATTGTGATATATAAATAGCCAAAACATCAGAACGTAATGTACGTGCACCAACCTTCAGCACCTATTGGAGCACAGTTGCTTATCCTTGGGTGGGGTGTTCGATTTCAGCCAGCGTTTGTTTGCGGTACGCATTCCGATAGCCTTTGGCTGTCCCCAGCCGAACCCATATGGAAGCGGGTTGCTATTTTCTTTCAGCGCAACGACAATTAGACGGCCTGCCCTCCCGGGCTTATGAGCGCCTTCTGCCCAGCAAAACCGGTCGTTTTAATGAACACCTTGGTTTGCCGCCCGTTCAGGTTTGTTTACGGTTTGCTCCGCTAGCATTTGATTGTCCCGAATCAAAACTACAAGGCAGCAGTAGTTCCCTGCGAGCGGAAACGCGCACTGGCTTTACCTCTACTGGGCTTTCCAGTTGTTCTGTACATTTAGGTGGGACGCACACCCTGCATGCCGCTGCCGCGCTTGTCGTGCTTGCACTGGTTTTGTCTCTGCTGGGCTTTTCAGTTGTTTTGCTCATGTGGGTGGGACACACACCCTCTTGCATGCCATGCTCGCCAATGCAGTGCTTGCCTCGCTTTCCGCGCTTGCCGTGCTGGCCTGCCCCTCGATGAGGCTCACTATGGCTTTGCCAGCGTGCGTGCTCGCTCTGTCATGGTGCCTACCTCACCATTTCGGTCAATTCCCACTGGGCTGTCCGACTTCGAGGAGGCAAAACCGAGTTCGCTCCATTATGCCCACGTGCAACTCAACTCGACTCCCGGGATACTCATCGGCTCTAGAGTGACGGCTAAAGAGAGCATGCTTGGGCTCCGAATTTAGCCACACGAGGGTCAACGTCTTTTGATGGTTTTGATTCGTGCCCCATCTCTGTGATGGGGTTAGACTTTGACCTATGTGGACCAACGTGCGGCCCAATTCATCACCCAGCATACTCATCGGCTCAAGAGAAGTGCATCAAGAGAGAGAATGCGCGGCTCGAGTTCGCCCGCGAGGTTCCACATTTATCCTTCTAGCTTTTCCCATCGGTCGGGAGAGGTGAGCATTAATAGTCACTCTGGGAGTTCGCTCGTCTATGTTGAGAGCGAATCCCATCAAGCATCACTACCTTTGCATCTCTACTTGCCCCAGAGTAGCTCTCCCACGACACCTACCCTCTTAGCCAGACCGGAACTACTGTCTGTTACCAGGGTCACCACTTGGAGGTGAGAGCAGGAGATTAGGGCCATCTCCTAATTCTGGCGCGCCTCTTCCTTGCGCCTTGACCCCATCTTGTTCTGGATTGTATTAATGATATTGTCTTCTTCCGTTTCCAGACTCAAAATTAAATTGGTATTTGAAAGAAAAGATATTTTGAAAATACACAGAAAACAAGATAAAGTTCATGAGAAAAAATGCAACAAACATTAAACAGAATACACAAGGACAAACATTTCAACATGAAATGGTTTACTAATGTATATTTCTAGTACCCAAGGAAGAACGAGTTTGCACTGTTTTTGTCTGTGTCAGGTCATGGAAATTGTAGTTTCAGCTCGATTTTCATCGATTTCCCAGTGGACTCTTTCTGATGAGGCATGTTCCAGAGCTTTATATCAAATTTCGAAGTACTGTTTTACCGGGAGCCACATTATACATATGATTTCTCACTATAATACCGAAATTTACCACAAATTGTAGTTTGTTTTAGCATGTTAATTAATCAAACGAAAACTAAATAAATAAATGAAAAAGATTTCCCCTGTTGAATAAAGATACCGAATTTTCCCCGCAAAAAAAAATTGACGAAAGAAAATATCAACTACGAAGTTTGAAAGAACAACTCCAGATAGCCGAACACTGAAAACCGGGAACATACTAACATTGTTGCAGAGTCCCCAAACAATAGAATGAGAAAAGAATTCTCAGCCAAACGAAACAATACATTTTAAGACAGAAACAAAAGAACAAAAACACATGGACGAAGCCCTACTGCTTTGTATCAAGATTTTAAGAGTGTATTGAAAGTGGATCATCCGATATCTTTTTCTTCTTCCAACACCCATATCGACCACTTGTTAACCATTTCGTGATTTGTATGTGATAGACTTATGAGCGATTGATTTTTTGGGTTATGCGCTTACTATAGAGGCAAGCACATCCGATTTCGGGATGTTTTTGTTTTACTAGGTAGTTCCCTAGGCCCACCTCAGTAGTCTCTTACGTGCCTTGAGGTCGCAGTGTTACTAATTTTGCCCCCCTTGCGAGACCAGCAACACACGGACGGGGCATCGATATTCAAATATTACAATTACAACAAGAAATTAAATGCGGAAACCCCATTCGAAAAAAATCATATATCCGATATTACAATATATTCAATATATTCAATTAAAAAGAAATTAAATGAGGAAACCCATTTCGAAAAAATCATATATCCGATACCCCGGACGTGCCGATAAAATTTCTAGTCAGGTCATACAGGATTTGGGGAAAATGGGTAGGGGGGGGGGTCGTTAGAATGGACTGTGCTGTTGCAGACATATGGATAGTGTTAGTAAACGGGAGTTGGGAAGGGACTGTACTGTTGCAGACATATGGATAGTTTTAAAGTCAACAGGAGTTGGGAATGGACGTTGTTGCAGACATAGGGATAGTGTTACGTCATACAGGGTTGGGAATGGACTTATGTTGCAGACATATGGATAGTATAAAAATTGAAACCGGGGCATATTTTTCAGAATGTCGCCATCAACCCAGTAAAAGAGTTGTTGATTTTTTTGAAGGGGAAATGTTAATTAAGTAAGATAGTTTTAAACAAACACAAGATACAGTGACGTTTTGATTATAAGCATTTCAAGATCAAACAAAAATATCAGAACAAATGGGATACAAGACGATGGTTACCATATGAAAACACGGTGAAAGAAAAAATTAAATTCCCCGGGGAATTAAAATATGTTAATCAAAATAAAAACGAAATAAGTGTAAAAACAAAATGGAAAACTAAAAATACAAAATATATAGATTTTATATATATATATATATGAAACATATGTAATGAAGCATGGGGTAAGATGATATCAAGTTACGTAGTAACGTAGTGTGGGGGAAAAAGATACCATTTAAAAAAAATAAAACGATTTTAAAGGAATCTACTACTATAGTCTGTCCATTAATTCGTGAGCACGTTTGAAATTGATTTTCTCGAAAAATACCTGTTGGGTCTCAGGATTTTTTTTATGCAGCCTTTTGAATATCCAACGCTAAAAAAAAAGCTAACCAGTAGTCCATAGATTTGGATTTTTCACATCGGCGAATTCCTTTTATCTTTTTTGACAATTTAAATACGGGGCTCAAATTTTAGATTTTAAGATCCTAGAATTTGTCCATGTCAATTCTATTCATAGGGGTATCTCCATATTAACTTGATAGGTCAAGTAATTGTGTGGCCCTTTTTGCAATCGTGAACTTGATACAATATGCCAGATCCCCCTTTGGTCACCATTAGACCCCAGGGGGTCTTAACTTCCCACAAAAATTTTGGGGGTGGTAGACGCATTTGGATATGGAAATGTATACGTTGCTATTTTTCAGTCTGTAATCAAAATATGATTTGTATCATCCCGAATCTGACGATTCCAGAGGTTTATAATTGTTACTGGCTGACAAATTGTAATCCATCTCGGTGCCAGTACTCGTCTTCCTCTCGAGCACATGTTCAACACACTTCTTCCAGAACTGCATGTCTATCATTGAGAAGGACTTACGTGTCAGAACTTCAACATCACACATTTTAAACGTCCTGTTATGTTCGGCAACTTTCCCTTTACTTTGCCCAGACGCTCTTCGGATTGAGCATGATATGGAGGTAGTCGCAAAGACGTGTGGGCGTATTCCGCAATGATTTTGTCAATATGAAACACCTTTGTCTTATTTGTCATCCTCACCAGGTGCAACAACTCGGGTTTCAAATATGTATCATCGAAGCTGACATTTTCCTTAGCAAGCCAAGTCCTAATTTGATCTTTGTATTTGATGCAGTTGGTACTTTGTCTTCCGGTGATACTGCGTTGTGATAGGATGCATTATCCATTACCAACATGATGGTCTGTTTAGAATTGGAAGTAGATCTTTCTCCATCCAGTGCCTGAAAATATGTCCATTCATTTCTGTGTGGTAGCCCCTACCGTCGGTACTTTTGATTGGAAAATAAGTCCAGCGTCATGGACAAGACCTTTTCACTGCTTCCGCATCTGTTAGTATAATACGCTGGCCTTTGCTGCTTGGTATTTTTCTTTCTGTTCACCGTCTACTGATTGCCATTCTTAGCATTGTGGTGAGCATTGACCCAGGATTTTGTCCAAATATACAATATCATAGCCTTGCCTCCCTGCTCACGGATCTGCCTCAGGTATTTACTTCGCAGCAAATTTAATGTGGCTTTTCACAATAATATTCCTGCCGCCTATAGTTTTTCTGAAGGTGAAGACGGCGGCTCTTTCAATTTTTCATAGAGTACTTTTAGAAATGTCTATGCTGCAATCTGATTGCAGTTTTAATTTCAGTTTAATAGAGTAAAAGTGATTTGTCGCAAAAAATTTTCAAGAGCTCCCGTCTTGACATCTATGTCAAAAGGGCGTCAATTGTTCTTTCCGTCCTTGCTTGACATTAGTGCACTTTGTGTCCTGTTTAATCCTTCGGGAAAAAGATTCTCTATTCGGGCCAAGCGCCCGTTGCGCCCCGTTTCTCAGGTTATGAATATCGCAATATAGATGACCTCTTAGATTCCCTAGGAAGTGTTGGTATAGTAAAACTGTAACCTTCTGCATTGTTATAAATGTGCACTTCAGACTCATTATAAATGTGATATCAATGTCAGTTTTGATAAGCCAACAATATGATACAATAGCTTCATACAAATATCGAGAAAACGCCTATAACCTATACAAGTATCCAATTATAACGTCATATGCTTCCGCGTTCAAAGTCGACGGTTAGGTGACGGGATTTCGTGAAATTGTTGTATACCACGATATTTCTATGTTACCATAATGATTTTTAGAACAACGCTTGTCCCGTAGATCTGTTACTATTGTGTACAATCCGGTGAGGTTGATTTTAATATAACCGAAGAAGAAATATTTCAAACTACATCAAATTTTCTTGGAGAAAAAATATTTCTCTAGCGTCATGGATATTCTAAGGCTGCTTGCAAAAAATCACTGAGATCCAACAGGTAGTTTTCGAGAAAATCAATTTCAAACGTGCTCACGAATTAATGGACAGACTATAGCATACTTATCGTAGTAACACGATCAGAGATGGCTGTTAACTTGTATGTCAAGAACATGATTAAATGGTCATTGCTACTATTGGGAAACGAGTGGCTACATGGGTCACAAAACGTTTACGTATTTCACGTAGATATTGGCCGAAACTGTCACTAAGCATCTGGCCAGTTACGCATATAAGCCCTATTACAATATTTACAAATGATGGCGTAGATAGCGTTGTGGTACTCGCATGTAAAAAATTTTCATTTAAAAAATGGCGTAGGGGAAAAGTACAGTCGGATCATTTTACATATAATCACGTGTACTGTATCGGCAACTGTAATTATGTATACCAGAGTACATAAAAACAAACTTTCAAAGCTTTCAGAGAAAATTAAATCCAGTAAACAGATTAGCAATAGAAAACAAGCATAGACAATAACTGAGAAATAAACAGAATATTGGTAGAAAATAAACATAGACATTAACTGAGAAATAAACAGATTATTGGTTGAAATAAAAAAACAAGAAATAAAGAGAATAATGGTAGAAAATAAACAAAATCTAAGAAATAAACAGAAAATTGGTAGAAAACAAACATAGACAATAACTGAGAAATAAACAGAAAATTGGTAGAAAACAAACATAGACAATAACTAAGAAATAAACAGAAAATTGGTAGAAAACAAACATAGACAATAACTAAGAAATAAACAGAAAATTGGTAGAAAACAAACATAGACAATAACTGAGAAATAAACAGTAAATTGGTAGAAAACAAACGTAGACAATAACTGAGAAATAAACAGAAAATTGGTAGAAAACAAATAAAAACTAAGAAATAAACAGAACATTGGTAGAAAATAAAACAAAACAATAACTGAGAATAAACAAAATATTGGGTTTAAAATTTTAAAAACTAAGAAATAAACAGAATAATGGTAAAAAATAAACAAACTGTATAGATATCAAGAATAAACAAACTGTACAGATGTCAAGAATAAACAAACTGTACAGATATCAAGAATAAACAAACTGCCTGAATAACAGAATAAACAAACTGTACAGATACCAGAATAAAAAATTTGGCAGAATATCAGAATAAACAAAACTGTAGAGATATCAATAGCCAAACTGACTGCAGATATCAGGAATAAACGAACTGTACCAGATATCAGAATAAACAAACTGAGAATATCCCAAGAATAAACAAGCTGTACAGATACACCAGATAAAAGCAAACTGTGCAGATATAAAAAGAATAACAAACTGTGAGATATAGAGAATAAACAAACTAATACAGATATCAGAAATAAACAAACTGTACAGATATCAAGAATAAATAAGCTGTACGAATGTCAAGAATAAACATAGACATATTAAGATATCAAGAATAAACAAACTGCTTTGAATCACCAGAATAAACAAACTGTAGAATATCAGAAATAAAGCAAACTGCAGAATATCCAGAATAAACATACGTGGAGATATCAGAATAAACAAACTGTGGAGATCATCCAAGAATAAAAAAACTGTGAAGATATCAAGAATAAACAAACTGTAGGAGATATCAGAATAAAAAAGCTCTAGAGACCTTAAGAATATGACAAACTATATGAATCACTCAGAATAAACTCAAACTGCCACCAGATATCCAAGAATAAACAAACCTACAGATATCCAAAATAAACAAACTGTGAAATATCAGAGAAAAAAAAAAACTGTACAGTTGTCAAGAGACTAAACAGAAGCTATTCTGATGCAAAGAATAAGAACAAACTCTAGAATGTCAAAAGAATAAACAAGCTGTGTACACAGATATCAGAGTCTAAACAAACTGTATACATATATCAGAATAAACAAACTGTAGAATATCAAGAATAAACAAACTGTGGAATGTCAGAATAAACAAACTGTGGAATGTCAAAAGAATAAACAGACTGTTACAGATATCAAGAATAAACAAACTGTGGAGAATATCAGAATAAACCAAACTACAACACAGATATATTAATAAACAAACTGTACAGATATCAGAATAAGCAAGTGCACAGGAGGATATCAAGAATATAAGCAAACTGTGGGATGTCAAGGAATAAACAAGCTGCTTTTGAATATCGAAAACCAAACAAACTGTACATATGTCAAGAATAAGCAAATTGCACAGATATCAGAATAAACAAACGACCTGAATGTCCCAGAAGTAAACAAGCTGTGGAGATAATAAAGACAAACCAAACTAACCTAGATATTCAGAATAAACAAATTGTACTGATATCAGAATAAACAAGCTCTAGAGATATCCAGATAAACAAACTGTACAGATATCAAGAATAAACAGGCTGTCACAGATGTCGAAAATAAACAAACTATTGAATATCAAGAATAAACAAACTGTACATCAGATATCAAGAATAAACAAATACAGAGACCTTCTCTTGTAAAAAGAATAAACAAACTGTACAGATATCAAGAATAGACAGGAGCTGTCACAGGTATCAAAGAATAAACAAACTGTACAGATATCAGAATAAATAGACTGTACGAATTATCAAAGAATAAACAAACTACCTTGCAGATATCAAGAATAAACAAACTGTGCAGATCTCAGAATAAACCAAACTGTACAGATAGTAGAATAAAAAGCTGTACTGATATCAAGAATAAACAAACTCTAGAGATATCAAGAATAAACAAACTATTGCAGATATCAGAATAAATAGACTGTACAGGTATCAGGGAATAAACAAGCTACAGATATCAGAATAAACAAACCTGTACAGATATCAGAATAAACAAGAAGCTCTGGGAATATCAAAGTAAAAAACTCTAGAATATCAGAGAATAAACAAACTGTACAGATATCAAGAATAAACAAACTGTAGAGATATCAGAATAAACAAACTGTACTGAATGTCAAAAAGAATAAACAAAACTGTGGAGATATCAAATAAGCAAACTGTGGAGAGATATCCAAGAATAAACAAGCTGTTAGGAATACTCAAAATATGAAAACATGGAATGAATCATACAAATATGGAATGTCAAAGAATGACAAACTGTACAGATATCCAGAATAAACAAACTGTGGAGATATCAGAATAAACAAACTGTACGAATGTCAAAAATAACAAAACTGTACAGATATCAAGAATAAGCAAATTGCACGAATATCAAAGAATAACAACAAACTGTACGAATATCAGAAGTAAACAAAATATGGAAGATATCAAAGAATAAAAAAACTGTACAGATATCCAAATAAACAAGCAGTACAAAATATCAAAAAAGGAAATAAGCAAGTGCAAAGAATATCAAGATAAACAAACTGTATGAATATCAGAAGTAACAAGCACTGCTTTGAATATTAGAATAAATAAATTGTATGATATCAAGAATAAACAAACTGTACAAGATGCTCCAGAATAAACAAACTGTACAGATACCAGAATAAACAAACTACTGAGAGATATCAGAATAAAAACATACCTTGGGATATCAAAAGAATACAAACAAACTGTGGAATATCAAGAATAAAAAAAAACATGAGAGATATCAAAGAATAAACAAACTGTAGAGAATATCCAGAATAAAAACATGAGAATGTCAGAATAAACAAACTATACAGATGTCAGAAATAAACAAACTGTACAGATATGAAATAAACAAACTGCTTATGATATCAAGAATAAATTAACTGCAGCAGATGTCAAGAATAAACAAGCTGTACAGATATGAATGAAACAAACACAGATAACAAGAATAAACCAAACTGTGCAGATATAAGAATAAACGAATTGTGGGAATAGCAAAGATAAATAAACTGTATTAGAATATAATAATAAACAAACTGTACAGATATCAGAATAAACAAACTATTACTGATATCAAGAATAAACAAACTCTAGAATAATAAAGATAAACAAAGCTTTGTACAGATATCAGAATAAACAAGCTGTACAGATGTCAGAATAAACAAACTGTACAGATATCAGAATAAACAAACTGTACTAGATATCAAGATTAAGCATAAAAACTGTACAAATCATCAAAGAATAATAAATATTACATAACAGATGTCAGAATAAAAAAACTGTACAGATATCAAAGAATAAAAAAACTGTACTTTGATATCAGAGAATAAGCAAACTCTGGGAATATCAAGAGAATAAAACAAACTGTACAGATATCAGAATAAATAGACCTATATGAGTATCCAGAACAAACAAACTGCTTTGAATATCAGAAAAAAACAAACTGTGCAGATATCAGAATAATATTTCAGTACGAATATCCAAGAATAAATGACTACGAATGCTCAGAATGACAAGCTCTAGGAATATCAAGAATAAAAAAACTCTTTAGAATATCAAGAATAAACAAACTGTACAGATATCAAGATAAACAAACTTATGAAGGAATATCAGAATAAACAAACTATTTTGAATATCAAAAAATAAACAAACTGTACAGATATCAAGAATAACAATTGCTACAAATATCAAGAATAAACAAACTGTACAGATATCAAGAAGTAAACAGAAGACTGTAGAATATCAGAATAAAAACATGCAGATATCAAAAATAAACAAACTGTACGAATGTCAAGAATAAGCAAATTGCACAGATATCAAGAATAAACAAACTGTGCAGATGTCAAGAGTAAGCAAACTGTACCAGATATTAGAAATAAACAAATTGGCATGCCTCAATCTATCCAGAAATCAAGCATAAACTGTAGAATATCAGAATAAACAAACTGTGCAGATATCAGGAATAAACAAACTGTGCAGATGCAAGGTAAACAAACTGTAGAATGTCAGAATAAACAAACCTTAGAGATATCAAGAATAAACATACCTTGGAATGCTCCAGACCAAACAAACTGTGGAATATCAGAATAAACAAACTGTGAAATGTAAGAATAAACAAGCTGTAGAGATATCAGAAATAAACTATACGAAGATGTCCAGAATAGAAGCAAACTGTGCAGATGCAAAAACAACAAGCTGTATGAATGTCAAGAATAAATAAACTGTACAGATACAAAGAATAAACAAACTGTACAGATATCAAGAATAAACAAACTGTACGAATGTAGAGCAAACAAACTGTACCAGATACCAGAATAAAAAAATTTAGTGAGAATATCAGGGCAAACAGAGCTGTGAATGTAATAATAAACAAACTGTACAGATATCAGAATAAACAAGCACAACCCACCAGATATCAGAATAAGAAACAAGCTATCAGAGATATCAAAGAATAAACAATTTAATACGAATACTAAAATAAACAAACTGTGCAGATGCAAGAATAAACAAACACAGCAGGAATGTAGAGAATAAACAGGCACGTGCAGATATTAAGAATAAACAAATATTACAGATATCAGAAGATAAACAAACTGTACAGATATCCAGAATAAACAGACTGTACAGATATCAAGAATAAACCATTTGTACAGATACCAAAAAAAAAAAAAAAAAGAATAAACAAACTATATAGAGATATCCAGAATAAACAAACATAAGGAATATAAAGAATAAACATACATTGGAATATCAAGAATAAACAAACTGTGGAGAGATATCAAGAATAAAAAACTGCTAGAATATCAAGAATAAACAAACCTGTAAGAGATATCAGAATAAAACTGTAAAGAATGATCAGAATAAACAAACTGTACAGATACTCAAAAATAAACAAACTGTACAGATATAAAAAATAAACAAACTGTAGATATCCAGAATAAATAAACTGTACAGATGTCAGAATAAACAAACTGTACAGATACCAAGAATCAAACAAACTGTACAGATATCAGAATAAACAAATTTGTGAGAATATCAAGAATAAACAAACTGTGAAGATATCAGGAATAAACAAACTGTCACCAGATATCAGAATAAACAGGCTGTAGAGATATCAAGAATAAACAAACTGTACTGAATGTCAAGAATAAACAAATTGTGGAGATATCAAAATAAAAACTCTAGAATATCAGAATAAAACAAACTGTACGAATATCAAAGAATAAACAAACTATTATGAATGCTCAAGAATAAACAAACTGTGTATTACAGATATCAGAATAAACAAACTGTACAGATATCAAGAATAAACAAACTGTGTACAGATGTCAAGAATAAACTAGTATACAGATGTCAGAATAAACAAGCTAAATGCAGATATAAAAATAAACAAACTGTATAGATATCAGAATAAATTAACAACACGAATATCAAAGAATAAACAAACTGTACAGATATCAAGAATAAACAAACTGCTTTTTGAATAACAAAGGCAAACAAACTATGCAGATGCAGAATAATAAACTGTACGAATGCCAAGAATAAACTAACTAACCCATAGATATCAAGAATAAACAAACTGTACAGATATCAAGAATAAACAAACTGTACAGATATCCAGAATAAACAAACTGTTACAGATATCAAGAATAAACAAACTATGCAGATTGTCCAGAATAAACAAACTGTACAGATATAAAAATAAACAAGCTGTACTTATGAATGTCAAAGAATATAGGGAATTAACTGTACAGATATCAGAATAAAACAAACTGTACAGATATCAAGAATAAACACAAACTGTACAGATAACAAAAGAATAAACAAACTATTTTCAGATATAAGAATAAACAAATTGTAGAGATATCAAGAATAAACAAACTGTAGAGAATATCAATAATAAACAAAACTATTTTTGAATATCAGAATAAACAAACTGTGAATATATCAGAATAAACAAACTATTACAGATACAGAATAAACAAACTGTAGAGATATCAGAATAAATAAACCTGTGAGAGATATCAGAATAAACCTATTACCTTGGAGATATCAGAATAAACAAACTGTGGAGATATCAGAATAAACAGAAACTGTAGAATGTCAGAATAAACAAACTGTAGAGATATCAGAATAAAAAACTATACAGATGTCAGAATAAACAAACTGTGTATAGATACAATAAACAAACTGTATAGATATCAAAAGAATAAAAATAAACTGTACATGAATGTCAAGAATAAACAAACTGTACAGATATCAAGAATAAACAAAAACTGTACAGATAACCAAAGGAATAAAAACAAACTGTACAGATACCAAGAATAAAAAATTGTAGAGATATCAAAGACAAACAAACTTTGTAGAAGATATCAATAGCCAGTAAACCTATTACCAGATATCAAAGAATAAACAAACTGTACAGATATCAGAATAAACAAACTGTAGGAATACTCAGAATAAACAAACTGTACAGATATAAAGAATAAACAAACACATTGCGAATGCCAAGAATAAACAAACTGAGATATAGAGAATAAACAAAAGCTGTACAGATATCAGAATAAACAGAAGCTGTACAGATATCAAAATAACAAACAAACAGTGCAGATATCAGAATAAGCAGACTGTACAGATGTCAAGAATAATAAACAAACTTGTACAGATACAAAGAATAAACAGAGCTGTAGAGATGTCCAGAATAAACAAACTGAGATATCCAGAATAAACATACATTGGAGATATCAAGAATAAACAAACTGTGGAATATCAGAGGCAGAAGCACATAGAATATCAGAATAAACAAACTGTAGAGATATAAAGAATAAAACTGTAGAATGTCAGAATAAGCAAACTGTACAGATAATAAGAATAAACAAACTGTGCAGATATAAAAAATAAAACAAGCATATAGATATCAAGAATAAATAAAATACCAGTACAGATACTCAGAATAAACAAAACTGTGGGTCTAAGAGCCAAACAGAGCTACAGAATATCAGGAATAAACAGGCACAGCAGAGATATCAAGAATAAACAAACTGTAGAGATATCAGAATAAACAAAAACACAGATATCAAGAATAAACAAACAATGAATATCAGAATAAAATAACAAACTGTACAGATATCAAGAATAAACAAAGTGTGGAGATATCAAGAATAAAAAAAACTCTAGAGATATCAAGAATAAACAAACTGTACAGATACTCAAGAATAAACAAACTGTACAGATATCAGAATAAACAAACTGTACAGATACCAGAATAAACTAGCTGTAGATATCCAAGAATAAACAGAACTAGTACAGATATCAAAAATATAAACAAACTATTCACAGATATCAGAATAAACAAACTGTACCAGATGTCAGAATAAACAAACTGTACAGATATCAGAATCAAACAAACTATACAGATGTCAGAATAAACAGGCAGCTGTACAGATATAAAAATAAACTCAAACTGTATAGATATCAAGAATAGAAATTAGCTGTACAGATGTCAAGAATAAACAAACTATCTTGCAGATATCAAGAATAAACAAACTGTGCAGATAACAGGAGCCGACAACTGTGCAGATTGCAGAATAAACAAATTGTAGAGATATCAAAGACAAACAAAGCTGTAGAGATATCAATAATAAACACCATTAATGCGAATGTCAGAATAAACAAACTGTACTGATGTCAAGAATAAACAAACTCTGAGAATGTCAAGAATAGAAACTGTACTGAATGTCAAGAATAAACAAGCTGAACAGATGTCAGAATAAACAAGCTGTCCACAGATATCAAAAAAAGAATAAACAAACCTGTACGAATATCCAAGAATAAACAAACTATTGAATGTCAAGAATAAACCGCTATTACTCAGATGTCAAAATGTTTCGCTATGCACAGATATCCAGAATAAAAAGAGTGCTGATGTCAAAATACAACCGAAGCTCACAAGAATATCAGAATAAACAAACTGTATGGATATCTCAGGGTAAATGGGCTGTACAGGTGTCAGAGCCAAGCAAACTGTACGCAGATGTCAAACAAAACAAACTGCGGATGTCAAGAATGAGCAAACTGTACGGATATCAAAGAATAAACAAAACTGTACAGATGTCAAAAGAATAAACAAATCTGAAGTGTCAGAATAAAAAACTCTAAGATATCAAGAATAAACAAACTGTGTACAGATATCAAGAATAAACAAACCTGTAGAGATATCAAGAATAAACAAACAACTACAGATGTAAGAATAAACAAACTGTGGAAGAATCTCAAGAATAAACAAACTGTTGAGATATCAAGAATAAACAAACTGTTGAATATCAGAATAAACAAACATGTAGAATATCAGAATATACAGGCTTTGTGGGAATATCAGAATAAACATAAAGCTATTACATGCAGATGCTCCAAAAAAATAAATAAACTGTAGGTCTCAGAATAAACAAACCTGTATGAATATCAAAAAAATAAACAAACCTATTACAGATATCCAAGAATAACAAGTGCACAGATATCAGAATAAACAAACTGTACAGATATCAAAAAGGTAAAATATAATGGAGAGATATCAAAAAAGAATAAAGCATACAGATATCAAAAATAAACAAACTGTACAGACTCAGAATAAGCAAATTGCTGAATATCAGAATAAACAAACTGTACGAATGTCAAGTAAACAAACTGTACAGATATTAAGAATAAATCGTGTGCGTATCAAAAGAATAAATGACTGTAGAGATATCAGAATAAACAAACTGTACAGATATCAGAATAAACAAACTGTACAGATGCAGAATAAACAAACTGTAGAGATATCAAAGATAAACAAACTGTAGAATGCTCAGGAATAAACCTTACCTTGGAATGTCAAGAATAGAAGCAAACTGTGGAGATGTCAAGAATAAACAAAGCTGCAGAATATCAGAATAAACAAACTGTAGCAGAGATGTCAAGAATAAAAGAAAACTGCTACAGATGTCAAGAATAACAAACTGTACAGATACCAGAATAAACAAATTGTAGAGATCTCAAAGAATAAGCTTCTTTGTAGAGATATCAAGAATAGAAGCAAACTGCTTGCGAATGTCAAGAATAAACGACACAACTGCAGGTGTAAAGAATAAACAAACTGTGCAGATATAAGAGCAACAAACTGTACAGATACAGAATAAACAAATTGTAGAAGAATATAAAGAATAAACAAACTGTGAGAGATATCAATAATAGGCGCAAACTTTATATTACAGATACTCAAGAATAAACAAACTACAGATATAGGGAATATAAACAAACTGTAGAGATGTCAGAATAAACAAACTGTACAGATACAGAATAAACAAACTGTACAGATACCAGAATAAGAAGCAAACAGCAGAGATATATAGAGAATAAACAAACTGTACAGATGTCAGAATAAACAAATACAATATTGCAGATATCAGAATAAACAGAGCTATTCACTGAATATCAGAACAGTAAACAGACTGTACAGATATCAGAATAAACAAACTGTACAGATACCAGAGAATAAACAAACTGTAGGGATATCAGGAATAAACAAACTGTGGGATGTCAAGAATAAACATACATTGGAATGTATCAAGAATAAACAAACTGTAGAATATCAAGAATAAAAAACTGTAGGAATATCAAGAATAAACAAACTGTAGAAGATAAATCAAGAGCAAAAACTGTAGAGATATCAAAATAAACAAACTGTACAGATATCAAGAAATAAACAAACTGTACAGATATAAAATAAACAAACTGTATAGATATCAGAATAAATATTCTTACGAATGCTCCAGAATAAACAAACTGTAATACCAGAATAACAAACTGTACAGATATCAGAATAAACAAACTGCTTAGAGATATCAGAATAAACAAACTGTATGAAGATATCAAGAATAGACAAGCTGTCACTGAATATCAAGAATAAACAAACTGTAGAGAGATATCAAGAATAAACAAAGTGTGGAAATGTCAAGAATAAAAAAAAACTCTAGAGATATCAGAAGAATAAACAAACTGTACAGATATCAAGAATAAACAAACTGTACAGATATCAGAATAAACAAGCTGCTACGGAATTTAAAATAAACTAACTGTATAGATATCAGAATAAACAAACTTGCACAGTGCTCAGAATAAACTAAACCCTCATTGCGAATGTCAGAATAAACAAAGCTGTACAGATGTCAGAATAAACAGAAGCTGTACAGATGTCAAAAAGAATAAACAAACTATTGCAGATGTCAGAATAAACAGAAACTGTACTGAATGTCAAGAATAAACAAGCTGTACGAATGTCAAGAATAAACAAACTCTAGAATGTCAAGAATAAAAACTCTGAATATCAAGAATAAATAAACTGTACAGATATCAAGAATAAACAAACTGTAGGAATATCAAGGCAAACAAACTGTACAGATATCAGAATAAAAGCAAACTGTGGAGATATCAGAATAAACAGAGCCTGCTGGAGATATCAAAAGAATAAACAAGCTGTTGAGATATCAAGAATAAACAAACCTGTGGAATGTCAGAATATACAAACTGTGTGGAGATGTCAAAGAATAGAAGCAAACCTTCTCAAATATCAAGAACAAACAAACTGTGGAATGTCAAGGAATAAACAAACTGTACAAATACTCAAAAAATAAACAGAAACTGTACAGATATCAAGGAATAAGCAAATTACCAGATATCCAGAAATAACCCTTTGTATAGATATCCAGAAATAAACAAGCACAACAGAGATATCAAGAATAAACATACATTGGAGATATTCTCCAGAATAAACAAATGTACAGATATCAGAATAAACAGGCTGTGAGATATCAGAATAAACAAACTGTACAGATGTCAAAAAAAGATTAAACAAAAAGTGTGGAGATATCAGAATAAAAAACTCTAGAGATATCAGAGAGAATAAACAGAAACTGTACCAGATATAAAGAATAAAGCAAACTATTGCCAGATATCAGAGCCAGAAATAAACTGTGTACGAATGCAAGGAGCTATTTAACTGTATAGATATCAAGTGAAGCAAACTGTACAGATATCAAGAATAAACAAACTGTACAGATATCAAATAAATATTTATTACAGATGCTCAAGAATAAACAAACTGTGAATATCAGAATAAACAAACTATACAGATGTCAGAATAAACAAGCTGTAGATATAAAAAATAAACAAACTGTATAGATATCAAGAATAAATTAACTAATACAGATATCAGAATAAACAAGCTGTACAGATATCTCAGGAATAAACAAACACTCAACTACAGATAACAAAAAGAATAAACAACTGTATAGATACTATGAGAAGACAAACAAGTTGTAGGAATGTAAAGAATAAGCAAACATAGAGATATCAATAATAAATAAACTGCTTTGATACTCAGAATAAACAAACTACAACACTGATATCAGAATAAACAAACTCTAGAAGATATCAAGACCAACCAAACATACAGATATCAAGAATAAGCAAACTGTACCTGAATGCTTCAAGAATAAACAAACTGTACAGATAGCAAAATAAACAAAAGCTGTACAAATGTCAAAATAAACAAACTGTACAGATATCAGAATAAACAAACTGTATAGATATCAAGAATAAACAAGCTGTTTAGATATCAAGAATAAACAAACACACCTTTAGATGCCAGAGAATAAACAAACTGTAAGATGTCAAACCAATGACTGCTGTAGATATAAGAATAAACAAACTGTACAGATATCTCAAAATAAAAAGAAACTGTACTGAAATATAAGGAATAAGAAACAGAAACTCTGAAGATATCAAAAGAATAAACAGAAACTGTTGCAGATATCAGAATAAATAGACTGACACAGGCATCAGAATAAACAAACTGTACAGATATCAAAAAAGAAAAAACAAACTGTACAGATATCAAGAGCAAATCGACATACAGATATCAGAATAAACAAACTGTACAGATGTCAGAATAAACAAACTCTAGAATCATCAAAGGCAAAAAAACTTTCTAGAATATCAAAAGTAACAGAAGCATAATATATAAATATCAAAGAATAAACAAACTGTAGAGATATCAAGAATAAACAAACTCTTTGAATATCAAGAATAAGCAAACTGTACTAGAATATCAAGAATAAACAAACTGTTAGATATCAAAAATGTCTAAACCTTGGAGATATCAGAATAAACAAACTGTACAGATGTCAGAATAACAAACTGTGGAGATCTCAAGAATAAACAAACTATTTTTAGATATAAAATAAAAACAAAAACTTCTTACCAGATATCAAGGGAATAAACCAAATTGCTGAATATCTAAGAATAAACAAGCTGTAAGATATCAGGTAAGAAACTGTGGAGATATCAAGAATAAAAAACTGTACAGATATCAAAAAATAAACAAACTAATACAGATATCAGAATAAGCAAATTACTGAATGTCAAGAATAAACAAACTGTACAGATATCAAAGTAAACAAACTGTACAGTTAATTAGAATAAATAAATTGTACTGATATCAAGAATAAACAAACTGTAGAATGCTCAGAATAAACAAACTGTGCGAATGTCAGAATAAACAAACTGTGCAGTACAGAATAAACATTTGTAGAATATCAGAATAAACAAACTGTAGAATGTAAAAAGAATAAACGCTATGGAATATAAAGATCAGCTGAAGCTGTGGAGATATCAAAGAATAAACAAGCTAACAGAGATATCAAAAAGAATAAACAAATATTAGATAACATCAGAATAAAAAACTATACAGATGTCCAAAGATAAACAAACTGTACAGATACCAGAATAAACAAATTGTAGAGATATCAAGAATAAACTATTTGTAGAGATATCCAAGAATAAACATTAGTACAGTCTCAGAATAAATAAAAGCTTTGTACAGATATCAAGAATAAACAAACTGTACAGATAACAAGAACTCAAACAAATATTACAGATATGCAAGAATAAATAAATTGTAGAATGTCAGAATAAACCGACTGTAAATATCAATAATAAACAACAAACTGTACAGATGTCCAAGAATAAAATAAACTGTACAGATATCAGAAATTAAACAAACTACAGAAGATGTCAGAATAAACAAACTATGTACAGATACCAGAATAAACCAGCTGTGCAGATGCAAGAATAAACAAACTGTAAGAGATATAGAGAATAAACAAGCTATGTATAGATATCAGAATAAACCAACTGTGAATACTCAAGAATAAATGACTGTACAGATCTCAAGAATAAACAGGCCTAGCAACACGAATATCAAGAATAAACAAACTGTACGAAAGATACCAAGAATAAAGCAAACTGCCAGAGATATCAGAATAAAACAAGCTGTAGAGATGTCAGAATAAACATACATTGGAATATCCAGAATAAACAAACTGTGGAGATGTCAGAATAAAAAAACTGTGAGATATCAGAATAAACAAACTGTAGAGATATCAGATAAAAAAGGCTTCAACAGAGAATATCAGAATAAACAAACTGTACAGATGTCAAAATAAACAAACTGTGCAGATACAAAAAATAAACGCAAACTGTATAGATATCAAGACAAATAAGCACCACCAGAATATCAAAAGAGACCGACTCAAACACCTTATTACCAAGAATAAACAAACTGTACCGGAATATCAGAATAAACGCAAACTGCTCAGAGATATCCAGAATAAACAAACTGTAGAGATATCAAGAATAAACAAACTGTACAGATGTCAAGAATAAACAAACTGTGAGAATGTCAAGAATAAACAAGACAGGAGATATCAAGAATAAAAAAATCTGGGAATGTCAAGAATAAATAAACTGTACCAGATGTCAAAAATAAATGGAAGCTGTACGAATATCAAAATAAACAAAGCTGTACAATTCCAGAATAAACTAACTGTATAGATATCAGAATAAACAAACTGTACGAATGTCAAGAATAAACAAGCAACACGAATATCAGAATAAACAGAAACTGTACAGATATCCAGAATAAACAAACTGTACGAATGTCAAAATAAACAAACTGTACAGATATCAGAATAAACAAACCACATATGTCAGAACAAACAAACTGGCACAGATATCAGAATAAAAGAGCAGACTCTAGAGGATATCAGAATAAAAAGCTCTGAGATATCAGAATAAACAAATACAATATGAATATCCAAGAATAAACAAGCTGTGAGATATCAAGAATAAACAAACTGTATGAATGTCAAAGAACAAACAAACTGTGGAGATATCAAGAATAGACAAACTGTGGGAATATCAAGAATAAACAAATAGTATTGAGATATAAAGAATAAACAAACTGTGGAATATCTAGAATAAACAAACTGTACAGATATCAGAACAGAACAAACTGTGGAGATATCAGAATAACAAACAACACAGATGTCAAAAATGAAGCAAACTGTACAGATATAAGAATAAAGCAAATTGCACAGATATCAGAATAAACTAACTGTATAAGATACTCAGAATAAACAAACACAGTAGGAATGTCAAAGAATAAACATATGGAGATATGAGAATAAACCAAACATGCACAGATATCAAGAATAAACAAATGCAGTACCAGATATCAGAATAAACAAACACAGTACAGATATCAAAAAAGAATAGAAACCGACTCTAGAGAGATATCAAAGAATAAAAAACTTCTCTGGGATATAAGAATAAACAAACTGTACAGATATCAAAAGACAAACAAACATGTAGAGATATCAGAATAAACAAATGTACAGATATCAAGAATAATAAACAAACTACCTTAAATATCAAGAATAAACAAACTTGTAGGTGTCAGAATATAAACAAACATTGAGATATCAAGAATAAACAGGCTTCTGTGGAGATATCAAGAATATGCAAACTGTGGAGATATCAAGAATAAACAAACTCTTCCACGAATATCAAAAAAAGAACAAACAAACTGTGGAATATCGAACCGACAAACTGTACAGATATCAAAAAATAAACAAACTGTACAGATATCCAGAACAGCGGTGCACAGATATCAGAATAAACTAACTGTATGAATATCAGAATAAACAAACTGTAGAGATATCAGAATAAACAAAAATGTAGAATGTCAAGAATAAAAAACTGTAAAAATGTCAAAATAAAACAAACTGTATGAATGTCAGAATAAGCTTAGTACAAAAGATATCAAGAATAAAAGCAAACTGCTTCTAGAATACTCAAAAGAGTAAACAAACTGTACAGATATTAGAATAAAACAAATTGTACTGATATCAAGAATAAATGGAAAACTGTACAGATATCAGAATGAAGCAAACTGTGCGAAGATGCCAAGAATAAACAAAACTGTAGAATATCCAAGGGAATAAACATGCCTTGGAGATGTCAAAGAATAAACAAACTGTGGGAGATATCAGAATAAAAAGCATGAGATATCAGAATAAAACGAAACTGTAGAGATATCAAGAATAAAAACCATGAGAATATCAAAAAATAAGCAAACTATACAGATGTCAGAATAAAATAAACTCTTTGGAATGCAAAATAAACAAACATGTAGATATAAAGAATAAATGGGCTGTATGAATATCAGAATAAACTCAAACTGTACGAATATCAAGAATAAACAAACTGTACCAGATACTTAAAAAGAATAAACAAACTGCTGGGAAATGCAGAATAAACAAATTGTAGAATACTCAAGAATAAACAAACTGTAGAGATATCAATAATAAACAATGTACAGATATCTAAGAATAAACAAACTGTATTTGATATCAAGAATAAACAAACTCTAGAGATATCAAAAAGAATAAACAAACTGTACAGATATCAAGAATAAACAAACTGTACAGATGTCAAGAATAAACAAACACACAGATGTCAAAATAAACAAACTGTACAGTTATCAGAATAAACAAACTGTACAGATATCAAGAATAAATGGCTTCTGTACAGATATCAAAGAATAAACAAGCCTTTTTGAATGTCAGAATAAAAAAAAACTGTACTGATATCAGAATAAACAAACTCTAAAACACAAGAATAAAACAAACCTGTACAGATATCAAGAATAAATAGACTGTATGAGTGTCAAGAATAAACAAACTGTGCAGATATCAAGAAAAAACAAAACTTTATTTTGAATGCTCCAAAGAATAAACAAACTGTACAGATACTCAAGAATAAACTTAAACATGCAGATATCAAAGATAAACAGAGCTCTAGAATATCAAGAATAAAAAACTCTAGGGTATGGGAATAAACAAACTGTAGATCTCAAGAATAAATAAAGCTGTAGAGATATCAAGAACAAACAAACTGTACAGATATCAGAATAAATGACTGTGGAGATGTCAAATAAACAAACTGTTAAAGTATCAGAATAAACAAACTGTTGAGATATCAAGAATAAACAAACTGTGGAGATATGAGAATATGAGCTATCAGAATATCCAAGAATAAACAAACTGTACAGATATAAAGAATAAACAAGAGCTGTTCTTAGAATCTCAGGAATAAACAAATTGTACTTCAGTATCCAGAATAAACAAACTGTAGAATATCAAGAATAAACAAACTATTGTACAGATATCAGAATAAACAGGCTAACCATAAGATACACCATGAAGGCAAACAAACTGTAGAATGTCAGAATAAACAAGCTGTAGAGATATCAAGAATAAACATACCTTGGAGATATCAGTATAAACAAACTGTGGAGATATCAGAATAAACAAACTGTAGAGATGTCAAAAGAATAAACAAACTGTGAGATATCAAGAATAAAAAGCTTATACAGATGTCAGAACCAAACAAACTGTACAGATATAAAAAACAAACAAACTGTATGAGTATCCAAGAATAAATAAGCTTCTTACAGATATCAGAATAAACAAACTGTACGAATATCAAGAATATAAACAAATAGTACCAGATAACATAAAGAAATGAAACAAAGCTGTACAGATGCAAGAATAAAACAAATTGTAGAGATATCAGAGAATAAACAAACTGTAGAGATATCAACTAATAAACAAACTGTGTACAGATATCAAGAATAAACAAACTGTACATATATCAGAATAAACAAATGCTTAGAATGTCAGAGCAAACAAGCTGTACAGATACCAGAATAATAAACAAACTGTACCGAATTAAGAATAAACAAACCTGCAGAGATATGAAAGAGAGAATAAACAAACAGTAATAGGCCTCAAGAATAAACAAACTATTGCAGATATAAGAATAAATAAACTGTACTGAATGTCAGAATAAACAGACACAATACAGATGTCAGAAGAATAAACAAACACAGTACCAAGATACCAGAGAATAAACAAACTGTAGAGATATAAAAAGAATAAATAAAGCATACTTATAGAATATCAGAATATAAACATACGTGGATATCAAAATGAAACAAACTGTAGAATATCAAAAGAATAAAAAGGCTTTGTAGAATATCAAGAATAGAAGCAAACTGTAGAATGTCAAGAATAAAAAACTGTAGAGATATCAAGAATATTAAACAAACATACAGATCTCAGAATAAACAAAGCTGTACAGATATAAAAAATAAACAAACCTTGTAGATATCAGAATAAATAAACCTGTACAGATATCAAGAATAAACAAAACTGCTTCTAGATATAGAATAAAACAAACTGTACAGATATCAGAATAAACAAACATAGAGATATCAGAATAAACAAACAGCAGAGATACTCAGATAAACAAACTGTACAGACATAAAGAATAAACAAACACAGTAGAATGTCAGAATAAACAAACTGGTGTACAGATATCCAGAATAAACAAGTGGAGATATCAAGAATAAAAAAACTCTAGAGATATCCAGAATATAAAACCAAACTGTACAGATATCAGAATAAACAAACTGTACAGATATCAAGAATAAACAAACTGTACAGATACCAGAATAAACTAACTGTATGGAATGTCAGAATAAACAAACTGAATATCAAGAATACAAACAAACTATTTCAGATATCCAAGGAATATAAACAAACCTTGCAGATATCAAGAATAAACAAGCTGTACAGATATCAAGAATAAACAAACTGTACAGATATCAAGAATGAAACTTTAAACTGTACGGAATGTCAAGAATAAACAAACTATACAGATGCTCAAGAATAAGCAAACTCTAGAATACTCAAGAATAAACAAACTAACCACGATGTCAGAATAAATAAACTGTAGAGATATGGGAATAAACAAACTGGCCTGCAGATATCAAAATAAACAACTGTGGAATATCAGAATAAACAAACTGTAGAATATCAGAATAAACAAACTGTTGAATATCAAAAGAATAAACAAACTGTGGAATATCAAAAAATATACAAACTGTGGGAGATATCAGAATAAACAAACTGTAGATATCAAGAACAAACAAGCTGTGGAATATCCAGAGAGAATAAACAAAAGCTATGCAGATGTCAAAATAAACAAACTGTACACGAATATCAAGAATAAGCAAATTACTGAGATATCAGAATAAATAACATAATATCAGATATCAGAATAAACAAAGCTGTAGAGATATCAAGAATAAACGTACATTGGAGATATCAGAATAAATAGAAAACTATTTTGAATGTCAAGAGAATAAGAAGCAAACTGTGAGATATCAGGAATAAACAAATATAGAAATGTCAAGAATAAAAACACAACAGATATCAGAATAAACTAAACTGTTGCAGATATCCAAAATAAACAAACTGTGCAGATATAAAAAATAAACAAACTGTATGAATGTCAAGAATAAATAAACCAGCGCAGATATCAGAATAAACAAACTGTGTACAGATACCAAATAAACAAACTGTACAGATATCAAAGATAAATAAACTGTTAGGAATGTCAAGAATAAACAAGCTGTAGAGATATCAAGAATAAACAAACTGTACAGATATCAGAATAAACAAACTGTAGAGATATCAGAATAAACAAACTGTACAGATATCAAGAATAAATAAGCAGTGTATAGAATATCAAGAATAAAAAAAAACTCTAGAATATCAAGAATAAACAAACTGTACAGATGTCAGAATAAACAAACTGAAATACAGATGCCAAAGAATAAACTGCTGTCATAGATATCAAGAATAAACAAACACAACACAGATCTTCAAGAATAAACAAACTGTACCCATATATCAGAATAAGCAAACGCTGTACAGATATCAGAATAAACAAACCCTTCTACAGATATCAGAATAACAAACTGTACAGATGTCAGAACCAAACAAACACAATATGAATGTCAAGAATAAAAAAAGCTGTACTGATATCAGAATAAATAAATCTAGAGATATCAAGAATAAACAAACCTTGCAGATATCAGAATAAATAGACTGTTACAGGTGTCAGAATAAACAGACTGTACAGATATCAGAATAAACAAACATCTGAATACATAGAATAAACAAACTCTAGAATGTAATAATAAACATGCCTTGGAGATATCAGAATAAACAAACAATGGAATATCAGAATAAAAAACTATGAATATATCAAGAATACAATTTGTATGAGAATATGAGAATAAAAAAAAACTGTAGAGATATCCAGAACAAACAAAACTATACAGATGCTCAAGAATAAACAAACTGTGTACCCAGATACCAAGAACAAACAGAATTGTATAGAGATGTCCAGAATAAACAAACTGTACAGATACCAGAATAAACAAACTCTGGGAATGTCAAGAATAAAACATACCTCAGAATGTCAGAATAAAACAAACTGTGAGATGTCAGAACAAAAAACTGTAGAGATATCAGAATAAATGAAACCTTGAGATATCAAAAAGTAAAAACATAGAAGAGATATCAAGTATAAACAAACTATACAGATGTCAGAATAAACAAAGCTGTACATATACCAGAATAAACAAATTGTAGAGAATGTCAAGAATAAACAAACTGTACAGGTACCAGAATAAACAAACTGTGCGGAATGCAAGAATAAACAAAGAGTGAGAGATATCAGAATAAACAAACTGTGCAGATGTCAGAATAAACAAACTGTATTTTTCAGATATCAGAGAATAAACAAACTGTACAGATATCAAGAATAAACAGACTGTACAGATATCAAGAATAAACAAACTGTACAGATATCCAGAATAAACAAACTGTAGAGATATCAAGAATAAACAAACTGTAGAATATCAAGAATAAACATGCACCTTCAGAATATCAGAATAATCAACAAACTACAGCAGAATGTCAAAAGAATAAAAAAACATGGGGCTGCCTCCAAGGGAATAAACAAACTGTAGAGATATCAGAATAAAAAAAAAACTGTAGGAATATCAAGAATAAACAAACTGTACAGATATCAAGAATAAACAAACTGTGCAGATATAAAAATATTGAAACTGTATAGATATCAAGTATAAATAAACTGTATGAATGTCAAAGAATAAACAAACTGTACAGATACCAAGAATATAAACAGAAACTGTACAGATATGAGATAATAGAGCTCTAGAGATGTCCAGAATAAATAAATAGAGATATCAGAATAGAAACAAACTGTACGAAAATGTCAGGAATAAACAAACTGTAGAGATATCAAGAGAATAAACAAGAAGCTGTACAGATGTCAAAGACAAACAAACTATTACAGATATCAGAATAAATAAGCTTTGTACAGATACCAGAATAGACAAACTGTAGAGATATCAAGAATAAACAAAGCTGTACAGATGTCAGAATAAACAAACTGTACAGATATCAGAATAAACAAATATTGCAGATACTGAATAAACAAACTGTACAGATATAGAATCGAAATAAACTGAGATAACAAGAATAAACAGAAGCTGTGGAATATCAAAAAATAAACAAACTGCTTGCAGATATCAGAATAAGCAAACTGTACAGATATCAAGAGAAAAAACAAAGTATGAAGATATCAAGAATAAAAAACTCTGGGAATGTAAAGAATAAACAAACTGTACAGATATCAAAATAAACAAACTGTACAGATATCAGAATAAACAAAAGTGTGAAAGATATCAAAATAAAAACTCTACAGAATATCAGAATAAACAAACTACAGCCTGAATATCAGAATAAACAAAGTATTGCAGATGTCCAAAGAATAAACAAGCTGTACAGATACCAAGAATAAATAAGCTGTATAGATGTCAAGAATAAACAAACTGTACGAATGCTCCAAAAGAACAAGCTATACGAATGTCCAGAATAAACAGGCTTTGTGACACAATACCAGAGCAAACAAACTCTATAGATATCAAGAATAAACAAGCTATTGCAGATATCAGAATAAACAAACTGTAGAGAATACTCAAGAATAGACAAACATATTCTTTTAGATATGGAAAGAATAAACAGAAGCTGTAGAGATATCAGAATAAACAAACCTTGAAGATATCAGAATAAGCATACCTTGGAGATATCAAAAAGAATAAAAAACTTCTTAGAGAATGTCAGAATAAACAAACTGTACAGATGTCAAAAATAAAACAAAGCTTCATACAGATATAAAAATAAACAAACTGTATAGATATCAATAATATAGAAATAAACTGTACAGATATCAAAGCCCAAACAAACTGTACAGATATAAGAATAAACAAACTGTACAGATATCAGGAATAAACAAACATCTGAGAGATATCAGAATAAACAAACTGTATGAATGTCAGAATAAACAAACTGTATGAATATGTGAAATAAACAAACTGTGAGAATGCTCAAGAGAAAAAACAAACTGTACAGATATCAAGAATAAGCAAAGTGTGGGAATATCAAGAATAAATAAAGTGTAGAATATCAAGAATAAACGCTTTGCTTAGAATGTCAAGAATAAACAAACTGTGGAGATACCAAAATAAATAAACTGTACAGATATCAGGAATGACAAACTGTACAGATATCAGAATAACAAAGCTGTACAGATATCAGAATAAACAAGCTGTGTACAGATACCAAGAATAAACAAACTGGCCTGTGAATACAGAATAAACAAACTGTACAGATATCAGAAAAAACAAAAAGTGTAACGAAGATATCAAAGAAT
The DNA here is from genome assembly GCA_020796225.1 of Arion vulgaris. Taxonomy (NCBI): domain Eukaryota; kingdom Metazoa; phylum Mollusca; class Gastropoda; order Stylommatophora; family Arionidae; genus Arion; species Arion vulgaris. The sequence goes on from CM036767.1 coordinate 27,372,362, forward strand.
AAACAAACTGTACGAATATCAAAAGTAAACAAACTGTACAGATATCAGAATAAACAAGTGTGAAGATATCAAGAATAAAAAACAGAATATCAAGAATAACAAACTGTACAGATATCACAAGAATAAACAAAGTGTACAGATATCCCAAAGAATAAACAAACTGTACAGATACCAGAATAAAATAAACTGTATAGATGCTCCAAGAATAAACAAACTGTACAGATATCAAAATTAAAAAAACAGTGCAGATATCAGAATAAACAAACTATCAGTCTCCAGAGAATAAACATGCCTTCCAGAATGCTCAAGGAGTAAAAACTGTAGAGAATGTCAAGAATAAACAAACCTGACATAGAGATGCTCAGTAATAAACTGTAGAGATATCAGAATAAACAAACTGCTCAGATGTCAGAATAAACAAACTTTGTTACAGATATAAAAAATAAACAAACTGTATAGATATCAGAATAAATAAACTGTACAGATATCAGGAATAAACAAACGTGTACAGATGCCAGAATAAACAAACTGTACCAGATATCAAGAATAAACAAGCTCTGAGATATCAGAGAATAAACAAACTGTGGGAATATCAGAATGAAACAAACTGTACAGATATCAGAATAAACAAAACTGTAGAGATATCAGAATAAACAGAGCTGTACAGATGTCAAGAATAAAGCAAAAGTGTGGAATATCCAAGAATAATAAAGTAGTAGAATATCCAGAACAACATGCCAACCTGGAGATATCAGAATAAACAAACACAGCAGAGATGCCAGAATAAATAAACTGTACAGATATCAAGAACAAACAAACTGTGCAGATATCAGAATAAACAAACTGTGTTGAATGTCAGAATATAAATAAACCTGTACAGATACCAGAATAAACAAACTGTGCAGATACCAAAAGAATAAACAAACTGTAGAACTAAAGGGGCAACAAACTATTACAGACTGTCAAGAATAAATATTTATGGTACAGATATCAAGAATAAACAAACTATACAGATACCAAAGAATAAACAAACTGTAGAGATATCAAGGAATAAACAAACCTACAGATATCCAGAATAAACAAACTGTACAGATACCAAGAATACTAAACAAACTGTAGAATATCAAGAATACTAAACAAGCTGTGGAATATCAAAATAAACAAACTGTACAGATATCAGAATAAACTTAAACTGTACAGATATCAAGAAAAAACAAAGTAGCTGAAGATATCAAGAATAAAAAATAAGAGATATCAGAATAAACAAAGCATTTACAGATATCAAAAAATAAACTGAAGCCTTCTTTGGGTGTGGGAATAAACAAGTGTGAAGTGCTCAGAATAAAAGCTCTGAGATATCAAGAATAAACAAACTGTACCTTGAATGTCAGGGAATAAACAAAGTGCACAGTATCGAATAAACAAAAGCTATTATGAATGCCAAGAATATATAAACTGTATAGATGTCAGAATAAACAAATACAACAGATTATCCAGAGCGCAAAAAAACTGTACAGATATCAAGAATAAACAAAGCTGTGCAGATACCAAGAATAAACAAACTCTGCAGATATCAAGAATAAACAAACTGTACAGATATACTCAGAATAAACAAACTGTAGAATATCAGATGCAAACAAACTGTTGTATAGATAAGAATAATATGACTGTAGAGATATCAAGAATAAACAAACTATGTGAGATATCAAGAATAAACATACCTTGGAGATATCTAAGGAGCAAAAATTGTAGAATATCAGAATAAACAAACTGTAGAATATCAGAATAAAAAAACTGCTTAGAGATATCAGAATAAACAAACTGTACAGATGTCAGAATAAACAAACACAGTATACAAAAAAAATATTAAACTGTATATAGATATCAAGAATAAATAGCTTCCTTGCATGAATGTCAGAATAAACAAACTGTGTACAGATCAGAGAATAAACAAACTGTCACCGGAATGTCAGATAAACAAGCTCAGGATGTAAAATAAACAAAGCTATTTTAGATGTAGGAGAATAAACAAACTATTTGAATATCAGAAATAAATAAATCAAATATTAGAATATCAAGAAAAAACAGAAACTTCTTCTTAGATATGAGAATAAGCAAGTGTGGGATTGAAGAATAGAAATAAAAGATGTAGAATATATCTAACAAAATAAACATGTGAATATCAAGAATAAATATGTACAACCAGAATACCAGAATAATAAACTGTACAGATATCTATAAAGCCAATGACTTTATTTTGAATCTAGATGACTGGTGACCTTACCAGATACTAGATATCCTGGCCTTGAATGTCAAAAATAAACTCTGCATTCTTTGAATATGGAATAAGCCAAACATTACAGATATCAAAAATAAACAAAGTATGGAGATATCAAAGAATAAAAAACTCTAGAATGTCAAGAATACAATGTTTGTACAGATATAAAAATAATAAACTGTACCAGATACTGAAGATAAACAAACTGTAGAATATCAAGAATATTACATGCAATACTGAATCAGATAAACAAACTATGCAAATGTCAGAATAAACAGAAGCTGACCTGGACCTTTTAGAATAACAAACTGTACAGATACAGAATAAAATAGCTGTGAATGTCAAGAATAAACAAACTATTACAGATATCAAAGAATAAACAAACTGTACAGATATCAAGAATAAACAAACTGTACAGATATCAATAAACAAACATCCTCAGATATCGAATCAATAAACTATGTATAGATACCAGAATAAACAAACTGTAGAATATCAGAATAAACAAACTGTGAGAGATATCCAAAAAATACCTTCTTCTTCCAGAGATGTCAAAAATCAAACAAACTACTAGAATGCTGACAAAACTCACAAGATGTCAGAATAAACAAACTGCAGAGATAACAAATAAAAAAACATGAAGATATCAGAATAAAGCAGCTGTACAGATGTCAAATGACTTGACGCACAGATATAAAAAATCAGCTCTCGACTGTGTAGATATAGAGACAAACAGAAACTGTACGAATGTCAGAATAAACAAACTCTACGGAGATAAATAAAGCAAACTGTAGAATCATCTTTGTAACAAACTACAGATGTCAAGTGTGACTGTAGAGATATCAAGAATAAACAAACTGGACAGATATAAGAATGTGTGCAAATCTAAACATAAAAAAAACTCTGAGATATCAGAATAAACAACTATGTACAGATACCAAGAATAGAATAAACTCTAGAATATCAGAATAAACAAACACAGCAGAGATATCAGAACTCAACATGCTGTGGAGATATCAAGATATCAAACTGGAGATATCCAAGAATACAACAGACTGTGAGAATATCAAGAATAAACAAACACTACGATATCTTTGATAACGCCTTCCCAGGTGTCAGAAATAAACAAACTGTAGAGATACCAAGAATAAATAAACATGCAGATGTCAGGAATAAACAGAGCTGTACAGATATAAAGTATGATAATATTACAGATCAAGAATAATAAACTAGCCACATGTTGGTTAAGAATATTAACATAGAGATATCCCAGAATAAACAAACTGTACAGATATCAGAATGAAGCAAACTGTACAAATATCTCAAGAATATAAACAAACTGTACAGATATCAAGAATAAAACAAATACAACACAGATATCAAGAATAAATAAGCTACTTAAGAAATATCAAAAGTATAAACAAACATTTAGAGTATCAGAATAGAAAACTATACCTTAGAATATAAGAATAAACAAACTGTGCAGAGAATATCGAAATAAAAAAACTGTGAGAATATCAAAGAATAGACTAAACTGTAGAGATATAAGAATAAAAAAACTTTGTAGAGATGTAAATAAACAAAGCTGTAAGATGTCAGAATAAACAAACCTGTGCAGATATAAAAAATAAATAGACACCCTTTATGATCTCAAAAGAATAATAAACTGTATAGATATATGAATAAACAAACTGTACGAATGTCAAGAACTCTGTATAACTCTGAGATATCGAGATAAAACTACATTTAGAAATCAGAAAATGTATTTGTACAGATATCAAGAATAAATAAACTAGGTAATAAAGACCAATATTGCTACAGATATCAAGAATGAACTGAGTGCTGGAGATATCAGAATAAAAAAACCTCTGGATATCTCAGAATAAACCACAGCTGTGAATCCCAGATAAAACTCTACGGATCTCTTAAGAAGAATAAACAAACTGTGCAGATATCAAAAGAATAAACAAAGTGTACAGATATCAGAATAAAATAAACTGTACAGATGCCAAGAATAAATAAACTGTATATTCTCAGAATATAACTCTAAACTGTACAGATATCAAATAAATATGAATATAAGAAGAATAAACAAACTGTATTGCAGATACCAGAATAAACAAACTCTATAGATATCAAGAATAAACATTGTACGAATGTCTGAGAATAAACAAACTGTAGAGAATATAAAATAGACAAACTGTACAGATACAGAATAAACAAACTGTGAGAGATATCAAGAATAAACAAACTGTAGGAGCCTCAGAATAAACATACCTTGGGAATATCAAGAATACAAAAAACTGTAGAGATATCAGAATAAACAAACTGTACAGATGTCAAAGAATAAACAAACTGTACAGATATAAAAATATAAACAAACTGTATAGATATCAATAATAAAATAAACTGTACGAATGTCAAGAATAAACAAACTATTACAGATACCAAGAATAAAAACAAACTCCTTGCAGATATCAGAATAAACAAACTCTGAATATCAGAATAAACAAACTTTGTAGTATAGATATCAGAATAAACAAACTGTACAGATATCAAAGAATATTAAGCTGTAGGAAATGTCAGAAAAAAACAAACTTTGTACAGATATCAGAATAAACAAGTGTGGGAGATATCAAGAATAAATAAAGTGTAGAGATATCAGAATAAACATGCCTTGAGATATCAAGAATAAACAGAGTAGCAATAGATGTAAGAATAAATAAGCCTTACAGAATATCAGAATAAATAGACTGTACAGATATCAGAATAAACAAACTGTACAGATATAAAAGAATAAACAAAACTGTGAATACAAGAATAAAACAAACTGTACAGATGCCAAGAATAAACAAACTGACATATTACAGATATCAAAAGAAAAAACAAAAGTGTAGAAATATCAAGATAACAGCTATTACAGATGTCAAAATAACAAACACAGTATAGATGTGAGAATAAACAAAGTGTGAAGATATCAAAATAAAAAACTCTAGAGATATCAGAATAAACAAGCTACACCCATGCAGATATCAAGAATAAACAAGAGTGTGCAGATATCAGAATAAACAAACTGTTCACAGATACCAGAATAAATAAACCAACATGAATGTCAGAATAAACAAACTGTATTTACAGATATCAAGAACAAAAAAACATACCAAAATATCAGAATAAACAAACTATAGAGAGATATAAAGAATAAACATGCCTTGGAATGTCAAGAATAAAAAAACTGCTTCAAGAGAGATATCAGAATAAACGACTGTAGGAATATCAATAATAAAAACTGTGGGAATAATCAAGAATGACAGACTATTGAATGTCGGAATAAACAAACTATGCAGATATAAAAAAGAATAAACAAAGCTGTATAGATATCAGAATAAATAAGCTTTGTACAGATATCAGAATAAACAAACTGTACAGATGCAAAATAAACAAACTGTACAGATATCAGAATAAACAAACTCTAGAATGCCAGAATAAACAGGCTGTGAAGTGTCAGAATAAACAAAACTGTACAGATGTCAAAAAGAATAAACAAGCACCAACAGAGATAATGTCAAGAATAAACAAACCTGTATGAATGTCAGAATAAGCAAAGTGTGGAGATATCAAGAATAAATAAAGTGTAGAGATATCAAGAATAAACATACCTTGAGATATCAAGAATAAACAGAAGCTGTGGAATACCAGAAATAAATAAACTGTACAGATATCAAAAGTAAACAAGAGCTGTACCAGATATCAGAATAAATAAAACCACCATGTACAGATATCAGAATAAACAAACTGTACAGATACCAGAATAATAAACTGTGCCGAATGCAAGAATAAACAAACTGTAGAGATATCAAGGAATAAACAAGCTATGCGATAGCAAGAATGCAAAACCGACTGTACAGATATCAGAATAAACAAACTGTATTACAGATACCAGGAGAATAAACAAACTGCAAAGATCCATCAAGAATAAACACAAACTGTACACAGATATCAAGAATAAACAAACTGTACCAGTCTAGAATAAACAAACTATTAGAGAATATCAAGAATAAACAAACTGTAGAGATGCTCAAAAATAAACAAACTATTTTTGAAAGATATCAAGAATAAACAAACTGTACGAATGTCAAGAAAAAACAAAAAGTGTGAAGATATCTAAAGAATATAGCTCTGTGAATGTCAGAATAAACAAACTGTACGAATGTCAAAAATAAACAACTGTATGAATATCAAGAAATAAGAAAAAACAAAGTGTGAAGATATCCAGAATAAACTCTGAAGATATCAGAATAAACAAACATTTACAAGATATCCAAGAATAAACAAAAATTGTACCAGCAGATGTCAGAATAAACAAACTATTGAATGCAAAAATATATATAAACTGTATAGATATCAATACAGCTCATTATACCTGAATATCGACAAAACAATAAATCTCAAGAATAAACAAACTGTACAGATACCAAGAATAAACAAACTCTATAGATATCGAATAAACAGAAGCGCTGTACAGATATCAGAATAAACAAACTGTAGAATATCAAGAATAAACAAACTGTACAGATACCAAGAATAAACAAACTATGAGATATCAAGAATAAACAAACTGTAGAGATATCAGAATAAACATACCTTGGAGATATCAGAATAAGAAATTGCAGAGATATCAAGAACAAAAACAAACTGTAGAATATCAGAATAAAAAAACTGTGAGAATGTCAAGAATAAACAAACTGTACAGATGTCAAAGAATAAACAAACTGTACCCAGATATAAAAAATAAACAAACTGTATAGATATCAGGAATAAATAAACTGTACAGATATATCCAGAATAAACAAACTGTACAGATACCAGAATAAACAAACTGTATGAATGTCAGAATAAACAAACTAGAGATGTCAGGACCAACCAAACTATTTTTGAATACTCAGAATAAATAAACTGTGCAGATATCAGAATAAACAGGCATGAGATATCAAAGAAAAAGCAAGCTGTATGGTTCATCAGTAGAATAAGCCAAAGTGTATTGGAAATTTAAAGAATAAATAAGAATTGTGAGATATCAAGAATAAACATGCCCAGAGATATCAGAATAAACAAACTTCTGTGGAGATACCAGAATAAATAAACTGTACAGATATCAGAATAAGTGAAACCTGTGCAGATATCCAGAATAAACAGACTGTACAGATATCAGAATAAACAAACTGCAGATATCAAGAGAATAAACAAACTGTATGAATATCAAAAGAATAAACAAACTATCACTAGTATCAAAGAATAAACAAAAGATGTAGAGATATCCAGAATAAAAAAAATCTAGAGATATCAGAATAAACATTTGTACCAGATGTCAGAATAAACAAACTGTACAGATGCAAACCAAACAAACTGTAAGATATCAAAAACAAACAAACATGATCTCCAGAATAAACAAACTGTACGAATGTCAAGAATAAACAAACTGTTACAGATGCCAAAGACTAAACAAACTGTGAATACCAAAGAATAAATATTTGTAGAATATCAAGAATAAACAAAGCTGTACAGAATATCAAGAATAAACAAACTTACAGATATCAAGAATAAACAAACTGTACAGATATCAAGAATAAACAAACTGTGCAGATATCAAGAATAAACAAACTGTATAGATGCCAGAGATAAACAAACTGTAGAGAATGTCAGAATGAAACAGAGCTGTGAGAGATATCAAGAATAAACATACCTTGGAGATGTAAGAATAAACAAACTGTGAGATATCAAGAATAAAAATCTAAAATATCAGAATAAGCAACATGAGATATCAAGAATAAAAAAACTGTGAGGAATATCAGAATAAACAGAAGCTGTACAGATGTCAAGAACAAACAAACTGTATAAGATGTAAAAAATAAACAAACTGTACAGATATCCAAAGAATAAACAAACTGTACAGATATCAGAATAAACAAATACGAATATCAGAATAAACAGAGCTGTAAGATCTCAGAATAAACAAACTTTACAGATATCAGAATAAACAAACTGTGAAGTCTATCAAGAATAAACAAACCCTGGACAGATATCAGAATAAACAAAGAGTACAGAGATATGAAATTATAAAAACTCTTTAGAGATATCAGAATAAACAAACTGTACAGATACCAGAGAATAAACAAACTCTGAGAGATATCCAAGAATAAACAAACTGTAGAGAGATATCAAATAAGCATACTGCCCAGAGATATCCAGATAAACAAACTGGAGATATCAGGGAATAAACAAACTGCTAGAATGTCAGAATAAACAAAGCTGTACAGATACTCAGAATAAACTATGTTGTGGAATATCAACAGAATAAACAAACTGTGGAATACCAGAATAAATAAACTGTACAGATATCAAAAGAATAAACAAACTGTGTACGAATATCAGAATAAACAAACTGTACAGATACCAGAATAAACAAACTGTACAGATACCAGAATAAACAAACTGTAGAGATATCAGAATAAACAAACTGTACAGATGTCAGAATAGAAGCAAACTGTACAGATGTCAAGAATAAACAAGCTGTACAGATATCAGAATAAACAAACTGTACCAGATGTCAGAATAATAACTACAGCAGAGATATCAGAATAAACAAACTGTAGGAATATCCAGAATAAATATATGGCAGAATGTAAGAATAAACGAAGCTGTGGAATATCGAGAATAAAAAAACTGTAGAGATATCCAGAATAAACAAACTGTAGGGATATCAAAGAATACAAAGCTGCTTAGAGATGTCAAGAATAAACAAACTACATCACGGGTATAGAGCCAAACAAACTGTGCAAGATATAAAAATAAACAAAGCTGTATAGATGTCGGAATAAATAAGCTGTACAGATATCAAGAATAAACAAACTGTACAGATATCAAAAATAAACAAACTCTAGAGATATCAAGAATAAACAAACTGTAGAAAAATCAAGAATAAACAAACTGTACAGATACTCAGAAGAATAAACAAACTGTAGAATATCAAGAATAAACAAACTGTACAGATGTCAAAGAATAAGAAGCAAAGTGTGGAGATATCCAAGAATAAAAACTTTCTAGAATATCAAGAATAAACAAACTGTACAGATGCACAGAATAAGAAGCAAACTCTAGGAATATCAGAATAAACAAACTGTGGGATATCAAGAATAAACAAACACAGCAGAGATATCAGAATAAACATGCCTTGGAGATATCCAGAATAAACAAACCTGTTGGGAGATGCAAAGAATAAACAAACTGTTAGAGATATCAGAATAAACAAACTACGAGTATAAAATAAATAAACTGTTCCCCGTCTCAAGAATAAACAAACTGTTACAGATATCAGAATAAATAAACCAAAATTTGTTTAAATTTAAAGAGCAAAAATATTCAAAGTTTATTACCACAAAGTATTCAGATGTTAAAATGCACTAAATGTCTGACAAAAAATGGAGATAAATTTTGATTAATGACAAAGTGTGTAATATAACAATTATGACTTTTTATCAAATGAAAGATTAAAAAGCAGAAAACATATCGTGTTCTGTCTCTTCCAGCAGATGTTCGAACCTTCACATGCTGATAATTCCTGTGACATGCTGCTCCTGAATACTCAACTGCCACTTGTGTACCATGATGCATTCCAATTCCCTATCAATCACAGTATACTGCCATCAACTGTCAGGTTCTTGTCCAACAGGTGGTCACTAGGTGACTGCAGGAAGTACCAAGTCTCCATTATCCATCACCAACAAAGTGATTATATGTACTTTTGCTGCAAATCTTTGATGCAAGACTAAATTCAGTAAAGATTTTTATTTTTAAGAACTAGGTGGTTGTGCTCTTAAAAATGCTCCTATTGTAGAGCTAGGCAATGGGTGCAGTAAGAAATAAGAGTTTGTTGTTCGAATCTTGTGTTTGGTCCTTCATTTTTTCAGAAACCCTAATAATTGTACACTGTCTATTTACTGATGCACTTACCTGTTGCTTCCTTTGGGTTATTAAAACTCATTCTCTTCTCTCCTATTTTTCTAAGTGGTGCTGGAGAGTTTTTTGTTTCTAAAGCTCTTTTTCATAAACAGAAAACTTCAAAACTTGTGAAATGTGCAATGATTTGAGCTATGATGGTTCCTACTCAGAAGTGGTTTATGGGTGATTATTACAGTATCCCAGACACAGAGTTATTATCTCTGGGAAACTGCTCACCATGTTTGGATCTCCACAAGTCATTCAGGACATGCAGTGCTAGCATACAGCACACAGATCTATTTTTGGCAGGACTAAATCTGGCAGTCATCTTAACAAGATACTTGCAGTGATCCCAGAGCACAGAGTCAGTGTCTCTGTGAATGCTCTTCCTGCATATGGAACAACATCATAGATGTCTGGACATATGTCGCTTGCAACTGCATGCTGGAGATATAGAAAAATAGTAATAGAAATGAAGAACATGAAAAAAATCAACAGCAACTGTGTCAGTTACTGACAAAGGGATTGAAATAAATGGTAAATGCATATCAGTTATCAGTTATATGAAGACTATCATCATAGCACTCGGACATGTCCATAGGTGCTCCGATCTCCATAAATCCATCAGCGTCCAGCACCCAACACGCCAGTTCAATGTTGATTAATCAATCTCTTTGCATATTTAGTATGTCGTTCTTTTCGGCTGCACCAATATTGACACCCATCTCTTTCAATCTGGTCAGCGAGTGGGATTCACAGCCCTGAAACTCCTCTGTTCGGAAAGACTCAATGCGTGAAGAATGTCCCTTCGATCCATTGCAGTTCCCTCTGATATTGTAGCTAAGCCAGCCAATCTATCAGCTCGTTCATTACCCCTAACTCCTGTGTGCCCATGAACAAAAATAAAGGTGATTTCTCTGATCATTGTCTGTACCAGTACCTCCACCCAGTTGCGTCTCACCATACCTGATTCGACTTTACACCATAATGCATAACACCACTTGAACATGATTTAACTTTTATATTTTCTGATAAATTTATAGGGCCATCATCACTGCACTTTGATGAATAATCATGTGTGCTTTGATCTCTTTCTAACACCGGAAGATCTCAGAGTATAAACAAACTGTTGTACTGACAAGGGTCCCAGATGAAATTTTTTTTAATGGTGAAGCTTTGTATGAATGTAATAAAAATTTTTTATGAATTCTGTCTGAGCAGCAACTTTCCAGCCTGTTTTAATCAATTTTCTACTGAAAAATAACCTGATAGAACCACCAGGGAAGAGAACCAAGTATGTTTGGAATGAGAGGCGAGCACAATAACATCGCCGCCACAGAGATTTGTGCTCGAATATTTTAACTGATTGAAATATAACAAAAAAGTAAAGATGCACATCAATTAAAATCTAACAAAATCCTCAGTAAAACATATAAAGTTTAACATAATATTGATATTATATTCATCGGACAGTAAAACTGTGTGCAATGTGCTCCGAAAACAGATCTTTGTGATATTTATTATAACTTTAATGCTGATGTTATTATATGTTCATGAAATATACTTTCACAAATGGGATAACATTGGTTTCAAATTGATGAAATGACAATCATGAATCACACTGTCAATCATCTGATCACAATAAACCTCTTATTACTACTGGACTTTTATTTAGTGCCATAAATATGTGCACATGTATGAATAACTTGCTTACTGTATCTATGGGCTAAGTATATGCTTTTATAGAAACATGATTAAAACTTTAAAAATGTCTAATGCTGATGGTAGTGATAACAGCCAGCACAAGAAGAAAGCTACATAATATCACATCAAGGAAATCATGCAGCATTACTGCAAGTTATTTTGCAGACTAGACTGGAGCATTTAGACAAGAATTCAATGGATAGAGAAGGTCAGTGTGTGAGAAGCTATTGAAAGGAAAATGAAGATGTATGGACAAGTGAACGTATGGGAGAAGAAAAGGTATGAGAAAGTGAAGACATGAAAAAATCAGGGAGAAGAAGTGATGAGAAGTGACAGGATGAAATAAATGGAAATGGCAAGGTTATCAGTAAGAGAGAAATATTAAGCAACTGACATGATTTAGACTCGATCTCTATAACATAGTTAGAGATCAAAAGTAGCCAGTTCAATGTGATTAATCAATCTCTTCATATTTAGTATAGTCATTGAGCAAAGAATCTTTTCAATGCGTGTACTGGTGGGAAAGGCCTGAACCATTGTGAAGAAGACTCAGACGTTGTGAAGAATGTACTTCATCCATTGCAGTTACTGGCAATTTGCTGATTGTCAATTATCAGCTACTTTTATCTTAACTCCTGTAGTCCAGAACTTGGAGATCATTGTTGTACAAACCTCCAGCTGTCAGCTTACATACGATTCAGTTCTCATCTGATACACATAAACATATTTAACCAATTCAAAATTTATGAACATCATCACTCACTAAATTATGGTTTATCTTAACACGAAGATCTCAGGATATGCACATATTTCTTACAAGGTCCCAGATGTCTTTTAAAGGTGAGCTCTGTTGAGTTAAAAAATTTTTATTAATTTTCACTACACTTTAGTTTTAATCAACCGAAAATAACTGATAGAAAAGGAAGACTAGTTCGAACGCACAATACACACGTAGGATTTTGCTAGAATCAAAGTGAAATAAGTTTAATTCATCATTCAATTAAACCCTGTGATTAAAAAATAATGTCTATACAGAAGATTCAGAGTCTCGAAATTTGGATTTTATTATCAGCTAGCTTGCATGTTTTATAGCTGATATACTCCTGAGATACATTGGTTTCATTGATAAATGAATACTGATAGTAAGATAGTCAATCATCTGTCATCTCTGATGACTACTGACATTTAGTGATTTCAATAGAATAACTGCTTACTTAATAATTTAAATAATACTATAGAACATGTTTCTCAAAGTCAAGCGTTGCTGATCAGCCAAAGACAAAGAAGCTATATAAATATCAACAAGGAAACATAATTCCGTAATATTTTCTTAATTTTTGGTATTCAATAGAAGATATTATAGAAGAGAAGTAGAGTTACATGACATAGTATCACCATATTGTCCTCTGAAGGCCCTTAAGAAGTTGGATTTTGTTCAAATCTTCAAGCTTCAATTATCATGTATTTTGTCATGAGCAACACATGCATGTATATTGTGAAGCAATAAATATTTGGTGAAAGTACAATCAGTCACTTTAAATAGATAATATAAGTTCAACTTTGATTTCAATTATATTTAGAAACATACTTTAATTTAACTAAAAGATGTACAGCAATATTTTTGCTATGAATAAATAATTTGTCACTCCAGAAGTGAAAAAAACAACTGGTTATAATCTTAAGCATAGCATAGACATAAACAAGTTTCTATTGATCTCAACGTAGACAAAGCAATATTTTATTTGCTGCAATCACTTCCCAGAGCACTCAAGAAATCAGCAAATGTGTATTTGTATGTTTATTTGTTCTAGATATAATTTTTGATTGAATAAAATACAACATTGAAATCTAATTTATACCAAAAAATTGTCATATTTCTGCGGTTGATGTAAATATCTATTCCTTCTTGTCCTTGATGTCTGAAACTTTCTCTATCCAAGGGTAGATAAGCTTTCCTGTTGCCAAGTAAGCAATAAATTGTCCCCAGGTGTGAGTTGTATGAGTCCTTGGAGACGGCCCGGATGTAGTAAGGTTGATCAGCTGACAAACAGGTATCTGACTAGTCTGAGGATAAAAAAGTAATGATACACTAATGTGAAAAATATAAATAAATTTAGAAAATAAATCAATTTTAAGCCCCAGCCGGCTGAAAACGGCCACTACCGATTCAATCGCATTCCGGCTGTTGATGGCCAATGCGGTATACCTTTTAAATGAATGTTTTGTACCTTCCTTATAAGGTAAAACTGCAGTAAAACTATGTAGCAATGGCGAAACACGTAAAAACAGTACTGTAGTTTTACAAAATGAAAAAATAACATGGTCTTTTGGTCAAAACATCAAATCATTATTGTTTTGTAAAACTACAGTACTTTGTTTTTACGTGTTTCGTCATTGCTACCTTACCTTACTAATAGACATGCTAAATTTAATCCATATGTCACTAACTGTAATAGATTTCCACTATGTTGTTTACTGGGAGTTTCCAACGTGTCTAGTTTAGTTCCAACAATTTTGTTTTAGCAAGGACTTTAATTTTCTGCAAAACTCGTGAGATGAAGCTAATTATGATTCAGATGATGGAGAATTTTTTGACGAGATTGAGGATGAATAAGATATTGATGGACAATTAATTCAAGATTTGCATGTGGAAATATGCGACACTAGTTCTAGTACTTACGTAACTAGTAGTTACAGTGAATTATGATTATCAATAGATTGGGACAATGCTGCTTCCCCCCAGCCAAGCCGTAATGGAGACTAAGTCACAACAAATGAGCAAAATCAATGTCGAACAATTTAGTGAAGTAACAGGTTTCAAATGACATTGATTCAGATTCAGAATATTCTCTATTTGTGATTAAACATCTCACTATTTTTAGTCAAGGTTTTTTTTTTTAGAATAGGACAGAGCTAACCGCATTTGCCTGTAAGAAAATTTTAGACAAAACCAAATATTTCAAGGAAACCTGTTTCTCCAAATTACGTAATGGTCTTTATGTAAACTATATGTGTGGAACTCACCAGTTACCTAACAACATAATTTTTTGGCCTACTTATGAACTGTTTAATGTGCCTTCTGTGTCAAATATAATGTCAAGAAATAGATTTGAAAGTATCAGTGAAAATTTGTACCTCAATGACCATTCCATGAGGACAATGTGCAAGGTTGGACTTCAGAACATCTGTCTTGATTGTATGAAAACACTCATGCCCAAACAAACAAGCAGGCTTTAAAAGACAAGGGTAAGGCAACACCCAGCAACTACAGGACTGACAAACCCCATACAGTCTAACCATCAACCAAATCGAATGTTTGGCAGGAAAACAGGCCTGCAGTTACTGTTAACAAGTAAAGATGAGGACTGTATCAGAAAAGTGTGCAGAAACCAGTAATGGCTGCCTCACATGTAAACTAAACTTCTGTAAGAGAGACTGCTTTGCAGCCTTGCACTTGGACATTTATCATTAATAAAACTGACATATTTTTTAGTGCAACAAACTTTTGATATTGTCATTCATTTTTATTTTTACATTTGCATAGTTTTTCACACCCAACTTACATGGCATTACCAACAAACCTGTTGATACATTAGTACCTCATCCATTTAACAGTAAATTGAACTTTCAAACCACAAATATTGATTAGAAATTGTATTTGTTATGAATTTTATTTCACAAACACTTCTCATTGTTACTGAGTTATTTCCCTTCATCTAGGAATTCGGCAGGGATGTTTTCTGAAGTGCTGGGGCTTAATAGGCCGTCCATGCAGCGATGATGACAACAATCTCAGATGTGTGCTGTTGCACCTCTCTGGTGTATGCGGAGGTGACTGTAGAGTCCAATCCTAGAACAGAATCCCGACCACAGGTGGGGCATACATGATCAAGGTTAGACATGTGCGTGTTGTGTGCTCTGTCTTTTCGTGCTGCTCGTTTTCTCTGTGACTCAACAATACGATGATTCTCAGCTATTCGGGTTCCTCTTTTGTTGTTATAGCGCCACATTTGGCGATCTTGCTCAAAGGATTCCCAGCACGTATTGTCTATATTGAAGCATTTCAGAGACACTTTAAGAGTGTCTTTAAAGCGTTTTCTGTCCACCAGCTAAACGTCTGCCCCCTTCAAGCTCGCCATACATCAACTGTTTTGGGATGCGTTTATCAGGCATCCGAGCAACGTGACCGACCCATCTCACTTGGGCCTTCTGCAACAGGGTGTTGACGCTTGGGATCTTTGCTCTTGTGAGGACTTCGCTGTCTGGAATTTTGTCCTGCCAGTTTATTTTTAGTATTCTGCGTAGACAGCTTGTGTGGAAATGGTTTAATTTTCTTGCATGTCTGCTATACACTGTCCATGTCTCGCTTCGTACAGCAGCGTGGTTAGCACTATGGCCTGGTAAACTTTCAGCTTTGTGACTATGCTTATCCCCTTCGTTCCCACACAGTGACACGTAACCTTCCGAACGCAGCACTGGCTTTAGATATCCTATTGTTGACCTCAGAATCTATATTTGCCGATCTGGATAGGAGGCTGCCAAGATAAGCAAAGTTGTCCGTTGACTGGAGACGCTGGTGTTTAATGTTGATGACTGGATCGTAATACTGTTCTCTAGGGGTGGGCTGGAACATGACCTCTGTTTTTGGTGTTAATGTGAGGCCAAACCTATCACAGGCCATTGAGAACTTGTCCATGTAAGTCTGAATTTCTTCAGCAGAGTTGGTAGAGGCGCAGTCATCAGCAAACAACAGGTTTGAGATATTTGATTCCTTTACCTTGGTGAAGGATTTTAACCTCCGAAGATTGAATAGATTACCGTCTGTCCTGTATCTAATCTTTACCCCATGTTCGGCGCCTTCCCAAAAGACATCCGTGAGCATGGCAGCAAACATCATGCTGAAGAGTGTTGGGGCCAGTACACAGCCCTGTTTGACGCCGTTGGTGACATGGAAGGCTTCCGACAGCTCTCCTTCATCAAGTACACGTGCCATCATGCCCTCGTGAAACTGTTGGACGATCTTGATGAATTTCACTGAGCATCCAAATTTTCCATGATCTTCCATAGACCCTCTCTGTTGACCGTGTCGAAAGCCTTCGTCAGATCGACAAAGACCATGTAAAGGTTACGGTGCTGCTCTTGGCATTTTTCCTGTAATTGCGAGCAGCAAATATCATGTCTGCTGTTCCACGACCTGCTCTGAAGCCACATTGGGTCTCAGGGAGTAAGTCCTGTTCCATGTGATCGATTAATCGATTGAGGAGGACTCTGGCCAGTATTTTGCCAGCAATTGACAGGAGGGAGATCCCCTGTGATTATCGCAGGCCTGGCGGTTTCCTTTCCGCTTGTACAGGTGGATAATAGTGGCATTCTTTAGTTCCTGTGGCACACGTTCGTTGCACCAAATGGATGTAAATAACTATGTCAATTTTAGCATCAGCATGGGCCCTCCTTCTTTGTAGACTTCGGTTGGTATTGAGTCCGCACCCGGTGCCTTCCCGCTGGACATCTGGCTTGTTGCCTTCTTGACCTCTTCTAGGGTAGGTGAAATATCAAGCTTGGCATTGATTGGGACCTGGGGTATGAGCTCTATGGCTTCATAACATATAGTGGATGGATGGTTGAGGACAGAACGGAAGTGTTCTGCCCAGCGGTTTAGTATCTGAGGCATGTCAATTAGTAGCCTTGCTCCATCTGCATCGAGTATAGGGGTGGGGTGAGATTGTTGAGGCCGTAAACAGTTTTTAGGGCATCGTAGAAGCGTTTGGAATCATGTCTGTCTGCATATATCTGGATTGCATCAGATTTTTTGCTTAGCCAGGCGCAATTTCCTGATTCTCTCTTGAGCCCTTCTCCGAGCATCTAGGAAGGCTGTTTTTTGGATGATGATGATGGGTCATTTTGATGGGCTCTGTATGTCTCATGTTTTGTGAGAAGAGTAGACTTGATTTCTTCGTCATTTTCGTCAAACCAGTCGTGGCTCTTGTGTACAGAGTGTCCTATGAGCTCAGAGGTAGATAGGTACACGATGTCTCTGAGGGCAGTCCAGTCCTCGTCCACGCTGGTTTTCCCAAACTGAAGGTCCTTCAACTTGTCGTCCAGGTCTCTTATTAAACTTTCGGTGACAGCGGAGCTTTTCAATTTGCAGACTGCCAGCTTTTTTGTTGGTTTGCGACCATGGTGACGTTTTCTAGGCTTGATGCGGAGGTTGAGCTTTGACACTATCAATCTATGATCGGTCCAACATTCTGCTCCGCACATAGCCTTTGTGACTCTGACGTCACGTCTGTCACTTTTCCTTACGATGACATAGTCAATGAGGTGCCATTGTTTGGAACGGGATGCATCCATGACGCTTTGTTTCGGGTTGGTAAACGAAACAAGGAGTTTGTAATTGTTAGGTCGTGGGCAGCACATAGTCTGAGTAATAGAAGCCCATTACTATTGCACTTTCCCACGCCGTATCTAGTACTCCATCCCAGACCCAATGGTCTGTCCCTACTCTGGCATTGAAGTCTCCGAGTATGATGAGCTTCTCAGACCTTGGGACCGCTGAGATGGCTGAGTCAAGGTCCTCGTAGAAACCATCCTTGATTTCGCTTGGATTTGTCATTGTCGGGCGTAGACGCTGAGTAAAGTGGCACTCTTTTTTCTCCTAGTGAGATCTGAAGAGTCATCACTCTGTCACTGACACCTTTTGGGAGTCTGGTGAGGCCGCACACAAGATGAGATTTGACAGCAAACCCTACACCAGATTCCCGACGTTCTGTATTGGCTCTCCAAAGAAAGTGTAACCACCGCCCACCTCTGACAGCTGCCTCGCAGGAGTCTGGTCTCACTCAAGGCAGCTATGTCGATATCGTAGCGTGCTAGTTCTCTAGCCACGAGTGCAGTCCATCTCTCAGGTCTTTCAGCTTTGTTGTTATCTAATAGAGTTCGCACGTTCCACGCGCCTATGGTGAGAGCTTTAAGCTTGTTCTTCATGTTGTGTGATTTGTGTTGTGTGTAGTTGTCTGAAACTGTAGCTTGCGCTGTATTTGGATTATAGTGAGGAAAAGTTGCGCTATAATCCTGGCTGGAAGCTTAGAGTGTTAATGAGTTACTAATCATAAAACAAGTCCCATATCAACTCATAAACACCTTATTTAGCAAAAGAGTCAGAGGACATAATAATGATTCACTTGAAATAATATTGGCATCCATAACTTCTATTAACATAGAACGAGTGATCTGAACAAATGCAAAAATCAAATGATCAAGTAATTAAAGACATCAGTGTGAATAGATATAAGGAAGACTGCAGTAAAACTATGTAGCAATGGCAAAACACATAAAAACAAAGTACTGTAGTTTTCCAAAGTTCTAAAACAATACACAGCGACGTTTTGACCAAAAGACCTTTATCAAGCAAAGGATAGAACAGAATTGAAGAAATTCACTTTTTATACAATAGACATAACATATACAATTAGACAATAAATCCCTAAAAGGCCAAAAGGCTTGAAAATATTTAAAAATACGAAAAGTAAACTAAAATTTAAAAATACCTTCATATTAAGTATCAGACAGTTGTCATCATCAGGTACATGAGAAATTGTAAATACGATGCTGCCTGCAGTGGATTGAGAAAAAAACAATCAATCAAAACTAAGTATAACAAAAGCAATCAGCAATTGATTGTTTTGTTATAGTTGATTGATTGTTTTTGTTATACTAACAAAAACAATCAATCAAAACTAAGATACAAAACAATCAATCAAACTAATATAACAAAAACAATCAATCAAAACTAAGTATAACAAAAGCAATCAATCAAAACTAAGTATAACAAAAACAATCAATCAAAACTAAGTATAACAAAAACAATCAATCAAAACTAAGTATAAAAAATAATCAATCAAAACTAAGTCATAACAAACAACAATCAATCAAAACTAAGTATAACAAAAACAATCAATCAAAATTAAGTATAACAAAATCAATAAATCAAAATCGATAGACTTAAGGAGGCCAAAGATAAACAACTGAGAGAAGAACAGGCAGGGTTTCACAAGAATAGATCCTGCACAGACCAGATAGCTACACTGTACATTATAGTAGAGCATAGCTTAGAGTGAAACTCACCACTATACATAGGTTTTGTGGACTATGAAAAGGCGTTTGATAGCCTAGATAGAGAGTCATTGGGGAAACTATTAAAATACTATGGAGTTCCACCCAAGATTGCAAACCTAATAAAGGAAACGATGAAGGAATGAAATGCAGTCATACATGAGGCCAATTGACAGAATCCTTTGAGATAAGAACAGGGTGAGGCAGGATGCCTGTTATCATCATTCCTGTTCTTGCTGGCCATAGATTGGATCATGAAATCAACAACAGATAACAGATGGGAATACAATGGACACTTATGAAACAACTAGAGGACCTGGATTTTGCAGACGATCTGGCATTGCTGTTCCACAATCACGCACAGATTAAAGATAAAATTAATACCTTAAATAATAAGTCTCAGCAACTAGGTTTGAAAATACACAGGGGAAAAACCAAGGTCATGAGAATAAATGCAATAAATGTAAACCAGATTATGCTGGAGGAAAAGCTCTACAAGATGTAGAATCATACACATACCTTGGTAGAAACATAGACACAGAGGAGGAACAAACAAAGATGTCAAGATAAGAATACAAAAGCAAGGGAAACTTATTGTATTGAGTAAGATATGGAAGTCAAAGGAGATCAAAACAAACACGCAGCTGAGAATCTTTCAATCAAATGTGAAGTCAGTGCTGTTCTATTGCTCGGAAGCATGGAAGACAACAAAGGAAACTATCAGAAAGCTGCAGACCTTCGTAAATGGATGTTTACGTAGAATAGAGGGACTGAGATGGTAAGATAAGATTATGAACGAGGAACTCAGAGAAAGAACAAAGTAGATACCAATGGAGAAAGCGCTCAGGAAGAGGCATGGAAAGAATTGGAAGGGATGGCAAGAGAGAGGAATAGCTGGAAGACGTTTATTGAAGACCTGTGCTCCATTGGGAGTTGAAAGGTGAAGAAGAAGAATCAATCAAAACTAAGTAAGTATACTGGGCAACTCAATCTGTTGAAATAACTACATCAAAATGTGAAGAGTAATAAATTCTCAGAAAAATTGAATGTTTACTTCAAGAACTATTATTGTGCTGATTTAAGCGGAGACCCACCCAGAAATAGGGTTGTATTTTTTAAAATTCACAGAAAAAAAACTACCAAACATATTGTCATATAATTTGGCCACCTGTTGAAAACGGCATTGTTTTCGATGATAAACAACGTTTAGTGTACGCACTGTAATTAGTTATTTAAAAATAATTAATTTTCTTGAAAATATATTGTAAAAAAAAAAAACCTGCATCGGGGAGAGGATTTCATAAACATAAGAAGTGCAAAGAATGCCAAACTGGCATATAATGTACATATCACCCATAGTTATAGCTTCTTTACTGCTTCACTAGACATTTCATCTTCTAATTGGTTGTCAATCAATCAATCAGGAGAAGATTATCTTCTCCTGACAAAACATATTTCATAAATGAGCTTGTACGCCATTATGACAAAAACTATGTCCATACTTCTATAAATATGAACCAGGGAAGTGTTTGCAAGTCAGCAAGTTCATTGCCCCAAACTTCAGCATGTACAGGTGTATACAGCCATGTCAGGATCTTGAGATATGAATATCCAATTATGTGCTCCCCCATTCATTCCACACGAAGACTTCCAGACTCAGCCTTTCTGAATATATTTATAGTCTAATATTCCTTGACTTTAAGTGAATGGAGTTTATGTCAATTATGGAGCCTACATTTCTTAACTGCTATGATTTGGTTATTTGGATAATCAGACACAGAAAATTGTATTGCGCTGTGTATCTGAATATATATCTCATCATGTTTTGCTTGTATCTGGTGGGAGTAGTATCCTCCTTCCTGTTGTACAATTGTGATCTCAATTGATGTACAATTGCTGTATCTTCAATTTGTATGTACAATTGCTGTATCTTCATTTTGTATGTACAATTGCTGTATCTTACTTATCTTAACCGTTTCCGCACCAATAATGAAAATATACAGGTTTTTTTTGTATAGTAGGCGTTCCCAGTTAGGATAAAATACGGGTTTTTATACTGTCGCGTTGTAACTCACTATACATCACATCTAATCCACCCCTTTTCATATAACTGAAATTCCCATCTGGGCATTTACTAATGGAACCGCGTCCTATTTGTCTTGGGACCCGCTACTGAAAGGTTGTGTATTTTTTTGGTGAATTTTGAAATCGTCTGTAAAAATTTCTCAAATTTTCTGAAAATGGCTCAATTATTGTAATGATAGTGATAGCTCTGATATCTCTTTTCACGGTCATTTTATCGAATTAGAAAAGGATACTTGTGTCATTGATGTGGAAAGTGACATAGATGTTCCTTTCTCTGATTCTGACCACGAGGCTTCTAGTTCTGATGAAGAGACCGATAACTTGCCAGTTTTTAACTGTGATCGTTGGAGTGATGCCACCTCCCCAGTTGATGCCAAGCCATTTGTCAAAGAGTGTGGACGTATGCACGTCTTAGATGAGAATGCTGAACCATTTGATTATTTTAGCCTGATAGTTAATGAGGACTTCTATCAGTTAGCTGTTGATCAGACCAATTTATATGCCGCTCAACGTCAGGAAACCACCGGCAATGTTGATAAGTACTGGGTACCTGTAACGCCTTCTGAGATTTGTCTTTATTTGCACATGAATATTGTCATGGGCATTGTTGTTTTGCCACAGTTCAAAATGTACTGGAGCAGAGATGATCAATTGAATCAGGTAGGGATTTCGAAATGTATGTCGAGAAATAGATTAGCTAAAATTTCTCAGTACCTTCACCCAAATGATTCGAGGAATCGGTTCCCCAAAGGCTATAGGAACTATGACCTGCTGTGCAAAGTAAGACCTTTCCTCGACATGGTGAAACGGAACATAGCTTCATGTTATCGCCCTGGCAGAGATGTTAGTGTTGATGAAGCTATGATTCCCTATACTGGTCGTCTTAACTTCAAACAGTATACAAAGGGTAAGCCCAACCCTTGGGGAATCAAGGTCTGGTGTGCAGCGGACTCGATTACAGGTTACCTTCTAAACTTTGACGTTTATGTTGGTGCAGTTCATGATCCAATGCCATATGGATCAGGCCATTATGTTGTCTGCAAAGTAGGCCAACCTTTCTTACGCAAACATCATCATTTTTATTATGATAATTATTTCGCTTCTCTGCAGCTGGCGGTGGATCTCCTCAACGAGAAGACCTACTCCTGTTTCACGACTAGACCAAATCGCAAGGGCTGGTCAGTTGAATGTAAAGCAACTGCTACAAAGAGAATGCATAAAGATTCGGTGTTGTACAGCCAACATGGGAATATTGTGGCTACTGTCTGGAGGGACAAGAGATTTGTCAATTTGCTGAGCACAAATACTACGCCAGGAGAGACAACAGTGTCACTGTGCCCTGGTGGTAGATAAGTCTATGGGTGACGTGGATAAGTTTGACCAGCTTTGCTCATATTACACTGTGGGAAGGAAGTCTGTTAAGTGGTGGAGGTATCTTTTTAATTTTCTCTTACAGACTTGCATCGTCAATAGCTGGATAATTTATTCCAATTCGCATTGCCCACACCAAAAGGCTAAGGATATTGACCACATAGATTTCAGGCTTGCTCTCTGTGCATCACTCATGAAGGACAACATTGTCATGAGGAGAGCTAACACCCTTATGCCTACAAATGTAGCAGTCACTGGCAATCAGACGGCGCATCGCATGATTCGCATGCCAGGAAAATGCAAAACCTGCTTCTGGTGCCGCAACAAAAAAGCACCTGATGGCAGCAAGAAACGTCCCAGAGAAAGTGTGTACGGTTGTAACATTTGCCAGATACATCTCTGCAAAGGCAAATGTTACTCCAAGTACCATTCCAGCCTGGAGGCTTGAAATTTGGTGAGTCTTGAACTGTAGAAAAAAAAAATTGCAATTTTATTTTTCCCACCAACTTCTACTGCATTTTTCAATCATACTTTTTTGTTGTATTCATTTTAACTTAGTTTCTTTTTAAACTATGTCCATTTTCTTGTTCATTGACACAAATTTGAGTGTCCTAGGATCAATAGTTTTTTTGTAATTAAATTTTTTTAAACACGCTGTGGGATGCCAGGAGTTATTTCCCTTTGCTGGGATTTGGGGAGTGATTTGGTGCAAAATGGTGTGGGGTTGAAATGGCTAAACACATTAACTAAAGATGCTTTTAGAGACAAGATGTGTGTAAAACCAGGAAACATCAGCAGGCGTAGTCTTGGCAACATCTGCTGGGAAAAACTGAGCACCTATAGGGTTGTCTGAAGTAATGTGCACACAGTTCTATCAACCAATAGTTAATATATTATTATAGCTAAACCTTCTTGTTCCCATTAAAACATAGGACTGCAACTGTCACTCTCCAGCAAATTCTAATCTTTTCTGTTCTCTTCAGTTTTGCTCATGATGATCCTAACTTTCTGATCTCATTATTCTTCCACAAGGTATTCTTTATTCTTCTCACTATTCTCTTGAAAATGAATATGTTAGTTTATGACAATTTATGGGAATAGTGCATATTTACAAAACAAGTCAAGACAACAAATAATTTGTGGTAACAAACTGCTACACTAACCTGCCACCAGTTTTGGTGCAATGAGACGAACCACAATGGTAAAGAAGGGTATTGATGTTACTACTGCAACAATTCTTGAAAGCAGACCTTGGACAGTCAGAACCAGAAGTCTTAGCTTTGAGAAAGATGTGTAAGTAAAAAAAAAGGTTAGTGGTTCGAGTCCTGTGTTTGTCTACTTGTTTTTTTCGGAAACTCTTAATACCTGTTCCCTGTTTATTTGTTGATCATATTCGTTACTTCCATTGCTTCCTCTGGGGTTCTTGATAAAAACTCCTTGTGCTCATCTTATAATAAATTTGAAGATACTTTGAATGATGTATGCATGTTTGTTATATGTGTGTACATGTGTGTATGTATGATATTATCTTGTCTCAAATATATACAAGCATAATAAGCTTATAGCATATGTTTGTGCAGACACTGTTGAAACGAACCCTACCTGATTGTTCTGTGTCTAGTTATAACGAGCGTTTGAGAAAGACACTCCCCCGTGAGTCATTTTTATAGAATGGCTCATTGGTTGTGTTCGTAAAAATGCTCGTGTTGCTAGGCTAGGCGATTGGTGTTGTAAGGACTAGGGTAAATGGTTTGAGTCCGTGTTTGTCTATTTGTTTTTTCGGAAGCTCTTAATACCTGTTCCCTGTTTATTTGTTGATCATATAAGTAAACAAACATGTTTTGTTTATAGTTAAACTTCATGAAGTGAACTTTCTAGTTTATCAACAGTGAAACACGTAATAATAAAGTACTGTAGTTTTACCAAATACAAAAACTATAACAATACATAGCAACATTTCGACCAAAGGCCTTTATCAAACAAGCGATACAACAGGAGTGCGAACTCACAGCACACTACATATAGACTACGACAGAAACATATTCCAATGGCCCTAACATGGGCAACAAAGCAGTTTACAATCCTTTTGTAAAATGTGCAACAAAACAATGTGCATTTTAGGACCGTTTGGATTTGTTTCTCTCGTAGTCAATATATGTAGTTTGCTGTGAAATTCGTCACTCCTGTTGTATCATTTGGTTGATAAAAGCCTATTGGTCAAACGTGCTGTGTATTTTTGTATTTTGTAAAACTACAGTACTTTATGTGTTTTGCCATTGCTACATAGTTTTACTGCAATATAGTGATAGTTTATCAACAATGAGAAATACAAAATCTGGATTTAAGATTATACAGTAACAAATAACCTTATTTAATCATTTTTAAAAACTAGATGTCAGAAGGCAATTCTGTATGATATAACACATTTAGATTATATTTGTAAAATGTGGACATAGGTGCAAGCTGTGCCAAATGTTTATAAATGAATGTATACATGTTGGAAAATGACTAAAGATATAAAAAGCAAATTGAATGCATTTGAAAAAAGATGTTTGCAAAAAATAATCAACATTCTTCTTCTTCTAACCAGGGCTGTGAGTTTTCACTCTTGGGCAGCCAATGCCAGTTTGTAGAATCTGCATGTAGAATCTGCATGTGTTCTGTAATTGTGGAAGACTAGTCTAAAGTGTATTATGAACGGATGGGTGTGGTGGGAGGAGTTCTTTGTCTAGCTTTATGTAGTCCATGGCATTCAAGCAAGGTATGCTGTACTGTCTCACATGAATGACTGTACTTTCTACAGTGTGGTAGGTGTGTGGGGTTTATTCTGTGTAGATGGTAATTCAGTCTAACATAACTGATGAACACAGTTCTCTTTCAAAAGTCAACAAACTTCAGTAGGAAGCAGCCAGTGTTTATAATTTTCCAAACTACTGCAGACCAAGAAGTAGTACACAAAGCATGAACTTCAAAGCTCCAGCAACAATCCTAAGGGATCAGCTTTGTCTATTTGTGGTTTTGATGATCCCTGTTTGGGCAGATGGTCTGCCTTGTAATTTCCTGGGATATTTGTGTGCCCAGGGATCCACTGTAGAATGACATTAATATCAAAGGAGGAAATCAGATTGTGGATTGATGCCAATGACTGGATCTCGCTTGACTGATTCTGCTGCTCTTCTAAAGCTTGTAGTGTGGACTGTGAGTGAGTGAATACTATCATGTCTTAGACAATACTTTCTCCAAATTCAAACTGCTGGTGAACTAGTTCTAAAGCGGTCTTTATGGCTATAATCTCTGCCTCATAGTTGGAACATATATTACCACAAGGGGCACAGTAACTATAGGTAGTTCCATCTGGATATTTCAGGTATATGCCGCAGCCAGCGTAAGTAGTGGCTTTGAAAGCTGAACCATCAGTGTAGGCATGGATAGAGGAAGTTGGATAACTGTCTATTGTGTCCAGTGCACAGGTTTTTAAGAACGGTGCAAGTGTTGCTTTGTTTATAGTTTTATCAAGGAGGTATTTCTGGATGTTTTATGTCTAGCCATGGTGGTGGGCCGGGGCATCTTGTGACCAGTTCTCTGTCAGTTGGGAGATGGTAATGTTCTTCAAGATTTTTCCCAACTTCCAGCAATGATTTTTGCTAGATTCTTTGATTGGATTTCCACCTGTCAATAGTTTGTCTGTTGGGATGGGTTTTTTCTATTCTTTTATATCACTCGACTGCTTCTATTAGTGCCCTTCATCTCCTAATATCTAGTGGTTAGATGTTGGTGTCGATTTCACAAGCAGCAGTTGGGGTAGTTCTTATTTCCCCACATATAAACCTGAGACCCTGATTCTGCACTCTGTCCAGGGATGTTGTGATGTGCTCCCTTGCTATAGCTTGGAAAGGAAGGCAGTTGTCCACTGTAGATCTTACATAGCCAAGATATAGTTGCCTAAGGGTGCTCTTGTTTACACCCCAAGTGGTGCTAGCAAGTCTCTTAATCATGTTGAGTCTTTTAGATGCTTTTTCTTTTATGTTGTTAATGTGTTCTGTCATCCTCAGTTGTTTGTCTAATTTGACTCCCTGGTAAGTCGGGTTTTCCTCTTTTTTCAGCAGTGCTCCATTCATTGTAAGTCGAAAGGTTCTTTGAGTTGTTTTAGGGCTGCGGGAGAATGTAGTATACAGTTTTCTGTTCATTGACTTTAAGCTTCCATGGTTGCAATATGTTGAAATTATGGCAAGGGTTCTATTATGTTTAGCCCGAGTTAGTACAGGGTATTTCTCACTTGTCCATATTACTAGGTCATCAGCAAAAAGGACTTTCTGTGTGTTTAGAAGGGATGGGAGGTCATTGATGAAGATGAGGAAAGGGTGCAGCTAAGGGCAGAGCCCTGTGGGAGGCCTTCCTCTAGGGTTCTCTTGGAGGACATTGTTCCACTAAAAGATGTTCCAATGGTCCTGTTTTGGAGAAAAGCTTGTATCCATTGTAACATCTTTCCATGGATCCCCATATTGAGCAAATTAAATAATCAACATATAATAGAAAGAATTCAGAAGTGATGAAATCAGAGAAATGTCTGATCAACCACTAGTAACAACTGTTCTAAGAAGATGGAGGTGTGTTGGAGACACCTTGAGAAGAAATGATCAATGAATATCAAAACAGGCATTGAAGCAGGATGCAAAGGGTTCAAGAAAGAGAGGACGACCTAAGGTGACCCTGAAAATGAACTTTGCTGAGAGAGGCAAGAAATATCGGTCTCAGTTCCATGGAGGAGATTGAGCAAGTTGTCCAGGATATGAGCGGTATGGAGAAATTGCTTGCAGGCCCTGTGTAACGTATAACGGTACTAGAGGAATTATTATTATTATAACGAAGTATGTACTTGGTTGGAATCCACATGAAAAGTAACGAGTGGGAAGACCAAAAACTCTCTAGTGAAGAACTGTGGAACAGAATGTAAGAGCAATTGTAGTTTTGTGGACAGAGCTAAAGAAGACAACCAAAAATAAAATTGAATGGAGACCAAAAGTTGGAGCCATAAATTTCACTAAAAACAAGATTTAGTAATAGTAGTAGTTATAATTATTGGACACTTATGTCAAAATAGAGGACCTGCCTTGCTCTCACACAGGCTACAAGACAAGTTCTAGCCACGCGTCATATTTGCATTGAGATCCGCTCTTTTAGTAATTTGCACTACTTTTTTTCAGCGCAGTCCGTGATGGTAATAAAATTTCACACAAGTCAGCCATTTTGTTTTTTCAATCGAATCGATGAAACAGCGTGTAAACAATTGCTTCATATGAAATATGCGTCATTCATATAGTAAAACCGATTGTTCTACGTGTAACTGTAACATATTCTACAGATCTGGAAAATTATATGATTATATGTTAAGTAGAAGCTATTTTGAACGGAATTTTGTTTGATGGTCACTACCATTATTTTGGAACCTTGAAAATTTTGCTTGGGTACTACCCATAAACATCGTATTTACGTGCAACGGGAGTTTAAACTTCTCTTTACTCGTAAATTTTCATTACTAGAAACATTTTCTCTCTTCTAAGGGCAACTTTACGTCTGCACGGCATCAATAATCTACCAGACTTACCATTTCTCTGTGCCCACGCCGGTTTGCTTTCGACGTCCATAGCAACCGCTGCAGTTTGTGATCTACTCGTGAATTTTTTCGCATATTACTTGTGTGAACGATATCCAGCATTGCTAAATATAAAATTTTAATTTTCTTTTTATATTTCAAACATTATTTATGCCTTTCAGTTGATTTTTGTATCGAGTATCAACCGTAATATTAAATATCCACACAGCTGTCCAAAGTGAACCATTCAGTCAGCGATAGACGGCAATAATGACTGGACCGATCTTTATCGTACACTATTCAGATTTACTTGAGAAGTCTCATATTATTGTATTGTGATTTCAGAATTAAAATAACTAGTGAATCATATCAGTATTCTGTTAATTGTCTTTCTTAATTATAGGTATTTCATGTTTAAAAGTTGTGCCATTTAAATTGCACTCATTGCTTAGCTGCAATGAAGCTCTGTGACAAAATATAGTCTAGTAGTAATTTCAAATGTAACTATTGCAAGATCATCTACATTTTCTTTTTATGTAAACTTCTTCTGTGACTTTTAATTTGTTAGTGGTTAACCTAAATGTGATCATTTATATTTACTCCACATATATAAATGATTTACCAAATAAGTATCCAGCATGTTTGTATGTGAAATGTACATAATAATAATAATAATTCCTCGCTCGTATACATTACATAGGGCCTGCAAGTAATTTCTCCATACCGCTCTATCCTGAGCAACTCGCTCAATCTCCTCCATGGAACTGAGACCGATATTTCCTGCCTCTCTCAGCAAAGTTCGCTTCAGGGTCTCCTTAGGTCGACCTCTCTTTCTTGAACCCTTTGCATCCCACTTCAATGCCTGCTTTGATATTCATTGATCATTTCTCCTCAAGGTGTGCCCAACATATCTCCATCTTCTCTTTCTTATAACAGTTGTCACTAGTGGTTGACCAGACATGTCTCTGATTTCATCACTTCTGAATTCGTTCCGTTTTATATTCATTATTTTTCGAGACATCTATTTTCAAATGCATTCAACTTGCTTTCTATATCTTTAGTCATTTTCCAACTCTCGCTGGCATATGTTAGGATTGATACAACATTTGAATTGAAAATTCGTAATTTAGTTTTAATACTATATAACTTGCAGTTCCATATTTTATTTAGACTTTTAAAAGCTTGATGTTGCTTTGCCAATTCGTATCATAATTTCTTTTTAATATTTCCTGTGCAATCAAAATTGCTACCCAAATAGGTGAACTGCTCTGTTATTTTTATCATTTTAGATTCCAGTGTGATATCTGCATTACTTGCCATAGGTGTCTTCATTATATTTGTTTTTTCATAGCTTATCTGCAGTCCAACTTTTGATGCTATAGATGATAAGTTGTCGGTTTTTCTTTGCATATCCTGGTTGTTTCTACTTAACAAGGCAATATCATCTGCAAAATCCAAATCTTCTAGTTGACTATTTTCTACCCAATCTATGCCAGTTTCGCCCCTGCAACATTTTCGCATCACCCAGTCATACATAAGATGTGCATACATAAGTAAATATATAAAACTCACACTATCCAAAGAGTCACTCAGAACAGCACAACATATTGAAGATAAATAAAGAAATATATGAATACAAAAATTAACCTCTGATGCTAGAGTGAATAATTTACCAATATGCTTTTATTATTTTCTAAATTGTTTTGGTTGTGTGGAACATATAATGAGCACTAGATCAACAGTTTCAATAAATAATATTCATTATGATCTCCCCATGCAACTGACTTCAACCTTGCAATAACATTAAATATATTTATTACTTTATTTTAAAAACTGGAGATAGAGGTTGTGTGAATAATTTACTCAGAAAGTGTTAAAGCTTGACCATCATTGCAAAACTAAGGTCAAATGCATGGGGAAATTAGAAAGGATATTATTCAATGAAATTGTTGATTTAGTAGTCAATACATTTTTAAAACAATCAAGACAGTTTTTGACAATAATGAAAACACACTGATAAATCATTTACCTGTACTTCAAATATATATAAATTAGGATTTATACAAAGATCTGATTTGCTATAGCATTGTGTACTGTACCTTTGATTAATCAATTTTACTCAAAGCTCAGGTCATACACAAAGCTTTCATATACATAAAATGTGCTTGTTCAATGTATGTTCATGTAGAAGACATGATGCAGTATTTCATCACTAATTACCACATTTATTTCAACCGATAACAAGTTAAAAGTTGCAGAAGAAGTTTACATAAAAAGAAAATGTAGATGATCTTGCAATAGTTACATTTGAAATTACTACTAGACTATATTTTGTCACAGAGCTTCATTGCAGCTAAGCAATGAGTGCAATTTAAATGCCACAATTTTTAAACATGAAATGCCTATAATTAAGAAAGACAATTAACAGAATACTGATATGATTCACTAGTTATTTTAATTCTGAAATCACAATACAATAATATGAGACTTCTCAAGTAAATCTGAATAGTGTACGATAAAGATCGGTCCAGTCATTATTGCCGTCTATCGCTGACGAATGGTTCACTTTGGACAGCTGTGTGGGATATTTAATATTACGGTTGATACTCGATACAAAAGTCAACTGAAAGGCATAAATAATGTTTGAAATATAACAAGAAAATTAAAAATTTATATTTAGCATTGCTGAATATTGTTGACACAAGTAATTAGCATTGCTGGATATTGTTGACACAAGAAAAAATTCACGAGTAGATCACAAACTGCAGCGGTTGCATGGACGTCGAAAGCAAACCGGCTCAGAGCACAGAGAAATGGTAAGTCTGGTAGATTATTGACGCCGTGCAGACGTAAAGTTGCCCTTAGAAGAGAGAAAAATATTTCTAGTAATGAAAATTTACGAGTAAAGAGAAGTTTAAACTCCCGTTGCACGTAAATACGATGTTTATGGATAGTATCCAAGCAAAATTTTCAAGGTTCCAAAATAATGTTAGTGACCATCGAACAAAATTTCGTTCAAAATAGCTTCTACTTAACATATAATCATATAATTTTCCAGATCTGTAGAATATGTTACAGTTACACGTAGAACAATCGGTTTTACTATATGAATGACACATATTTCATATGAAGCAATTGTTTACACGCTGTTTCATCGATTCGATCGAAAAACACAATGGCTGACGTGTGAAATTTTTTACCGCACGGACTGCACTGAAAAAAGTAGTGCAAATTACTAAAAGTGTGGTGTTGGTACACCATGTAGCAGAAATTGCATAATAGGTCGGCCTTAAAATCAGTCAAAGAGAAGACAAAAATACTGTGAAGCAACAACATATAGCAAAACCTGATATTGATTGTGGGAAGGGGTATAGAAGATGTTGGTGAATTTGTCTACCTTGGAAGCAAGATCAGACAATCTGGAGGTACAGATGAGGACATTAATGCCATGATTAGGAAAGCCCAACAGCTTTCTATCCTGCTATTTCTTTCCTGGAAGACTTTGCTATCCTGCACACAGTGTCGATATCTACTCCCATCTCCATGAAAACAAAGCTCAGGGTATTCAGCTCAACTGTGAAATATGTGTTGCTATATGGCGAGTCACCAAGTTAAATACAAATAAGATTCAGATCTTTGTCAATGGATGTCTTCGGCAGATTCTCAGACTAAGATGGCATGACAGAGTTGCAAATACAGATGTGTAGATAAGAATAGGACAGGAACCCATGATGACCCAAGTTAAGAGGAGAAAATGACAATGGGTTGGGCATACCCTACGAAAGACAGGTGTCACTAGACAAGCATTTTAGTGGCAC
Organism: Arion vulgaris; assembly: GCA_020796225.1. Taxonomy (NCBI): domain Eukaryota; kingdom Metazoa; phylum Mollusca; class Gastropoda; order Stylommatophora; family Arionidae; genus Arion; species Arion vulgaris. Next base: position 27,405,321 of record CM036767.1, read on the forward strand.
CTACAAGGAAAACGAAAAGAGGACATCGTAAATAGACTTGGAGACAAATTCTTGAGGAACTGAAGGGTGCTAGACTATCCTGGAGACCATAAAGAAAACAGCCAGAGACTTGGAAAAGTGGCGAACAACTGTTGAGGCCCTATGCTCCAAGAGGAGTGGAGAGGAATAAGTTAAATCAAGAACATCAGTCTAATAGAACCAGAAGTGTGTAACACATAGAAATTCATGTCTTCCTGTAAACTGCTTGAATACATACACAGTTGAGTTCTCCTGACTGGCATCCTTGCACATTGGGCAAGCCTATGTGTGCTACATCTTCCAATGCAACAGCCATCTCAATATTCACTTGGTCCAGTTGGTGTTTATTGGCACATCTTTCTCTATCTTCAGAAAGTAGCCACATGCTTGTCAGCAATTATCCCCCATTTCAATCAAGCGGTTCTTCTTCTTCGAATGTTCCATGGGGTCGAAGGCGCATGGGGATAACGCTGCGCCAGGATTAGTGAGCTGCAACTAATAAAGACCCTGTGCCCAACCTCCACGCGGTGACCCTGGTAACAGATTTTGGTTCCAGTCTGGCTAAGGGGGCGCAGGGATCGGGGGAGAGCTACTACTCTAGTGTAGATAGAGATGCAGATAGAGATAGTCACGCCAGATGGAATCCGCTGGCAACACAGACGGGTGGAATCAAAGAGTAACTATTAATGCTCGTCTCTCCCGGGGCAATGGGAAAAGCTGGACGAATAAACATACAGGATGAGAGGTGCATCTGGAGAAGAGTCTTCGGCCCACATGGGGCAAAACTCCAAGTCCAAAGGTGGCGCCCGAGTTGAGTTGCACGAGCGAAACTCCTAGCCCTATTGGGAGGGAGAGGGGAGAGGAGCAGGGGCTGACTGAACAAACAAACATACAGGATGAGAGGTGCATCCTGTGAAGAGATGCGGACCCGCGTGGGACGAAATTCAGAGCCGGCATATGCTCTATCTCTCTCTTGTCCCTCTAGAGCCCAAATATGCTGGGCCTCGAGTTGAGCTGCACGTAGGCCCACATAGGGCGAAACTCTGGCTCCATCACATGGATGGGGGCATGATTTAAATCCCGGAGTCGGACAGCCCAGGCAAATGTGAGCACGGCGAGAACTGACAGTGATGATGAGGCAGGCCCAAGGGCAGAGCGAACAAGCATCCAGGCGATGCGCGAGTGGGCCCACCGGTGGGCAGAAGTGCATGGCAAGGCAGGCGAGAGGGTGTGAGGACCCCAAATGTGCAGAAAACTGAAAGCCCAGCAGAGGTGATGCCAGTGCGCATTTTTGCTCGCAGGGAACTACTGCTGCCTTGTAGTCTGATTGGGGACAATCAAGGTAGCAGAGCAAACCGTACACAAACTGGACAGGTGGCAAACCAAGTTGTCCATAAAAAGACCGGTTAGCTGGGCAGATGATGCTCATCAACCGGGAGGGCAGATCATCTAAGGGTCGGTGCCCTAAAAGAAAAGAGCAACCTGCTGCCTTGCAGGTTTGGCTGGGGACATAAAATGGCTAACAGAGACCGAACCCAGTAAACTCTGGTTGAAACCGAACACACCACCGAAGGATAAGCACTAGAGCTCCAAATGGTACTGAAGGTTGTGAACGTACACCCGTTCTTGGTGTTATGCTGTTTTATACCACGCTAGCAGTTTACCAGTTTTTCGCACGGGAGATTTAGTTTAAATCTAAACTACTTTTAAAGTAAATTTGTTATCCTTTACCGCTGATCTTCCGAGCCCACATAAACTGTAGCTCATTCCGATAGCCAGTAAAACCTGATGCAATTGAATTCCCATGAGAGTTGAAAAATAACAATTGGCAAATTAAATTTATTCAGATTATTAACTCTTTCCAGCTGAATTATTTCCTCAATTTTTAAGCCGTTAATTCAAGGAGGTAAAAAAATCCCATCTACTCGTCAATAAATAATCATATATATATTATTATTTACTAAATTGAAGAAAACTGGACAACCCAATAGAATAACACGGTTGAAAAGTAGTATAAGTAAAACAGTAGAAGTAAAAGTAGAAAGACTTCTTGTAAGGGAAGCAACTCTATGGCGCAGTGTGCGGCTAATAGCGTGCAACGGACTTCACCATGGTGCAGTGTGCGGCTTAAAGCCCGGAAAGAGTTAACTTACCGATGAGTTGTTTTTTTTTAATTTTTTTAATTGAATTCCTGTGAAAGTTGAAAAATAACAATTGGCAAATTAAATTTATTCAGATTATTAAACTTATTGACAAGTTTTAAAAAAAAAATGTCCCAAACTTGAATTGAGCGAATGTCTACTGCTATCTAGGCAGGCACGCTATCAACTGCCTAGAGAAAGTTATAAATAAATGCGTTTAAAATACGTTGTTATAATAATAGTGCCGTTATCATATGACCACAGGACTTGAGCGGAAAGTAATAATCTTTGTCAAAGTCTGTATGTAGTGTGCTGTGACATTCGTCACTTTGTTGTATTCTTTGCTTGATAAAGGCCTTGTTGGTTGAAAGGTTGCAGTGTATTTTCATTGCTTTTGTATTTTGTAAAACTACCGTACTTTGTGATTACGCGTTTCGCCGAAAGTAACATGATCACGTGACCGGAAACTTCGCGAAAACATGGAAAGACATTTTCGGTGATTTCTATGCAGAAAGATCATGTGTCTTAAGTTGGGAATATGGTTATAGAAACGTAAAAAAAGCTAGTTTTATAACTTTCCCCTCTTCGTATCCATGAAAGCCAAATTGTTAAATTTTGCCAAATTTTGAAATTTTGTTCATAGGATGTACAGATATCTTCCAAACAATTGGGACAGACATACAATTAAATTCATCTTTGTCTTTGATATATATATATATATATATATATATATATATATATATATATATATATATATATATATATATATATATATATATATATATATATATATATATATATATATTAGATTAGATTAGAATGATAAAAACGGTCCTAAGAACGATTGTGCGGAGAGAATGCTCCATATCGACCACTTGTTAACCACTCTTGGTGATTTGTATGTGATCAGAGCCTAAGAGCGAATGTACGTTCTGCCAGTTATGCGCCTACAAGTAGACCTGCACATCCGATTTCTTCTATGCTTTCTATTTACTAGGGTAGCTTCCCTAGGTCCTACATCAGTAGCCTCTTACAACATGCCTTGCAGGTTGCAGTGGTACTATTCTTTGCGTCCCTTACGAGCCGGCACCACACAGGCGTATCAAACGATTCAATGTCTTTGATTCTGTTTCCACATATGTATTATCATTCATCATTCATTAATCCTCTCCGCTCCTCGTGGAGCATAGGGCCTCAACAGTTGTTCGCCACTCTTCTCGGTCTCTGGCTGTTCTTTTTATGGTCTCCCAGGTCAATTGAGCACTCTTCAGCTCCTCAGTAAGACCTCGTCTCCAAGTCTGCTTAGGGCGTCCTCTTTTCGTTTTCCCTGCGGGTTCCACTCGAGCACCTGTCTAGTGACACTCGACTATGTCTTCCTCAAGGTATGGCCTATCCATCGCCATCTTCTCCTCTTGACCTGTGTCATCATAGGTTCCTGCCCTGTTCTTATCCCCAGATCCGTGTTTGTAACTCTATCATACCATCTCAATCTGAGAATCCGCTGCAAACATCCGTTGACAAAGGTCTGGATCTTATTTGTATTTGCCCTAGTGACTCGCCAAGTTTTTGAGCCATACAGCAACACCGACTTCACATTTGAGTTGAAAATCCTGAGCTTTGTTTTCGTGGAGATGGCAGCGGACTTTCACACCATGTGCAGGATCGCAAAGGCCTGTCGGGCCTTCCTAATCCTAGCATGTCCTCGTTTGTACCTCCTGATCTGCTGATCTTACTTCCAAGGTAGACAAATTCATCCACATCTTCTATGCCCCTTTCCCTCAATCAGTATTGGATCTTGCTGTATGTTGTTGCTACGCATTACTTTAGTCTTCTCTTGACTGATTTTAAGACAGACTCGTTGTGCCGTTTGTGTCAGAGCATCCACTTTTTCCTGCATGTCTTGTAGTCTATCAAAGCAAGGCAAGATCGTCCGCAAAGTCCAGGTCTTCTAGCTTTGACATAAGTGTCCACTGTATGCCTTTTCCAGACCTGGCGTAGGCTGTGCGTGTGACCCAATCAAGTAGCACCAAGAAGAGGAGGGGGACAGCAGGCATCCTGTCTAACACCAGTAGTGACCTGGAACTCCTCTGACAGTCTTCCATCATGAATAACCTGGCAGACAAACCACTCATACAGCTGCCTGATGATGTCGAGTCTTCTCCGGCACCCCATAGTTTCTTAGGATCCCCACATTGATTTCCTATCTATGCTGTCAAATGCCTTCTCAAAATTAACAAAGCACACGTAGAGCGGAGCCTGCCACTCCATTGTTTGTTCCACTATGATTCTTAAGGTGGCTATCTGGTCATTGCAAGATCTATCTTTCCGGAATCCAGCCTATTCGTCCCTAAGCCTCTGGTCTACAGCGTCTTTCATCCTGTCCAGAATAACCCTAGTGAGGACTTTGCTGGGAATGGAGAGCAGCATGATCCCTCTCTACTTGTCACAATTTGACAAATTGCCATTCTTTGGCAGTTTCACGAGAGGCCTTTCTTCCAATCTGCTGGTATCTCCTCCTGTCCACACCAAGTTGAACAATATGTGGAGTTGGTTTACCATCTCTTCTCCTCCCTCCCTCCCTCAGAGCTTCCGCTTGGATATTATCAACTCCTGCCGCCTTGCCCTTTTCAAGTTTTTCAAGGCATTGCGGATTTCCTGTTTTGTGATCTTCCCTACGTTTATGTCCAGCGGGTCTCCTTGCCCTAAATCTAGTGGGTTTAGTGGGGAGGTCTATTTAACACTTCCTGGAAATGCTCTTTCCAGCGCCCCAGTTGTTCGTCAATTTTAGTCAAAAGATTTCCAGTCTTATCTCTCACAGGCCTGCTCTGATTATTTTTCCTCCCACTCAACAATCTGGTTGTCTCATAGAGAGCCTTGAGGTCACCTTTGCTGGCTGCTGTCTCTGCCTCTTCTGCTATCTCATTTATGAATGCTCTTTTGTCGTTTCTCAGCTGTCTTTTTACCTCTCTAGCCATCTCGTTATATCTAGTTGCTATCGCCTGTTTTTGCTGTCTTGTTCGTGACTGGTTTACTTCTTGTTTCAGCTTCTTCCTCTCCTCCACCCTCTGCCATGTTTCGTCCGTGATCCAGGGCTTCCTGATTGATGATGGTCTCCCAAGTATTTCTTCACAGGCTCCAACCGTCGCCTGCTTTAAGGTGTTCCACCTACTCTCCGCTGTACCTTCCTTTTCTGTTGTCTGTAGCGCCTCGAAACGGTTCTTTAGAGCAATCTGGAAGACTTCCTTTGTGGCCTGAGATTGGAGTTTCTTGACATCAAACTTGATTCGTGTACTTTGTTGTTTCGTTTTTGCCGATAGTTTCATTTTTAATTTTACAGCTACCAGATGGTGATCAAATCCTATGTCTGCTCCTCTCTTCACTCTAACATCTTGTAGTGATGCTCTCCATCATTGGCGAATTGCCACATGGTCGATCTGGTTTCCGTCCGATGGTCTGGCGAGATCCATGTTGCCTTATGGCATCTTCGATGCGGAAAGAGTGTACCCCAATGACAAGCTCATTGGAGGCACAGATATCTGCAAATATCTCACCATTTTCGTTCATGCTTCCAAGACCATTTACTCCCATCTCTTTTTCCCTGCCAGTGTTTTCGTTGCCCACCTTGGCATTCAAATCCCCCATGAGAATCACTATGTCATGCTTTGGTACTTTGTCCACAGTTGCCTGTAGTTGTGCATAGAAATTGTCTTTTTCCACCTCCTCTGCATCGTTCGTCAGTGCATAACACATAATTATGTAGGTCTTCTGGAACCTAGATATGAACCTTGCACTAATAATGCGGTCTGACACTGGCTCCCATTCCATCAGACTTTTGCTTGCTTCCTTGGTCAGCATCAAGGCCTCCCCAGCTTCCCAAGGATCATCTTCATTTTCTTTGCCTGAATGGAGCAGCGTTTCTCCCGTCTGGAGTCTTGTTTTCCCAAAGGCATTCCACCTTGTTTCACACATTCCCAGCAACGTAAGCGTGTACGATGCATCTCCTTCACCACTTGTGCACATCTGCCTGTCTCCAGCAGTGTCCTTACATTCCACATCCCTACAAGGGTGAACTTCTTCTGTGTAATCAACTTGGGTGCTTCTATCTTTGCTGTCTGCGCAAAAAGGGTCATCAGCACGTCAGCTTCCTTGCGGGTTTGGCTGCTGCGCGTCATCTGTCTCCTGCATGGAGCCCTAGTCCTTCCGAGACTCGAGTTAGTTTTGAACAATTTGTTTTGGTTTCTGTAACTACTGTTTTTTTAAATGGATGGGTAGTTAGCCCATCACACAACCCCAACCTGGAGGACCAGGAGACCACATTTAGTCTGCCCTTTCTCCTTCGACCTTCCCGGCTTGGTAACCCTGCCGGCATAGCTCTCCGGGTCCCTGAGTCGCAAGCCCCCACCCCAAGGTAATGGCCTCATGGGGGGGACATATGTATTGTAGAAGACATTAATGATGTCTGCACTGTCTATACTTATCCAACTTATAATAGATGCTACTCCAGCTAGTTTATTATAAGCACATGCACAAGCAGGAACACTTACCATAGCAAAAACAGCATAATATAAAGCAGTGGTAGGAAGAAGAAACAAAAGGATTGTAAATAGTAGTGTTCCAAAAAACAGCTGGTCTATATTGTAAGAAGCAGAGTCCACTCTTGATCTTAAAACATTCCACTTTTTGCCTCTGAACAATCGCCATAGAGAGCCCATCACATAAACCTGCAGGTTGAAGATTCTATGGGAGAAAACATGTCAAGTAGCTATGATGTCAGTGAACAGATGAAAAACAAAAGTAATAATTGATGAAAGGTAAGAAATGTGAAGTAGCCATTAAATCATAGAACAAATTAATAACTTGTGATAACTAGCAGTAGGTAAGAAATAGTGATGTAAGATTAACATAAGAAGTCAGATATTTTTACCAAATACAATAACAGACTAAATTAATATTTCCTCTAATAAGGTCTGAATCAAACAAGGGTTACAAGATCAAAATAAATATACGACACAGATTGGAAGCACCTCCAACTGAGCCTGAATGCTCTAAACAGATTCCCACGAGCACTCCATGTTTTTAACTGTCCAGCCAAAAGTATTCAAAATTGAACACATTCAGATGATGGTAATGTAGCTTTGTTTGAGGCAAGCTTACCTATCTAAGAAATACTGGGCGCCCTATTCTTTTATATATTTAATGGAAGTACAGACAAACATTGATTCCGTGGTGCATTGCATACATTTATTTTTAATGACATGACAATGTTTTAATATTGTGTGTAATTAAGCTTTAGATCAGCACAAACTCATATGATTTGATGAAATTTGGGTGTCATATTGAGCATTCATTTATTCCGGACGATCTGCAACCATTGATGTAAATCTATATCGGCAAGCTGACAAAAATAAAAGTTGCCCATCCCTGCTCTAAACTCTTGCTGCATTGTTTTCTTCCTATGTGCAGTTAAGTATTATGTGATTTTCATAACAAATGTATCGCTTTCTAAAATAAGGACAATGTTTTCATATATTTTTCTGTGTACACTCTCAGGTGTTAACCAAAGCGGGACTGCAGAGCCGATATATCGGTTCAGAGTAATGTTCACGATGTTGCAATACTGATATATCGGCTTTCGGATGTATGTTGACGGAAATGAATCTTCACAACCCCTTTCTTGAAGTTAAAATAATCCTCAGAAACGGAACATACTTATATGTAGGTACATTTCTACCTCCTTTTAACAAAGATTTAAAAGCGGAAAAGAATGTATTATTGTGTTAAAGTAGAGTCATATTTTTTTTTAAAACGATAATGTGTCCGACATTTGCCAACCTTGTCATAAAGACCAAAATGAGTTTTTACAGTGCAATCTTGAGTATTGTGTTAGATAATGAAGAATAATTAATTGATGGTAATAATGACATTTCATTGTTTATGGAATCTAGTATCGATAGTTGTAATTCTAAGTCTAATGTTATAATTGCTTCTAAAGAATGGCTGTTGAACATACCATTTGTTGACATGTCCACATCAAAACGTGAATATTATAAAACTACTGCACCTAATTAGATGAAACTTATATAATATGTTCACACATGGATTATCTTCATTTAACTGCTACTTCTAGAAACATCTATGAATATTAAGATGTAATACAAACCCGTGAGTATAAATATTTTTTATGATTTTTTTTTTGTTTAAATAGTCATGCTACAATAGTTTAATTTTCTCAAACGTATATCACCTGATGTAAAATATTTTTATATTAATGTATTCATAATCCAGTTAGCAACAATTTAATATATAATATGTCATACTTTAGAAAAACAGTACTAGCATTATAAAGATTTAAACTACTTAAGGGGGATTCGGTAGTATGATGGGCAAGAAGCTATTTTCGTTGTTTTCACATTAATGTAAACCATTTGTATAACCATTTTGAAAGATTATGACTTAGAATAGTAGAAAAATTTTTTTTTTTAAATGTCAAAGTGTTGCCATGGAAACAATACAAAATGGCAGCCAAAAACAAAATTTCAAATCCTAAGGCTCTGAATCTAATGAATGTAAATGAATTCTGTTTTCACTCTAAGGTGCGCAATTGTAATATCTAAAATATTACACATGATTTTTAGGATATATTAAATATTCAATTTTTTACAAATTTTTGGGTAAAAATTCCCTCAAAATTCGATAAAAAAAAGCTGATTTTGGGAGGTGTGTCTACCCAAAAATTCATAAAAAATGTAATATTTAATATATCCCAAAAATCAAGTGTAATTTTTTAGATATTACAACTGCTCACCTTAGAGTGAAAACATAATTCATTTATATTCATTACTTTCAGAACCTTAGGATTTAAAATTTGTGTTTGGCTGCCATTTTTTATTGTTTCCATGACAACGCGTTGACATATTTTTTATTATTTTTTTCTCTTTTAAGTCATATCTCAAAATTGTAATACAAATTCTACATTAATATGAAAGCAACGAAAAAGTTTCCAGACCAGAATCCCCCCTTAACATTAAATGTTAAATTGGAATTGCAAAATAAATGCGTCCAGACATAAAAATAATACAGAGCGAAAGGGTTAACTTGAATATATTCACGCCGAGTGGTTACCGGGCCCAAATTTGGGGTGTAAAGAATAGAACCACTGTTACCTGCCGCGCATGTCGTAAGAGGCGACTAAGGAGGTTTGGCTGAAATCGGATGCATGTGTCCTAAACGTGTAGTAGTCTTATGCGTTTAAGGGCCTACCAAACCAATGTGCAACGTATACACATTCTTGGCAAAGATCAAACATATCACAAGAGTGATTAAAATTGGTAAGTAAAACGACGCAAATAAGAAGAAGAATATATTCAAAGAAAGTAGTGGTCAGTGTGAGAATCTTAGTATCTAAAAAAACCTGTCCTGGGATAGTACAGGTAACAGTCACATACATTTTTATTCCATCAAAACCTGGACTTTTTCAACAGATATTTGGCAGTCATTTTATCTGTGCCACGCTCATCAGGTTCCTATCTTAAGCTGATAAACAGATGGTGCCAGTTTGTTGTGACCTTTGCAAAATCTACACTTTTGTCTGGTTCTTTTCTATTGAACTAAGGAACAATTCAATATAAGGACCCTTGGTTATGATAACAAAACAACAACACTTTAACATGTGCTACAATAAACTGACACAACTCATTATTCAATTAGGAATACTTACTTTGCTGCATAAACATAGAAACAGTAAATGTGCAGTGTAAGCATAGATACTACATCTGCTACAAGACACAATTGAGCAGTCACACCCAGTATACCAGTAAAGGAACAAATCCAGACCACAGATGGCATGACATTTCGCAGCAGTGTTAAATAACCTAGGAACAAGAAAGTATACAGTTAAATTAATCTTATTATATTTACAAATATAATATTTGCTATTGCTCACCTAACTGACATTAGGAGAACCTCATAAACAGCTGTCACATCTTCAAAGACTTCTCCGCATTAGGTGGCAAGACAAGATTGCCAACAATCTTCCTTCCTTTCGTTCGCTTGAAATATTGTCTATATATACAATGTTGTCTCTTGTGTAATAATAATAATTATAATAAAGCCCATAACCCGTTAGAGTCATAGGTCACTGTGGACACATCAGCACAAAAAGCACGCCATGAATCTGTCTTCAACTCCTCGGGCGAGTGTGGAGAAACTCTGCCACGACCAGCTCTTGATGTTGTCAAAGCAGGATTTTCTCTAGGAGTTCGTGCTTTGTGCAATACTCTCGGCAGGTGGCGTGCCATTTCTGCTGAGAGGGACCAAGTCATATGGGGTAAAACCCGGTGCAATGAAGTCAATCCTTAGGCTTTAAAATCCTTTAAACCTTCAACTGTTCTCTGTAGGGTAGTCTTAGAGAGTGAACTATGTCTCATCACATGTCCGAACCGCGCAAGTTTACACCGTTTCACGATTGTCAAGAGTGGTACTTGTCGACCTGCAAGGTTGTGTAATTGGTCTCTTACATAAATATTCGTCTTATGTTCTATGTATCAGTTATCAGTTATATGAGGACTATCATCATAGCACTCGGACATGTCCATAGGTGCTCGATCTCCCAAATCCAGCAGCGTCCAGCTGCCCAACATGCTAGTTCGATGTTAATTATCCATATCCGTTGGTAACGCTGAACACTGCGTCTTTGCTATGATGAGTTTTGGCGCTAGTGCATGATACTCCGTAGCACGGCCAGAAGTCTCATTTCACGTTAGCAACCAATTCTATCCTCAGCCATACAGCTTGTCAGCATGTGAAAAACTTTAAGCTTGGATTTAGTCATGTATTTATGTAGCATAGTACATTATCATTGTAAAAGTGCGAAATTTAACCACCATCTTGACGGCACCGGATATGACCTATGTAACTAATACGTAGTACCCGTCTGTAACACTTATATTCGGAAGCCTGTATTTCTTTGTTCCAGTTCTGCATTGAGCATCCAGCTCTCACAACCATATAAAATAATGGATAGCACCAGCGAGCTGTAGATATTGATTTTTTCCATAGTACTGATTTTGCTTTTCCATATCACATTTAGCCGAGACATAGCGGCTGAAGCCATCTCAAGTCTTGACTTGATCTCCTTACCAGAGATCAAGTATAAACTAAACTTCACTGTCTTTTGGAGCTCACAAAAAGGTCCATGAAGTTTTCTGTTGAGTATTGTTTCATTAGGCCAGTGAGTTTGTCTCAGTGTATCATATTCAGGGCAGTCTTGAAGTATGTGCTCTGCAGTTTGGTGTGCCTGTCCACATGGTTGAATTGCCAATTTTGAATTTTGTATACATGTGGCTGCGAAGTCGATTGTGTCCTGTTCTAAGGATCACCAACAATGAGGTCTTGGAAAGAGCAAGTATTAAAACAATATTTTACATGCTCAGTTTTCATAGACTTTCTTCTTCTACGTTCTCACTAGATTGGGATTTCGGATTCTCTAATAAAGGCAGCCATCTGCCTCAGATTATCAGCCACACCATACAGTTTGTCTTGGATACTGGTGTAAGTGGGCCACTCAGTTTTCATAGACTGAGATGGCCTATAGTTGCTGTTTGTTGCCTATGTATGTTTAACATGAAGTAGATTTTTGCTGTCAATGTATGCAGTCTATCATTTTTATAAAATCCTAATTCTTCACTTCATCAAACACCACCTTAGTAATGTTATGTTAGACAATCAACGTCATTCCCATTTGTGCTCTGTCCTCCGCTGTAGCAGTCATCCCAAACTCCATTTGCTCACCGTACCCATGAGAATCCACCTTAGCGTAATATATAAACTGTAATGTATAAAGCTATAAGTATAGGATGTAACTGATGGTCTGAACATGACGACTGCAGAGGCAGGACATCTGGCCTATGAGAGAGAGAAGTTCCGGAGGACTGTTGGGGTGGCAAAGTTCTGCTCAGGACAAGCTATTTAATGATGATGAATGTATAAAGCACAAGTATATATCTATTTTTACTTCCTGTATCCTCTTTATTAGTGTTCTTTATATATATATATATATATATCAAAATAAAATAAAGGTGATCATGGTGACTGTATCCTTTTACGAATGCCTGATAAACGCATCCCAAAACAGTTGATGTATGGCGAGCTTGAAGGGGGCAGACGTTTAGCTGGTGGACAGAAAAACGCTTTAAAGACACTCTTAAAGTGTCTCTGAAATGCTTCGATATAGACAATACGTGCTTTGAATCCCTTGCAAGATCGCCAAATGTGGCGCTGTAACAACAAAAGAGGAACCGAATAGCTGAGAATCATCGTATTGTTGAGTCACAGAGAAAACGAGCAGCGAAAAGACAGAGCACACAACACGCACATGTCTAACCTTGATCATGTATGCCCCACCTGTGGTCGGGGATTCTGTTCTAGGATTGGACTCTACAGTCACCTCCGCACACACCAGAGAGGTGCAACAGTACACGTCTGAGATTGTTGTCATCATCGCTTGCGATGGACGGCTATTAGATCCTTTTATCACATTACTCAGCATCGTGGGAAAGGCCTTCGCTCTTGTTGTACTAAACAGGCTACAAAAGCTAGCAAACTGAGTATACTCTGAGTCACAATGTGGATTTAGATCCACAATTGACAGGTCATTCTCCTTGAGACAACTACAGGAGAAATGTCGCAAACAAAGAATGTCCCTTAACATTGCTTACATAGACTTAATAAAAGCATTTGACCTTGTGTATATAACTGACCTCTCTCTTCAAGCTTCTAGAAAAAATTGGCTGTCCTCCTACGCTGCTTAAAATCTTATCATCATTTCATAATAATATGAACGTACAGTAATGTTTGATGAGGCCTCCTACAGCACATTTCCCATTCACAGCAGAATTAAACAGAGTTGTATACTTGCACACATACTCTTTGGGATATTTTTCTCCTTGATTATGCCTCATGCTTGCAATCAGTTAAAGAAAGAATATTTCTCCACACAAGATCAGATGGAAAACTATTTAACATGGCTTGACTTAGAGCAATGACCATCTATTTGTTGACAATACAGCATAACATCACACACAGAGAAAGTGCTTCAATATCTCAACGACAGATTTGTTGCAACATCCAACGAATTCAGCCTGACCATCAGCTTAAAGAAAACAAATATCATGTACCAAGATATTAGCATAGTCCCATCTATTAACATTGTAAGTCATATGCTTGAAGTAGTCAACACCTTTGCATACCTTGGCTCTACCATTAGCAGCAACCTCTCCCTTGATGATGAAATTAGCAGCAGCATTGGAAAGGCATTCACAGGTATGTCCAAATTAGCAAAGATGGTATGGGGAAAATAGGGCGCTCACACACAACACCAAGAGACAAGTACATACTGCCTGTGTTCTCTGTACTCTACTGTATGGTAATAAAACGTGCACCGCATATGCCAGACAAGACACCACCTTTAAACCTTTCACATGCGCTGTCTCAGGTAAATATACAACATTTGATGGCAAGACCACATCTCCAATATGGAAGTCCTGGACAGTGCTGGCATTCCAAGCATGTATACCTTGCTGAGCCAGAAATGTCTGAGATGGCTGGGGCATGTGTGCTACATAAGCAATGGTAGAATCTCAAAGGACATCTTATACGGCAAACTCGCAACTGGTACTAGACAGCATTGGCGTCCATTACTACGACACCTGCAAGCGTGATCTAACATCGTGCAGTATAGACAAAGATAATTAGAAGAGGTTGGCCAGATACGAGCAGGCCATGGCAAGCAGCGGTGAGGGCTGGCTCAAAAAGAGGGGAAGAGAAATCCCATTGCATATGGAGGTAAAAGAGACTGCAGAGAGACCATCCTCTACATTAGCTCGTCACCAGTTTTAATTGCAGCAATTGTGGAAAGGATTGCCACTCCAGCCCCAACAGACGATGTGACCCAGCACAGAACACACTACAAGATGCAAAACTTATTGTCTTCTGAGACAAAGAGGCACCACAATACCTCAACTCTCTTACCACTGTTCTTCTCCGTGTTTTCCTTGTCCAGGCCTTCTCTTCCCATCCGTTGTCCATCAGAGAGCTATCCTTGTCAATGCCCATACTGAAATTCAACACACATGACTAATCCATCTGCATCTTTAAATGATTGTCTCTAATGATGCACAGTTTGTTTATTTTAAAAGCTCTTCATTTGCTATTTATATATATATTTATTTTGCAGAGACAGTTTGTAAGACTGATTGGTCTGTAGCTGAAGGCAACAGAATTATCTTTCCCTGGTTTTCAAAGTCTCAGCACACTATTAGTTTTTCTTTAACTGGAACTGAGTAGTCTAGTGTCGCTTGGACAGTAGGAGTTGAAGCAAGTGAAATTCTGTACATTTTGTCCTGAGATGAAGCATGTTATGTTATGTTATGTTATGCGATCGACGTCACGGCACATTGGGCATTCCCATGCATGCTCTGTCCTCCGCTGCAGCAGCCATCCTAAAGTCCATTTGCTCACCGTACCCATGAGAAGTTGATTACTATATCTTCTCTCCCTACCACGAAGACGACACTATCTGGCATGTCCACACTTAACGCCTAATTCTTGAACTCGTTCCAGTGTCTGAGACGTGCCCATGTCACACAATTGAGAGCGTACGCATTGATGATATCGGCTCTGTCCATACTTCTGCCCGTTTGAGTCGGGCATTGTTTGCAAGAAAGTCTGCACGCTCGTTACCCTGCACTCCAGCATGTGTACAGCCAAGTCATTTTCTTGAGATGTGATCTCCGAATGCTGTCCACCCATTCCACACGCATAGTTCCAGATTCAATCAGTTGAAGCATATTAATTGAGTCTGATATGATGATCGTATGGGTAACCTGTTGCTCAGCCACCCATGACAGAGCCCTGGAGGCAGCAGTGATCTCCATAGTCATGCTCGATGTCGTCTCGAAAGCGCCGCAGTTCTCATGAAGTGTGCGACCATTTCGTGTGCTGAATAAGCCCACGATGATCTGGTTCCGCGTCTGACAGAGTCATCGGTGTAGATAATGATATCATCTGGATGGGAGTGCTCATCCACGGGTGCAAGAATCTCTGCATTGACGACACCGGGCCCATTCTCTACAGCGTCTCCCAAGTGTACTGACAACCATGGTGTAAGCAGTCATATCCTCTGATATAGGCATCCATTCTTCACCATGTCTCAGCTCATCTAGAGTACAGACCTGTTTAATAACATCCTCTGCCTCAGCCATCCAGGATCGGCCTCTCTTCAATCGCCTGCCCTTGTTTTCATTTATGGATGTGTGCAGAGGATGATTTTTGTCAGCAGAAACGAATCCATTGATTTACAGGACGCATATAACAATGTCTCTTACAACTTACTTATGCAGTCATTAATGGATATGCAGGTGGAGTCAGGTGGATTGCTGCTGCACTTTTGAACGCATCGATATCATTGCGTTGTGGTTCATGGGCATCACAACCACAACAAGTCCTTATGAGTCTTCCTCAGGGATCACCACTCTCGCCAGTCCTGTTCAATGTATACAGTCGGGGTAACCAACACACAGAGGGTCGGCATTGGCAGAACAATGTCGTACGCCGATGACATTCTGGTGTATCGCATGGGCAAGGACAGAAATGAGATCTCATCTGCATTACAATGTGAACTGAATAGGATTGGTGACTGGTGCAATGAATTCAAAGCGAGTGTGAACCCAGCAAAGGCTTCTCTGACATGGTTCTCTTTTAACACTCACATAGTAAAGACACCTACTCCAGTTGTCAGCATGTGTAACAAAGACATAGAAAGAAGTGAAACTGAAGTAGGAGGCGATCGTGGAGGGTGTTCTTTAGGTCGGTTTGTTAATTGTTATAGTGCGGGTTTATAGGTTTCATTTCTTCATTAGGTTTCATTTCTTCGTTGTTTCTGTCCCACTTTAATTCCATCGTAGTTTCCTTTCATTCCTCCGATGTGCAGTTCATTTGTATGGTCATTATTTATTTACTGATGGTAATGATGGTAACAAGACAAGATCACAGT
Organism: Arion vulgaris; assembly: GCA_020796225.1. Lineage (NCBI taxonomy): Eukaryota > Metazoa > Mollusca > Gastropoda > Stylommatophora > Arionidae > Arion > Arion vulgaris. The sequence goes on from CM036767.1 coordinate 27,421,530, forward strand.
AAGCACCAACGAAAATGCTGAATACTTCATACATGTGTTTATTTTATGTTGTTTACAGACTTTCAAAAATACGTCTGCACAGGCCAATGGTTCATGTCGTCCCCTATGTTTACTCAATTACTGTTGCTATTCGTCACTACACAACACTACGTCGTTTTGCTTTTATTACGTCAATGTCTCATTTTAGTGTTGCCATCTGTTTAGAGAGTGCAAACACTAAGTCTCTGCTATTAAATAATCTAAATATATACAAGCTACACACTAAAGCTAACTGTCTGGTTCCTCAGCTGCCACCTGGGAAGGGGGAACTGGCTATCCACTACACCCCCCCTGGAGACCTCGCTGTCGACACGACAGTTAGCTTTAGTGTGTAGTTTATATATATATTTAGATATATTTTATTAGCAGATTGTGGTTACTCTCTAAGCAGAGGGGTGACACTAAAACGAGACAATGACGTAGTAAAAACCAATCGATGTAGTGCAGTGAAGAGTAGCAACAATTAGAAAACATAGGAGAGACAAAGATGGACGGACGTGCTTGGTGTCTATCTCCACCTATCTAACATCACAATCAAATAGTACAAGAAATGAACCCATCATAGCTGTTGGTTATTATATTATAATTATAATTGTGTGAAAGAAACGTTGTACAGGAATACACAATAGTCCAATGAAACATCTTCAGGACTAAATGAAACCATAAAATCAACCACAAATCGGAAAGTATAACAGATGATCCAGGTGGAAGGTTATGAATAAATAATCAAGTGGACCACAGGGACATATAATCAATTAGGAAATTGGAAACTACGGCGAATTAACATCCAAAGTGGGAACTATGTCTAAACTAAACTACAACAATAGCCAAAGCCACTCGGACTAAAAGCCCTGACTACCCTAAAAGAACAACGGCATCAAAGATCACAGCTACAATCAATTTAGATACCTTACTCTCATAAATAACTACTACTACTATAGTACCAAAAAGCCCGGTACTATAACAAAACACTCAAATATCTTGATATAACAATTGACAGAAGCCTGTCATTTAAGAGTCATGTTGAGAACGTAATCCTAAAGGCAAGAAAAGGGCTAACTGCCCTCAAAGTTATGGCGGAGGCGGATATTGAACAACATCTGCTGCTTCTTCTTTATCAAGGACTAGTGCTGAGCATGGTGGACTATGGTCCTGGCCTTCTGACAGTAAGCAGAACATCGCTGGATAAGTTAGACAGGGTCCAAAATGAAGCGATGAGGCTTATACTTGGTTGCACATGGGACACTTCATGTGCGGCAATGCGCTATGTCCTTGGATTGCCAACGATGTCCATCAGACACAAAGTCGCACAGGTAAAAGCTTATCTGAGATGAAGCATATGGTATTCTGCCCCCTTCATATATTTCTCAATCTGACATGCACTGATGTTGTTCCTTATGAATGTCAATATTCTCTCCCTTTCAGCTGTCTTTTCATTTTGGATCAGTAGCACTGGTAGCATCTGAGTTTGCATTATATCTTTGTTCATATAAGCTGCAAGCATTTCTTTGCTCTCCATTCAAGATATTTGCAAGTTTGAATTATTTGCTGTAGCAGTCTACTTTTCTGTTGACGCCTTAGCATTGTATTACCACCAGTGCATTATTTTAAGTACTCTTTCCAGTAGCTATATTCTCATGTCTTCTTGTAAGCACCTGGTCGTTCTGGTATATTTTATTCTGAAGCCGTCATTATAAAGGTCCATGATATATTTTGTCCATCTTTATATAATGATCTCTACATTTATTAATATTGCTCCTTTTGATTTAAAGCATCCAGTGTGTGTATGTTTGTGTTCTTCTTCTGGTGATTTTGTTTGACTGTGTAAAGATAGTGTTTTATTTTTGTTGTTTTTCTAGTTCATCTCATCTCAAATGAAGTCAATTGTTCTCTTGCCCATCTACACTTGTCTCTTATTTCCTTATTTAGTCTGTCATACAACATATTAAGAAATGTTAATGATTACCTTTTCTTTACAATAATTCTACAATAATTTTAGTCATAGATTTTCATTTTAGGACCGCTGGGATGTTACTGTCGGAGTCTATATGTAGTGTGCGGTGAATTTCGTCACTCCTATTGTATCATTTGCTTGAGAAAGGCCTTTTGATCAAAACGTTGTGTATTGTTATTGTTTTTGTAAAACTTCAGTACTTTGTTATTACATGTTTCACCATTGCTACATAGTTTTACTGCAGTTTTGCTACTTCCCCTATATCGATAATACAATAATTCTACACAACCTAAAATATTTTATAAGTGTGAGTGGTGAGCCATAGAATGCAGTCCCTTTATCTCCAGGTAAAATAAATGAAAAGCAACACAGTAGTAAACAAAAATCTGGCATAATGCAGCAACATGCATGATATATTACTTGCCTGTCCATAAATGTATGTGATAGATGAAGAAATGTCCCAGAAATTTGGTCAGCTGTGCATTCAGCTTCAGACCTGCTGGAGATCCCATCAACCACTGGACAAGAGTTATCAGTTCTTTGGCTATATCCTGGTTAAAATATGTCCATCAGATTGGTTCATTACAAACACAGCATGTGAATAATACAAGAAGTATATACAATTTTGTGTCAATCTTCTTCTTCTGTCAATTTTTCAGATGCCAGAAACAATAGCTTCAAACTGGTAGCAGTGATGGTGATTATGAATCTCAATTTCTGGTGCAAGCTTATATTGAAATGATCTGAAACTTGTGGTTCAAATTATGAGTATAATCCCAATTCTCAGTAACTTATAAATTAGTGATCAGTAAGGATCATCATCATTGCATTTCAGACAAGTCCATAGGTACCTAGATCTCCTCCTTAACATATCCATCAGCATAAAGTGACTGATCACTCCTGTTATGTGTTGATTAATCAAAGTCTTATACTCTTAGCAAAATTTTCTGATCTGGCAGCTCCTGATTCCACATATCATTTTTAGTATGGATAGGGAAGCAGATTTGTATGAGTGCACAAAAATAATCTATTCAAACTGTCTCTATGGAATTGATGATGTCCGACCTGTCCATTGTCATTCTTCCTCAATCACTGCTGTATCAGCTATGCGATCTGCTAGTTCATTGCCTTCCACGCCCACATGACCCGTTATGAAAATAAAGGAGATATGGATTATTTGTAATGTGCTCAGTGCATTGAGCCATTCATGTCACATGTAGTCAGGCTGGATGCTTTTGAGCATGTTTATAGAGTTCCTAAGCATATATGCATGTGTGCCATCATGTGTGTCCAGCCAGCTCAATGCCATAATTCCTACCATTGCTTCTATTATGAGGCTATTTGTTGTCACAGTTAAAGTACCACTCGCCTCCCTGACAGTTTTGTCTCTCGAGTTTGCTGTGCAGGCCCATGCACTTTGCTTGCCTCAAGTAACTGAGCTATCAGTATTCACCACAGCTTCACCATCTCTTGGGTTTTCATATATTTGTGCTTGGACCTCAGAAACAACCATAGTAAATTTTTCTCTGCAGTTTCCATCGTGTGATATGAAATGAAAACATGGTGTTGGCATCTACAGGTATTGTTACCCATTCCCTTCCAAGACTAAAATTTGTAAGACTAGATATCTGCTCTAGATAGTTTGACTGCTATCCATTGTGGAAAAGTCCAGGAGGTATCTAATGGTCTGACAGGATGTGTTATTTGTGTCATCATCATCAAATAGCTTATCCTGAGCACAACTTTGCCACCCCAACAGTCCTTCAGAATTTCTCTCTCTCACATGCCAGATGTTCATGTTCAAACCATCGGTTACATCCTGAATCCATCTTCTCCGTGGTCTTCCTCTTCTTGTCTTTGTCGGTATGCCTCCTTCCATGATGGTCTTCTCAAACCCTTTGTGTCTTTTATATGTCCAAAATACCTCAATTCTCTATTTCTTATTTGTAGCATCAGTCAGTTTTCTTTGATTTTGAGTTCTTTCTAGATAGATCTATTTGTTCTCTTCTCTGTCCATGATATTTGAAGGACTCTTCTGTAACACTTATATTCAAAAGCACATATATGTTTTTCCACTGCCTTATTAAATGTCCACGCTTCCCACCGATACGATTGCACCCAAGAATAATCACTTATAAATTATGTTCACAAACAAAAATGAGCATTCATTTTGTGTGTAAGTTTCAGTTTCAATTTCAGTTTGGAATATCTTCATTGCACTCCGGACATGTCGATAGGTGTCCGATCTCCTTCGCAATATCTCCAACAGTGTCCAGCGACTGACCGCACCAGCTCAATTTTGACTGATGAGAATACTTGTATACCTATCATACTGTTCTTTTCTTGCCACACTAATCTTCAAGCCCAGCTCCCGCAATCTAGTAGTTGACGTGGATTGGTTTAGATCTTCTTCTTCTTCTTTGCGTTCGTTCTTTACGACCAATTTTAATCACTCTTTGTGATATGTTTGATCTTTGCCAAGAACGTGTATATGTTGCACATTGGTTTGGTAGGCCCCTAAATGCATAGACTTCTACACGTTTAGGACATGTACATCTGATTTCAGCCAAACCTCCTTAGTCGCCTCTTACGACATGTATGGCAGGTAACAGTGGTTCTATTCTTTACAGCCCAAATTTGGGCCCCGGTAACCACTCGGGTGGAAGTAGGAGATAAGACAAGAAAAAGATGCCCTCCTCAAGAGAGAGGAGGGCTGCCATTTAACGTATAGTTAGGGGATGGGTTGGTTGCAGCCAGAGCATTTACCACTCGGCGGTGGGTTCTGCGCTTTCACCTATGAGGTCCCATCCTGCTCCCCGCCTTTGGTCTGGCCTTTCACCTTCAGTCTGTTCGGCTTGTTTCGCCTGTTCAGTCTGTTCGACCTGCCGGGAGTTAGACTCCCGCCGACATAACCTGAAGGATCACCAAGGCACACAAACCCTCCAACCACGGTAAGGTAGGCTAATCTGGAGGGATTGGTTTAGATGAAGATCTTCTCTGCCGCCATGCTCTATGAGGGCATTCAAGATGTCAGCTCTGTCCATTGGCTGGCCCTCTGATATGGTGGCAGAGCCAGCCAGTCTGTCTGCTCTCATTGCCAACGACACCCATGTGCCCTGGAACGAAGACAAGTGTAATTCTGCAAACTGTTGACGCCTGCAGTGATTCAGTCCATTGCCTGCGCACCGAACCGGCTTCCACCTTTCGGATCATACTCAATGAGTCACTCAGAATGCACGCATGAGTGTAGTTTTGTGACTCTAGCCAGAGTAGTGCATTGGTCACCGCCAGTACATCCATTGTCATGCTGCTTGTTGTCATACTAAATGCACCACTGGCTTCCTTAACTATTCTGCCATATGAGCTTGCAGAGAAGGCTCATGCAGACTTTTCGTGATGAACTACCTATCCATCCGTGTAAATCACAACGTCGTCTGCATTGCAGTTTTCATCGATGATGGCTTTTACGTCTGCATTAAACGCCATGGATTTCCTCTCTGCAACCTTTGTCAAATTTAATGATGGTTGAAAAGTGCTCCAGTATATTGGAGGCATCGGTATCCATTCTTCCCCATAGTCAATATTGTTGAGCCCGCATACCAGCTGAACAGTATCTGGCGACGACCAACCAATGACTTGTCCTGCTTTAACCGATTTCCACCACTGGTGCTGAGCTGTTCATGCAATGGGTGATCCTTTTTGGCACTTATTCTGAGATAGGCACGTGCTCTAGCTATCTTGAGTCTATACTCCATGGTCGGAAAATTCAGGAAAACCTCTCGCCACACAGGGTGTATCCCTTGTGCAACCGAGGATGATGCGCATAGCTGAGTTCTGTATTCTCTCCAGTCGTTCAATTTGCTGACAGTGAGGATGGCCATTGCATATTCAATGGTGGAGAGAACCAGTGTCTGATACAGGATGACAAGCAGTCATTGCTCGATGTAAACAGCCACCATGACTCTCATTGTTGCCAAACCGTTGCGTGCCTTGACAAAGACATACTCAACATGTTCCCGGAAACACAGGCTGCGGTCAAATGTCACACCCAAAAATTTCATTGATTTATCTACAGACAAACCAACACCGTGAAGTTTCACACTAGGAGTACATGAGTTAACAGTGTGATTATTGAGTAAGAACCATGTCACTGCTTCTTTAGTAGGGTTAACTAGTGCACCAGAGACATCACACCAGTCTGTGATGCGGTCGAGTTCCTTCTGTATCTCACCGGCAATCACAGAAGGTTGTATAAGTATGTCTGGGTACTTCTAAGATAAATAAAGTATGTGGGGATCTCTGTGGGGAGGTGGTCAAGTTGTTGCTTTGTACTCTGAAAGTCATGGGTTTGAATTATGACACTATCATTTGATTTACAAGTGCCTTTTTTTCCAAGGATTGTTGCCAGAGTTACAGAGTTCATGTATTGGGCATTACTCTCGGAAGATGAGGTGGAGAAATGTGAGATATTTCTGTTTAGAAATGCCTTTTAAGGAATAAATATGCTAAACTGTTGAACATGAAACTTCAGCATAAAATAACAATATTACATACTATTCATATTCAATGATAGCATCCTAGAAAACATACGCTCTGAAGATTTCAACGAAGAAAAAAAGGGTATTCTCTATCTCAACTGCGCAAGTTGTGCATACCGATAGGTGCTGCAAGACAGGAAAACCACAAGAGAAAACCCAGTGGATACATCAATCAACACAGAATAGGAGTTGTTAGTCTAAACACACTTAGATACATGTTTGGGAGGAGATCGGAGAAATTATGGACATGTCTGATGTGCGATGAAGATGATCCTCAAATGAACAATGATGGCATCCTGTTAGTCTTAGACAATGGATGTATTGTACTCAGAAGGACTTTGTACAAACTGTGGTTTCCTCCTGGTGCACTTTGTGTCAACAATGAGAGTACCATGATGCTTTGTTGCGCATATTAAAATGATGGACATCTTTTGTTGCTCATGCAGCACATCTTCTATTTCCATGAAGCTGGAGGACTCAATGAAAAAGTACTAGTTGATATAGCTTGGCACAAGCAGCACCATAAATGTTTCCAGAGTATCAATGAGTAGGATAGGATGCCTCAACTCCTTATGGACCAGGAGCAACACTAAATGGCATTTTTACTCTAAATTACTTTTGCACTGGTCCACTAAGAGTTAAGAAATCAAGACTTCGACCGACCGACTTCGAAATTAAGAGTTAAGACCGACCAGATCTTAGGGGTTTAATCGCAAACCCTTTTCTATGACTCAGTACATCAGAAGTCAAAGTTTTTATTCTCTTCAATGGGTTGTCTTCCAATGCAAACATGATTTATCTACCTGAAACAGCTAGCTTAGCGACACCTGAAAATTACTTTTCATTTCTTTAATTTCAGAAACACTAGAATTCTGCCACTAGAAGGCTAGGAGTTAAACTTCTTTTTCCCAGCTATAATAACATTTGGAACAAATAACTTTCCCAAATTTTCTTCTTCTTGAACGCTCCATATCGACCACTTGTCAACCACTCTGTGTGATTTGTATGTGATCTGAGCCTAAGAGCAATTGTACGTTGTACCAGTTATGTGCCTACAAGTAGGGCCAGCACATCAGATTTCTGTGCTGCTTTTTATTTATTAGGGCCTACATCAGTCGCCTCTTATGACATGCATTGTAGGTCACAGTGGTACTATTCTTTGTTTCCTTGCGGGCACCTGAACAACACGGGTGCCAAATTTTATTCAAAACACAAAGCAGCATGTTTTATAAAGTTCACTACAATTCTTTCTCAGTTCATCATTTTGTTATGGTAGAAATACTTGAAGTGAAACAATGATACTTACATCTGCCCAGTCTAGGATGTATGAAGAAATTTGATTGGCCAGTCCATAATATAAGAACAGCAAAACAACAGTCAATCCTAAACATGTATCTACAAATTGTTGTCCACAGCAGTTGTACAATCTGGCACAAATAAGTAGAAGGTTATACAGACTTGTGTAATAATAATAATAATAATATAATAATTCCTCTCAAACCGTTATACGTTACATAGGGCCTGCAAGCAATTTCTCCATACCGCTCTATCCTGGGCAATCCGCTCAATCTCCTCCATGGAACTGAAATCAATATTTCTTGTCTCTCTCAGCAAAGTTCGCTTCAGTGTCTCCTTTGGTCATGTTCTCTATCTTGAACCCTTTGCATCCCCCTTCAATGCCTGCTTTTTTGATCATTTCTTCTCAAGGTGTGTCCAACATATCTCCATCTTCTCCTTCTTATAACAGTTGCTACTGGTGGTTGACCAGATATCAATTGTGTAATTATACTTGTTAATACATAAATATTAAATAAATGGAATTTGTACTGTGTTAGTTATTCATTTCAGCCTTTGAAAAATGATTAATACCTGATTGTTGTATTAACATAGGAAAATGATTTGGAAATAACAAGTAATAATGTTGGTTCTACATTAAGGTGGTCCCTAAAAGACCAGTCTAAACTTTACTAAGCAATTTAGTATAAAAAAAACCATAAAATATATATATTCATCAATTTTCAAGCGCATTTAAGGTATAAAAAGTTTAAATTGTTTGATAATAGATGCCTATAAAAATAATGAACATAAAATGGGACAAATCGCCGAGTGGTTACCGGGCCCAAATTTGGGGTGTAAAGAATAAAACCACTGTTACCTGCCATGCATGTCGCAAAAGGTGACTAAGGAGGTCTGGCTGAAATTGGATGCACTTGTCCGCTAAGGAATGCTAACCTGAAACAAATGCTTGCAGAAAACGGATGTACCAGGCCGTAAGGCGCATAACATAGTGCAACGACCCCTCACAATGAGGAATGGGATAACGGATTCTACAGTTGCAAATCTGTCTCGGAGATTTAGCCATGTAGTAAGAATGTCAGACCTACCAATACGAGGGTGGCCAAAACTTACTGCGGGAAGATGTCGGCAGAAACAGGGAAGCAGAAATCATAGGAATTATACCCTACAGAACTGCCCCCAATATGCAGACTTGAGAAGAAAGAGGTGGCCCACTTACACCAGCGTCCAAGACAAACTGTATGGCGTTGCTGATAATCTGAGGCAGACGGCTGCCTTTATTAGAGAATCCGAAATCCCAATCCAGTGAGAACACAGAAGAAATGGGACAAATTCAGGAGAGGTTATTAAATTAGAGGTATTAGAGGTCCAAACTGTTATAAGAAAGAGATGATAGGGATATGTTGGGCATACTCTAAGAAGAAATGATCATAGTCACAAAGTAGACATTGAAGCGGGAGGTAAATGGTTCAAGAAAGAAAGGATGCCCTAGAGACACCCTGAAACGAACTTTACTTAGAGAGGTGAGAAATATCACTCACTTTCAAAGAAGATATTGAAAGAGTTGTCCAGGATAGAGTGGTATGGAGAAATTGCTTGCAGGCATATAACAGTATGTTGTGAATAAAACACAATAAGAAGAGGAGGCAATAAGCTCAGAAGCTAATTAATTGAAAAAATAGATCAATTGACAAATAAATTAGATAATGGACAGCAATGTAATCAAACCAACCAACAAACAACAAAACTGGTTATAAGAACTAGAAGTATGAGAATGTGGTGGAGTCCATAACGGCAATAAATTTTGTTCATGAGAGTGTTACACTTACAAGAATGTATTAAATCTGTTTTTTCTGTCAAGTAAAATAACAGATTTGTAAAACAAGGCCCTCTCCTGCAGGTGATGAATTATGCTTGCAGTCTGTACAAGTTTTGGAAGGTGGAAGCTGCAGGCATGAAAGTACTTCATTCTGAAAAATATTGTGGACATTACTAAAGACAGACAGCATTAGCACAGAAATTGATTGATTAGGTGCCGTTTCTACATTGAAGGTGGCTGCAATTGATCTTCAACACTTCCTATCCCTTGCAATGATGATGCATTCTGCCAGACTGTTTGTTGCTCATCTTCTTCTTCTGAATTCGCCAGCTATAAATTCAGGCGTAGCCAGCCAGATGTGGCGCTTCTGACTGATTTTGACATGAAAGCCTGCTTACCATTTTATTTGTTTCCTCGCCATACAGGTGGCCTTCTCCTACTTCAGAGGTATGTTGCTCATCTCACAATGTTATCCTTTCAAATATATATAGATGTCTTCCTCATGCCACTTACAGGTAGCAAACAAGAATACAGGAATAAAGATGAAGATAACAATTTCTTGGCTAAACTTTTCTTTTTATATCCACTTTTTCTTGGGTGAATTGCAACCCCTCTTATTCTTTTTCTTGAGTGGATCCAAAAAACCTCTTACTCTTTTCCTTGAGTGTATCAAAAGCCAATTTTTTAGCTTTACAAAAAATTAAACAACTCAAAACAGAAGGCAACGGAACTGATAAAAAAACAAAGATCAGAATACTAAGAGCATGCATATTTCCAGTGGCAACGTATGGGTGTGAAGCATGGACATTTAATAAAGCAGTGGAAAAACATATATGCGCTTTTGAATATAAGTGTTACAGAAGAGTAATTCGTATATCTTGGACAGAGAAGAGAACAAATAGATCTATCCAGAAAGAAATCAAAATCAAAGAAAACTGGCTGATGCTACAAATAAGAAAGAGAAATTGAGATATTTTGGACATATAAAAAGACATGAAGGGCTGGAGAAGACCATCATGGAAGAAGGCATACCGGCAAAGAGAAGAAGAGGAAGACCACGGAGAAGATGGATTCAGAATGTGACTGATGGTTTGAACATGACGGCTGCAGAGGCAGGACATCTGGCCTATGAGAGAGAGAAATTCGGAGGACTGTTGGGGTGGCAAAGTTCTGCTCAGGACAAGCTATTTGATGATGATGATGTATCACAACACCACTTATTCTTTTTCTTGAGTGTATCACAACGCCACTTATTCTTTTCCATGAGTGGATCCCAGACTCACTTATTTTTTTCCATGAGTGGATTCCAGCCCCACTTATTCTTTTCCATGAGTGGATCCCAGTCTCACTTATTCTTTTCCTTGAGTGGATTCCAGCCCCACTTATTCTTTTCCATGAGTGGATCCCAGTCTCACTTATTCTTTTCTTTGAGTGGATTCCAGCCCCACTTATTCTTTTCCTTGAGTGGATTCCAGCCCCACTTATTCTTTTCCTTGAGTAGATTCCAGCCCCACTTATTCTTTTCCTTGAGTAGATTCCAGCCCCACTTATTCTTTTCCTTGAGTAGATTCCAGCCCCACTTATTCTTTTCCTTGAGTAGATTCCAGCCCCACTTATTCTTTTCCTTGAGTAGATTCCAGCCCCACTTATTCTTTTCCTTGAATTGATTCCAGCCCCACTTATTGTTTTCCTTGAGTGTATCACAACGCCACTTATTCTTTTCCTTGAGTGGATTCCAGCCCCACTTATTCTTTTCCTTGAGTGGATTCCAGCCCCACTTATTCTTTTCCTTGAGTGGATTCCAGCCCCACTTACTCTTTTCCTTGAATGGATCCCAGCCTCACTTATTATTTTCCTTGTAAAGACCACTTACATTGCATGTGATAACAATTTTTACTTTATGCTAACATGGATCAGCTGTAATGGCAGCTTCTAGTAGTAGACATATAGCAAACTTAACACTTACCCTAAATTAAAAATAAATCCAATACGACACACAATCCAAATCAAAAATAGAGGCACTGGCAACAATAGACCTCTTTGTAAGCTAGACATCCATTCTGATGGTAAATATGACCTGTATAAAGATTTCACTCCAGAATCTGTGTCTAAACTGATCTGTTGCTCTTGTACATTTCTGGCAAGAACACTAATGGTACTTTCAGTATAGATGAACTTTTCATTTTGATTTTTAAAATTGTTTTTGGTTTCACTGTGTTTGCTACTATTGCAATGCAACAAAACATATGAGGACCCTAACTCACATGAGTTAAAAAATATACATACAACTGGATACACACTCATACACCCAGAATTTGACCTGATTTCTAATCTGCAACAAACTGTACTTTGAAGTTCATATTTTTTTAAAATAAACCTGAAATCACACAGATGAGTTACATCTTCAAAACAACAAGGCCTATCAGCTTCAGTTAGTTGCCAGTAACCAACAATATTGTTATTTTTTGACTGAGGCTTTTTCTCGGTTAGAATTCCATGAACACACAACATGTTGGTGTGGTGATATATTGCACCAATCAGATAACCGGGCGGTTCATAAAAGATTTGCTGTGGTAGAAAAACATTCCATGGTCGTTTGAGCAGCTTTGCTTCCATTATGTGTTGTCTTTAATTCACAACATTTGTCAATAGCAATAAACAGCATAGTGTTCTTTTAATATATGAAGTAGTACAACTGCAAACACCACGTTCTATGAGAAGAAAACTGGAGAATTGAAAAGACAATTTGTTATTATTTAAAAAACAAACAAGTGCCTGTGTATATGAATAGTTACTCTTAGATTTAGTATATTTATTCAACATATTAAAATTAACTAAACAATTAACTGTATTTCACAAAGCAGTACTTCCCAAACAATAAGCACTATTTTTAAAAGTATACTTTCATAAAATAACAAATACTTATTAACTGATTCACTACCGGGTTTTTTTCGCCTCTGGACGGAATTATTAGTTTCCAAAATATTGCACACATACTTTAGCTAAACTAAAATATTGTTTCTAAATATGATTTAAAGTTTTACTTATTATATATCAAATTAAAGATAAATGAATGTACTTTCATAAAGTATTTATTGTGTCTAAAAATATAATGTTGTGTTGACTATGCTTGAAAAATATTAGCATGTATTAAAAAGAACTCATTGAAATCGTGAGAACGAAAAACCAATTTTTCAAGGGCCTTGATGAACATTATGTGGAATAAATCAGTCTAACTGCTCTCTTTATATATGTAATCCATTTATGAATACACAAACGTTAAGAAAATAGTGAAGGAATGTATGGTTTATTAACTGTTCACAAACTAGCATCATGAACATTCATAAAAATCGCTAGTTTTTTACGGTCACAGGGTATCCTAAAATAATTGATAAACTTCGTTTCAATTCGAATTCTAGCATAAGCCATGCTTCTATGTATTCGTTATCGCTTACATATCACTTCTAAGTAGTTTCGGTTAATATAAATCTTCAATCGGAACAAAAAATAATAAAACTCAACAAAATAGTAATCGTCTTTTGAGCGACGCGTGGTCCAGGCAGATAGGAAATAGTTACACTTGAGTGTTCCACGGTACGGAATCAGTTAAAACATTCTAGTAACAAGAAATAAAATTTGTGAAAATAGAAATAGACAAAATAGATTTAGAACATCAACCTCACAAACATAGAGGTACAATTTTTCAAAGAAAGCAAAGGAATGTCAAAGCTGAATATCAGAAGAGAAACAATAACAAATTTCATATCTAGATAATAGTTTTGTTAGCTAAAATTAAGTAATAACTGTAAGAACTAATGAAAATAATAAATATAAAGACAGTCAATACATTAGTCAAGTGAAAATAAATGTTTCCAGGGTCATGAAGTGGAGGTGAAGTCGGGTATTGGTCAGTGCTAGCTTATGACCCTGGCGCATCCTTGTCACTTTATTATAATAGCACCTGTGGCCCCACAAAAGATGATGAAAGATGTGAAAAAGATTAGGGATAAAAAGAAATATTTATTACAATTAAAAATAAAAATCATATATGCTGAATGCAGAAAGAGACTTGGCACTACTAATAGCCATACTAGAAGAATAATGACAATGTTTACATTAGGTGAGATTATATCATGTAGTAATACTATATGCAACTGCAAAGAGGTCCAAAAATATTGGTTGTTGGTTACTGAACTGATGATGTATTACTCGGGCTGAGCCACAAATGATAAGTTGCCACCGAAAGATATAGAAGGGTATGCATACTGATTATCCGCAACATGTGCAGGTATATGAGAAGAATGTTTACTATTCTAAATGTACTGATTCACATGGATTCAGGTTGTGAGTGATGATTTAAGCATAACAGCTGCAGAGGTAGAACATCTGGCCTATGAAAGAGAAATTCTGAAGGACTGTTAGGGTGGCAAAGGTCTGCTAAGGACAAGCTATTGGGTGAATGAATAAACATTCAAAACTATTGGAACTAGCAGCACTAATATTTCTACATATGACTATGATATAGTTGGGAAGGGAACATCAAGAAGTGGGTACCATCAGGGCAAGAAACAGAATTTCTGGGAAACCCATTGCAGTCAACCTTTCAATATGCCAAGCTGGTGACATAATAGTGATAAAGTAACCAATAATTTTCTGAGGTGCTATTCTGCACTTTCATATCTAGACGATAATACACATTTGAGCAACAAATAGTTACTAATCGTTCATCACTAGTAGTAGCAAGTAGCCATTGTCAGCGATAGTTGGCCTTCATACCAGGGAAATCGTAGTTTGAATTTCGTCCTGGTTTCGTAATTTGACGGCAGTATGCGTTACACCTTAACATAACAATACATTAATACAATTATAATAAACACTCAATTGTTCTTCAAAAAATGTGTTTGATTAATATGTGGTAACCAGTGCGTAAGATAACTTTGAAGTTTCTACTTAATATCTGTTGTACGTTAAAATTGTAGTAGTAGTAGTACTAGTTGTAGATTGGTCAGATTGTTGTAATTAGTAATTAGCAGTACTGCTGAGTAATTCATTGTATATTGTAGATGAGACTACCAGTCTACTGGAGATTCAAGACTGACAATCATGAATGAGAATGATGATAATTGATATGATATTGATATCATTGAATATTGATGTATTCTTGTATGAATTAAGAGTTCAGTTCAGGTCAAAGTCAACGATAAACTTTATCATAAAGTTGATAAAATACAGTTTATGGTATGGTTTCACTCTGTTTGCTAGCTAGCCTGCTCAAGTGTCTTGCTTTTACTATAATTAAAAAAGTAAAATACAGTGAGATATGCACGGTCACAGATTATATTACTATTTTCATTTTGATATTGAATTTTTTCCCATGTCAAATCAAGACAAATGAATTGTCTGCGGGAAACGGAAGTAGTTATTTTTTGTTTTATTTCTTTCTTTGACGTTCATCTTTTGTAATTGTCTATGTATCCGCGAAAACAAGAAGCGAAGCGTCTGTTTCCTTGGTAACATAATCAAAAGTCTTCCGACATTTTACGTTTAAAAACAACGATATCTTCGAGCAAGTAATTGGTTTCTTGAAAAACTAGGTAATTTATTTATCATTAAAATATTGTGAGTATTTTTGGAAGGCTGTATTATATATAGTATATTATACAATAGGCAGTAGTAACTTTAGTAGTAAGAGTTGCTATCTGGCAGCTATAGAAGGCCCAAACCCCAAACCCCATTGCTCAGGAATTGTGGGGAATACTTAGGAAGAAACGCGGTAACAACGGCGCTCAAAGCAAACACACAATAACAAAGCCGGCGGAAGTAGCACCAACACAGAACACAGCAATACGTAAAACACCAGAGTTTAGGATAGCAACGTGGAATATTAGTGGATTAGGAGATAAAACAACAGAGATAGTAGAATATATGATCCAGCATAAAATCACAATCATGGGAGTAGCTGACACTAGAAGAAAAGGACAGGGTATTAAGAAAATACATAAAGATTTCATATTTACATGGCGAGGAACACAACCAGGCGAAAACAACAAACATGGAGTCGGGTTCGTTATTGCCCCTACTGCAGCAAAATTTATATTAGAAATAGAGTTTAGTTTAGTTTAGTCGTCGGATCACCATCACTGCACGTCGAACAAATTAGTCCATAAGTGCTCCGATCTCTCCCTCAGTATGTCCATCAGCTGTGGCGACTAACGACACCGGTTCTTTGTTGGTTTACAATTCTTCTTTGTCTGCCAGCATAGCGTTCTTGTCGAGCCACACCACACTTAACTTTGAGTTCTTGCAGTCTGGTTAGTGTTGTGGATGCACCGCTATTACGTGAATCATGTACACGCCTCTCTCCCTTAGGGAATTTATAATATCAGCCTGGTCCATTGCTCGTCCGCTTTGGACAGCAGCCATACCTGCAAGCCTATCCGCACGTTCATTCCCTTTACACCTGCATGCCCTGGTACAAAAATAAAACTGATCTTTGTCAGCTTAGACCTCCCAGCGATTCTATCCAATGTCTCCTAGCCCATCCTGTTTCAATCTTCCTGAGCATACTCATTGAGTCACTGAGAAAACATGCATGGATAAAAGTCTGTGATTCTAGCCAAATCATCGCTTGGTAACCGCCATGATTTCCATAGTGAGACTGCTTGTAGTCACGGCAAAACCACCACTGTCTTCCTTCACAACATCACCTCCGACCTGAGCAGTGAAAGCCCACGAGCTCCGCACATGTCGAATCACCGAACCATCCGTATAAATGATTACATCATGCTCAGATGCGTCTCAGAAATTAATGCCTGAACCTCTGCCTCCACAACAAGTGGGTTGTGTTGCCTGCATTCTTTATCAAGTTCGATGCATACAGAAAAGGATGTAGCGATTGCTCTTGGCACCGGTATCCATTCTTCACCGGGATCAATGTCTTCAAGTGTACACACCTGTTCAATACAGTCCTCGGCCTGACCCATCCAAGATTATAAGAAATAGAGTATAAATCAGAAAGAATCATCCGTATCAGAACAGCGCAAGGTAAGAGGAAAGTAACTTACATACAGATTTATGCACCATGCAATGACTCATATAGTGAAGAAGAAAGAACCACATTTTTTGACGAATTAAGTGAAAACATTAGTGAAGTCAACAGCACTGACAGCTTATATATTATGGGCGATTTTAACGGAAGAGTCGAGGCGAAGAACACCATGGGAGACACATCTAGGACCATTCAGCGACACAACAACGAAATGCAACAGCAACGGGGAACACCTTCTTAATATATGTGCAGAACATGATCTATTTATCACCAATACATTTTACCAACATAGGAGAAGCCAGATATTAACCTGGTATAAATGGAATAATATTAATCAAGCATCACAGATCGACTTTATACTAGCAAAAAAAGAATGAAAGATGGAGAATACAAAACGCTAGAGCCATCCCAAATGCAATATTAGACTCTGATCATAGACCAGTGGTACTATTTCTACAAAAACCAATTAGAAAACAAGACAGGAGTACAACTCAACAAATTGAAATAATAGATATTGAAAAGTTAAATAATAATGAAATTAGGAATCAAATTGAAGGAGCAGTTACATCAGCCTTGAACACCCTAGAAGGAGTAAGCAACATAACTAAAGAATGGCAAACCTTCAAAACAAATATCATGGAAATAGTGAAAGAAAATTGTGGACTTAAAAAGTTAAATAAGCACAGAAAACACACAGCATGGTGGAATGCAGCAGTTAAAAGGTCTATACAAGAAAAGAAAAAGTGTTTTCACAGGTGGCAAAAGTCAAAATTAGATGAAGACTACACCAAATACAGAACAGCAAGAATGTATAGTAAAAATAAAGTAAAGTCATCAAAATCAGAATCTTGGGCAAAATATGGAGAACATTTAGCTGAACTATGCACTAAGGCACCAAGAAAATTTTACAGAAGCATTAAGGCAATGAGGCTAAGAGAAGAACAATTCAATCTAGTCACCATTATAAATAACAAGTCTAGGAAACCTCTTACCAACAGCAAAGATATTAAAGACAGATGGAAAGAATATTTTACGGAACTGTTAAACTGCGAAACACAAGGTACAGAAACATTTCAATTGAAACATGGAAAATACCAACAATTGAATATCTTAGAACGAAGTTGAAATGGCACTAAATCAAAGCAAAAGAAGGAAGGCAGCAGGGATAGATGGTATAACAACAGAAATGTTACTTGCGTGTAAGACAACAGCAATAACATGGCTGACCAGAATTTTAACATAGCCTGGGAGGCACAAGAGGTTCCAGATGACTGGCAGAGAGCTATTATAGTCCCAATATGGAAGAACAAAGGAGACAAAAGAGAATGTGAAACATACAGGGGTATCTCTCTTTTGAGCCAAATAGGAAAAATGTTTGCAAAAATATTGGAGCGAAGAGCAAGACATATATTAGAGCCCCAGTTAAGCAATAGCCAGTTTGGGTTTAGGAGGGTAAGAGCTGCACAGACGCAATATTTACACTAAGACAGATCTGCAAACAAACAATTGAATACAATCAAAGTAAACAGCTTATATTTATAGACCAAGAAAAGGCATTTGATAGAGTAAACAGGTGCAAACTATGGAAGATCCTTGAAGAATATGGCGTCCAAGAACAACTATTAGGTAACATCATGGCCTTATATCAAGATAGCCAGAGTACAGTAAGAACTACAGAAGGAATGACCGACTGGTTCTCCATTACATCAGGTGTTAGACAAGGTTGTGTCCTTTCACCACTACTCTTATCGCATATATGGATAAAATAACTCAAGAGTCGAATTCAGATAATGATGAAATAAATGAACTGCTTTTTGCAGATGATCAGTGCCTGATACATCAAAATGAACAAGATCTACAACATCATATTGACACTTTGAACAATAATTGTGTGAAACATGACATGAAAATCAACAACACTAAAACAGAAATAATGAATATGGGAAGAAAACATAATAATCTAGACATCCATGTCAATGGCACTAAAATAAACCAAGTGAAAGAATTCAAATACTTAGGAAGCATATTCACAGAAGACGGAAAACTAGATAGAGAGATAGAGGCTAGAGTACAAAAGCAAATGCTGTAACCTACCAGCTAGCCCCATTGTTAAGGCACCCAAACATTTCACAGGCAGCTAAGAAACAAATGATCAACAGCATTTTATACCTACTTTGTGTTACCAGAGCCAAACATGGACATTGAGCAAAGCGCAGTCACAAAAATAACTACATGTGAAATGCGTTGCCTGAGAAAAGTTACCAACAACACAAGAAAAGACAGAATCACCAACATCAGCATAAGAAAGAAAGTTGGCACAAAACCGTGCTTGAATTATATAGATAAACAAAGAATGAAGTGGTTTGGCCACTTAATAAGAATGCATCCAAACTCCACAGTATACAGAGTCTTCTACAACAGAACATCGGGAAAGAAGGCAAGAGGAAGACCACGGAAAAGATGGTTAGATGGCGTGGCAGCATCCTGTGAAAGAGCAAAGATAACAATCACACAAGCCACCAGAACAGCGCAAGACAAAAACAGAAAACCACGACACTGGGCAACAACCCGGTAGCAGTGTGACGACAAAAGAAGAAGAAGATAGAAGGCTTGGCTAAGAAGGTCTCATCAAAATAACGAGAAATGTAAATGTATGTAACAACAAAGTTTACAAAGTACAACAAAGTCAACTAGACCTTCTTGATCTTGTGTAGTACGTGCTATAATAACTATAGTACTTCTTGTTTTGAACAAACGCGACTTAGTTGTTTGCACCGATGGTTCAGTCATTCGCAAACAAATGATGTCCGTGGGCTTTTTCAGCACGCTCAGATGAAAATAATAAGAGGCCAGTGGGGCATATGCAACAACCACTATGGAGGTACGGGCAGTTACAGAGGCAGTGACGTGGTTGGCATCTCATAACTACTCTCGTGTTTTCATACTCGTTGACTCTATGATAATTTTAGAGTTACGAATCATAAAATCGAAACAGGAATGGTGAGACGAAACTGGGTGGAGGTACTGGTACAGGCAGGGATCAGAGAAACCACCTTCATTTTCGGCACGTAGGAGGCAGAGCCGATTTAATGAACGAGCTGATAGACTGGCTGACACGCCTATGATTTATAAACCTGTCTTTTCTTGATACTCCCAGCATTCTGCTAGACACTTCATCTCTGTCATGACTAGTTTTTCTATTGTTTGATGCACAGCCGTGCAGTGTATTTTCTCAGTATGATGCAAAGCTTTGAAATGCAGTCCATTAATAATTTTGCTACCATCCATTTTTCAACAAAGTCTGGCTCACCGCCACGGTATTTTGGGGCATGATCAGTTTTCAGTGTGATAATTTCAAAAATCATAAAAATAAACTAATAAACTTAGATCTTTGAGACTATGGAATAATGTTCATATATGAATGAGCTACTTACCTGTCTATATGTAGAGTATATTATTAATAATCCACAAGCTATTGCTGTTGGCGTCCGTCCCCATACCTATCCACAGTATGATACGCCCCCGTTTTCGAGGTGGGTGTCCATCACCTACACCTGTACGACTGGGAATAACTGCTATTGATCTATAAACATCGTCACGTGAATCAAAATCCAATCTTGTATCCTATTCAAAGCCCATTTTATCACGATCGCTGGCTAAAAAGTCAGAATCAGTCATTTTGGACCTGACTATCATCAGTTAAATCTCCCATTTAAAATCATGGTTTACATTTCGAAACAAGATGCTGGATGACACAAGTCCTGAAGTCGTTGGTGGCAGCTAAAGGGAGTTTGTCTTTCGATCTACTAAATTTTTACCCCCTTAACTTTAATTTTTACAAATTCGTTAGGGATGTGTAGTCTAGAGTGGCAGCCAATGTAGATTCAATAGAAGTTAATGTTATATTTCTAAGTTTTGCTTGGCTTTAATTTACTTCATAAGTAGTGTTTTATTAATTTTAATTTGGAAAAACTTCTTTCCGCGCTAGCTACAGAGACAGGAGACAGAGACAGGGAGTAAAATTCTCAGAGCTACAACAGTATGAGTATTCGGATAAAAAGTCGTCAAGTTATTTTGGCACAAATAATTTAAAACATCCAAAGGTTTTAAAGAATATGGTGGCATTCTGGATACATTACGCAATTTTTCTTGAAGATCATTTGCATTCATATTCGATTCATTGTCGACCGAAAATATTGAGTAATTGACGAGACTGGTACAATAATTTTCTAGCGTTTTGTCATCTATATCCTTGCGTTTTAAAATGTCATATAAAAACTGAAAATTGCTGCTATGGGTTTCCAAAAACGTGAATCGTTCATTCAGAGAATTCAGGGTAATGTCGAAAATATAACTAAAAAAGTTCATTTAAAATGTATTCACCTCTGTTAAGGGTTCATCTACAGCTTCTTCATAGTCAAATTGACACTTTTTCCTTCTGGCTCTAACTTTTGTTTCGGCAGGAAATTCTGTACTGCATTCAAAATTTTCTGCAATCTCATTAGCAGCAATTTTCATCTGATCATATCCAGATTGTCTATAGCGTTTCACTTTTTGTATGGTTTCTGATAACATCTTGACACAATCTGACAAATTTATAGTTACAAACTATAATAGCTTCGAGACTGAATTTATTTCAAATAAAATATCATGCCAAAGAACTACACCACATATAAAATTGTAATTGTTAATATTTTTTGGCTAATCCTCTTGCTTTAACTTTAGTTTCTGCATCTCTGTTGACGTCTTCTATTATTTGGAATAATGCATCATATATTTCGCAAAGTTGAAATCGTAAAGATTTTAAAGCATCTACTCTTCTTGGTCACCTAGTAGCACTCAGTGGTTTTAGAGTTAATTGGGAAACATGAATTTGGTCAGAATAGAGCAATAAAAAACGAAAGCAAAAGTAGGCAAATGTAATTATTTCCTAAGCAACTCTCTATCACATACAGAACGCAAAAGTAGACCAATATTACCTACATTATCTATCACACACAGGCTAACGTTATGCACCTGAGATATACCCAGTACATGCAAATGTTATATTTTAATTCGAGTCCCTATTTTACTAACATAATCATTTTCAATGATAATAAGTAACTACAATTGCTGTAAAAACAATAATTCTCTTACCTGATCTACTTTTTAAACACATACACTGAATTAGTATAAATGCAAAAATTGTATACTGGTACAGATATATTATATATCTGATTTTCTGATTTAAACACAGGAACAGCCACTTGGGGAGACAAACTAACATTAAAATCAAATACTGTCGACAATTGTAATCTCAAATCAGAACTATCAACACATAACACATGCAATTGACTTTTGGGGATAATTGCAGCACCTTAGCTTTTAGGAGTGGCGTGGAAATTACAAACAAAAATAGTAGCTTTACACTATCAGATCACAAGTCCTTTGGCAGGAATGCCAGCGATGCACCTTCTCCACATACAGAATTCAAAGGGTACCAAAAACGTGTAGGCAGAGGGGTGCGATAAATTATAAATCGTATACATCAGTATTGGAATAGCATAGACCATTATAGAAAAGAGTTGTATAAAGATGTTAATTATTGAATGGTTCAAATTTTATTTTGATTTCGCTGCTTTTCCTCCCCCACCCCACCTCACCCCACAGGCGCCGCCTCTTCGCATCATAGCACCGCACGACCCTGGTTTGATGTCAGCATCCAGGTTTGGCACTGATAGCATAATGTGGGGAGAAATATTATGTTCAACAATGCTCTTTTAGTGTTTATGGTGACAATTTTATGTTTTAAAATTGACGCCATGTGTCCTATGATTTGATTTGCTTCATTGCATCTATGTTGGATTTCATTAGTTATTCTACAGTTTGCTAAAAAAAATGCTCCCTATGTATGTAAAGTTTTTGACTTGTTGTCAATGGAGACATTGGTAGCATTTTCCTCTCTAGTGAATGACATTACTTCTAAATATCTAACATACCCAAATGGCTACAGACTTATTAGCTTACTCAGCTGTAAATGAAAATTTATGAAACAGATGATAAACTCCAGACAGTTGTGGCTTCTTGAAGAAAAACATCTTTCCGACTTCAAGTTGGATTCAGAAAATACTCTGAAAATTTACTGAAGACCTCATCAGATCTAACGCTCATGAAATTTAAGATGTCTTTCAGAACAATGAAGGATACACTGGCTGTTTGAGTACATTTAAAATAAAACATTTCTTAAAGTCTGAGAGGAGGGATTGGAAGTCAAGCTGCGGGATGTGGGGTAAAATGTACACATGGAATATCCATTACATGGACAGCATAACTGCCAGAGTATAAATTTAAGGACATATCAGCAAATCTCTTTTCTCTTACAACTCCTCTAGTTCTTCTTTATAGTGTTAACCTCTGCCTCAAAATCTCTTCTCCATGTATTTCTAGGCTGCCTTCTCTTTTACTTCCTTTGCAGGTTCCAGGAGAGGGACTTTCTTGTTATATTCCCCATGGGGTGATCTATGGGTTTTGTGAATTTTTCAGATTGTTTCTCAGCATTACTGTCTCTCTAATCTTTCATTGGCTGAAGGTATGTGATTTTTTCTAGTTCACTCATAGGTACAGATTTCATACCCCCTATGATCACATTTAATTAATAAAATAATAAAACTACAGCTTAATTAGTGCATGCACATGCTGAGAGAAAAGTAAACTAAAATTAATTCGGTCGCAGTGTGTTTTTCAGTGCAGTAGTTAAAGTGTTAATACAATATTAAAATATGTTGTAAGTGTAAAATTTTGTGGGACATTTCAAATTAGCCATTTTTATACCAGTTGTTAACTGCCATGTCGCCCGAATGGTTACCAGGGCCCAAGTTTGGGGTGTAAAGAATAGAACCTCTGTTACCTGCCACACATGTCGTAAGAGGCAACTAAGGAGATTTGGCTGAAATCGGATGCATGTGTCCTAAACGTGTAGAAGTCTATGCATTTAGGGGCCTACCAAACCAATGTGCAACGTATACACGCTCTTGGCAAAGATCAAACATATCACAAAGAGTGATTAAAATTGGTCGTAAAGAATGAACGCAAAGAAGAAGAAGAAGAATTGCCATGTCAAGGCTAAATGTAATTTGAATAAGCAACATCAGTTTTTTGATGAGATGAAACTAAATAAAACCCTAGTATTATTTGGGTTATTTTTATGTGAGAGCTGGGCAATAAATAAAGAATGCAGCTTTTGAATATAAATGTTATAGAAGGATGCTGTGGATAAAAAGAACACAACGCCCATGTGTTGCCGGGGCTTGTAAGGGGAGCAAAGAATAGTAGCACTGCGACCTACAAGAATGTTGTAATAGGCTACTGAGGTAGGGGCCTAGGGAAGCTACCTAGTAAATAAAAAGCATAGCAGAAATTGGATGTGCTGACCTACTTGTAGGCACATAACTGGCACAACATACAATCACTCTTAGGCTTTGATCACTTACAAATCACAAAGAGTGGTTTAATAAACAGTCAATATGGCGCGATCAAAGAAGAACAAAAGAAAAGAAAACAAATGAATTTGTTCAGAATTAAAGTAATTATGCTTGTAGGCCAGTATTAATTACTTCTGGCAGTGATGGAACATCCTGAGCTCACATGGTGTGGACATGTGAGCAAACATGCCTTTTTCTAAACAATAATTCTTCAGTGAGCAGTTGTGAGTGGTAGGAGACAAGGATGGGAAAGAAAAGTATAAGCTGACATTAAGAATTGGCCATGGTCAGAAAAGGACTTTTCCACACCCATCCACCTCGCAGAGTAGATATCTTTGGAAGGACTTATGTGTTGTCCATTCCATTGTAGCACCCCTCAGACTCTATATCCTCTTCATGTCTCATTTGACACATAGGCTTCCACAAGAGATTTCCATTACTGCTGTTGTGCCGCCTTTCTACCAATTGTTTCCCATGTCAGGCCACAGTCTTTAAACTCTTTCTACAGTTCTTCTCCATGTTTCTTTTGGACATCCAGGCTTTTTTTTATCCATCTGCTGTCCGTTAGAGAGCTGTTTTAGACAACGTTCCTACTGGCATATGAAAATATGACCAATTCGCCTCCATCTTTGCCCTTTACTGATGGTCTCCAGTTATGCACAGTTTGTTCATATTAAAAGCTCTTTATTTGGCCAGAATCTGCAGATTTCTTCTTAAACATTTATTTTGAAATGTCTCCAGCTTGTGTATGATTCTTTGGGTCTTCTTTCCAGCAATCACTACTGTATAATAAATCACAGGACACAGCTTCTATATATTTTAAGTCTTGTTTAAAGATTCAATCCTTTGGCTGTCTAGATTTTGTTGAGTATGGTGAAAGTTTGACTTGCTTTTTTAATTTTTCCAAGGATGTCCTTTTCCAAATCACCATCCTGTGATACTGTACTTCCCAAGTATACAAAATCCTGAACTTTCACAATGATTTTGTTTTCTAACATAATTGGATTTTCTGATTTTTGGTTATTCCTCATGACTTTTGATTTTGCAATATTAATTTTGATTCCAAATGTTTGAGCTGTTCTGAAAAGTGTATCTGCTTTTGATTAAGCATCTTTGTATTGACTGGCCAAAATACCAATATCGTCTGCATAATTCAAATCTTCCAGTAAGTGTCTAACTTCTGTATTGACCTCGAAACACTCTGTCAGATGACTATTGCAAACTGCTTGGCACTGAAAGTCTGCATATAATGTTTTAATTACTAACCATTTTTGTTTGTGTTCCATAACGCAGGAGAATCTTCCATAGAGATTACCTGTGCTGGTTATCAAATGCCTTTTCAAAGTCAACAACCACTATATATAAGGAACTATTTCGTTCATTGCTTTGTTCAACTATTTGATGTAGTGTAAAAAATATTGTCTATGCATGATTTTCCTTTCCTAAAACTTGCTTTTTCTTTAGAAATGTTGCTATCCAACGCTAAATATTTTACTTCTTTGTGATAACAGAGTTATTCTTCTCCAGTTGTTACAGTTTCCTAATCCCCCTTCTTTGGTAACATGATAATGGTAACAATTGTCCATTCTTCTGGAATTACTTCTTTCTCTTTCCTGCGGAAAACTTCTTTATCCTATATATCATTTAAAATCAGAGCATAATGGGATATGGGCTTTATTATATTATTATTATATTATCTCAAATACTTCTCATGTTAGTTGAACTTAATGTTGGAATGTTATGAACTTATTGCAGAAACATATTCAATATGTTTTATTGATGTTGCAGATGGATAAGAGGGATATACTGCAGTTGCTCAATGATCACTTTGATTTTTTTTTTTATGCAACAATCATCAACAGATCTGTATTGTGATTCAGGAAATTTTGAATCAAACTTTATATAAGTAAAGAAATGAGTACATGATGGGTTGAATAAGAAGTATTTTAAACTAATGAGTTACAGAAACCATGAGCATGCATACTCTTCTTCATATGCTGTGGGAGAATGAGCAGCTGTGGGTCTATGCAGAGTGATATGTGGTTGGTCGGATGGCGAATGACAGTACTACTATTGCAAAACCTTCTTGTTTCAAGCGGAACATAGAGCTGCAACTGTTGCTCTCTGCTAAATTCATTTCTGAGTTATTTTCTTCAGCTCTGCGCATTTAGAGTCCCTTTTAAAGGTTGAAACATAAAAGATGGACTTCATAACACTAGGTTTTCCCCTATGACTTGGTCCCTCTCTACAGAAATGACATGCCACCTGCACAGACATGTATTGCACAAGCATGAACTCTGTAGCTCTAGCAACAATCTTAGGAATCTATGGAAAAAATGCACCAGTAAACAGAATGATGTGACCTGGATTCAAACCTACGATTTTTAGAATGCAAGCCAAATGGATTGACCTTTTTGCCATAGAGACCTTTTCATCTTCTCCTTCTTTGCGTTCGTTCTTACGACCAATTTTAATCACTCTTTGTGATATCTTTGATCTTTGCCAAGAACGTGTATACGTTGCACATTGGTTTGTAGGCCCCTAAACGCATAGACTTCTACATGTTTAGGACACATGCATTCGATTTCAGCCCAACCTCCGTAGTCGCCTCTACGACATGTGTGACAGGTAACAGTGGTTCTATTCTTTACACCCCAATTTTGGGCCCCGGTAACCACTCGGGCGAGACCTCTTCATGAAACTCTTATCTATTGGGCTTACTCTTCTACTAAACAATAACAGTAGCTCTTGTTAGTTTTTGTTTCTTTTTGTTTAAGTAAACATTAAATGGTATGCAATTTGTTAAGTATTTATTAGAAGAATAACAATATTATGTTCGTTATTATTTCAGAAAAAATGAGCCGACTATATGAAACAGTAGCGCCATCAGTCATTGATAATGAGATGCTACAGACAGCAGTTGAAGAACAAGGACCTAAGAATGAAGCGAAAAAAAAGCAAAAAAGAAGGACTTAAATATGCTAATGTTCTTTCACTTAGCCTCAGCTTCAGAAGTAATTGAATGCATGTGCATCTATATGCTACACATATACACATTGTATTGTATTCTTCTTGTATGGTTAAACGTTACATAGGGCTTGCAAACAATTTCTCAATACACTCTATCCAGGGCAAGTTTAATCTCTTCTATGAAATGGAGTCCAATATTTCTTTCCTCTCTCAGCATAGTTTGTTTGCAGGGTTTTCCTAGGGTGTTCTTTCTTTCTTGAACCATTTGCATCTCTTCAATGCCTGCTTTGTGATTATTTGATCATTTCTACTCAGTCATCATCAAATAGCTTGTCCTGAGCAGAACTTTGCCACCCCAACAGTCTTCAGAATGTGTCTCTCTAATAGGCCAGATATCCCACATCTGCATCTGTCATGTTCAAACCATCAGTTATATCTTCAATCCATCTTCTCAATGGTCTTTCTCTTCTTCTCTTTGCCGGTATGCCTCCTTCCATGATGGTCTTCTCCAGCACTTAGTGTCTTTTTATATGTCCAAAATACCTGAATTTTCTCTATCTTATTTGTAGCATCAACCAGTTTTCTTTGATTTTGAGTTCTTTCTGGATAGATTTATTTGTTCTCTTCTTTGTCCATGATATGCCAACACTTATATTCAAAAGCACATATATGTTTTCCACTACCTTATGTTTGTCCATGCTTCACATCCATACGTTGCCACTGGGAATATGCATGCTCTTAGTATTCTGATCTTTGTTTTCCTATCAGTTCCGTTCCAAACTGTTTTTAGTTGTTTCATTATTTTTTAAGCCATGTTTGTTCTTCTTTTAATTTCCTTCATCCCATTTCCATCTGTTGTTAGCAGTGAACCAAGATATTCAAAACTGTTCACATTTTCTACTTTCTCTCCGTTGATAAAAATATTTTTTGTCATGTTCGTTTTATCCGTTGCCATTATTTTTGTTTTTACCACATTGAGATATCGATTTTGTTTTTCGCTTTTATATTGCACTTCTCTTAACCCTTTTGCTCTGTATTATTTTTACCTCTGGACGCATTTATTTTGCAATTTCAATTTAACATTTTATATCTAGTAGTTTAAATCTTTATAACTCTAGTACTGTTTCTCTAAAGTATGACATATTATATATTAAAGTGTTGCTAATTGGATGATGAATACTTATTGGTTATTGGTTACTAAACTGACGCCATTGCACTCCGGGCAGACCCATAGGTGCTCAGTCTCCCCAACAGATATCGAAGAGTATGCATACTGATGGTTCCCGTGGCTCGCTGATTAAACACACCTCTCACTCTGCCTCTCAGGCATCCAGTTCGACTTGTACAACGGGTAACTCCAAACTGCCTAAAACGTTTGATCGATTCAACATCGATTTTAGTTATTGGTTATTGGTTACTAAACTGACGCATTGCACTCGGGCAAACCCATAGGTGCTCAGTCTGCCCCAACAGATATCAAGAGTATGCATACTGATGGTTCCTGTGGCTGCTGATTAAACACACCTCTCACTCTGCCTCTCAGGCATCCAGTTCGACTTGAACAACGGGTAATTCCAAACTGCTTAAATCGCTTGATCGATTCAACATCGATTTTAGTGTCCTCATCCAACAGAGAGTCTCGAAGAGACCGAAGAATATCCCCTTATCCATCTTCAACTCCCCAACAATCGATGCTGTTGATGCAAGCCTGTCCGCTCTCTCATTACGTAAACACCCGCATGCCCAGGACAGTATATCCACGTAAGCGCTGGAGGTTAGAAACTTCTATAGACGACATCCACTCATAATGAAACCTGCCCTTCTGGATCTTGTGAAGCATCGACTGAGAGTCAGATACAACAACTGCCCCAGTAATGAAGTCCCAGAAATCCAATGGAGGGCAGCAATACGCCTCAACTCCATCCTCATACTAGAAGTAGTTGTCCTGTATGCCCCACTTCGCTCTGCAACAACCTACCATGCGATTAGCCAAGAAACCCCAGCGGATTCTCACCACGTTGAACCGACCCATCGGTATATCAACAACATCATCATCCCTTGCATTATCTTCTATCAGCTGCTTAACTGTGAGATCAGCCTTCATGTTGCCTCAATCTCTACATTCTCTCCAGAGTAATGATAACGTTGAGATAGTTGGTCGCTACCATCTGTTGGGATCCATTCTTCCCTTTTGTAGAGTCCCAACCGTAGTCACCTGGCCAATTGTTCTCTACGAAGTGCACATGATTCTCTGCCCTTAACATCATTAGTGTTCTTGTGCAGTGGATGTCTCTTATCCGCAGTAACCCGCAAATATGCTTAGGTTTGGGTGATTGCGTGACGGAGCATAGTGACAGAATGCCAAGCATATATCTCATCTTCACAATGGGGTATCTCTAGTACAGCCCAGGACTATACGCATACCTTCATTCTGAACCTGTTTGAGTCGTTCACATTGTGATCTTGATATCGTAAGAATGCCGAGCCTGTAGTCTACCACTGACATAACCAGTCGATTGAACAAAAGGACAAGTAGTCTCTGCTCAATGTATGCGGCTACCATTACTTGAGACCGCAAGACCATGCTTGCAACGTTGTATCGTCTGTTCAACATGGTGTTTGAAAGATAGACTACGATTAAAGGTTATTCAAGATAGCGAGCATGTCTCTGCGCTCAATGGTATGTTCATCAAAGATTACACAGGGTAGGGGGACTGCCTAGAGTAGTTGATAGTAGCTCGGCCTGCTAACTGTGAGATGCCTCATAGCTCGGGTTCGAACCTACTGTCCGGCATTTGTTCGAGTCCTGGTCTTACTCAGGACGATAACGTGAGCACTCTTGAAGTCGGAGAAAATCTGCCTGTATGGCGAAGGAATACTAATTACGAGTACATTGAGCACACGGCTGCCAGTGTAAAGTAATTTACAATGTGCACGCTGCTGCCATTGTAAGAAATTGGAAAACAGATTTTCACGCAAAATCAGTTTCAGAGATGGAACTTCGCTGAGTTGAAAGTGACGGAAAAGAAAAAAAAGCACAGGGTAGATTAGCCTTGACTGTGATTATTCAACGAGCACCACAACATACACGCTTTTCAGGATTGACCTAAGAACGAGACTCTTATACCAACCCGAGATGTATGCAATGTTTTCTGAATGTCACAACCATCTCTCATCTGTCTGACCAATCTATATTAAGATATCATCTGCAAATGTCAATGTCCGACCCAACCCGTTGGCTGAATTTTAGCTACATTTGCTGTGTAAATATTAAACAACACGGTGATAGAGGAGAACCCTGGGGTAATCCCGGGCATATACGGGCAGGATCTGATGTCCATCTTCCTAAACGTAGTGCAACGGGTCTCTCCATTAAAGAAGCAGCTATCCAGTTCACCAGCCAAGGCTTAACCTACATTTAATTAAAGAGCCACCATTATTGAAAATTC
This sequence comes from Arion vulgaris, assembly GCA_020796225.1. Classification (NCBI taxonomy): domain Eukaryota; kingdom Metazoa; phylum Mollusca; class Gastropoda; order Stylommatophora; family Arionidae; genus Arion; species Arion vulgaris. The sequence continues at coordinate 27,452,103 of CM036767.1, forward strand.
ACCTTGTTATAAGCATCCTCTAAGTTGATGGCCACAGCAACAGTCTCTTGCTTGGATTGGAAGCCTTCATAAACATCATATGGAAACGTGCCAGCATTGTCCCATGTCCCTTTCATTGGCCGGTAGCTACCCAAAGTGCCAGGGAGGATGTGGTCAGTCTCTAAGTGATATATTACTTTTCTGACCACTATCTTTCTAGTAATTTGCCATATTCATTTGCAAGGTGAGTTATGGTAGCTACTGAGCAGTTTAGGATCCTTTCCATGTTTATGGAGCAGTCGTAAATAGCTATGAAGCCAATCCTCGGGTACCACAGCATTCTGTACACTTCTGTTAAAATTCATCACAGCTGCATTAATAACAGTCTCACAAACTGTTTGATGTGATGATATTGGGCACCATCAGGCCCTGGAGCGGTGCTGTGGCTTGCCTTGAGTGCATTAACAACATCCTCCTTTGTTATTAAGTCAATGTACTGTTCTCCAGAGCTAGTAATATCACGAAGAACATTCATGATATTATGGCGGTCAGTTTATCACCTTTTTCTGTCTGTTCCACAAAACGATGAAGGAATCCCTGCCCCTTTTCTGCATCTGTTGTCAAGACGGCTCCTGAAGAGTCACGTAAAGTAGGAAAAGACTGGCTGGTATTCCTCCTGTTCATCTTGCGATGAAACTGCCAGAATTGATGTAGCGACTTGTCACCACAGACTTGTGTTATGAAAGTCTCCCATAACCCACTCTTTGCCTCACTAGCCAATACTTTGAAATCCCCAGTGGCTTTGTGACGAATAGCAGACTTTTCAGCCACATCACACAGATTTCTAGGTTGCTTCTTTCTGGCTATCTGCCATGACTTTGTAGCATCCTCTTTTGCCAGCCATGCTTTTTCAATAATTTCATTCCACCAAGGTGGTTGCAGGAAAGGAATCCTAGCAGTCTTCTTTCTGGCAGTCTTCGCAGTATCCGTAATGGGTTTCGATCATTGTGGCATGGTGTGTACTGAAAGACAGATTTGGGTCTTCTGTGTCACAAAGTATTGACTTTTAAGAAGAACAACGGGAGATGATCATCTTTTGAGCCCGAGAACATTCCATCGAGCCAAAGTAGCATCGGTTGTGGAAATCAGTGCCAGATCAATGACACCATCAGTGTCCTCAGGTCTAGAAGCTAATCGAGTTGAGCGGCCATCATGTAATATCGTCAAGTTAGAGTTTAGTAAAGCATGACTCAAAGCGATGCCCTGTCTATTTTTGGTAGCGTTGCTAGAAACTTTGTGCATGGTACATCTGAGAGCATTCAATGAAATCCCAGTTATCTGCAAATAGAGTTTGTCCACATGGCAACATTATAGATTCGCCATACCTGATCACGAAATGTTAATTGAATTCTGTAATTCCACACCTCAGGTAAGAAGTCATGTGTGCAAGGCAATTGTGGGAAGGCCATGTTTCACATAGATAGCCTGACCTCGTCCTCCACCGGGGTTAACTGGGAGTCAAATAACATTTGAAGCTTGGACACTCAAGGGCTTTATCCTGCTGCAAGTTGGTTTCCTGAATCATGAAGGTGTTGAGGTCATAGACTAGCTTCTGTAGAATTTGTCCTCTCTGTTTTGCACTTCGACAATTCCAGTAGCCAATGCGTAGATATTGATGATGAATACATTAATATAAAAATATTTTACATCATGTGATATACGTTTGAGAAAATTAAATTATTGTAGCATGACTATTTTAAAAAACAAAAAACATTTAAAATATTTATACTCTCGGATTTGTATTACATCATAATATTCAGAGATGTTTCCAGAAGTAGCAGTTAAATGAAGATAATCCATGTGTGAACATATTCTATAAGTTTCATCTAATTAGGTGCAGTAGTTTTTATAATATTCACTTTTTAGTGAGGGCATGTCAACAAATGGTATGTGCATCGCGGCATCGCCCATTCTTTAGAAGCAATTATAACATTAGACTTAGAATTACATTACAACTATCGATACTACATTCCATAAACAATGAAATGTCGTTAGTACCATCAATTAAATATTCTTCCCACACTATCCTTTATTGCATTTAGTTTTGATTTAAACGTTATATTCATTGATTTTATTTCTTTGAACATTTCTTGCTCTTTCCCTTTCTTCTGGTGTTCTTCTAACCTTCTACACACGACTCCATTTTTGATGGTATAGACATGTGCAAATTGATAAACATGTGCAAATTGTGACCTCACATGTAAAAGCTACAAATTGTTATGTCTTTAACCAACAGATATACTGCATATTTGTAACTTATGGGAGTTCACCTCACTTACCAAACTGCAACTTGACAACAACATTATTGAAACCATTGAAGGACTCGATTTACTAGTCAATCTTGTTTGGTTAGGTGAGTGTTGTGATCATAGTAGCAAACATTGAAACTTCTGGAGATGATGAGTAAGCTTGAAAGTTTATAAAACACGTAATCACAAAGTACTGTAGTTATACAAATTACAAAAACAATGACAAAATACAGCAACGTTTCGACCAACAAGACCTTTATCAAGCAAACGAACAAGAGGAGTGACAAATTTTAAAAACAAATGGACGACCAAAAACAAACGTTTCTAATGAAAATCTGGGAATAAAACGAATAACGAAATAAATGTAACACAAAAACACACATAAAAACTATAAATAGAACGGAAGAGAAACAATGAAAAATCTAGTAAATATATCATTTGAATACATGCAACATATACCCATATAGATTACAAGGCATGGGAAGAGAAAGTACTAAGAAGCATAGGAATGTAATACGTTGAACCCACGTGGTGGCAAGGTACCATACAAAGAAATCAACCGATTCTCCAGAGCAAATTGACTGCGATCATCCGAGGAACACGATCGGATGGCTGTGACCTGGACATCGTGAGCTCCTGAATGGCCAGTATCATTGAAATGAGTGACTACAGGGTCACAGAGCATTGGCATATGTCGCGCAAGTGTTGGGCGAATCGGTCACAGAGCCTCTTGCCTGTTTCGCAGATATAAGCCTTGTTACACCGCTTACAGATAATGGCATAGATAAGGTTACGGGACTCGCATGTGAAACCATCATCAATAAGAAACGTGGCTAAAGGAAAAGATACAGTACACGTCTGTATCACATAAGCACACGTGTTGCAACGCCGACGGCCACACTGAACAGTGCCAAAATGAGTCTGGATATTGGACTTAAGGCGACTGTGTACCAACATATCCTTAAGACTTCTGTCCCATCTGTAAGCCACCAAGGATAGTTGGGGAAGACAGAACGGGTCTCAGGATCTGACTTAACGATAGACAGATGATGGAATAAAACATTTTCACCAGTGAACTATGGGGGTGGAAAGTTAAGATAAGTTTTACTCTGTCAGAGTTAGTGGTCCTATGCTGGCTGGTGAGGGCCTGCTGGCGAGTGATTTTCTGAACTGATCCATAGCCGACAAGGACCCTCTCCGGGTATAGGCGCCTGCGAAAGAAATCATGCATCTCGCGAGCTCTCTCAAGAAAATCATCGTCCTCGCTACAAGGGCGCAAGAGCTGCGATAATGGCAAAAAGTAACGACAAGCCCAGGGATGGGAAGAACTATAAAGGAGAAAACTATGTGCATCAGTAGGCTTGTAATATACAGATGTAGTGATAGTGGATAGGCGTATGGAGATAGTAATGTCAAGAAAGTTGACACAAGTGGTGGAGATGTGAGAAGTAAACGAATAGAAGGGTTGAAAACATTAATGAAATTAATGAAGTGTGACAAATCGGCTTCAGGCATATCAGTAATGCCTGAATTCATTAATCAGAATTCTTGACATTTTCCAGACTCATTTTGGCACTGTCCAGTGTGGCGTCGGCGTTGCAACACGTGTGCTTATGTGATACAGACGCGTACTGTATCTTTTCCTTTAGCCACGTTTCTTATTTGATGATGGTTTCACATGCGGGTCCCGTAATCTTTTCTATGCCATTATCTGTACGGTGTAATCAAAGCTTATATCGGCGAGACAGCAAGAGGCTCAGTGACTGATTCGCCCAACACTTCGCGACATTTGCCAATACTCTGTAACCTGTAGCCACCCATTTCAATGATACTGGCCATTTAGGAGCTCACAATGTCCAGGTCACAGCCATCCGATCATGTTCCTCGATGATCGCAGTCGATTTGCTCTGGAGAATCGGTTGATTTCTTTGTATGGTACCTTGCGACCACGTGGGCTCAACGTATTACATTCCTATGCTTCTTAGTACTTTCTCTTCCCATGCCTTGTAATCTATATGGGTATATGTTGCATGTATTCAAGGTATATATTTACTAGATGTTTCATTGTTTCTTTTCCGTTCTATTTCTAGTTTTCATGTGTGTTTTTTGTGTTACAATTATTTCGTTATTCGTTTTATTCCCAGATTTTCGTTTTATTTCAGATTTCATTAGAAACGTTTGTTTCTGGTCGTCCATTTGTTTTTATAATTTGTACTCTGTTGTTCGTTTGCTTGATAAAGGCCTTCGTTGGTCGAAACGTTGCTGTATTTTGTCATTGTTTTTGTAATTTGTAAAACGACAGTACTTTGTGATTACGTGTTTTGCCAATCAAATAGTTTTACTGCAGTCTCATCTAATTTGTGAAAGTTTATATGGGTTTTTCATATTTTATCATATTTGATAATTTAAAAATCTGCTAGTATAGGACTAAAATATCGTAAGCAAAATAAAGAAATGAGGTTAAATAAGAAACAAAATGACCTCATTAGAATTAATGATCAAGCATTTGAAAAGGTAACAAATATTTAAGTATTAATATTAGTAATGAGAAAAGAACAAGCCAAGATAGATGTCAATGCTAGTAGTGACAAAGTCAGGTTTACTTTCAACTCTCTGCATCCAGTATAGAACTATGTAGTTTTTTTTCTTTGAAAAATGTTTAGACTGTTCAACACACGTGTAAAGCTTGCCCTGCTCTGTCTCTGAGTCGTGGCATGTAAACAAAGATATTGCATTCAAGCTGTAGATATTCACTAACAGATGCCTCTATTGTATCCTTTGTATCAGATGGTCAGAAGTGATAACTAGTACAGAATTATAAAGAACAGGACCACAATCATTACAACTGGAGGTTATGGAGAAAAGTAGCAATGGATTGGACACACTCTCAGAAAATAACCAAGCCAGATGTGCCCTAAACTTCAACTCACAGGAGAAGGGAAGAGTGAAGAAGTCAAAAAATGTATTTTTCTTCAAACGCTTCATATCAACCACTTGTTAACCACTCTTTGTGACTTGTATGTGATCCACGCTTAAGAGTGATTGTATGTTGTGCAGTTACAAGTAGGCCAGCACATCCGATTTCTTCTGCGCTTTTTATTTACTAGGATAGTTTCCCTAGGCCCCTACCTCAGTCTACCTCAGTCGCCTTGTAGGTCGCAGTATTACTATTCTTTTCTTCCCTTGAGAGCCCAGGCACAACACGGGCAAAAAGTTATCTAACAAAGAACTGTGGAGGAGGAAGAGGTCAGAGCTATTGGAGTTTCATGGGTAGAACTAATGAATATGTCCCAAAATAGAGTTTTGTAAAAAGTGACAGCTGCAACGCTACATTCAACTAGGGGCAAGAAGGTTTAGTAGTAGTAGTAGGAGTAGTAGTAAGTAGTGGTAGTAGTTGTTAATATGAAATATAACTTACTTTCATCATCATCAAGGTGGTATCCTTTATAGGACGTTGCTCTCTTTGCAGCACATCTGAAATTCACTGTCTCTAGCCAGTTCACCCACTTCGTCGATGGTCATATTCATGGTTTCTTTAATATCTTGTAGCTATCTTCGTCTTGGTCTGCCCTGGGATCCTGGGACCCTGCCCTCTAATAGTGTTCTTTCCAGACCACCGTGACGTTTGATGTCATAAAAGTATGTAATTTTTCTGTATATTATGTTGTTTATCAGCCAATTCTCTTAAACATTTAGTTCTTTCAGAACATCAGTGTTCTTTCTTTTTTTTGTCCATGGTATTCGTAGGATCTTTCTGTAGCATTTAGTTTCGAAGGACTGGATTTTTGTTCTTGTTTTTTGTGTAATAGTCCTCGATTCACAACCATAAGTAGCCACTGGTAAAATGCATGCTCTCAATATTTTTAATTTTAATATTTTGCTGGTGCTTTGCCACATGTTCTTCATTGTGTTTAACTTCATGATTGCTATTGCCAATCTTCTTGAGATCTCTTTGGAGCAGTCATCATTATCGTTAATTATTGAGCCCATATATTCGTAGCTCTCTACACATTGGAGTTCTTCATTATCAGTTATCAGTTATATGAGGACTATCATCATAGCAATCCGGACAGGTCCATAGATGCTCCGATCTCCGCCTCAGCAAATCCAGCAGCGTCCAGCAACCCAACACGCCAGTTTGATGTTTATTAATCAATCTCTTTGCATATTTAGTATGTCGTTCTTTTCGGGCTGCACCAATATTGACACCCATCTCTTTCAATCTGGTCAGCGAGTGGGATTCACAGCCCTGAAACTCCTCTGTTCGATCTATTGCAGCTCCCTCTGATATTGTAGCTAAGCCAGCCAATCTATCAGCTCGTTCATTACCCTAACTCCTGCGTGCCCAGGGACAAAAATAAAGGTGATTTCTCTGATCATTGTTTGTACCAGTACCTCCACCCAGTTGCGTCTCACCATACCTGATTCGACTTTACGAATCATGCTCATGGAGTCACTGAGTAGGAAAACACGAGAGTAATTGTGAGATGCCAACCAGTTTACCGCCTCTGTAACCGCCCGAACCTCCATTGTCAAGCTACTTGTGGTTGTTGCATAGGCCCCACTGGCCTCTCTTATTATTTTTCCTCCTGAGCGTGCTGAAAAGCCCACGCACAGCGTTGTTGGCGAATGACTGAACCATCGGTGTAAATAACCACATCTGTATCATTGATGATGTCATTCAAGATGACCTCCACCTCCACGTTTAGCAGTGATAGATTATTTTGTTCGCAGTTTTCTTAATAGATGTAATAACGGTGAAAGCAGTCGGAAATTGAGGCGGCACAGCAATCCATTCCTCTATTGTTTCAATTCCGGAAGGATCACATATTTTCCTAAGCGTATCTTCCGCCTGACTCAGTCATGATCTGCCTCTCTTGAGTCTACACTCTTTCACCTTAATGAGTTCTTCATGGAGAGGATGTTCCTTGTTTGCATTGATTCTTAGATATGATCGAACCCTCCAAGTTTCAATTCTGTTAGCAATAGTTAGAGATCAAGAAGGAATCTGATTGACACTCCTGGTGTATCTTTGGTGCATCCCAGAATGATAGCCTCATTCTGAATTCTTTCCAGTCTCACTGTTTGCGCAGGACTAATTGTTAGGAGAGTGTATGCATATTCTATACATGACAGAACAATACCTTGTACAAGAGCACAAGAAGGCGTTGCTCAATGTTAGCAGCCGCCATGATTCTCAGTGCGGATAGTGCGTTGCGAGCCTTGGCAATAACTTGGTCGATATGGTCCCTAAAGCATAGACTGCAATCAAATTTTACACCCAAATAACTCAAGAGATGCTGTTCGGGTGAGTGTATGTCCATCTAACGTAACATGTGGTGTGTCAGACTTCACAATGTGATTATTTAGGGAGAACCATGATATCACAGCTTTGGTATGGTTTATCGATGCACCCAGCGGTTATGACGAACAAGCTCAATCTGCCGTATGCAGTTATATTGCGGTGCAGAAAGCTGGATTTTGTCGTGATTGATGTTCCATTCGACAAGAATTGCAATTCAAGTGATGAACAGTTTTGTGTTGCTACATTAGCGACGGCATAATGCATTTTATGCGGAGCAGGTTTCTTTTTGTTGGCGGTACGCGGCTGTTTCATTGTGGAATTAGTTCACACAGGAAACATTTCACAGTTGTTGACATTTCGTGTGATTTTCATTGGCACAGGAACGAAGCAATTATGGGGTGATCCGTTGCAGTGAAGTTGGAACCGTACTTATGAATTATGAATTATCGATGCACGAAACATGACACAGGCCATTATGCTGTTCAGTTCTTCCTGGAGTTTATTAGCAATTTCATCCCTGTTTCTCCCCTGTCTGTTCACCATGATGTCGTCTGCAAATGACAGTGTTCGTCCCCTGCCAGATAATTGCTGCTTCGTAATCATTATGGTGAATACATTGAATAATACTGAAGATAGTGGAGACTCCTGGGGTAGGCCCGGTAAAATCTGTGTCTGCACAGGTACCATTACCACACCTGAGTGCCACTTTCCTCTCGAACAGGACCCTTGCAATCCATCTTATGAGCAATGTATCGATTTTGAGTAACGTGAGCATTTGTATAAGGTATGTGATTGGAACTTTGTTGTAAGCATCCTCGAGATCTAGTACAACAGCACGTCTCCAAACCAGCCTGGAAGCCTTCAAAGACGTCATAGGAAAAGGTCGATGCATTACACCAAGTTTCTTTATTCCGCCTGCATGCGCCGAGGGTGGAAGGAAATATGCGACGTTCCTCCAAATCCCAAGAGCCTGCATGCCACTAACTTTTCCAAAACCTTGCCCACTGTGTTCTGCATTGCAATTATTCTAGAACCGCTTATGCGTTTGTGATTCTTGTTAGGTTTTGCCAGTGGTATTAAATAACTGTGTAGCCAGTCCTCCCTGATCTCGCCATTTTTTTAAACTAGTGTTGAATTCTTTACAAAGCCCATTCATGTCTTCGTCCGATATCCTGCTTATGTCACTGTATTGGATACCATCGGGGTCTGGTGCAGTATTGTGTGATCTCTTAAGCATTGCACGTATTTCATCACTCGTGAATTCAAGATCGTCATTCCACTCCGTGTCGACACATTGCTCCGATAACAGGGAAATGATATTGAGTCTTGCTTCCCTATCATTTCGATTCGTCTGTTGAATAAAATGATCCAGAAATGCCATTCCTTTAGCTTCATCAGTTTTTCGCCACACCAGATCGTTATCTTGAAAATCTGGTATGATATGTCTGTGTGGCGCACCGTTCATGGCCTGGTGAAACCACCAAAATTTCTGGAGGGAGCCATCGGAAAACATTTGTGCACAAAATTCTTTCCACCTAGCTGACTTTGCTTGGGTAGCACAAATCTTAAAAAGTACCATTTTCTCATCCATGTCCACTTTCAACTCCAAGATATGCTCAGGCAATGCTGTGGCTGCTCGGCGTGCCTTTTGCCATGCATTAACCGCTCTTCTTTTGGTGCGCCAAATTGTTTCAATCTCCCCATTCCACCACAGGGGCTGTGTTATATTCTTCCGCACCTGATGAGATATTTGGGCCTTGGTATGTCGAATTTTACCAATCGTGTCTCGAGCTGCGTTGTCATACATGAACGCTTTCGACGTAATCCGACTTCTGCTCGATCGGCGCCTCTCGATTAAGACAACGCATGGGCAGTGATCACTACCATGGTATCCCAAGACATCCCATCTACAGTAGGAGGAAGGGCGGATGAAACCAGTGCCAGGTCGATTGCCCCATCTGAATCGCCCGGTCGTTTAGCCAGCCTGGTTTGCTTGACCTGTATTAAGGCACACAAAATCTGTTGTGACCAATGTATCCTCCAATTCCTTTACCTGTCGATTGGTAATGATATTACCCCACTGTTGTCCTCTGTCATTGAAATCACACACAAAAGAGATATTCTTTCATCCTGTTCGAATATTCCTTGCCACCTGGAGGCATCTACCCTTCCGTTACATGCATATATCGATTGACATAACGAGGGGTGTTGATGCCTGTATTCTAACAGCATGTAATTGCAAGTCATTGCAATTCGATCCCGATATATCTACTTCAGAAGCATGCAAGTTATTGCGTACAAAGATAGCCTGTCCAAGATGTTTTCTGTTGTAGAATACATGAAATCCAGGGTCTTGGATTGTACCAGTACCCAAGTTGGTCTCCTGTAACGCAACAACGTCAGCACCGTAAAGAAGTTTGTCAAGATGGGACGCTTTTGTCTGACGCCGGCGCAATTCCAGTACAGTATTCGAACGTGGTGGTGACCCAATCTATCACATTTTAGCTGTCTCTTTCTAACTCCTGCTCGATTTTTCTTTCTTCGCCCTCTTCTCCTACGTGTACCTAAGACAGACACGACCATACCTTTTGATGTATCCATATCCGTTGGTAACACTGAACACTGCGTCTTTCATTGTTTATTTGGATGTTAGATGAGCACTTTGCTTTGTCAATGGACATGATTTTTGTTTTTTGTATATTGATATAGATGTTGATATAGATGTTGGTCTTCACTATGTCTCTTGGTCGTCATGATTAGGTTCTCCAAACCCTATTTGCTGGTGGATAATAATACTGTATCATCTGCATATTTAAGCTCTGGTATGCATTTGTCGCCTATAGTGAGAGGGTCGCAATTCACATATTTGGCATCGTCTTTACATTCCTCATGATGTTCTCTGCATATATGTTGAATAAGTATGGGGACAAAATACATCCCTTTTGAACCTCAAACCATTCAGCTATTTCACCTCCTATTTTAATGGTTGCCTGTTGTTCGTGGTATAGAGATTCTATGAGTTGTATTATGTGTGTTGGAAAATGCATGTCTTTCATGATGTTCCACATTTTCTGTTGTTGTATATGGTCGAAAGCCTTGCTATAGTCTATGAAACATGCATGCAGGTCTATGTTGTATTCTCTTCATTTCTCGATAATGAGTCTCATGTTACAAATATGGTCTCTAGTGCCTCTACCTCTTCTGAAACCTGCTTGTGTTTCGTGTATTTCATCTATTTTTTTTTCCCTCCTCTTCATTATGATTCTTAGTAGGATTTTGAGGCATGACTTATAAGGGCAATAGTTATGTAGTTGGTGCATAGTTTCAGGTTTCCCTTCTTTGGAATATATATAAATACTGATCTTTTCCATTCCTTTGGTCAGGAGGAGCTATTCTATATCTTTGTGCACAATTTATGATATACCTGAACACTGGCCTCCCCGCCTGCTTGAATCAATTCTGCTGGTATATTATCGCACCCTGGTGACTTCCCTCTCTCTAGACTTTTGATGGCCAGGCACACTTCATCCAACATGGGCTCTGGTTCTGTCTCTACACTTTCTGTTATTATCTTATGTGGATTTTTAGATGTGTCTTCATACATGTTTCTGCAGTACTCACGCCATCTTTTTAGTACATCTTTCTTTTCTATTAATGTTTTGCCATTGTTATCGTTTATGATTTGTATTGATGGGCTGAAGTCATGTGTCATTATATTAATTTTGTTGTACATTTCTCCCTCTTTCCCTTGTTTTCTTAATTCGTCAATTTTATTGCATGAGGTGACTATGTGTTGTTTCTTGTCTTTTCCGATTTCTTTCTTGACTTCTCTTGAGCAGTTTTTATATTCAGTGCTGTTTCGTTTTAACCCCGTTTGTTTTAGCTTTCTTCTTTCTTCAATTATCTTCAGTGTTTTTTCAGTTATGCAGACCCCTTTTTGTACTTTTCTGGGTATGATGTTTTGTGTGGTGGAGATTAATATATATCTGGCCTGTGCTGCCAGTTCGTCAGGTGTCATGTCTTCTTGAGCAGCCAAAAGTATGTCAAATTTGTTTTGTATTTCTATGTTGTATTCTAGTGGAATGGCATTTGTATCAAAACGTATAGGGCCAGATGCTTTCTTTGTTGTCTTCAGTCTTAATTTAAAATCTGCCACCAGCAGTTCATGGTCGGAGTTACAGTCTGCTCCGGGTAGTGTCTTTACTAATAGAATACCTGTTATCCATTTTCTTTGGACCAAGATGTAATCTATTTGGTTTCTGGTGTTGCCATCTGGTGAGGTCCAGGTGTATAGTCTTCTTGGATGTTGCCTGCTTAGGGTGTTCGTAATGGAGAGATTATTTTCTAGGCAGAATTCAATTTTTGCTTTGTGCCTCTTTCGTTTCGTTGTCCTATACTGAAAGGACCTTTCTCTTTCCTCCCTTCAGCTGTTTCTTTGCCGACTTTTGCGTTGAAATAGCCCATTACTATCAGGATGTCTCATTTACCAAATTTATCTATTGCTTCTTGTAAATGTATGTAGAATTCAACGATCTCATCAGGAGCTGTGGTTGTTAGAGAGTATGCTTGGATTATTGGGATCTTTCTGTTCTTTGTCTTAATCTCATCATGATGAGTCGGTCGTTGATAGGATTATATCCAAGTAGTGTTGTGGATATTTCTTTGCCAAAATGAAACCAACTCCACTCTGTCCACTTTTGCCTACCTGAGTATATTACTGTGTCACCTGTTGAGGTTTTAAAGTGCCCTGGCCAGCCCATCTGTGCTCGGTTATTCCAAGTATAGGTGTTTTCGTTCTCTCATGCAAATCATGTGGAGTTTGCCATGGTAAAGACTCCTTACATTCCATGTTCCTATTCTTAATTTCTTCCGTAGTCCAATGGCAGGTCTTTCCACAGTAAGACAGTTGGGCTTTTGGCCGTCATCACATTTACTTGTACTTGATCTGCCATCTTTCTCTTCCACAGTTCACAGAATTGGTTTGACTTGCCTGGGGGACATGCCATCAGATCTTTGAGTTTTAGTTAATTTCATGTTCTGCATCAAGCTCTTGGCAACATACAATCCGTAGTTGCCATTTCTTTCTGATTGATTCTGGCCACTTAACCATGATGATCTCTTGGTGGCCTGAGCCTCGATACAAGGCTGTTCCAGCTCCTCCCTTTGAAGCCGTTGTTGACATTGTCAATCTTCCGCCTTTTCTGCCGGCAGCCTTGTGTGCTGTAGAAGAGAGATTTCCTTCCAGTTTTGCTCTACGTAGTTTCACCTGCTAGTCGAAGCCTTTGCCGAGGGTGGCGTTGCTGTACACAAGCAGACTCGAGGAGCCATATGCGAGCTGGGCAGGAGTGGGGAACCAAATAGGCTCCAGGCCGCCCTAAAAAGGACGCGACTGCCTTTTACCGTGAGGTACTATCCCTACCATCTCCTGCCCTACCCCGAACTTACTTTACCATAGTTGTTTGTGCAAAGCAGTTGACCTTACAATTAGCCACTTACTAAATTCATATTTGAACTCTTTCTACGTATTCCACCGCACTCTGCACCACAGCGGAAGTCAGTTGAAAACCATTCGGCTTATACTGCACCATTAGAGTTGCTTCCTTATAAGAAGTCTTTCTAGTTTTACTTCTACTATTTTACTTCTACTACTTTTAACCTTGTTATTCTAATAGGTTGTCCAGTTTTCATTAAAATTAGTATATAATAAGATATATATATATGTTTATTTATTGACAAGTAATTATGATTTTTTTTAAACCTCCCTTGAATTAACTGTTTAAAAATTGAGTAAATAACTGCGTGTGGAAAGAGTTAAACAAGGTTAACAGTTGTATGATAGTACGACATTGTTTATCTTGCTGTTTAGTACATACTATTAAACTACTACCACATTTCCAGATTTTTCATTCAATAACATTGAGATCATAGAAGGTCTAAGCAAGTTAACTAAACTTCAAGATTTGACCCTATTTAACAATCGAATCAGTAAAATTGAGAATCTGGATGCTCAAAAAGAACTTCAGGTATTCTCCATTGGCAATAATGAAATCAAGGATATGCAAGATGTAAGTATATTTCCCCACCAAATAGTAGGTTTACTATTAATTTGGTTCATTTATTATAAATGGTTATCATTTTGATGCCATAAAGAAAACACATACCCATACTTGTCGAATGAAATTTCTAAACTGTTACATCAACTATGGTCAGTCTTCTTAATTTAAGTCTCTACTTATACTTGAGTCCTCCGTATATCATGGACAGAGAAGAGAACAAATAGATCTATCCAGAAAGAGCTTAAAATCAAAGAAAACTGGCTGATGGTACAAATACAAAAGAGAAAATTGAGATATTTTGGACATATAAAAAGACATGAAGGGCTGAGAAGACCATCATGGAAGGAGGCATACCGGCAAAGAGAAGAAGGAAGACCACGGAGAAGATGGATTCAGGATGTAACTGATGGTTTGAACATGATGGCTGCAGAGACAGGACTTCTGGCCTATGAGAGAGAAATTCCGGAGGACTGTTGGGGTGGCAAAGTTCTGCTCAGGACAAGCTATTTGATGATGATGACTCATACCTTGCCTGTCTTAGCAAAATCTTTTTTCTTATACTATATTTTTATTTTTTCTGTTAACAAATATTTATCAAATGTAATTCTAACTTAAACACATTTGTGGTAGTGTGATAGAGTTTCTACTAAAACTGAAGATTTATTGTGTACATCTAATGTGCAAAAGTGTAATGAGGCTAGAGTGCAAAAGGCAAATGCTGTAACCTACCAGCTAGCCCCATTGTTAAGGCATCAAAACATTTCACTGACAGGTAAGCAACAGATGATTAACAGCATTTTCATACCTATTTTATGTTAGTTAGTTTAGTTAGTTAGTTTGTTCCTTTCGTGCCAAAGGCGGCACATAAGGCAGAGGTTTTAGATCTCCATGTAATACGATTCGTTGCTAGCAGTTGGAAATCTTGTATGGTTATACCGTGGCCAACGTAACTACTGGCCTTCGCGCAATATTATTCAAGATGGAGGGTGAGGCGGATTATTCAAACGTGTTTAGTAAACATATGGACATTTTAGTAAACATACGAACTCAAACAGACTTCTTTAGTAAACATAACAACAAAATAACAATGCCTAGTAAATGCTGTGTACCAAAATGTAGATCAAATTACGATTGTAATTATATATGTATAATATAAGTTAATTTAACAAGTACCTTCTTCAGTAAACCTAACTGTTGTTGTCAGTGTTGTAAACATAACAATAAAATAACAATGCCTAGCTAGTAAGTAATGTGTACTAAAATGTAGATCAAATTACGATTATAATTATATGTGATAATTAAAATATTTAACCATATACAACATAAACATAAACATAAACATAAACAACAAAATAACGCTGCCTAGAAAGTGTTGTGTACCGAAATGTAGACAAGGAACATACACCATGTTCTATTGTATAATTATTGAAAGCACCAGCTATAGGACTCAGTATTAAAATAGATCAAGACATGTCTTTTACTGTTCACCTAAAGAAAGTTTCCATAGATAAGAGTTCCTTTAACTGGCTGTCAAATAGTGGAAAAATTGAGAGATGGTTTCATGTTGAAAACCTCTTGTCCATGCAAATCATGAAAAGATTTAGAAGAGCACCAACTATTGACTATTACATGACAATGGCACATGATAATCTGGTTGAAGCAATTAGTTTATCATCCACAATAAGCATTAATTTTGTGCCAGAGAAAACACTCCAATTCCCAGCTGAGCAGTTGCATCTGGTCAGAACTAAAGATAACAGAAATGGTATAACACTCAGTGTTTTGCATTTATGACATATTAAATTGAACCTGATCTGTCCTCATATCATCTGGATATGGAGATAAGTTCTTAGCCACGACAAACCATAAGGAGACTGTCATACAAATTGTAACTACCAGTTACATGAAATTCTCATTAGACAGTACTGTATGTGTCTGCGGAGTACTGTATGTGACATAATGTAATCAAAGTTGGTATGTAGACTATTGATCTCATTCGACATAATGTAATAAAAGTTGGTAGGTAGACTATTGATCTCCTTCGACATAATGTAATAAAAAATGGTGTTTCATTTAACTACACACATTTAATAGATATGGGTGGACTGAAGTACCTATCACAAGATCTCACTGTTCTCTGCTTCATATCATATATAGTTGTTCAAAAGCCGATATCATCTGACTAAGAAGATAAGTTCTTGGTCACGACAAACCAGAAGGAGATTGTCATACAAATTGTAACTGCCAGCTACATAAAATTCTCATTAGACAGTACTGCATGGAGCTCAAAAAAGAAAAACTTTATTGTCCGGTTCCAACATTTGCTAACATTTTCCTCAACAATTAAGGAAAAATAAGGAATGATCAATGCAATGTTCAGCAAACTGCTTCTTCAAAAAAAGGAAAGTAGCAAAATTCAGTAATAGATAAATATATTTATGTAATACTGTTTAGTTTCTGTGCTAATCAAGCTGTGGTGATGTGCAAACTTGTGACTGACTAATTCGTGGATTACTGATAAATGATGTTAGTTTATGTGCTAATCAAGATGTGATGTTGTGCAAACATGTAGCTTACTTATTCATGTATAACTGAAGAGAGACTACCATAAGCTGATGTAAGTACAATAGTTATCATATTTAAAATTAATCTAAGTATTCTGTATAAAATTAAACTAAAATAGTATGTGAGAGCAACAACTATAGCTACTCATCAGAAAACATCTTCTGTAATACACACATGCATCCAACAACAAGTTTCTAGCATCTGCAAGATGTATTGTCTAGATCAGCGTTTCCCAATAGTAACAGACAATAGTTAGTCTGTGAGAATACACCGCCTCAGCCTGTGACGTCACATGGCAATATTGCCGTCCGCGCTGTGGCCAGTTAGTAACGTTGGCCACGGTTATACATCCCAATAGTTTACTTTCTTGTAGGATTGTTCTTCGAAATGTGGTCTTAGGTCTTCCACGTTTTCTTTTCCCAACTGGTGATCACATAAGGACTTGTTGATTTAGTCTCTTTTCGTCTGATCTAAGAACATGACCTAAATATTTCCACCTTCGTTTCTTTATAATATTTGATACGGGTTGTTGCCAGAGCCGGATTAGCATAGTAGCAGAAGTAGCAAATGCTACGGGCCCGCGCTTTGGGGGCCCGCCTCTGGAGCTAAGTTGTCACTAGTCATAAACAAGGAACCAAGTTTGGGAGGTGGGTAATAATTTCCCCCTTTCATTTTTTATTGAGGTTAGGGCCAAGGTCATGTTTACTCAATTTCGGACTTAATTGGGCGGTCACACTGAGCTCATTAACAACGTAACAGTTTTTTTGTATAGGAGTGTCTCTTGTGTGACACGCTTCTAATAAACGAAAACTTGAAAGCTTGAACAAAAGAACAATTAAATTTGACTCATAACCCAGTTCAAGTCTCTGTTCGTTCAGTATTTTTTGGCGCGAAACTTAGTTTAAAATAAATGCAAGTGGGCGTATGAAATATTGTTCTAAGACATGAGCAGATCTGGGCACTCCTAAATAAATTTCATTCATTCACGTTTTGTGAGAAACTGTTTTGCCTCGACAAACAGAAACTTGGACACACTTGAAGGAGCCGCAACAAGAAGCCGCAACACAGAGCTGCATAATTTTACAGAGAAGCACACAAACGGACACAGAGAGTAATTTTTTATTTTTTCTGCTAACTTTGAATGTATTTAAATCCTCCCATCTTGTTATTTTATTATTATTTATTTTACATAGCTAATTTTATGTTTCAGTGAGAAATTAATTTTTAAAAATAGTTTCTATCATTTTTCCTTTTCAATGAATTCAAATGTTTTAAATCAGAGTTATAGTCATGTTAAGTGGTTAAATTACGAAGCACCCTGTATATAATATATCATCATGAGTAAATTGTTATATCATAAAACGCTGTCCAAACTTTCACATTTATATGTTATATTAGTAGAAAGTAGAAGAATTACATTTTATTTGTAAATTCATTTTCTCTTTCCAGATTGAGATAGACATCATGAGCAGCAGAGCCAGAGATACGGGTCGACATTACGCTTCTGGAAGTGCAAAGCGTAAAGCACAAGATAAAAAGGAAAAATATAACCAAGTTCTTGTATAAAAAACACGCAAGCTGTCTGAATTTTTAATGTCTGTGAAAGGTGCTGAACCCAAAGAAATCGAAGCAGGAAATATAGAAGTCGCGTCTCACAGTATAGTAGATGAAGATAGTGATATAGAACAATCATCATTACCAATATTAAGATCAGCAACTCTTCACGATTTAGCCACATTTTCCACAAGACAAACTGAAGTCAAATGTACAGCAAGTCCTTCCAATTTAGCCATATCATTTTCAAGCCAAAGAGAGGCAGAAAGCACACACATGTTTCCCAATGTAGCAACATCTTCACAAGCCAAAAGCACAACGAAAATAAAATGTACTCAACGATATTGGGGGAATGGCCAATCAACTTCAATCGAGATTATTGGATTGCGAAAGGAAGCAGCGAAGTGCAACATATGAACAGTGATTTTTTTGTCTTCCAAAAAAAAACATACGATAAAGAAAACAATCCACGAATTTGTCGAAAATCGTTTTTCACATATACACATAAACCAAGAAACAAAACTCATGGGAGAGATTGGTTGTGTTATTCAGAAACTAAAGGACAACTTTTCGTTTTGTTTGCAAAGTTACTGATTCAGACTGTTCGTCACGGTTTACGAAAAAGGATTTGACGAGGGAAAAAACGCAAATTAATTTGTTGAAAAGACTGAAGAAAGCCCCTTCCATAGACAAGCGATAATTTCCTGTTAATTTGCAAAAGTAGGATGCGCGTATCGATTCTCAACTTTAAACCAAATTGAGACCGAACAAACATACTGCGGACACTTTAGAGCGAATTACTTCAGTTATCCAATTTTAGCAGAACAGGTCTTGCATTTCGGGGTAGGGATGAAACTATTGGTTCACCTAATAATGGAAATTATTTACGTTTGTTGGAATTAATAGCCAAATTTGACATTTTTCTGGCTCAGCATTAAATTACTTATGCAAATAAAGGAAAGGGACATACATCATACTTATCAAAACAACATGTGAGGAATTTATCCATCTAATTGCATCAAGCTTACTGGATCATATTTTTGCGAAATTAAGAAATCAAGTACTATTCCGTATCACTGGACTCTACCCAGACATTTCCATGTGGACCAACTCACTCTAATAGTGCGCTATGTGTTACCATCTGGACCAGTGGAAAGGTTGTAAGTTCTTGGATATGGAAGGTCATACTGCTGAAAACTCGCCCAAAGTTTACTTGATTTTTAAAGGAAAATGGCATTGATATCAAAGACTGTCGCGGTCAAAGCTATGACAATGCCAGCAACATGAGTGGGAAAAAACAAGCTTACAAGCACGCATTAAGGAGATAAATAAGTACGCAGAATACATTCCCCGCTTTGCACATTCACTGAATTTGGTTGCGAAGTGTGCTGCAGAATGTTGTATAGAAGCATCCATTTTTTCGATTTTGTTGAAAGTCTCTATACATTCTTTTCCGCTTCTACCTATCGATGGGGCATTCTTACAAAAGCACTGGAAGATACAGGTTCAAACTCCCGACTTTGAAGAGACTGTCGGGCACCAGGTGGTCTTCCGAGCTGATGCGACAAAAGCACTTTTTGTGGTTTTTCCATTATCAAACAAGTTTTGGATGACATCTCAAATAACATGGAACAAAAGGTAGAGTGTCGTAATCAAGCGTATGGGCTAGTTTTGGAGATGAGTAATTGGGAAAAAGGGAATAGTTAGCATTTTATGGAACGGAATTCTAGAACGCTTGCAAGCGTCTAGCGCTTCATTACAGTCACCTGATCAAGACCTTAACACGGGATATGCTCTTTATGAATCGTTACACGGGTACGTTCAAGCAATGCGGCCTACATTTTCAGATATTGAGGCCAAAGCCAAAATCCTGACTCACTGTCAAGAATATCAGCAACAAACTTCACGACGACGAAAGCGAAATACTAAGTACGACGATTTTAGTGGCTCTACTACGCTCGATGAAGTTGTAGAAAATCAAACACCCAAACAAAAATTTGAAAGTCAGGTGTTTACTGTCATAATTGATAATGTACTCTCTGCCTTAGCTAAACGCATGGAAGCGTACCATAGAGTGACTGATGTATTTGGAACATTTCGGCAGTTAAAATCTCTTACAGCAGAAGAGATCTTGAAAAGAACTCCAAATATTGTCAGCTCTTACCAAGAGGATTTGGAAGAAAGCCTAGGCGACGAACTTGTGCAGTTCGCTGAACTTCTTAAAACTAATGTAGCTGCTGCTTAGAACAGAAAAGAATGAGGCCCTTGAACTGCAATTTTATAAACTTATAATGGAAAATTCATTAGAGTCGTGTTTCCCAAATGTAGAAATAGTCTTACGAATTTACTTGTCTTTAATGATTACTAACTGCAGCGGAGAACGTTCTTTGTCAACATTAAAGCGTATAAAAAGTGAGTTAAGAAACATGATGGGACAAGATCGTCTAAATAACTCCACCTTAATGAACATTGAATGTAATTTACTTAGAGAAATTGATTTGTCTAGTATTATCTCTAAATTTGCTCATTAAATCGAGACAAGTTTGTTTGTAAAATTTATGTTTTATTATTTATTATCATACAAAACTTAGGGCCCCTCGCTAAAATTTGCTACGGGCCCCGCGCTGGTCTAATCCGGCTCTGGTTGTTGCTGTGTTTCTCTCATTGCGTTGTTCGAAACGAAATCACTCCATTTTGCTTTTAATAATTTTGGAGACATTTATTCTCAAAGCTGTCCAGTTTCTTATCAATTTTCCAACTTTCATAACGTAGTCAGTACAGGAAGCACACATGACCTAAACAATTTCTTTTGTTGCATATACTAAGGTCTTGAGATTTACAGATATTTGTTAACTTAGTGAAGACACTAGCTGCTATAGCAATACGAGAGTTTATTTCTTTGATCGTGTCTCCGTTGTTTGACACTTTACTACCCAAATATATAAAATGTTTAACTTTCTCCAGTGTTTGGCCATTTATTACCATGTTGTCTATTGAGTTTGTGAGGTCCATAATTTTGGTCTTAGACGAATTAATCTGGAGACCAACCTGTTCTGCAAGTGTGCAAAGATTGTGGGTTGCTTGTGTGGTTGAATTCAATATGACCACGTCATCGGCAAAGTCAAGATCAAATAGTCTGCTGTTATTAACTCCTAACCATTGGCAGGTTTTAAGGTTTTTCTATATTGGTGACGCCCTGCTCTATATTTGCCCAAACCCTACAAGTTCTTTGCATTGAAAATAAGCATGTTATATATAGTTAGAAAGCTAATTGGATGGTCTATCAGGATATGTGGTTTTAACATAAGTGCGATGTAATTTATGATATAAGTAGCCTACTTATGAAAAGTCTAAAAATAGATTATTCTACAAATGACAATTTTTTTACAGTCACAGAGAAGGAAAAAAATAAGTATGACTAATATAATGGAATAAATATTTTATTACAGTCTTGTAAAGTCTTCATATTTGCAAAGTATATATGAATTTAAACATATTTTGAAAATATGAAAGGCAGTAATCATGAAATTTATAATATTCAATATTTTTATATTGTAAAGAGAAATAGTCAATAAATATGGCCTCAAGAAAATAATGCCGAATTGATCTAGTAAGAAGCCCATAAAGAACTAACTCTGATAGTAGCATACATAAACATTAAATAGGTTAAAGAAAAATAGTCAATAAATATGGTCTTCAATAGAAAATGATGCCGAATTGGTCTAGTAAGAAGCCCATAAAGAACTAACACTTATAGTAGCTCATACATAAACATTAAATAGGTTAAAGAAAAATAGTCAATAAATATGGTCTTCAAGAGAAAATGATGCCGAATTGGTCTAGTAAGAAGCCCATAAAGAACTAACTCTGATAGTAGCTCATACATAAACATTAAATAGGTTAAAGAAAAATAGTCAATAAATATGGTCTTCAAGAGAAATGATGCCGAATTGGTCTAGTAAGAGCCCATAAAGAACTAACTCTGATAGTAGCATACATAAACATTAAATAGGTTAAAGAAAAATAGTCAATAAATATGGTCTTCAAGGGAAAATGATGCCGAATTGGTCTAGTAAGAAGCCCATAAAGAACTAACTCTGATAGTAGCATACATAAACATTAAATAGGTTAAAGAAAAATAGTCAATAAATATGGTCTTCAAGAAAATGATGCCGAATTGGTCTAGTAAAGCCCATAAAGAACTAACTCTTATAGTAGCTCATACATAAACATTAAATGGGTTTAAAAGAAAAATAGTCAATAAATATGGTCTTCAAGAGAAAATGATGCCGAATTGGTCTAGTAAGAAGCCCATAAAGAACTAACTCTGATAGTAGCTCATACATAAACATTAAATAGGTTAAGAAAAATAGTAATAAATATGGTCTTCAAGAGAAAATGATGCCGAATTGGTCTAGTAAGAAGCCCATAAAGAACTAACTCTTATAGTAGCTCATACATAAACATTAAATAGGTTAAAGAAAAATAGTCAATAAATATGGTCTTCAAGAGAAAATGATGCCGAATTGGTCTAGTAAGAAGCCCATAAAGAACTAACTCTGATAGTAGCTCATACATAAACATTAAATAGGTTAAAGAAAAATAGTCAATAAATAAGGTCTTCAAGAGAAAATGATGCCGAATTGGTCTAGTAAGAAGCCCATAAAGAACTAACTCTTATAGTAGCTCATACATAAACATTAAATAGGTTAAAGAAAAATAGTCAATAAATATGGTCTTCAAGAGAAAATGATGCCGAATTGGTCTAGTAAGAAGCCCATAAAGAACTAACTCTGATAGTAGCATACACATAAACATTAAATAGGTTAAAGAAAAATAGTCAATAAATATGGTCTTCAAGAGAAAATGATGCCGAATTGGTCTAGTAATAAGCCCATAAAGAACTAACTCTGATAGTAGCTCATACATAAACATTAAATAGGTTAAGAAAAATAGTCAATAAATATGGTCTTCAGAGAAAATGATGCCGAATTGGTCTAGTAAGAAGCCCATAAAGAACTAACTCTGATAGTAGCTCATACATAAACATTAAATAGGTTAAAGAAAAATAGTCAATAAATATGGTCTTCAAGAGAAAATGATGCCTAATTGGTCTAGTAAGAAGCCCATAAAGAACTAACTCTGATAGTAGCATACATAAACATTAAATAGGTTAAAGAAAAATAGTCAATAAATATGGTCTTCAAGAGAAAATGATGCCGAATTGGTCTAGTAAGGGCCCATAAAGAACTAACTCTTATAGTAGCTCATACATAAA
Source organism: Arion vulgaris (assembly GCA_020796225.1). Lineage (NCBI taxonomy): Eukaryota > Metazoa > Mollusca > Gastropoda > Stylommatophora > Arionidae > Arion > Arion vulgaris. The sequence goes on from CM036767.1 coordinate 27,475,149, forward strand.
CATTAAATAGGTTAAAGAAAAATAGTCAATAAATATGGTCTTCAGAGAAAATGATGCCGAATTGGTCTAGTAAGAAGCCCATAAAGAACTAACTATGATAGTAGCTCATACATAAACATTAAATAGGTTAAAGAAAAATAGTCAATAAATATGGTCTTCAAGAGAAAATGATGCCGAATTGGTCTAGTAAGAAGCCCATAAAGAACTAACTCTGATAGTAGCATACATAAACATTAAATAGGTTAAAGAAAAATAGTCAATAAATATGGTCTTCAAGAGAAAATGATGCCGAATTGGTCTAGTAATAAGCCCATAAAGAACTAACTCTGATAGTAGCTCATACATAAACATTAAATAGGTTAAAGAAAAATAGTCAATAAATAAGGTCTTCAAGAGAAAATGATGCGAATTGGTCTAGTAAGAAGCCCATAAAGAACTAACTCTTATAGTAGCTCATACATAAACATTAAATAGGTTAAAGAAAAATAGTCAATAAATATGGTCTTCAATAGAAAATGATGCCGAATTGGTCTAGTAAGAAGCCCATAAAGAACTAACTCTGATAGTAGCTCATACATAAACATTAAATAGGTTAAAGAAAAATAGTCAATAAATAAGGTCTTAAAGAGAAAATGATGCCGGGTTGGTCTAGTAAGAAGCCCATAAAGAACTAACTCTTATAGTAGCTCATACATAAACATTAAATAGGTTAAAGAAAATAGTCAATAAATATGGTCTTCAAGAGAAAATGATGCCGAATTGGTCTAGTAAGAAGCCCATAAAGAACTAACTCTGATAGTAGCATACACATAAACATTAAATAGGTTAAAGAAAAATAGTCAATAAATATGGTCTTCAAGAGAAAATGATGCCGAATTGGTCTAGTAAGAAGCCCATAAAGAACTAACTCTGATAGTAGCTCATACATAAACATTAAATAGGTTAAAGAAAAATAGTCAATAAATATGGTCTTCAATAGAAAATGATGCCGAATTGGTCTAGTAAGAAGCCCATAAAGAACTAACTCTGATAGTAGCTCATACATAAACATTAAATAGGTTAAAGAAAATAGTCAATAAATATGGTCTTCAAGAGAAAATGATGCCGAATTGGTCTAGTAAGAAGCCCATAAAGAACTAACTCTGATAGTAGCATACATAAACATTAAATAGGTTAAAGAAAAATAGTCAATAAATATGGTCTTCAAGAGAAAATGATGCCAAATTTGGGTCTAGTAAAGCCCATAAGAACTAACACTTATAGTAGCTCATACATAAACATTAAATAGGTTAAAGAAAAATAGTCAATAAATATGGTCTTCAAGAGAAAATGATGCCGAATTGGTCTAGTAAGAAGCCCATAAAGAACTAACTCTGATAGTAGCATACACATAAACATTAAATAGGTTAAAGAAAAATAGTCAATAAATATGGTCTTCAAGAGAAAATGATGCCGAATTGGTCTAGTAATAAGCCCATAAAGAACTAACTCTGATAGTAGCTCATACATAAACATTAAATAGGTTAAGAAAAATAGTCAATAAATATGGTCTTCAAGAGAAAATGATGCCGAATTGGTCTAGTAATAAGCCCATAAAGAACTAACTCTGATAGTAGCTCATACATAAACATTAAATAGGTTAAAGAAAAATAGTCAATAAATATGGTCTTCAAGAAAATGATGCCGAATTGGTCTAGTAAAAGCCCATAAAGAACTAACTCTGATAGTAGCATACTAAACATTAAATGGGTTTAAAAGAAAAATAGTCAATAAATATGGTCTTAAAGAGAAAATGATGCCGAATTGGTCTAGTAAGAAGCCCATAAAGAACTAACACTTATAGTAGCTCATACATAAACATTAAATAGGTTAAAGAAAAATAGTCAATAAATATGGTCTTCAAGAGAAAATGATGCCGAATTGGTCTAGTAAGAAGCCCATAAAGAACTAACTCTGATAGTAGCTCATACATAAACATTAAATAGGTTAAAGAAAAATAGTCAATAAATATGGTCTTCAAGAGAAAATGATGCCGAATTGGTCTAGTAAGAAGCCCATAAAGAACTAACTCTGATAGTAGCTCATACATAAACATTAAATAGGTTAAAGAAAAATAGTCAATAAATATGGTCTTCAAGAGAAAATGATGCCGAATTGGTCTAGAAAAGGGCCCATAAAACTAACACTTATAGTAGCTCATACATAAACATTAAATAGGTTAAAGAAAAATAGTCAATAAATATGGTCTTCAAGAGAAAATGATGCCGAATTGGTCTAGTAAGAAGCCCATAAAGAACTAACTCTGATAGTAGCTCATACATAAACATTAAATGGTTAAAGAAAAATAGTCAATAAATATGGTCTTCAAGAGAAAATGATGCCGAATTGGTCTAGTAAGAAGCCCATAAAGAACTAACACTTATAGTAGCATACATAAACATTCAATAGGTATATAATTTCTAAATCTTGCAAGTAAAAGATATTATTGAACAAAAATATGATTACGCAATGATATTTGATAGACAAAATAATCAGGAAAAAAAGTTATCGGGCATCTTGCAAACAGTGTCAAAGTGACACAGGCATAGAATGTTTATCTGAACCAAGCATAGATATTTCAAGAATCACTGGTGTCTTCATCAGGACAGTAATCTGAGTTATTAGAATCCATTTTATCACATATTTGGGGATTTTGGCTGGAGCAATTTGGAAGTCTCTACAAAATGGCAAGTGGGAAATAAGGTGTGCTCCAGTCAACAGGATTAGACATCTAAAAATATATAATTCATTTTTAATAATTTTTATTAGATTATCATATGTTCTGCATTAGATAACATAAATTTTACCAACTTAAATGCGAAATAGATACAAAATGATGGCCACTTAAATAGGCATGTTGCATTGATAATAAATGATCGAAATTCCATTACCCCAATGGTTAAGGCCATTTGATGCCTAGTTGATCATCTTGGTGCATTTGCGCATGATCCAGTCTATAGTTATCCCAAAAGGCATTGGTAACATAACGCAGCCCTGCTTCACACCCGAATTGAGTCTGAGTTTCCTACATCTGTTCTTACACAGCAGGATGCTTCAGAATAGAAGGCTTTTATGATATTTATGTATTTTTCCTGGAAGCCATAGGTCTTAAAATCTCCTGAGAGTAGAACGGTGAAGACTATCAAACGTTTTCTGAAAATCTATAAAATTTATCACTAGTGGTGACTGGAGTTCAATTGATTCTTCTATAATGGATCTCAGCATGAAGATAAGATCGGTACAAGAACGATGTGGACGAAAGCCAGCTAGTTCTTCTCTTAGCCTAGTGTCAATGACTTTTTTCAGCCTCTCCATCAAAATGCTGCAGAATAGTTTGCCAGGTGTTGATAGCAGAGTTATTCTGCGCCAGTTGTTGCAATTTGAAAAATCGCCTTTTTTGAGCTTGAATATCACTCCGTCTTTACAATCTTTTGGATTTTGGAGTGGTCTCATTCTGCCAAACATCGTTCATTAAGGTACATTGGAATCACATTGATTCCTCGCTTTAGCATCTCTCCTGAAATATCGTCGCTACCGCTGGCTTTGTTGTTTTTCAGTTTCTTGATGGCTTGTTTAATTTCTTCCATTGAGAAGTTGTCAATGGGTGCATTTAATGATAGCATTTGTATTTCTGTTTCAAAAACTGGTGATATCATTGGGTTGGGTCTATTTAATACCTCTTTAAAATGTTCAGCCCATCTTTTCGATTGGGTGTTGCCAGAGCCAAATATGAACAATGAGCAAAGCGCAGTCACAAAAATAACTACATGTGAAATGCGGTGCCTGCAAAAGTTACCAACAACACCAGAAAAACAAAGTCACCAACATCAGCATAAGAAAAAAGTTGGCACAGAACCTTGCTTGAATTGCATTGAGAAACAAAGAATGAAGTGGTTTGGCCACTTGATAAGAATGCATTCAAATTCCACAGTATACAGAGTCTTCTACAACAGAACATCAGGAAAGAAGGCGAGAGGAAGACCACACAAAAGATGGTTAGATGGCATAGCAGAATCCTGTCAAAGAGCAAAAATAACAATCACCTAAGCCACCAGAACAGCGCAAGACAAAAACAGAAAACCACGACACTGGGCAACAACCCGGTAGCAGTGTGATGACAAAAAAAGAAGAAGAAGATCTAATGTGTGTGTTTGCCACAAATCATGTGCTAGTCATACTTAACTATTACTATTTGGTCAGATAAGTACATTATCTTTCTCATGCCCCTTACATGTTATTAGTACTGTTAACTATCACTATTGTTTATTTGTTCTGTGCCATGAGGTTCAACTGCTCAGTATCTTCTTTCTTTGCTATCCCATCTCATTTATTCTGTTATCACAATGTGTTTCAACCGTTCTCTTCTTGTTGCATGTTAAAAAAATAACTGTTACTTCCTGCCTTGAATGATAAACATCATTCGTGCAATAGGCTTACTCAACATTTCCATTTCCTTTTTTGCAGTCCATTGTATACAAAGCATTCTTCTGTTAACTCTTTCCATGCTTTTTGTCGTACACTGCGACACAGCGGAATTCCGTTAAACGTCATTCGCCATACACTGCACAATTTGAGTTGCTTCCCTTATAAGAGGTCTTTCTAGTTGTACTTCTACTATGTTACTTCTACTACTTTGTTATTCTAATAGGCTGTCCAGTTTTCTTAAAATTAGTATCTAATAAGATAATATACCGTATGCACAATAATGTAGGATATAAAGTGGCGCAAGAGTCAGTGAGCTGGCACTGACCAAGACCCTACCCACCTCCACGGGGTGGCCCTGATAACAGACTAATATTTGGCTATGTGGCTAGGGGTCGAAGGAGAGCTACTCTGGTATACGTAGAAGGGTAGGTGCATACATGTCTGATTCGAGATCTGATCGCACTACAGACGATAAGAATCTCATACAATGAGCCTACATGTCTCTCCTGTCCAATAGTCAGACAGACAAATTAAAATGACGCACGTGTGGTTGCCGGGGCCCGAATTCAGGGTAAAGAATAGAACCACTACTACCTACCACATGCTGTTCACAATGAAAGTGGTGGTTTGGCGTGGGATTAGCTACCCCACACTGTAAAACACTTAGCTTTAAAAACCACAGCCAAGCGCATGAGAGCTTGCAAGGCCTTGGTTGTGGACCTGTGCCTCCTCAGAGGTGAAGGGTTAAGATGAAGAAGAAGAAGATATATATATGTTTATATATTGACGAATAGTTATGATTTTTTTAAATTGCTTTATTTTGTCTCCTTGAACTGTTAAAAATTGAGGAAATAACTGCGTGTGGAAAGAGTTAAGTCACGTTTCTGTAGCTTCTAGTCATATTTTGGTACTCAAGTAGTAGCATGTCCCTTTCGGAATGTTGCATTCATCACATCCTGCCTGAAAAGCTCTCTGTCTCTTGCAAGTTCTCCCGTCTCTTCCAGCATGATGTTCAAGGTTTCTTTGATGTCTTGCTGCCATTTTCGTCTTGGTACTAGGTTCCAAAATCTTCATTCTCAAACCCTGCTTAATTTCATTGAATTGTCTTTTGTATTCTAGAAAGTTGTCATATGCAAGATTTTTCAGTTCAATTTTATGTATTTAATTTACTTTGATGAATTCTATAGATCTCAACATTGTCAGTGAGATTTCATGTAGTGTTGCAGTTATTGCTGAGATGCACAGCTCATTGGTTCAGCTTGCGCTCTCACATTACAGTACAAGAACATGTTTACAAAATTATGATGTAATTTGTCACTTTTAGTTCAGAAAGTGTTATTCATTCTCAACAGAAAAATGCATGTAAAATTAACTACATAGATCTTGTATTTTATCTGTTGATTTCGTTTTAGTAGAAGGTTTTACCTGCAAGTATTGTACAAAACTGAAATTTGAAGTCTTCTGGGTATGACATAGGCAATCCTTTTTGGTAGTCACCAGAGATTAACAGATCAAGTCACGATTCACTGCCTGCAATAGTCAGCACAGAAGTCGAAGTGTAAATAAATGACTACACGTCGGAGGAGATGCTGTCATCTACACTGATGGTTCTGTGATTCAGCACAGTCAGAGTGTGTGAACCTTTACAGTTAGAACTAAAGGAAAAATCATTAAAGAGACAAGTGACATATGTAATGACTGCCAGCAGATTGACTATGGAAGTCATGGTGTTGACAAAATCTCTTGAGTGACTAAAAATGCAAACATTGACACAGACTCTGATTGAGCTTGAGTCAGCTACTCTATTGAGCATGATGCATAAGATCAAAACTAGTTTTGTGTGAAGGCAGTGGGTACAACTAATACAAAATGCGACAATCCAGACACTCGCTTTTATCTTTGTCCCTTGTCATTCTGGTGCAAAGGGCAGTGAGAAAGCAAATGCACTGGCAAGCAATGCTGCGATCAAGAAAGGATCTTCTAGGAACAAAAGCAAGATCATCAATTCTCTAAGAGAAAGCATTCACTCTGAAGATTTCAGCAAGAAGAAAAAGGTATTCTCTATTTTGGCTGCACAATCTAAGCATACCGATAGGTGCAGCTAGATGGAAAAACCATGTGAGAAACCCCAGTAGATACGTCAACCAGAGCAGAATGGAAGTTGTTAGTTTATACACACTGAAAAATATGCATAGGAAGAAATCAGTGCAATTATGGACATTTGAGATAAATTTAAAGCATATTAAAACGTTTGGCCACACAAGCAAATTACCAATAGACAGTGCACCTCAAAGAGCAATGCTGCTCCGATACAATGGGTACAAGGCAAAAGGCAGGCCACGCAAAGATGGACCTCAGAGATAACAGAGGCGACGAAAGACACTATCTACGAAGCGCACACAAAGGTCCGTTTTAGAAATCTCTTCTTGACCTGACGCTGTGTGGCAAAACAGGATTGGCGAAAAGAAAGAAAGATATAAAAGTGATCATCAAATAAAAAAACAACAAAAATAGGCATGACAGAAAGCTCTGCAGCACGCTGCACCAAAATTAAATGACAATTTAATGAAAATGTGTACTTCCTTTGAGATTGAATCAGTAACAGTGCTCTACTTGTGCAACAACATCACATCATGTCTCATCGATGACTTGAGTAATAACAGTTTTTGTGAACATGTATATTATTGTAACATTTCCTTTCTGGGACTTCTTCTTCTCTCGATCGTTCTTCTACGGCCGTTTTATCAGTCTAGTGTGATATATAAACAGCCTAACACCAAGAACAGGTGTACGTTCACAACCTTCAGTACCATTTGGAGCTCTGGTGCTTATCCTTTGGTGGTGTGTTTGATTTCAACCAGCGTTTACTGGGTTCGCTCTCCGTTAGCCCTTTGCTGTCCCCAGCCAAACCTGCAAGGCAGCAGGTTGCTCTTTTCTTTTAGGGTAGCGACCCTTAGATAACCTGCCCTCCTGGGTTGATGAGCGTCATCTGCCCAGCTAACCTGTCTTTTTATGGACTACTTGGTTTGCCAACCGTCCAGTTTTATGTACGGTTTACTCCGCTAGACTTTGATTGTCCCCAATCAAACTACAAGGCAGCAGCAGTTCCCTGCGAACGGAAACGCGCACTGGCTTCAACCTCTGCTGGGTTTTCCAGTTTTTTGCACATTTTGGTGAACCGCTCACCCTCATGCCTGCTGTGCCTGACACGCCTGCCAAGCCATCTGTGCCGTGCACGTTTGCCCACCGGTGGGCCCATCCATGCGTTGTCCACATGTGTGCTCGCTCTGCCCTGGTACATGCCTCACCATTTCCGTCAGTTCTCACCGTGCTCACATTTGTCTGGGCTTGGGGCTTAATTTGTGCCCCCCACCCCTGCGATTAGGGTCCGGGTTTCGCCCTATGTGGGCCCATCCGTGCATCGTTCACATGCGTACTCGCTCTGCCCTGGTGCCTGCCTCACCATCTCCATCAATTCCCACCATGTTCACATTTGCCTCAGGGCTGTCCAGACCTGGGGCTTAACTCTGACCCCACCCCTGAGATGGAGGCCCGAGTTTCGCCCTATGTGGGCCCACGTCTCCTCGCTGGATGCACTTTTCATCCTATGTGTTTATCTGTTCGGGGCCTCCTCAGGGCTCGGAGTCTCACAACGTGCAACTAAACTTGGGGCCTTACCTTTAGATTCCGAGTTTTGCCTTATGTGGACCGACGACTCTTCTCAGGATGCACCCTCATCCCTTAATGTTTATCGTCCAGCTTCTTCTTCTTCTTTGCGTTCGTTCTTTACGACCAATTTTAATCACTATTGTGATTGTTTGATCTTTGCCAAGAACGTGTATAAGTTGCACATTGGTTTGGTAGGCCCTAAACGCATATACTTCTACACGTTTAGGACATGTGCATCCGATTTCAGCCAAACCTCCTTAGTCGCCTCTTACGACATGCGTGGCAGGTAACAGTGGTTCTATTCTTTACACTCCAAATTTGGGCCCCGTTAACCACTCGGGCGGTCGTCCAGCTTTTTCCATCGGCTGGGAGAGACGAGCATTAATAGTCACTCTGAGATTCCGCTCATCTGTGTTGCGAACGGATCCCATCTAGCGTGACTACCTCCACATCTCTACCTACTCCACAGTAGCTCTCCTCGATCCCTGCCCTCTTAGCCAGACCGGAACCAATGTCTGTTACCAGGGTCACCACAAGGAGGTGGGGCAGGATCTTGATTAGTGACAGCTCACCAATCCTGGCGCAGGTTGGTCCCCAAGTGCCTATGACTCCTCTGGGACTTCATTTACTGGGCCGTTGTTGTATCTGACTCTCAGTCGATGCTTCACAAGATCCAGAACAGCAGGTTTCGGTATGAGTGAATGTCGTCTATAGAAGTTTCTAACCTCCAGAGGCTTACGTGGATTTACTGTCCTGGGCATGCGGATGTTTACGGTAATGAGAGAGCGGAAAGGCTTGCATGAACAGCATCGATTGTTCGGGAGTTGAAGATGGATAATGGGGATGTTCTCCGGCCTCTTTGCGACTGTCTGTTAGATGAGGACACTAAAACAGATGTTGAATCGATGAAGCGATTTAAGCAGTTTGGAGTTAGCCGTGTAAAAATCATATCAGCTGAATGAATCAGTTCTCAGTCCTGAATGTTTGATACTCAGTGTGTTTTGTGTAATGTTTATTCAGCTATTGTGGGGCCACAGGCGCTATAAATTAAAGTGACAAGACTGAGCCAGGGTCAGTGAGCTGACACTGAGCAAGACCCTAGCCCACCTCCTTGTGGTGACTCTGAAAATGGACTGTTACTCTGTAGTCTGGCAGAGAGGGTAGGGATCAAAGGAGAGCTACTGTGCAATAAGGTAGTAGTGTAAGCTCAGTCACGAATGTTTTTTTGCATGGATGAAAAATTCTCTGCCTCTAAAAAGGTTAAAAAGTCAAAGGATTGACTTCATTGCACCGGGTTTTACACCATACGGCTCGGTCCCTCTCCGCAGAACAGGCACGCCACCTGCCGAGGTATTGCACAAAGCATGAACTCCGTAGCTCCAGCAACAATCCTAGGGGTCTCTGGAAAAAGGTGCACTCGTGAACAGAATGGCGTGGTCCGGACTCGAACCCATGACCTTCAACTCACAAGGCAAAGGGCTTAACCACTTAGCCACAGAGACCCCCTGCCTCTATTTAGTTCTTCCACCTTCTCTATCACAATGTTCAAGATTTCTTTAATTTATTGAATTTTTAGTTGAGAAAATTAACTGTTCCAATCCCTTGGCACTATTTGAAAGGAGAACTGTGTCATCTGTGTATCTTATCTATGGAATCATATAGACACCAATTTGTAATGTTCGTAACAACTGATAATAAGCATATTTTATGTTGTGCATTGTTTTCTATAAAGATGATGTCTTCTTCTTCGAACGCTCCATATGGACCACTCTTTGTGATTTGTATGTGATCTGAGCCTAAGAGCAATTGTATGTTGTGCCAGTTATGTGCCTACAAGTAGGCCAGTACATTTGATTTCTGTGACGATTTTTATTTACTAGGGTAGCTTTCCTAGGCCTTTACCTTAGTTGCCTCTTCTGACATGCCTTGTAGGTAACAGTGTTATTGTTCTTTGCTCTCCTTGCGGGCCCTAGCAACACACTGGCAAATATGATGTCTGATTTTCTGTAATAGTTAACAAATTTTTAAAATTCAAATTGTCTGTTGTCTATTCCCAGGGGAAGAGGAATTGGTTGTCCACTCTTGCTGTTAAGCGTAGGGGTGGAAGATTTAATTTGAATTCTAGGGCCAGATGAGTCACCCTTGTTCTGTTATATCCGTGTTTGTGTAGTGTGGTCTTGATATTGTCTATCCATCTTTTTCTTGGTCTTCCCTTCGCTCTAGTACTTGATCTCTTTTATTGTATGCTGTATGGTGGTTGGTTGTATCCCATTCTCATTAAATGTCCAAACCACTACATTTGTTGTCTTTCGATGTATTCGGTGCACGAAATTATGACAACTCTGCTTCTGATGTTCTCATTTCATAGTCTATCTTTCCTTGTGACCCCACTGCCTTCCTCAAGCATTTCATTTCACACGTGGTGAGCTTTTGTGATGTGTTGCTGTCAGAGACCAAGTTTGGCACTGGTAACAAAGTGTTGGTAGAAAAAGAAGTTCAAATTTTTGTTCCAAAAAGGTGTAGAATTAGTTGGAAGTTTACTGTATTCTGTGAGCACAGATTATGCATACAGTTGCTATTATTGTGTCTGTTACAGATTATTTACCTGCGCAGTTTTACAAAATTAAAAGCTTTGAATATCATCAATAACCCTGTGTGTTCTGAAGAGAATTTCCGTCAGTTTGTGATTGCTTCACTTCCCAATCTTGAGTTCCTGGATTACAAAACATTATTCAAATCAATGGTAAGTTTGAAGTAATTTTAGTTTAGTTTAGTCAACATATCATCATCACTGCACATTGAACCAATTTTTGATAAGTGCTCTCATTTCTTCCTGAGTATGTTCCTCAGCATGTGACAACTAATGTCACCAATTCTATGTTGGTTTACTATTCTTCCTTGGCTTCCGGAAAAGAGCACTTGTCTAGCTACACCTTATTTGATTTGATGTTCTTGATGACTACTTTGGGTTGCAGATTCACACCCATTCCTTGAATTGTTTACACACCCTCTCTCCCTTATGGCATTCAGAATATCCGCCTGGTCCATATCTCGTTCACTTTTAACAGTAACTAAATTCGCAAGCCTATCAGCAAGTTCATTCCTCTTTACGACTTCATTTTCTGGCACAAAAATAAAAGTCATTTTTGTCAGCCTAGACCTCATCATAGACTGCAACTATTTTCTTTGAGTCCAGCCTGTTTCAATATTTTCCGTATATTCATTGAGTCCCTGAAAATAAAAATGCATGGATTAAAGTTTGTGACTCCATTCACACCATTGCTTTAGAATATACCATGATCTCCATAGTCTTCCTTCACAACATCCCCTCTGACTTGAGCAGTGAAAGCCCACGAGTTCTGCATATGTTGAACCACTATGTAAAAGACTACATCCCAACAGATGCGTAATTAAAGTGTCATACTATTTTTACAAAAATATTTAATTAAATCAAAATAGTTAATAGTAAATGAATGTCTGTTGATTATTGTATGAGCTCTATTGTGTTTTTTTTTCTTTCTAAATGCTGGATTGAAAAATTGTAAAACTATTTTATTTGATCTATTTGCAATTGATCAGAAAGCAGCTGCACATGCTCTGTTCAAGGAATATGTTGATGAGCTGGACGCAACAGATAAAGATAACAGAATACTAGAAGAAGCTCATCTTAGACAAGAGATAGAGCACAAACTTCACAAGGTTTGATTTCAGTATTCCTCTAATCCATTTTCTTTGAGAATAGTTGGTTAGTTATCATCATACATCATCAATTACTGTGTAAGCTGGTATAGATGGGTGAGCAATGATGACTTATTACAACTTCTTAAAATTTTCTTTCTCTTAATTTTACACGCAATAAGTAATATAAATAATGACACTTGTCTATTTTCTATTTGATAGAAACTTGAAATATTACAAGCCGCCGATCCAGATGATATTACAGTCTTCCTCTTCTCTTTCACTATTTACTTCTTTATATTACAGTGGCGTCTGTTAAATCCAATATAAACCCATCTACAGAAATACTGCACAAATTATTTGGCAGAATCTGGGAGACCAAAGAAATACCAGCAGACTGGAGAGGAGGATACCTAGTAAAGCTACCAAAGAAAGGGAACTTTCGGTAGTGTGAAAACTATAGAGGAATAATGTTGTCATTTCCAGTTGTTATTTATTGATTGATTGAATATCACCACTGCACTTTTTTTTATAATAACTATGTATACGCCAATATCTTTCTTGCACAGAAAGATCTCAGTGGCAGTGCACAAGCTCTATAGTACTGGTGAGGGTCCCCTGATATAGTGGTGAAAATTGGTAGGAATTGTATTATGAATTTTGCCTCCCACTTTTTGCCGCCAACAGTAAGAATACGGAATATGCCCTTGCATGCCCCTAGAAAAATGTACTGACTTTGTGACAAAATTTACTCCAAAAAAAATAGGAGATCTAAGATAAAGAAATTAGGTGTTTGGAGAAAAGCTCAAGAGTAAGTCTCAAAATTATAAGTGGCTCATTAGTTACCTCTTTGCAAGTCACTTTATACTTGCCTTGATTTGTTTGAATGTTAGTGTCTTCATCTATTACATCTAAACAAAGTTTCTCATGAATTAGTTAATTACTCTAGTTGTGAGTGTGGGAGTAAGGCAGGGATGTGTGCTTTTGCCTATACTTTTCAATATATACATAGACAGGATAACACAAGAAACCAAGAGAGATAACAACCTTGATAACAACTACAATTTAATCAACGCACTACTCTTTGCAGATGATCAGAGTATAATTTACGACAACGAACGAACACAAACTTCAACAACACATAAATGCACTGCAAGTGACATGCAAAAAATTTGACATGAAAATTAACACCTCCAAAACAGAAGTCATGACAATAAGTTGGTCAACAAGTCAACTAAACATGCATGTGAATAAAATAAAACTACAACAGACTCCAGAATTCAAATATCTCGGAAATATATTCACAACATATGGAAAGATGGACAGAGAAATCAAGACTAGATGCCAGAAGGCAAACGCAGTGACATACCAACTATCACCACTATTAAAACATCCAAGCATTAACATGGCAATCGAACAACGACTGATAAACTGCATATTTATTCCAACTCTCTGCTATCAGTGCCAAACATGGCCCTGACTAAGACACAAGAAAGAAGGATTACAACATGTGAAATGAGATGTCTACGAAAAGCTGTCAACATTACAAGGCGAGATAGAGTGAGAAACGAGAATATCAGAAGCATCGTTGGTACTATACCATGCATACAGTACATCGAGAAGCAAAGAATCAAGTGGTTCGGCCATCTAATGAGAATGGAACCACATTTACTACCATCATGTGCCTACAATAATTGACACTCAGGGCGCAGAGCATGAGGCAGGCCAAGAACATGATGGATAGATAACACATGCAAAAGCATGGACTGACAACGTCCAGCGCAACACACCTGGCACAAGATAGAAAACCAAATCTTCCAATGACGCTTCACGACAAATGTGGTTAAGATAAGATAAGACTCTAGTTGTGTGCAATCTTTCCACCATTATCAAAATGTGTTTGTCAGCTTGTATATATATATATATACAATTAGATGATGATGATACTCGTCCATCACGGGTGATGATGACCACACAAATTTTCATCGAAGGGAATATAGTTGCGTAATGTTTGTCTGTGTGTGCGTGTAGATGACTAGTGAGCCCGATGCGGGGTTGAAATGTTCTTGTACAGTGTGGGCAAGGTATACTTGCACTTGTGGGGAGTCTTACTGTCTTTCTATTTTGACGTTTTTGTTCCATTGGTGCTGTTCTATCTGCCTCGCAGGCCGAAGACCGCGTTGAAGAAGTGTGCGCCAGGCTGATCTGTCTTGAGCAACATTCTCCCAGTTGTTGACATCTATGCCAAAGGATTTCATTGAGTTCTTGAGTGTATCTTTGAATCGCTTTTTCTGCCAACCTGTGAGTATTTACCGCTATGCAGCTCATCATAAAAGAGTTGTTTAGGTATTCTGCAATCCGGCATTCGAGCCACATGTCCTGCCCATCATGTCTGGGACTGCATCAGGATTGTATAGATGCTGAGGAGAGCAGCTCTTTTTAGGACCTCTATGTCTGGGATCATATCCTGCCATTTGATGTTCATTATTTTTCTAAGGCAGACTGAGTGAAAGTGGTTTAGCTTCCTTGCATGTCTCTGATATACAGTCCAAGTTTTTCATGCGTGAAGAAGGACTGGGAGCTCGATATACCTTCAGTTTTGTGGCTTGGCTAATACCACATCTGTACCAGACGTTTCTATATAGTCTGCCAAAGGTGCTTCTAGCTTTAGAGATTCTTGTATTTATTTCGTTTATGGTAACATTTTGGGACAGTGTGCTTCCAAGATAAGTAAATCTCTTAAGTAAATCCACTACTCTCAGTTTCTTGCCGCTTGTTGTAATATTTAATACAATTAGATATTTCTAGCTTCAGTGACAAAGATTCGTAACTATATCACATAATTATGGGTCCCAATATATACATAGAGAAAACTTTCAAATCAGCACTGTCATTTTTATTTTATTTCAGGAAGCATTTGTGGAATACCTAAACACAAAGAACCTATTTGTAGAGATGTATATTGAGGATGTGGATGGAAACAAGCTTACCCAGATGCCAGGCGCTGGAGAACTTGTGACAGCATATCCTTTTGTTATTAGTGGTTTGCTTGTGCAACAATTATTACTCAAAGCCCAATGTAGGCACTTGTTCAGAGTTGAAGATTTTAAACAGTTGAAGGGACTTATTATGTGTATTCTGGGGATCATTATTGAAAAGATAATAACAGGACTACTGCCCTCCAGTAATGACTTCATACTCCTAACTAAAGCAAGAAAGGATTAATGATGATTTTATGTGATTATAACTTACATTATTATATGATTATATGAAATGTGGTGATAGTTGGAAGACTTGCAATTATGAACAGAAAAAATATAGAAACTGCAGCCAAATTATGAAACTATAATGCAGATGCAGTATCGAGCGTATATGAAAAGTTATATTAGCAAAATTAGAATGCTGTTCAAGCAGTTTTATTAGTTTCTTTTGAGTATTTTTATGGGTTTGATTCTTGAAAAAGTTTTTTCAGCAAAAATGTAGACACTTTGTGTTGTACTTTTGCTAAAGTTGGTTCATTTTTTAATCACAATATAGACGAGACTGCAGTAAAACTATTTGATTGGCAAAACATGTAATCACAAAGTACTGTAGTTTTACAAATTACAAAAACAATGACAAAATCCAGCAACGTTTCGACCAACAAGGCATGATTGTTACTATCAATATCCAACATAGATACTCTATTTAAAAAATAATACAATATGAGCCTTAACCCTTAACACCTTAACCCTTTCATCCTTCTGAGCTGATATACTGGCTCACAGTCATTTTTAAGATGAAGCAAAGCTAGTATATTGGCTAATTCAGTATAATAATAATAATAATTCCTCTTGTACCGTTATACGTTACATAGGGCCTCCAAGTAATTTCTCCATACCTCTCTATCCTGGACAACTCGCTCAGTCTCCTCCATGGAACTGAGATCGATATTTCCTGCCTCTCTCAGAAAGTTTGTTTCAGGGTCTTCTTAGGTCGTCCTCTCTTTCTTGAACCCTTTGCATCCACTTCAATGCCTGCTTTGATATTTGTTGATCATTTCTCCTCAAGGTGTGTCCAACATATCTTCATCTTCTCTTTCTTATAACAGTTGTCACTAGTGATTGACCAGACATTTCTCTGATTTCATCACTTCCCTGAATTCGTTCCATTTTATATTCATTATTTTTTGCAGACATCTATTTCAAATCCATTCAGCTTGCTTTCTATATCTTGTCATTTTCCAACTCTCGCTGGCATATGTTAGGATTGATATAACATTTGAATTGAAAATTCGTAATTTAGTTTTAATACTATATAGCTTGCAGTTCCATATTTTATTTAGACTTTTAAAAGCTGATGTTGCTTTGCCAATTCGTATCACCCTAATTTCTTTTTTAACATTTCCTGTGCAATCAAAATTGCTACCTAAATAGGTGAGCTGCTCTGTTATTTTTATCATTTTAGATTCCAGTGTGATATCTGCATTACTTGCCATAGGTGTCTTCATTATATTTGTTTTTTCATAGCTTATCTGCAGTCCAACTTTTGATGCTATAGATGACAAGTTGTCTGTTTTTCTTTGCATATCTTGGTTGTTTCTACTTAACAAGACAATCTTCTTCTTCTTTTGTCGTCACACTCAAAAGACAATACTCAACAAGACAATATCATCTGCAAAATCCAAATCTTCTAGTTGACTATTTTCTACCCAATCGATGCCAGTTTCGCCCCTGCAACATTTTCGCATCACCCAGTCAATGGCCATTCCAAACAATAGCGAAGATAAAATACAGCCTTGCTTTACTCCAGTTTCAACCATAAACCAGTCGCTGTGTCCACCATCAGTGCGAACTGCACACTGTGAACCATCATAGAGGCTCTTGATAATGTTTGTTATTTTGTCTGGTATTCCATAGCATCTCAGAATATTCCACATAGAGATTCTGTGTAGACTATCAAAGGCTTTTTAAAATCGATGAAATTTAGTATGAGTGGTTGTTGCTTCTCAATATGTTCCTCCAAAATTAGTTGTAGAGTAATTATTTGGTCTAAGCAGCTTCTCCCAGTTCTAAAACCAGTTTGTTTTACTCTCAGATTGTGTCCACTGCTACTTTGATTTTATTAAGTTTGATTTTGCAGAAAATCTTGGTCATTACTAATAATAGGGTGATCCCTCTCCAGTTGTTGCAATCTTTGAGATCACCTTTTTGGGGATCTTAACAATTATTCAATTTTTCCATTGATCTGGGATAGTTTCTTCTTCCCATACTTTATTAAATAGTTATTGCACCTGACTAATAGTTGTATCATCAGCCACTTTGAGCATTTCTGCAGTAATGTTGTCGTCACCTGCTGCCTTATTGTTTATCAAGGAATGGATTGCCTCCTTGACCTCAGCTACACTTATCATTTCTTCGTTATTAGTAGAGAGCTGTTTCTTGCCTCTTCGTCAAACTTGAGTAGTACTGGTGGATCAGGTCTATTTAATATTTCTTCAAAATGTTCTGTCCATTTTTTCTTCTGCTCAATATCTGATGTTAGAACTTTACCATCTTTACTCTTGATTGGGCCACAATTTGAAACACAAGTTCCATTAAGTTGTTTTAGTGTATTGTATAGCATTTTACTGTTTCCAGTCTTAGCTGCCTTTTCCCCTTCTTCAGCCAGTCGATTGACATATGCTCTTTTATCTCTTCTAGTTGCTCTTTTCACTCCCTTGTCTTTTAGTCTATATTTCTCTTTAGCTTGGATTTCATCTGTTGCATCCTTAGTATTAAATATCACTAGTTTCATCTTTC
This sequence comes from Arion vulgaris, assembly GCA_020796225.1. Lineage (NCBI taxonomy): Eukaryota > Metazoa > Mollusca > Gastropoda > Stylommatophora > Arionidae > Arion > Arion vulgaris. Next base: position 27,492,740 of record CM036767.1, read on the forward strand.
TTCTTTCTTGAATACATTTCCAGGTGTCATCGCCTATCCAGGGTTTTCTGTCTTTCATCTTTAATCCTGCGCTACTATTTGCTGCTCCCAATAGTGTGTCCTTTATCTTAGTCCATTTGTCTTCAATGTTCTGTTCATTTTCACCATTGAGTAACTCGAACCTATTCTTAAGTTCGAGCTGATATTCTTCTTTTACTTCTTTATTTTGTAGTCTTAGACTGTCTATTCGCAGTTGTTCTTTTTTAGTATGGTAAATTTTCAATTTCAGTTTCAATTTACCTATGCATAAATTATGATCACTTCCTACATCTGTCCCTCTGTATGCACAGACATCCAGCAATGATGTTCTAAATTGTGTATTTATGCACATATGGTCAATCTGATTCCTGGTCACTCCATCAGGTGAGTCCCAAGTAAGTTTATGAATTTCCCTATGAGCAAAGATGGTACTTCCAATTACTAAATTTTCAGCTAACATTACTCCGTCAGTCTTTCTCCATTCTCATTCATTGTGTTTATTCCTTGTTTTCCTATAGCTCTCTCTACCCCTACATTATCACTTCCAACCTTGGCATTAAAGTCCCCCATTACTAATAACAGGTCATGTTTTTGGGTCTTGTTAATTTGATCTTGTAGTTGCTCATAAAATGTGTCTTTCTTATCATCATCAGCCTTGTTTGTTGGTGCATAACACTGCAGTATTGTCATATTGACATGCCTGGTACTGAAGTGGGCTCTAATTATCCGACTCGAGATGGGTTCCCATTCGAACATGCTCTTTGCTACTCTAGGTGTCATCATTATACCCACTCCTTAAAAATGCTTACCATCCTCTCTCCCTGAATATATGAAAGTTAATCCACTAACTACTCTTCTATCTGTTCCAGGCCATCTCACCTCACTTACCCCAATATGTCCAGCTCGTATCTTCATTTCTTCTGTAATTAGGGCTGATTTTGTAGCCGTGCCATCGTTCTCACATTCCAAAATCCAATTTCAGTGTGTGTTTTTGAGCCAAGTAATGTACGAGTTGGGCTGCTGACTTCCGCAAAGCGCATACATTGTATACAATTCAGTATACATTGTAATATAAATGGCACTTGGAGACAAATTAAAAGCTGCGAAGGGAAAGGGTTAATGACAGAAGGTATGAATATCACCAAGTTCACTTAGCATAGATTTCTACTCCTTTCTCTAATCCTGGGTTGCCTCACAGCATCAAAAGAAATTTATAGAACAGGCTCCTGTGTGCACTTTGTACATGGTGTCTTTCACTGCCACTGTTTTTCTGCGGCCCACTTTTACGTGTGCTACCATTTGCCCTATATTCACTATATCTGAATAGAATTGCCTTTTCTCTCTCTCTCTCTCTCGATCGATCGTTCTTTTTTTGGCCATTTTGATTATTTTAGTTGTGATATATAAACAGCCTTTGCCATGAACGTTTGTTTTACATCACAGTCTTCAGTACAATTTGGAGCTCTGGTACTTGTCCTTCGGCGAGGTGTCCAATTTCAACCATCATTTACTGGGTTCGCTCTTCGTTAGCCTTTTTGACTGTCCCCAGCCAACCTGCAAGGCAGCAGGTTGCTATTTTCTTTAGGGTAGCGACCCTTAGAAGACCTACCCTTCCGGGTTGATGAGCGTCATCTGCCGGCTAACCGGTCTTTTTATGAACTACTTGGTTTGCCTACTGTCCAGTTTTGTGTACAGTTTGTTCCGCTAGCCTTTGATTGTCCCCAATCTAACTAAAAGGCAGTAGTAGTTCCCTGCAAGCAGAAACATGCACTGGATTTACGCCTCTGCTGGGCTTTCCAGTCTTCCTGCACTTTTGGGCGGCCCGCTCACCCCACGCTTGTCATGACACCTTGTCGCTTCACCATCAGCACTGTGCACGTTTGTTCTACCGGTGGGCTCACCCGTACATCGTCCGCATGCATGTTTGCTCTGCCTTGATGCCTGCCCACTGTGTTTATTGGTTCTCACCATGCACACATTCACCATGCCTCTAGCTTGTCACAAAGCTCAACTCGGCCCCTCCTTAGGCTCAGAGTTTCGCCCTATGTGGGCTCACGTGCAACTCCTCTCGGGCCCAAGTTTTGCTCCACACGGCCCATGTCTCTTCTCTGGATGCACCCCTTATCCATTCATGTTTATCCGTTCAGATTTTCCCTTCGGCCGAGAGAGACGTGCATTAATAGTCACTCTGGGATTTTGCTCGTCTGCGTTAAGAGCGAATCTCATCCAACGTGACTACTTCTGCAACACTACTTATACCAGAGTAGCTCTCCCTCGATCCCTACCTGCTTAACCAGGCAATATCAGTTGTCTGTTACCAGGGTCAGCACATGGAGGTGGGGTAGGATCTTTATTAGTGCCAGCTCACTAATCCTGGCACGGCGTTGTCCCTTTAACCCAGCATTGCCTTTTGAGATGAACTGGTGGTAATCTGGTGGCAATCTGGTTATGTGGTCGAGCCCTTGAATTTTTGGTTTCTTTATGAAGCTCTGATGTTGTCCCCACTTTTTCTGAATGCTTTCATTTCTAAAACTGTTTTTTTTCTCTTGATACTCCCTGCATTATTGCATAGATGTCAATAGTTACAAAATTACACAGGACACAAAATCCCAATATCAGAGAAGCATTTTTACCAAAAATAGCAGACTTAATAGAGAAATGAAAACAAGATGCCATAAAACCAATGCATAGACATACCAACTGACATAATTACTAAGCACCTAAACACCAGCATTTATTTTAAAAGACAGATTATAAATAGCATATCCATACCAACCCTCTGCAACCATTGTAAAAATGTTCAATGTGCAAGAGAGGACGATCACAGTGTGTGGGAAATCAGTTGCATTAGAGAAACTATGAACATAAGCTGAATAGATAGAATGAGAATAGAACATAACTCAGAAAAATTGTAGAAATCTGCCATAAAATATGGGGAAGTTTATGAATTTTTGCTGATTTTATTACAGTTTACGAAACTAAAATAAAAAACAGCAATGTCCACATGTGAAGCCAGAAATGATGAATGACAGTAGGTTAAATTAATAAAGGTGGACTAGAATATCAATTTACCACAACTGTTTAACTTTTAGACTACCAACACCACTCTACATGACATTTGTAAACTGCCATCCTCCACAAAATCCACATAACATGGTGCATGGACCTTTTAGGGTTGAAAGAAATATTTATTTGTCCTTCTACAGTATATGCATATTTTATGAGTTTTAACTATTTCTTTCAGTTCCATTGAATGTTGGTTTCTTTGTAATTTTTGTCTACAAACAAATGACTCGCCCGAGTGGTTACCGGGGCCCAAATTTGGGCTGTAAAGAATAGAACCACTGTTACCTGCCACACATGTCGTAAGAGGCGACTAAGGAGGTTTGGCTGAAATCAGATGTACATGTCCTAAACGTGTAGAAGTCTATGCATTTAGGGGCCTACCAAACCAATGTGCAATGTATACATATTCTTGGCAAAGATCAAACATATCACAAAGAGTGATTAAAATTGGTTGTAAAGAACGAACACAAAGAAGAAGAACAAATGACTGATGAAGATTGTATTTTAAAATAGTATTTGCAATCTAAATGTCATTAATTTCTTCACTCCCTTTCCTTTAGATAATAAATGATTTGTGAGTTCAGTAAGTTAAGATTCCTTCCAACTGTTTTACCTGAATGACAACTTTAGTTGACAAAATTTCCTGAACTTAATGCACTTATATGGAGAAATTCATGGAGATATGCCTCAATATTTTCAATTTTGGCTTAGAGGAATACAAGAAGAGAAAAGCTGAGGAGGAAATGTTTTGGGAGTGTGTTAATGAAGCCAAGAATGAAAATAGGCAGCAAGGAATGGACATTATCAATGAGTATATGAAGGAGAAGGTTAAGGTAAGATTAATATATTATTAGTTGTCTTTTATGTCTTTCACTGAAGTTTTTCTTCAGTATCTACACTTATCTAGTGATAATATGAACCAGATTTCTGACTGAAAATCTGCTCTCAATGTCCAATTTTATGTCTTGTCTGAACTTGTTATTATGATATGTAAGTTACATATAGGCAAAACTCTTCAATCCAAGGAGACTTCAAGCAAAAACAAAAGTAAAGTCTGATACCATCAGAGATCTCCTATTTGCTGATGACTGCACCCTCACTGCCAACACTGAGGCAGATCTCCAGACTAACATGAACAGATTATCACAAGCCTGCTCCAACTTTGGTCTTACCATCAATACCGAGAAATCTGAAGTCATGTACCAACCAGCTCCTGGAAAAGTATATGCCGAACCAAATATTACAACAAGCGGCAGGAAACTGAAAGTAGTGGACAGATTTACTTATCTTGGAAGCAACTGTCCTAAAATGTTACCATAGATGATGAAATAAATACCAGAATCTCTAAAGCTAGCAGCACCTTTGGCAGACTACATAGAAGCATCTGGCACAGATGTGGTATTGGCTAAGCCACAAAACTGAAGGTATATCTAGATGTTGTGCTCCCAGTCCTTTTTCACGCATGCGAAACTTGGACTGTATATCAGAGACACGCAAGGAAGCTAAACCACTTTCACACAGTCTGCCTTAGGAAAATAATGAACATCAAATGGCAGAATATGATCCCAGATACAGAAGTCCTGAAAAGAGCTGCTCTCCCAGCATCTATACAATCTTGATGCAGTCCCAGACAAGATGGGCAGGACATGTGGCTCGAATGCCAGATTGCAGAATACCCAAACGACTCTTTTATGGTGAGCTGCAAAGTGGTAAACGCTCACAGGGGGGCCAGAAAAGCGATTCAAAGATACACTCAAGAACTCAATGAAATCATTTGGCATAGATGTTAACAACTGGGAGAATGCTGCTCAAGACAGATCAGCCTGGCGCACACTTCTTCAACACAGTTCCTCGGCCTGCGAGGCAGATAGAACAGCACGGATGGAGCAAAGACGTCAAAACAGAAAGGCAGTAAAACTTCCTACAAGTGCAAGTATACCTTGCCCACACTGTACACGAACATTTCAAGCCCGTATCGGGCTCACTAGTCATCTACGCACACACAGACAAACATAGCGCAACTACATTCCCTTGGATGAAAATTTGTGTGGTCATCATCACCCGTGATGGACGAGCATCATGTTATCATCCTATCCAAAACACCTTTTTCCCATTTGAAGATCTTCTACTTCTGAGATTTCCAGTGTTTTTCTGATTTACTGACATTTATTTATCTTCCAGACAAAATTACCAGTGTATTTATGTCTGCACAAATACTTTTATCTATCATCAGCAAATAGTTTGTCCTGAGCAGAACTTTGCCACCCCAACAGTCCTTTGGAATTTCTCTATCTCATAGGCCAGATGTCCCACCTCTGCAGCTGTAATGTTCAAACCATCATTTACATCTTCTCTGTGGTCTTTCTCTTTGCCGGTATGCCTCCTTCCATGATGGTCTTCTCCTGCCCTTTGCGTCTTTTTTTATGTCCAAAATACCTCAATTTTCTCTTTCTTTCATCAGCCAGTTTCCTTTGATTGTTAAGTTCTTTCTGGATAGATCTGTTTGTTCTCTTCTCTGTCCATGATTATCTATACTTTATAATTATACTTTTATCTATACTCTTTAATATTTGTTATTGTCCATTTCAGTTTCAGTTTAGAATATCTTCATTGAACTCCAGAAATGTCCATAAGTGCTCTGATCTCCTTCACAATATGTCCAGCAGTGTTTAGCATCTAACCATACCAGTTTGACGTTGATTGATGAGCCTACTTATACGCCTGTTGTGCTGTTCTTTTCTGGCCACTCTAATCTTCCTTCCTTCCTCCTTCCTTTCATTCGCTTGAAATATTGTCTATATAATCATGTTATCTCTTGTATGAACTTCACTGTCTTTTTTAGCTCACACAGAGGTCCTTGTAACTTTCTGTCGAGTGTTGTTTCATTAGGCCAGTGAGTTGGCCTCAGTTTCTGGCCACTCCAATCTTCAATCAAAGTTTATGCAATCTAACAGTTGACGTGGATTGGTTTGGTTGAAGATTCTCTTTGCTGTGACACTCTATGAGAGCGTTCAAAATGTCAGCACTGTCCATTGGATGGCCTTTCAATGTAGTGGTAGAGCCAGCCAGCTTGTTTGCTTTCTCATTGCCATCAACACACATGTGCCCCTAAATGAAGATTAATGTATTTCTGTGAATTGTTGATGCTTGTATTATGTTATGTTATGCGATCGACGTCATGACACATTACGCATTCCCATGTGTGTTCTGTCCTCCGCTGCAGCAGTCATTCTAAAGTCCATTTGCTCACCGTACCCATTAGAAGTTGATTAATATACCTTCTTTCTCTACTATGAAGATGACACTGTATGACATGTCCAAACTTAATTCTCACACTCGTTCCAGTGTCTGAGACTCACCCATATCACATAAATGAGAGCATACCACATTGATGACATCGGCTCTGTCCATACTTCTGCCCGCTTCAGTCGGGGGGATTGTTTGCAAGAAAGTCAGCATACTTGTTACTCTGCACTCCAGTATGCCCAGGTGTGTACAGCCAAATAATTTTCTTGAGATGAGATCTCCGAATGCTTTCCACTCATTCCACGTGCAGACTTCCAGATTCAATCCTTTGAAGCATATTCATCGAGTCTGATATTAAATCGTACGGGTTACCTGTTGCTTAGCCACCCATGACAGAGCCCTGGAGGCAGAGGTGATCTTCATAGTCATGCTCGATGTTGTTGTTTCAAATACGCCACAGTTCTCATGAAGTGTGCTACCGTTTTGTTGTGCTAAATAAGCCTACAATGATCTGATTCCGCATCTGACAGAGCCATCAGTGTAAATAATGATATCACTTGGATGAGATTGCTGATCCACGAGTTCAGGAATCTTCGCATTGGTGATGCCAGTGGCATATTCTAACAGTAGCGTCCAAGTGTACTGACAACCCTGGTGTAGTCAATCACATCCTCTGGTATAGGCATCCATTCTTCCCCATGCTTCAGCTCATCTAGTATACAGACCTGTTTAATAACATCCTCTGCCTCAGCCATCCAGGATTGGCCTCTCTTCAAATGCCTGCCCTTGTTTTAATTTATGGCATTATGCAAAGGATGATTTGTGTCTCAGATAAGCATTTACCTGTGTGACTTTGTGACTCATGGCCATAATTGACACACCAAGAACATTGTATTGATACATGTATTGATTCAGCCCATTGCCTCTTCACCGAAATAGCCTCCCCCTTTCAGATCATACTCAATGAATCACTCAGAATGCATGCATGAGTGTAGTTTTGTGACTCCAGCCAGAGTAGTGCCTTAGTCACCACCAGTACTTCCATTGTTATGTTACTTGTTGTCGTACTAAATGCACCACTGGCTTCCTTGACCTTTCTGCCATATGAGCTTGTAGTGAAGGCCCATGTGGACTTTTGTGGCGCACTACCGATTTATCTGTGTAAATTACAATGCACCTTATTTACAATTTCTTGAATGAGGACCTTGACGTCTGCATCCAACACCACGGAATTCCTCTCTTTGCAACCTTTGTAAAAGTTAATGATGGTGTTCCCTTATATTGAAGGTATCTATTTTTCTCCTGGGTTTGTGAGCCCACATACTAGCTGAACAGTGTCTGCTCCAGGACGTATTGTCCATTGTCTTTTTATATCATTCATTTATTTTTAAAATTTTGTTAACCTTTTGTAATTTTTGTTTTCTAAATCCTGTTTTTTATTTATTTTCTATGGTGATTCATTCCGTCCGTTTATCATAGATACATCGATGACTGTATTGGCATTACTGATATGCCTGAAGCTGATTTCTCACGTTTCATAAATTTCATCAATGTTTTCAACCCTGCTATTCAAGTTACAACTGAGGTGAGAAGTTGACACTTCTTGTGTCAACTTTCTTGACAACACTATCACCATAAACCTATCCACCATCACAACATCAGTATATTACAAGCCTACTGATGAACATAGTTTTCTCCTATGTACCTCTTCCCATCCCCAGGTTTGTCGTATTCTTTGCCATTCTCCCAACTCTTGCGCCTTCGTTGCCTGTGTAGCAAGGACAATGATTTTCTTGATAGAGCTCACGAGATGCTTGAATTCTTCAGTAGTCGCCTATACCTGGAGAAGGTGCTTGTATTTGCTATGCTTCGAGTTCAGAAAATTGCTCGCCAGGAGACCCTTACCAACCAACATAGGACTCCCAACTCTGACAGGATGAAACTTATCTTAACTTTCCACCCTCATAGTTCACTGGTGAAAAAAGTTTTATTCCATCATCTGTCTATTCTAAGGTCAGATCCTGAGACACGTTCAGTCTACCAAAACTATCCTTTGCTGGCTTACAGATGGGACAGAAGTCTTAAGGATATATTAGTACACAGTCGCCTTAAATCCAATGTCCAGAGTCCTTTTGGCACCGTCCAGTGTGGCCATCGGCAATGCCATATGTGTGCTTATGTGATACAGACCCGTACTGTATCTTTTCCTAGAGCCACGTTTGTTATTGAAGATGGTTTCACATGCGAGTCCCGCAATATAATCATTGTTATCACTTGCAAACGGTGTGACAAGGCATATATCGGCGAAACAGGCAAAATGCTTACTGACCATTTCGGCCAACATTTGCGTGATATATACCAAGGCTCTGTGACCCTGTAGCCACTCATTTCAATGGAACTGACCATTTGGGCCCTGGCGATGTCCAGATCACAACCATCCTATCATGTTCCTCGGATGTTCGAAGGTTTGGTGCCGGGGCTCACAAGGAAAGCAAAGAATAGTACCATTGCAACCTACAAGGCATGTATGTGTAAGAGGCAACTGATATAGAACCTGGGAAAGCTACCCTAGTAAATAAAAATAAACGCAAAAATCGGATCTGCTGGCCTACTTGTAGGTGCATAACTGATGCAATGTACAATAGCTCTTAGACTCAGATCACATATAAATTGCACAGAGTGGTTAACAAGTGGTTGATATGGAGCGTTCTAAGAAGAAGAGGAAGGATGATCTAAGTTAAATTGATCTAGAGAATCGTTTTATTTCGTTATATGGTACCTTGCAATCTCATGGACTCAACGCACTACATTCCTATGCTTCTTAGTACTTTCTCTTCTCATGCTCCATATTCTATATGTGTATATGTTCAATGTATATAAGTTATATATATATATATTTGATTTTTATTGTTTCTCTTCTTTTTCCTCTGCTAGTTTTTTTCCATTTATTTCGTTATTCATTTGTAGTCACAGATTTTAATTTTAGGACAGTTGGGATATTTCTGTCATAGTCTGTATGTAGTGTGCTGTGAAATTCGTCACTCCTGTTGTATTGTTTGCTTGATAAAGGCCTTTTGGTCAAAACGTTGCTGTGTATTGTTATTGTTTTTGTATTTTGTAAAACTATAGTACTTTGTTATTCACAAAATATATGAGACTGCAGTAAAACTATTTGATTGGCAAAACACGTAACCACAAAGTACTGTAGTTTTACAAATTACAAAAACAATGACAAAATACAGCAACGTTTTGACCAACAAGGCCTTTATCAGGCAAACGAAGAAACAGGAGTGACAAATTTTAAAAAAACAAATGGACGACCAAATACAAACGTTTCTAATCATTGAATTAGATTGAACCATGCTTTGTAATCTATATGGGTATATGTTGCATGTATTCAAGTTATATATTTACTAGATTTTTCATTGTTTCTCTTCTATTTCTAGTTTTTATGTGTGTTTTTGTGTTACATTTATTTCGTTATTCGTTTTTATTCCCAGATTTTCATTAGAAACGTTTGTATTTGGTCGTTCATTTTTTTTTAATTTGTCACTCCTGTTTGTTCGTTTGCTTGATAAAGGCCTTGTTGATCGAAACGTTGCTGTATTTTGTCATTGTTTTTATAATTTGTAAAACTACAGTATTTTGTGATTACGTACTTTGTTATTACATGTTTCAAGCATACCCTGCACATTGTTAGGAAACTCCATCCTGATTTCTCAATATGATGCATAGATACATCCATAAATCAACTACAGTATCATCACCTATGTTATCTGCTATCAGCTACTAAATTGTGAGTTCAGCTTTCATATGGCCTCAATCTCTGCATTCCCTTCTAGAAGTAATTATAACATTGGGAAAATTGGAGATGTTTTTATCAGAATGCATTCTTCCTATTTTGATAGGGTTGCAACTGTGGTCAATTGTTCTTTTAGATTGAACCATCCACAACATGCTACACTTGATTATTCTCTTCTTCTCCTTCTTTTCTCTTCCACCATTTACTTCTTTATAGAAGTGTTGGGGAGAAACGTAGTGATCTTGTGTGTGCTTGTTTTAAGGCACTTTGTAAGCTGATATTCATTTTCATAAGGATGTTCTTGATGCCTTCGCTCCATATTTTGCATGGTCTTCCTCTTGCTTTGCACTCATTATACTTTTTCTGTGTGACTCTCTGTGGTAGGTGATACCAGGGCATTCTTGCCAGGTGTCCAAACCATTTAATCTGTTGTTCTTTTATGAATTGCATGACTAGTTTCACATCCAGTCTTCTTCTGATTTCTTCATTTTTAATTTTGTCTCTTATTGTCACACCTGCAGCTCTTCTAAGAAAACCTCATTTCTGTTGTTATGGTTTTCTGCTCATTAGCTGCTGTTATTGGCCATGTTTGACACTGGTAACATAGTGTTGGCCAGAACATCGTTCTTGTGAGATTTGTTTTAGTTGTTAGCGGTATCTCTTTATGTGGCAACAGTGCTGTTAACTGTCCCAGTACCTGGTTAGCTTTTGTGCAACGATTGCGCTTGATTTTTGTGCCCTTAATGTCATTAGTATTCTTGTGTTCTGCATATACGCTTTGGTTTAGGTAATAACATGACATCAGAGAGAGAGAGAGAAATCACTTAGTGTTAGTATAACATTATTTCTAATTTCATGTCAAATTAGTTAGTTAGTTCCTTTCGTGCCAAAGGCGGCACATAGGGCAGAGGTTTTAGATCTCCATGTGATGCGGTTTATTGCTAGCAGTTGGAGATCTCGTATGGTTTTACAATCCAATAGTTTACTGTCTTGTAGGATTGTTCTTTCAAGAGTGGTCTTAGGTTTTCCACATTTTCTTTTCCCAACTGGTGACCACATAATGACTTGTCGATTTAGTCTATTTTCGTCTGATCTAAGAACATGACCTAAATATTTCCACCTTCATTCCTTATAATTTTTGATACAGGTTTTAATGAATCTCCAATATTTCCAGTGTCTACATTGTTGGTACATTATGACACATGATTACTTTTCCACCTCTTGGTGTTTCCTTTTTACTTACAGCATTGTATTTTTCTTGGGACTTGCACTCACCAACATATAGGGGTTCAATTCCTGGTACAACAGACTATCTAGCCTACCTAGCGGATACTCAAGCTTCTGGGTTGGTAGAGAATTTAGAACTGTTTCCTGAGTTACAATGTAAGTTCACTGATGCTGTCATTGTTAGCAATTTTTAAAACAGTTGTCATACAGCAGGTATCATGAATTCAGTGATGTTGATTCTAACCAGTTTTCCTGGGTTTTTTAATTGCCATATCTGGTTATATGTCCATACCATTATATTTTTTACTTAACTTGATTGATTTAAATTCTTCATATGATCTAGCATATATCTTATCTTTACAATGGGGGTATCTCTAGTGCGGCCAAGAACTATACGCATACATTCATTCGCAACATGTTCGAGTCGTTCATATCAACAGCGTCGGTTGTTGGGGAGCTGAAGATGGATAAGAGGGATGTTGCTTCGCGACTGTCTGTTGGATGAGGACATTAAAATAGATGTTGAATCGATCCAGCGATTTAGGCAGTTTGGAGTTACCCGTTGTACAAGTAGAACTGAATGCCTGAGGGGCAGAGTTAAGGGGTGTGTGTAATAAGCGAGCCACGGGAACCATCAGTATGCATACTCTTCTAAATCTGTTAGGGGAGACTGTGCACCCATGGGTCTGCTGGAGTGCAATGACGTCAGTTTAGTAACCAATAGCCAATAACCATATGATCTAAATTTCTGAATAATGAGTTGTAGATTTCTTTATTTGCTTGTTTCTTCCATGTATGAAATGCCAGCACTTTCACTTGTTTGGGAGAAATATCTTTTCTGTAGCTTGGATATTTTTACTTCTTCTTCTTCGAACGCTCCACATTGACCACTTGTTAACCACTCTTTGTGATTTGTATGTGATCTGACCCTAAGAGTGATTGTACGTTGTGCCAGTTATGCACCTACAAGTAGGCCAGCACATCTGATTTCTGCTACGCTTCTTATTTACTAGGATAGTTTCCCTAGGCTACTACCTCAGTTGCCTCTTATGACATGCCTTGTAGGTAGCAATGTTACAATTCTTTGCTCCCCTTGAGAGCCCCGGCAACACAAGGGTGGGATATTCTAACCGATGTATATTGTCTGACTTGACAGTTTTTATGCATATGCAAATTATAGAAGTTCATGTTAGCATAGATATATTGTTGTGAAATGCTTAAAGGAACTATTTTTAACTCCAGCTCTATCAAGAACTACAGAATGTAAAAGATGTAAAACGAATGGAGAATAGACTGCAAAAATTTAGTGCCAGTGTGTCATTTCTTTGGGAAAAACTCATGATGTTTGAGCTTCAGTTAGTGGACCAACTGGAGGTAGGTTAGTTAGCAACTTAGTTGTTCACTTGGTTAATCTGTACATAGTATGAGTTGTATGATTAATTAGATCAAGTGTCATTTGTACATCAAAAGTTGGCAGTAATAGTTGTCCAACAATTACCTTCTCTTGTCATAGAGGTTGTAAAGCCAATCTTCTGTGTGCGATATTCAGGTCAATAGCCACATACAGTCACTCGCTCGGATTGGAAGCCTCTATAAAAATTGTATGCAAATGTTTCAGTGTTATACCAAGTCCCCTTCACTCACTCATAGCTATCCAAGATATTAGGAAATATGTGTTATGTCTCTGGCTGGGGCCACAGGCACAATAAAGTAAAGTGACAAGGCTGCACCAGGACTAAAACCCTACTCCACCTCCACAGTGTGGCCCTGGAAACAGACTGCTGTACTGTAGTATTTGAAAAGCGGGTAGGGATTGAATGGAGCTACCATGCGATTAGATAGAAGTGTAAGTGCAGTTGTCCAGGAGTGAGAGTTTTTGCCTTTGTACTCACACTCAGAAGCAGGAGTCTTGAGTTTATACTTCATAGGCTGCCTGCTTTGTTTTCACTTGTTCTGACTAGTGTCCAAAATTTCTGCTTCCTTGATAGAAAATATTGTCCCAAAACTGCTGATAATGTTCCTTATCTAGATTGACGACTTCATCACATCAGAAAAAGTGACAAAGCATGCACATGATCTATGGCTCAGATCATAAACAAACTACATTGAGTAGCTATAAGAAGGGTTAAAAAAATAGTGAACGACATGCAGTGCAAGAAAGATCAAAAGGTGTCTGAGACTGCCAGGTCAGGCAAACCCAAAGAATGGCATGGGCTCCAAGCAAATCATATTTAAAGCGATGCAGAAACTGGATATGCTGACCTACGAGTCTGTAGGTACCAAACTGGCACAGTGAACTAAGAACTAACACTCTTACGTACAAATTACATACAGACAACAAAGAGAAGTCAAACAAGTGGTTGAAATGGAGCAAACAAAGAGTAAGAAAAATCTCTGGCTGGAACATTACCTTTCACATCATTAACTGATTTTTTCACAGAAATTTATTGTAGACATTCTGTTAGGTGATGATGCAGTATCTACTGAATAGTCTACAAATCTCTTCAACTTTATTTAAGTGGCCCTAAATAACCATGGAACCAATTCTTTGACTGTAGCATATCATATGCTAGTAGTTCGCCCGTGTGATGCCGGGGCCCGCAATAGAAGCAAAGAATATTATCATTGCAACCTACAATGCATGTCGTAAGAGGCGACTGATGTAGGCCCTAGGAATGCTACTCTAGTAAATACAAAGCATCACAGAAATCGGAGGTGCTTTCCTACGTGTAGGCGCATAACTGGCACAACGTACAATTGCTATTAGGCTCAGATCACAACAAATCACAGAGTGGTTGACAAGTGTTCAATATGGAGCATTTGAGGAAGAAGAAGAATATGTTGGCAGTATTGTAAATTGTAAATACATTTCTAACACCATATCATCAAGATGCAATGTATTTTTGGACATGTCATCCTGATATATGTTGTCCCTCTGAGCTACATACCTAAAAAGGAACCTTCATTGTTAGTAGTTACTAAACTTCACCAAGTACTGTATCATATTATCATATTTAGCCTCTACAAATATATTCAAACATGTGCTCCAGCTTACAAGACTTGGTGCTGTTTTGTTTGTTGGTTTTAGGGTAACATTCATTTGTATCCACAGGAAGTGATCAAAGAATTTGAGCGCAATATGCAGGAGCTTGTGAGTGTTTTCCTAGAAAATGTGCAAGGTTTTCTTGCAGAGATGAGAGAACTAGAGAATATTCATAATGAGAAAATTACTGAGTGTGCTGTAAGTGCTATGGACAAGGCTGTCAAGAACGAACTGGAAGAAGATGTTACAGAAGAACTTAGAATTGTAATTTATCATTTTTTTAACTTGCTCTAGAAATTAAACTTGCGTATGTTGGTTATGCATGATGTAGACTGTTTGTTCCTTGTGACAAATGTTTTGTTACATAAAAATTTCTTGCAAGTCTATATTTATGGTTTTAACCAATATTATCTGTGGTACCACAAGTGCATCAAACTGGGAGCAATTTGCCATGGACAGGTCTAGTTACAGGCAGAAGCTGAACATTGACTTGAGAGCTGACAAAACCAGACTTTGACACCTCACTGTTATAAGAAGTGCTAGGACCTTCTTCTTCTTCAAACGCTCCATATCGACCACTTGTTAACCACTCTGTGATTTGTTTGTGATCTGAGCCTAAGAGCGATTGTACCTTGTGCCAGTTATGCGCCTACAAGTAGGCCAGCACATCTGATTTCTGTGATGCTTTTTATTTACTAGGGTAGCATCCTAGGGCCTACATCAGTTGCCTCTTATGACATGCAATGTAGGTTGCAGTGATACTATTCTTTGCTTTCCTTTCAGGCCCCTGCACCACACGGACGAGTGCCAGGACCAATAATAAACTCTCTCAATGACACTACACCAATTGTCTCTCAATAGAGAAATCACATCATCATCACATAACATTTGTGCTAGTATAATGTTTGACATTATTTCATGCTGACTATTGATAAAATACAGAACATTGCACTTTCAAGTAATGTGACCCTCAGTAAAGATCCTTTTAGACTTATTCTTGTTTGTTAACTTGAGACACAATTGAAACTAGTAGCTTGTTGTTCAGAACAATACTATAGCATATAATGTTATAGAGGTGATTCTTTGTTCGTTATAGTATTAATAATAATAATTATAATAATAGATCTCCATTGCAAGTGATGATGACAACAGCCTCAGATGTGTGTTGTTGCACCTCTCTGGTGTGTGCAAAGGTGACTGTAGAATCTAATCCAGGAACACAATCCCCTACCACAAAATCATGATCAAGGTTGGACATGTGGGCGTTGTGTGCTCTGTCTTTTCATGCAGTTCGCTTTCTCTGTGCCTCAACAGTACGATGATTCTCAGCTATGCGAGTTCCTCTTCTCTTGTTACAGCGCCACTATGGCGATCTTGTGCAAGTTATTCCAACCACATGGTAACTATATCTAAGCATTTTAGATGCACTTTACGAGTGTCTAAAAATAACTTTTTCTGTCCACCACTCAAACGGATGACTAAACGAAACTATATACAAAAGAGGCTGAAGCATGTCAAGAAAAATAAAAACTTAAAAAGAAGTGCTGCAACAATTAAGAGTGAAAATAGAACTAATAGAAGATATTAAAGTTTGACAAATATGGTATTTTGGTCACATTAAAAGACATGACACATTGTTAAATGACATATTGCTGAGAGCAATAGAACAAGGGAAAGTCGGAGATATAATTGGAAGGAAACATAAAGAAGTGGACAGGCAGCAGCCTATCAGAGTGTACCAATAGGACAAGGAACAGAATTTGTTGGAAACACATCGCAATCAATCTTCGATGTTGAGACGACACGAGCTGATGATGATGTGATGCAACAGTTTAGCCAGCTAAAGGAAATAAACTGTTGCCCATATTGCATATTTTTACACTCCACATTACTGATAATCCCAAAGGAAAAACAGCCACTGATACAGTTTGGTATAAGCGACATCATAGAAGTTGCAAGGATAGTGGGGAAGGCAAAATTATGCTCCCTTATAGAGCTGTGTTGCAGATTTCTTGCTAAGAGTTTACTTTCAAAATCAGTTCCATAAATGAGTGATCCTGCAAGGCATCAAAGGTTGGAAATCAGTGCTATAGTCCGTTCAACTGTCATGCCCACAGATAACAATTGGTGTCTTTGTAACCATTTGGTGAAATAACTTGAAAACTTGCGTTTGAACTACATGTGTTCCTGACGCTAGAAAATATTTTTGCCATTCAAACAATCATACCATCTAGAAGTTTTCTTCTTTGTGCTATACATTTAACGCGTCCATTGGCATGGTTGGAGAAAACTAGTGTTTACAACCATTTAATACATTGATGACAAAAATAGCAACATTCAGGACGAAATACACGGTTTTTTGAACAATTCTTGCATTTTCCATGCACCAAATAGACTCGGGATTGAGCATGGTAAACAAATGACGTCATTAGTGCGAGACAGACTTTTAGTTAAAAAAGCGTATACCGAAATTAGTGTGAGGCTATTGGGTCATATTGTTGACTTCTCAAAACAGACACTGATATAACATTTCTAATGAGTTTGAAGTTACAATGCAAAAAGTATCATTAATACTATACACGCATTTCCGCAAAGAGGCACATATGTGTCATCTGTACTACAGTATACAAGAACCAGAGAAAAAAGCTATTTTACTATAGTGATACCTCCCTACCACATATGTTAACACACGCACATTGTAACGAAGAAGTAGCAATTTGAAAAGAATCTCTCCAGTAGCTCTGCCGTAACAAGGTACTATAGAAAAGTTCTTAAAACATTCTGGATAGAGAAGAGAAGAGACAAAGACATCCTGCAAGACCTGAATATCAAGGAGCATTGGCTCGTAAATAACATCATGTCCCGAAAGATTAAATATTTTGGCCACATTAAACGCCACAGTAGTCTGGAGAGAAAGGTAATGGAAGGCATGGTTCCTGAAAAACGAGGCAAGGGACGACCAAGATCAAGATGGTAACAGGACATCAAAGAAACATTGAACATGACGCTGGAAGAGGCAGGAGAACTTGCAAGAGACATAGAGCTTTCAGGCGGGCTGTGATGAATGCGACGTTCCGCAAGGGAAATGTTACTACTTGAGCTTCGCCATTGCCAGTCCCAAGCCTGGACATGAAAGGGGATGGCATTATAACATGGCAGCTAACTTTAACTGTAATGTAAGTTATTTTTAAAAAAATAATAAAACTATGTCTACATTTCTTGTTTATTTCATGACTGTCTTGCAAGTATCAACATTGGCCCCCATGTATAAGCTGAGATGAGATACCTTTGCATGAGACTTGTCATCAAATGTTATATGTGTGCGTTTACTGTAAAAAATAAAATTTCGTTTCAGACTAGCCAAATATGCCGCCAACATCAAAGAAACCGTTATATTACAAAATCCAGGTTTCCTATAGCAATTTCTTCCATCAGATATTTGCGTCGGTATAATTCTAAGGTTGGGTGCAAAGTTTCGCTACTGTGGAACTGATGGTTTTGCTACAATTCGCATTGGACTGTGGGCATGAGTTGTTGAACGGACTATAACTTTCATATAGATGTACTAACAGCCATGTCTACCAAAAGAAGTACTGCTCTAAGAGCACATAATACTTCGTTGCTATCAGCTTACAAGGAGGCCATATTATGTGGTGGCTCCATTTCCTTTTTAGGATAAAAATTTAAGACTTTTATAGGAAGGAAAAATAATATTTGATAAAAAGATGCGCATTTACATTCACCTTTAAATTTACACCTGCTTGATGTGCATATTTTTGAAGTAAAAAAAGTAAGTAAAGAAGCAATTGTAATATCATAATGTATATTAGGAAATATAGCGTTAGGCCCACATTTTCTGTGACCAACAGCAAACAATTGGTGTTGTGATTAAAATCATACCAGCCACTTCACTTCCCAGTGTTTCTTTGGTATCCACTTGAGGTAGGTTGACCTGACAGTCTTATGGTGAGAAACAAAATTCCACTGGGAAATTTTGATCTTGGAACTATACTCCTGAAAAACAAAGGCACTAATCACTACGCTATCACGGCACTCAAATTTTTGAAGTAGTTTATTTAAAATTCATGTCACTATAGAATAAAAATTCTGATTTTTGCAAGAATGGGGCTACATTTTTATGTTCACTCAAATGATTTTTGATCCTTTCAGTTTAAGCATAAAAGTCTAACATCTCAATACCAATACCACAGTCTATCTTGCATCCATTCATTCACTGCAAGTTCAATTATTGGTCTTTATGAGCTAATATAGATACACTAGTCATTTACTTTTTTTACTCCCTCTGTTGAAGCCTATGACTCTACTTCCATTAGATTTTTTCTCTTTTTCCACTTACACCATCTTGAACAAGTGCATGTTACAAATTATCAACCAAAATGACATTTTTTTTACAATTCAGGAGTTTTAATAGTTTAGGAGTTAGTGTGCTGAATTGTCTATTGTCTATTCCCAGGTGGAAGATGTAGTTGGCTGTCCACTCTTGCCGTAAGCGTAGGGATGGGAGCTTTAATTTGCATTCTAGGGCTAGATGAGTTGCCTGTGTTGTATCCGTGTTTATGTAGTGTGGTCTTGATATTGTCTATCCATCTTTTTCTTAGTCTTCCTTAGCTCTAGTACCCGATCTCTTTTATTGTATGCTGTTATTGGTGGTTGGTTGTATTTCATTCTCATTAAATGTCCAAACCACTGCATTTGTTATCTTTCGATGTATTCGGTGCATGAAGTTATGCCCACTCTGCTTCTGATGTCCTCATTTCGTAGTCTGTCTTTTCTGGTGACTCCCACTGTCTTCCTCAAGCATTTCATTTCACCCGTGGGGAGCTTTCTGTGATGTGTTACTGAAGAGACCAAGTTTGACACTGGTAACAAAGTGTTGGTAGGAAAATACTTTTATCATCTGTCTTTTCACTTCCATCTTGATATTTGGGTGTTGTAGTAATGGTGCCAGCTGGTAGGTCACTGCATTTGCTTTTTGACACCTTGTCTCTATTTCTCTGTCTAGTTTCCCATCCTCTGTAAAAATACTGTCTAAATATTTGAATTCGGAAACTTGCTTTCCTCTGGTGTTATCTATTTGTATGTTTGCTTGGCTTGGTGTTCTGCTGATTTTTATGGTCTCGGTCTTTTGTTTGTTGATTTTCATGTTGTACTTTCTACATGCTATTAGCAATGAATTCATGTGATGTTGTAGCTGATCTTCATCTTCATACATTAAACTTTGGTCGTCTGCAAAAAGCAAGTGTGCTGAATTACAGGAAGTTAAACCCTAGTAGGATATATTTCTCAGTCATCTAGCTAACAATGAACACAGCTTTCAGAGTTTTGAGATAACCATTCTCATTGAAACATTTTCATAAATGAAAAGTGCATGTAGTTGACAGTGTTTTGAAAGAAATCCATAACCATTCAAATATTTTTTGCATAAAGAAAATCAAACTTGAAAACTTTCTAGTATCACTCAGAATAGTGAACATGGCAGATGCTCTGTCGGTTATAAATGCACTTAAGTATCTTAAGAGTATCAAATTGAATGATCTGAGAGAAACTCTAGGGGATGATTCATTACTTCCAAGGAGCAGTCATTCAGGGGATACCAACACACTGCACTATTAGTGGAAACAAAATATTTGATTTACCAAGGAAGTAGAAAAACTCACAAAAAGACTACCTGGTCAGCTATGAGGAAGCAAAAAGTACTGTCCAAATACACTACAATGCAAAGTGAAGAAAACCATTCCAAACACAATGCAGAAGGTGGATACTATAAAATCTCCAAAAGAGACCAGGTAGTCACACGTTATCTCAGAACAGAACACAATTGCAGGCAGACCGCAGGAAAGGAATGTGGCCTACACTCACCACCTTTAAAGAGAAACTATGGAAGAGCTGAAGAGACAGAAAAACTATACCATAGAATCTAGAATCCCATGTATAAAATTAATAATGATTGCAGATTGATGATAGTAACATTCTGAAAGTTTCAGTTGCTGAGAAATTTCCCATTAACTTTAGCACAAGTTCAGAATGTTCTGATATCTCAGAAAATCGGGTACTTATTTTCAGCTGGGTTTCCTGGGAGTCAGCTATATTATGATGTGTATCCCTGTAGATTTACTATTTTAGTCTAGTGCAATATCCACTAAATGCTATGGACTTTATAATTTAATCATTATAATTTCAAAATTATCATTTAACTGATTCTGTACCAAGCGACACTCAAGTGTCAATATATCTTATTGCATGGACCACGCGTCACTCAAAAGACTTTTACTATTTTTTTGCGTTTTATTACTTTTCGTTCCGATTAGAGCTTTAGATTAACTACGTAAAAGTGAACTATAAACGATAACAAATACATAGCATCGTGGTTTATGCTAGAAGTAGAAGTGAAATAGAGTTTACCATTCATTTTAGGATACCATGTGACCATAAAAAAATAGCGATTTATATGAATGGTCATGATGCTAGTTTGTGAACAGTTATAAACCATGCATTCCTTCACTATTTTCTTAATGTTTCTTTCTTTCTTTCTTCGAATCCTGTATGCCTCACAGCGTCAGGTCAGGAAGAGATTTCTAAAACGGGCCCTAGTATGCGCTTCGTAGATAGTCTTTTTCGTCGCCTCTGTTATCTCTGAGGTCCATCTTTTGCGTGGCCGACCTTTTGCTTTGTACCCATTTTATCAGAGCAGCATTGCTCTTTGGGGTGCACTGTCTGATGGTAATCTGCTTACGTGGTCGAACCATTTAATTTGTTGTTTCTTGATGAAGTCTAGTACTGATGTTGTACCCACTTTTTCCTGATGTCTTCATTTCTCAACCTGTCTCTTCTTGTTACACCCAGCATTCTGCGTAGACACTTCATCTCTGTTGTGACTAGTTTTCTTCTATCGTTTGTTGTCAGCGTCCAGGTTTGGCACTGGTAACATAATGTGGGAGAAAGATTATGTTGAACATTGTTCTTTTTGTGTTCATGGTGACGTGTTTGCATCTTAAAATTGGCGCCATTTGCCCTATCATTTGATTTGCTTTGTTGCATCTGTGTTGAATTTCATTAGTTATTCTTCCATGTGCCGAAAAAATGCTCCCCAGGTATGTGAAATCTTTACTTGATTTAGTAGGTGATTATCGATGGAGATATTGGTAGAACTTTCCTCTCTGGCGAATGTCATTACTTCTGTTTTGTCGATGTTTATTCTCATGTTGTATTCATTACATGCTAACTGGAGTCTGTTGGTGTGTTGTTGTAGCTGTTCTTCTGTTGTTGATATGATTGCCTGATCGTCTGCAAAAATTTGGCGATGATTTGGCGGAGCCTTTTCTCAAGTATTTTGCAGAATATTTTCCCAGTGTGGCTCAGTAGCGCTATGCCTCTATACTTTGTACAGTCCCTCTTGCTACCTTTCTTCTTCCAGATGGGAACAATTGTAGCATTCCTCCAATCTTCTGGTGTTTCTTGTGTGATCCAGACGTGGTTGAATAGTCTATGGAGCCATCTGATTCCTACCTCTTTAGTTGCTTTGATTAGGTCGGCCGGGATATTGTCTGGGCCTGGTGTTTTATTAGGTGGGGCCATATTTACAGCATTTCTGATCTCTGATAGTGTTATGTTTGGTTCTACTTCTGAAGTTACATTTACTGTGTGTTCTTGAGTGTTCGGTTGGTCCTCTTGTTGTAGGTTGAGAAGTTCATTAAAGTATTGCCGCCATCTGTTCATTATCATTTTTGGATCATTAAGAGCTTGACCGTTTTCATCGTTAATAATTTCAGTTGGGTCATATTGTTCTTGTCTTCCCGCATAGCTTTAATTGTCTTATAGAAAATGTTCTTAATGTTTGTGTATTCATAAATGTATTAGCTATATAAAGAGAGCAGTTAGACTGATTTATACAATATATTGTTTATAAAGGCCCTTGGGAAGTTGGATTTTTGTTCTCACAATTTCAATTAGTTTTTATAGTTTATGCTAATATTTTTCATGCATAGTAAACACATTATATTTTCAGATACAATAAATATTTGGTGAAAGTACATTCATTAATTGCTAATTTAATATATAATAAGTTCAATTTTAAATAATATTTAGGGGAAACAATATTTTAGTTTAGCTAAAGTATGTGTGCAATATTTTTGAAGCTAAAAAAAATAATTCTGTCCAGAAGCGAAAAAACCAGGTAGTGAATCAGTTAATCATTATAATTTTAAATCATTTAAATGAAATTCATATGTATACACACACACATTTGAAGCTTCTCTTTAATAAGTGACTAAACAAGAGCAACCAAAAATATAATAAATGGATAGTCTATTTTTTACAGTAATTAAATGGTTTGTTTGCTAATTTCTCAATGAAGTTCTTGACGAAACACGTAAAAACAAAGTACTGTAGTTTTACAAAATACAAAAACAATAACAATACACAACAACATTTTGACAAAATGTCTTTATCATTAATTAAGTACTTGCATTATTTATTAATAATTTTTTTAATGATGTCTGATGATATATCATCTTAAATAACTAACTTCGTTTTTGTTGTTTGTCCTCGGAAATAGTTACTTATGGACAAAGATATGGTCATGATTGCTGTATCATCTTCACATGATTTTCACTGTCTGAAAATTGACAATAGAGAAGATGAGATTATAACTGGTATCAAAACCTGGTTAAAGAACTTGATAGATGGCATTCATCAAAAAGAGGAGATTTTTCGAAATCGTACACGGGTCTTAGAGATAAATCATTTAATACAGTACTTTCACGATGAGCTAAGTGAACTGGAAATGTTGACAGGTGAGTAACTATACTTTTAATATGAAGAATTTCAGTCTGGCAGAAATTGTCTTACATAACTAATGTACAATTTGTGCTAGAATATACATTCGTTTGTATTATAACTTTTTTTTAACGCAAATGTTCAATTCCAACTATTGTATATAATTTTCTGCTTCTAATAAAAATTACAAACAATATTATCATTAAATATGAGGTCTATTTAATTCATGAAGACCAACTATGTCTGTTAGTCAATTTTGCTGTTTTTCTTAGCATATATTGTTTACATCTGGTAACAAATGGTTTGTGATATTAGAAAAATCTTTATGTGGTAAGATGACTTGCATTTCTCATTAATGTTCTAAAATCATTGGGTGGAAGCCTTGCACTCCAGACAGGGAAATCACGTTAAATAGGTCATTGGGCGAACTCAAATGAATTTTTTTTTTTTTTTTTCAGATCCAGAAGCACTTGAGCTTATTAGCTCTTCGGCTCGGTGCCATGGACATCGTAACCCTTCGGTTCGGTGCCACGAACACCGTAAATCTGGGGAATCTGTGGCTTTTTCTGCCATCCGCGGAATTGAACCCGCACACACAGAGGGATAGTCACCCGTAGTCCAACGCGCTACGAACACGCTGGGCAGACGGGCAACTCAAATGAATAAAGCACACCTTTCTCCTGGTTAGTAGTCATAAAAATAAGATATGGACTGCACAACAAAGACAGACTCCAGAAACAATTTACGAAAATAACCAGACTTTATTAAAGTTCACAAGGGAAAAGAACAGTGAGGAGACCAAAGCATGACTGGCAGAGAACACTACAAGACACCAGAGAAACTGGAGTAACATGAGTTTAACTCAAGA
Organism: Arion vulgaris; assembly: GCA_020796225.1. Taxonomy (NCBI): domain Eukaryota; kingdom Metazoa; phylum Mollusca; class Gastropoda; order Stylommatophora; family Arionidae; genus Arion; species Arion vulgaris. The sequence continues at coordinate 27,516,806 of CM036767.1, forward strand.
AGTTCATCAAAATAGCAACAGAACGATATATGTTTTTACCCCATGGAACAAAAGTGATTTAATCAAGTAAAGACAGTCATGTTAGGAATAATGTTTAGATTATAATGATGTATTTTAATAAATTAAACTATGTATTGTCAGAATGTCAAATACCATTTCTTGCTTTTTAATCAACACAGGGGAAGAAGATGGTATGTATATAATCCATCTGCTTTTAATATGATGTTTGTTTATTTATATTATTTGTGTTTTCATCTGCTTATGTTTCTTACATGTTTGTACTTCTCTCATGATATACTTCTCTCTGCATACTTCTATTTGTGATAGACTATCATAATGTGTTCATAGAGGTCCATACCCTAAACCACCTTCATTGTTATCATTTATTAAGTAGATTTCCATAAATATAAATCATATTTTGTTTGATACATTCCTACTTGTGTGCACAAAAGTTTATTTCTGAAATGGGTGAGAGTAACAAATATTGGTTCGTCAATAGGTTGTAAACTATTCAGGGAAAAATTATAATTATTCAAACTATTATTCAACATTGTCATAGACTGGGTGATGTGTAAATCAACTAAAGATAAAACAAGAGATATGAGATGCTCTCACCTCCACCCTCAATGACCAACATTTTGCTGATGAAATTGCACTTCTATCACACACACAAAGATTTGCAGGGAAAAAAAAACCTGCCACATTAGCCAGTACAGCCAAATGGTTGTACTTAAAAGCAGTCAGAATAAACCAGGAAATAATTACTCTGAACATGGTCACCCAGTACCAGTCAAAGTAAAAGATAAAAGTTTCCAAATAAAACTGCTTTCACATTTCTTGGAACTGGCCACGAAGAAGGAGCTGGATCTAACAGTAAAAGCAGACAGAGTAAGGTGTGAAGTATATTCATGACTCCTCAGAAGGTCCAGCAATCAGCCCAAAACAGCATCCGAATCAAGATTAAAAAGCTGTGTGCTATCAACTTTATTATACGGAACAGATCGCTGGAGAATGACAGAACAATATGTTACAAACTTTTGACCTTCCATACAACTTGTCTGCAAAAGACCTTACTTATGTTCTGGCCAAGAACCATCTCTAACCAAGATCTGCTTACACAGTGTCAGCAGGAGAATATCTTCTTCTTCTTCGAACGCTCCATATCGACCCCTTGTTAACCACTCTGTGTGATTTATATGTGATCTGAGTCTAAGAGTGATTGTACGTTGTGCCAGTTATGCGCCTCAAGTAGGCCAGCACATCCGATTTCTGTGCTACTTTTTATTTACTAGGGTAGCATCCTAGGGCCTACATCAGTCGCCTCTTACGACATGCATTGTAGGTTGCAGTGGTACTATTCCTTGCTTTCCTTGCGGGCACGACACGGGTGAGCAGGAGAATATGAATACCATCATTCAAAAGATATGCTGGAAATGGATTGGATATGTGTTTTGCATAGAGGCTGACACTGTCATGGAAACTTAACTGAACTCGTATTTACTAATATACAAGACATTCCGGAAAAATAGAAGCTGTACCGATGCAATATTTTCCCTCAGGTAGTTAGTGACAAGGACTGCCGAATCTTATAAACACCTACACATTGCGTTCATGAATCAGGAAAAATAATTTTAATTTGAGCTTGCCAAAACAAAACAAATTGACACAGATTTTATAATATTGATTACCGACTCTCTCTTTCTCTGCCTTTTTAACCCAGATAGGCCCTCAACCAACTCATGCCAAGTCTTCCTATCTCTAGCTTTCTCCTGCAGCTCCCTCCAGCTCTTCATCATATTGTTGATCTCTGCCTCTAAATCCCATCTCCATGTATTTCTCTGCATCCCCTTCTTTCGCTGTCCCTGCAGGTTTCATGAAAGGACCTTTCTTGTTATATTTCCCTCAGGTTTTTGCAAAGTGTGTCCTATCCAGCGCCAGTGTTTTCTTTTAACCTCTTGGTTCACTGGAATCTATCTTGTTCTCTCCATAAATTCCTCATTTGTGACCTAACATACCATCTCAGTCCCTCTATTCTGTGCAGACACAAGTTGATGAATGTTTGCAATTTATGTGTTGTTATTTTAGTAGTTCTCCATGTTTCTGACCCATATAGCAGAACTACTTTAACATTAGAGTTAAATATTCAAATTTTTGTTCTAGATTTGATTTCTTTAGACTTCCATATGTTTCCCAGTGCAATGAAAGCTCCTCTTGCCTTCTGTATTCTTATTTTGACATTTCTATCTGTTCCACCCTCTTTGTCTACGTTGCTACCCAAATATGTGTATGATTCTACCTCTTGTAGTGGGATTTCACCCAGGTAGATTGAATTTTCGTTTGCTTTGTTATTCTCATTATCTTTGTATTTCCCTTATGAATGTTTAGCCCTAGTTGCTGGTACCTTTGATCAAGTGTGTTTAGCTTATCCTGCATCTGGTTGTGTGTATGGGACAGAAGGGCTGTATCAGCGAAGTCCAGATCTTCTAGTTGCTCTGTCAGTCCATTTCTGGTGGTAGTTACTGCTGTCTTCATAATCCAATCTATTGTCAGTAAGAACAACAAAGGTGATAGAAGTCATCCCTGTTGCACTCCTGTTTCTATTTCAAAAGTGTCTGTTAGTTTACCTTCATGAAGAACTCTACATTTCATATCTGTATATCGCCCGAGTAGCAACCTTATAGTTATACAAAGATGGTGATATATACAGTACAGTAATATTTATGTTTTGTTACGCCCGAGTGGTTACCGGGGCCAAAATTTGGGGTGTAAAGAATAGAACCACTGTTACCTGCCATGCATGTTGTAAGAGGCGACTCTCTCTCGCGCGATCCCGGCTTAGACTGATGAACCAACTCTTATCATGAATTTTACCGTGTTTTTAAGGGACTCCGTTCCTCCGTACAGCTTCTCACGAAGCTCTGCGTTTTGAGGCCAGGTTTCTTTTCAGCCTTCTGTTAGTTGACAATCTTGCAGAACGTGTTCTGCCGTCATGTCCGTCTTTTTGCAGGGGTACAGGCTAGTTGTGCCAATTTTAAATTTGTGAAGCATGTGGTGCGTGGAGTTTGTTGTGGCCGGTACGGAGGTAAAGTATGGCAACTTGTTCGCTACGAGACAGACCATAGTATCCGTCGCTGAAAGAGGCGGCTAAGGAGGTTTGGCTAAAATCGGATGCATGTATCCGCTAGGAAATGCTAACCGAAACAAATGCTTGCAGAAAATGGATGCACCAGGCCGTAAGGCACATAACATGGTGCAACGACACAACATAATTTGGAATGGGATAACGGATTCTAGTCGCCAATCTGCCTCAGAGATGTAGCCACGCAGTAAGAATGTCAGACCTATCATCACGAGGGTGGCCAAAAGGGGGAAGCAGAAATCATAGGAATTATATCCTACAGAACTGCCCCCAGTATGCAGACTTGAGAAGAAAGAGGTGGCCCACTTACACCAGCGTCCAAGACAAACTGTATGGCGTGGCTGATAATCTGAGGCAGACGGCTGCCTTTATTAGAGAATCCGAAATCCCAATCTAGTGAGAATGCAGAAGAAGAAGATATCTGTATATGTTGCTATTATTAGGTTAATAATTTTTTGTGGATCCCATAATGTCTCATCAATTTCCAAAGGGTTTCCCTATCAATACTTGTCAAAAGCCTTCTCATAATCCACAAATCCGATATAAAGTGGGGATTTTAATTCAATATTTTGCTCTATTATTATGCGTAATGTGGCTATCTGGTTAGCGTAGGATCTATTTGGTTAGAAGCCTGCCTGTTCATCTCGTTTTATATTGATGGCATCTCTCAATCTCTCCAGGATGAGTCTACTTAGTATTTTTCTAGGTACTGACAACAACATTATTCCTCTATAGTTTTCACACTACTGAAGGTCCCCTTTCTTTAGTAGCTTCACCAGGTATCCTTCTCTCCAGTCTGTTGGTATTTCATCGGTCTCCCAGATTCTGCTAAATAATTTATACAGTATTTCTGAAGATGTGTTTATGTTGGCTTTAACTGCCTCCGCTAGAATACCATCTGGACCGGCCGCTTTCTCATCTTTCAAAAGTTTGATGGCTTTAACAATCTCCTCCTTGGATGGTTTCTCACAGTTGTTGTCCAAGTCAATTTCTGCAGGTTGGATATCTGGGGGTTTGTAGGTATGTTCATGAGTTCCTTGAAGTATTCCATCCATCTTTCCATTTGGTCTCTAACATTAGTGATAGTTTCCCCACTACTATTTTTCCTCAACCCACTTGGTTGACTGTATTTTCCTGCTAGCTTTGTAGTGGTGTTGTAAAGATCCCTGAGGTTTCCTTTCGATGTAGCTATCTCCGCTTCTTTTGCTAGATCTTCTAAATATCGTCTTTTATCTGACCTTATTTGTTTCTTCACTTTTTTGCTAGCTTCTGTGTATTTTTCTTGGGCTCTTGCTTTGGTAGTTCTAGTTTTGCTATTATTTAATCTGCTTTTCTCTTTTTCCTTTCTTCTATTCCTTTGAGAGTTTCTCGAGTTATCCATGCGTTATGATTCCGCTCCTTCCTTCCCAATACCTCTGCACGTTTTGTTCCAAATATTTTGGCTTGCTGCCAGCACTCTTCGACACTCACCTCATCTTCTAACTGTCACAAAACCTTATACTTATTAGAGACAGTGACCATAAACTGTTTCTTGACTTCTGAGGTATCCTACATTATATTGGTGTATGTTCATGAGATGTTATCTATCGCTTAAGCTATTGATTACTGACATTAAATTTAAAATAATCACAAATTATGACAGAAAATAAATTTTGTTAGAAAACTTTTTTGTATAAATTAATTGTAAATACTATATTCAATTGATAAGCTAGTAATAACGTTTTGTCATATGTATGTTTTTACTGTATAAATAACTGAATGAGTATCTCTTTTTTCCAGCTTTGTCTGTTGTATGTAGCCAAACAAATTATTTAATTTTTTGCTGGTTTTAATTTGTTCACAGTTCCTGTTTTTGCTGTTGTTAATTTCTTTATTGGACAATAAATATTTTATTTGTTACTCATATATCATTACATAACCTGTTTAGATTTGCATTAATTAACAAGATTACGATTAGTCCTCTGTTATATTTGTAAATAATTGAGCATTTATAAATAGGAATATTTAAATAAGCACTTTACTCAGTTAGTTTACAATATCAGGTATTCTAGATTTGACTGATTTGCAACATTTTGTAACATCAAATTACTATTTTGTTCTTAATGAATCATATACTGCTATTTGCCACCAGTTTCTATTTTAAGATGTATTTCTTGACTCTGCATTTAGTGTTCCTGTTGCTTTGACTTACAATTATGCTCATGCTTTACTTGACATAACTATTCATTTTTCATCTTGGTTCCAGTGAGAAGTATGTCTGGTTGTATTATTTTGTTATATCTTGTGGGTAAGTGCTATGCCCCACTCCCCCAACATGGTGGTTTCTGAGGTAGTAAAGAATGGAACCAGTGTTTCTTGTCAACACATATCATAAAAGGTGAACCCACATTGTAAAATTACAAAGTTATAGAAATGTAGACAAAAAAACCAGAAACTGCTCATGAAGATCTAAATGCCATAGTAAAGAAAGGCACAATTGAGTGGACATTTTATGTCTCTGCGTTATGTGCTTAATGATGAAGTGCTATGTTCTAAAAGTTGAAATGAAATGAAAATCATGGCATATCCTTTACAGGACGTAGCCATCAACCACAGTAAATGAGTAGTTGATATTCTAAACACCACTTATACGATCAGTAGTTTGCCATTGCTTTCTGAATAGTGAGGTCTATTTTTACCTTTTGTAAAATCCCACTGAAACGAATTTGCTTCCAAACTTGTCCATCGTGGGTTTGAACCAGGTACGGATGGGTTTGTGATCAAACTCACTACTGCTTGAGCTAAAAACACTCACTAAAAGTTACATAGACCAATTCCCTGTGTAGGCCCCATTCATTCAGTAAACCCCAGCAGTCAAACCTTTATCTGGCTTTTGTGTTAGAAAAGTAATGCTAGCAAAGAAAGTAACCGACTAGAACACCCCTAAAGGTTATGTTATGTTGTGCGATCGACGTCATGGGACATTGGGCATTCCCATGGGTGCTCTGTCCTCCGCTGCAACAGCCATCCCAAAGTCCACTTGTTCCCCATACCCATGAGAAATTGATTATTATATCTTCTTTCTCTACCCCGAAGACGACCTTATCCAAACTTAATTCTTAATTCTCGTACTCATTCCAGTGTCTGAGAATCGCCCATCTAAAGGCTTTTACCTAGTACTGTACAATCAGTAACACGTCGCATCTCTACTGCATTACATTTAGCGAGATCACCATTAAAATTTGTTTACTGTATTCAAAATTTAAGTAAACAGTATTCACTTCCTCGTTTAACACTGTAGATTTATTAGTGTCTAATTTCACACTACAGTTTTTGTTTATTATTACTTATGGCATTTTCATGTAGTTCATATGTACGGTTCCAACTTCACTGCAACGGGTCACCCCATAATTGCTCCGTTCCTGTGCCAACGAAAATCACACGAAATGATAAACAACTGTCTCCTGTGTCAACTAATTCCAGAATGAAACAGCCGTACCACCACAAAAAGCAACCTGCACCGCATAAATGCATGTGGCCGTTGCTGAAGTGTCAACACAAAACTGTTCATCACTTGAATTGCAATTCATATCAAAGGGAGCATCAATCATGACAAAATCCAGCTTTCTGCACACGCAATCATGTAAATTTCATGTAAAGAATGTGCTGATGCAGATCTGATATTTCAAGATTGCATTCTTGGTAATAGGCCATATTTCTTCTTCATTATCCCTGAAAAAGACATTGATGCTGTTGTGTCACAATTTACAGTGAGGCCACAATATCTATACCTGTTGGCCTGACATATCCATTGTAAACACTGCATTTTTGGGACAGTTTTGCCTTCTCTCTTTGATCCCTGCTCAATCAGACTTCATTTATACAGCATGTTGCTATGATAACTTCTTAAAGGAGTAAGTACTTATTCTGTAATGGTTTGCTGACCCCAACACTATCTTCTCTCATCTCATTCTTTAAGTCTTAGACCACTGCATATTTAAAAACCATGTCTTCTTATGTTTTTCTGAGCACAGGCCAACAAAGCAGTCATTTGCTGACACTCCTTGTTTCTTCTTGTAGGACCACAACAAAATCGCTCCACCCTTGCTCAGTTCGAGGCCATCCTTTGGAGAATGTCTCAAATCTGAAACACAGTACATCTCAGCCTACACTGTTCTTTATCAGGTTGTCTTTGTTCTCTGTCTCTCAATCTCTCCAGGATGATCCTGCTTAGTATTTTCCCAAGTACTGACAACAACATTATTCCTCTATAGTTTTTGCACTTCTGAAGGCCCCATTTCTTTGGTAGCTTCACCAGGTATCATTCTCTCCAGTCTGCTGGTGTTTCAAAATTATTGACCACATCGCCCATCATGTATTATGATCAAAGAAAAATATGGGCCTAATACCATATATATATATATATATATATATATATATATATAGTATTATGCTATTAAAAAGCTTTTAAAAGAAATTGTCGATTTTAGAATAGAAAAAAAGTGAATAAATTAAATTTATCTCATGTATTTTGTTAAGCAAAGAAATTGAGATCTAATTTTCTAATTGATATTCCTCATTGACAAGTGGTATGAACATGCTATGAAATGTATACATTTCTAACCAACTTAACTAAATCATAACTCATGAAAGTGTGTAAAGAGTTTTAAATAGTTGCATTGGCCTACAAATTTCTACATGAATAAGCTGTCCAAGTTTCATGATTCCAGATTTTTTTCTTCTCAAGTTTTCCCTGGAACACACAAACAAAATAATCAGTTTTATAATTAAGATATAATCTTGTAGAACCAAGTAATACTGTATTAGTGTTTTACAAATATAATCCTGAAGTAACTTTTTTTTTCCATTTCCAATACAGCATTCTAAAATAAAACTTGTAAGCTTTCATTGTATTCCTGAAAGACTCGATGGAGAAGAGGATAGCGCTACTAGTACAATTAAAGAAGAGAAACCTGTTGAAACAGTAGTTGTAGAACAAGAAACTGAGGATGTGCACAGTTAGATCAATGTAGCTTGCAAAGTTGCCACAGTCAGTAGAATTTTATCAGAGAGGTAAATACCTAATAGGTTAATTACATTTACTTCTTATTTGCATGGGCTAGATATGGTAGGTGAGCGTCTGTAGCTCAAGCGGTAGTGAGCTCGATCACAAACACAAGCGTACCTGGTTCAAACCCCACGGCGTGCAAGTTTGGAAGCAAATTCGTTTCAGTGGAATTTTTACAAAAGGTAAAATAGACCTCACCGTTCAGAAAGCAATGGCAAACTACTGAACGTATAAGTGGTGTCTAGAAAATCAATGACTCGTTTACTGCGATTGATGACTACGTCCTGTAAAGGATATGCCACGATTTTCATTTCAGATAGTTCAAAGTTCCCCACACAGAGAACATCATCATCAGGTGCCATGCCGGCTGGTGTAGACAATCATGAATCTCCAAAATCTCTGTCTCTGATGTTGCTATCATCTCAGATGTTTATGCTTTTCCGTGCCATGATGTCAGGCTATCCATAATTTTCTCTCTCTGTTTTCCTCTGTCTCGTCTACCCTTGATTTTACTGGTTGTCACAATGTGTTCTAAACCTCCCTTTCTCATCACGTCAGAAAAATGATGCCTGCTTTCTTATATTGATGATAAGCTTTCTCTGTGTCTTGACCCCATTCAACACCTCCACATTAGTCATTTTAGCAGTCCATGGGATTCTCATCATTCTCTGTAAAGCCACATCTCTGTGACTCTCAGAGATTTTTCGATCTATTTGTTTATTGTCCATGACTCACATCCGTATGTCAGTATTGGTCCTATGTAGCACTGTATAACTATCATTCTGATCTCAATTGACAATGACTTGTTGTATATAATGCTTTTCATTTTCTGGAATGCTACTTTGGCCTGCCCTATTCTGCTCTTTATTTCTGATCTGCCATCTGATTTTACCAGGACTCCGAGGTATTTCTTCTTCTTCTCGATCGTTCTTTTTGACCATTTTGATCATTCTTATTGTGATATATAAACAGCCTACACCAAGAACGGGTGTGATTCGTCACATCTTCAGCGCCATTTGGAGCTCTGGTGCTTATCCTTCGGCAATGTATCTCTCTCTCGCGATCCCGACCTAGACTGATAAACCAACTTTTATCATGAATTTGATCATGGTTTTGAGGAACTCCATTCCTCCGTACAGCTTTTCGCGAAGCTCTGTGTTTTGTGGCCTGGTTTCGTTTCTTAAACCTGCTATCCGCTGACAATCCTGCAGAACGTGTTCTGCCGTCATGTCCACCTTTTTGCATGGGCACGGGCTAGTTGTGCCTATTTTGAACTTGTTGTACATGTGGGCGCGTAGCTTGTTGTGGCCGGTACGGAGGCGAAGTATGTCAACTTGTTCGCTACAGGACAGACTCATAGTATCCATCACTGTTGGAGTGCTGGGGATGGTCTTTTGTCCATTTATTTCTGTAGTGCAAACCGATGGTTGTTCGGGCTTCCTTATAACTAATCTTGTGATCAGTCTGAGGTAGTCTCCCGCCTTCTTTAGCTAGTTTGTCGGCACTTTCGTTTCCCTTATATTACAGTGTGATGGAATCCACTGAATGACGGTGCGTTTGAGTGAGCGCGTTAGTTCATCGAGGGTCGCTTTGAGGTCATTCAGCTCCGTTTTGCCTACACTTTTGAGTGCTGTGATGACCGATAGAGAATCGGTGAATATCACGACCTTGTTGCGAGAGGTGCCTCTTCTCTCTAGGATCATTTCGGCCGCTGTTCTTATTGCCTCCGCTTCTGCTCGGTAGTTATTGGAGTATTTGCCTGTGGCAATCGATTTTGTAACCGTCACTTTCTTTGATAGTTTAATCACCATTTCTCCTCCACCATTGCTGATTGCGTTCTTGGCCGACCCGTCAGTGTACACGTGTGTCCACTTATTTTTGGGTTATTCTGTCGATATGTACTGTTCTGTGGTCGCTCTTCTTTCGAAGTTTTCTTGCTGACCTTTCTTAAGTATGCCTATGATTTTTTCCCTTAGTTCTGGCATTATGGTTTCCACGGCGGGCACTTATCAGTTGCCGGGATTGGTTTGCTTTTGCATTGTGCTAGGACCAGATGGTCTGCAGTCAATGCTTTTGCGATCTTTGCGAAGCTCTGTCTCTGTATTGTGCTCCTTTCGAATTCGTTCATTCTTTAATGCATAGGGTGGGAATCGAGCCGTTTAAGTTTTTCCGCTAGTACTAAGACTTTTCTGTCCCTTCGGTCTGACATTGGTTGGATGCCTGTGATTGTTTCCATCGCCTTGATGGGCGTGGACTTCATGGCTCCTGTGATAATGCGCATTACACGGTTCTGATTGTTGGACACTTTGGCGACACGCTGCAATTCCGTACTCTAGGACCGGTCGCACTCTTCCAGAGTAGAGTGTTTTGAGCACTCTGGCGTTTGCTCCCCAAATGGAGACTGCGAGTTTACGCATCATCGTGAGCCTGTCTCGCTTTTGCCGTAGCATTTTCAATTTGAGAGCACCAAGTCAGTTTACGATCGAGTGTGACTCCAAGGTACATTGGGGTCTTGCTTTCTGGGAGATCTTGGCCATTGACTTTAAGCTGAATTTTGTGAACCTGCTTGTTCTGGGAGAACACAGTGTAAGTGGTTTTTGTGATACGTGTTTTGCCAATCAAATAGTTTTACTGCAGTCTCATCTATTAAGTGGTTTTTGACGGGTTTATGTTCATATTCCACTTTTTTGACCACACTTTCAGGTTATTCAACGTAACTTGTAGTCGATTTGTTGCTATGGGCATTGACTTTTCCTTCGCCCATATTGCCAGGTCGTCGGCGTACATGGCAGAGTGCACTCGCTCTGTTAGGCATGTGGCTAAGTCAGTGACAAAGATTAGGAAAAGAGTTGGTGAGAGCACTCCTCCATGGGGGACTCCTTGCTCTAGTGTGGCTTTCATGTTAGTGTACCCCTGAACCCTTGCTGTTCTGTTCTCTAGGTATCTATAGCTATCAAGCCAATTGTACATTCTTCCCTTTATGCCGAGGATGAGGAATTTCAGCCTTAGTCCTTCCTTCCAGACTGTGTCAAACGCCTTCTCCATATCTACCAAAACTGCAAGTGTCTGTTTCTTTTCTTGGAAACCATCCATGATTTCCTGGGCGATATAGGTCACTTGATCTTCTGTAGATCGGTATCTCCGAAAGCCTCCCTGTTGTGCCATGAGAAGCCCTTTGCTTTCCAAGTGCCAAGATAGCCATACTTTCCATGAGTTTGCCTGTGCAGTTTAGGAGGCTTATTGGTCTGTAACTCACGGGGTCGAGTTTATTTTTGCCTGGTTTAAGGATGGGCACAATGATCGCTTCCTTCCATTCTCGTGGTACTATGCCTGTTTTCCAGGACATATTGAGGATGATCAGTAGAGCTGCCTTTGCTCTGGTACCAAAGTTCTTAAGCATCTCATTAGTGATTCCATCCTTTCCGGGAGACTTTCTGAGCTTTAGCTCTCTTAATGCCTCTTCCAAGTCATTACTGGTAAATATTTCCTTTAGGTGACTATCGGCTTTCCTTGGCTCGCCTTGGAGGGCTCTCGCTTTTCTCTTAGTGTCATTGACTATTTCTTTTGCTATGCTTTCTCTGCTGACTTCGGCATATTTTTGCATTAGAATGTTCGCCGCTTCTCTTCCTAAGAACATCTTTTTTCCTGTTCGAGGACTATTGGGGGTCCGGCTGGTGTTTTCGTCACTCAGCGCTTTGGCTAACTTCCACAATTTATGACCGGCCCTGTCAAGGTTCAGGGATTCAGTCGTATTAACCCAGCTCTTTCGTGCTGCTCGTTTTACCTCCCTCTTGTACATTGCTGCTGCCGCCTTGTAGGCAGTATTGGTCGTTACTGACTGTGCCTGTTCAGCCTCTCTCCTTGTCAATTCAAGGTCGTTTTCAAGCTTCTGAACCTCTGCTGTCTAATAAGGCTTGTAATCCTTCCGTGCGCCACTGGGAATGGTTTTCCGTGCCGCTTTCAGGATTGCGTGTGAGAGTTCCTTGCCACGGATCGCATGTTTTTCTTTTCATGCATGTTGATGTGTTCAACATTGGCATCTGTCAGTGCTCCATACTGTTCCCAATTCACTTTTTTGTAGTTCCACCGTGGCAACCACATTTTGGGCTCTGGTACAAATTTAAGGTTTACTTGGAGTTTTACGGGCCATATGGTCACTATCTCCGAGTTGCTTTGTAACCGTATGTGTTGTTCTTGTGGATAGGTCACTTGTTGCGAAGGCCAAGTCTAGGGTGCTCGTCGTGTGCCACCTTCTCGAGTAGAAGGTTGTCAGATCATCTGGGGCATTGATGAGGAACAGGTTGTTCTCTATCTCCCAGTCTTCCACTTCTACGTCTCTGCTGATTGTTTCGAGGTAGCCCCATCGTTCCAAGTGACTGTTGAAATCACCAACGACAATGCATGCTGTATCATTGATATTCATTGCATCGAGTGACAGCGAGATGTCACTTGGGCAATATAGGTTGTACAGAAGAATCTGCATTTTGTTACAAGTGATTAAGACGCCTACGATCTCTACTGCGCCGGCACTTCCTGTTGTTCCTTCCGTTTGCTTCGCAGGAATTCCGTTTTGCACTAGGGTGAGGACTCCACCCTTGTGTCATTCTCTGTCTATTCTGAAGGTTTGGTAACCTTTGATCTCGAATCTATGTTGGGCATTTAGGTGTGTCTCCTATATGCACGCAACATCAATATTGTCTTCTGCAAGTCTTATTGTGAGTGCTTGCTTTTTGTGATGAATACCTTCAGCATTCCATTGGGTAATATTAAATCGCCTCTGGCCTATACTTGGCCGTATCGAACCAGTAGCTTTTTACCGTGGGCCTCGCTCGCTGCTTTGCCGAGTTGGAGGATGGGGACCGTCGGTAGCATAAAACGGGCCCCTTCGAGGCATGGGGCCCGGCACTCGTTCTGCCCGGCGGGTCTTCTCAGGCGTAGCACCATATCGAGATTCAATAATAGACATAATATTCATGATAAAATTTGGTCCATGCATCCTTAGCATGGGTAGCTACGTTACACTTTCAGTCCCATTTTGAGCACTGGTGCTTATCTTTCGGGCGTGTATCCGATTTCAACCAACGTTTACTGGGATCGCTCTCCGTTAGCCTTTGACTGTCCCCAGACAATACCCACAAGGCAGTGGGTTGCCATTGTCTTTCAGGGCAGCGACCCTTAGACGACCTGCCCTCCCGGGCTTATGAGCGCCGTCTTCCCAACACAACCAGTCGTTTTAATGAACACCTTGGTTTGTCCGTTCAGATTTTTTTACGGTTTGCTCCGCTAGCCTTTGGTTGCCCCCAACCATAAGCTACAAGGCAGCAGCAGTTCCCTGCGAGATGGACAGAGTTTTGTTTCATGAGACGCTTTCGTAGTTCTTTCAAACTTTTTGGCATATTTTTTGGACTTCGGCCAGGAAATGTGTGCGTTGTTCAGGGATTTCCGACCACTACATTGCAGTGTTTGCGTTATCACCACTGTTTTGTTCGCGAACTCTCGTACTCTGCTGTTTCATACTCATTTGAGCTTGTGCATATTAATGCGATCTTCGGCCAGATAGAGTGTGCATTGTTCAGGATTTTCGGCCCTGATTTGCTTTTCAGTGTTTGCATTGTCACCACTGTTTTGTTTACGGATGTTCGTGCTCTGCTGTTTCGTAGTTCTTTGAGCATGGGCTTATTTTTGCGGGCTTCGGCCAGGAAATGTGTGATATTTTTCAGGGATTTCCAGCCCATGCATTGCTTTTCTGAGTTCGCACTGCCACCACTGATATTTTTGCTGGCGCTCACACGCTGCTGTTCCGTGCTTTTGAACTTGGGCATGTTTTCGTGGGCATCGGACAGGAGATGCATGCTTTGCTCAGGGATTTTCGGCCCCTAGATTGCTTTTCCATGTTTGCACTTCTACCTTACTTGTAGGTCTCCCCGATCCCTGCCCCCTTTGCCAGACCGGAACCTAAGTCTGTTTCCAGGGTCACCGCGTGGAGGTTGGGGCAGGGTCTTGGTTAGCTCGCCCCTTCGCTCATATTACCGCAGTGACCATGAGCCTTTGACCCCGGATCATGTCATCTATGGAACCTCGACTGATTTAATGAGCCATTCGTGGTTTCACTGTGAGACAGTGTGAACTTAGACATGCATGGCTTAATCTTTGAGACAAACATATGACTACTGGCAGGATCAACCAGATAGCTGTCATGGACGTGACTGAACCGACAAAGCTCAGGGTAGGGAGACAGCACTCTGTGCAGAATGGATCCCGACGTCCCCGGCGAAAATGCGAAATTGAAGCGAAACGACCGAGCACTAGCTTCCCACCGTTTTGCCGGCAAGACTGCGCCTCGCCAAGCAAAGAACGACACCATATTTCTACCTGCGGACCCACAAGCTCGTTGCAAGAGCCGGGCCTTTTAACGAGACCACCGTCAAGCTTTTAAAATTTTAGACTGACTGTATCACATCACAACTGAGAAACTTCGATATACGGACACACACACACACCACCAATAAGACTGCGCGTGCAAGCGAGTCTTAATAGCAGACACTAACTTGTCCCTTATTCGCTGGGAGCCTTGTTCGCATGAAGAAGCGAAGAGGCACGCTCAGCTGTTAGAGACTATGCATGCAATTGGTTATCGACACTGGGGAACCGCGCTCACTTACTAGCTCGCCCGTCCGGTTATTTTCAAAACGAGGAGGCACAGTTTGCAGACGCACAACACAGATGGCAATGTATCTGATTTCAGCCAGCGTTTACTGGGTTTGCTCTCCGTCAGCCTTTGACTGTCCCCAGCCGACCTGCAAGGCAGCAGGTTCGAGGTTGTTGTACTTGTCTTAGCTCTGTTCGCTTTACCGTGATGGTGCATTTTGTTGGAATCTGTTTTTTTATGATCATAACTTCTGTCTTCTTAATATTCAGGCTCAGTCATTTGTTGCTACTTTCTGTCACAACCTTATCAACTAAATTCTGGAGCTCCATTTAATTTCTTTCTATTTATGTAACAGAGCTTTACTGTTACAGTGGTACAAGAGACGGAGGTCAACCCACCTCCCCTCCAATGATGTCCTTAACCAGAGTTGTTAGTTAGGGGAAAAGAATGAAGATAATTTGCACTATAACCTCACGAGAATCTCGAGTCCAGATTAGGGACTGCTGGGTAGTTTTAGGATATAATAGGAGACAGTCAAACTAAGAAGTTGAAGAGAGATGATGTGCGTACCTTAGAGAGATAAAGAATTTCAAACATGTGATTGGAAATTGTGATGTTTTGAGCAACCAACAAGGAGAGGAGAGTTTTAATTAGTATGCACATAATCCAGACCAAGAGAGAGAGTGAGATATATTATCCTTAGCTGCCAGTTAGGGATTAGATTTAATAGACAGCAGAATAATTCCTCAGGAATTTAAGAGTCGTGGATCATGAAACCAGAGACAAACTCACAGGGATAACATACAGAGAAGTGAACTACTTGCAAGTTGAATAAACTATAACAATCGAGGAAGACTGTGAATTAGTTTCCGCACTTCAGAGTTGAGTATGGGAGATATTTTCGATCTTTTATCATTGTTGTGCTCAAACTAACCAGACATATACCATGTCATAAGAATAGAGGAAACCCATTGCCAGAAGTCACTGAACAATACTGCAAATGTTAGAATGCAGAACAATTTCATTGGTACTATCATCAACCCAGATGACCAGACGATGGAACCAGAGGACATCGATACTTCCAGCTTTACCAGGACTTAGAAGACTACCCAGACGAACAAGGGAGAGCCAGATTCCAGGGAGGCAACCTCGATGAATGACGCCATTCAAGACTTCTTTTGTGATGGTTGACAGACACTAACATTCATGATATAATTGTCCTAAGAATTGGAGCCCTTCGGTTGTTAAACATTTTACACGAGATAACATATCGACCAGTTGAGTAACAACACGCATCGACCACCCCCTCAGAGACAATTGTACATCAGATCTGAGGCCACGCTATTAGACAATTACTATTGTGGTGACGATTATACTTGGTTTTTACGTGTTTCGCTATTATTGTGGTGCCACGATTAGACCAGAGTGTTCCAGAAAAGAGTAATGACCAACTAAGGTAGACAGCGGTCTGGTGATGAACATATGAATTCTTATTTACTGACGCTAAAGTAAAGAACAATTGTGTGTTGATTTTTCATGTGAACTGACTTATTTACAGTGTACTATTGGCTGTACACACGCCAAATTGGCTGTACACTGTACAAACAGCTACACACTCCAGACAAACGACTAAAATCGGAAAGTGGAATATCTGCGGGCTCGGCAATAAAGAACCAGAAATAGTGGAGTTCATGATCAAACACAAGATTAATATAATGGGAATAGCAGACTGTAGGAAAAAGGGTAATGCAACTAAAGTGACACACAACAACTACGTCATTTCGTGGAGCGGCACAGAGATACAATAGAGAGCTGTGCACGGAGTAGGCTTCATCTTACATCCAGACATAGCTAGAAACATCATGAAAATTGACTACATATCTGATAGAATAATAATGCTACAACTACATGGCAAAACAAAAAATACAACACTCATTCAGATGTATGCCCCTACAAACGATGGCTACACCCAAGAGGAAAAAGATGCATTCTTCGATAAAGTGTCCGATCTTATTAGTCAAACACATAGTAAAGACGATGTATTCGTAATGGGAGACTTCAACGGGCATGTCGGCCGGAGACGAACACCATGGGAAGAACAATTAGGACCTTTTGTAGACAACGACAGAGAATGCAACGAAAATGGGCAGCACTTATTAGAGCTCTGTGCAGAACACGGACTCTATATCACAAATAGTTTTTATAAACATCCTATGAGCCAGATCTACACATGGTACAAGTGGAACAACCTCGACCAAGCTGCTCAAATAGACTTTATATTAACCCACAAAACAAGAAGATCCAACTTAAGAGACGCCAGAGTAATCCCAAACACAACAGTGAATACAGACCACCGCCCACTAATTGCCTACCTCAATGAAACACCACTTAGCAAAATACATAGAAAGACAGCAAGAACCAAGATTATAGATACCAGAAAAATAAATGATCCAGATATACAAAGAATAATAAATACAGAAATGACAGAGGCTATAGTAGAAGCATATATACCAGAAGATAACGTTGAAACAACATGGAAAAAATTTAAGAGTATTCTTTTGAAATGTCTAACAACGCATTGTGGCACCACATTTAAAGGAGGAACAGAGAAAAGAGAACAGCATGGTGGAATAATGAAGTTAAAGAAGCAATAAAAATTTAAAAAGAACTATATAAGACCTGGATAAGATCACGCTCAGAAGACGATTATGATAAATACAGACTAGCAAGGCAGACATCGGCCAGAGTATTCAAGCAAGAGAAAGAAAAATCTTGGACCATGTATGGTGAAAATCTCAGTAGATTATGTGTAGAGTCCAGCAGACAATTTTATAAGGCCATAGCAAAAATGAGAATAAGGGACGAACCCTTCCAGCCATCCGAATATATAAATGATAGTCAAGGTAAACCTATACATGAAGAAGTTAAGATCAGAGAAAGATGGGAAGAATATTTCAAAGACCTCTTGAATATACCAGATACTGGGAATAAAACATCATTCAAACCGAGACATGCAAACATTGAAGAACCTGAAATACTATAGTCTGTCCATTAATTCATGAGCACGTTTGAAATTGATTTTCTCGAAAACTACCTGTTGGATCTCAGTGATTTTTGCAAGCAGCCTTAGAATATCCATGACGCTAGAGAAATATTTGTTGTCCAAGAAAATTTGATGTAGTTTGAAATATTTCTTCTTCAGGTTATATTAAAATCAACCTCACCGGATTGTACACAATAGTAACAGATTTACGGTACACAGACGCGTTGTTCTAAAAATACATTATGGTAACAATGAAATATCGTGAGTTTCACGAATTCCTTGCACCTAACCCAGTCGACTTTGAAAGCGGAAAGCATATGACGTTATAATTTGGATACCGTTGTATAGTCATAGGTGTATCTCGCTATTTGTATGAAGCTATTGTATCATATTTGTTGGCTTATCAAAACTGACATTGATATCACATTCATAATGAAGTGCACATTTATAACAATGCAGAAGGTTACAGTTTTACTATACCAACACTTCCGTAGGGAATCTAAGAGAGGTCATCTATATTGCGATATTCATAATCCTGAGAAACGAACGCAACTGGCGCTTGGTCTGAATAGAGAATCCTTTTCCGATGGATTAAACAGGACACAAAGTGCACTAATGTCAAACAAGGAAGGAAAAGAACAATTGACGACTTTGACATAGATGTCATAAGACGGGAGCTCTTGAAAATGTTTGCGACAAATCAACTTGTTACTCTCAGGAAACTGAAATTAAAACTGCAATCAGATTGCAGCATAGACATTTCTAAAAGTACTCTATGGAAAATTGTAAGAGCAGCCGGCTTCACCTTCAGAAAACTATAGGCGGCAGGAATATTATTTGTGAAAAGCCACATTTAATTGCTGCCCGAAGTAAATACCTGAGGCAGATCCGTGAGCGGCGGAGGCAAGGCTATGATATTGTATATTTGGACGAATCCTGGGTCAATGCTCACCACACCAATGCTAAAGAATGGCAATCAGTAGACGGTGAACAGAAAAGAAAAATACCAAGCAGCAAAGGCCAGCGTATTATACTAACACATGCAGGAAGCAGTGAAGAAGGTCTTGTCCATGACGCTAGAATTATTTTCCAATCAAAAGTACCGACGGTAGGGACTACCACACAGAAATGAATGGACATATTTTCAGGCACTGGATGGAGAAAGATCTACTTCCAATTCTAAACAGACCATGATGCTTGGTAATGGATAATGCATCCTATCACAACGCAGTATCAGCGGAAGACAAAGTACCAACTGCGTCAAATACAAAAGATCAAATTAGGACTTGGCTTGCTAAGGAAAATGTCAGCTTCGATGATACATATTTGAAACCCGAGTTGTTGCACCTGGTGAGGATGACAAATAAGACACAGGTGTTTCATATTGACAAAATCATTGCGGAATACGGCCACACGTCTTTGCGACTACCTCCATATCATGCTCACCTCAATCCGATAGAGCTTGTCTGGGCTAAAGTAAAAGGGCAAGTTGCCGAACAGAACAGGACGTTTAATATGTGTGATGTTGAAGTTCTGACACGTGAGTCCCTCTCAATGATACACATGCAGTTCTGGAAGAAGTGTGTTGAACATGTGCTCCGAGAGGAAGACGAGTACTGGCACCGAGATGGATTACAATTTGTCCAGCCAGTAACAATTATCAACCTCATGGAATCGTCAGATTCGGGATGATACAAATCATATTTTGATTACAGACTGAGAAATAGCAACGTATACATTTCCATATCCAAATGCGTCTACCATCATACAATTTGTGGTGAAGTTAAGACACCCTGGGGTCTAATGGTGACCGAAGGGAGGACTAACTGTTGCATATTGTATCCAAGTTCACGATTGCACATAAAGGGCAACACACTTAATTACTTGACCTATCAAGTTAATATGGAGATACACCTATGAATAGAATTGACATGGACAAATTCTAGGGATACTGTAAAATCTAAAATTTGAGCCCCGTATTTGCAATTGTCATAAAAGATCAAAGGAATTCGCCGATGTGCAAAATCCGTTACATCTATGGACTACTGGTTAGCTTTATTTTAGCGTCATGGATATTCTAAGGCTGCATGCAAAAATCACTGAGATCCAACAGGTAGTTTTCGAGAAAATCAATTTCAAACGTGCTCACGAATTAATGGACAGACTATAGTAAGTGAGGTAAGAGAAGCTATTAAGAGAAGCCCAAAGAACAAGGCTGCAAGAATTGATGGAATAACAGCAGAAGCAATAAAAGCGTGTGGAGAGATTGGAGTAACCTGGGTACATTACATCTTCAAGAAGGCATGGGAAGAAAGAACTGTCCCTTCAGATTGGCAAAAAGCTATTATAGTACCAATATGGAAGAAAAAGGTAAAAAACAAGACTGTAGTACATATAGAGGCATCTTCCTCCTAAGCCATGTGGGAAAAATGTTTGCAAGAGTTCTGGAGCAACGAATAAGACCAATTGTGGAACCAGCACTCAGCCCACAACAGTTTGGATTTAGAAAAGGAAAAGGGTGCACAGATCCAATATTTGCCCTAAGACAAATTAGTGAAAAGACTATAGAACAAAAAAATCAAATGAATATAGCCTTCATAGACCAAGAGAAGGCATTTGATAGGGTTAACAGAGACATATTATGGGATGTTCTCGAAAACTACGGAATAAAAGGAACACTGCTAGACTGTGTTAGAGCCATATATATAGAAAGTGAAAGTGCCATACGAACAAGCGCCGGACTCACAAATTGGTTTCCAGTAACATCAGGAGTACGGCAAGGATGTGTTTTATCACCTCTTCTCTTTATTATATACATGGATAGTATCACCAAAATAGATGAAGCATTAGACCAACAAAATGAACTGCTCTTTGCTGACGACCAGTGTTTATTCCATAATAATATTGAACAGCTTCAAGAACACATAAACTTACTCAACAATAGCTGCCTCAAATACAACATGAAGATCAACATTCAAAAGACAGAAGTCATGACTATAAGCAGAGAACATAAAGATATCAACATAAAAATAAATGACCAAACGCTAAAGCAGGTGAGAGAATTCAAATACCTTGGAAGTATCTTCACATCTGATAGTAGACTGGACAGAGAGATCGAAACTAGAATCCAGCAAGCCAACAACATTACATACCAGCTTACCCCAATTTTGAAACACCCAACTATTCCAGTAGTGACTAAAAGACAGATTATAAATTCAATCTTTATACCAACACTGTGCTACCAGAGCCAAACATGGGCACTGACAAAAGAACAAGAAAGGAAAATTACCACATGCGAAATGAGATGCCTGAGGAAAGCAGTAAATAAAACAAGAAGAGACCATATAAGAAATGAGGAAATTAGAAGAACAGTCGGAACAACACCTGCTATTAGATTTATTGAAAAACAGAGACTCAAATGGTTTGGCCACTTGGTCAGAATGAACCTGAATACACCAGTTGCAAGAGTGTACAACCTGAAAATGGAATCATCAAGAGGAAAGGGCAGACCAAGAAAAGATGGGTTGATGGAGTTACAGACATCTTAAAACTCCACAATACCACACCATATCAAGCGACCGAGCGAGCATTATCTCGGAAACCGATCATAAGTTAAACCTGCTACGCCTAGCGGCAAAAAGCAGAGAAGGACAAAAGAAAAGAAAAGATTGGCTGTAGTCCAATTCTCGTTAGAGTAGCAGATGAAGTGTGGGGAAGAATACGGCTGATATGAGATTGAATTGGAGAAGAGTGATTCTCCGACTTTAAGATTTGATAAGATAATTTTATTTGCAGATTATTTTCTTTTGTTAATATGATTATTGAAGACCTAAGAAAGTGCCTACATATGAAATTCTTTGCTCTCTTCAATAAGATTAATAGTTAACAAGTAGACAAACAACGTGTGCTCCATCATCATCAAATAGCTTGTCCTGAGCAGAACTTTGCCACCCCAACTTGTGCTTCACAATATGGCAATTTGTATATTGCATAATTATAAATAGAGATTTCACCTAGTCCTGTTCTTAACAGCGAACAAAAATATTCTCTGTAGTGTAACTATATTTAGCTGACAAAATTAGTAAATTGATGATGGATTATGAGTGATTAATGGTAAACCACATTGGTTTTGTGTTTAGATGATGCAATTCTTACTATAACGTTGCTTTAATTATTTTTGAAATATCTCATTTAATATTACTTTTGCTTTGACTGTTTTATGGTAGCAGACATTTTATTTGTGTTATTCTTATTTTAGTTTTGTTAGCTATGTCTTATTTATTTTCTTTTTGAGTCGCATCTATATTCTGTCGTTTGGCTCCTTCCCTTCACTGTTATAAATGTGCTGTGCTCCATATGGAGTCGTTGTATTTAGCACTTAGTGTGCCTTTTATCCTTTGCTTGAAATATGTCTGCTGTTCTAACCATCTATTTAATCTGTTTTTGTACTTTATCAAATTACCATACTTTGTGCTTTGATATTTTGGCTTCGAAACTACCTACAATATCAACATTATTTAAGATATGGACACTAGCCCTGCACAGTTTGTTAAGGAAAATGCAAGTTTGTTTCCCAAAGTGTATTTTAAAATGCCATTGCACAACAATAACAGAATCTATATATTTGTATCCTCTTCATGCCATAGTTGACACAAAAGACATTAAGTGATTCACATTGCTTCCTTTGTTCTGCATGACCAAATTATGTTGTATCGTGATCTCTGCTGATTTTTACCAACCCTTATGCATTTTGCTTTCATGATGCCCATACATACCAGTGTATCTCATGTATATCTGTACCATATCTGCATCATGTACCTCTGTCAACTTGATGCACTGTTCTTGAATTCCAGCATTCTACGCTGGTGATATATTTTAAATGAAAGGACATTCATAGTCAGGGGAATACTTCCTTTCAAGTTTGATCCTCCTGGTATCTGGGTCTGGCTTTACTCCTTTTGTACACAGTTTTCCTTGTGTTACGTGTCCATAACAAGATATTTTTTATAGAAATTTATTGTCATCCATGTCCAAGTCCCATGGCACACACTGTCGGTATTAGTTCTATATAGCACTGCAATATTATATCCTTCCTTACTTCTGTTCAATAGTATTAGTCCTACATAGCACTGCAATATTATCTCCTTCCTTACTTTTGTGCAATAGTATTAGTTCTACATAACACTGCAATATTATATCCTTCCTTACTTCTGTTCAATAGTATTAGTCCTACATAGCACTGCAATATTATCTCCTTCTTACTTTTTGTGCAATAGTATTAGTTCTACATAACACTGCAATATTGTCTCCTTCCTTACTTTTGTGCAATAGTATTAGTTCTACATAACACTGCAATAATTTTTATTTTTTATTTTATGCAACCAGTATCTACACAAAACACAGCAAGGTAATCGTACTTCCATTCTGCAGCAGTAGTTCTACATAGCACTGCAAGAATCATTAAGAATGCCATTGTCACTTTCCTTGCCAGAATACTTGAAATGTTATTTACAATTTAATTTGAACTACAGACAATCTACATATTGTTAAATGGATTTACTATGTTTTGTTTGAAATATGTTTTATTTTGTATATGTATGACTTTTTAATGAAGTCTTGCACATTTTTTGCATGCTACTAATCATAGGTTATGATTGGGTTTGTTTAAGCATTATAATTTTGTATTCTATACTTTTTATTGAAAATTTTGATATTCTAAATTAATTTTAATATGATTGAAGGTTATAGCAGGACAAATGGTAATGTGGATAGACACATTTGTTTGAGGGAATGTTTTGACATTCTAGAAAATAATTTAGTTTAATTAAAGTGAAATAAAAAATAAATTATGTGGATACTCACTTTGTGTTGGTAATCTATTCCATATATCACATAGGTATCAACTTCTATGAGACTCAATGTTGTCCACCAGACTACAGCAATTTCTGAAAGAGACAAAATGACAACTTTTTTTTTTCATTGAAGATTTTATTGATTGACAAATTGGTCATCTTATTATGGTATTCTGTTCATTGTTCATTTGAGGATCATTTCATCGCACATGTCCATAATTGCTCCGATCTCTCCCAAGCATGTATCTCAGTGTGTTTAGGCTAACAACTTGCCTTCTGTGTTGATTTATGTATCTACTGGGTTTTCTCTGGTGGTTTTCCTGTCTTGCCACACCTATTGGTATGCACAACTTGCGAAACCGAGATAGAGAATACCCTTTATCTTCTTCGTTGAAATCTTCAGAGCATATGTTTTCTCTTAAAGTGTTGATGATGTCGCATGAGAGCTGCGTGTGGCATATTGCAATAACACAAACACCACAATCATATACACTTGTACACCATACAATTCCAGACATCAAGACCAGAACTGAAGAAACTCTAAAAGTTCTGAAAATTAAAACATGGGATCATGTCAGCAACCAATTTCCAACCTTACAGTGGATGATGCCTTCACCAACAGATTTTCATAGGAAGAGTAAGAATAGGAGGAGCTTGGATACACAAACAAATGCCAAAAGGCCTTAAAATAGAATGTTTAGTTGCTACTGGTGAACTCTAAACATACCACAGGGAAATTGTAGAGGACATTAATATACAGAAAGAACTTGAAGGATCAAATAGTGTTTCTGTACAACTGTATCTCAGCTCTCGAGACTCTACAAAAAATAATCTATAAACAATAACTGCTAATATAATAACCTAAATAAGCTGTCCACAAACAACAAAGTATCACTGCAATGGATATCAGCACAATGGGGCATTTCAAGTAATGTGGAAGACTTGCAAAAGCAGGCACTAAAAAGGAACAATTCCACCACAGAATCTCACTGACGGAGCAAATACACTTATCAAAGAGAAATGTAAATGTGCAGGAAGTCGTAGAACAAGCAGCAATTACCCTCAAGACCCAATCTTAAAGTTGGTTATAAACCAACTTCTTCTTCTGCGATCAACTTTTGCTATGCGACTACTCCGGTATGTGTCATAAACAGGGCGGTGCGCTTGAGGTCTTTACCGGTTCCCCCTAGTTTGTCTTGTAGTGTTGTTTCTGTTGGCCAGATCTCCAATCTCTCACTACTCAGACTAGGGCAGTCTTGCAGGATGTGCTCTGGGGACTGCTTTGGTGCTCCACAGGTGCAGGCTGCCGAGTCCCTGAGACCCATTCTGTGGAGGTGTGCTCTGAGACTGCTGTGTCCTGTTCTAAGTCTGAAGACTGTGGTCTGTGCTTTTCTGTTTAGTGTATTTATACTGTCGTGCTCTGGGTTGTATCCTCCATTTGTTTTTCTCCAGATCATTTTCCTGGATTGTTTGAGTCTTTGCTTCTGTAAAACTTTGTGTTGGGTGGTGTTGTGTTAGGCTCTCCCCAGCCCTTGCGAGTTTGTCAGCCTTTTCGTTTCCTGGTATGCCACAGTGAGCTGGTATCCACTGTAAGACCAGTTAGGATTTTTTTGACAACAAGCTGATATTTTGCTATATGTCCTGAATGAGCTTATCTTGTCTGGGACATGAGATAGCCTGGAAAACGGATCTTGAATCGCTAAAGATTGCAATATTTTTTGCTTACACTTGCTGGTCGTTGAAAATCTGTATGGCTGCAAGAAGGGCTGTTGCCTCTGCTCTAAAGTTGGTGTATGTTTCTCCTGCTGCCAGAAAGTGTGTTTCTGTGTTTCCTTGAGGGTGAGTGATGTAGATTCCTGCCTCCTTTCTGGTAGCATCTGTAGCTGAGCCATCTGTGAACACATGTGTCCATGTGCTGGTGGGATATTGCTCTCGTAGCATTTGGGTGAAATGGCTCTTTGCTCTGTCTCTGTATTTTTGGAGATTATTCCTGAGACTTCTAGGTGTATTTGGGCCATGTTTTGGTAGCGTGTCCATGGCTCTGGTATTATGGGTTCCCACATTTCTGGGTCAGTTTCTAGGATGTATGTATGTTGCATATGAAATTCTCTGACCAGATGGTTGGGACTTTTCTACAAGTCTGTTTTTGTTTTCTCTTGGAATTTTGTGCGTAGAGGGTGTTCTTTTAGCCGCTTTAGTTTTTCAAACTGGGTGAGTGTTTTAAATTTTCTGCTGAGTTCTAGAGGCTCTATGTCTGCGGTTGTTTCCATTTCTATGATAGGACTGCTTTTCATTGCTCCCAGAGTTATTCTTAGGTCCATGTTTTGTACCTTGTCTAGTTTCTGTGTGTTTGTTTTGGCTGCTGTTGTCCAAGAGCTGGAGCCATATTCCATCATGGGTCTTACTGCTCCCGTGTAGACCTGCTTTAATATTTTTGTCCCAGGACGTGCCAGCTAGTTTCTTCATCACAGCAAGTTTTTGTATGGCTTTTCTTTGAATTTTGTCTATGTTTGGCTTCCAGGTAAGTCTGCTGTCTAGGGTGATTCCAAGGAAGGTGGGTGTATCTGTTTGGAGTATTGTTTCGTTTTCTAAATTGATGAATACTTTTTCCTTGTGTGGGGAGAGGGAAAAAACAGTTGCTGTGGTCATTTTTGTGTGGTTAATTTTGAGGTCCCAGCTTTTTGTCCAGTTCTCCACTTTTTCCACTGTTTTTGTAGTAGATAGGATGTTTTTGAGTGTGTTCTGCAGCTGTCCAGATTGCGAAGTCGTCTGCATGTAGGCTGTATGAGACCTTCTGGGGCAGCATTTGGTGATGTCATTTATGTATATTAGGAATACCGTTGGTGCTATCACACTGCCCTGTGGAACTCCTTCCTTCATTTTTGCATCTTGCTGAGGTGGTTGTCTATTTTTACTTTGGCTGTATGTTGGGAGAGGAGGTTTCTGATCCAGGAGAACATGTTGTTGGAGACTCCTGTTTGTAGAACTTTCAGCGTTAGTCCATCATGCCATACCGTATCAGGTGCCTGGGACAGGTCAACGTATTTGGCTGTTACTTTCTTTCCTGGAAGGCGTTTTCAATGTCCTGGGTGATGTAAGCCAGTTGGTCCTCTGTGCTTCTGTTTTGTCTGTATCCGGTCTGGGCAGGGGTGAGCAATGAATTGGTTTCTAGGTACCATGTCAGTCTCCTGTTTACTAACCTCTCCATCAATTTCCCTGCACAGCTGAGAAGGATGGGTCTATAGCTCTTTGGGTCATTTTTGTTCTTGCCTGGTTTCAAGATGGGGTAGATGTGTGCCTCCTTCCAGGTTGATGGAACTTGACCTGTTTTCCAGCTCTGGTTGAAAATGCTGAGGAGAAACCTTTTGGCAAGAGGACCAAGGTGTTTAAAGAATTCATTGGTAATTCCATCCGCTCCAGGTGCCTTTTTCTCCTTTAGCTTTTTATTTGGTCTTCTAGCTCCTGCAGAAAAACATAGCTGTCATGCTGTTGGAATTGTAGAGTTAAGACTATTCAATAGTTGCTTTGACTGGTTTTTAACTTCTTTTTTCTTGCCTGTTGAATTTGGACTTGACTTTCCGATTGATAGGTTCTAGCTATAGTCTGTCCATTAATTCGTGGGCACGTTTGAAATTGATTTTCTCGAAAACTACCTGTTGGATCTCAGTGATTTTTTGCATGCAGCCTTAGAATATCCATGACGCTAAAATAAAGCTAACCAGTAGTCCATAGATGCTATGGATTTTGCACATCGGCGAATTCCTTTGATCTTTTATGACAATTGCAAATACGGGGCTCAAATTTTAGATTTTACAGTATCCTAGAATTTGTCCATGTCAATTCTATTCATAGGTGTATCTCCATATTAACTTGATAGGTCAAGTAATTAAGTGTGTTGCCCTTTATGTGCAATCGTGAACTTGGATACAATATGCAACAGTTAGTCCTCCCCTTCGGTCACCATTAGACCCAGGGTGTCTTAACTTCATCACAAATTGTATGATGGTAGACGCATTTGGATATGGAAATGTATACGTTGCTATTTCTCAGTCTGTAATCAAAATATGATTTGTATCATCCCGAATCTGACGATTCCATGAGGTTGATAATTGTTACTGGCTAGACAAATTGTAATCCATCTCGGTGCCCAGTACTCGTCTTCCTCTCGGGCACATGTTCAACATACTTCTTCCAGAACTGCATGTCTATCATTGAGAAGGACTCACGTGTCAGAACTTCAACATCACACATTTTAAACGTCCTGTTCTGTTCGGCAACTTGCCCTTTTACTTTAGCTAGACAAGCTCTATCGGATTGAGGTGAGCATGATATGGAGGTAGTCGCAAAGACGTGTGGCCGTATTCCAATGATTTTGTCAATATGAAACACCTTTGTCTTATTTGTCATCCTCACCAGGTGCAACAACTCAGGTTTCAAATATGTATCATCGAAGCTGACATTTTCCTTAGCAAGCCAAGTCCTAATTTGATCTTTTGTATTTGATGCAGTTGGTACTTTGTCTTCCGCTGATACTGCGTTGTGATAGGATGCATTATCCATTACCAAGCATGATGGTCTGTTTAGGATTGGAAGTAGATCTTTCTCCATCCAGTGCCTGAAAATATGTCCATTCATTTCTGTGTGGTAGTCCCTACCGTCGGTACTTTTTGATTGTAAAATAAGTCCAGCGTCATGGACAAGACCTTCTTCACTACTTCCTGCATGTGTTAGTATAATACGCTGGCCTTTGCTGCTTGGTATTTTTCTTTTCTGTTCACCGTCTACTGATTGCCATTCTTTAGCATTGGTGTGTGAGCATTGACCCAGGATTCGTCCAAATATACAATATCATAGCCTTGCCTCCGCCGCTCACGGATCTGCTTCAGGCATTTACTTCGGGCAGCAATTAAATGTGGCTTTTCACAAATAATATTCCTGCCGCCTATAGTTTTCTGAAGGTGAAGCCGGCGGCTCTTACAATTTTCCATAGAGTACTTTTAGAAATGTCTATGCTGCAATCTGATTGCAGTTTTAATTTCAGTTTCCCGAGAGTAACAAGTTGATTTGTCGCAAACATTTCAAGAGCTCCCGTCTTATGACATCTATGTCAAAGTCGTCAATTGTTCTTTTCCTTCCTTGCTTGACATTAGTGCACTTTGTGTCCTGTTTAATCCATCGGGAAAAGGATTCTCTATTCAGACCAAGCGCCAGTTGCGTTCGTTTCTCAGGGTTATGAATATCGCAATATAGATGACCTCTCTTAGATTTCCTACGGAAGTGTTGGTATAATAAAACTGTAACCTTCTGCATTGTTATAAATGTGCACTTCAGACTCATTATGAATGTGATATCAATGTCAGTTTTGATAAGCCAACAAATATGATACAATAGCTTCATACAAATAGCGAGATACGCCTATAACTATAAAACGGTATCCCAATTATAACGTCATATGCTTTCCGCTTTCAAAGTCGACTGGGTTAGGTGCACGGGAATTCGTGAAACTCACGATATTTCAATGTTACCATAATGTATTTTTAGAACAAGCGTCTGTGTACCGTAAATCTGTTACTATTGTGTACAATCCGGTGAGGTTGATTTTAATATAACCTGAAGAAGAAATATTTCAAACTACATCAAATTTTCTTGGAAAAAAATATTTCTCTAGCGTCATGGATATTCTAAGGCTGCTTGCAAAAATCACTGAGATCCAACAGGTAGTTTTCGAGAAAATCAATTTCAAACGTGCTCACGAATTAATGGACAGACTATAATAGGTCTGCTGCTGCTCTGC
Source organism: Arion vulgaris (assembly GCA_020796225.1). Classification (NCBI taxonomy): domain Eukaryota; kingdom Metazoa; phylum Mollusca; class Gastropoda; order Stylommatophora; family Arionidae; genus Arion; species Arion vulgaris. The sequence continues at coordinate 27,546,330 of CM036767.1, forward strand.
CGGTGACAAATCCTGTGTCTGTGTGTAGCACAATTTTGGTCCTTTCTGTCCTGTCACCATTTAGGGTTTTTGTGAGGTTCCATAGTTTTTAGTTTCTTTCTCTAGATTTAGGAAGCAGTTTTTCATGCCATCTCTCATGCTTTTCTTCTTTTCTTTGGTAAATATTGCCTTTGTCTTGTTGTGTAGGGTAACATTTTCATCTGTGGGGTCTGCTTCCATGTTTTCTCCTTGGATGCTGAGTTCAGCGTGAAGCTCTTCTAGTTTAGGGGACCAATAGGGTCGGTAGTCTTCCCTTCTTTTTCTTGGTATACTTATTTTTGCTGCATCTAGAACCCAATTGTTGAATGTTTGGAGTTTGCGGTTTAGGGCTATTTTCTTCTTCTTCTTCTTCTTTGCGTTCGTTCCTTGCGACCAATTTTAATCACTCTTTGTGATATGTTTGATCTTTGCCAAGAACGTGTATACGTTGCACATTGGTTTGGTAGGCCCCTAAACTTTTCTACACGTTTAGGACATGTGCATCCGATTTCAGCCAAACCTCCTTAGTCGCCTCTTACGACATGCGTGGCAGGTAACATTGGTTCTATTCTTTACACCCCAAATGTGGGCCCCGGTAACCACTTGGGCGACTATTTTCTTTATTTTCATGTTCTTAATGGCTTCTTCTAGGTGTGAAGATATTCCAATTTGCTTTCTTATAGTTCCAGCTGGGGGTGAGTGTTCCCTTTGGGGTGTTCCTCTGTCCTTTCATGGAGATTATTATGGGTTTATGGTCACTGATCCCTAGTTGATTGCACACACTTCGACTTGTGAATTTTTCAACATCTTCAGTCGCTATTGCTAGGTCTGGGTTGCTGGTTGTTCTCCAAGGTCGGGAGTAGTATGAGTGTAGGTCATCAGGTTTATTTAGGAGAACAAGACTGTTGTTGATGATGAAGTCTTCTACTTTCTCTCCTTTTACATTTAGGTCAGAGTACCCCCAGCTTGGAGAATGGCATTTGAAATCTTCAACTATTATCAGTTTTCTGTGTTTGGTTGTATGTTGTTTAGGTGGATAAATTTGTTTGGTGGCGAATATATGTAGCAAATTATGATTTCCTTGTCATTGGTTTTTAGGCAGATGGTTATCGCCTCTGTGTCAGTTGATTAGGAGCGATGCGTTTCCCAGGCTAAGAACCTGTTTTTGATGGCAGTCATGACTCCCCCTTGGGTCGTCTTCCCTATCTTGCTGGAAGATTTCATAGCCTCTAATGGAGAATCTGTGCGTGCTGGTAAGATGTGTTTCTTGGATGCAGCACACATCGATGTCATACTCCTTCAGGAAGTTTTGCAGCTCTATTTTTTTTTTTTCTGACGCCTTCCGCGTTCCACTGCATTATTTTCAAATCTTGACCGGTGTGTTTACTCTCGTCATCTCTGGTCGATCTGAGAGTGTGAGGAATTGTGGTTGCTGTTGTGTTTGGAGGATGTGGGCCTGGTGTTGAACCTAGATGGTTTCAACCTGTAAATATGACACCATACCGGAGTAGTGTTGGTTGCATAGCTTCGGTTGTAGTGCGTAGATGCGCGTTTTTATTCCGTGCCGCTTGGGCATGCATCTTCCGACTTCGACGGTTGAGATTTCATTTCTGGAATCCTCCTACCATTGGCAGATTGCCTTTCTAGGCTTAAGGGTTCTACCTACCCCGGACCGCCGTATTTAACACATAGCGAAAGCGGCGTGTCGGTAGCGATCGCAATTCTGATCGTACTTCCGAGTCGCTTAACTACACCACAAAACATATCCATGAATAACACAATATATCCTGCGTCCAAATGAAGGAAAATTAGAAATCCAGGCCCCGGAAGCAAGATGAAGTGATCAAAATTTATTGCTGACGCTAACCGATACGTTCGCTCAGCGCCATTTGTAAAACGGAAGTCTATAAACCAACAAACCCCCAGCTTTAGGCTCCGCACAGGACATTACCGATTGCAAGTCCATCTCCATAAACTGAAATTTGAAAACTTCCTAAGCTGATGAATGCACATGCCCAAAAAATAATCTAGATTCCTGAACACATACTTCAATTTTGCCGCCTCCTCAATGATTTCAGGTCTCAAACATGGCCCTGTGAGACTAATCTGAATTGTGGGGTGTCCTTGAGGACCTCATGCTGACAACTCGATTCATGGAACCAACTCATGCCACTGTTTAGACCTCTGAGCATAGAAAACTGATAGCAGAAGATGACTTTCCTTAACATTAGATGAAATTTGAACACGATAATTGTCTTAGTAAATGAAGTCTAGAGTTGGAGTAGAATATTAAAAGGATAGACAAGACGTGGACAAAATTGAAAGGGATGGCAAGAGAGAGGAAGTGCTGGAAGAGGTTTGTTGAAGACCTGTGTTCTGTTGGAAGTTGAAGAAGAAATGAAGTCTCTCAGAACAATAGATAAAATCTAAGAAAGAAGCAAGAAGACTTCAGAAAAAAACTTGGGCTAAATATACCATATTTTCACTATCAGAAATAATTGAACAGTGTTCAGAATGGCATAGTGAAATGAACATAAACATTAAATAATTCGGAATAGCGTTTTATAAAATACATTGATGAAAATACTGAAAGCCCATGGAGTTCCCAATAAAATAGTAAGAATTAACATGTATACTAAATTTACACGTCGGTCAGAGTAACCAATTGTTTGAAGCAAAAAGGGCTTGAGTCGTTCTGATGACCTTTTCTATAACCTATTCACTATGCTACAGTATAAATCAGTAATAATAATTCCTCTCATACCGTTATACGTTACATAGGGCCTGCAAGTAATTTCTCCATACCGCTCTATCCTGGGCAACTCCTCAATCTCCTCCATGGAACTTAGACCGATATTTCCTGCCTCTCTCAGCAAAGTTCGTTTCAGGGTCTCCTTAGGTCGACCTCTCTTTCTTGAACCCTTTGCATCCCACTTCAATGCCTGCTTTGATATTTGTTGATCATTTCTCCTCAAGGTGTGTCCAACATATCTTCTCTTTATTATAACAGTTGTCCCTAGTTGTTGACCAGACATGTCTCTGATTTCATCACTTTTCTGAATTCGTTCATTTATATTCATTATTTTTCGCAGAAATCTATATTCAAATGCATTCAACTTGCTTTCTATATCTTTAGTCGTTTTCAAACTCTCGCTGGCATATGTTAGGATAGTAGTGTTTTTGGTTAATGTCACGTATCATTTGGCGGTTGAAACCGCTGCTAATCGATATATCATGAAGATATATATAATTAATTGGTTGAATTTGATCAATAATTTTAAGATAGTAAGGAGATAACAAAAATAAATTATTTTTTTCAGTGTGTGGTAAGATTATCTTCCCTTTAAAAGTATATACATATAACACGTATTGACATAATAACATATAACAAAACACTGAACATATATATAATTTATTGATTCTAAGTATATATATGTATAAGTTATATTATGAGATACAACAAATATGGAAATACAATAGAGAGCAGTGTAATGATATATATATATAACACTTTGTGCGTAACTCTAATATAAACTGTTTTATATAGATGAAGGTATCGTAGTGACATTATCTGATTGTAGTTGTCGTTTGATATAAAAATATGAGAGAGAGTTTCTGTGTTGTTCATATGTGTAAATTATTGGCTTGTGTTCTGAAACCAACATTCTTTCCACCCTGCGATTCTTGTGTAGTGAGTACATCTAAAAATATATTTTTGTCTAAATTATTGTGTTGTTTTATCAAACCCTTGGTGCTAGTTTTATTGTAGTCCCCAACAGTGGTATGTTTTACTACACAAGAGACATTCAGATCCTTTATTCTAACTGAAAGACCTGGGTTCTTCAGCTCATATAATTGTCTTGCCTGACAACTCAGGGCAATCAAACTACTGGTCCCTGGCTACTAATAAAGGTTGAGTGATGCTGTAAACAAGTTTCTGCTGGAAACCAGTTATTATATACCTGATAAAACTCACTACGTAGGTGGGGCTTAACAACCTCAACTAATGTCGCTGCGCTAAGGCTAAGTATAAGCTATCAGTGTCCATTTCACACAATTGGAAATCGGAACGATCTACGAACCTATCTAGAAAATCGTAATAAAACTCTAACATTCGTAATTTTGCGTATTGATAAACAAAAAAGCCTATCTGTAACGGAAGATCCCAAATAGTATTCTTTTTAACATTTTCTACCATAAATATCCTCACCTATTTGCGTCTATGTTCAAACAGGGGGTTATTATTAAGACCCTGTCTCAGCCCCGACAGTATGATACGTTTAAGTGCATGCCTTATTCGAGTCTTACCATAGCAGCGTTCCTAAAGTTTCATGGTCTCACTGGTTAGCAGGACCCACGTCTCTATCCCAGCGCGACGTGCAGCTGATACTATCTCCAAATTGTTTGAAACAAGAGGCAGGCTGGTATTCAATCACACGATATATTTGCTAACAATTAAACCATGTTGAATACCATTTTAACAACAGAGTCGCTAGTAAAATTTTTCCTCTATAACTACCGATTAAAGTTCGACAACTACCGACAAAAGTTTGTGTCCATCAGCATAGGCGCGCATAAATTCACCTATATCAGCTCTTGTGACGTCAGTATTTTAAGATTGAGTCATCTCTGAAAAAAATACTCTTTAAACTGTCTGGGACATAGATGTCACTCTACCAGCCAAATAGGGTTTCATCTAAAACACCGGCAACTGTTTTGCCTCGGTGATAGGTACCATTAGGAAACGTTTTGGGCGTCTAGCCAACAGAAATTTCTGACTGATTGATCAGTTTTTAAGATCTTGCCATTCACATTCCCTCATTTCATTGACAGAAACCTTAACTTCTTAGTCAAGTACTCTGGAATATCTACTGTCTTTATACAGGTCAGCTAAGGTTTGTTATTTATTGGTTAATATCTCTACCTTGAGTAAATAACAGTTTGGATGTCCATGAAACAAACAACGTGAAACTGATACGGTTCGATTTTGTTATCCAGCCATCTACTCTAATATGTCTTGAACCCAAACGCATCTCGCTCCCGTTGAATTGTGTCTTTAAATCAATACTATGTAAAGTGCGCCAAGTTAACCATTCCCGACACTGGATGATGTAATAATTAGCGCGGTGTGGTCTGAAGCCATCCTCATGTTTTCTGGTAACTGACAAGTCTGTTGGCATTTTCTGCATCAAAAGCCATAGATATAAAGCATTGGCATCGTACCTTTGATACACTGGACCATATTGCCTAATACAGTTTTCCTTTTTCATGATATCTATTAAATATAATGAAGGACCACCACAATGTTAGCTCTAAGTGTCTTATGCAGATCTTGCTCTCGATTGGAACACAAGGAAAAGGCGACCTCTTTATCAAGAGTTTTAAATAAATATTTTAACAGTAATTCAGGGACCAAATATGGCATCTTTAAACATATCAATCTTTAGCTGACAAAAACTAACTGTTTTCTAAGCAGCTAAAAAGGACTCATCCATATTATTGTCAAATAAGAAAATCTCTTAGCGTGGTCATTTTTATCTAACACTTGTTGGCACTGTTTGTACTCTATATCAGAGATATTTGTATTTTTAAGTTTGGAAAAGAATTCACCATGACTCGGTAACTTCTTTTCATTTAATTTACATAGAGCATCTATATACTCATAACAGAAAAAAACCCTTTGTCTCCTCTACCTTATAGGCAGTTAGATATTTTGAATAATTAAAGAGGAGCCAGATGGGACCGACATCGAGCCATCTAAGCTTCTTTGTCCCTATACACATAAAATTCTGATTCCTTTTAACAACAAAATTAAAAGGGGAATCTACGTCGAGATTGAGAAAGTAAGTAACCAGACATGAATTTTGTTAAACTAACTGGAAAAGCAAGTCAGTAGAAGAAGAATGGACAGTATTTAAGAGAACTTTATTAGAAGCAGCCAAAAACATGCAGGAACAGCAAAATACAGAATTACCCGACCAAAAGCACAACTTGGTGGAATGACGAAGTAAAACTAGCAGTAAAGGAGAAAAAACACAGATACAACTTATGGGCAAAAACAAACATCAAAACGACCTCACTGAGTATAGAACAGCTAGAAACAAGCCAAGGAGATAATAAAGAAGTCTAAAATACAAGCATGGCAAGATTATGGCGAATCATTAAATTCAGACTACAAAAATTCAACAAGACATTTTACAAGAAAATTAAAGCTATGCGGGAAAGACAAGAACAATATGACCCAACTGAAATTATTAATGATGAAAACGACCAAGCTCTTAATGATCCAAAATGATAATGAACAGATGGCGACAATACTTTAGTGAACCTCTCAACCTACAACAAGAGGACCAACCGAACACTCAAGAACACACAGTAAATGTAACTTCAGAAGTAGAACCAAGCATAACACTATCAGAGATCAGAAATGCTGTAAATATGGCCCACCTAATAAAACACCAGGCCCAGACAATATCCGGCCGACCTAATCAAAGCAACTAAAGAGGTAGGAATCAGATGGCTCCATAGACTATTCAACCAAGTCTGGATCACACAAGAAACACCAGAAGATTTGAGGAATGCTACAATTGTTCCCATCTGGAAGAAGAAAGGTAGCAAGAGGGACTGTACAAAGTATTGAGGCATAGCGCTACTGAGCCACACTGGGAAAATATTCTGCAAAATACTTGAGAAAAGGCTCCGCCACATCATCGAGCCACAGCTTAATGACTCCCAAATGGGATTCAGGAAGAACAAAAGCTGTACAGACGCAATATTCGCCCTCAGACAGTTAGTAGAAAGGACTACCGAATCCGACAAACATTTACACGTTGCATTTGTAGATCAGGAAAAGCGTTCGACCGCGTAGATAGGCACAAGTTGTGGAAAATACTAACAACCTATGGGGTTAATGAACACCTAATCAACCTTTGCAAGAACATTTATACTGACAGCCAATGTACGATTAGAACAAATACAAGATTATCAGAAAAGTTTCACGTAGGGTCAGGAGTAAGACAAGGTTGCGTACTATCCCGCTGCTATTCATCACGTACATTGACCACATTTGTAAAATAGCTAACACCAGCGAAGGAAACAAACTCGGAGAACTCTTAAATGAATTTCTTTTGCAGACGATCAGGCAATCATATCAACAACAGAAGAACAGCTACAACAACACATCAACAGACTCCAGTTAGCATGTAACGAATACAACATGAGAATTAACATCGACAAACAGAAGTAATGACATTCGCCAGAGAGGAAAACACTACCAACATCTCCATCGATAATCATCTACTAAATCAAGCAAAGATTTCACATACCTGGGAGCATTTTTTCAGCAAATGGAAGAATAACTAATGAAATTCAACACAGATGCAACAAAGCAAATCAAATGATAGGGCAAATGGCGCCAATTTTAAGATGCAAACACGTCACCATGAACACAAAAGAGCAATGTTCAACACAATCTTTCTCCCACATTATGTTACCAGTGCCAAACCTGGACGCTGACAACAAACGATAGAAGAAAACTAGTCACAACAGAGATGAAGTGTCTACCAGAATGCTGGGTGTAACAAGAAGAGACCGGTTGAGAAATGAAGACATCAGGAAAAAGTGGGTACAACATCAGTACTAGACTTCATCAAGAAACAACAAATTAAATGGTTCGGTCACGTAAGCAGATTACTATCAGACAGTGCACCCCAAAGAGCAATGCTGCTCCGATACAATGGGTACAAAGCAAAGGCCGGCCACGCAAAGATGGACCTCAGAGATAACAGAGGCGACGAAAGAGACTATCTACGAAGCGCATACTAGGGCTCGTTTTAGAAATCTCTTCCTGACCTGACGCTGTGAGGCATACAGGATTCGAGAAAGAAAAGAAAGAAAGAGAAGAACCAGATAGGGTAGTATCAGGTTTAGGTCATATTTTCCCGAATTGAATCCTATAACGGGAAGTTCACGTAAATAAGCATCAAATCTTGCCAACAGTATAGCATCACCCAAATCGGTTAATTGGGTATAGATACCAGCAAACTGCGCACACAAGAGTTTGTAACCAATATCAGAGATGTAACACAGGTGCTCGAGCATTCGATCTACCAAATCTTGTGGATCACCCGATGTTATGAAACATACAGGTGCCTCCACCCCGGGGATATTAGACGCTACAGAACATGACAGAGGGACATGTTTGGCTAAATATGTGGTGACTTTGCCACAGCTAGGTAGATTTGAGTGGTCAAAATAACATTCGAAATCAAATGTCGCTCGATAGGGATAGATATAACTCGTATCAACAGCTATCCCATGTGAATCAATCGATTCCCAAATAGTCTCCGGTGTACTATACACACCTCCCTTATAATACTCTCGCTGTTTACCAAATAAACACGTCTTTTCATGTCGGGTCAACCAGCAATATTTAGGCCAGAGCTTTCCGCATTTGGGACACGAAAACGCGTTTGCGGCTTTATCAATATTTGGTATGTACATGAAATGGTTGTTATATAATAAGATGCGCATGGTATCTTTATAGCTATCACTACCCCTTAGTTTTGGGGTCAATGCCTGCTTATCATCGTATTCAAAGACATCTATATTAATACCGAAACATGTTTCTAATGCTGGAATTTCGACTAGATTAACACCTGGGAAAGATATTAAAGAAGCTAAGTTTTGGTATACTTGCCACTGAATCAGAAGCTTCCGGGTGGGTAGCCTAACATTTTTAACTGAAGCCCCCCTATGGACAGCCAGACACCTAAAGAAGCAATGATTATCTGTGTACGGTCTGGAGTTTGAATCGTGTTGTAATTTCGTAATATTTTTATTGCATACTATGTGCGCTGGCAGTTCGATACAGCAACCTATCGGATAGTTTGGAATTTTATAGAGATAAAAGCTTGTCGCAGGAATGGAATTAACAGAATATCTAGAATGTTGTCTTTGTTTCATGGCATAATTTAGAATATCGCTGTCGTGTAACGTTTTAAGGAATGCGGTAAATTCGGTCCTATTATTAATTAAGATTGGTTTGTCTAAAACACAGGCATTATTAGCGGAGGCATGAAAGAATCTAAGGTCATTTGTTTCCTTATGTCTGAGAATAGTGTGATGACTGTAATTAATTTTAAAACGATTTGTCTGATTTTTAAACAGATTGTCTAAGCGATCACCCCAAGCTATTGAATGTTCCATATGTGGACTGTGATAATAGGTGTAGGTAGACATGAATTTGTTTATTTTTGAATGTGTCTTGATGGCAAGATCTGAAAAAACTGATCAATCAGTCAGAAATTTTCTGTTGGCTAGACGCCCAAAACGTTTCCAATGTAAGTACCCTATCACCGAGGCAAAACTAGTTGCCGGTGTTTTAGATGAAACCCTATTTGGGTTGGTAGAGTGTGACATTCATGTCCCAGACAGTTTAAAAGAGTATTTTTCAGAGATGACTCCAATCTTTAAAAATATTGACGTCACAAGAGCTGATATAGGTGAATTTATGCGCGCCTATGCTGATGGACACAAACGTTTGTCGAAGGTAGTTATAGAGGTGAAAAATTTTACTAGCGACTCCGTTGTTAAAATGGTATCTCAAACATGGTTTAATTGTTAGCAAAATATATCGTGTGATTGAATACCAGCCCGTCTCTTGTTTCAAACAATTTGGAGATAGTGTATCAGCTGCACGTCGCGCTGGGGATAGAGACGTGGGTCCTCCATAACCAGTGAGACCATGAAACTTTTAGGGAACGCTGCCTATGGTAAGACCTTGACGAATAAGGCCATGCACTTAAACGTATCATACTGTCGGGGCTGAGACAGGGTCTTAATAAATAACCCCTGTTTAAACATATGACGCAAATAGGTGAGGATATTTATGCGGTAGAAATGTTAAAAAAGAATACTATTTGGGATCTTCCGTTACAGATAGGCTTTTTTGTTTATCAATACGCAAAATTACGAATGTTAGAGTTTTATTACGATTTTCTAGATAGGTTCGTAGATCGTTCCGATTTCCAATTGTGTGAAATGGACACTGATAGCTTATACTTAGCCCTTAGCGCAGCGACATTAGTTGAGGTTGTTAAGCCCCACCTACGTAGTGAGTTTTATCAGGTATATAATAACTGGTTTCCAGCAGAAACTTGTTTACAGCATCACTCAACCTTTATTAGTAGCCAGGGGACAAGTAGTTTCGATTGCCCGAGTTGTCAGGCAAGACAATTATATGAGCGAAATACTCCAGGCCTTTTCAAGTTAGAATATGAAGGATCTGGAATGGTCTCTTTGTGTAGTAAAACATACCACTGCTTCGGGGACTACAATAAAACTAGCACCAAGGGTTTGACAAAATAACACAATAATTTAGACAAAAATATATTTTTAGATGTACTCACTACACAAGAATCGCAGGGTGGAAAGAATGTTGGTTTCAGAACACAAGCTGGGTCAATTTACACATATGAACAACACAGAAACTCTCTCATATTTTTATATCAAACGACAACTACAATCAGATAATGTCACTACGATACCTCTATCTATATAAAACAGTTTATATTAGAGTTACGCACAAAGTGTTATATATATATATCATTACACTGCCCTATTGTATTTCCATATTTGTTGTATCTCATAATACAACTTATGCACATATATATACTTGGTGAATCAATAAATTTATATATATGTCTAGTGTTTTGTTATATGTTATTATGTCAATACGTGTTATATGTACTATACTTTTTAAAGGGAAGATAACTCTACCACACACGAAAAAATAATTTATTTTTTGTATCTCCCCTTACTATCTTAAAAAATTATTGATCAAATTCAACCAATTAATTACTATATATCTTCATGATATATCGATTAGCAGCGGTTTCAACCGCCAGATAATACCTGAAATTAACTAAAAACACTACTTAGGATTGATACAACATTTAATTGAAAATTCGTAATTTAGTTTTAATACTATATAACTTGCAGTTCCATATTTTATTTAGACTTTTAAAAGCTGATGTTGCTTTGCCAATTCGTATCATAATTTCTTTTTAACATTTCCTGTACAATCAAAATTGCTACCTAAATAGGTGAACTGCTTTGTTATTTTTAAAACACTTAATCACAAAGTACTGTAGCTTTACAAATTATAAAAACAATGACAAAATACAGCAACGTTTCGACCAACAAGGCCTTTATCAAGCAAACGAACAACAGGAGTGACAAATTTAAAAAAGCAAATGGACGACCAAAAACAAACGTTTCTAATGAAAATCTGGGAATAAAAACGAAAATCTCGGAAGAAAAACGAATAACGAAATAAATGTAACACAAAAAACACACATGAAAACTAGATATAGAAAGGAAGAGAAACAATGAAAAATCTAGTAAATATATAACTTGAATACATGCAACATATACCCATATAGATTACAAGGCATGGGAAGAGAAAGTACTAAGAAGCATTGGAATGTAATACGTTGAGCTCACGTGGTCGCAAGGTACCGGACAAAAATCAACCGATTCTCCAGAGCAAATCGACTGCGATCATCCGAGAAACACGATTGGATGGCTGTGACCTGGACATCGTGAGCTCCTAAATGGCCAGTATCATTGAAATGGGTGGCTACATCGGTCACAGAGCATTGGCGTATGTCGCAAGTGTTGAGCGAATCGGTCACTGAGCCTCTTGCCTGTCTCGCCGATATAAGCCGATATATATGAGAAAATGCAGTTATTATAATTAAGGTGTTAATCTAGGTGTTTCGCCGAGCTCTATGCGGTCTACACCATTCTAATGTGATCCGCCTTTCTAACAGCTGAGCCAGCTGATGGCATCATCCACGAAGTCAGCCGAATCCAGTCTTCACATGCATAAGTAGACATGACATCAGCTACCTTCCCCTGCTTTAACCGCCAATTAGGCGATGCAACCTTTGTAGTCACTGTGCATCAGTGCCGGATTAGGCTAGCGCGGGGTCCGTAGCAAATTTTAGCGCGGGCCCTAGGTTTTGTATGATAATAAAATAAAACACAACTTTTACAAACAAACTTGTCTCGATTTAATGTAAGCAAATTTAGAGATAACACTAGACAAATCAATTTCTCTAAGTAAATTACATTCAATGTTCATTAAGGTGAGGTTATTTAGACGATCTTGTCCCATCGTGTTTCTTAACTCACTTTTTATACTCTTTAATGTCGAAAAAGAACGTTCTCCTCTGCAGTTAGTAATCATTAAAGACAAGTAAATTCGTAAGACTATTTCTACATTTGGGAAACACGACTCTAATGAATTTTCCTTTACAAGTTTATTAAATTGCAGTTCAAGAGCCTCATGCTTTTCGTTGCTAATAGCAGCAGCTACATTAGTTTTACAGCAGTAGACGACTAAGATGGTTGGGACATGTGAGAAGAATGGAAACTTGCCGCATACCAAACAAATGTTGTTCTGTGAACTTTCGGAGGAAGAGGCACCAGGGCAGACCACTGCTCAGATATAAAGATGTCTGCAAAGCTTCAATGAAAAACTTTTCTATAGATCCCAGCACATGGGAGGGACTAGCTGATGACAGAGTTGTGTGGAAAGCCAAATTACGAAAGGGCGCAGAGTCTTTTGAGAAGAGACTTATATACGAGCTGAACGACAAGAGAAAAGCGAAAACTCAGAAGTTGTCACAGTAAAACACTTGCCAATTGACCGTTTGTAAAGATGAAAAAGGCCATATACATTAGTTTTAAAGTTCAATGAACTGCATAAGTTAGTCGCCTAGGCTTTCTTCCAAATCCTCTTGGTAAGAGCTGACAATATTTGGAGTTCTTTTCAAGATCTCTTCCTCTGTAATAGATTTTAACTGCCGGAGTATTCCAAATACACCAGTCACTCTATGGTACAGCCTAAATCAATAACTTTGCAAACAAAACAGAACAGTTGTCCTTTAGTTTCTGTATAACACAACCAATCTCTCACGTGAGTTTTGTTTGTTGGTGTATGTGTGTATGTGAAAAACGACTTTCGACAAAATCGTGGATTGTTTGAAGTTGTTTGGCCATTCACCAATATCGTTGGAGTACATTTTACTTTCGTTGTGTTTTTGGCTTGTAGATGATGTTGCTATATTAGAAGCATGTGCTGTGCTTTCTGCCTCTCTTTGGCTTGAAGATGATATGGCTAAATTGGAAGGACTTGCTGTACATTCGATTTCAGTTTGTCTTGTGAAAAATGTGGCTAAATCGTGAAGAGTTGCTGATCTTAATGGTAGTATTGGTAATGATGATTCTTCTATAGCACTGCTTTCATCTACTACACAGTGGGACACGTCTTCTGTATTTTCTGCTTCGATTTCGTTGGATTCAGCACCATCACAAACATCTAATAATTCAGACAGCTTGCGTGTTTTTGATATAACATCTGGTTATTTTTCCATTTTCATCTGTCACATAGGCGCGGGGGCCCCTAGAAGCGCGGGGCCCGTAGCATTTGCTACTTCTGCTACTAGGCTAATCCGGCGCTGCTGTGCATGCTACAGCTGGGAAAGAGTTGTGTGTTGTGGTCACGTTACGTTTGTTTGTTTCTATTCGCCCTGCTGTGTGTAAATTTACATTTTCACAATCAGCATAGTGACGACAGAATAGACATGTTCGAGTATTTGTGTTTGTTTCTGACGGTCACTGCTTGCGACAAGGTATGCTGATGAAGTACACCTTGTGTAGGAGGGTTCTCATATATCGAGGGTTCTCATATAGGGAATTTTCTATTGTACTGAGATCTCCAAATGCTGTTTAAATTTGCTTAGAAAATGAAGTTCCACCTTTGTTCATCCTTGTGTTGATATCATTACTACACTCCCCTGGTATATGAATATATTTAGTACTGCTAGCGAACAGTCTGCCTGTTCTAGCTAAATGTGGTTGTAGGAATGGGCTAGCATTGACATGCCATCGCACATTCTATCTTCAAATATGGAAAAATTGTTTTTGTATCCCTCTAATCTGGGAATATCATCTCTTGTCTGTCTCACCAGCCAGAACCTATGAACACCGATACATGAGTAGTATCTCAGGAAGGACTTAGGTATCATTTGAGTGGCAAAATAGGGTTTATATAGCAATGTACCCTATCCTACCCCACGATTAATATAGCTTATAAAGTAATTAGCAAAGCCAAATAAGGATTTATAAGGGGAGATAACCATTGGTTTAACAAAGGAGAGATAATTTTTAGTATGTAAGGGAGTACTTAGGTATCAGTTCTGGTGCTAATATGGTTTATATAAGGACATACTCCACGACACCCCACCCTTAATATAACTATATAGAATTATACTCCACCCTATAGGTGGACCAAGGCAAAAGAAGGATTTACAAGGGGGAGATAACTATTGGTTTATGTAAGGGGAAGATTTATTTAGGTTATTAAGGGGCGATATAATTTTATTTTATTTAGATAGATATGGTTATTTAGATATATATATATATAGTGATATATATATTTTTAAAATGGTTTTAAAATCAATATTTTTGTGAAAAATCGATAATTTTTGTAAAATTTTCTTTTGAGAGAAATATAAAAATTTGATCACATTTTTTTGTTAAATCAATAATTTTTTAATTTTCATTTTTAACACGGTAACAAAAAACCGATGCAAATTTTGTGGGTAATATTTTTTTATTTTGTTAACCATAATCTATATTTAGATATGACGTAATATTTTGTATATTGACTTCTCGTGCACTCGTCTATGGTCGTTCTTTGTGTTCTATTTTTAACATTGTTAAGGTAGGTACTCTTAAATGAAGAGTATATTTTGTGTATATAAGTGTGTATGTGTGGTTGTATAGTCAGGTAGATATATAAAATGGGAGGAGGTTGGGGAAAAGGGAAGAATTTGGGTATGTTAAAGATATGAAAAGTATTCACTTATAGGAGGTTGTGTGTGTATGTGTATTTAAGTCAACATTTTGGAAGGTATATTCTTAACTTTGAGCATACAAAGTATTTAGGATAGCAGAGATCATATATACATAAAACAGATATATAGACAGGAGACGGGTATACATATATATATTAAAAAAATATACATTATAAAAAACCCAAACGTATTTAGCATAATAAACGATATTTTGTTATTGAAGTAAAAACATACATATATATATAGGATATAATGTATTCAAAAATAAAAATGTGTCATCACTCGTTGTAAGGCTGTAATACTAAACGAGGAAAACCTGAATTAATATAAATAAAGCTAGTACCAGGGACAGATTCAAAAACTATTTTGTATTTGGGTGATTATAGTGGCCAGTGTCATATCTGTCGTTGTCCCTTACTTTCTTACAAAGTCGTCGAAATCTTTTCTGGTATTAAGTAATTTGGTAGGCCCTAATAAAATCGTTTTGATGATGCATAAAAAGAATCTAAGGTCACTTGTTTCTCTATGTCAAGCACCCGTATGATGACTATAATTGATTTTGAAGCGATTTATCGGGGGGGAATAAAATCTCTCTAAGTTAGATGTCCAATCTAAGTGGTTCGTCGTATCTGGGTTGTGAGAAAAGGTGAAAGTTGACAAGTACGTATTTATTTTAGAATGAGACTTGATAGTCCCAATTGTCCTATAAATTTTTGGACATCGGCTGGTAGAATGTTTAAAATTAAGTTCATCATTTCCGTCGATTTTGTCTTGCTTTATCTCCCAATGGGTCCCCCAAAAGGGAATCGTTCTCTTATGGGAGGTCAATGTTTGTTGTGAGTTCTGTTGAGCAGGTGGTGGCGTCATTGTGGCTATGCGGTGACGTCATGGCCCTGAAGGGCGGGGTGATTGGCGGTAGCTGGTTTGATACTAAAAATTGGTCTTTATGTACCTTGTTGATATGTTTCTTTAGTTTGTAAGTGAGTGTCCCCCATTAGCCAGGGCACATGGCGTTGATTAAAAGGGGGCCCTCTCCATATGTTTAACTAGATTTGAACTCAAAGTAAAACTTTTCACATTCTTGGCATAAGAGGTTTAGTTGAGTTAGGTTGTTGAATTCATCTGGAAAAAAGGTATACAGTTATTCTTTCCCTTACATTATATAATGACAACTTACCCAAAATCGATTGCATTTCATTGTCGGGGAGTTAACTCAAGCTATAATGACAATATATATAATTCCTTCATATTGCGGTGGTAATAAAAATATATATTGTAAAACACTTGGATGTTTAGTTACAGAACTTTCAAACAGACACGTTCTGTTTTTCAGTAGATTAGTTAATGAAACAATCACCGGGAAATTTTGAAACTTTTGTAGAGATTTCGGATCAAGTCTTAGAAGATGGCCGTATAAACTGGGGACGGATAGTCGCTGTATACACCTTAGATTTTCATCTGCTATCATCTGATTGCTAATTCTTTAACGGTGTAAACGTTGATGAACTCGTAGAAAAATTCGCTACTCTTGTTGGTAAATACATTGGTGACAATATGGTACGTGAATTCGTATACGGGGGGCTGGACCCTTCGAAAATATTTTCAGAACAGGTGAACTACCTACAGGTTTTCTTTCATTCTTAATATTTGGAACATTATTTTTTTAAAATTTAAACCTCATTTGAATTTTGTTTTTTTTGAAATTGTCTAGATGTTTTTTTTGTCCAACAGTATCGATTTATACCTACGTATAAATAGTTCTAATCCTAAATTTTATATAGTTTCTCACAAGGCATCAATTAAGAATACAAATTTTGGCCACGCCTATTACTTTGCGAAAGTCGTTGTATGTTAGATAACGATCGATAGATCCCAAATTTTGCCTACATTTAATTTATCATCAAATTAGGTCACCCTCTTTTTAAAGGCTCGTTTTCTTCAACAAGTTTTGTACACTTTCTTCACACAAGTTCTAACACAAATAAAGGGAAATTTTTAAATGGCCAATTTTCTTTGTTTAACATCCAAACAAATTCAATTGTTTTTAGCCAACAATTGTAGAAACAAGGGGAATAATTTTAACATTATCTTTGTAACATCACCATATACAAAAATAAATTGTAGAATACATTTCTTTTGGTTTTAACAAATTTATTTTCACACAGGAAAATAAAATAAAAAATCCAACATTTATATGTCTTGTATTTTCAGTTTAATAGACTTTTGGAGGGCCCTTCTCTCTGTACAGTTTGTTTGCTGGCGATAGGCTGGAACTTATGATGTTAGAGTTTGGCCCGAATGGCTTCTTAGTCAGTTTTATAGTATTAACATTGGCGCTGTAGTTGTAGAAAGTTAATGTAGGCGCTGGTATCATTTATTACTGTCTGTACTCCTTGTGTTTGTAAGGTGCTTATTAGTCGCACATTGTAGAACAAGTTGTGCTTTTGTTGGCTGTATTTGCTAACAGTTGTAGACGCTCAAATTCTGCGAGTATCTCGCTCTGAGGCCCGAGTTGTTGAAACTCTCGACGATTCAGTGAAAACGGGTTTGGTGGAAATTTTAGTTCAGACTCACCCGTAACGGCGCAAATGAAGCATATTGTACCTCTATAAGCCCTACTGAGACCGCTGTAGTGGTTGTTAGTGACTCGCTTGAAGGCTGGTGATCTGGGGTTAAGCTCCCGCAATGCGTGTGGATTTCTCCCTGACCGCGACGGCTTCAGGTCGACCCCGCCTCAACTGGTCCCGACATTCTCTGGAAAGTAAAACGGCCGGCGTGATGCTGCCATCACCCATGTGTGCCACGGTCAATGAAAAAAACAGGCCCAACACTATATTGACCTATGCCCCGGGGGATGAAAGGGTTCATTTCTTACCCATAAGCCTTCGGTTGACTTTGAGACCAGTATCCCAAATGTTTAACCATTTCATTGTTTCTAGTCATGTAGATCAAGTTGGTTGGAGCTGCATCTTTACGAATTGAAACAATTGTGTAGATAACACAATATGTTTTACTTATATACCAGTGGTAGGGTTTTAGATCCGTGACTTGTTTCAACTAATCAAAATATTTCTGGTTTTGAATAATAGGTGACGAACGATTCTATCGTTGATGTACTGTCGATGTGACGAGGAGAACGGTAGAAGAACGCGTAGAATAGTACAACCTCGCTCTTTTATTTCTATGAAAACACGAGGGTTGTAATGGTAATGTCTAGTGGAGTTATGTTTGATAAAATGTGTAATATCCGAGTGCAGGGGTGGTAGACCAAATGAATCGAAATACTCAAATCGACCTAGGTCATCGTAATACAACCCCACCCAATGAGTCCCCGGTTTTGTGCTGTGATCAGTATTTATTATAAAAGCAGCACTCTTAGTTCGATCGATATGCGTATGTAATTTATCGCGAGGTAAGACTTTAACATTTATACGTCGAACAAATAGGTCGGCTTGTAGAATTGCCCGTATCTGCTTAGTATTCATTTTCGGTTTAAGATACATAGTCAACAACACTTGACGTTTTTGGAAATTTCGAGAATGGCATCTAGTTCAGCATAAACCTGCAGTGGGTCGGGCGTAATTGCATCGAATTTAAGTTCCAATGACAGGGGACCTGTCATCACAGGGGACGATTTAGCCATCTCGAACTGATCGCCATCAAGTAGACTGGGACTTAGATCAAATGCGTACAGAGTATACCCATTCTTAAAATTTCTATAGTCTAACCCGTTACCGGCGTCCTTTCCAATCAGACCCATCGCCAGATTAGAACCAAAAAAGGTCTTACGTACTATTTGTTTTCAAAGTCCATCGTTAGCGGTTTCAATGTAACGCTACTACCACTACGCAGGTAGAAGTTTGACTCTGGAAAAAATTATCCTGCGTGTGTGATAACATTCCTTTCGGAATAGCTAGTGTTTTTTTGGTTGAAATCGGATGCACGTATCCTAAACATGTAGAAGTCTATGCGTTTAGGGGCCTACCAAACCAATGTGCAACGTATACACGTTCTTGCAAAGATCAAACATATCACAAAGAGTGATTAAAATTGGTCGTAAAGAACGAACGCAAAAAAGAAGAAGGAAGCTAGTGTTTTAATTACAACCCGTTTTAATGGGTACTTGGCGTTATTAATTGTTAGCGCTTTCTCGTGGGCTAGGGAAATGGCCGGATTTAATTTGGCTTTTCGAACTGCCAGGGCAGCGTGGGTGATAATTGAGCTGTAGCCAATCGCAGGGTCATGTGCAATAAGATTGAACTCGTCTTTAGAAGGTGTGAGTTAAATTTTTACATCTACACCATTTAGCATGTAGCGGTCTTGGACAAATATATCCGAGTGTAAACGACCCATCATATCTAAGTCTTGACTGTCAGACGCAATTGTTCGTCTTATTTTAAGGCCGTTGTTAGCATCACCTTGTGTGTCATCAATGGCGTTTGGCGTGTCGTGGTAAAAAAGTGAGGCAGATAAATGCCCTTTTTGCCTCTTCACCATTGTTCAACGTCGCTTCCAAGTAAGCTCTATACGGATAGGTGTTTTCACTCGGCGTGATCAATATTCGTTCAAGAAACGTCAACTTGAGAAAATAAACTATGCATGTAATAGTTGACTGTCGCGACGTCGGCATCCGAAGGTAATTTATCGCCATCACGTAAGGTGACTTTGCCTCGCACGTGCAGAAAGGTATTGAAAAGATCCAAGTACTCCTCACTAGTCCCAGAGAGCGCAAATTCTAGGTGCGCACCTGACGCTAATGAAGCTAGAGGATGTATATCCACAAACTGACCCTCCTTCACGGCTGTTTGTGTCGGGGGTACATTAAATAGATCCAAACCAGAGTGAAGACATTCGCACGATTGGGTGTACTTCGGCGTAACGGAGCGTGCCTCCCATTTTATTCCAGATCAAAATGTTTCCGAGTGCGAAAATGTAACGTTATCACCGACATTCCAATTTTGAATAGGATAGTTTTTTCCCATATCGGTGGTTGAAAGCATTTCTACAGTGTCGAAAGAAAAACGACTCAACAACACGTAGTGTGGTTTGTCATAAATTCGAAACACTGACGCCGAACGCATGTCCAAAATAGGAACAGTGCGTAACAGTGGTACCATAATGTCTCCGACGTGTCGAGGATTACAAGTACAGTACACGTACACATTTTGTATTTCTGTCTCTGTTTTACTTAATTTCCCCTACTACTTGGTTAGCGTCTGATACGTGGGATTAGAAATCAAAATATATGTCAACAGCGCACTAAAGATAACTTGGGCACCTTTTTCGAATAAATTTAGATACCCTTTTAGCAGCCTTGTTCCAATGGAACCTAATTTGGGGCTTCTCATACTCTCCACTCTATTAGCAATTTGTTTAACGTATCGATAAAACCGTCTGATGATTTATAAAGGCCAGGCGGACACATAATTATTATAGTTTGTTTACCTTTTTCTGCATTTTCTTTGCTAGTGTATATTCGAACCAAACTTCCCGCCAAAATGTTAAAATACGTACTTGAAATTGAATTTCCACTGCCAGCTTCGTACTGCCATCAATAGTCTGAGGTAGACAAAAAGGTGGCCTGGCTCGTTGTCTGGATAAATTTGAGAGGCATTGCTCGTAATGTAACGTAAAACTCATAGTTGATTTATCGCTGGTTGTGGTTCTATTTTAGGATTAGGTAGCATATAACCTAGACAGCTAGACAAAGGACTGTCCAAAGTTTACCTCACGCTCGGTTCCTGTGTCAGATTGAATATAATACACCGATACTCGTAATAAGTACCATCTGACATATAAAGACTAGGTCTGGTCGCGGAAGCAATTTCCCAAACCAAAGCGAAGTTTTCAGACCTGTCCCTAGCTTTTCCTTAAACGATGTTCCTTCCGTTACGGTCTCTGCTTCCATATCGTTATTCGTCATATCTGGATATGTGTTTGTCTGAAATCCAACTGTTAAATGTAGATTTATACCCAAACCAATTAACTAAATAGGCTTTATTTTCTCCAATGGTACGACGTTCTTGTAGAATGGACTCGATTCGATACACTTGTTTGTCGGCGACTTTTTGGAACTCTTCTTTATAAAAGGAACCTTTTAGTTCAGCTCCAGCATCATCTTTAAATATGTACGTTACCGGAATTGTCTTCTTTACGTGACTAACGGTAAACATTTCCTCGGTCCACGCGGGTGTATACACCTTTTAAAAAGCCTGTCTAGTTGGACTGATCCTGACTCGCTCCCCTTCTTTAAACGTTTGCTTTCCGATGACGTCAGAGGTTGAATACAGGATAGTCTAAACAGCATCTTGGTTACCAATATAAACCTGCCTCGGTGCCATATCAAATGGTTCGATGGTACGAACCATTGTAGTTGGTAGAGTCGATCTATCACGTGGATATTTCGAAGTGTGTTGGCTTTTGAAAGTATTGCCACATTTTTCTTTCAAGGTCCTGTTAATCGCTCTCCACAGCGGTTTACGTCATCGTTTTCGAAATAGGGGAAGACTGCAGTAAACTTGGTAAATGAGCGAAACACGTACAAACAAAGTACTATAGTTTTACAAAATACAGAAACAGTGACGATAAACAGCAACGTTTCGACCAAAAGGCCTTTATCAGCAAACGACACAACAGGAGTGACGAATTATAGAGAACACTTACAAATGGACGATAACGGAAACATGCAAATGTATCTAATGAACTGGGAATAAAAACGCATAACGAAATGAGTGCAACACAAAACTAGAAGTGGAAAAGAAGAGAAACAATATACAGTCAAGTGAAAATATAAATTATATATATGAAGCAAATACACATATAGATTACAAGGCATTTGGGGTAGATGGTGGTGGTTTGATATCGACTAATCTTAGAGACTTGTTTCTGTACTGAGCTATACGAGTTAAATAGCGCTGCAACGTTTGCTGAAACAGTCTAGCTTTATCATGTGTCAACAAATCTTCTCTTTCTAAGACTTGTTGCATTTGGTCAACCAAATCCTGAGGTTATCGTTTAAGGTGTCGGGTGGTACGTACTGTTTTTGAGTCATTGACTCTAGCAAACGTGGATCGATCAGAAGCATTTTCTTAGCCATGGGTAAACTACCAAGACGCCTTTTAGCAGGTTTAATATAGGACTTAATAAGGCACATATGAAGCCGCCTCGTTGTATGATCGCTTTGCGTTTTTTACTGGACAGCTTCTTTTGGGTGATTGCTCTTAGACTGTTTTTATGCCGACGCAATCGGGTCTTCTGAACCGATGTAAGTGGAACATTAACCTTTTAACACGTTGTGACAACATTCACATAGTTCGTACTAGGTCTGGGGAAGCCGATTTAATTATAGCCTTCACAGCAGTGGGATTCGCCACGCCTAAGAATCGCAGCATTTTGCAGTGTTGTTTAATAGTCTCGGCCATGTCTTTTACTTAGGTACGTAAACAACTTGTGTCTGGTCAGGAAATATATAGCCGCGCAAACTCAACTGATCAGGTGTTTCTTGTGGAAGGTCGAATAACAAATAACCGTGTGGTGAAGATGTAGCGTCTTTAAAACTTTCTTGGACATGCGATACCCGCCCAGGTACATCTGTAGCCAGATTTGTAATTGCACCGTCTGCGGGTTTTAAAAGCACAATGTAATGCGAATTCAGACTAATGGTCCGTTGTTCTTTATTTTGTCCAAATAAGTTTTGTACAATATACATAACGCTAATGTTGCGATGGTGACTACCTTTAGTAAATAGTTTAGTTACTCTATCGTCTGTTTCGGACATTAGATCGTCCAAAACAACTAACACAGGAGCCTATCCTCTCGCCATTGCTCCATGTCTGGCAGCCCTTCGATAAATTGGACAACTTTCACATTTTCATCGACTGATTGCCATTCTCCTTAACACCATATAATCTCCTCTGGGGTAGTGATGACCATGTTAGGTAAATGGGTCAAAAACTTGCGCACAAAAACGGTTTTACCGCTATCGGTTGGGCCTGCTATAAGCGCTGTAAGTGGATGTTTCCGCCTAGGATACATAGCTAGTTAATGCTAACTTATATACACACGAACCTTTTTATATATCATATGCCGGGTTTTCCTCTCGTTTATTATTACAGCCTTACAACAGGTGATGACAAGTTTCATTTTTAATGTTACTATTATATCCTATATATGTATATGTATATAACTTTCAAGATCTGCAAGACTTGATAGACATACTAGTGAGAGACAGTGAAAAGAAAGATTAAGCATGAATATAAAGAAAACAGAGGTTATGGTTGTCTCCAAGAAACAAGAAACATCAACATGTAATATCAAAATAAATAACACAACACTGAAACAAGTCCATCGATTCAAGTATCTAGGAACATTCCTAATATCAGATGGAAGATGTACAACAGAGATTAGGGGTAGAATAGCTCAAACGAAAGCAGCTTTTATGAAAATGAAGAACACACTATGCGTGAACTCACTACCAATGACATTGCGAAAACGAGTACTCCAATGCTATATTGAACCCATACTTATGTATGGCAGCGAATCATGGACAATGAACAAACAATCAATACGATCATTGGAAGCCACAGAGATGTGGTTTTACAGAAGAATGCTGAAAATTCAACGGACAGCAAAGAAAACAAATGTGGAGGTTTTAAATCAGGCCTGCACACAAAGAAACCTTATCAAAAGAATAAGAATCCGACAATCAAGGTTCTTCGGGCATATAATGCGAAGAGGTTTAGAACATTTGGTGACAACAGGTAAAATTCAGGGAAGGAGAGATCGTGGAAGACAGGGAGAAGATGTTGGATGGCCTGACATCATGGCTCGACAAAATATCGACGTCAGAACTGATTGCATGCACCAAGCAAAGAGAGTTGTAGAGAGACATGATCGCCTACGCCGGCAGGCATGACACTTGATTGATTGATATAACTTTCAATTACAAATATTCTTTTTTACGCTAAATACGTTTGTTATTTATAAAAGTATATATGTTTGAATATATATATGTATATCTGTCTCTATCTCTGCTATCCTAATTAGCTTGTATGTTCATAGCTAAGAGTATCCCTTCCTAAAATGTTGACCTAAATACACACTAACACACACAACCTCCTATAAGTGAATACTTATCATATACTTTAACATACCTAAACTCTTCCCCTTTACCCCCACCCCTACCATTTTATATATCTACTTGACTATACAACCACACATCCACACATACACACTTATATACACAAAATATACTCTTCATTTAAGCTTACCTACCTTAACATTGTTAAAAATAGAACACAAAAAACAACCATAGACGAGTGCACGAGAAGTAAACATACAAAATATTACGTCATATCTAAATATAGATTATGGTTAACAAAATAAAAAAATATTACCCACAAATTTTGTATCGGTTTTTTTTATGTTACCGTGTTAGAAATGAAATTTAAAAAAAAATTATCGATTTTAAAAAAAAAGTCATCGATTTTTATATTTCCCTCTCATAAAAAAATGTCACCAAAATTATCGATTTAAAAACAAAAACAATTTTTCAAAATAAATATGTTTTTTTTAAATATATAATTATATATATATCTAAATAGCTATTTCTATCTTAAAAAAAAAATTATCTCGCTACTTAATAACCTAAAAATGATCTCCCTTACAAAAACCAATAGTTATTTCCCTACTAAATCTTCTTTTGACTTGGTCCACCGTGCCAACGTTACTACCTACACAGCGCAATATTATTCAAGATGGAGGGTGAGGCGGATTATTCAAACGTGTTTAGTAAACATATGGATATTTTAGTAAACATACGAACTCAAACAGACTTCTTTAGTAAACATAACAACAAAATAACGATGCCTAGTAAATGCTGTGTACCAAAATGTAGATCAAATTACGATTGTAATTATATATGTATAATATAAGTTAATTTAACAAGTACCTTCTTCAGTAAACCTAACTGTTTTCAGTGTTGTAAACATAACAATAAAATAACGATGCCTAGCTAGTAAGTAATGTGTACCAAAATGTAGATCAAATTACGATTATAATTATATGTGTATAATTTAACAATTACCTTCTTTAATAAACATAACAACAAAATAACGCCGCCTAGAAAGTGTTGTGTACCGAAATGTAGACAAGGAACATATTCTATTGTATAATTATTGAAAGCACCAGCTATAGGACTCAGTATTAAAATAGATCAAGACATGTCCTTTACTGTTCACCTAAAGAAAGTTTCCATAGATAAGAGTTCCTTTAACTGGCTGTCAAATAGTGGAAAAATTGAGAGATGGTTTCATGTTGAAAACCTCTTGTCCATGCAAATCATGAAAAGATTTAGAAGAGTACCAACTATTGACTATTACATGACAATGGCACATGATAATCTGGTTGAAGCAATTAGTTTATCATCCACAACAAGCATTAGTTTTGTGCCAGAGAAAACACTCCAATTCCCAGCTGAGCAGTTGCATCTGGTCAGAACTAAAGATAACAGAAAATGGTATAACAATCAGTGTTTTGCATTTATGACATATTAAATTGAACCTGATCTGTCCTCATATCATCTGGATATGGAGATAAGTTCTTAGCCACGACAAACCATAAGGAGACTGTCATACAAATTGTAACTACCAGTTACATGAAATTCTCATTAGACAGTACTGTATGTGTCTGCGGAGCTCATAAAAGAAATATTTTATTGTCTGCGGTTCCAACATTTTCCTCAACAATGATATAAAAATCAGGAATGTTCAATGCAATGTTCAGCAAGCTGCTTTTTCACAAAAAAGGAAAGAAGCAAAATTCAGTAGTAGATAAATATATTTGTGTAATACTGTTTAGTTTATGTGCTAATCAAGTTGTAGTGTTGTGAAAATTGATTGGCACATCATTTTGTTTTCCCTTATTATCATGTATCACTAGTGATCTCTTCGGACATAATGTATCAAAAGTTGTCACATAGACTTGATCTCCTTCGACATAATGTAACAAAAGTTGGCATGTATATTGATCTCTTGCGACATAATGTATCAAAAGTTGTCATGTAGACTTGATTTCATTTGATATAATGTATCAAAAGTTGTCATGTAGACTATTGATTTCATTCGACATAATGTAATAAAAGTTGTAACATAGACTATTGATCTCCTTCGATATAATGTATCAAAAGTTGTCATGTAGACTATTGATCTCATTCGACATAATGTAATAAAAGTTGGTATGTAGACTATTGATCTCCTTCGACATAATGTAATAAAAATGGTGTTTCATTTAACTACACATATTTAATAGATATGGGTGGACTGAAGTACCTATCACAAGATCTCACTGTTCTCTGCTTCATATCATATAGTTGTTCAAAAGCCGATATCATCTGACTATGAAGATAAGTTCTTGGTCACGACAAACCAGAAGGAGATTGTCATACAAATTGTAACTGCCAGCTACATAAAATTCTCATTAGACAGTACTGCATGGATCTGCGGAGCTCAAAAAGAAAAACTTTATTGTCCGTGGTTCCAACATTTGCTAACATTTTCCTCAACAATTAAGGAAAAATAAGGAATGATCAATGCAATGTTCAGCAAACTGCTTCTTCACAAAAAAGGAAAGTAGCAAAATTCAGTAGTAGATAAATATATTTATGTAATACTGTTTAGTTTCTGTGCTAATCAAGCTGTGGTGAGGGCAAACTTGTGACTGACTAATTCGTGGATTACTGATAAGTGATGTTGTTTTTTGGCAATCAAGATGTTTTTGGTAAACATGTAGTTTACTTATTCATGGATAACTGAAGAAAACTACCATAAGCTGATGGACAATATTTATCATATTTAAAATTAACAAGATTCTGTAAAAAAATTAAACAAAATAGTATGAGAGCAAAACATAGCTACTCATCAAAAAACATCTTCTTAATACACCACATGCATCCAACAACAAGTTTCTAAATCTAAGATGTATTGTCTAGATCAGCTTTTCCCCAAAGTAACAGTCAATAGTTATTGGGAGAATACCCGCCTCAGCCGTGACGTCACATGGCAATATTGGTCCGCGCTGGGCCAGTTATCGTTAGTCCACCCATGGGGTGGAGTAAATTTCATATGAGTTATACTATGTTTAAACAAAAACAGCCCGTGAATGGGCTAACGGCATATATGTAGGAAATGGGAAGGTCAGATATGACGTAGATAGGTCAAGGTTGTGTTGTAAAGTTTCACTGTTATGCTAACTGGGGGTATGGACGGGGGTCAACAGAAAAAAAAAAACCCTTATTGTCGGCGTCCTTGACCAAGTTATAGTAAAGAAATTTGTTTACCAGTCCCAACTTGCTGGGCAAGTAGAGTGTTAAACTCATGCAAAAGGTTCTCCCGAGGTATGGGGGATCCCGTTAAATCGAGGATCTCGAACCAGAGAAGGAACAGTTTGGGGGCTTTTGGTTTGGACAGTAGAACAGTTACCTTGAGAAGGAGGGGATGGAGTAATTTTTATCCCCAAGGCGTAAGAGATAAAAGGTGAAGTCAGGGGGACGGAACTTAGAGAAATGGGGAAGAAACAGGAATTCTTTATTAACTCTGTGTGAGAGGAACCCGTGTGAGTAGCGAAATTTGATTTTAGTGAACACCCACAACGTAGGATTTTGACATTCTTTATTAACCTTTTGAGTAGGAACGGGCCCTTTTGATTTGTAGTGAAAACCACAACGTAGGATTTTGACATTCTTTAATAACTCTGTGTGAGTAGTGAACAGCGTTGTGATTTGTAGTGAACACCCCAATAGGAATTTGACATTCTTTATTAACTCTGTGTGAGTAGTGAACAGCGTTGGATTTTAGGGAAAACCCACAAGAGGAATTTGCATTCTTTATTAACTCTTTTGAGTAGTGAACAGCGTTGGATTTGTAGGGAAAACCCACAACGTAGGTTTTACATTCTTTATTAACTCTTTTTGAGTAGTGAACAGCGTGGTGATGTAGGGAAAACCCCCAACGTAGCAGTTTGAATTTTTTAAAACTCTGTGTAGTAGATATTAACGTGTGGATTTCAACGAATATCCCCCACAGGGGAAATCGGACGTCTCTTATTAACTCGCGTTGTCAAAACTAGGGGGGAATAGCATAAGGCTTATTTGGAGAGCGTTTCCTATAAAAATAGGAGGGGAATTCCCAAAAATTTTTTTTCCCTTTTTAATTGTTGACCTATTAGTCAGCCATTGAGTACCCAGGGAGTAAAGGTTTAAAGCACGGGCAATGTATGTTTTTTTGTTGACTCAAACACATAGAAAGTCTAAACATTTATTTTCCTTTTCAGATATACGAAATAAACTTTTATGTTCTTTTTTGAGGCTTTTGGGGAAATTTAATGTTGACGTATGTAAGGATTAAGATTTAACGGTAGCTACTACCTTACCAGGATTCATCATTCGACCCTTCTTTATTTATTTTTTCTCGATATTTTCTTATCCGATATTTTTTTTTTTATTTTCCCGGGACCTTTTACCAGTGAATGAGTGAACGCTACAACCGTCTTTTTTTGGGAGCGACCCCGGGTATTTTTTGAATTAGATTGTCGCGGGAATAGGGTACTAGCCATTAAATAGGTTATAGGTCAGAAAAAATAGTTGTAGTAATGTAGAAAATTCCTAGGGAAATTTGCGAAGCATGAGAATATAGGTCTATAGTCTGTCCAAACGTGAGCACGTTTGAAATTTATTTTCTGAAAACTACCTGTTGGGTCTCAGTGATTTTTTTTCAAGCAGCCAGAATATCCATGACGCAAAAAATATTTTTTTTCCAAGAAAATTTGATGTAGTTTGAAATATTTCTTCTTCATATTATATTAAAATCAACCTCACCGGATTGTACACAATAGTAACAGATTTACGGTACACAGACGCGTTGTTCTAAAATACATTATGGTAACATTGAAATATCGTGAGTTTCACGAATTCCCGTGCACCTAACCCAGTCGACTTTGAAAGGGGAAAGCATATGACGTTATAATTGGGATACCGTTTTATAGTTATAGGCGTATCTCGCTATTTGTATGAAGCTATTGTATCATATTTGTTGGCTTATCAAACTGACATTGATATCACATTCATAATGAGTCTGAAGTGCACATTTATAACAATGCAGAAGGTTACAGTTTTACTATACCAACACTTCCGTAGGGAATCTAAGAGAGGTCATCTATATTGCGATATTCATAACCCTGAGAAACGAACGCAACTGGCGCTTGGTCTGAATAGAGAATCCTTTTCCCGATGGATTAAACAGGACACAAAGTGCACTAATGTCAAGCAAGGAAGGAAAAGAACAATTGACGACTTTGACATAGATGTCATAAGACGGGAGCTCTTGAAAATGTTTGCTACAAATCAACTTGTTACTCTCAAGAAACTGAAATTAAAACTGCAATCAGATTGCAGCATAGACATTTCTAAAAGTACTCTATGGAAAATTGTAAGAGCCGCCAGTTCGAGATCAAAGGTTACCAGACCTTCAGAACAGACAGAGAAGGACACAAGGGTGGAGTCCTCACCCTAGTCAGAAATGGCATTCCAACCAAGCAGATGGAAGGAACAAAGGGAAACCCCGGAGCAGTCGAGATCATAGGTGTGCAAATTACGTGCAAAGACATACAGATCATTCTGTACAATCTTTACTGCCCAAGTTACACGCCGCTGTCACTCGAAACAATGAATATCAGTGAAAACTCATGTATTGTGGTCGGTGATTTCAACGCCGCTCGGAGAGATGGGGTACTCTGAAACAAACAGTAGAGGAGTTGAGGTGAAAGATCGAGATCGAGAACAATCTGTTCCTCATCAACGCTCCAGACGATCCACCAACTTTCTACTCGAGAACGTGGCACACAACGAGTACCCCTGATCTGGCCTTTGCAACAAGCGATATATCCACCAAAGTAGTCCGTACGGTTACCCACCAACTAGGGATAGTGACCATAGACCTGTCAAATTGCAAGTAGACCTCAATTTCGTACCTGAGCCCAAAATGTGGTTGCCACGGTGGAACTATAAGAGAGCCAATTGGAAACAGTATGGAGCACTGACTGATGCAAATGTTGAACGAATCAACATGCATGACAAGAAAAACGTGCGAATCGTGGCAAGGGAACTGTCAGAAGCAATCCTGAAAGCGGCACGGGAAACCATCCCCAGAGGCGCACGAAAGGATTACAAGCCATACTGGACAGCAGAGGTTCAGAAGCTTGAAAAGACCTTGAGAAGACAAGGAGTGAGGCAGAGCATGCACAGTCAGTGGAGACAAACACTGTCTACAAGGCGGCAGCAAAAATACAGAAGAGAGGTAAACGAGCGGCGAGACAGAGTTGGGTCAAAACAACCGAATCCCTGAACCTCGATAGGGACGGCCATAAACTGTGGAAGCTGGCCAAAGCGCTGAGCGATGAAAACACCAGCAGACCACCTATAGTCCTCGAACAAGACAAGAAGATGGCTTCGGGTAGGGAAGCAGCAAACATCCTGATGCAACAATATGCCGAAGTCAGCAGAGTAAGCATAGCAAAGGAAAAAGTTGATGCCACTAAGAGAAAGCTGGGCTCTCCAAGGCGAGCCGAGAAAAGCAGATAGTCACCTAACGGACACATTCACCAGTAACGAGCTGGAAGAGGCTTTAAGGGACCTGAAACCCAGAAAGTCGCCCGGAAAAGATGGGATCACCAATGAGATGCTTAAAAACCTGGGAATCAGAGCAAAGGTCGCTCTACTGGCCGTTCTCAACATGTCGTGGAAAACAGGCATAGTACCGCAAGAATGGAAAGAAGCAATCATGGTGCCCATCCTAAAACCAGGCAAAAATAAACTTGACCCAGCGAGTTACAGACCAATAAGCCTCCTAAGCTGCACGGGCAAACTTATGGAGCGCATGGTGAACAAACGCTTATCCTGGCACTTGGAGAGCAAAGGGCTGCTTATGGCACAACAAGGCGGTTTTCGGAGATACAGATCCACAGAGGATCAAGTAACCTACATTGTCCAGGGAATCGAGGACGGTTTCCAAGAAAAGAAACAGACACTGGCGGTCTTGGTAGATATGGAGAAGGCTTTTGACACAGTCTGGAAAGAAGGATTAAGGCTAAAACTGCTCACCCTCGGCGTAAAGGGAAGAATGTACAATTGGCTCAATAGATACCTAGAGAACAGAACAGCAAGGGTTCAGGTTCAGGGGTACAAAAGTATGAAGGCCACACTGGAGCAAGGAGTCCCCAAGGAGGAGTGCTCTCACCGACTCTCTTCTAGTCTTCGTCAATGACATTGCAACATGCCTCCCAGAACGAGTTCACTCTGCCATGTATGCCGACGACCTGGCAATATGGGCGAGAGAAGAGTCAATGCCCACAGCAGAAAATCGACTGCAAGCTACATTAAATAACCTTGAAGTGTGGTCAGCAAAGTGGAATATGAAAATAAATCCTTCAAAGACCACTTACACTGTGTTCTCCCAGAATAACAAGGATTACAAGATAACGCTTAAAGTCAATGGGCAGAACCTTCCAGAAAATAAACCCAACGTACCTAGGAGTCACACTCGACAGAAAGCTGACTTGGTGCACCCAGATCGAGAATGCTACGGCAAAAGCGAGACACAGGCTAACAATGATGCGAAAACTCGCAGGTTCCACATGGGGAGCAAACAGCAGAATTCTCAAGACACTTTACTCTGGTAGAGTGCGACCGGTCCTAGAGTACGGTATGGCAGCGTGGAGCAATGCATCGAACAAGCAATTCGCAAAAGTGAGCAGCAGTCAAAACCGGGCCCTACGCATTATCACTGGAGCCATAAAGTCCACGCCCATCAAGGCGATGGAGACCATCACAGGCATCCAACCAATGACTGACCGAAGGGACAAGAAAGTAGTAGTACTTGCGGAAAAACTCAAACGGCTCGAATCGCATCCAATGCACGAAAGAATGTTTCAATCCGGAAAGTGGAGAATACAGAGATCTAACTTCGTTATAATCTCTAACGCACTGACCACAGACCACCCAGTCCTGTCCAAATGCACAGCTAAACCAATCCCGGCAATCGACAAGTGCCCGCCATGGAAAACAAAAATGCCAGAACTAAGGGAATCAATCCCAGGCATAATGTGCAAAAGGGACCAAACGAACCTCGACAGAAAAACTGCAGCAGAAGAGTACATAGAATCAGAGTACCCTGAAAATGAGTGGACGCACGTCTACACGGACGGATCGGCAAATAACGCAATAAGCGACGGCGGAGGAGGAATAGTGCTAAAATCTCCAAGAAAGTCACGGTCAAGAAAGCGATTGCAACTGGCAAATACTTGAATAACTACCGAGCTGAGGCAGAGGCAATCAAAAAGGCGGCCGAAATGATCTTGGAGAGAAGAAACACTACACGCAACAAGGTCGTGATATTCACCGATGCTCTATCGGTCATCACGGCACTCAAATGCGTTGGCAAAACTGAGATGAATGAGCTCAAAACGTCCCTCGCTGAACTAACGAGTTCACTCAAACGCACTGTCATCCAGTGGATACCGTCACACTGCAACATTAAGGGAAACGAAGCGGCCGACAAGCTAGCCAAAGAGGGCGGGCGATACCCCAGACTGATCTCGAGATCAGCTATGAGGAAGTCAAAACAACCATCGGTTCGCACTATCGAAGCAAGTGGGCAAAAGACCACCCGCAGTACACAGACAGTGACGGTTACTATGGTCTCTCGCGCAGTGAACAAGTTGCTATATTTCGCCTCCGTACCGGCCACAACAAGCTCAGAGCCCACATGTTCCATAAATTTAAAATTGGCACAACTAGCCTGTGCCCATGCAATATGGCAGACATGACGGCAGAACACGTCTTGCAAGACTGTCCACGTTTAGCAGGTATACGAGAAGAGTACTGGCCAAAACAACAGAGCTTCGCGAAAAGCTGTACGGAGGAACGGAGTCCCAAAAAACAACAGTTAAATTCATGATAGAAGTTGGTCCATCAGGCTAGGCCGGGAACGCAAGAGAGAGAGTAAGAGCCGCCGGCTTCACCTTCAGAAAACTATAGGCGGCAGGAATATTATTTGTGAAAAGCCACATTTAATTGCTGCCCGAAGTAAATACCTGAAGTAGATCCGTGAGCGGCGGAGGCAAGGCTATGATATTGTATATTTGGACGAATCCTGGGTCAATGCTCACCACACCAATGCTAAAGAATGGCAATCAGTAGACGGTGAACAGAAAAGAAAAATACCAACAGCAAAGGCCAGCGTATTATACTAACACATGCAGGAAGTAGTGAAGAAGGTCTTGTCCATGAGGATGGACTTATTTTCCAATCAAAAAGTACCGACGGTAGGGACTACCACACAGAAATGAATGGACATATTTTCAGGCACTGGATGGAGAAAGATCTACTTCCAATTCTAAACAGACCATGATGCTTGGTAATGGATAATGCATCCTATCACAACGCAGTATCAGCGGAAGACAAAGTACCAACTGCATCAAATACAAAAGATCAAATTAGGACTTGGCTTGCTAAGGAAAATGTCAGCTTCGATGATACATATTTGAAACCCGAGTTGTTGCACCTGGTGAGGATGACAAATAAGACAAAGGTGTTTCATATTGACAAAATCATTGCGGAATACGGCCACACGTCTTTGCGACTACCTCCATATCATGCTCACCTCAATCCGATAGAGCTTGTCTGGGCTAAAGTAAAAGGGCAAG
Organism: Arion vulgaris; assembly: GCA_020796225.1. Classification (NCBI taxonomy): domain Eukaryota; kingdom Metazoa; phylum Mollusca; class Gastropoda; order Stylommatophora; family Arionidae; genus Arion; species Arion vulgaris. The sequence continues at coordinate 27,580,028 of CM036767.1, forward strand.
TTGCCGAACAAAACAGGACGTTTAAAATGTTTGATGTTGAAGTTCTGACACGTGAGTCCTTCTCAATGATAGACATGCAGTTCTGGAAGAAGTGTGTTGAACATGTGCTCCGAGAGGAAGACGAGTACTGGCACCGAGATGGATTACAATTTGTCCAGCCAGTAACAATTATCAACCTCATGGAATCGTCAGATTCGGGATGATACAAATCATATTTTGATTACAGACTGAGAAATAGCAACGTATACATTTCCATATCCAAATGCGTCTACCATCATACAATTTGTGGTGAAGTTAAGACACCCTGGGGTCTAATGGTGACCGAAGGGGAGGACTAACTGTTGCATATTGTATCCAAGTTCACGATTGCACATAAAGGGCAACACACTTAATTACTTGACCTATCAAGTTAATATGGAGATACACCTATGAATATAATTGACATGGACAAATTCTAGGATACTGTAAAATCTAAAGTTTGAGACCCCGTATTTGCAATTGTCATAAAATATCAAAGGAATTCGCCGATGTGCAAAATCCGTAGCATCTATGGACTACTGGTTAGCTTTATTTTAGCGTCATGGATATTCTAAGGCTGCATGCAAAAAATCACTGAGATTTAACAGGTAGTTTTCGAGAAAATCAATTTCAAACGTGCTCACGAATTAATGGACAGACTATAGCAGTAGGTTGTGTAAATTTTGAACTGTAAGGAGTACGAAGGTAGTTATGTTGTGTAGAGATGAATATCGAAATAGGGGAAGACTGCAGTAAAACTTGGTAAATAGTGAAACACGTACAAACAAAGTACTATAGTTTTACAAAATACAGAAACAGTGACGACAAGAGTGTCGAACAGAGCGGAGAATTGTGTAGAGATGGAAATTAACAAATTGTATTAGGCATTAAGAACTTTTAAAAATTGTTGTGCATATTTATGACATTATTGCAGCTTATTATGTATAAAATTATAGGCATGGCGGAAGCAGGTGCTGTCAATTTAACCCAATTGACATCGATACTTACCAGCATGGAATACTGTGCGAGAATACAGGCTATAAGTAGTCAGATCTCCTCTTGTTCAGGGGAAACCAATGAAATAAAGGGATGGCTAGAGCAAATATAAAAATTTGCATATGGATCTGCTATGTCAGATCTAGAATTAAAGAAGCTGGCTTGGCAAACAAGTACCGGGAAATTGTCTTCTTACATTAAACTTAGGTTAGAAATGTGTCCATTGGAGACTTGGGTAGAATGCAGGCGGACCTTTGAATAGATATTCGGACGATGGGGATTGTAGGACGGCAATTGTGAGGCTAAAGCAACTGAGGAAGTCAGACACAGAAAACATCCAGTCGTTCGCTGACAGGATCAGGATATTGGCGATTGACGCTTTCCCAGGTCCAGAGTTACAGGAGAGAGGCACGGTCAGGCAGTTAATTGATATCTCTTCCAACGGGTTAAGTGATTACCATTTAAGGGAGCAACTGTATAGAAAGAACTTCGATAAACTAGAAGATGCTATAGAGTTAACCATTACAGAGGAACGATTAACTAAAGGGTTTAAATTAAGCTTAGAATTACCACAGACCACCCAACCCCATTTTAGACAGGTAAAACCTATGGAAGTGGGTCAAGCTAGAATTAATAATAGACATAGGAATTGGCAGACTTGCCACGAAAACAACAGAAGACATGTACAAGTTAGGGACGATAGAAGGTGTTATCGGTGTCATCAGACATGACACGTAGCTAGTAGTTGTACAACAGAAGACATGTACAAGTTAGGGACGATAGAAGGTGTTATCGGTGTCATCAGACATGACACGCAGCTAGTAGTTGTACAACAGAAGACATGTACAAGTTAGGGACGATAGAAGGTGTTATCGGTGTCATCAGACATGACACGTAGCTAGTAGTTGTACAACAGAAGACATGTACAAGTTAGGGACGATAGAAGGTGTTATCGGTGTCATCAGACATGACACGTAGCTAGTAGTTGTACAACAGAAGACATGTACAAGTTAGGGACGATAGAAGGTGTTATCGGTGTCATCAGACATGACACGTAGCTAGTAGTTGTACAACAGAAGACATGTACAAGTTAGGGACGATAGAAGGTGTTATCGGTGTCATCAGACATGACACGTAGCTAGTAGTTGTAGAAGCAGGGAGGATAGAACTAGAGACCAGGTTTGTCAGCTATGTCAAAGATTCGGACATCTGGCTCCACAATGCATGACGGTAACGAACTCAGGGAAAGATTGGCCCAAAAGTTATCAGAGAATCAGAAAGTTTAAGTCTGATGGAGTTAATACTTTTAAAGCACGTCCATATATGGGGGACCCTAGTTCTTGTTAATACATAAAAATATAAAAATATATGGAGAATTACTACATTAATTAAAAAGTTTCTTATATCTTGGTCAGATGATAACAGATGATGGCAAATGTATAACAGAAATTAAAAAGGGAATAGGAATGGCTAAGGATAATTTCAATAGTATGAGAAAGTTACTGACATCCAAACAAATCCCAAACAGGCTAAAAATGAGAATGATCAAATGCTATATATAAATCCTATAAATAAATATATATCCTATATTAATGTATGGCTCGAAACATGGACAATGAACAAGCAGTTAGAAGACAGAATTGATGCATTTGAGATGTGGATATATAGAAGAATAGACAGAGTTTCATGGACAGAAAAACAGACACATAAACAAGTTTTAGGAAAACTAGGCATGAAGAAACAATTATTAAGATAAATAAAATTCAGACAAGTAAAGTATTTTGGGCACATAAAAAGGCATGACACCATGATAAAACATTTACTAGAGGGGAAAGTTGAGGGAGAAGAGCAAGAGGAAGACCGAGAGATAAGTGGGAGGAAACTTTAAGAAATGGACAGGTTACAGTCTGGCAGTGTGCAACACCAAGGCGAAAGACAGAGGATACTGGAGATTCATTGCAGCCAACCTTCGATGTGGAGACGGCACCTGATGATGATGATGATGAGTTCTTGTTGGGTTAGATTGGGGAAGTTACAGGTAAGGGCTTTAGTAGATACGGGGGCTAGTGTGAGCCTCATTATGAGCACACTTTTAGATCACTTAAGGGCCCATTTAAGGTTAAGTATAATGGGGTGAGACTCGAGTCTGTCTCAGGGAAACTTTAAAAGTCACGGGGTTTTCACGAATCAGGATAAGACTGGGGAATACCACCTAAATCACGGTTTTACGATGCACAGAATACAAACAGAAGGATGATATTAGGTAGGGATTTTTTAAATAGACAGGGGGCTAGAATTTATTTCGACCTCAGGAAACTTAGGATAGGAAAGAAATATATAGATCTGGAGGAAGATGTAGATGTAGCCAGTATAGTGAGGGCAAGACGAAGGTCATTTAGAGAAGAAATGATTTATGCATTGAATGTGTTTAGAGAGATAAGAAGAACAACACAGGGGCCACATCAGAACGTATCGAGATCTATAGCAAGGAGCTCAGCAGGTCGAATACCAGATTCGAACGTCAGCCAGTCAAAGAGAGAAGGAGAGATAATGTTACAGTCAGATGAGCAAGAGATAAGTGAACCCAGTCTTAGAGAAGGAGGAAGAAATGCTACCCTAGCCATGCCAGCCAATGTTAGAGACAGCCCAGGACCATCATGTGTGGAACGAAACCCAGAATTAGCCTATGACTGGAGAGAGATAATTGAGTATGATAGAGAGGCGAGAGAAGTTTCGAGTGTCGAACAGAGCGGAGAATTGTCGACAGATAGCAGTGTCAGAACAGAGATAGTGGTGAACAGAAACCGAACCATGAAAGAAAGACAAGAAGACTTACGAGCCCAAGTAAAGAGGAAACGAGCATAAAATCTTAGAAGACAAGAATATAAACGACTGTGCCAGATCAGACCGGATGGTGTATCCAGCGAAGAAATGCCCGTCCTAGAGCACCGATTAGCCGAGATAGACAGAAGGGAGATACTGGAGAGGGAAGATAGAGATGACTGTACCAGCCACTTATCAGAGAGTGACGATGAAGCCTGTTGGCCACAGTCAAAATTGGAAAACCGAGGTACCAAAAGAAATAGAAGCACTACTTCCGAAGAAACCCGATCAGTAAAGAGAGGAAGATTAAACCGCATAAAAACGATGAATCAGATAGCACAAAAATCTATAACAGCCAAGACGAAGGCAAACTATTTGAGCAGGGCCTGCAAGGAGAGGAAAGACTGGAACAAAGTATTGAGAGTAAGGATGTTGTCCCCCGAGCCATTATGAAAGATGAAACAGAAGACAAGGAACAATCCCGTCTCAGTATAATGCATAAATTTCTAGACAAGATAAAGTGAGAGTAGCATAGGGGAAAGATAGGTGACCCACCCAGGAGAAAAGGGAGGGGTACAGGGTTGATAGATTTTATAAACTGACAATCGCGTAGCGATTAGTCTTGAGAAGAGTGGCGAGGAAGGATGTACATATTGTAAATTTTCTTGTATGTGAAACCAGTGTGTCACTAAGTTTTTGACCTGGTTGATGGCATTGTAATGTTAACTTAGATGCAGTGATTTCGCAGAGAGGTCATGCATGAGTGATGCATGTTAGAGAGACAGAGTATTATGACATTCTGTCAGATCTTCATTCTAGTAGTACTAAGTATGAAGACTGTGTATTGTGAGGGCATTTGAGATATGCATATGGTGTAAGAGATTTTAAATAGAGGGCGTTGGAAATACGACTCGTTATGTGAAGGGGTGACAGATGGCGTATGTCCAATTAGGAGAATTGCGAAATGAATTGTATGCCTTGATATAAACTTGTCCAAAATTATTTTTTTTTGCATTTTTTTTTTTTTTTCATGTACCATTTTTTTGTTTGATTGCGATGAAAATCTCTCTTTTGTACATTAATATTATATGTTGCTGCGTTTAAAATGGATATGAAGTATAATTTTGTGGTCGTGGACATGAAATTTACGGAATTAGGCCCCATATTATTTTTTTTTTTTACAAAATTAATCTAAGACATGCACCATTTGATTGTTGTTGTACTCTGCTAGAGTCATATGGACTTTTCATAACTGCCACCGTAATACCATGTAGTTGAATTGACGTGAATAGGATGAATTTTGTTTGGACGTATGTAATCTAGAATTCTGATATTTGTCCTAGGGGATGTTATTATTGGTTCATCCTGATCAATTACCGTACCCGGACTAAGTTATTTAGAGAGCTGATGGATAACCAAGGTGATCATGAGTTGTAGAGGAGGAAAACACTGTTTATGATCTATGAGTACTTAAGTGCATGCGGGTTGTTCTCATGTATGAGCGGGGCAAAGGAGAAACAAGTAAAATGGAGCTTATCGTCGAGCTTAAGAGCTGCGCATGAAAGGCACAAGAGGAGATAATGAGATAACCAGAGTAGAAAATGACATGCCCCTACTGTGTTTTTTTGTTGTGAACATATGATGGTTGCGTACGGACGTTGTCCTATGTGATTTTTTTTTCTTGTTGTAGGGATTAGAATTGAGTAACTTGGAGTAGATCATTTAGAAGATTGATCTTGGTACTTTAGGGTAGTGTAGGAGAAGGGAATTTTAGAACTTTATGGATAGGGCTAAAGTTCTAGATGGCATAGGCTGGTCTGTAACAGTTTCACTGTTATGCTAACTAGGGTATGGACGGGGTCAACAGAGAAAAAAGAAAACCCCTTATTGTACTTGGCGTCCTTGACCAAGTTAGTAGTAAAGAAATTTGTTTACCAGTCCCAACTTGCTGACAAGTAGAGTGTTAAACTCATGCAAAAGGTTCTAACCCGAGGTATGCGAGGACTCCCGTTAAATCGAGGATCTCGAACCAGAGAAGGAACAGTTGGGAGCTTTTGGTTTGGACAGTAGAACAGTTACTCTTGAGAAGTTGAGGGGGATGGACGTAATTTTGATCCCAATGAGCGTAAGAGATAGAGAGAGTGTGAAGTCAGGAGGACGGAACTTAGAGAAATGGAGTGAAGAAACAGCGACATTCTTTATTAACTCTGTGTGAGTAGCGAACTCTGTGTGAGTAGCGAACGGCGTTGTGATTTGTAGTGAACACCCACAACGTAGGATTTTGACATTATTTATTAACTCTGTGAGTAGCGAACGGCGTTGTGATTTGTAGTGAACACCCACAACGTAGGATTTTGACATTCTTTATTAACTCTGGGTGAGTAGCGAACGGCGTTGTGATTTGTAGTGAACACCCACAACGTAGGATTTTGACATTCTTTATTAACTCTGTGTGAGCGAACGGCGTTGTGATTTGTAGTGAACACCCACAACGTAGGATTTTGACATTCTTTATTAACTCTGGGTGAGTAGCGAACGGCGTTGTGATTTGTAGTGAACACCCACAACGTAGGGTTTTGACATTCTTTATTAACTCTGTGTGAGTAGCGAACGGCGTTGTGATTTGTAGTGAACACCCACAACGTAGGATTTTGACATTCTTTATTAACTCTGGGTGAGTAGCGAACGGCGTTGTGATTTGTAGTGAACACCCACAACGTAGGATTTTGACATTCTTTATTAACTCTGTGTGAGTAGAGAACGGCGTTGTGATTTGTAGTGAACACCCACAACGTAGGATTTTGACATTCTTTATTAACTCTGTGTGAGTAGCGAACGGCCTTGTGATTTGTAGTGAACACCACAACGTAGGATTTTGACATTCTTAATAACTCTGTGTGAGTAGATATCTAACGTGAATTTCAACGAATATCCACCACAGGAAGTCAGGCGTCTCTTATTAACTCGCGTTGTCAAAACTAGGGGTGAATAGCATAAGGCTTATTTGAGTAGAGCGTGTCCTATAAAAGTAGGAGGGGAATTTCAAAATCCTTTTTTCCCTTGTTAATTGTTGACATATTAGTCAGCCATTGAGTACTTCTAGTGCAGTAAAGGGTTAAAGCACGGTCAATGTATGTTCTTTTGTTTGACTCATATCACATAGAAAGTCGGTACATGCATTTATTTTCCTTATTCAGATATGCACGAAATAAACTTTGTATAAGTTCTTTTAGGAGGCTTTGGTGTTGAAATTTAATGTTGACGTATGTAAGGATTAAGATTTAACGGTAGCTACTACCTTACCAGGATTCATCATTCGACCCTTCTTGATTTATTTCTTTCTCGATACTTTTCTTATCCTATTTTTTTCTCTCTATTTTCCTGGGACCTTGTACAAGTGAACAGTAGTGAACTGCTACAACCGTGACAGTGTGTAATTGTAGTGCGGGAAGGGCGATGAACAAATGTGACGTAGGACGAGCTAGTCAGAACCGGTTTAATTAGTAACATTCCTCCCTGATCTCGCCATTTCTTAAACTATTAATTGAAATTAACTGGCAGCAATTAAATGGAGGAACGAACACTGTCATTTGCAGACGACATCATGGTGTACAGACAGGGGGGAAACAGGGATGAAATTGCTAATAAACTCCAGGAAGAACTGAACCGCATAATGGCCTTGTGTGATGTTTCTGGTGCAACGATAAACCATACCAAAGCTGTGCTATCATGATTCTCCCTAAATAATCACATTGTGAAGTCTGACACACCATATGTTACGTTAGATGGACATACACTCACCCGAACAGCATCTATGAGTTATTTGGGTGTAAAATTTGATCGCAGTCTATGCTTTAGGGACCATATCGACGCATTATGCCAAGGCTCGCAACGTACTATCCGCACTGAGAATCATGGCGGCTGCTAACATTGAGCAACGCCTTCTTGTGCTCTTGTACCAAGGTATTGTTCTGTCATGTATAGAATATGCATGCGCTCTCCTAACAATTAGTCCTACGCAAACAGTGAGACTGGAAAGAATTCAGAATGAGGCTATTCGCATCATTCTGGGATGCACCAAAGATACACCAGGAGTGTCAATGCGATTCCTTCTTGATCTCCCAACTATTGCTAACAGAATTGAAACTTGGAGGGTTCGATCATATCTAAGAATCAATGCAAACAAGGAACATCCTCTCCATGAAGAACTCATTAAGGAGAAAGGGCGTAGACTCAAGAGAGGCAGATCATGGCTTAGTCAGGCGGAAGATACGCTTATGAAAATATGTGATCCTTCCGGAATTGCAACAGGAGAGGAATGGATTGCTGTGCCGCCTCAATTTCCGACTGTTTTCACCGTTATTACATCTATTAAGAAAAACTGCAAACAAAATAATATATCACTGCTAAACGTGGAGGTGGAGGCTCTCTTGAATGACATCATCAATGATACAGATGTGGTTATTTACACTGATGGTTCAGTCATTCGCCAACAACGCTGTGCGTGGGTTTTTTCAGCACGCTCAGGAGGAAAAATAATAAGAGAGGCCAGTGGGGCCTACGCTACAACCACAAGTAGCTTGACAATGGAGGTTCGGCGGTTACGGAGGCGGTGAACTGGTTGGCATCTCACAATTACTCTCGTGTTTTCGTACTCAGTGACTCCATGAGCATGATTCGTAAAGTCGAATCAGGTATGGTGAGACGCAACTGGGTGGAGGTACTGGTACAGACAATGATCAGAGAAATCACCTTTATTTTTGTCCCTGGGTACGCAGGAGTTAGGGGTAATGAACGAGCTGATAGATTGGCTGGCTTAGCTACAATATCAGAGGAGCTGCAATGGATCGAAGTGACATTCTTCATGCACTGAGCGTCTTTCCGAACAGAGGAGTTTCAGGGCTGTGAATCCCACTCGCTGACCAGATTGAAAGAGATGGGTGTCAATATTGGTGCAACCCAAAAAGAGCGACATACTAAATATGCAAAGAGATTGATTAATCAACATCGAACTGGCGTGTTGGGTCGCTGGACGCTGCTGGATTTGCGGAGATCGGAGCACCTATGGACATGTCCGGAGTGCTATGATGATAGTCCTCATATAACTGATAACATCCATTAGTATTTCTATTATTTCGTTTGTTTTTATTTACATGATTTTTCATTGTTTATGTGAAACTAATATGCCTGCTCCTACATTTCGTCTGTTCGCTCAGTCTTACCAAGCCTTCGAGTCCAGATCATTGGGAGCATATTGATCCAGTCAATTGCCTACGTCCCTATTCTAGTCCAGACCAAAATTACGTCTATTTTTGAAATGCATCATTTGCAATTAAGACACACTGAGAATATTAATTAAACGCAAGGTAAACGGGACGTAAAGATCGAAATATGAGTTTTACTACTCGGGACTCTTCAAATAAAAAGTCACAAAAACTAGGCGTGACAGGAGATCTATTTTGTGTACACACTACCACAGGCTCGTCTGTGTGTAAAACTAAATATATGCGCGCTGTGGTTTGATATTATAAAGAATGGAGCACGAATATCAATTGAACGATATTTCAGAATTGGACCCCCCACCACCAGCATATTCAAATCACTTAGGCATTCCAACATCATTACTTTACAACGGATCTCGTTTTCAAGGCCATCAGAAAAGCAAAGGAAATCGCTATGATGTTGAAGTTGTTCTGCAGGTCTATAAATTACAATTTCATTTACTATTTACTCACTGAAGTTACTGACACTGAGTATTGTACTGTTGACGTTGTAAAAAATATATAAAATCACTAAAAGCTGCACACCCATTGCATATTTTTATTTGGCTCCTATCTTTCCTCCTATAGTTATTAGTTAACTAAGTTATTAGTAGTAGTAGTTACTGTGTAAAGTGTCACAGTGTGTTAATAAATTTCGGTTTCAGAAACTCGGTAAACCAATTTATTGTTTCGTTAGTTAAGTTACTAAGTTAGTAATTGGAGAAAGAAGGTGCAAAGTGGACTTGCGTTTTGAGCACAGTCTGATCAGACAAGCAGAGGAAAGCAGGTTTTACTCTAGGGCGCAGTCTTATTTCGAGAGGCCTGCCTCGTCATTTAGGTGTGAGAATTATGGCAGAGACTCACTCCTGACTTTAGTTAGCTACAATAATAATAAATTAGTCACAAATGAAGCAGCATAGTACCTATTTATATAACATATCAAGCGGTACAGTTCTATTGTTATTGCCCCTTGTGACTGAGAGATACCTACTAGTTGTTAGTCATGTGCAGAACTTTAGTAGTTCTTTGGAATTTTTCTCTTATCATATGCCATAGGCATATGTCCTGCATCTGTTGCTATATTCAAGGAACCTATTTTTTTAAAAACTGATCCAGAAGCACTTGAGCTTTCAGTTATTCGGCCCCGTGCCATGGACATCGTAACCCTTTGGTTAGGTGTCACGACCACCGTAAATCTGGAGAACCTGTGGCATCCTGCTTCATCTTCAAGTGGTGTCCCTGATAACAGACTACATTGCTGCAGTATGGCTGAGCAAGTAAGAATTGAAGAGGAAAAACAAACCGACCACCAAAAATGTATTGCTGAAAATGAATGTATCGGTTGTAAAACCGCAGCCTATGTAGCAAACATCCTTTTCAATGTGAACAAAGATGAATAAGAGTCAATAGAGACTTGTCGTGAATGGTGACACGAAAGTGGAGCTAATAATCACAGTTGATTCCGTACTATAGTGAAGACATGTGCTCTGTTGGGAGTTGAAAGGTGAAGAAGATACATTACTATACTTATCAACTAGTGCAGCTTTCCTGCAATATGTAGTTTTCAACAAATATGCATACACAGCTGCTGTATGGTTTTGTGCATGTTTTTTCTTTGAAGTTCTTACAAGCATTTTTGGAACATTAACTCCTAGTGGACCAAGGCAAAAGCCATGGTTTTACAAGTCATTTGTTTTTAGAATAAAAAACACCCTTTAGTGTGGCATTTGGTCATCAAGTGTTCTGCCAAAAAAATATGATGCTTGGACAGTGTGTCTACCAAGATTAATTCTATACCTACAGATATTCTATTCTATAACTACAGATATATGCTATCTAAGGATATCTTTTTGAAAATAAAAGTTTCACTTCAGCTTGTACTGATGTTCATAGTATTAGATAAAGATGTGCTTTGTACTTTCTTTTCTTTCACTCTACACCAACACTTATTAAATCTCTCTTTGTGGTTGGTGTGTGATTTGTGTCTTAGAGCATGAGTTTGTTATGCTAGCTAGGCACCTTCAGACCCATAGGCCAGTACATAAGGTTTCTGCATGTTTTTTATTTCACCACCTTATTCTATTTCACCACCTTAAGTAGGTAAAAAATGCTGACTTGGGAGCATCCATCCTCATATGCGAGTCAGAGCCCTGTTAACCTTGGATCTCGCAATCAAAGTTTCCTGTGATGTGGTGTTGGCCTGTGTGTTCTATGGGTCATCAGAAGGCTGCTTTTCTTCACTATTTGTCTTTCCTAAGAGAGACTAGCCGACTCCAACTCTACTGGATGCAGGGCCAGGTGTATAACACACTGTGTAGATATTATTGTTTTTGTAATGTTGAGAACTAGAGCTACTGAGTTGGTAGTTCTTTTACAGCCAAAGCAAGATTCAGCTAGCTGTATATGTTCTGTAGTTGTTGGATGGTGCTTTATTCAGTGTTTGTAGTTCATACTTACGGTTCAAACTTCACTGCAACGGGTCACCCCATAATTGCTCTGTTCCTGTGCCAACAAAAATCAGACAAATGCTAACAACTGTCTTCTGTATGAACTAATTCCAGAATGAAACAGCCGTGCACCGCCACAAAAGCAACCTGCACCGCATAAATGCATATGGCCTCGCTAAAGTATCAACACTTGAATTGCAATTCACGAGAAGGAACATCAATCACAACAAAATCCAGCTTTCTGCATATGCAATATCACTGCGTAAGGCAGTTTGAGTCGGTTCGTCATAACCGCTGTCCGCCATTTTCTGAATTCCCACAACAGACGTATGGTTGACACAGCAAAAGCATTCCATGTAACATTCATAGCTCACAGCGTTGCTCAAGCACTAACTCAGTAGCTCGGGAAACGAAACCAGAAAATACCTGACCAAACATGGCGGAAATGCGCTAGCAAAAGTCATGTCCAGAATATCAAACAGTTCTGATTCTGAATGGCCCTCCCGCATTCCGCCATTGCTTGCCAGATTTATACAGTGTTTGAATTTGTAGGAAAACTTGCTGCTAGTTTTGTTCAATCTGTGTTATCCTGGACAGGTGAGCAGCACATGTATTGCTGTCTCTTAGGAAATAAATAAAGGCAGGAATCTGTGAGACAATGTGCATCTTTATGATTCCTTTTGTAAATGTAATTTCTGTCTGTTTCTGCAGCATGTTGATGAAGAAAAGGCTTTCCTGTGTGGATACTTGAAGATTAAAGGTCTTACAGAGGAGTACCCAACTTTGACAACATACTTTGATGGTGAAATTATCAGCGGTCGTCATCCATTCTTGACAAGAAAGTGGGATGCTGATGAAGATGTTGACAGAAAACATTGGGTAAAGTTAACATCCAAACAAACCACAAACAGACTAAAAATGAGAATGATCAAATGCTATATATATCCTATATTAATGTATGGCTCGAAACATGGACAATGAACAAGCAGTTAGAAGACAGAATTGATGCATTTGAGATGTGGATATACAGAAGAATAGGCAGAGTTTCATGGACAGAAAAACAGACAAATAAACAAGTTTTAGGAAAACTAGGCATGAAGAAACAATTATTAAGAGAAATAAAATTCAGACAAGTAAAGTATTTTTGGGCACATAAAAAGACATGACACTATGATAAAACATTTACTAGAGGGGAAAGTTGAGGGGGAAGAGCAAGAGGAAGACCGAGAGATAAGTGGGAGGAAACTTTAAGAAATGGACAGGTTACAGTCTGGCAGTGTGCAACACCAAGGCGAAAGACAGAGGATGCTGGAGATTCATTGCAGCCAACCTTCGATGTGGAGACGGCACCTGATGATGATGAAAGTTAACATGTGTATCTCAACTGATTTTAGGTTTCCCCAAATGGAAGAGATAGAGAATTGTAAACATACGAGAAGGTCAAGGATGTCGAAATACTTGCAAGCAGACAACTATTGCAATATATACTCTGTTGTAGACCTTAGCTCCCAAACATCTTGATGTTTTTAAGGCTTTTGCTCATTTTGATGACCTCATCTCAATACTAGCAACAATATAAAAGTTCCTTGATTTTTTAAAAAATGGCATCTTATATATGGTTGGAAAGAATTTGTATGGGCTATCAAGCTATATGTCTTAAATCAGTGTTATGTGATAAATGCAACCTACTTCGTTATTACTAATAAATGCCCGTCTGCCCAGCGTGTTCGTAGGCGCTTGACTATGGGTGACTATCCCTCTGTGTGTGCGGGTTCAATTCGCTGTGGATGGCAGAAAAAGCCACAGATTCCCCAGATTTACGGTGTTCGTGGCACCGAACCGAAGGGTTACCATGTCCATGGCACCGCGCCGAAGAGCTGAAAAGCTCAAGTGCTTCTGGATCGGGAAAAAAAAAAAATTACTAATAAATAGAATGTTTCACCAATGGCAAGAAATGTATGCAGTTACAAAGAAAAAAAAATGATATCATATATAATGAAAAATTTTAATAGTATTTTAGTATCTTCATTGTTACACATGTCCAAAAATTGAGTAGTTTGGACAACATATAATACTGTAGTCAGGAGGTTTGTAACTCCTAAATATTTCCACGATTTTAAGGGAAAAGATTAATGAATAATGCCCTCAAAAGAAAATAATGCATAACTGGTCTAGTAAGCAGTCTATAAGAACTAACACTTATAGTATGACACATGCATTTTCAAGGAATACACAGTTTCAGAACATAGCATTTTATTGAGAGAAAAAAATATGAGTACTCATTGATATTTTATATGGAAAAAAAAAGTAGGAAAACATTGTCTTGCACCTTGTAAGCAGACTCGGAGTGACTCAGGCACAAAATGTTTATCTAACAGGCAATTTATCTCCTGAATGAAAAATAAATTATTTTTACAAGTTAGACAAATAACTTTAGATTTAATTACAACTTTACTTATTTGATAAAACATTGAAAAATCTGAGAGAATTAAAATTCCTTTTTTTAGTATCAAGCAAGGGAATTTGAAGGTCTTTGTTAAAGTCAGCTTGCTCTTTAACTCTTTAATTAACTCTATAGTAAAATCTAATTGACCATATTTCTTTTGTCTTATCTGTTCCGGAATATCCTGGTGTTTTTTGGTGATATTCTTATAAAAACATGTACAAGAATTGACCCTAGCAATGCTCATCAAAAAGTAATAAAAGAGAGCTTTCTAATATATTGTTTTTGCTTTACGCAGAACTTTATACTTTCCATTCATTTGATCTGACCTATCCACTTTTCTCATGTAATTAGTATATCTTTAACAACCATGGACTGCTGCTTGTGAATCTTTTGGAACTGACCTTCCACCTAATGCAGATGTGATGAGAGGTCGATGAAAAATGAAGGAGCCTTCTGACATATCCAAATAAAGCAGTCATCATTTTTGTGTGTGCATGTAATGCAGAGAGATTGGTTCACATTGTGATAATATGAAAAATTGCTGAGAATAGATAAATGATGAGAAAGAGAAGATACTGAACATCTTGATAGCATGACACAGAAGAACATCAACAACAGAGATGATCGCTAATGCAGGGGACAAAGATTTGTGAAGATCCATGATCGCAAACACCAGCTGGCACAGCACCTGATAATGATGAATTAGTAATAAATAATATTTAATCTGATGATCTAACTCAGGTTATGACTTTATTTGGAAATGACAAGACCCATTGAACAGTTCTTTTATCAATATACAGAATCTTTGTGAGAGTCTCTATAGCAGTGGCTAATGCACCTGTTTTATAGATGTGCACCCTGAGGATCAAATTCTCCAGTTGTAGTGAGATCTTTTCCTACTGTAATGACTATGAGGTCGACCCAGCCTCATTTGGGTACCAGAAAAACACTGGAAAGTATAGGCAAAGTGAGTGATATTTACCACATCACCCATTTTGTGCCGCTTTTCAAAGAATAATACAAGCGTATTCTTCAATATGCTTCATGGTGTGAAAATTTTACAGTATTTGTGTTTTTAAATTCTGGATATTTAAGTGCATGAAAATTCAGAGAACAACAAAATGGTTTAGTTTTTAACTATTAAACTGACATCACATTGTTGCCACACATAAGACAATGCAAAGTGCACTCAGTCTTCTTCTTCAAACACTTTCAGACCTCAGCCTGTGTATTTTCTATGAAAGCAGTGGTCATTTTAAGGTTGTTAGCACCTTCATAGAGCTTGTCACAATATGGTACTGGGTAGGGCCATACACATTTTTTTTTAGTCCCCATACTTTAGACATCCCTGTAACAAATGTTCAACCATTATCAGAAGTTCCTATCTTTTGCTTGTTAACATCTGTTATGACCTTCTCAATCTGAAGATTATCTTCTTCTTTGCGTTCGGTTTCGTATGCTCGTCTAAACCTTGAGATGTGTTGCCTCTATGAAGCTGCATGGCAGTTGGAGTTCCTTGTGAATTCCCCATATCTTGCTCTGTAAGCTTCGTTCGTGAGGCTATGTTTCATTTTGTTGGTGTATGTATAACAAACATGACTGCAGGATGTGCTCTGGAGTCTATGTTTCTGTATGACATGCACACTATGCAGGCTGAGCCAGCTTTATTCTGCAGTGGCCTGTTCTTAGGCAAAAGATTGTTGTGTGCTGTTTTCTGTTTAGTCTGCCGATGGGATCTTGTGGATGTTTGCTGTGGGTTTGTTGCCTCCACAACTCTTTGTATTTTCACTTGAAATGTGTCTTGATGCACCAAAGATACACCAGGATTGTCAATGCGATTCCTTCTGACCTCCCAACTATTGCTAACAGAATTGAAACTTGGAGGGTTCGATCATATCTAAGAATCAATGCAAACAAGGAACATCCTCTCCATGAAGAACTCATTAACCCCTTGTTTACCTGAGGTTATAGGTCGAACAGCACAGCACATCCCAAGCATTTTTCTGCATTTCTACCAACTTATTTGAAAATGTAATAACTCTGTTATTTTTGGAATATTTGTTTGAAATATCGTATTTTGAAATAAAATGTGTATGTTTTGATAATAAAAATTTGTGTTTGTACTGCTCTATGTACTAGTAGTACTTGATATTTGCTCAGTACTAGTACTTGCGACAGGGTCAGTTCTAGAAATCTTGCTTGGGACGTAAATCACATTCTCGTCAGTATCACTATTTTCGTCATCAGTGTCTCTCACCTGTACAGAATTTTCAGAATCTGAGTGAACAGATTCACTTAATGAGAATATATCATCATCTCCGCTATCTTCATCGTTAAATATGTCGTCAGCACCATATGACAACAACGCCAAAGCTTTTTCTGTTGGTGTAATCGTTCTGGAAGATTTTCTACATGCCATTTTGCTTGAACTACTTTTGATAAAGAGAAACACTCTTTCAAAGTTATAAATAACCTTTGTGCGGCGCGAAAAACTGACCAATGACAATGTTTTATATAAGGGAAGATATCCCCAATGCTATAGATAGTCTATTGTTGCAGTAGTTTCCCGTTTACTACACATATTTTGCCGATGAGTTTACTACGTGACCCTCACGTAGTGGGATATGGCCGACGCCCATTTACTACGTTACCCTCACGTAGTGGTAAACAAGGGGTTAAGGAGAAAGGGCGTAGACTCAAGAGAGGCAGATCATGGCTGAGTCAGGCGGAAGATACGCTTAGGAAAATATGTGATCCTTCCAGAATTGAAACAGGAGTGGAATGAATTGCTGTGCCACCTCAATTTCCAACTGCTTTCACTGTTATTACATCTATTAAGAAAAACTGCAAACTAAATAATCTATCACTGCTAAATGTGGAGGTTGAGGCCCTCTTGAATGACATCATCAATGATACAGATGTGGTTATTTACACTGATGGTTCAGTCATTCGCCAACAACGCTGTGCGTGGACGTTTTCAGCACGCTCAGGAGGAAAAATAATAAGAGAGGCCAGTGGGGCCTACGCTACAACCACAAGTAGCTTGACAATGGAGGTTCGGGCGGTTACGGAGGCGGTGAACTGGTTGGCATCTCACAATTACTCTTGTGTTTTCATACTCAGTGACTCCATGAGCATGATTCGTAAAGTCGAATCAGGTATGGTGAGACGCAACTGGGTGGAGGTACTGGTACAGACAATGATCAGAGAAATCACCTTCATTTTTGTCCCTGGGCACGCAGGAGTTAGTGGTAATGAACGAGCAGATAGATTGGCTGGCTTGGCTACAATATCAGGGAGCTGCCATGGATCGAAGTGACATTCTTCACGCATTGAGACTTTCCGAACAGAGGTGTTTCAGGGCTGTGAATCCCACTCGCTGACCAGATTGAAAGAGATGGGTGTCAATATTGGTGCAGCCGAAAAGAACGACATACTAAATATGCAAAGAGATTGATTAATCAACATTGAACTGGCGTGTTGGGTCAATGGACGCTGCTGGATTTGCTGAGGTGGAGATCGGAGTACCTATGGACATGTCCGGAGTGCTATGATGATGTGTCTTGATTTCTGGTAGTGACACTGGGTTTTTGTGTTGTGTAAGTTTTGTTTTCTCCTTAGCCAGCCTATCTGCTCTCTCATTTCCTGTTATGCCGTTGTGGGCTGGTATCCACTGGAGAATAATTTGATTGTGTTCTGAGAGCTTGTTTAGCTGTAGTGTCAGCTCTCTATCCATATTATCTTGGGGTTGCCGTTGTGTGGCTTGCAGGACTGACATGCAATCACAAAGTGAAGATTATCAATTCTCCTCTTTTAAGTTGGTCTTATGCATTGTTTCTGTTGGCCTTTATGTTTCTTGCTTACATACAGTAAGTATCATGACATAAGCTCTTGAAAACTTCCTGGACTTCTGTATAAGTTCACTCTGAATTGACAGATTATAAATTGTCACATCCTGGATGTGGTATTTCAGAGTTCGAAAAACCTACAGGCAAAGCACCAATGTCAGCGAACAGGATGATAAAGTATTCAAACAAATAAGTATTACATGTTTGCATTTTGTGTCTTCCAGGAGTCTCGGATACCAATGTAGTACTAGTTATTGTTTGAATTTTTATCATTTTGTGGATGGGTAAAGATGATATATCAAAGATGGTAAAAGAAGAGACCATTCATAAATGATAATAATGACATGACATATCGTCATTGCAGATTTGAAGATGGGGAATATGTTTATGACACAGACACAACATTAAAATGATATTTTATTTGTGATTTATGCAACATTTTACAGATTAGCCTGTGAAAGTTAATCAAGCATATTTTTCTATTTTCAGGGTAAATTTTTGTCCTTCCATTCTTGTGCTAAAAATTTCAATGCAGACAACTTTGATTATGAAGCTCTGAAGGCATCAGATTTTGTGTATATGAGGTGGAAGGTATGTTTTGTAATTGTGAGCATGCATTACAAATGTGTTGTTGTTATTCTTCTGGAATCAGTAACCCATGCTCAGAAGTCTAACAAATGGATGAGTCTATTGTCTATTCCCAGGTGGAAGATGTAGTTGGCGTCCACTCTTGCCGTTAAGCGTAGGGATGGGAGCTTTAATTTACGTTATCACCATAAATCCAGTTGGTGATGATCAGCAGTGGCAGCCTCATTCATTGTAAGATATCTGAGCATAGTTATTAACATGAAGAAATCAGAAGACTAGATGTGAAACCAGTCATGCAATTCATAAAAGACCAACAGATTAAAAGGTTTGGACACCTGACAAGAATGCTCTGGTATCGACTAACACATAGAACCACACTGAAAAAAGTATAATGAGTACAGAGCAAGAAGAAGACCACGCAAAAGATGAAGCGACAGCATCAAGAACAGCCTTAAGAAAATGAATAACAGCTTACAAAGTGCCTTATAGTCAGGCGGAATGTATTTTTGGGAAAATATTTGAACCAGGAGATGAATGAATTGCTGTGCCACCTCATTTTCAGACTGCTGTCACAGTTATCATTGAGATTGAATCTTGTGTTATGTAATCATGACATCATTGGGAACCTAATCTAGTGTTTTGTAATCCATTAAGAAAAAAATGAACAAAATAATACATTACTAATTAACACCAAGGTTGAGGCTCTCTTGAATGACAACATGAATGACAGATGTTATTTACACAGATGGTTCAGTCATTCTCCAACAACTCTACGCATGGGCTTTTTCAGCACACACAGAAGGGAAAATAATAAGAGACAAGTGGGGCCTACGTGAGAACCACAACTAGTTTGATAATGGATGTACAGGTGGTTGCAGAAGTGGGGACTTAGTTGGCATCTCATAACTACTCTTATGTTTTCATGCTCAGTGACTCCGTGATTATGATTCGTAAAGTCGAAACAGAAATGGGATGAGACAAAACTTAGTGGAGGTACTGGAACGGTGTCAAAGAAACCACCTTCATTTTTGTCCCTGGGCACGCAGGAGTGAGGGGTAATGAACGAGCTGATAGATTGGCTGGCATGGCTACGATAACAGAGAGAGCTGCAATAGACAGAAATTATATTCTTAGCACATTGAGAGAATTATTCCAAACAGAGGAATTTCAGGGTTGTGAATCCAAGTAGCTGATCAGATTGAGAGAGATGGGTGTCGATATTGGTACAGCCCGAAAAGAATGACATACCAAATATGAAATACGAGGGAAGTCAATAAGTAAGTCATAAATGGCTGTAGAAAAATAACTAAACATGATAACAACTTGAAACCAGTTTATTTTTATACATACATTGTTCCTTTATTTCTCAACATAATTTCCACCAACATTGATACACTTATCCCATCGTTTATCAATCCTCCCAAACCGGCTGCATAGAACTGCGGCTCTGTTTTCTAAACCACGTTTTCACTTCACATTCAACTTCGTGGTCATTCGCGAAATGTCTCCCACCAAGGTGGGTTTTCAGTGGATCAAAAAAGTGGAAATCACTAGGGGCTAAGTCGGGGCTGTAAGGTGAATGTTCCAGAACTAACCACCTTAGTTGGTTAATCTTCTTCTTAGTTAATCGAGCCATATGTGGTCTGGCATTGTCATGAAGAAGCAACACTCCTCTAGTCAGCAGTCCTGGACGTTTTTTCGAATTGCATCATGAAGCATTGATAGAACTTCACAGTATGATTCAGAATTCACATTGTCACCTTTCTTCTTGAAATTGGTTAACACTTTCGCTGCCACCGACGACAAAAGTTGGTGAAGTACAAACTCCTTTTGCTGCCGCCGCGACTTTTGTCGGTGGACATGTGCCGTCGCGATGTCTTGTTTAAACGGGAGTGTATCGCTTGAAAACGGGGTCACGTGACGTACTACTTCCATAATGTTTCGACGAGCTCTCCAAAATGGCGGATCTAACACACACGCGTAAACGCGGATAAGTCCGATTTTTCGCGATTTTAGTAAGTAAGCAACAATTTTCAAAATGGATGACGTAGCTGATGAATAGTGATGTCCAAAATGACTCTTTTTCTGACTTTTTAGCCAGTGATAGTGTCAAAACAAACTCTGAATGTGATATGAATTTGAACTGTGATTCACGTGACGATGTTTATAGATCGATAACAGATATTGTCACGGTTACGGGAGTAGATGACGGACACCTATCTTGAAAATGACGGCATATCATACTGTGGATAGGTATGAGGATATCAGTTACTACAATAGCTTGTGGATTATAAAGAATATATTCCACATATAGACAGGTTAGTAGCTCATTAATATATGAACACTATTCCATAGTTTAAAAGTCCTAAGTTTATTAGTTTATTTTTTACGATTTTTGAAATTGTCACTCTGAAAACTGATCATACTGAAAAATAACGTGGCACTGGGCCAGACTTTGTTGAAAAATGCGTGGCAGCGAAAGTGTTAAAAGCACTCCTTGACAATCCCAGAACACCGTCAGCATAACCTTCCATGCTGATGGCGTAACCTTGAATTTTTGGACACAAGGCGAGGAAGGATGTTTCCACTGCATTGAAGCATGCTTTGATTCTGGCTGGTAGGGATTCATCCCCAGTGGCAATCCTGTTCAGCATGTCTTCTCCTTCATCTTTGTATCAACAGAGATGATGCAAGGATAGGCCAAATCGGTTCATTTTGTGTTCCTCCTTCAATTGTCAGGGTACCCACCTTGAGCACACTTTCTTAAATTTCAATCGATCATGCATTATGCTGTATGCTGAACTGTGAACACCCTATTGCTACTCGCCTGTCACCTCTAATCTTCTCCACCCGCTGCACGGATGCTTTTGCTGGATGAATCTCAACAGGACGACCAGATCGGATTTCATCAACAATTTTAGAGCGTCCTTGAGAAAATGTTTCTACCCAGCTATGCACCGCTTTACAGGACAAACATTTGTCAGCATAAACAGGAAGCATTTCCTTATGAATGTAGTTTGCAGACAGTCATTTTGTCCACAAAAAACACACAACAGCACGTTGCTCTTTGGTTGAACCCTCCATAAGTGCAGTCGCAATTTTGTTTATGCGCATGAGACACATAGCGCCACCTGGCGAACGGGAATATGAAGTTCGATGCTGCTACCTAATGACAGCTTTAGAAAACACCAACTACATTTACCTACCATCCCACAGAACTTTGTGACTTACTTATTGACTCGCCCTCGTAGATTGATTAATCAGCATTGAACAGTAATATTGGGCTGCTGGATTTTTTTAGACAGGGATCGGAGCACCTTCAGGAATCTCCGGAGTGCTATGATGATAGTCCTAATATGACTGATAATATCATTGGAGATTTAATCGTGTGTTATGTAATCATGACATCATTGGGGACCTAATCTTGTGTTATGTAATCATGATATCATTGAGACTGAATCTTGTGTTATGTAATCATGACATCATTTGGGGACTTATTCTTGTGTTATGTAATCATTACATCATTTGGGGACTTATTCTTGTGTTATGTAGTCATGACATTGGGGGCTGAATCTTGTGTTATGTAATCATGACATCATTGCGAACTTATTCTTGTGTTATGTAATCATGACATCATTGGGGACCTAATCTTGTGTTATGTAATAACATCATTGAGACTGAATCTTGTGTTATGTAATCATGACATCATTTGGGGACTTATTCTTGTGTTATGTAATCATGACATCATTTGGGGACTTATTCTTGTGTTATGTAATCATTACATCATTGTGAACTTATTCTTGTTTTTTGTAATCGTTACATCATTTGGGGACTTATTCTTGTGTTATGTAGTCGTGACATCATTGGGGACTGAATCTTGTGTTATGTAGTCATGACATCATTGATTTCAAATGATTATACTGTGTATGCAACGATTTATTTAATGAATGTTCTACACAAATTGCTTATTTTACAGGAGCACTTCCTTGTTCCTGATCACACAATTAAAGACATCAGTGGTGCATCCTTTGCTGGGTTTTACTACATCTGTTTTCAAAAGTCCACTGCTACAATAGAAGGATATTACTATCACAGAAGCTCAGAGTGGTTTGTAATTTTGTTCAGCGCATTTTCTATATATATTTTGTTGTTCTAATTGAACTATTGTGGTGATTTTCTTTTATTATTTAGTATACACTACAGGTAGGGTTTCAATTAAACTTGTGCCACCGATACAAAGTGGAAATGCAAAGTCCTTTCCCTGCTATCGTCAACTTTTGTCGTCCGACATGTGTTGTCGACAGTGTCTTTTTAAAAGGAGTATCGGTAGCGAAACGAGGGTCCGTGACTCACTTCTTCCATATTGTTCTGGAGATCTCTCCAAAATGGTGGATCTAGCATAAGTGCGGTAAACATATCGTAAATAGATTTTGAATGATTTTTCTGGGAGATTTTCATAAATAAACAAAAAGATTTTCAAAATGGGCGACGTAGCTGATGAATAGTGATGTCCAAAATGACTCTGATTCAGACTTTTTAGCCAGTGATAGTGATAAAACAGACTCTGAATGTGATAAGAATTTGAACTTTGATTCATGTGACGATGTTTATAAATCGATAGCAGATATTCCCAGGGGTACAGGAGTAGGTGTACACCCACCTCGAAAACGAGGGCATGTCACACTGTGGATAGGTATGGGGCCCGACACCAATATTAGTTACAGCACTTGCTTGTGGATTATGAAGAATATATACTCTACATATAGACAGGTTAGTAACTCATTAATATATGAACACTCTTCCATAGTTTAAAAGTCCTAAGTTTATTACTTTATTTTTAATGATTTTTGAAATTGTCACCCTGAAAACGAATCATGCTAAAAAAAATAGTGTGGCAGTGAGCCAGACTTTGTTGAAAAATGGGTGGCAGCAAAAGTGTTAAATGATATTTTAATGGCCTGCTAGATGACTGAATTTGTAGAAGGCAGATTTTATTTGGTGCAGTGCCATTTAACAATATTTACTTTTAGTTTCAAAGTTAATATGATGGCAAAATTAACTGTTGTAACTTAAAGTGAATTGTCTCTGTTGCATGGAGGTATGGTGCTCACCTCTCCCGCCAGAAGTACTCAGTGTATCCAGCATAGAGTGATTTGGGCTATTTTCTAGTGATCGTTGATCTTGTTTTAGGTGAGATTGAGTTCTTAGGCCTATCAGAGACGAATAATAAAGTGTAGGTACTGTGATGAAGTTAAGAATGTTAACCCTCTTATTCCTGGAGCGACCGAATGCGCCCGTTATTGGTATAAACCCATAGCGGCCGTTACCGTCTATATACCTTTTTAAATCGTTTTTCTATATCTTTCCTTGCGAATAGACATGCTAAATTTAGCCCTGATGTCATTGCCGATAATGGCTACCGTCATTTGAGAAGTCCGCGTGCTTCTAGTGTTATTGGTTTCGTATCTGTGAATTTTTGAAAAAGTCCTTATATTCTCTAGAAAACTTGTGTTTTACGATTCAGTTGATGGAAAATTTGCCGGCGAGATCGTGGATAAATCACATTGATGTAAAATTAATTCAAGATTTGTGTGCGAAAATATACTACGCTAGTTCTAGTGTTTACGACAGTTTGCGTAACGATGAATTACGATTGTCGATGGATGCGAACACCGCGCTTCCTCCATCCACCCAGGTCGTTAAGTTGAGAGAGAATAGTTGCAACAGCTGAGCACTATCAATATCGAACAATTTATTGAAGAAACAGGTTCTGCAAATGACATATTCTCTATTTGTGATTACCGTCATTACTCTCATTACGTCGTTCAGCGTGATTTTTGCGTGAGGTATTTTTTTAGAACTGGACAGAGCTAACCAGTGCATTTTCTCTATGAAAATTTAAAAAATATCCAGATCCTTCATGGGCGCTTTTCATTACATCAATATCTTTCTTTATGTAAACTATATGTGTCGAACTCACCAGTTACCTTACTACAGAATGTTTTGGTTTACCGATAAACTGTTGAATGTGCCTGCTTTGTCAAATATAGTGTCAAGAAATAGATTTGAAAGTATCAGCAAATATTTGTACCTCAATGTCAATTCTAAATTCGTTCCATGAGGACAATATGGACATGTGCAAGGTTGAACCTCTGTCTTGATTGTATTAGGGCCCTCATGCCCATATAAACATGCAGGCTAGGCAACTGCAGGACTGATAACCTCTCAGATACTGCAGGACTGATAAACTCCATTCATGCCAACCATCAACCGACTCGACTCTACTGTTTGGCAGAATGCAGAGCCGCAGTTAGTGTTTCTAAATAAAGATGAGGACTGCCCCACACGTAAAATCAACCTCTGTAAAGGAGATTGCTTTTCAACCTTTCAATTTACATTTAGCCTCAATAAAACTTACATTTTTGAGTAAAACATACTTTCAATATTGCCATTCATTTTTATTTCTTCACTTGTATAATTTTTTACATCCAACTTGCATGGCATTGACAACATACATGTTTACAAACTAGTACCTCATCCATTTAACTGTAAATTGGACTTTAAATCTCAAATATTGATTAGAAATTGTATGTTATGAATTTTATTTCACAAGCACTTCTCCTTCTTGCTGGGTTATTTCCCTTGCCCTGGGAATTCGGTAGGAACTTTTTCTGAAGGGCTAGGAATAAGAGGGTTAACACTTTACTGCCAAATTCGACGGTCGTCAAATTTCCGCTATAAGTTTTAGAGACCAACTTGACGATCGTCAATTTCGAACATGTTCAATTCAAACAGACGGCAGTATCGATAACTTTAGCGCTGACGTTTCATCCGGCATTTTATTATTCCAAAATGGCTGCCGCTGATATCGAAAGTTAGACCCATTTGAAGCAATGTTATCGGAAAATTCGTTATTTTTGTTACAAGTACACTTCCCAAAATTTTTATCATGTCTGATGACATAAACTAGACTTATAACAAAGATTATTCTGACTGCCAGCGAATATTGTGACGAAAGTGATACTGTAAGGTTAAGCAGAGATGTGCGACAATGTGTCGGTGATAATACCGCACGTGACCGACAGCTTGTGACAAACATGTTGGATTATACGATAGGGTTGATGTTGATACATATGAAGTAAGAAGTTGGCGTGGTACAAGAGACCAGAACAGAACTGCACATGTCAATAATCTTTGGAGATGGAGTAATAGTTCTCAAAACGAACTATTTGAGCTCGACATTATTCTTCTATACGAATAACAACGACATGTGTGACCGACGTGTCACGTTAGACGCAACTGTAACTGAACTGGGTATATGATCTATATCATATGCCCATTGATTTCTTTCAAGCTTATTTTTCCTGATACTGCCATAAACCTCATCACTGATGAAGTGAATAGATACTGTGAAAATCACATATATCAGTACACATGAAGTGTCATGTACAAAAATCTTACTTGTGATCATACTGGTGCATTTGAAATTTATGGATTCATAGTGTGCCTTCAGATTGGTATGGAAATGTGTTGTAAACCAGCAGTCTCAGACTACTGGTGTAATAATTAAGATTGTGTTAGGTATCATCTATGGTTGTTTCATCTACGTTTGTGAAAGATCTTTATGGATACAAAAACAAAGGATATATACTCTACTGTAACAGTTTTGCATTCAAGCCCAGCTCTATTTCAAGAGCTGAAAGAAATGCTGATAGGTGCATGTGGAACAGTACCTGAAAACAGGAATAATTTTCCTGAAGAAAATGCAACTCAAATTAACACAGCAGATCAACCTGTGTTTTGTGCGACAGAAGATAGATTCATGCTGGCAGTTACCTGGCATGACACCTCATATCTACTGTTCACTCCAATGGTGTTATGGACAAGACAGTCTGAAAATTCATAATAACCAAGAAGCCAGTACTTGAAGAAAATTACAACCAAGTATGGGGGTGTGTCGACCACTTCGACCAACCCACACAGATCCTCTATAAGTGGTACCTGCTATTATATCATTTCATAGTTGAAACTGCTCAGTTCAATTGACACATAAGCTACACCACTGCAAGCTCCACAGCAACTATCACAGCAAAGAAGTTTAGGCAGGATGTCAGTATTGCTTTTCTTGAACCTGCTATTCTTCAATGAAATGTGACGCCTTCATGTCCACAATAATCATGATTTAGTGAGTGTCATTTCATTGCAAATATGTAAACCCAAGGTAGAACTTCCAATTCTGACAGGGTGAAACTTGTCTTAACTTTCCACTCTCATAGTTCCCTTGTGAAGAAAGTCTTATTCCGTCATCTCTCCATTCTTCAGTCTGATCCTGAGACACGTTCAATCTTCCAACACTATCCTTTGGTGGCGTACAGACGGGACATAAGCCTTAAGGATATGTTGGTTCACAGTCGCCTCAAGCCTAATATCCAGAGTCATTTTGGCACCATCCAGTGTGACCGTCGGCGCTGCAACACTTGTGCTTATGTAATACAGACCCACACGGTGTCTTTTCCAAAAGCCACGTTCGTTGTTGAAGACAGTTTCACGTGCGAGTTCCGTAATATTATTTATGCCATTATCTGCAAGCGGTGCAACAAGGCCTATATTGGGAAACCGGCAGAACTCAGTGACCGATTCGCCCAACACTGCGCGATATACGCCAATGCTCTGTGACCCCTGTAGCTATCCATTTCAATGATACTGGCCATTCAGGAGGTTGCGATGTCCAGGTCACAGCCATCCGATCATGTTCCTCTGATGATCGGAGTCGATTTGCTCTGGAGAATTGGTTGATTTCTTTGTATGGTACCTTGCGACCACGCGGGCTCAACGTATTACATTCTTATGCTTCTTAGTACTTTCTCTTCCCATGCTTTGTAATCTATATGGGTATATGTTGCATGTATTCAAGTTATATATTTACTAGATGTTTCATTGTTTCTTTTCCGTTCTATTTCTAGTTTTTATGTGTGTTTTTGTGTTACATTTATTTCGTTATTCGTTTTATTCCAGATTTTCCTTGGATCGTTTGTATTTGGTGTCCATTTGTGTTTCATTTTAATTTGTCACTCCTGTTTGTTCATTTGCTTGATAAAGGCCTTGTTGGTCGAAACGTTGCTGTTTATCGTCACTGTTTCTGTATTTTGTAAAACTATAGTACTTTGTTTGTACGTGTTTCACTAAACCCAAGGTACAAACTAGACTGTAAATTGTGTACAAGAATCCTGACTTGCATATGCTGCCCAAATTTCAATATTTACCTCTATGCTTGACACTCTGCATCAAGTTATACTACACAGTTGAGGATTATCAACGTTCCCCGACAAAGACTCCTACAGAGGCATACAGCTACAATATAAACCCCAGTTCATGAAGGAAGCAGATAAGACTATAACTAGAGGTGTAGTTTATTCATTTAACATTCATAAACACTCATTGTGAGATGCCGCATAAACACAATACACTCAAAATAAAATGTTTTGCATTTTATTCAAACTTATGTTTGTTTTTTATGTTGAAATATTTTGTCAATCGTTAAACCAGTACTCATAATTAGCTTGTTTTATTCATTGACAACCATGTCCCTAACATATTATTGCCTTGAAATTGAACAAACTCACTAAAAACTAGGAAAAGTGACTGGTTTTAAAACTTATTCTATAATTTCTATAAATAGCCACACAAAATCAAGATGGCCGCCCCATAATTATGCGACTAATTTACATAAAATATTTTTTCGGATGTTATAACCATTCATAATGGTGCTCAGAAAATTTTGAGACTGTATGTCGCTTTTTAAATTTTTATGAATTTAATTTTAAAAACAGTTATTTTGTAGCAAAACTGCAAACACCCTTGGTAATGGGAGACAGTAATGCTCAGGATTGCTGGTCAGCAAAGTGTTAAAGAACCTTTGCTAGTTGAAAATCGATAATACTAGGCTGATAAGTTGCTGCAAAATTAATTTAAACTTAAATTCCTACACATTTTTAGCATCCTAAAATTACATTGGGGACCCTCAGTGGTACTGTGGAGTTCTTGTAATGAAACTGACATTTGTCTGTGTAAGAAAGAGATCCAAGCACACATGATTATTTGCTGAAGCGCAAGGGTGATGGTCCTATCAATCACTCAATCAAATCAAGATAAAATATGAAACATGAAGTAGGGTAGTTTTACAAAGCACTCAAACAAGATAAAGGCCTTTATCCAACTGTAGTAGCCAATAATAAATACTTATTAAATATGGGTTAGCCTAGCTCAGGGTTATGATGCTGAATTCAAACATTCAACTTACATGGATTCAACTATTAGTATGATCGTGACAACATAGTGCAGTAATTATGATGTTGAATTCAAACATTTCATCTTTCATGGATTCAAATCTCAGTATACTCAACTTAGCATAATGTAGTGGTAATGATGCTTAGTTCAAATATTCTACTTACAATAATTCAAATAGCAGTCTGCCTAAATGAAAAATGGATACCAAACATTTTTGGAAGGAACAGTTTGGAATCTCATCCAGAGCTACTATGAAAGAGCTCTAACCCTGGCACTTTCCACAAGTTGAAATGTACTGGGCACCTATGTAAGTGCCCTGGGTACAGAGACATTAACTCTAATCAGTTGTTCATATAAATAAAAATAATGTGGTTGGTAAATTTTTTTCTCAAATGTGTTATACATTTTCAGGTTTCAGTCTTTAAACCTGCAGCATGTTCCAGAAAGAAACACAGGAGTCTTCCAGTTTAGATGAAAAACAGTTCTGACAAGTTCAGCATTCTTTTTCTTACCAACCTCTTGGAATGCAGCAGTGTTTAGAGGTCCCTCCAGTACAATGTACATTAAAGCTAATAGAAACCACATGCAGAGTATATCATGTGGAGAGTGGAGTAACCAAAGCATTTCAGCGATCTGGCTATTGAACATTGAGTAATGTTCCTTAAGTGGTGACACAAGTGCATTATAGTTCACAAATATATATATATATATAAAATAATATTATTTATGTGTGCATGTGGATATAAAAACAAATGATATTTCTCTTGTCTTTGAGTTACACATTTTTCTCTAGCTACAGACTTTAGTAAGATGTGCAGAATAAAATTATTGTTACTGATAATGTTGGGCAGGGGAGGTAGTTACTGAGAGAGAAAGATATTGTTTGCTTTGAAGCTACAAATGAGTATTGAGCACTTCCTGTCTGATGTTTTCTTCAATCCCAGGAATATTCCAATAATTGCTAAACATAGTTTTGTTTTTTATTGAAACAAGACATAGTAAACTGAAAGCACAGCTATTTGTGTATTTATTGCACTCGGACATGTCCATAAGTGCTCCGATCTCCTTCGCAATATCTCCAACAGCGTCCAGTGACTGACCGTACCAGTTTGATTTTGATTGATTATGTAGATTTAGAAGCGTCACGATGGCCTGGAGAGAACAATATTAGAGGACAGGGTCCCAGGATGCAGAGACAGACTAAGAAAAAGATGGCTACAAGATATCAAAGAAACCATGAATATGACCGTGGGAGAATTTGCTAGAGACTTGGTAGAGTTAATTTCAGATGCGCTGCAAAGAGAGCAACGTCCTATAAAGGATACTCACCTTGATCATGTAGCTGATACCTTTAATGTTTGTGCTGTACAATTACATTTTTAAAAGTATGAAATCTCATTTCAAGTTGGGATGGTCAACTTATGATTCTTCACAGTTGTTGTCTCAGACATCCAGCTCCTGGGACAAAGTGTTAGGATGCTTAACTTTTGACTGCCATGTTGCTTTTAGCCCAGATTTGAGTACTTGTTGAAATATGTGATTAGATAATGAATTTATACTAGACAAGTTCAAAGTTTTGTTGTAAAATGACAGTTTATTTCACAAATGAAACTATGTTTATAAAGTGATTAATCATGACATACTTGATAGCCACAATAATACAGCATTTATTGCACCTGTTTTGTAAATGCATGGTCCTAGGTTTGCAATCCCCAGTTGGAGTCTGATTTTTCTGACCATATGGCTCTCATGTTGATCCGACCTCAATTTGCAATTTGGTACAGAGAAACACTGGGAAGTAAAGATGACCAGAGGGGTGTTGATCACATCACCCATCACATGGCGCTGGTCAAAACACATATGGACCTAAACAGTACAGTATACTACATGGTATCTTCTTTTGTCAGCACACTGTTACCGGGTTGTTAACCCAGTGTTGTCGTTTTATGTATTTGTCTTACGCTTCTCTGGTGACTTGTGTGATGGTTTTCTTAGTCCCTGGCAGAATTCAACTACGTTATCTATCCACCTTTTCCTCGGTCTTCCTCTTGCCTTCCTTCCTGATATTCTGTTGTGGAAAGCTTCATAGACAGTTTGGTCTGTTCGCATTCTTACTAAGTGACCAAACCACTTCATTCTCTGTTTTGATATATAATTCAAGCACGGTCTTGTTCCAACCTTTTCTCTGATGCTGGTATTCGTTACTCTGTCGATTCTTGTGTTGTTGGTGACTTTATGGAGACATCTCATTTCGCATGTTGCTATTTTCTGTGTATGTTTCTTATCATTGTCCATGTTTGGCATTGGTAACATAGGGTGGGTATGAAGATGCTATTGATCAACTGTTGTTTAGCTGTCAGTGATATGTTTGGATGTCTAAGTAGTGGCGCTAGTTGGTAGGTTATTGCATTTGCTTTCTGGACTCTAGTTTCTATCTCTCTGTCGAGTCTTCCATCCTCTGTAAATATGCTTCCTATGTACTTGAATTCCTGTACTTGCTCTATTGTACTGCCATTGATGTTGATGTTTAGTGTATTATGTTTCCTTCCTATATTCATTACCTCAGTTTTGGCTATGTTTATGTTCATGTCATATTTTTACAGTTATAATATAAGGTGTTGATATGATGTTGTAGCTCTTGTTCTTGGTGGTAAATCTAACATTTGTCGTCTGCAAATAACAATTCATTAATTGTTTCTGTTTCTAATTTTGACTCATGGTATGAAGAAGAAATATTTTCTTTTCACATATTAAAAATATATGAAATTTTTATTTCATACAGTATATGAGGGATATGGTGTTAGGTCTGTATTGATGTTCTGACCAGCAGCACACAATGAATGATGTAGTCATCATTATCATCACCTTTCAACTCCCATCGGAGCACAGGTCTTCAACAAACTTCTTCCATCTCTTCCTCTCTCTTGCCATCCCTTCCAATTCTTTCCATGTTTTGCCTATCCTCTTTATATCCGCCTCCAGCTCTCTTCTCCAGGTCTGCCTAGGCCTTCCCTACTCCTCTTTCCCTGCGGGTTCCAAAACAATGCCTGTCTTGCGATGCTTCCGGTCGGTCTTCTCAATGTATGTCCTATCCATCGCCAGCGTCTCTTCCTGAGCTCTCTCTCCACTGGTATCTGCTTTGTTCTCTCCCTGAGTTCCTCGTTTGTAATTTTATCATACCATCTCAATCCCTCTATCCTACGTAAACATCCATTTACGAAGGTCTGCAGTTTTCTTATAGTTTCCTTTGTGGTCTTCCATGTTTCCGAGCCATAGAACAGCACTGACTTCACATTTGACTGGAAAATTCTCAGTTTTTGTTTGTTTTGATCTCCCTTGCCTTCCATATCTTACTCAATGCAATAAAGTTCCCTCTTGCTTTTGTATTCTTATTTTAAATCATCTTTGTTTGTTCCTCCTTCTGTGTCTATGTTGCTTCCAAGGTATGTGTATGATTCTACATCCTGCAGTGCTGTTTCCTCCAGCATAATCTGGTTTACATTTGCAGCATTTATTCTCATGACCTTGGTCTTCCCCTGTGTATTTTCAAACCTAGCTGCTGAGACTTATTATTTAAGGTATTCATTTTGTCTTTAATCTGTGCGTGGTTGTGAGACAGCAAAGCCAGATCGTCTGCAAAATCCAGGTCCTCCAGTTGTTTCACAAGTGTCCATTGTATTCCCCTCTGTTATCCGTTGTTGATTTCATGATCCAATCTATGGCCAGCAAGAACAGGAATGGTGATAACAAGCATCCCTGCCTCACCCTGTTCTTATCTCAAAGGATTCCGTCAGTTGGCCCTCGTGTATGACTCTGCATTTCATTCCTTCATACGTTTTCTTTATTAGGTTTGCAATCTTGGGTGGAACTCCATAGTGAATTAATAGTTTCCACAATGATTCCCTATCCAGACTATCAAACGCCTTTTCATAATCATCATCATTATGCTGGACATATTTTATTCATAAGACTTCTGGTATCTGTTTAAGGCTGGGTTGTTCCGAGAGTAGCTTGTGGTTGGAAAAAATGTCCATGCTGGAATTTAACGATATCACCCATCTAAGAAACTAGTGCACTAATTACTGAGCCACCATGACTCATAGTACTAGTGTAAAGATTTATTAAGTTGGTACATTAGAAGAAAGGTAATTGTATAGCATATCATCATCATTGGCCTCTTTGTCTCAGGAAACAATAGGTCTTGCGTCACGTAGTATGTTCTGCGCTGAATCACAACATTTCTTGTGGCTGTAATGGCCTATTCTGGAGTGGCAATCCTTGCCACAGTTGCTGCAGGTAAAACTGAAGACTAGAGCTGATACATAGGATGTTCTCTCTGTTCACTGTGCTCTATTTTGCCTCCACATATGATGTTGTTTTTTTCTTTTGAGCCGCGCGCCATGCTTGCCTGTCTTTGGCCAGCCGCTCCCAGTGTTCTTTGTCTATGCTACATGAAGTTAGATCACACTTGCAGGTGTCAATGAAGGGTAATAATGTCTAGCACCAGATGCGAGTTGACCATATAGAATGTTCTTTGGGATTCTATCATCGCTCTTACGGCACACATGTCCCAGACGTCGCTGACTCGGTAAGATGTACATGCTTGGAATGCCAGGACTTCTATATTGGAGATGTGGTCTTGCCATTGGATGTTGTATATTCGCCTGAGACAGCGCATGTGGAAGGTGTTTAGGCGATGTTCTTGTCTAGCATATGTAGTCCATGTTTCACTATTATACAGCAGAGTACTGAGAATACAAGCCTTATATACTTGTGTCTTGGTTTTTCTTGTGAGTGCCCTGTTTTTCCATACACGCTTTGCTAATTTAAACATAGCAGTGGAGGCCTTCCCAATGCGACTACTAATTTCATCATCGAGGAGAGGTTGCTGCTGATGACAGAGCCAAGGTATGTAAAGGTGTTGACTACTTCAAGTGTATGACTACCAACGTTGGGCTCTGCTAATATCCTGGAACATTGTATTTGTTTTCTTCAGGCTGATGGTCAAGCTGAATTCATTTCATGCTGCAGCAAATCTGTCCATGAGGTGTTGTAGCCCTTCCTTTGTGTGTGATGTTAATACTGCATCATCGGCAAACAGAAGTTCCCTGATGGTGACACTTTGGTCTTTGCTTTGAGTCGCGCCATGTTGAACAATTTTCCATCTGATCTTTTGTGGAGAAATATTCCTTCTTCGGCGGATTCAAAAGCATGGGAGAGAAGTAGGGAGAAAATATCCCAAAGAGTGTGGGTGCAAGTACACACCCTGCTTGACGCCGCTGTTGATAGGAAAAGCGCTGGAGGAGGCCCCATCAAACATCACTGTACCCTTCATGTTGTTCTGGAATGATGTTATGATTTTAAGCAATGTTGGAGGGCAGCTGATTTTTTCCAAAAGCTTGAAGAGGTCAACTCTACTCACTAGGTCAAATGCCTTTGTTAGATCTATGAAGGTAATGTACAGTGGCATTCTTTGCTCGCGACATTTCTCCTGCAGTTGTCTCAAGGAGAATATCATGTCAATAGTGGATCTGTTGGATCTAAATCCACATTGTGACTCAGGGTATACTTGGTTTGCTAGCTTTTATAACCTATTTAGTACTACGTGTGCGAAGACCTTCCCCACGATGCTGAGCAACGAGATACCACGGTGGTTGTTACAGTCACCACGATCACCTTTATTTTTATACAAGGTGATGATGTTTACATCTCTCATGTCTTGAGGCACTTCTCCCTCCTCCCAGCATAGGCACAATAATTCATGCAGACTGGTCAGGAGAGTTTGTTTAGCACATTTGATTACCTCACGGGGGATACCATCCTTTCCAGTTGCTTTCCCATTTGCCAGGGTGGCAATTGCAATACTGATTTCTGCCTCTGAGGGCATCTGGTCTAAATTGCTCATGGTCGGAAGAGCTTTAATTGCATCGAATGCGATGTCAGTTACAATATTTTGGGTGGAAATGTTCCTCTAGATAATGTTCCACCCAGTGCTTCATCTGTTTTTGCGATCGATTAGAATTTCCCCTTGTTTTTGTTTTAAGAGGTGCAGTCTTTTTGATAGTTGGGCCAAAGACCTTCCTGATGCCTTCATATACACCCTTTGTGTTTCCAGTATCAAAGGAGAGCTGGATATTTCTGCATAACTCCTGCCAGTAGTCGTTTGCGCATCGCCTGCTGTTTTTTGTGCGTGACACTTGGGTTGTTTTTGTGGTTCTGAAGGGCAGTTCTTTATTCTGCTATAACAGGCTCCAACTCTAATATGTTTGCAGCAAACCAATCAGGGTTTTGCCTATCTCAGGTGCCAAAGGTGGTTTTGGCCGAATTATATATGGCGTCCCGGATGTAGGACCATTTTGTTTCCGCATTTCCTTTTGGTGTGCTTTGGAGAATGCTTCCTAATGTACTACAAAATGATTGTACTATTTCTGGTTTGGTGGTATTTTTAGTGTTAATGTGTGGACACCCTTTCCTCTTCGAATGGTGGAGTGTTTTTATTTTCAGCCTAACTTTGCTACAAATCAGTGAATGATCAGTGTCACAGTCAGCACTATGGTAGCTACGAGTGCTGAGCACACTGTTTATTGCATTTTGCCTCGTTATAATTAGATTAGTTGATGTCATCTATGTGAACGTGGGTGTTTCCAGGACACCTTGTGGCAGGGCTTGTATTAAAGAAAGTGTTTGGTGTTTGTGATGCAGAGGTTGTTATAGTTGCATATCTTCAGTAGCCGTTGTCCATTTTCATTAATTTTTCCAGTACCATGTTTTCCAAGACACGATGGCCAAGAGTTGTGATCGGCTCCAACTCTGGCATTGAAGTCCCCATTAGGAATAGGTGTTCGTTTTTGGGAATTCTACTGATTTCTGACTGTACCTCCTCATAAAATTTATCTTTTACGTCAGGCTTTGAGTGTAGTGTTGGTGCGTAGACACTGAAGAGATGGACCGGGCCTGTTACTGTGCAGAGTTTAATGGACGAAATATGGTCTGAGCCATTTATTGGAGGTTCTACCATGTGGAGCAGTGTATTTTTGATGGCAAATTCTACTCCATTCAATCTTGGTTCATCTTGAGCTTTTCCTTGCCAGTAGAACGTGTAGTCTTGTTCCCTCAGCGATCCATTTTCAGCGAGTCGTGTCTCCTGTAGTGCTGCGATGTCCACTCCAAGTCGTTTGAGCTCATTGTTAATTACTGCAGTTTTCTGAATGTCGTATATCTGTGTAAGATCTTCTGACAGGCCAGGACACATTGTCCTTACGTTCCAGCTTGCTAAGCGAAACTCCGGAACCTTCTTGATTTTATTGTTTGGTGCGATACTTACAGTCCACTTGTCAGATAATACCTTAAGCTCCAAGCACCCATTGAAGCAGGTGAACTGTGGCGGGATAGAACCTTATTGTCCGGTGGCTGCCCGGCTTGAGGCGGGCGGTAGTTGTCCAATGAGACGTGATGATCTCTCCCTCCGTCAAAGACAACCCGTGGCGTCTGATACTCTACGCTAATTGAGCTGGACTTATAACCCATAACTGTTGTCTTCCGTGTTGGTTTGGTCAACAAAGTCGACCACGAAGTGACCTCTCTGTGACGCATGCCTGGGCGATTTTTATGGAGTAGCTGAGTTGCCCAAGCATCAACTACCCCCTCTTGACCTCGCTGATAGAATCCAGAGGAGTACAAGCACAACATCTGGTATCAGTTCGGTTGCAGGAGCTGCTGGTAGGACATCACTTGATGCCTGTTGTATAGCATATAATATTGTAGTATATGAAGTGATAGAGACCTCA
The DNA here is from genome assembly GCA_020796225.1 of Arion vulgaris. NCBI lineage: Eukaryota > Metazoa > Mollusca > Gastropoda > Stylommatophora > Arionidae > Arion > Arion vulgaris. The sequence goes on from CM036767.1 coordinate 27,616,529, forward strand.
CATGACTAAACCTAAGCTTTTGAGATCGACAGGTCCATCATAGGTGTTCAGATCTCCTCTGTAACATTTCCATCAGCTTAAGGTGACTGATCACTCCAGTTTTGTATTGATTAATCATATGTTTTGTACCACTAGCAAAGTGTTCATGCCTGACAGTTCCCAGTCTTATCTTCACTCTGGATAGGGATGTGGATTCATACATATCTGTGTTAAAAAAAAAAACATCGATTAGAGCTGTTTCTCTTATGGCATTTATGATGTCTGACCTATCCATTACCCATCCTTCATCAATCACTGCTATGTCAGCCAGTCAATCTGCTCGCCCACTGCTCTTCACACTTGCATGACCTGATATAAAAATAAATGTTATATTGACATTTGTGATGTGTTATCAGTTTCTAGCCATTTATGTCATAGGTGGCTCGACTAGATTTTCTTGAGCAGGTTCATTGAGTCACTTAGAATACATGCATGTTTATAGCCTGAATAACAAGCCAGCTCAACACTCTGGTCGCCACCACAGTTTCTATTGAAAGTCTACTTGTTGTTACAGCAAAAGCACCACTTGCCTCCTTAACAATTTTGACCACTTGTTAACCACTCTGTGATTTTATGTGATTTGAGCCTAAGAGCTATAGAACGGTTTTGCCAGTTACGGGACTACAAGTAGGCCAGCACATCTGATTTCTGCAACACTATTTTATTTAATAGGGTTGCTTCCTAACCCCTACATCAATCGCCTCTTACGACATGCCTTGTAGATCACAGTGGTACTATTCTTTGCTTCCCTTGTGGGCCCCGACACCACACTGGTGAGAACCATTCAGAACTGAGTTAGGTGCTTTTCATACAGACTAATAAAGAGATTTTACTCTGACCAGTGAATTGAGGAAGTAGCTGCACCGTCCTGATTTATTGTAACCAATGCAGGATTCACTATGCTTATTTCTTACCATCATGGTTAATGGTCACTGCAAAAGAATTAGTATATCGAGTCACTGATCACAGAATAAGTTTCTGCCATCAGTGCTTGCTGGCACTCTATCCTTGGGTGTCAGTTTTGTTCTGACTTCCTCTCAGCAACAGACTTCTATTACACCAGTCTATTAGTGCCTAGTTCTTTCTTAGACGGACAATAAAGTTGGATGTGTCCTTTGCACAAGTAAAACAAAACAGTAGCGATTAAAAAAAATCAATGAGTAGGGTGAAAAACTGCTGCCAAATTAAAAAAATAGTTAATAAACTCACCATCGCAAAAATTACACTGGAGATCCTTGCAGATGCTATGAAATTCATGCACTGTCACTGACATCTTTCTGTGAAAGAAAGAGATCGAAGCACAAATGGTTGTTTGCTGCAGTGCAATGATAATCAATGTCAAATTTGTGGTTTACTCTGCTATAGGCTGAGGTACCATCTGCTTAACAAGTACAAAATAGGCCCTTCTGACATATGCACATATGGTACAAGCAAGGTGACAGAGACACACATGCTGCAAGAATGTCTAACATACACTGAACATAAAGAAAACACATGGCCAATCCCCATATCAGTCCAAGACAAGTTATACGGAGATGGACTCTGGTTGACTATTAACTACTTTAAAAGTATACAAATCAATGTCTGAAAACGGAAGAAAAAGAGGCTCTGCTATATACAGTTGTATTGTAAAGGAGGGGGGTATAAAGGCAAAGAATTGACTTCATTGTGCTGGGTCATATGGCATGGTCACTCTCTACAGTAAAGACACACCACCTGCTGAGATTATTGCAGGATAAAGCATGAATTACTTAGCTCCAGAAAAAAATACACTCGTGAACTGAATGTCAAGATCCAGATTTGAATCCACAACTTTCAGAGAGCATGGCAAAGTGCTTAACAGGAGGCCTCTCCAACAGTTGTGTTTAAGAGAGTTACTGGCACCTTCAGTTACCATGATCAGTTGGTGGTTGGAGGATGTGACTCTTCATTGTGCACAGCTGTCTTCATGCATAAAACGTAATGATAGCCTCTGCAATGAAGCAAAATGGAAGCCGACCATACCAACATTTCTTACCACCTGTTTGATCAATTAAACTTGACCCAAACAACTAATTGTGACAAATAGAACTTACACAAATGAGAGCACTAATTGAAATCGTGTAAATAGCTAATACAAATAGGGTTACAGTTGTACATAAATATTAGTTCAACTGAGACTGTCATTAATATTATAGTCGAGATGTTGTACTTCCAAAGTCCAGTACCTTTAATACCTGAATTAGTACACAATTTACACTTATGAAGTGATAGAACAATATGCCTGTTCCATAAGAAGTAAGATTTGTTTAGTAAAATTTGCATTATGTCCTCAAGAAAGTTAGTGTGCAAATTCAAAGCATGCTCAATGTCAGGGTGATTGTCTATAGAAGTTTCTAACCTCCAGAGGCTTACGTCGATCTATTGTCCTGGCCATGCAGGTGTTTGCAGCAATGAGAGAGTGGAAAGGCTTGCATCAATTATTGGGGAGTTGAAGATGGATAGGTAGGATGTTCTTTGGTCTCTTCACGACTGCCAGTTCGATGAAGACACTAAAATAGATGTTGAGTCGATCAAGTGATTTAAGCAGTTTGGAGTTGCCTGTTATACAAGTAGAACTGAGGGACAGAGTGAGGAGTGTGTTTAACCAGCGAGCCACGAGAACCATCAGTATGCATACTCTTCGATATCTGTTGGGGAAACTGAGCACCTATGATCTGCCCAGAGTGCAATGACATCAGTTTAGTAACCAATAACCAAGATGATTATGGGTCATGTTGTTACTCTACAAATTGAAGAAATGTTGCACAATGGGTCTTGTCTTGCAGTGTCATTGATAAAGCACCTCCTGTCTCTTTTGTTTTGGCTCTATTCAAGACTGAGTAACTACATTTCATACCAACTAATAAAGATATATTTGAGCCTCATATTACTGAGACCTTCATCTAACACTTCCTGACTCTTGTGTTACATTCGAACTCAGAACTGGGATAACTACATTTCATATCAAATGCAACAAGAAAACAAAAGTGAAATGTATTTTACTGAGAGCAAAGTGCAATAAAGTAAGTGAAAGATGTTATAAGTGCGAGGCAACATCAGGGGGTGAAAATCAACATTATGTCAGATCTGTATCACTTTAGCTAGATACTGAGAAGGGGGTTCTTTGTGGTTAAGCAGTTCGCTTTGCATTCTGAAGGTTGTGGGTTTGAATCTCGACTGCATCATTTGGTTCATAAGTGCATTTTTTCTGGAAATCCCTTACACTTGTTGAAGCTATGAAGTTCATGTTTTTACAATACTCTCGGCAGGTGATGTGCATTTCTGCGGAGAGTGGTTGAGTCATGTGGGAAACCCAGTGCAGTGAAGTTAATCCTTTGCCTTTTGACCTTTTCTTATAGAGAATTGAGGCAATAGACATCCATTATAGCTAACTTTTGATGCAGAGACAACTCTTGATCTAGCCTGATTACAATGGACTCTGAAGTTATCTGTGCACTCAAGTGTTGGTACTTGGACACAGTGGGTACTTGAGGTTCTCTGGGTAGGGATTTTCAAGTTAGCTTCAGCAGAGCACATTAATTTGATATATTACAGTGCAAAGTTTGTTGCCATAGGTAGTATGAGAACAAGGAGTTTTTTTGCAAGAACCCCAGAGGAAGCAAAGGAAGCAAAGAATATGATCAACAAATAAACAGTGTACAGGTATTAAGAGCTTCCGAAAAACAAATAGACAAACACAGGATTCCTAGTACCACTAGGTAGTACAGATTTATGTCTGAATCCACATCTGTCAAATGAGACTTATCTGAGGGTCTTTCCTATTTAACTATTATGTTTGGAAATTATTATTCCATTTACGCATGCTTCTGTAATATAAATCTTTCAGCCACATAATGCCTGTCTAATTTGTATTATATACTATGTCTAAAACAGTTGATTGGATCTATTTCTATCTGTGAATTTAGACCACATGCATTTCTCTGTTATTGTTTCAAGTGATCAAATGTTCAACAACCTCTATGTTTATGGTATGTCTGTGTCTCATACTCACTACACCAGTTTGATTTCAGTTGAGTGAGCACTACTTATTGTATCATTTGGTATCTTTAAACTACAGAAGCTATGTTATGTGTTGACTTTAGTCCAATTGTGTAAGCTTTTGCATTGCATAATTAAAATACTGATATTATATATCATTACATTGTACTTCATTGAGTAGAGACTGAATTTAGGTTATATATATCTATATATATAAAAATGGATGTATGTTTGTTACCTATAGACTCGGATACTACTGAACAGATTTAGCTGAAATTTGCAGGATATGTTTGTTTTGATATCGTGATGCTACCTGTCATAGTTTGAAATAGGTAGCGCTGACAATTTTAGAAAAAAATCTAAAAAACTGAACACGCCTATTTCATCGAGAGTTTCTAAGTTTGTTTACAATTTGCTATGAACGTTTCCGGAAGTCTACGGTATACAAATTAATATATACACACGATTCGATGACGTATGTTTTAAAACTATGGAAACCTCGATCCCTTTCATAGCATAAAATAATCGTTTCAAGGCAATTTTACAAACAAGCTGAAGTTAAAATACACAATCCAGGTTTGTTTCTTCATAGGATTTCTAATCATTTCGAATCATGATAAGAGTAATATCAACTGGGACGCGACATTAGTAGCAATGAAGCAGTATGTCAACTGGGACGCGACATTAGTAGCAATGAAGCAGTATATCAACTGGGACGTGACATTAGTAGCAGTGAAGCAGTATGTCAACTGGGACGCGACATTAGTATCAATGAAGCAGTATATCAACTGGGACGCGACATTAGTTGCAATGAAGAAGTAGATCGACTTGGACGTAATTCAATTTTTGTTGGAGGCGAGTAACGCGCAGAGGTACAGCTAGTATATATATATATACAAACAAATCAAAGAAAGTCATAACTTTAATTGTTTGACACTAAAGGCTACACATGAAGTGTTGAACCATCAAGATTTGGGAAAAAAGGGAATGAGCTCACATAGAAGTTCACATTGTGGCATTCAACTTGTGATCTCAATTTTATCTATTTAAGAGGAAGAGTGCAGTAAAACTATATAGCAATGGTGAAACATAAAAACAAATTACTGTAGTTTTACAATAAAAATACACAGCAACATTTCAACCAAAAGACCATTATCAAGCAAAGGATACAATAAAAGTGAGGAAATTCACTTCTTTCACAGTACACTACATATAGAATACGACAATTAGGAATTTATTGTTGTATTCTATATGTAGTGTGCTGTGAAAGAAGTGAATGTCCTCACTTTTGTTGTATCCTTTGCTTGATAAAGGCCTTTTGGTCGAAATGTTGCTGAGTATTGCTATTGTTTTTGTAAAACTACAGTACTTTGTTCTCAATTTGGAAAGACTAGAAAATATTTCAAATATTATCCAATAGGACACACATTTGTACAGATTGGTTACTGATCAGATTTTAGAGATATAAAACCCATCTTTATAATACCACATCTACTCTGAGCTATATTGTGTAATATCTGATTGGTCATAAGGATGGCTGTCAGAGCTATGTCCCCCATGGTTTTATCACTAGTGTGCCATGCAGTTAGGCTGTCCATAATCTATATTGTTCTCTATCTCAACTACCATAGAATATTATCAGGCTGTCACATTGTGTTCTAAACTTTCTTTTTTCATGTTTGAAAAAGGATGATTGCCTCTTTCATATGTTGTTAGTGAGCTTTCTCTTTGTAATGAAAGATCAACATTAGTCATTTTAACAGTCCATGGAATTCACAGCATTCTTCTGTAAAACCATATTTCTGTGGCCGCCAGAGTTTACGGTTTGTTTATTTATTGTCTGTGACTGACTTCCATGTCTCAGTTACTGGCTCTATCTCGCACTCGTTCTGATTCCACAGACAACCTTGTATGTAATGCCCTTCACTTTCTGGCCTAATCTGTTCTTTATTTGTAATCTTCACCTACTATCTAATGTTATCAGAGTTTCTAGATATTGAAATTAATGGACGAGCTGATGATCTATTTCGTTTTTTGCTTTTGAGACAGCGTTGCTAGAATATCTCAAATTATTTACATTATGTTCTCCTACTAATCCAACCATCTAGTTGATTGATCTCAGAGTGAAGTGAGTGGGGATTGTGGAGGAACCTACTTGCAAAAGTAGATAGTAGTGTGGGTGCAGTTGTACATACATTGACTCGCACACCAAATGAGCAACATCTCGGACTGATTGCATCTACAGATTTCTCCCTGGTTTTATTCTTGAGATTGAGTCCCAGCACAGCTGCAGTGTTCGTAGCAGTTGCTATCTATCAGTCAAAACATTGTGACATAGACAGTTCCGAATGGTTGGTCATACCAGATTGCTTGGTCTTGGCAGATATTCTCAACCTCGTCTGGAATGCAATACTGAGTGGAAAATCATAATTCCTGGAAGAAACAGACAAAGTGTCTTACCAATCTTGCTCCAGACTGAGATGTGTTGTGCAATCGACTGCTTGGTTCTGTCAGTGGTGCACCATCCTCATGTGCCTACAGGAAAGCAATACAGAGTGAAGAAATGACACAAGTTCCAAAACTGAGGTGCATGTTCCATACCTAAAACGGTCTCCCAACTGCATAGCTATGGCACATTATGCTCAAACTCTGGCTCAGATCACATACAAGGAAAGACTGAAAGGTTGCCACTCTATAGGATGTGTAGATTGGCACCGGTATGAACATATTGCAACATGCTGAGAGTTGTTGGATTCTTCTGAGTATGTAACAAAAAAACTCAAGAACACATCTCCTGCCCTAAATAGTAGGAAACTTGTTCTTCCTAGGTGTTCAGAACAAACGCATTGATCTCAAAATGTTTTCACTGTATAGAGAGAACAAATCAGGAGGTAATATGCATTCTTATCTAACCCCATTTCAAATGTAATGTTTGTTTTCTGTGTATTTCAGTTTTTACATAATCAATGTTGATATATATATAAACATATATATTTGTGTTCTATTTACTTTTATTTGAGTGGTTAATTTTTGGATATTTTTACGTCAAATGGGATTCCAGATATGAAACTCTAGTTTACATCATTGCGCTTATGAGGCTCAGCTTATGAGCAAAGTCAGTTTTACTTGCTCATATTGACTGCACTGAGTAAAATATTGATATGCCCCTCAGTCATCCAGTTTTACTTGCACAACATGTAATTCTAACTCTTTAAATCGCTGAATAAATTCAATATCAATTTTAGTATCTTCATACAACAGGCGATTGTCAAGAGACAGAAGAACATCCCCTTATCCATCCTCAACCCCCCAATGATCAATGCTGTTCAACAGTATTTTTTTAAACTAACCACTTACAAGAAAAGATAATCCTTGCTCACATTTGTATTCTTGATCTTAATTTCTCATCTTGTAAAAATGAATGCTATTGGTGAATTGTATCCTTCAGTCATCAAATATTGCATTGCTATCTGCCTGCTAAGCTCATGTCTTATATGATTGGTCTGTTAACACTTAGAGAACCTGATATTTAGTTCTGAAGTATAAACATCTACTGCACCCACATCCCAATATTTTGGTCTGACAAGAATTGCTATTTGTCGGTGATTGAAAAATAGTGTACAAATGTGACGTCAAATACAACCCACGTGTTCTAAATGGTTTAACAAGATGGTGGATGCTGTTGTGTGATATCGTTTTGTGCTGATAAGGTAATTAGTTAGTATTTTCATGATGAAAAGAAGTGCTGTAAATTTGTGTAAAGGTCACTCTAAAAGGATAACAGAGTAAGCTGTTGAACTTGTTCTGAATGATTCTGAAGATGAATTAGACTTTGAATCTGATTATTCTGATAAGGATATTGAAAGTGAGCTAGACAGTCATTTAGACGTAGAAGAATTGCTTGAATCGATTGATGTTAAATTCATATATCTTCAATCTGGAGAACAGGCTACAATATCTTGGAGTGTATGGGGGTGTGGTACACGTAATGTCTCATGTAAATGTAATGCAATTTGGTCTCCTGCAAATATATAATAAGCAAAAATATCAGAGACAGAAACATCAAGCCAATAACAGATTACACTTAGTTGTGCCAAATTATTGTTTTTTTTAAATAATACTCTGATAAATATCTGATATGTGCTGTATTTGCTCAGGAGAATAGGTTTTTAAGGTACAGGTGGCAATAGTTCAAAGAGTTAAGACTGCACTATCTATTTTGATTTTGCATCCCTAAAGGTCCTAGATTCTAATTACAATTGATTATTTTCTGCCTGTTTTTAAATGGGTAATGTTGTATCTACTTGCATCTCAATGGAAGAAAGTAAAGCAATCTTTACAATTAAAAAAAAAACCAGATTAACAGCCTTATCAAAGGACATAACTTTGATAAGCGTTGATCATTTTAAATATTTAGATTTATTACTAACAAGAGACGGAAATGTTTAAAAATATGGGTCTGCATAAATTTTTCCTAAAGCAACATATAAGTTATCTATATTGTAATTGATTGATGTATGTTATAGACTATGTAATTGATTGATGTATGTTTGTATATAACTCATTGTTTTGGAAATAATTATTAAAACAGTTGAAAAATCAATAATCCCTTTTGAATATAAATCTTTTAAAAGAGCATTCAGAATACAAGGGATACAAAAAAGAACAAATATTTTTTTTCAAACAAAGTTGAAGAGAAATGGTTGTAAAGAGGATAATAATGATATATTTCTAAAAATGATATGATTCTCGGGAAAAGGCATTTTAGGGCATGATCTGGGCAGATGAATGAGAAGAACCCCAAGGAAAGAGGGGCGCGGATGTCATAGATGAGTTGAGTAAACGAGACAGACACCTCACCGGGAAAGGGGCGCATTTAGATCCCCGGGACAAGCTAGATGATGATGAATGTTTTATCTATTTGTTTGATTGATTGAACCATCACCATGCCCGATTTAAATAACAATTGCTCTGATATCTTTCTTATACAGGAAAATCTCAGTGGCAGTGGTGCACCTGGCGAAGTCTTGATGTAATTTTGAGACAGTAAAATTTGTCTAATTTATTTTGGTTGATATTATCAATTCTTGGAGCAGTGGCTTAAAACTACTTTTACTGATTTTACACCAAGGTTCCTCACTGAACATGCTCACCCATGAACACGGACCACGTTGCATGCCCACGATAGGACTACTGATCTCATCTACATTGAAATCCAGGAGCACAGGAAAAATTGTTTGGTTAGTTTTGGAACAACCATGATTTTTTAACAATCGAAATGTCCCATAATTATATATACATGTATATTTAATGACAAACATAGTCTTAACCTTTTTTATAAACAATGATATTTTTTCCCTTTATGACACTGTTGGATGTAAACATCACTGTTATTTTTTATATTTTGGGCTATTGTAATTCATATTACTGTGCTTCAGCCTGCCATGGTACTCAGCCATTCTGGAATTGAAAAGTGTAACAATTTGGTGTCATGGTTAAAATATAATATTAGTCGTTCTCCAGATTATTAGCTACCAAGCATTTATTCAGTATTTCCACTCAGATGTCAACACACATTCTATTCAGTCTTTCAAATATTGACCTAGCATTCTGTCATTGCCCATAAAATTCTATTCAGTCTTTTTCAAATATCTTTGGCTTCTACCGCATTCTATCATGGCCCCCATACACATTCTATTCAGTTTTAAAATATCATGGCTCGCATTCTGTAGCTCCATCACATTTCTGTCAGTCTTCAAAAAATCTGCTCCGCTTCTTCATAAATCATCACTTCTATTCAGTCTTTCCAATATCATGTCCTCCCGCATTCTATCATGGTCCATCACACATTCTATTCAAGTTTTCAAATATCAGGGCTTCTCGCATTCTTTGCCCATCACACATTCTATTCAGTTTTTCAAATATCATGGCTTCTACCGCATTCTGTCATGGCTCCCATCACACATTCTATTCAGTCTTTCAAATATCATGGCTTCTCCCGCATTCTATCGGCTCCCATCACATTCTATTCAGTCTTTCCAAATACCCCATGCTTTACGCATTCTATCATGGCTCCCATACATTCTATTCAGTCTTTCAAATATCTGCTCTACCGCATTCTATCATGCTCCATCAAAATTCTATTAGTTTTCAAATATCATGGCTTCTACCGCATTCTGTCTGGCTCCCACACATTCTATTCAGTCTTTCAAATATCTGCTTCTACCGCATTCTTCATGGCTCCCATACAATTTCCCTATTCAGTCTTTCAAATTCATTAGCTTCTACCCATTCTGTCATGGCTCCCATCACACATTCTATTAGTTTTTCCCAAATATCTTTGGCTTTACCCAAATTCTATCATGGCTCCATCACATTCTATTCAGTCTTTCCAAATATCATGGCTTCTACCGCATTCTATCATGGCTCCCATCCCCCATTCTTTCAGTCTTTCAAATATCTTTGCTTCTACGCATTCTATCATGGCTCCCATCACACATTCTATTCAGTTTTTCCCAAATATCATGGCTTCAGCTTCTACCCTTGGCTCCCATCCACATTCTATTCAGTTTTCAAATATCGGTTTCTCCGCATTCTATCATGGCTCCCATCACACATTCTATTCAGTTTTCAAATATCATGGCTTCTACCGCATTCTATCATGGCTCCCATCACACATTCTATTCAGTCTTTCAAATATCACTTCTACCGCATTCTTCATGGCTCCCATACACATTCTATTCAGTCTTTCAAATATCATGTTTCTGCATTCTATCTGACTCCATACACATTCTATTCAGTCTTTCAAATATCATGGCTTCTACGCATTCTTCATGGCTCCCATCCACATTCTATTCATCTTTCAAATATCTACCTACCGCATTCTATCATGGCTCCCATCACATTCTATTCAGTCTTTCAAATATCATGGCTTCACCGCATTCTATCATGGCTCCCATCACATTCCCTATTCAGTCTTTCAAATATCATGGTTTCTACGCTTCTTTTGGCCCCCATCACATTCTATTCAGTCTTTCAAATATCTTGCTTCTACGCATTCTATCTTGGCTCCCATCACACATTCTATTCATCTTTCAAATATCATGGCTTCTACATTCCCTATCATGGCTCCATCACATTCTATTCAGTCTTTCCATATCATGGTTTTACCGCATTCTTCATGGCTCCCATCAAAATTCTATTCAGTTTTCAAATATCATGGCTTCCCCGCATTCTGTCATGGCTCCCATCCACATTCTATTCAGTCTTTCAAATATCATGCTCCCGCTTTGTCATCCCCATAAATTTATTAGTCTTTCAATATCAAACCTACCGCATTCTTCATGGCTCCCATCCACTTCTATTCAGTTTTCAAATATCTGCTTCTACCGCATTCTATCATGCTCCATCAAAATTCTATTCAGTCTTTCAAATATCTGGCTACCGCATTCTATCATGGCCCCCATCACATTCTATTCAGTTTTCAAATATCATTTCTCGCATTCTTCATGGCTCCCATCAACATTCTATTCAGTCTTTCAAATATCATGGCTTCCCCGCATTCTTTGCCCATCCACATTCTATTCAGTCTTTCAAATATCATGGCTTCTCGCATTCTGTCATGGCTCCCATCACATTCTATTCAGTCTTTCAATATCATGGCTTCACGCATTCTATCAGGGCCCCATCCATTCTATTCAGTCTTTCAAATATCATGCTTCTGCATTCTATCATGGCTCCATACACATTCATTCGTCTTTCAAATATCATGGCTTCTCCCGCTTCTTCATGGCTCCCATCACATTCTATTCAGTCTTTCAAATTCATGGCTTCTACGCATTCTATCATGGCTCCATCACATTCTTTCAGTTTTCAAATTAGCTCGCATTCTTCAAGCCCCCATACACATTCTATTCAGTTTTCCAAATATCATGAGCTCACGCATTCTATCATGGCCCCCATCACTTTCCCTATTCAGTCTTTCAAATATCATGGCTTCGCATTCTGTCGGCCCATCACATTCTATTCAGTTTTTTTCCAAATATCATGGCTCTCCCGCATTCTATCTGGCTCCATCCCCATTCATTCAGTTTTTCCCAAATATCATACTCTCGCATTTTTCATCTCCATCACACATTCTTTTCAGTCTTTCCAAATACCCATGGCTTCTGCATTCTATCATGGCCCCCATCACACATTCTATTCAGTCTTTCAAAAAAGGGCTTACCATTTATCTTGGCCCCCATACACATTCTATTCAGTCTTTCAAATATCATGGCTTCTACCGCATTCTGTCATGGCTCCATCACATTCTATTCAGTTTTTCCCAAATATCATGGCTTCTACCGCTTCTATCGGCTCCATCCATTATTCAGTCTTTAATACATGGCTTCTGCAATTCTATCATGGTCATCACACATTCTATTCAGTTTTCAAATATAAATTCTACACGCATTCATATCATACTCCCATCAACATTCTATTCAGTCTTTCAAATATTTTCTACCGCATTCTATCATAGTCCCATCCACATTCTATTCAGTTTTCAAATATCATGATTTACCCATTCTATCTACTCCATCCATTCTATTCATTTTTTCCCAAATATCATGGCTTCTACCGCATTCTATCATGGCTCCCATCACATTTTTTCAGTTTTTCCCAAATACCCTTGCTCTCGCATTCTATCATCCCCATACACATTCTATTCAGTTTTCAAATATCATGGCTTCTACCGCATTCTATGTGGCTCCATCACATTCTATTCAGTCTTCAAATATCATGGCTTCACGCATTCTATCATGGCTCCCACCCACATTCTTTCAGTCTTTCAAATATCTGCTTCGCATTCTATCATGGCTCCCATCACATTCTATTCAGTCTTTCAAATATCATGGCTTCCCCGCATTCTATCATGGCCCCCATCACACATTCTATTCAGTTTTCAAATATCATGGTTTCCCTACCGCTTCTATCATGGCTCCCATCACATTCTATTCAGTTTTCAAATATCATGCTTCTACCCTTCTGTCATGGCCCCCATCACATTCTATTCATCTTTCAAATATCATCTACCTACGCATTCTATCATGGCTCCCATCACACATTCTATTCAGTTTTTCCCAAATATCATGGCTTCTACCGCATTCTATCATGGCTCCCATCCCACATTCTATTCAGTCTTTCAAATATCATGGCTTCTACCGCATTCTTATGGCCCCATCACATTCTATTCAGTTTTCAAATATCATGGCTTCTACATTTGTCTTTGGCTCCCATCACCATTCTATTCAGTCTTTCAATATCATAACTCTACGCATTCTGTCTGGCTCCCATCCCATTCTATTATCTTTCAAATATCATGGCTTCCGTTCATCTTGGCTCCATCCCCATTCTATTCAGTCTTTCAAATATCATGCTTCTACCACATTCTATCATGGCTCCATCACACATTCTATTCAGTCTTTCAAATATCATGGCTTCTCGCATTCTATCATACTCCCTCACAACATTCTATTCAGTCTTTTCAAATTCATGCTTCTACGATTCTATCATGCCCATCACCATTCATTCATCTTTCAAATATCATGCTTCTGTTTCATTCTGTCATGGCTCCCATCACACATTCTATTCAGTCTTTTCAAATATCATGCTTCTACCGCATTCTATCATTGGCTCCATACACATTCTATTCAGTCTTTCAAATATCAGCTTCTCCCGCATTCTATCATGGCTCCATCCCCATTCTATTCAGTCTTTCAAATACCCTAGTTTCTCCCGCATTCTGTCGGCCCCCATCAAAATTCTTCAGTCTTTCAAATATCATAGCCCCAGCATTCTATCATGGCTCCCATCACACATTCTATTCAGTCTTTCAAATATCCATGCTTCTACGCATTCTCATGGCTCCCATCACACATTCTATTCAGTTTTCAAATATCATGGCTTCTACCGCATTCTGTCATGGCTCCCATCAAAATTCTACATCTTTCAAATATCTGGCTTCTACCGCATTCATCATGGCTCCCATCACACATTCTATTCAGTCTTTCCAAATATCATGGCTTCTACGAAATTCTTCATGGCTCCCATCAAAATTCTATTCAGTTTTCAAATATCATGGTTCTCCCGCATTCTATCATGGCTCCCATCACAATTCTATTCAGTTTTTCAAATATCATCTACCGCATTCTACATGGCTCCCATCCCCATTCTATTCAGTCTTTCAAATATCATGGCTTCTCGCATTCTATCATTAGCCCCCATCCCCATTCTATTCAGTTTTCAAATATCATTGCTTCTACCGCATTCTATCATGGCTCCCATCACACATTCTATTCAGTTTTAAAAATATCATAACCTCCGCATTCTTCATGGCTCATAAATTCTATTCAGTCTTTCAATATCTGCTTCTACCGCATTCTATCATGGCCCCATACACATTCTATTCAGTCTTTAAATATGTGCTTCTCCGCATTCTATCATGGCTCCATCCACATTCTATTAGTCTTTCAAATTCTTTGCTTCTACGCATTCTTCATGGCTCCCATCCCATTCATTCAGTCTTTCCAAATATCATGACTTCTACCATTCTATTGGCTCCATCACATTCTATTCAGTCTTTCAAATATATGCTTCTCGCATTCTATCATGGCTCCCATCCACATTCTTTTCCCAGTCTTTAAAATATCATGCTACCGCATTCTATCATTGCTCCATCACATTCTATTCAGTCTTTCCAAATATCTGGCCTACCGCATTCTGTCATCCATACATTCTATTCAGTCTTTCAAATATCATGGCTTCTAGCATTCTATCATGGCTCCATCACACTTCTATTCAGTTTTTTTCAAATATTTGGCTTACCCCCATTCTTCATGCTCCCACCCACATCTATTCAGTTTTCAATATCATGGCTTCTACGCATTCTATCGGCTCCATCACACATTCTATTCAGTCTTTCAAATATCATGGCTTCTACCGCATTCTATCATGGCTCCCATCCACATTCTTTCAGTCTTTCAAATATCATGGCTTCTACCGCATTCTATCATGGCTCCATCACACATTCTATTCAGTTTTCAAATATCATCTTTACCGCATTCTGTCATGTCCCATCACACATTCTATTCAGTCTTAAATACCCATGCTCCACCGCATTCTGTCAGGGCTCCCACACACATTCTATTCAGTCTTTCAAATATCATGGCCTACCGCATTCTGTCATGGCTCCCACCCACATTCTATTCAGTCTTTCAAATATCATGGCTTCACCGCATTCTTCATGGCTCCATCCCCATTCTATTCAGTCTTTCAAATATCATGGCTTCTACCGCATTCTGTCTGGCTCCCATCACACATTCTATTCAGTTTTTTTCAAATATCTGGCTTCTACCGCATTCTATCATGGCTCCCATCACACATTCTATTCAGTTTTCAAATATCATGGCTTCTACCGCATTCTATCATGGCTCCCATCACACATTCTATTCAGTCTTTCAAATATCATACTTCTACCGCATTCTATCATGGCTCCCATCCCCACATTCTATTCATTCTTTCAAATATCATGGCTTCTACCGCATTCTATCATGGCCCCCATCACACTTCTATTCAGTCTTTCAAATATCATGGCTCTACCGCTTTCCCTATCATCCACCATTCTATTCAGTCTTTCAATATCATGTTTCCCTCCCGCATTCTGTCATGGCTCCATCCACATTCTATTCAGTCTTTCAAATATCATGGCTTCCGCATTCTTCTTGGCCCCCATCCACATTCTATTCAGCCCTTAATTCATAGCTTAAATCTGTCATCCATCACATTCTATTGTCTTTCAAATATCGGCTTACCGCATTTTTAATTGGCTCATCACATTCTATTCAGTTTTTCAAATGTCATGTCTACCGCATTCTATCATGGCTCCATCACATTCTATTCAGTTTTCCCAAATATCATTGGTTTCTACGCATTCTATCTGGCTCCATCCACATTCTTTAGTTTTCAAATATCATGCTTCTCGCATTCTTCGCTCCCATCACAATTCTATTCAGTCTTTCAAATATCTTGGCTTCTACGCTTCTATCATGCTCCCATCACACATTCTATTCAGTTTTTCCCAAATATCATGGCTTCTACGCTTCTGTCTTAAACCATCACACATTCTATTCAGTCTTTCCAAATATCATGGCCTCGCATTCTATCTGGCTCCCATCAAAATTCTATTCGTCTTTCAAATATCATCTCTCGCATTCTTCATGGCTCCCATACACTTCTATTCAGTCTTTCAAATATCATAGTTTCTACCGCATTCTATCATGGCTCCATCACACATTCTTTCAGTCTTTCAAATATCATGGCTTCTCCCACATTCTATCATAGCTCATCACAATTCTATTCAGTCTTTCAAATATCATGCTTCTACGCATTCTGTCATGGCTCCATCAAAATTCTATTCAGTTTTCAAATATCATGCTTCTACCATTCTATCATAGCCCCCATCACACATTCTATTAAAGTTTTTCAAATATCAGGGGCCTCCATTTCTGTCATGCTCCCATCCCCATTCTATTCAGTCTTTCAAATATCATGGCTCTCCATTCTATCATGGCTCCATCACACATTCTATTCAGTCTTTCAAATATCATGGCTTCTCCCGCATTCTGTCTGGCTCCATCACACATTCTATTCAGTCTTTCAAATATCATGGCTTCTACGCATTCTATCATGGCTCCCATCACCATTCTATTCAGTCTTTCAAATATCATGGCTTCACGCATTCTATCATGGCTCCCATCCACATTCTATTCAGTTTTTCAAATATCATGTTTTCCCCGCATTCTATCATGGCCCCATCACATTCTTTCAGTTTTTCCCAAATATCATGGCTTCTACGCATTCTATCATGGCTCCCATCACACATTCTATTCAGTCTTTCAAATATCATTTCTACGCATTCTTCATGGCTCCCATCACACATTCTATTCAGTCTTTCAAATATCACTTAGCTTCT
The DNA here is from genome assembly GCA_020796225.1 of Arion vulgaris. Classification (NCBI taxonomy): domain Eukaryota; kingdom Metazoa; phylum Mollusca; class Gastropoda; order Stylommatophora; family Arionidae; genus Arion; species Arion vulgaris. Next base: position 27,633,600 of record CM036767.1, read on the forward strand.
ACGCATTCTATCATGGCTCCATCAAAATTCTATTCAGTCTTTCAAATATCATGGCTTCTACCGCATTCTATCAAAAGCTCCATCACACATTCTATTCAGTCTTTCAAATATCATGGCTTCTACGCATTCTATCTCCCATACACATTCTATTCAGTTTTCAAATATAGCTTCTGCATTCTATCATCTCCCATCACACATTCTATTCAGTCTTTCAAATATCAGCTTCTAGCATTCTGTCATGTCCCATCCACATTCTATTCAGTCTTTCAAATATCATGTTTTACGCATTCTATCATAGCTCCCATCAAAATTCTATTCAGTTTTCAAATATCATAGCCTACCGCATTCTGTCGCCCCCATCACCATTCTATTCGTTTTCAAATATCTGGCTTCTACCGCATTCTATCATGCTCCTCACCATTCTTTTTCAGTTTTCAAATATCTCTACCGCATTCTATCATCGCTCCATCACACATTCTATTCAGTTTTCAAATATCAGGGCCTAGCATTCTATCATGGCTCCATCACACATTCTATTCAGTTTTCAAATATCATCTTCTCCCGCATTCTATCTTGCTCCCATCACACATTCTATTCAGTCTTTCAAATATCATACTACCGCATTCTATCATTGGCTCCCTCACACATTCATTCAGTCTTTCAAATATCATTCTCCATTCTACCCTTGGCTCCCATCACACATTCTATTCAGTTTTTTCAAATATCTGGCTTCTACAGCATTCTGTCATGGCTCCATCCCCATTCTATTCAGTCTTTCAAATACCCATGGCTTCTACCGCATTCTATCATGGCTCCCATCAAAATTCTATTCAGTCTTTCCAAATATCATGGCTTCACCGCATTCTGTCATGGCTCCCATCACAATTCTTTCAGTTTTCAAATATCATGGCTTCTACCGCATTCTTCATGGCTCCCATCACCATTCATTCATTTTCAAATATCAGGGCTTCTACGCATTCTGTCATGGCTCCCATCACACTTTCCCTATTCAGTTTTCAAATATCATGGCTTCTCCCGCATTCTGTGCCCATCACATTCTATTCAGTTTTCAAATATCATAGCTCTACACCATTCTGTCATGGCTCCCATCACACATTCTATTCAGTCTTTCAAATATCATGGCTTCTACGCATTCTATCATGGCTCCCATCCCCATTCTATTCATTTTTTCAAATATCATGGCTTCTACCGCATTCTATCATGGCTCCCATCACATTCTATTCAGTCTTTCAAATATCATTTCACCGCATTCTATCATGGCCCCCATCACATTCTATTCAGTCTTTCAAATATCATGGCTTCTACCGCATTCTGTCATGACTCATCCACATTCTATTCAGTCTTTCAAATATCATTCTCCGCATTCTTCATGGCTCATCACCATTCTATTCAGTCTTTCAAATATCATTTACCTGCTTTTCTTCATAAGTCCATCCACATTCTATTCGTCTTTCAAATATCATGGCTTCTACACGCATTCTGTCTGCAACCATCCATTCTATTCAGTCTTTAAAAATATCATGGCTTCACCTTCTATCTGCTCCATCACAATTCTATTCAGTCTTTCAAATATCATTTCTACGCATTCTGTCATGGCCCCCATCACACATTCTATTCAGTCTTTCAAATATCATGGCTTCTACGCATTCTGTCTGGCTCCCATCACATTCTATTCAGTTTTTCAAATGGCTTTACGCTTTCTGTCATGCTCCATCACATTCTTTCAGTTTTCCAAATATCATGCTTACCGCATTCTGTCTTGCCCCATCACCATTCTATTCAGTTTTCAAATATCAGCTTCTCACTTTTCTGTCCAAGCTCCACCCACATTCTATTCAAGTTTTCAAATATCTGGCTTCTCCCGCATTCTTCATAACTCCATCAAAATTCTATTCAGTCTTTCAAATATCATGCTTCTGCATTCTATCATGCTCCATCACACATTCTATTCAGTTTTCAAATATCATTTACGCTTCTATCACAACCCATCACATTCTTTCAGTCTTTCAAATATCATGGCTTCTACGCATTCTTCATGGCTCCCATCAAAATTCTATTCAGTCTTTCAAATATCTGGCTCTGCGTTCTTCGGGCTCCATCACACATTCTATTCAGTCTTAAATATCAAAAATTTCCGCATTCTATCATGCCCCCATCACATTCTATTCAGTCTTTCAAATATCTGGCTTCTACCGCATTCTATCATGGCTCCATCAAAATTCTATTCAGTCTTTCAAATATCATGCTTCTACCGCTTCTATCGGCCCATCCCCATTCTATTCAGTCTTTCCAAATATCATGGCTTCTCCCGCATTCTTCATGCTCCCATCACACATTCTATTCAGTCTTTCAAATATCATGGCTTCTACATTCTATCAGGGCCACATCACCATTCTATTCAGTTTTTCCCAAATATCATGAGTTTCGCATTCTATCATTGGCTCCCATCACACATTCTTTCAGTCTTTCAAATATCATAATTCCGCATTCTATCATGCCCCCATCAAAATTCTATTCAGTCTTTCAAATATCATGCTTTACCGCATTCTATCATGCCCCACACATTCTATTCAGTCTTTCCAAATATCTGCTCTACCGCATTCTATCATGGCTCCCATCACACATTCTATTCAGTCTTTCAAATATCATGGCTTCTACGCATTCTATCATGGCTCCCACCCACATTCTTTCAGTTTTTCCCAAATATCATGGCTTCTACCGCATTCCATCATGGCCCCCATCACACATTCTATTCAGTCTTTCAAATATCATGGCTTCTCCCGCATTCTATCATGGCTCCCATCCCCATTCTATTCAGTCTTTCAAATATCATGGCCTTACCATTCTATGAGCTCCATCAACATTCTATTCAGTCTTTCAATATCTAAGCTACCGCATTCTGTCATGGCCCCCATCACATTCTATTCAGTCTTTCAAATATCATGCTTCTCGCATTCTTGGCTCATCACATTCTATTCAGTTTTCAAATATCATGACTTCTCCCGCATTCTTCATTGGCTCCCATCACATTCTATTCAGTTTTCAAAATATACATGGCCTACCGCTTCTATCATTGCCCCCATCACATTCTATTAGTTTTCAATATCTGGCTTCTCCGCATTCTATCTACTCCCATCACACATTCATTCAGTTTTCCCAAATATCATAGCTTCTCCCGCATTCTGTCATGTCCTCCCATTCTATTCATTCTTCCCAAATATCATGGTTTTCTACCGCATTCTGTCATTGGCTCCACACATTCTATTCAGTTTTCAAATATCATGGCTTCTCGCGTTCTATCATGGCTCCATCACCATTCTATTAAAGTCTCCAAATATCATGGCTTTACCCATTTTTGGCTCCATCAAAATTCTATTCAGTCTTTCAAATATCATGCTTCTACCGCATTCTATCATGGCTCCATCAAAATTCTATTCAGTTTTCAAATATCATGGCTTCTACCGCATTCTGTCATGCTCCCATCAAAATTCTATTCAGTTTTTCCAAATATCCTAAGCTACCGCATTCTATCTGTCCCATCACACATTCTATTCAGTTTTTCAAATATCATCCTCGCTTCTATCATGGCTCCTTTCATTCTATTCAGTTTTCAAATATCATGGCTTCTACCGCATTCTATCATGGCTCCATCACATTCTATTCAATCTTTCAAATATCATGCTTCTCGCATTCTATCTTGCTCCCATACACATTCTATTCAGTCTTTCAAATATCTTGCTTCTACCGCATTCTTCATGGCCCCCATCACACATTCTATTCGTCTTTCAAATATCATGGCTTCTCATTCTGTCATGGCTCCCATCACATTCATTCAGTCTTTCAAATATCTGGTTTCTCCCCATTCTACCCATCTTCACATCACATTCATTCATTTTTTCCCAAATATCATGGCTACGCATTCTATCATGGCTCCCATCACATTCTATTCAGTCTTTCCAAATATCAAGCTTTACGCTTCTGTATGGCTCCATCACACATTCTTTCAGTCTTTCAAATATCTTGCTTCTCAATTCTATCATGCCCCATACATTCTATTCATTTTTTCAAATATCATGTTCTACAGCATTCTGTCTGGCTCCATCACCATTCTATTCAGTTTTCAAAATATCATGGCTTCTACCGCATTCTGTCATGGCCCCCATCACACATTCTATTCAGTCTTTCAAATATCTGGCTTCTACGCATTCTATCATGTCCATCCACATTCTATTCAGTTTTCAAATATCATGGCTTCACGCTTCTATCATGGCTCATAAATTCTATTAGTTTTCAAATATCATGTTTCTCCCGCATTCTGTCAGGGCTCCATCCTTTCTATTCAGTCTTTCAAATATCATGTTCTCCCGCATTCTTCATGCTCCCATCACATTCTATTGTCTTTCAAATATCATAAGCTCCCGCATTCTATCATGGCTCCCATCACACATTCTATTCAGTCTTTCAAATATCATGGCTTCTCCCGCATTCTATCTGGTCCATCACCATTCTATTCAGTCTTTCAAATATCATAGTTCTACGCATTCATCATGGCTCCATCACCATTCTATTCATCTTTCAAATTCATGGCTTCTACGCATTCTGTCATGCTCCATCACATTCTATTCAGTCTTTCAAATATCTGCTTCTACGCATTCTATCATGGCTCATCACATTCTATTCAGTTTTTCCCAAATATCATGACTTCTACATTCTATCAGGGCTCCATCAAAATTCTATTCAGTCTTTCAAATATCATGGCTTCTCCCGCATTCTATCTTGGCTCCCATCATTCTATTCAGTCTTTCCAAATATCTGCTTCTCCCGCATTCTATCAGGGCCCCCATCACCTTCTATTCAGTCTTTCAAATATCATGGCTTCTACCGCATTCTGTCATGGCTCCCATCACACATTCTATTCAGTCTTTCAAATATATGCTTCTACCATTCTATCATGCCCATCCACATTCTATTCAGTCTTTCAATATCATGCTCTACCCATTCTATCATGGCTCCATCACACTTCTATTCAGTTTTTCAAATATCTGGCTTCTACCGATTCTATCATGGCCCCCATCAAAATTCTATTCATTTTTTCAAATATCTGGCTTCGCATTCTTCGGCTCCCATCACACATTCTATTCAGTTTTTAAATTTCCCTGGCTTCTCCGCTTCATCATGGCTCATCACCATTCTTTCAGTCTTTCAAATATCTGCTAAAAATTCTGTCATGCTCCCTCACACATTCTATTCAGTTTTTCCCAAATATCGAGTTCTCCGCTTCTATCATGGCCCCCATCACATTCTATTCAGTTTTCCAAATATCTTGGCTCCCCGCATTCTGTCATGGCCCCCATCACACATTCTATTCAGTTTTCAAATATCATTTCTACGCATTCTATCAGGGCTCCATACAATTCTATTCAGTTTTCAAATATCATGGCTTCTACCATTCTATCTGGCTCCATCACACTTCTATTCATCTTTAAATATCATGGCTTCTCCCCCATTCTGTCGGCCCCCATCACATTCTATTCAGTCTTCAAATATCATGGCTTCTCCCGCATTCTGTCAAGCCCCCATCACAATTCTATTCATTTTTCCCAAATATCATGCTTCTACGCATTCTATCATGGCTCCCACCACACATTCTATTCAGTCTTTCAAATATCATGGCTTCTACCGCATTCTTTCATGGCTCCCATCACACATTCTATTCAGTTTTTCAAATATCATGGCTTCTACCGCATTCTGTCATGGCTCCATCACACATTCTATTCATCTTTCAAATATCTTGGCTTCTACGCATTCTGTCATGGCTCCATCACCATTCTATTCAGTCTTTCAAATATCATAATTCTACGCATTCTATCATCCCCATCCCCATTCTATTCAGTTTTTCCAAATATCTGGTTTCACGATTCTATCATGCCCATCAAAATTCTTTCAGTCTTTCAAATATCATGGCTTCTCCCGATTCTATCATGCTCCCATCAAAATTCTATTCAGTTTTCAAATATCATGGCTCGCTTCTGTCAGTCCCATCACCATTCTATTCATTTTTTCAAATATCTGGCTTCTACCGCATTCTATCATGGCTCCCATCACATTCTATTCAGTTTTCAAATATCATGCTTACCGCATTCTATCAGCTCATCACCATTCTATTCAGTCTTTCAAATATCTGCTCTACGCATTCTGTCATACCATCATTCTATTAAATCTTTCAAATACCCAAAAGCTTCCGCATTCTATCTGCTCCATCACATTCTTTTCAGTTTTCAAATATCATAGCTCCCCCATTCTTCATTGTCCCATCACATTCTATTCAGTCTTTCAAATACCCTTGGCTTTACCGCATTCTATCATGGCTCCCATCACACATTCTTTGATCTTTCAAATATCCTTCTCCCGCATTCTATCATGGCTCCCATCCACATTCTATTCAGTCTTTCAAATATCATATTCACGCATTCTATCAGGGCCCCCATAACATTCTATTCAGTCTTTCCAAATATCATGTTTCCCTACGCATTCTGTCATGGCTCCCATCAAAATTCTATTCAGTTTTTAAAATATCATGGCTTCTCCCCGCATTCTGTCACTCCCATCACACATTCTATTCAGTCTTTCAAATATCATGGCTCTACCGCATTCTGTCATGGCTCCATCACAATTCTATTCAGTCTTTCAAATATCATGCTTCTACCCATTCTATCATGGCTCCACCACACATTCTATTCATTTTTTCCCAAATATCATGGCTTCTACGCATTCTGTCATGGCTCCCACCCACATTCTTTCAGTTTTTCAAATATCATGGCTTCTCCCGCATTCTATCATGGCTCCCATAAACATTCTATTCATTTTTTCCAAATATCAGGCTTCTACCATTCTATCATGGCTCCCTACACATTCTATTCAGTCTTTCAAATATCATGTTCCACCGCATTCTGTCATGCTCCCATCCATATTCTATTCAGTCTTTCAAATATCGCTTCTACCGCATTCTGTCTGGCTCCCATCACAATTCTATTCATTTTTTCCAAATATCATGGCTTCTACCGCATTCTATCATAGCTCCATCACACATTCTTTCAGTCTTTCAAATATCATGGCTTCTACATTCTATCATGGCTCCATCCCATTCTATTCAATCTTTCAAATATCATGGTTTCCCGCATTCTGTATGGCTCATCACACATTCTATTCAGTCTTTCAAATATCAGGGCTTCACCGCATTCTGTCATGGCTCCATCACATTCTATTCAGTCTTTCAAATATCTAACCACCGAAATTCTATCATGGCTCCATCAATTCTTTCAGTTTTCAAATATCATGCTTGCTTTCTTCCCAAACATCACATTCTATTCAGTCTTTCAAATATCCATTACTCCCGCATTCTACCCATGGCTCACACATTCATTCAGTTTTCAAATATCCCCTTTCCGCATTCTATCATGGCTCCATCACACATTCTATTATTTTTTCAAATATCATACTTCTACGCATTCTGTCAGGGCTCCATCATTCTATTCAGTTTTCCAAATATCATGGCTTCTGCATTCTATCATGCTCCATCACCTTCTATTCATTTTTTCCAAATATCATGGCTTCTAGCATTCTTCATTACATCCACATTCTATTCAGTCTTTCAAAATATCATAACTACCATTCTTCTTGGCTCCCACACATTCTATTCAGTCTTTCAAATATCAGGGCTTCTACGCATTCTATCAGCTCCACCCACATTCTATTCAGTTTTTCAAATATCATGGCTTCTACCGCATTCTGTCATTGCTCCCATCACACATTCAGTCTTTTCCAAATATCATGGCTTCTCCCGCATTCTATCATGCTCCTCACACATTCTATTCAGTTTTTCCCAAATATCATGTTCTACCGCTTCTATCATGGCTCCCATCACACTTCTATTCAGTCTTTCAAATATCATGGCTTCTACGCATTCTATCATGTCCATCCCCATTCTTTCAGTCTTTCAAATATCAGTTTTCCCCGCATTCTGTTGGCTCCATCACACATTCTTTCAGTTTTTCAAATATCGGGCCTACCGCTTCTATCATGGCTCCCATCACATTCTATTATCTTTCAAATATCTTGGCTTCTCATGATTCTATTCAGCCTACCTCTCAGATACCATGCTACTCTTGTGCCGGGGTGGTTCTTGAGCATCTTTAATAATATATATATTTTGAAACTTGAGTATAAAAAAAAAAGTAAAGGGAACCCTTTTCCTCGTGGTTATAGGTCAATAAAATATTAGGCCTGTATTTTCTTTGCCCCGTGTTCGATCGGTGATGTGGTCAGCATCACTGCACCCAACTTGCTTTCCCAGGCATGTCTTCCCAGTTGAGGCTGGAGTGGAGCCTGAAACCCCGCGGTCGGGAAAAATTCGAGCGCTTGCGAGGCTGAACAAAACCCCCAGCCTTCGAGAAGGGTTCACTAACAACTACGCTTAAGGCTCTCAGAAACTTAAAGTATAGTTTGTCATATCTCTCACCATAGTAGGGACTGGTTCATTGCACATGTGAGTATATTCCACTATCAATTGGTTACTACTGATGCTATTTGTTAAATTCTGTATATTGTCTTTCCCAGGTGGAAGATGGGTTGGTTGCCCACTCTTGCCGTTAAGCTTAGGGATGGGAGCTTTAATTTGCATTCTAGGGCCCCAGATATTGTGTTATATCCGTGTTTATGTAGTGTGGTCTTTAAAATTTCTATCCATTTTTTTCTTGGTTCTTCCCTTAGCTCTAGTCCCCGATATCTTTTTTGTATGCTTTATTGGTGGTTGGTTGTATTTCATTCTCATTAAATGTCTAAACCACCATTTTTGTCAATCGGTGCATGAATTATGCCTCTGCTTCTGATCTCCTCATTTGTAGTCTATCTTTCCTGGTGACCACCACTGCCTTCCTCAAGCATTTAATTTCACATGTGGTGAGCTTTCTGTTGGTTGTGACTGTAAGAAAGGTTTGGCATTAGAAACAAAGTGTTGGGGGGAAATACTTTTTTCTTGTCTTTTCACTTCTGTCTTGATCTTTGGTGTTGTAGTAATGGTGCCAGCTGGTAGGTCACTGCATTTGCTTTTTGACATTTTGTCTCTATTTCTCTATCAAGTTTTCCATCCTCTGTGAATATGCTGCCTAAATATTTGAATTCAGAAACATGCTTTACTCTGGTGTTGTCTATTTGTATGAGTGAAATTCTGTATATGTTTAAAATTGTTATGTAGGTTCAAAAAATTGTCAAGATAATTGAACTGCCCAGCAGATACAGTCTATCATTTTGTGAACACTAGAAATCTGAGCAAGGGCTGTCGGCATGTTTAGTGGATGCGTTCAGATGTGATGTTCAATAAATGACTCTAGAACAAGGATGATGAGGCACAAAGTAGGCGACCATCTTTGGTGAATGATGACTTTCCACAAGATGGTTTCTTGGTGGAATTCATGCCACAAGTTAACAATAAATGTTGCTGTTAATTGTGAAACCTTGAAGATGTTGAGTCATGCAATTAAAAACAAAAGGCAAAAGATGCTGAGTTTTAGTATTCTTTTGCTTCATGACAGCGCTTAATTGCACTCTGTTGTTCAGAGTCAGAACCACATCCCTTATTTTAGGTTAAACAAATTACAACACCTTCCTCCCCTCTGTAGCCTTGAATGTAGGAATAGAAAAGTAATTTGGTGTAAATAACTTTTCTATTCCTACACCTGAAGAAGTTCCTTAGCTGCCAGCGCTCTGAAGTGGTTGATAGTCTGAAAAAATGTAGTGCAACAGTGGCAAAAATCTCAGGTGGCCACATTCTATGATAATAGTCTTAAAAAAGTGTGTTCATTGTAATGATAAGTGTCCCAATAATGGCAATGACACTGAAAAAAAAAGGTTAATATACTGAAGCACATTAATAACGCACCACCTGTATAATCCAGGAACAGAATGTGAAATGTAAATATAAGTGTTTACAAGCTTACATATTTGGAATCCTTATTCATTTTCCTTTCAATACATGATGGTAATTAATTTGTACATTTGATTGTTATGAAATTAATTGTATTTTGTGCAGGCAAGGAGAACACCAAAATGCAACCAATAAAAAAATTCATTCACACTATCCTCAGTATCTGGTATGTCCACCGTGTGCTTGCAAACAAGCTTGGCAGTGGCTCCGCATGGAATGCACAAGTCTGTTAAGGAAATTATGTGGAATCAAGTCCCATTCACGTGTAAGAGCATCTTCCAGCTGTTGCAGATTAGCTGCTGGGGCGTGCCTGTAGGCTCTGCGTCCAAGCTCATCCCAAAGATGTTCTATAGGGGACATGTCTGGCGATAGGGCAGGCCAATCAATTGTCATAATGTTCTGCTGCTGTAGATATTGCTGCGTTAAGCGTATTGCTGGAGAAGCTGCAAGTCTGGATAATTTCTGAACACAGGAGCAACCAATGCATCCAGAACCTCATCTCGATATGTCACGCATTAACATTTGCACGGAAGACGTGAAGAGGCAAGCGATGGTAAAAACTGAATCCTCCCCAAATGTGAATACTGCCACCTCCAAATCGGTTGTGTTGATGAACACAGCAATCTGCGAAGCGCTTCCATACCGTTGCCCAAATCCGCACGTCCATCAGCAAAGGATAGGTTGAATCTGCTCTCGTCTGTGAATAGGACATCATTTCACTGCAGTCTAGTCCATCTGACATGTTGTTCTGCCTATTGCAGACGCTGCTGACGATGTCTGTGAGTCAAGTTTGGCCCAACATAAGGTCGTCTTGCAGTAAGGCCTGTATCTCTGAGTCGTTGTATGACTGTCATTCGAGAGACTTGCTCACGTCTACCCACTATTGCTGTTCGACTTGCCGGAGAGAACGATTCCTTAGGTGACTGAGCACAATATGGGGATCTTGCGCAGGGGTAGTAACTCATGGTTGGCCACTCCGACGTCTATCCCGGGCACTTTCAGTGGCTCCGTAACGTTCACTGAGACATACAATAGTGCTGTGGTGGAAATTCATCCTTCTGGCAATGGCCCTCGAGCTCATTCCGGTAGACAACATACCAATGGCTCGTTAGCAGTCATTTTCCGATAGTCGTGGCATTGTAAGCACATGTACCGGGTGTTTTGTCTCTACTGCCTTTTTATACCGAGTACACTGCCTACACACTTTCAAGGTCCTAGCTGTTGGGAATCGTGTTGCACATGTGTTTGAAAATTCACTTTCCATTCCAGCAGCCATTCGTTCTCTACCTCATGACAAACACGGGGAAAATACATTCCCACACTTTTTTTGTTCACCCTCTCAGCAACAGTATTTATCATAGTGGTGCGTTTTTAATGTGCTTCAGTATATATGTAAGTAAAGAATACACTTTCATACCAAGTGCTATATTACAGACTACAGTGTTTATTCTCATATTGTTTTCTGTTACCAATGACTCTCAATGAATAGCTTAGTCTGACTGCATTCTTGCCAGGTGGTCAGACCATTTCATGCTTTGTTTTTTTATGTAATTCAATCAGGTGTTTTGTGCCAACCATTTTTCTAATGCTGATATTTGACTCTGTCTCTCCTTGTATCGTTAGTCACCTTTCGGAAACATCACATTTCACACGGTTCCGTGACATTTGCACATTTGATATTAGCACATCGACGGTTGCGTACCTTACAGTAGCTCACTTGACCGATGCACATATAGACAGTTGTACACATAGACAATTGAAGATTTTACAGAACATAGAGAACTAAACATAGACAAATATAATGTTGTTTTATTAGTTTAATATGAGATGAAGCACGGTCAATCTGAAGCGGAGATGTAAAATGTAGCAAACTATCCGCAAACATTGTCTCATTTACAGGAATTTACGTTTTCGCCACTAGACTTAGTGTGAAACTGAAACTAACATTGTTGTTTGTTATTTATTGATCGTAGTGGATTCTGTGACAATAACTTGTCTTGTTAAACAAATTAGCAATGTTGATCGAGTTATAGTTTGTTAAATGCTAGAAAAATAAGTTACTTATCTTTAATTCAGCAACTGATTTCTAGGACAAGGCTATCATGTGTTGTTCGAGATACAATGTTTTGTTTACGCTATTGTAGTTGTTAGATCTTGTTTATTTCTACGTTTTTGTGATTTTCTAGTAGGATGTAAATGAATGTTCATACAGGCTGTCTGATTGTTCAAATTATTTATTTATTCATTTCTGCTAACAATTATATTTGTTTCTATTGTTTGCCAAATCCTGTAGGAAGTGACCAGTCATACGACAGCCTTGACAGTGATCCAGAGGATATATTATCCCTTTTTCGACCAGCAAGGCACCCTAGTCTTGTCTTTCTCATCTCACAGTATGGAAAAAGATGTGATTGATAAGTGTATTATGATTTATTTTAATGTATGTTAAATGTATGCTCATGTTATTTACAGAGCCCTAGCTGCTTTTCCATGCATTTTGTAAAGTAGCCTTTAAATTTTGGTATTTGAATTCCTAGTAATCATTGTATCTGCACTAAAATAATATCACAACCTTCTTTTATTCATCTACAAGTTTCTTCAAGCTTTATTTTGACACAGAATTATTGCAGCAGATGTACAATTTTACAAACCAGCAGCAACAGGGCACACAATCCCAAGGGGACCCATATATATATATACAGACGGATCATTAGACACGACAGCGACAAAAGGAGGGGCCAGAACCATCATCATACTCCAAGACAGCACGACACTTAAAAATTCAAGTGCCACTGTAGAACTCTCAACAAATTTTAGAGCTGAACAACAGGCAAGTGTGGACGCCTCAAAAATACTGCAGCAAAGAAACATCCAAAACAACAAACTTCTCTTCCTTTGCGACTGCTTGTCATTCCTGCAGGCCACATAAAGAGAACCACAAGATAATATGGAAAGAAAGCTGACACTACGGTGTGCATACCAGACAGAAACTCCAATTGACAAGCTTCATAGAAGCAACCCATCTCATGGTTTAGACGAGCATACAAAACTGAACGCAAAGAAGATACAGTTTTGGTTCAGGATGTCAACATGCTGTTGTAGATCTTGTTCATTTTGGTGTATTTGAGTATTATTTGAATTTGCCTCTTGTGTTATTTTATCCATATGTGATAAAGAGTAGCAGAGAGAGAACACAACCTTGTCTGACACCTGATGTAATGAAGAATCAGTCGGTCATTCCTTCTGTTGTTTCAGCTGTACTCTGAGAGAACACAACCTTGTCTGACACCTGATGTAATGAAGAACCAGTCGGTCATTCCTTCTGTTGTTTCAGCTGTACTCTGAGAGAACACAACCTTGTCTGACACCTGATGTAATGAAGAACCAGTCGGTCATTCCTTCTGTTGTTTCAGCTGTACTCTGAGAGAACACAACCTTGTCTGACACCTGATGTAATGAAGAACCAGTCGGTCATTTGTTCTGTTGTTCCAGCTATCTTGAAATAGGGCCATGATATTACCATAATAGTTGTCCCTGGACGTCATATTCTTCCAGGATTTTGTTGTACCCACTTTTTCCCTGATCGCAACTGGTCTCTTCTTGTTACCCCCAGAATTCTACAGTCATTTCACCTCTTTTGGGACTAGTTCTTCTGTCATGTTGACTAGTTTTCTGCATGTTGGATGTTTTCTGTCACTTAATGTCAACATCCAGGTTTGACACTGATAGCAAAATATTGGGAGAAAGATTGTATTGAACATTGTTCTTTTTGTGTTTATGTTTGCATTTTAAAATAGGCCATTTGTCCTATCATATGATTTGCTGCATCTGTGTTGGATTTCATTAGTTATTCTTCCTTTTGCAGCAAAAATGCTCCCTAGGTATGTAAAGTCTATGACTTGTTATGGACGATTGGTGGAGATATTGGTAGTCGTTTTCCTCTATAGCGAATGTCAGTACTTTGGTTTTGTTGCTGTTTATTCTAAATGAGAATGTAATAAAAACAATTGTTGCTATTCTTGATCCTTTTTTTGGTTCTTTCCAAACATATTATATGCTTAGTTTCAATGTTGTTGGTAATAGAGCGGGTCATCAAAAAAGGTTGCTGGTAATAGACAAGTCATCAAAAGGTTCAAATAACAAAAAACATAACAATGTTTAATGGTTAATAATCTTTAATTTTATAAAAACAATCAAGATATACAAAGAAAAACAGATATCATCTATAGCAGCATAAAAACAATCAAGATATATAAAGATTTGCTTGATTTTGAAAAGGTTTGCATCAGCATAGTTCACATTGCATTTTAAAATGCAGAAGTCAAGGGGTATTATAAAACAGATGCCACTGAGCAGACATTGAAGCGGGATGCAAAGGGTTCAAGAAAGTGAAGACGGCCTAGGTAGGTAGACCCTGAAATGAACTTTGCTGAGAATTACTGCCAATTTGCCATCCGCCTAAAAAAACTAAGCTTATCTTGCTCCTCTGCATAGCCATGCACAACGTAAGCAACTTGCTGATGCAGAGCTTCATACTTCTTCTTCTTGACCTCTGGGGGTCCTACTCTAGCTTTTTCCAATGTAAGCTTGTGACATGCCAGATCTCTTTCAAGCCCCTCCAACAACAACCAGATACTTGGATGGCTACAATGAGAAAATAGAGTTCAGTGCATTATGAAAGCCTTCACAGCATTTGGTTGTTTTTGGAGACCTTTCAGCCGAAGCTTCACAGCGATTCCAAACTCTTAACGGGAATTGGGGATCTCTCCCAGCACCACCTTCAATGTAGGTGGAGAAGAAGTATGTCAAAATTGCATTGTACCTCTCTTCATCTGGAAAGGACTCTGCAAGGAGAGCAAATACAGGTCAAACCTCATTGCTTGGCACAAAGGCCTAGCCTTTTTATAAAAGGCTAAAACCACACTATTCATGCCAATCACATTTCTCGCAGTGGCGCCAGCATGCTTTTTAAACTCTTTCATTTTTCTCATTGCAATGTTTGCTTGGGCCTATTGTGGGCAGGAATCGTGAGAGTGTGAGGATGGTGCTTCTACAATATTGCCATAATTTGTTTTGGCAAAAGCCTTTCAGCGGCTGGATTTATACTCTCTGCATCTCCAAGTTATCACACCAGTTGTTTTATTTTCTTTAAATTTGTTGTACTCAAAACCAAGATACGTTAAAACAGTATTTCCTTTCTGATTTGTTGAAAACTCCATCTCGACTCTAAAAATAAAAAGAACATTAAAAAATATAATAATCAATACTGTGGTATAAATATCAATAATGTGTTACTGGGAACATCTATGATGATTTCATTTGTAAATAAAGAATAATATGGAGATGCTATTATATTTACTGAGTGGGACAAATAAAAAAACAATTTAGCAATACTGTTAATTATATAATCTTGTTAATACTGTGCAGCAATACTGTTAATTAATAACGCTAATTTTAAATAAGCTGAGGATTGAGCTGCAGATAGTAGCTGTCTACACTAGATTCAGCATTATAAATCTACAAATAAATATTTTAAATAAGCTGAGGATTGAGCTGCAGATAGTAGCTGTCTACACTCGATTCAGCATTATAAATTTACAAATAAATACTTTAATTAAATAAGCTGAGGATTGAGCTGCAGATAGTATCAGAGATAGTAGATGTCTACACTAGATTCAGCATTATAAATCTACGAATAAATAAACTAAGGATTAAGCAGCTGGTGTCGATCATTAGTATAGCCATTATTGTTAACAGTTTTCATATTTACACTTACCGAATATGAAAATAGCAAAGAAATATCACTGCAATCACTAGGTCCCAGTTGTACCGACAATTGTAGGAAATGGAATATGCGCAATATCCCATTGCGCAAGTAGCTATATGTGTATCGGTCAAGTGAGCTACTGTAAGGTACGCAACCGTCAATGTGCTAATATAAAATGTGCAAATGTCTGGTTACCATTTCACACATGGTTATTTTTTGTGTCTGTGTCTTTATTGTCCATGTTAAATTAGCAATAAAGATGCTATGAGGACAATAAATAAACGGATAGTAAAATCTCTGGAGCCTTTTTACAGGAGAATGCTAAGAATTCCATGGACTGCTAAATAACTAATGTTGATGTTTTAAAAAGGTCAATGCAAAGAGAAAACTTATCAGGCGGTCACTGAAGGGCATTCTCCCCTATTCATATCTCTAACTCCCCAACAATCAGTGCTGTTGATACAAACATATCTGCTGTCTCAGTGCAGCAAACACCTGCTTGTCCAGGACAGTAGATTCTTATAAGCGTCTGAATATTGGAAGTCTCAATAGGCAACATCCACCCATATCGCAACTTGCCATTTTGAACTTGTGAAGATTTGGACACAGCAATGGCCCTAGTGAACAGTCTCAAAGAGCTATAGGTGGACAGCAGTGATGGCCTTTTCCTTCATCATCATACTGAAAGTAGTCCTGTATACTCTGCTCTGACCTTACCATGCTCGCTAGCTAGCAAAGCCCAGCCTGATTTCTCACCACAATGCACAGACCCATCCATCTATACAATATCATCATCCCTTGCATTATCTGCTATCAGCTGTTTAGCTCTTTCCACGCTTTTCGACGCACACTGCGCCACAGCGGAATTCCATTGAATGTCAGTATACTGTGCCATTAGCAATACACTGTACCATTCGAGTTGCTTCCCTTTTACCTCTACTACTTGTTATTCTAATAGGTTGTCCAGTTTTCTTCAAATTAGTATATAATAAGAGATAGATATGTTTATTTATTGACGAGTGGTTATGACTGATTTTTTTAGAAATTGCTTTTTTGCCTGCCTTGAATTAACTGTTAAAAAATGAAAAAAATAACTGCGCATGGATAGAGTTAATTTCGAAGTCAGCTTTCTTATTACCCCAATCTCTACATTCTTTTCCAAGAGTAATGATAACATTGAGGACGTTAGCTATTCCTCCATTTATCTGGATCCATTCTTTACTTTTTCGTAAGATCACAACTTTGGTCACTTGTTCTTTCAGCTTGGGCTGCTCAAGACATGCCATGTTTGATTCTTATGCTTTTAATATCATTAGTATTCTTGTGCATTGAGTGTCTCTGATCCACAAATTTACATGCATGCTTTGATTTCAATGGAATCCAAGCATATATCTTCCCAATCGGGGTATCTCTAGTACAGTTGAGGACTAAGGTCTTTATTTTAAACATGTTCTGGGTATTCAAATTGTGATTTTCAAGGATGTCAAATCTATTTTTTTTTAAAACAAAGACATAACCAGTTGATGGAACAGGAGGACAAGCAGTTGCTTGAGTTATGTGGCTACCATAACTTTGTGATCATAACTTATAACTAGAAGAAGACAAGAAAACAGGAACAAACTTTCATACATGAAATAACAAAACATGATATAAGGTAGTTTTACAAATTATGAAAATATTATAAATCAATGTTTTAACCAAAAAGGCCTTTATCAAGCAAAAGATATAGGATACACTAACCGCTAGTGTGTTCATTTATTAAAAGACTTGAACTTTGTCACTACATTTGTTGTATTTACCCATAGTATTCACCTATATTATTTATTTATCATAGTATTTACCTATAGACAGGAAAGCCAAGATAAACAGTAATATCAGAAAAAAGAAAGCAAGCATTGGAACTATTAAATGGAAAGAATTAGAGAATGCAGAAAATGGAAACAATTTCAAAGAAAGAATACAACAAAGTTATGCAAAACTAACAATTAAGACAAAAGGAGTGGATGAGGAATGGAGTAACTTGAAAGACACCTTTAAAATGATTGCTCAAGAAATATGTGGCACCAAAAAGCAAGGGAACTTGAGGTGTAAAATTTCAGCATGGTGGAACCAAGAAATAAAAGAAATAGCGAATAGCAAAAAGAAAGCCTATTCATGCTGGCTAAAAAAAAGCAGAGTTAATGTTAATTATGCAATCTATAGACAAATCCCGGGGCTACTACATTCGCAAACTATAAAAGCGGAGGGGACAACACAAAACTGACATTAATGAAGATTCAAATATATCGAACCTGTTAATTAGTTCTTTACTATATGGCTCAGAAACATGGACAGCCTACTCAAGACACGAGAGGAGACTTAATATCTTTCACCTTCGATGTCTCCGCAAGATTATGAACATCAGATGGTACGACAAGATAACCAACTCTGAAGTACTGCAACGTGCAAACCTGCCTTCCATCATGGGCATCTCAGCAGTAGATGACTAAGATGGTTGGAGCATGTGAGAAGAATGGAAACTTATTGCATACCAAAACAAATGTTGTTCTGTGAACTTTCGGAGGGAAGAGGCACCAAGACAGACCACTGCTCAGATATAAAGATGTCTGCAAAGCCTCAATGAAAAACTTTTCTATAGGTCCCAGCACATGGGAAAGACTAGCTGATGAAAAGTTGTGTGGAAGCCAAATTACAAAGGGCTCTTGAGTCTTTCAGAGTCTTTGAGAAGAGACTTATGTATGAGCTGAACGACAAGAGAGAAAAGCGAAACTCAGAAGTTGTCACAGTAAAACCCTTGCCAATTGACCGTCTGTAAAGACGAAAAAGGCCATATATATATATAGACAAATCAGAGAGCAATAAAAGAGTAAAGAAAAAGCACGGAAACATTCGAAACATGCTGGTAGAAGAAGAAAGAACAGCACCAAGAGAATATTACAGGAAAGTAAGAGGAATAAGACAGCACAATGAAGAATACAACCCAACAGAAATTTTAAATGAGAAAAGGGGCAACCTATCTTAGGGCCAAAATTAATATTAGAAAGATGGAAAAACTATTTTGAAGAGCTACTTAATTGTGATAAAACTTATGGGAGAATAAACTGCTATAACACAGAGGATGAAATAGAGGAATTAGAACCAGAAATACTACTAGCAGAAGTAGAAAATGTAATAAAGTTGGCACCAAAACACAAAGCAACAGGCACAGATGATTTACCTGCAGAAGCCATCAAAGCAGCTGGAGAGGCAGGTGCAAAATAGGTTAGACGAATCTTCCAAGTCGCATGGGAGAACCAAGAAGCACCAGAAGATGGGCAAACAGCAATAATCACACCAATTTGGAAAACAAAGGCAGCAAGAAGGAATGTAATAACTATAGGGAATCTCACTACTAAGTCACATAGGAAAAATGTATGCTAAGATAATTGAAAACAGACAAAGACCAACAATTGAAGAACAACTCTCAGAAGCACAGATGGGTTTCAGACGAAATAGAAGCTGTACTGATGCAATATCACATTAAGACAGCTGACGGAAAAAGCAATAGAACATAACATGACCTGTAGTGTGGCATTCATAGATCAGGAAAAGGCCTTCGATAGACTCGACAGAAACAAACTATGGGATTGCCTAAGAAATTATGGAATCTCATCAAGGTCTGCAAGAGTTTATACATTTCAAATAAAAGTTACATAAGAACAAAAGCCAGAACATCAAAAATATTCACAGTAAACTCAGGAATTAAGACAGGAATGTGTCTCTCCCCACTGCTGTTTATAACATACATGGACAACATAAGTAGAGAAGCAGGAATAGAGGAAGAAAATAATATTTCAGAACTTTTATTTGCAGATGACCAAGTACTGATTGCAGAAAATGAAGAATCTCTCCAGAACCATTTGAGCTTAGTTAACATCAAGGGTGAGGAGTACAACATGAAAATAAATATAATAAAGACAGAGACAATGGCAATAAGTAGACAACCAGAAAACCTTACAATAAAACTCCAGAATGTAGACATAAAACAAACAATTGAGGCTGAATACTTAGGTGCAATTTTCACAGCAGATGGAAGTATCGATAGCAAATCAGCAATCGTTGCACAAAAGTTAACCAAGTACTGGGACAGTTAACATCACTGTTGTCACATAAAGAGATATCACTAACAACTAAAGCAAATCTCATAAGAATGATTTTCTACAACACTATGTTACCAGTGTCAAACATGGCCAATAACAGCAGCTAATGAGCGGAAAATCATAACGACAGAGATGAGGTTTTCTTAGAAGAGCTGCAGGTGTGACAATAAGAGAAAATTAGAAATTAAGAAATCAGAAGACTGAATGTGAAACCAGTCACGCAATTCATAAAAGAACAACAGATTAAATGGCTTGGACACCTGACAAGAATGCCCTGGTACCACCCAGAAAAGAGCCACCCAGAAAAAGTATGAGTACAAAGCAAGAGGAAGACCACGCAAAAGATGGGGCAATGGCAACAAGAACAGCCTTACGAAAATGAATATCAGCTTACAAAGTGCCTTAAAACAAGCACACACAATATCACTACTTTTCACCCCCAACACTTCTATAAAGAAGTAAATGGTGGAAGAGAAGAAGACCCATAGTATGTTTTGTATCGTTTGCTTGATAGGTTCATTTGATTGAATTGTTGATTTACTTTGTTTTTGTACAAATCACATTAATCTCGATAAAATTGTAAAATGCCTGTTGGAATCTCTTTGATAGTCTAAATGTAGTATGCTGTGAAATTCATCTCTCCTGTTGTATCATTTGCTTGATAAAGGCCTTTTGGTCTAAACATTGCTGTGTATAAAACTACAGTACTTTGTTATTATGTGTTTCGGCAGTTTACAAATCACATTGCATAAGAATTCATTGCTAGAAAACATGCTGGTCAATACTAAGGTCTTCACTTTATTGTAGTGTGTCTCAGATACAAACTCATCTGGCTAATGAAGGAAGGATCAGCATTGGCTAACAAAGCAGGGGTTGACATTGGCCAATAAAGCAAGGACTGACATTGGCTAACAAAGGAAGGATCGACATTGATTAACAAAGGAAGGATCAACATTGGCTAACAAAGGAAGGATCGACGCTGGTTAACAAAGCAAGGATCTACATTGGCTACCAAAGGAAGGATCGACATTGGCTACCAAAGGAAGGATCAACATTGGCTAACAAAGGAAGGATCGACTTTGGCTAACAAAGGATCAACATTGGCTAAGAAAGGAAGAATCGACATTGGCTAACAAAGGAAGGATCGACGTTGGCTAACAAAGCAAGGATCGACGTTGGCTAACAAAGGAAGGATCAACATTGGCTAACAAAGCAAGGATTGACGTTGGCTAACAAAGCAAAGGTCGACATTGGTTAACAAAAATCGACATATTCTCAGCACTGATGAAGCCCATGCTTGACTGCTGGGCTGGAATCAACCCTCGTCTCTTCTGCATGTCTTCAAGGTTGTAAGAACGTCATGGCAATATTTCCTCTGGAGCAGTAGCCTGCCCAGATCATGATATTGCACTGTTTCATCACATTGTCAAGCAATCTTCTGAGATTTGAAAGAAAGATCCAGAGACCTACCCCATCAGGAGATACATCAACCTGGAGTCAAAAGTACAAACTTCATTGTCTGCCACAGAGAACAGACTCAGCTTGCAGAAACATACTTCCTTGTGGATCTAAACAAGTAACAAGTTATTTGTGTGCTTTTTTTCATGAGACACTCCTTCTTCTGTACCACACTTCAAAGACCTTCATTATTTTCAATGATAATTATGTTTTCAGGCACTGAACACAGCTGTTACTGAGGGCTTCATGTATCTCTATAGCTGGTTCTTGTATAACAAACATGTATTCATAACAATCAGATATAATAATTGGCTTGTTTTTTCTTCTGTGCCTCTGCTTGGTTTTTTTCTTCAAATATGAATGAATAGTAAGCAATACAATGCAACTTTTTTCTTGTTTTCTGATACTATTCTGTTCTAATTTCATTTGAGTTATTTCTTTTTTTTTCAAGAAGATTAGTAGGGCAATGATGTTTTTGTTAACTATTCCGTAGAACTCTAGACATTACCTGCAATCTCAAGAGCGTTGTTATTTATTTAGTAGCCAGGTCCTCCAGATTAGCCTACCTTAACGTGGTTGGAGGGTTTGCATGCCTTGGTGATCCTTCAGGCTATGTCGGCGGAGTCTAACTCCTGGCAGGTCTAACCAAGCCGAACAGACTGAAGGTGAAAGACCAGACCAAAAGGCGGGAGCAGGATGGGGCCTCATAAGGTGACAGCGCAGAACCCACCGGCGAGTGGTAAATGCTCTGGCTGCAACCAACCCATCCCCAGTTATGGGTTAAGGGCATCTTTTTCAGTCTTATCTCCTACATCTTTTCTATCCCTCGAGTTAGACCACAGTCTTCTCTAGCAATAAGAGTGCTGAAGTCGGAGGCAGCCAGCCAAGAGGCGCACTATAGCAATCAGGTTGCCACGCATAAACGCTAATGAATATGTCTATATAGTTGAAACGATATGGTTCTCACCCTGTGACGGACACTCAAGCAGGTGCAGTGCTGGGCCCTCTACCTCGAAAGGGCCCAACCCCAGCTACTTGATGTCCTTTTCATTTGCCCTGTGGAGCCAGGAGGCATGAGAATAGAGCAACTGACCAAGTTCTTAAAATAATGCACTGGAATGCTGAGGGTGTGAACAGCAAAAAGATGGCTACAGCAAAAAAATAGAACTTGATAACATCCTAAATGTAGAACCAGTACATGTATGCTGTTTGCAAGAGACCCAGCCGAATGAAGCCTTCAGAGGCTTCCAGTGCTACCGATCAGACCGAAAAAATAGAAGAAAGGGTGGAGTACTGACACCTGTCAGGAACAACATCAGCACATGTCAGTTTGAGGAGTACATGGAGGGTACAGAATATCAGATGCTGCATCTTAGGACGGCAAGTACAGAGTTTCATGTACTCAACTACTACTGTCCAAGTGACCGCCAACTGGCACTGGTCTCAATTCCAACAAAGGCAAGACTTATAGTGTGTGGTGACTTCAATAGTCACAGAGCTGGGGGTATGATCACATGGACAGTAGGGGTGAGGAGCTTGAAAACTGGCAGGATAACAACAAACTAATCCTTGTCAATCAACCCAAAGATCAGCCAACCTTCTACTCCAGATCGTGGCACACCACCTCTACACCAGACTTGGTATTCCACTCCTCAGACCTGGAATGGAACATTACACGTGTTGTTGGGAAACAGCTAGGAGGCAGCGACCATCGGCCAGTATTTCTCACTGTTGAAAATCAACTCATCAAGGAGAGCAGCACTCTATCTAGGTGGAATTACAAGAAGGCAGAATGGGCAATGTATAAACATCGCACCAGTATACTGACAATAGGTCTATATATTGACAAGGACATCAACAAGGTAGTTGATGTGTTCAGACGATGCATAAAACGCTGCCTATGAAACTATTCATAGAGTAGCTCAAAACACTACACGCCTTACTGGAGCAGTGAATTGGAATTACTGCACAATAACATGGAAATTTCACGAAAGCAGGCAGAAACCACTCTGTGCCAAGAACACCATAACAAATATCAACATGCCAAGGCTATATTTCAAAGGGCCAAGCTGCAGACCAGGCGGAGAAGCTTCAAGGAAAAACAGTCCTTAACTCAACTGGACTGCAGAGCCGATATATCGGTTCAGAGTAATGTTCATGATGTCGCAGAACCGATATATCGGCTTTTGGATGTCTGTTCACGGAAACGAATGTATCTTCAGAACCCTTTACTGAAGTTAAAAATCTTCAGAAACGGAAAGTACATATATGTAGGTACATTACTATCTCCTTTTAACAAAGATTTGAAAGAGGGAAAGCAGTGTATTATTGTGTTCAAGTTGAGACTTTTTTTTAAAATGTTAATGTTTCCGACGATGTTTACAGTGTAATCTTGAGTACTATAAGATCAAATTATAACTTGTGATAGTAATGAAGAAAATTTAATTGATGGTAATAATGACATTTGATTGTTTATGAAATGCAGTTTCGATAGTTGTAAGTCTAATGTAATAATTGCATCTAAAGAATGGGGTAATAATGACATTTGATTGTTTATGAAATGCAGTTTCGATAGTTGTAAGTCTAATGTAATAATTGCATCTAAAGAATGGGCGTTCCACATTCCATTTATTGACATGTCCACACTAAAAAGTGAATATTATAAAAACTACTGCACCTAGTTAGATGAAACTTATAGAATATGTTTATATATGGATTATCTTCATTTAACTACTACTTCTAGAAACATCTATGAATACTAAGATGTAATACAAACCGGAGAATAAAAATATTTTTATGTTTTTCGTTTTCAAAATAGTCATGCTACAATAATCTAATTTTCTCAAACGTATATCACCTGATGTAAAATATTATTACATTAATGTATTCCACATCCAATTAGCAACAATTTAATATATAACATGTCATACTTTAGAGAAACAGTACAAGAGTTATAAAGGATTAAACTAATTGACATTGAATGTTAAATTTGAACCGCAAAATAAATGCGTCCAGAGGTCAAAATAATACAGGGCGAAAGGGTTAAACTTTGAAATTGCCCACCTGCCCAGTGTGTTCGTAGCGGTTGGACTGTGGGTGACAAGCCCTCTGTGAGTGCGGGTTCAATTCCGCGGGCTGGCAAAAAAGCCACAGATTCCCCAGATTTACGGTGTTCGTGGCACCGAACCCAAGGGTTACAATGTCCATGGCACCGAGCTGAAAGCTCAAGTGCTTCTGGTTCGGGGAAAAAAACAACTTTGAAAGAGATACCAGGAAACTGGAAGTTGGTAGAACAACTTGATGAAGGTACAGGGAGAAATCCAAAGATTGCATTGAACAAAGATGGAAACATCCTCACAGGAAAACAGGCAGCTGATCATTTTGCAGACTCCTTTGCTAAAGA
Source organism: Arion vulgaris (assembly GCA_020796225.1). Classification (NCBI taxonomy): domain Eukaryota; kingdom Metazoa; phylum Mollusca; class Gastropoda; order Stylommatophora; family Arionidae; genus Arion; species Arion vulgaris. Next base: position 27,658,370 of record CM036767.1, read on the forward strand.
CAGCAATATTGAAATTAGCTCATTGAAACAGCGAGAGATTTGTGAGTAAAAGCAAAATGCGGAACAAGATGAAACCATACCTGAAGTTATGAAGACCCCAATCACATTTAAAGAACTGGAACTGGCAATATCCAAATTAAAAAAATCACCAGGAGCTGATGGAGTGTCCAATGAGATGATTAATGGGAACCGCAGCAAAAACAAAGCTACTGCAGATTTACAATAATTGTTGGATCTTGGGTCAAGTTCCACAGACCTGGAGAGAAGCAATCATGATACCTCTCTCAAAACCTGGAAAAGATAGTTCTGCTGCCTCCAGCTACCGACCGATCAGTCTTACAAGTTGTCTCTGCAAAACAATGGAACGTATAATCAATCTCCGACTGCAGTGGTATCTTGAAAGTGAAAACATTCTTGTGTCACAGCAGGCAGGTTTCAGACAGTGCTACTCTACTGAAGACCAAGCAACGTACCTTTCTAAGGAGATTGAGGATGCGTTCCAGAATAAGAAACTGGTACTAGCGACATGGATATACCTAAGGAACGCCTTTGACAAGGTTTGGAAAGAAGGACTGCTGAAGGAACTCAGAAATTGTAGAATAAAGGGTAGGATGTACAGATGGATAAAAGCATACTTACATAGCAGAAAAGCCAGAGTGCATCTAGATGGTCTCAAGAGTAAAAAGTTGTACTGTACCATGGCGCCTCAAGGAGTACTGTCCCCCACACTCTTCTTGATTGTCATCAGCGACCTGGTTGCATTTTCATCAGCGACCTGGTTGCTGAATTACCATAGGGAGTAAAAGTTGCAATGTATGCTAATGATCTAGTAATATGGTGCACAAATGAGTATGCAACAGTGGCTACCAAACTGATACAAAGAGCTGTAGATGACGTAATCTCATGGACAAACAGATGGTTTGTCAGCATCAACACAGATAATTGCAGCACTACGCCTACTCTCTCTCCCAAAAAAAAAGCTGGCACCATTAAAATAAATGGAGAACTGCTAAGAGAAGACTCGAACTACATTCGATGATAGACTGCAGCACATCACAAAGTAGCAGCAAAGGCCAGGAGGAAGTTACCCTATCCTGAGAAAATTAAGTGGAATCACATGGGGAGCCAGCCAAAAAATACTTTAAAATATTTATCAGCAGGAAATATGACCACGCCTGGAATATGGGCTGCTGCATGGTGTCCAGCATCAAATACCACATTAGAACTGGATAAGGTGCAAAGCCAGGCACTTCGTATCATCACAGGAGAAATATTTTTTCTCTTGCTTTTGCCCGCTATGAATCCAGACACCTCCCATGAGGCCATTACCTTGTAGTGGTGGGGAGGCTTGCGTGCTCCAATGATACAGTGAGCTATGACGGCGGGAACTTATGTTCCCGGAAGGGTTACCCAAGCCGGAAAGGTCACTGAAGAGGGACAGACGAAGCATGGTCTCCTGGTCCTCCAGGTTGGGGGTTGGGCTTGGGACTAACGATCCCATCCTTTAAAAAAATTAAAGTTACGGAAACAACAACAAACATACAACCTATCTACGGGCATGAAGGGCTACCAGAGTCATTGACTCACATGACTGGAAGTAGGTAAAGCCAAAGGAAGCTACTTTCATGAGGACGGAAGTCCTGAATGCCAAAACCAAGACCAGAATTTGATGCTGGAATGTAAGAACAATGTACGAAACCGGAAAACTATCAAAAATAACAGCAGAAATGAGAAGATATAATCTACATATCCTAGGGGTTAGCGAGAGCAGATGGACAGGAAAAGGAAGAAGTACCACTGCAACAGGTGAAACAGTCCTTTTTCTGGACGAGACGATGACCTACACCATGAAGGAGTAGCAGTAATCCTAAGAAAGGGCGTTGAAAAGTGTCTGTTAGAATGGAAACCTATCAGCAGCCGCTTGATTAAGATCAGACTAAAGGGAAGCATACAAACATCACAATCCTACAATGCTATGCGCCAACTAATGATAGCGAAGATACAAAGAAAGACTCGTACTACAAAAACCTACAAGCAGAATTAGACAAGTCACCATCCCATGATGTTATCATTGTTATGGGAGATCTAAATGCGAAGGTCGGATAAGACAACACGCATAGTTATAGAACTATGGGAAAATATGGATGTGGTATGATGAACGAAAATGGGGAACGCTTAGTAAACTTCTGCAGCATGAACAATCTCATATAGGAGGAACCCTATTTCAACATTTAGATATCCACAAATTAATATGGTATTCCCTAATGGCAGAGATAAAACCAAATAGACCATATAATAATCAATGGACCCGGGAGACGCGCTGCAGATGTTGTAGTCAAGAGAGGTGCAGATGTTGGTAGTGACCACCACCTAGTCACAGCTTATGTAAAACTAAACTAAGAAAACAGGACAACAGAAAACTTCCAAAAGAGGTTCGATGTGGATAGACTAAAAGACACGGAAGTAAGGGATAAGTTTATAATGCAGATAAAGAACAGATTCCAAGCCCTAGAAAGTAATGAAACTACGGATGAAACTGACAACATAGATAAAACATGGGACAACATAGCATCTATATAGCAAGAGCAGGAAACATGTCTAGGCTACCAGACAAAGAAAAGAAAAGAATGGATAACACCAACAACATGGAAAATAATAGACAGCCAAGAATATTAAAAAGAAATTGTTAGAAGCAAAGTCCTAAAGACTGAAAGCAAGATACCAAGAACAGTACAAAAGCGCAAGTAAAGAAATCAAACGGGCTGTGAGAGCCGACAAAAGAATGAGGAAGACCTGGCAGTACAGGCAGAAGAAGCAGCAAAAAGTGTGATCAGGGAACAGTGTACAAAATTACAAAGCTAATAAGCGGAAACATTACAGAAGATCAAACACCTAAAAGGATAAGAATGGAATACTATTGACAACGGAAAAGGAACAAGAAATACATGGACAGAGCATTTTAAAGAATTACAAACAGACCACCTCCAACGGTAGTAGCAGACATACCAGAACCAACAGAGGAGGTAGAAATTGGCATTGAAACACCCAGCCAGGATGAGATCATTACAGCAATTAAACTTTAAGAATAACAAGGCACCAGGAATGATAACTTAAACGCAGAACTATTCAAAATAGACCCAGAACTTGCAGCTAATATATTGCAACCCTTGTTTACTACTATATGGAATGCCCAAATAATACCTGATGCATGGAACAGAGGAGTCATCATCAAGATACCCAAAAAGGGCTCCCTTGCCGATTGTAATAATTTGCGTGGAATAACACTGCTTTCTGTCCCAAGTAAAATCTTACAAAATCATCGTAAACGACTTTACGCTGTGGATAAGAAACTAAGAAAGGAACAAGCAGGATTTCGCAGAGGACGGGGCTGTATAGGCCAAATATTTGCTCTTAGAAATATCATAGAACAATGCACAGAATGGCAAAGCAAACTCTATATCAACTTTGTAGATTTTGAAAAGGCTTTTGATAGCATACACCGCTAAAGTCTATGGCGTATCTTAAGATGGTATGGAATCCCACTGTGTTTTATAAATATTATAAAAAGTTGCTACAGCAAGTTTGCATGCAGTGTTGAAACTTCAGAACTAAAGTTTGAAGTAAAAACAGTATGCACGACAAGGATGTGTTATGTCAGCCCTATTATTCAACACTGTCATAGATTGGGTGATGCGTAAAACAATGGAAGATAAGGCAAGAGGTATTAGATGGACGCTCACATCCACTCTGGAAAACCTAGATTTTGCAGATGACATCGCACTCCTATCTCATACACAGAGATATCCAGGAAAAGACCAGCCTTTAACCAATATAGTGAGATGGTTGGGCTGAAAATAAATCAGAAGAAAACTGAAGTAATGACTTGAACATAGCAACCTCTAGCACCAGTCAAACTAGAAGGTAAAACTCTCCGAGATACAACCGCTTTCACATACCTTGAAGTGTTATTAGCAATGAAGGAGGCGCTGGATCTGACATTAAAAACAGACTGAGTAAAGCACGCAGTGCATTCATGACCCTTCAGACCGCCTGGAAATCTGCCCAATACAGCATCAGAACCAAGACTAGTATCTATAACAGCTGTGTGCTGTCAACTTTGCTGTATGGATCGGAATGCTGGAGAATGACAGAACAGGATATGTCCAGACTCTCCGCCTTCATACAACTTGTCTGCAAAAATCTTACGCTTGTACTGGCCGACTACTATCTCGAATCAAGAATTGCTTGGACGATGCCAACAAGAGAATATGGGCACTATCATCCGAAGACGACGCTGAGATGGATTGGACATGGATGCGCATGGAGACTGGCTCCTACACTAAAACTGCACTGAGATGGACTCCAGAGGGCAGGCAAAGCTGGAAGACCTAAGACGACCTGGAGGAGAACGATAGAGCAAGAGCTGAAGGAAATGAATCATAGCTGGAACACAATACAGGGAAGGCCATGAACAGGGAAGAATGGTGTACGTTTGTTGTTGCTCTAAACGCCAGGGGCGAACAGGGTAAAGAGAGAGGATCAGACAGTCAGGCGCCTGGTATGGTGCCTCTGACTAATTTTTGCATGAAGGTCTGCTTTCCTTTTATCAGTGTCCCCGCCATACAGGCGGGCCTTCTCCGACTTCAGAGGTTGAAGAACAGGAGCAATGAAATCAACACCAATAGTGGAGATGGAAAGAGTGGAGGGAGGGGGGACGACATTCAGATGATTGACGACATTCAGAAAACATTGCATACCATCTCGGGTTGGTGTAGAGAGTCTCGCCTCAGGTCAATCCTGAAAAGCGGTATGTTGTGGTGCTCTGAATAATCACATAGTCAAGGCTGACTCCACCCTTGATGAACATACCATCGAGCGCAGAGACAAATATATTACATAAACAAATGTATGCCTTTCAGTGAACGTTCACTTTATGAAGTAATTTTACATATACAAATGTATATCTTTCAAAGAAAGTTGCTTATAAAGTAATTTTACATATACAAATGCATGTTTTTCAATGAAAGTTCACTTTATGAAGTAATTTTACATAAACAAATGTATGCCTTTCAATGAACGTTCACTTTATGATGTAATTTTACATAAACAAATGTATACCTTTCAATGAACGTTCACTTTATGAAGTAATTTTACATATACAATTGTATATCTTTCAATGAAAGTTCACTTTATGAAGTAATTTTACATATACAAATGTATGCCTTTCAATGAAAGTACAATTTATGAAGTCACACAAACACAGATTTGAATTTCAATGAAATTTATTATCGGGATACAGATAACAGAATGATACTTCTCTCTTTTCTATTTCGGGACTGCCTCAGTGTCAGGAGAAGAGATTTCTGGAATGGGCTTTTGTGTATGCTATGTACAAGGTGTCTTTCGCTGTAAATGTTATTTCTATAGCCCACCTTTTACATTGCATTTATTGTATCTGAATAGCATTGCTTTCTGAGGTGCACTGCTTGTTAGTAATCTGCTTATGTGGTCATATCATTTAATTTGTTGTTTCGTGATGAAGTTCATACCCACTTTTTTTCAGATGTCTTCATCACTCTTTCCTTGATACTCCTAGCACTCTACGTAAACATTTAATCTCTGTCGGACTAGATTTTTTCTTCTGTCGTTTGATGTTAGCATTCAGGTGTTGCAAGGATAGCATATTGGTAGGAGAAAGATCATGTTGTCAAATGTATGTTGAACTCTTTTAGTGTTCTTGGTGACATGCCTGCATTTCCAAATTGATGCGATTTGTCCTATGATTTTATATATTGTAACTTTGTTGAATTTTGTTAGTTGTTCTTCCATTTGGAAAAATGTTCCTTGTATATGTAAAGTCTTTAACTTGTTTCACTAGATGTTTGCTGATGAAGATATTGATAGTACTTTTTTCTCTAGCTAATGTCATGACTTTTATGTTGTAGTTATCGCATGTTAACTGGTCTGTTAATGTATTGTTGTAACTGTTCCTCTATTGATATGATAGCTTGATTGTCAGTAAAAAGCAATTCAATTAGGACTTTCTCAAGACCATCTCCCTTCACTTGTGTAAGCTATTGTGTAAGAAAAATCTGCCAGCAATGGCGGAATGCGGAGGGCCATTCAGAGTCAGAACTGTTTGATTCTGAACACGACTTTGCAAGCGCATTTCGACATGTTTGGCCGGTTATTTTCCGGTTTCGCTTGCGAGCTACTGAGTTAGTGTTTGAGCAACGCTGTGAGCTATGACTGTTACATGGAATGCTTTTGCTGTGTCAACTGTGCGTTGTTGTGTGTATTCAGAAATGACGACAGCGGTTATGACGAACAAGCTCAATCTGCCGATGCAGTTATATTGGCGTGCAGAAAGATGGATTTTGTCATGATTGATGTTCCTTCGACAAGAATTGCAATTCAAGTGATGAACAGTTTTGTGTTGCTACATTAGCGACGCCATATGCATTTGTATGGTGCATGTTGTTTTTGTGCATGGCAGGCTGTTTCATTCTGGAATTAGTTCACAAGGAAACATTTCACAGTTGTTAGCATTGTGTGATTTTCATCAATTAGCAAGGACAATTATGGGGACCGTGTAGTGAAGTTGGAACCGATTTATGAACCTAAGCTATTTTACAGATTTGGTAGACATGTGTGACAAGCAACAGCAGTGATAGTATGCATCCTTGTCTTACTTCAGACCCAACATAGAATTTTTCTGAAAGTCCTGTTTTTCTTCTAATTGTACACTGGCTGTTTACATAGAGGCTTTTGCATAGATTAATTAAGTGTTCTTTTATTTTGCATAGATTTCACAACTTTTCCTATCTATGCTTTTTCTGAACTACAGAAGCAACGGTAGGTCTTTTTGAATTTGATAGTCCTCTCCACTAACTGCCTGTTGGCACATATTGCTATGGTACAGCTCATGTTCTTCAGAAATCTCATTTTTGAGTCTTTAGCTGTGGTTTGATGATAGGTGCAATTCTCATATTTCATACTAGATCAATATGGATTGACGGTTATGACGAGTGAAGAGCAGAAGGTATCACATACACCACTTGACAATATGGTAGTTCTTCTTACCTGAAATAAATAAGACTTAATGCTTAGTTGACAGCTTTATTAAACAACATTTTGAGACTAAATAATTTCTTGCTAAATAAAATATGAGACTAAAATGATACAAATTAACAAATACATGAGGCAAAATTGATGGCTTTGAAACAAACAAACTTTTGAGACTAAAATGATGTTTTAAAACAACTTTAAGCCCAAAATTCCCAATTAAACAACAGTATGAGGCTGCAGCCTAGTGAAATAACACTGCAAAGAAACTATACACACCTCTGTGTGAGCTACAAAAGACAGTGAAGTTCATACAAGAGACAACATTAAACAAAAGACAACAATGAAAATACAGAAAATATTTCAAGAGATGGAAAGAAAGGAAGTATGAGACTAAAAAGTGACATTAAGCAAAATTATCAGGTCACATTCAATGACAGTACACAAAATATTTAATGGTGCAAACCAAAGAGTGTAGTGTATGAGAATACATTCTGGATGCATACTGGACATTTATAACACTTCTAACCAAACATTTCAACCATGATACTCAAATGTTATAACACTTGTAAGCAAACATTGCAACCTCATGTTCTATGTTTTTTTCTGCCTCAAAACACCTTCTAAACAAAAATTAAGAACTATTCTCACCTACTCTGACCAGTGTCAGCTTAGTGGACAAAATATAGTCCCCATCTCTCAATACATTTTCTGGCTGTGTCACCCGTTGCTGATTAATATACAGACCACCAGCTCTGATTATTTGCTCAGCTTCAACTGTAGAAAATACACAAATGCACAATTTTGATACCAAATTATTGAATCAAGTTATTTATTTTATTGTAACAATTCCTTTGAGAGTTCACACAAAATATCAGCAATCCAGCCTCAAAGAAACTCTATTAGCTGGCCATGCAGTCATCCGTGTGGTGTTGGGGCCACAAGGGAAGCAAAGAATAGTACCACTGCGACCTACAAGGCTTAGATCACATACATATCACACATTGTGGTTAACAAGTGGTCGATATGGAACGTTTGAAGAAGAAAGACGTGCAGTGATAAAGGGAAATGAAAGTGCAAATAAAATAGCTGGAATGGTATCCATTACAGGTGAAAGTATGGGCGGGGCAGACATCATAAATGCTCCATACAACTGCCTGATTAAAGTGGGGGTTGAGCATGGGCAAGCATGTTGGTGCTGTCTGCAAATATGCTAACCAATATCACTTGGGTGAACAGTGAGTGTGGGAACATTGATATGGTTGCTGCAATAGAGGACAGAGCATGTATGGATTTGTCCAATTTTACTGAGGTCGTTGTATTTGACTTTCAGTCGATGCTTCACAAGATCCAGAAGGGCAGGTTTAGGTATGAGTGGATGTTGTCTATAGAAGTTTCTAAGCTCCAGCGGCTTACGTGGATATACTGTCCTGGGCATGCAGGTGTTTACATTAATGGACAGGCTAGCATCAACAGCATCGATTGTTGGGGAGTTAAAGATGGATAAGGGGATGTTCTTCGGTCTCTTCACGACTGTCTGGTGGATGAGGACACTAAAATAGATGAATCGATCCAGCAATTTAGGCAGTTTGGAGTTACCCGGTGTACAAGTAGAACTGGATGTCTTAGGGGCAGAGTTAGGAGTGTATTTAATCAGCGAGCCACGGAACCATCAGTATGCAAACTCTTTGATATCTGTTGGGGGAGACTGAGCACCTATGCGTCTGCCGGAGTCCAATGACGTCAGTTTAGTAACCAATGTGCGAGGATGTCGATCAGGAGAACCAAACATAAAATATACTGTAACATTCACATTACAAGTAACATGTATCTTTAGAGTCAGTTTACTTCTAGGCCTTTCTGGCTACTGCTTATACCCTATGTTTCTCCTATCAAGTATAAAGCCCTTTTATTTCTAAAAGGCCTTGTTTGTCATTACATTACTTGGAACCTTCCATTTTGAACTGAGCCATCAAGGCTGCTTTATATATTGAATTACAGAAAAACTAAAATGTGTAGACTTTGTACTGGCAACAAACTTGATAACCTAGTATGACCAATGATTTCAATGTAGAAAAATGAGGAATGAAGGCAGAAATGATATTTCATTTACGTCTAGTTAATCAATGTCCTCAGAAAATTGGAAGCTTTCAAAAAATGTATATATATATGCCTCTCGTACCATTATATGTTACATAGGGCCTGCAAGTAATTTCTTCCTACCGCTCTGTCCAACTCGCTCAATCTCTTCCATGAAATCGCGTCCGATATCACTTGCCTCTCTCAGCAAAGTCCGTCTCATGGTTTCACTAGGGCGTCCTCTCTTTCTTGAACCCTCTGTCTCCCATTTCAATGCCTGCTATGGTATTCTTTGATCATTTCTTCTCAAGGTATGCCCAACATATCTCCACCTTCTTATAACAAGAGTATGACTCTACAAATCTTTTAATGCACCAGTATTAGGCATTTCATGAAAATAGTAAACAATGTTAGGGACAGAAGATATATTTGTCAGACTCCAACTGATGTGCAAAACCAGGCAAAATCATCTGTCTTGATCCATGTGCAATGCAGGTGATTTTAGTTTTCCAAATCATCAAATCTGACTGGGATTTCTTAACTAGCGTACATGGTAGGATTGCTCTAGAGCAGAATGGTGCATACAGGGCTATGTTATCCTCCAATGGCTACCTGGGAATTTATTTACTATAGTGCATTTCACAATGTTTTTCCGCTGGTTAATATTAATATCTCTGCAACCGCGTGACCATAATCAGTGACCGATTCGCCCAACACTTGCGCGACATAAGCCAATGCCCTGTGACCCCTGTAGCCACCCATTTCAATGATACTGGCCATTTACGCATTAACTTGCATGCATCTGAAGTAGTTGTATCAGGATAGAATTGCTATGATTTGCAAATACATGCTGTTAGAATACAGGCATCAGCGCCCCTTGTTATTGTCAATGTATATGCATGTAACGGAAGGGTAGATACCTCCAGGTGGCAAGGAATATTTGAACAGGATGAAAGTAATATCCTTTTTGTGGTGATTTCAATGCCAGAGGACAACAGTGGGGTAATATCATTACCAATCGACAGGGAAAGGAATTGGAGGATACATTGGTCACAACAGATTTGGTGTGCCTTAATACAGGTCAAGCAACCAGGCTGGCTAAACGACCGGGTGATTCAGATGGGGCAATCGACCTAACACTGGTTTCATCCGCCCTTCCTCCCTACTGTAGATGGGATGTCTTGGGATACCATGGTAGTGATCACTGCCCATGCGTTGTCTTAATCGAGAGGTGCCGATCGAGCAGAAGTCGAATTACGTCGAAAGCGTTCACGTATGACAACACAGCTCGAGACACGATTGGTAAAATTCGACATGCCAAGGCCCAAGTATCTCATCAGGTGCGGAAGAATATAACACAGCCCTGTGGTGGAATGGGGAGATTGAAACCATTTGGCACACCAAAAGAAGAGCGGTTAATGCATGGCAAAAGGCACACCACTCCGAGCAGCCACAGCTTTGCCTGAGCATATCTTGGAGTTGAAAGTGGACATGGATGAGAAAATGCACTTTTTAAGATTTGTGCTAACCAAGCAAAGTCAGCTAGGTGGGAAGAATTTTGTGCACATATGTTCTCTGATGCTCCCTCCAGAAATTTTGGTGGTTTCACCAGGCCATGACAGCGCGCCACACAGACGTAACATACCAGATTTTTAAGATCACGATCTGGTGTGGCGAAAAACTGATGAAGCTAAAGGTATGGCCTTTCTGGATCATTTATTCAACAAAACGAATCGAAATGATAGGGAAGCAAGACTAAATATCATTTCCCTGTTATCGGAGCAATGTGTCGACACAGAGTGGAATGATGATCTTGAATTCACGATGATGAAATACATGAGATCTAAGAGATCACACAATACTGCACCAGGCCCGATGGTATCCAATACAGTGACATAAGCAGGATATCGGACGAAGATATTAATGCGCTTAGTAAAGAATTCAACACAAGTTTAAAAATTGGCGAGATCAGGAGGAATGGCTACACAGTTATTTAATACCACTGGCAAAACCTAACAAAAATCACAAACACATAAGCGGTTTTAGAATAATTGCAATGCAGAACACAGTGGGCAAGCTTCTGGAAAAGTTAGTGGCATGCAGGCTCGATCGGGATTTGGAGGAACGTCCATGTTTCCTTCGCCTTGGCGGATACAGGCGGAATAAAGAAACTTGGTGTAATGCATCGATCTTTTCCTATGACGTCTTTGAAGGTTTTCAGGCTGGTTTGGAGACTTGTGCTGTTGTACTAGATCTCGAGGATGTCTACAACAAAGTTCCAATCACATACCTTATACACATGCTCACTCTACTCAACATCAATACGCTGCTCATAAGATGGATTGCAAAGGCCCTGTTCGAGAGAAAAGTGGCACTCAGGTGTGGTAATTGGTACTCTGTGCCGACAAAAATTTAACCGGGCTTACCCAGGGTCCCCACTATCTCCAGTACTATTCAATGTATTCACCATAATGATTACGAAGCAGCAATTATCTGGCAGGGGACCAACACTGTCATTTGCAGACGACATCATGGTGTACAGACAGGGGAGAAATGGATGAAATTGCTAATAAACTCCAGGAAGAACTGAACGGCATAATGGCCTGGTGTGATGTTTCTGGTGCAACGATAAACCATACCAAAGCTGTGCTATCATGGTTCTCCCTCAATAATCACATTGTGAAGTCTGACACACCACATGTCATTTTAGATGGACATACTCACTCGAACAGCATCTATGAGTTATTTGGGTGTAAAATTTGATTGCGGTCTATGCATTAGAGACCATATCGCAAGTTATTGCCAAGGCTCGCAACGCACTATCCGCACTGAGAATCATGGCCGCTGCTAACATTGAGCAACGCCTTCTTGTGCTCTTGTACCAAGGTATTGTTCTGTCATGTATAGAATATGCATGCGCTCTCCTAACAATTAGTCCTATGCAAACAGTGAGACTGGAAAGAATTCAGAATGAGGCCATGCGTATCATTCTGGGATGCACCAAAGATACACCAGGAGTGTCCATGTGATTCCTTCTTAACCTCCCAACTATTGCTAACAGAATTGAAACTTGGAGGGTTCTATCATATCTAAGAATCAATGCAAACAAGGAACATCATCTCCATGAAGAACTCATTAAGGAGAAAGGTGTAGACTCAAGAGAGGCAGATCATGGCTGAGTCAGGCGGAAGATACGCTTAGGAAAATATGTGATCCTTTCGGAATTGAAACAGGAGAGGAATGGATTGCTGTGCCACCTCAATTTCAGACTGCTTTCACTGTTATTACATCTATTAAGAAAAACTGCGAACAAAATAATCTATCACTGATTAACGTGGAGGTGGAGGTCCTCTTGAATGACATCATCAATGATACAGATGTGGTTATTTACACCAATGGTTCAGTCAGTCGCCAACACGCTGTCGTGGGCTTTTCAGCAGCTCCGGAGGAAAAATAATAAGAGAGACCAGTGGGGCCTACGCAACAACCACCAGCAGTTTGACAATGGAGGTTCGGGCGGTTACGGAGGCGGTGAAATGGTTGGCATCTCACAAGTACTCTCGTGTTTTCATACTCAGTGACTCCATAAGCGTTGATTGTTAAAATCGAATCAGGAATGGTGAGACCCAACTGGGTGGAGGTACTGGTACAGACAATGATCAGAGAAATCACCTTCATTTTTGTCCCTGGGCACGCAGGCATTAGGGGTAATGACGAGCTGATAAATTGGCTGGCTTGGCTACAATATCAGAAGGAGCTGCCATGGATCAAAATGACATTCTTCACGCATTGAGAGAGTCTTTCCGAACAGAGGAGTTTCAGGGCTGTGAATCCACTCGCTGACCAGATTGAAAGAGATGGGTGTCAATATTGGTGCAGCCCAAAAGAACGACATACTAAATATGCAAAGAGATTGATTAATCAACATTGAACTGGCGTGTTGTGTTGCTGCTGGATTTGCTGAGGCGGAGCACCTATGGATGTGTCCGGAGTGCTATGATGATAGTCCTCATATAACTGGCCATTTAGGAGCTCACGATGTCCAGGTCACAGCCATCCGATCATGTTCCTCGGCTGATCACAGTCTATTTGCTCTGGAGAATCGGTTGATTTCTTTGTATGGTACCTTGGACCACGTGGGCTCAACGTATTACATTCCTATGCTTCTTAGTACCTTCTTGTCTCATGCCTTGTAATCTATATGGGCATATGTTGCATGTATTCAAGTTATATATTTACTTGATTTTTCATTGTTTTTCCTCTTTTCTTTCTAGTTTTTATGTGTGTTTTTGTGTTACATTTATTTCGTTATTCGTTTTTATTCCCAGATTTTCATTAAAAACGTTTGTATGTAGTCGTCCATATGTTTTTTAAATTCGTCACTCCTGTTGTTCGTTTGCTTGATAAAGGCCTTGTTGGTGAAGCGTTGCTGTATTTTGTCATTCGTGTTTTGCCAATCAAATAGTTTTACTGCAGTCTCATCTATTTTGTGAATATTTGACCATAATTGTAGTAACTTTGCATATGATCTAATGATCGTTATGTCCCGAGGTAGATATTTTTTTACTCAATAACAAACGATGGTTTAGAATGTTCTTTATTTAAAGTATACAAAAGTGACCATGTAATGGCAAGCATTACCCCTTCATATTTGTGAGATATTTTGATTGCACATCTTGAAAGAATTTCACGTGGGTTTATAGATTTACAATGCTCTATCGCACTTTTAAATAATGTACATTGCTTCCGGTGTGTTCAGTTACCATTTACTGATTGTATCTTTCAGGGCATAGGTGTGTCACAATACTTGCGGTAATCTAGATTCATAATACAATGGGTATGATAATGGCCAACACATCCTATCACAACACTGTGGCAGAAGAAGACAAAATCCCGACATCGAGTACAAAAGATGCTATAAAAATTTGATTCAAACTAGAACATTCCATTTAACAAGGGGTTTATAGAACCTGAATTACTAATATCTATTGCTAAAAAATCACAAAAAACCAGGATATAAAAAAGGCAAACTGATTCAACAGAATGGTCATGTGTGTGAGACTGCCACCTATCATGCACACTTAAACCCAATTGAACTCGTTTGGACCAAAGTTAAAGGACAGGTAGCAGCTGAAAATAAAACTCAAACTATGCATTATTGGTTACTAAACTGACGTCATTGCACTCCGGGCAGACCCATAGCTGCTCAGTCTCCCTAACAGATATCAAAGAATATGCAATCTGATGGTTTTTGTGGCTCGCTGATTAAACACAGTCCTCATTCTGCCCCTCAAGCATTTAGTTCTACTTGTACAACGGGTATCTCTAAACTGCTTAAATCACTGGATCGATTCAACATCGATTTTTAGTGTTTTCATCCAACAGGCAGTAGCGCAGAGACCGAAGAACATCCCCTTATCCATCTTCAACTCCCCAAGAGTAGATGTTTTTGTTGCAAGCCTGTCCGCTCTCTCATTTCCACAAGAACCCACATGACCAGGACACCAGATCCATGCAAGAGTCTGGAGGTTAGAAACTTCTATAGACTCTATCCACTTATACCTAAGCCTGCCCTTTTGGATCTTGAGAAGCGTCGACTGACAGTCAGCAACAACGGCCCCAGTAAATGAAGTCCCAGAGAGCCAATGGAGGGCAGCAGTACGCCTCAATCTCTATCCTCATACTGGAAGTAATTGTCCTGTATGCTCCACTTTATGAAATATGCAAGCACTAACTTATGCCGCCCTGTCGAAGATAGACAGAGATTATTGGTGTAAATGTGAAGACCATATCTTAAAGCAGGAAAATGACTACTGGGAAAAAGATGGAACTGTCGTTCGTGCAGCCGAGAATAGTCATCAATAAGTCAGACTCATCAGACTCAGTATAATTGAGTAAACACTGTATATGTTTTGATATAATAGCCATTATTTGGCCCTCCAAAATTTGAATTGTATATACGCCTATGCCGAAAATATGTGAATTCCTTCATTTACGGTAAATTATTGTCTTCTTCTTCTTCAATGATCCAGCGGCACTCGAGCTTTTGCCCTTCGGCCCAATGCTATGTAGTGGTATCTGCATGTGTCTGTAAGTTGTTCTTTTGTTCCGTATAATGTGTTCCATTTATCTGGTCTTGGAGGAAGGAGGGTCTTTCTGATGTCATCTAGTGCTTGACACTTGAAGAGGTGGTGGTGAACGGTTTCATGATGATGTGCGCACAGTTGGCACTCTGGAGTGTATTGTGGATGAATTCTGTTCAAGTGATTATTAAGTGTTATGTGTTGGGTTCGAGTCTAAAAATGGTGCTCTGATCTCTTCTTGTAAGGTGGTTGATGTTGTCATTAAGGTTAGGGCTGGCCATATGGCTGTACACCTCTCTTCCTGTGTTTCCCATGGCCCATCTGTTCAGCCAAATTTCTTTATTTGTTGTCATTAGGATTTGCTTTGCTGTATGGAGAGTTGTTGCTGTGATTGGTTGTTCCTGTGTTGACCCTTTCTTGGCTAGCCTATCTGCTTTGTCATTTCCAGGTGTGTTTGAATGTCCAGGATCCACTGCATGGTTATTTTGATGTCATGTGATGTAATAAGTCTGTCAATATCTATGGCTATATGGGATAGTTCAGATTTACAGTGTCCACCATCTTCTAGGGCTTGAAGGGCAGACATTGAATCTGTGAAAATAATTATGTTTTGTGCCTTTGGTGGAAAGGCATCGAAAACAGTCTTCAGGTGGTACAAAGCTGCTTCTATCGCATGAATTTCAGCCTCATAATTGGAGCATGCACCAAACAGCTCTTCGGATGATCTGTCTGGGTATTGTATATATGCTCCGTAACCTGCTTTGATGGTGGCTTTAAATGCAGATCCATCAGTATAGACATGTATCCATTCTTGGGGATAGGCATCAATGGTTCTTTGAGATGCTATCAAAAGGCTGACTGGTCGGAGCGTTTAGTTGCTTCATCTATCAATTTTGTTCTAATTTCAGGTGTATTCAAGAGTGTATGTGGTGGTAAGTTTGCTATTACTCTCTGCAGCTGCTGTCTTGTTTCTGGAAGGTGGTATCTGTCTTTGATTTCACTGACGTGGTGGAGGATTGACTTTTGTTTAATTCTGTTTCTCTGTTTCCACTTCTCAACAAGTAGTTTATTGGGGTGATCTTGATTCATTCTTTTGCTCCTTTCATAAGCTTCAACAGCAGCTTTGTCCCTACGCAACCCAAAAGGTTCCACATTTGTGTGTATTTCACATGCTGCGGTTGGTGTTGACCTCATTGCTCCACTGATTAGACGTAAGGCATTGTTCTGTACTCTGTCCAGGGAATCAAGGTTTGTCTTGGAGCAAGTTGTTAGAAGAGCACTGTTGTACTCTATTGCAGAGCGGATGTAACCAAGATATAAGCCTCTCAGAGTATCTTTGTCTGATCCCCATGTTGTGCCAGCAAGCTTCTTCAATAGTTGTAATCTTCTTAATGCTTTGTTCTTTACATTCACAACATGCTTCTTCAGGTTAAGCTTGCGGTCAAGTGTTACTCCAAGATATGTGGGTGTTGTTCTCTTAGCAGTTGGTGATTGTCTAGATTCAAGGTGATATTCTGTTTGGCAACTTTGTGGCTAATAGTGAAGATGGTATACACTGTTTTGGCACAGTTTATCTTTAGTTTCCATGTCTGGCAGTAGTCATGGAGTTTTCTTAGGTCTCTGTTAAGTTTACATGCTCCACTTTCTACATCCTCATAACTTTGCCAAATAGCCAGGTCGTCTGCGTATAGCGCTTTTTCAGCCGTAACCTGACTTGCAAGATCATTGATGTATATGAAAAAGAGGGTGCAACTTAGGGATGAGCCCTGTGGTAAACCCTCTTCTAAGACCTCCTTAGATGAAATTGTATCATTGATTTTTGTCTGGATTGTATGGTCAATTAAGAAGTACTTAAGCCAGTTGTACAATTTCCCATGTATTCCAATGTCCATCATCTCCATAAGGAGGCCTTTTCTCCATACTCGATCGTAAGCCTGCTGTAGGTCAAAGAAGATGGCTACTATGTGTTTGTTGTTCTGGAAGCTGTCGTGTATTCTTTGAGTAAGCCTAAAGAGTTGGTCCTCTGTGCAGTTGCCAGATCTAAATTCCGCCTGTTCGTGGCATAGAGTGTTGGTACTTTCAAGAAACCAGTAGAGATGACAATTTACAATTTTTCAGCTAATTTCCTAGACATGATGTTAGGGAGATTGGTCGGTAGCTTCTGGGTTCACCTGGAGGTTTGGTGTTTTTCAGGATAGGGATAATATGGGCACTCCTCCAGGCTTTGGGGAGCTTTCCATTTCTCCATGTCATGTTAATAATTATTATCTTCCAGCATCAAATAATTACTAAGTTAGAAAAGACCAAAGGAATTCGGCGTTGCAAGAAAAGTACACTACCTGCAACATTGAATTTTATAAAATCTTTGGAACATCAAAAATACAACACCACATGCAAAAAATTATGTTCACCAATGCAAGGAATATAGAGATATTTGAGGTCAATCGTTGACCTACCTTTTTGAAACGCACCATAGTATCATTATTGTGTCAGACTCAGTTGATGTTTTTGAAGATCCAAAATGGCATGTTGTAGTATGAGTGGATGTTGTCTACCGAGGCTTGCAACCTCCAGGGGTTTACGTAGATCTACTATTCTAAACATAGGGGGTCTGGGGAGTCAGGGATTGGTAGTACCTCTGGTAAAGATGGCTGTTACGCCCTTTTCAGGGCCCATCCCCCTTTAGTCCAAACCTGACTTCCAGCTCATGCCTGTGGCTCCTAGTAGTTGTCAGCATGCGACAGCCCCACCTCCCGGCAACGGCTGTGACAGGCCGGCTAAACAAGGCGTGGGTAACCGATTCGGTACTAAACCAATCAGTGAATCCGGGTATGCCAACCCTGCATGCGAAGACTGGACTCAGAAGATTGTGTGGAAGAAACCATACTCTGGTCCAACGGACAAGAAGGCGTCTGCCAGCAACGCGTTGCGGAGTGTAGTGAGCACAACGAGGCACGTAGAACGCCCTGGTCTTCCGCTGCACCCAGATCCTTCTCCAGCCATCTCAACTTTGTCCTGCCACTGGACATAGTAGGAATTGGGCGAGAGAGTGAGATCGACGAACTGCGTAACTCTTTCTCACTTTAAACCAAATCATCACGCAAGTCACCATTTCATCCATCCATCAAACATACATCACAAACCAAATCCTGTGGCGATGGGTGACGGCGAGCGGCAGGCGTGGGTA
This sequence comes from Arion vulgaris, assembly GCA_020796225.1. Taxonomy (NCBI): domain Eukaryota; kingdom Metazoa; phylum Mollusca; class Gastropoda; order Stylommatophora; family Arionidae; genus Arion; species Arion vulgaris. Next base: position 27,676,784 of record CM036767.1, read on the forward strand.
CGCTGGCAGCCATAGTCGCAGACCTGCACACAGGCGGCTCAGGCCATATAGTCATCTACTGATTGGAAGAATACCCAAATGACTCTTTTATGGTGAGCTGCATAGCGGTAAACGCTCACAGGGTGGTCAGAGAAAGCAATTCAAAGATACACTCAAGAACTCAATGAAATCCTTTGGCATAGATGTCAACAACTGGGAGAATGTTGCTAAAGATAGATCAGGCTGGCGCACACTTCTTCGACACGGTTCCTCGGCCTGCGAGGCAGGTAGAACAGCACGGATGGAACAAAAACGTCAAAATAGAAAAGCAGTAAAGCTTCCCACAAGTGCAAGTATACCTTGCCCACACTGTACAAGGACATTTCAAGCCCGCATCGGGCTCACTAGTCATCTACGCACACACAGACAAACATAATGCAACTACATTCCCATGGATCAAAATTTGTTTGGTCATCATCACCCGTGATGGACGAGCATCATCATCATTCTGGACATGCTGATTTCAGGACAATCAGAGAACAGACAGGCCTCATCAACAGCACCATTTGTCAGGAAAATTAAGATGGACAGTGGGAAATGTCCCTAGATGTCTTAACTGCCATCTGTGGGATAAACACACCATAATGGAGCGAGTTAAGGAGTTATACAGTGTACAGGTAGGACTGGATGACTGGGGAGGGCAGAATGAGGAGTGTTTCCTCAAGCCACTACTACGCATACTCTTCTACATCTGCTGGGGTATACTGAGCACCAATGGGTCAGCCTGGAGAGTTGTAATACCTGTTCCCTAACCAATAACCAAATCATCTAGTTATACTATCCCACCTGTTGTCAATGTCTCTTTCAGACTAAACATTTCCTGTTGTCAGACCTTTCTGCACATGGAAATAAAGAGAGAAAAGAGAAATAGTTAAAAAGAGGAAAATCTTGGATAGATCCGGCCGAGGACTGTTTTCAACAGGTGTGTTCACTTGAAGACATTGAACCCGGTGAAGAATGGATACCAATGCCAACAGGAATCAATACTTCATTTTCAGTATGTATCAGACTTGATAAAGAATGTAGACAAGAAAACCCAGTGGTTATGGAGGCAAAAGTTCAGGTGTTAATTTCTGAGAAATAATCTGAGGACGATGTAATCATTTACACAGATGGGTCAGTGATTCGACATGTGCAGAGTTCATTGGCTTTCACTGCTCAAGTCAAAGGGGATGTTGTGAAGGAAGACAGTGGTGGTTTTGCCATGACTACATGGAAACTACTATGGAAATCATGGTGGTAACTAAAGCTTTAAGTCACATTTTAAAAACCATGTTAGTGGCACAATATGGAAGACAAAGATGTACAAGAAATATAATCACAATAAGAATTTTCACATGCAATGCTTTTCTTTCAATCAAACTCACAATCACGTTGGAAGCACTTGATTTTTCGACATAGTTCAAACACTGTCAGTTCTGGCCGATAGATAACTTCTGTAGTTGGTGCATCCTTGAAGAGTTGAAGCAACTCAGGCAGTTTCATGGAGGTCAAGGCAGACACCGAGTCTCCAAACAGAATCTCTGTGCATCTTTGTGCTGAAGCTAAGCCAGAGTCTGAAATAAGTAAATATGTTTGCTAGGATTGGTTACTGAACTGACAGCATTGCAATCTGAGCAGATCAATTAGTGCTCAGTCTCAATTTATATTTTTTATGGGTGTCTTGTTTACACTTTGATCTAACTTTGAGTGACTATGATAGCTGTTTTGGTCTTTTTGGATCATGAGATGCACGGGTGGGCCCAACGGTGGGTCGGAAGTGCACAGCGCTGATGGTGGAGCAACGAAGGGGCGTGGGGGAGTGAGCCAGAGCCAACTATAAACTTATGGTCCTTCAGACTCAGGTAAGAATTATGGGAAATCAGACCACAACTACACCACATGACCTCGCATTCCAGTATTAGTGTATATAGACGAATTCATTTAAAATCAACACAAATGCTAAATCGAAGTTATGCAACAAGTTAGGTTTAACAATAAGGAATATCAATATTACAAATATTTTTCACCAATAAATAACCATAGACTCACAGAATTGAGTAAAATTGCAAAAAAATGTGCAGTGTTCTATCAAACATCTGTAATTTCCAGACCCCTTTTCTGACCTAGGTCAGGGAATCTCTGGTCAGTTGTTTGTCCTAGTTATCTAGAGTTGGCTGTGGGTGAGCGGACCACCCAAATGTGCAGAAAACTGGAAAGCCCAGCAGAGGCTTGAATCCAGCGTGCTGCATTGCAGAGAACTACTACTGCCTTGCAGTTTGACTGGGGACAATCAAAAGCTCACGGAGTACACAAAACTGGACGGCAGGCAAACCAAGTAGTCCAAATAAAGACACGTAACCTGGGTAGATGACGCTCAACAACCCGGGAGGGTAGGGCATCTAAGGGTCGCTACCCTAAATGAAAATAGCAACCTGCTGCCTTGCAGGTCAGCTGGGTACAGTCAAAGGCTAACGGAGAGCATACCAAGTAAATACTGGTTGAAATCGGACCCGTCGCCAAAGGACAAGCACCAGAGCTCCAAATGGTACTAAAGATGTGACTTAAAACAAACGGTCGTGGCAAAGGCTGTTTATATATCACAATAAGAATGATCAAATTGGCGAAAAGAACGATTGAGAGAAGAAGCAGATTACTGAGCAGGTGACTATTACAACATAAGAATTTTACAGAAAATACAGACTTGTGTATCCAGGTGCTGGAAAGATAAAGACACACACAAATAGGATGTGTGTATAAGGTTTCTTGTACACAGAAAGATATAAATTAACAACTTTCCTTCCTTTCTTTCATTTGCTTGAAATATTGTCTATATATTCATAGTTGTCGTATAAACTTCACTGTCTTTTGTAGTTTACAGAAAGGTCCATGTAGTTTTCTTTCCAGTGTTGAAACCTCATTATTTCATATTCGGGGCAGTCTTGAAGATGAACTCTGCAGTGCCTGTACACATGGCAAAATCTTTCTTTAATTTTGTATACATGCAGCTGCGGAGTCAAGTGTGTCCTATTCTGAAGTGCAGAAAGACAACTTGTTCTAATCTGCTCAGATTTTGGTAGTCATCCTGTGTTTTCTGATTGATTCTGATTAATCATCTTTTTCTTTTGGTAATACAAAACTTGGATAACTGGCTGCTCTCCTGCAACATCTTCTTTGACCAGTCAGTTTGCTTTCTCGTTTTCTGATATTTTTAAGTTAGATGGTATCCACTACATGGCAACCTTACCCTGGTTGTACAATTTGAACAGTAGAACAAGCAGACCTGACAATTATCTGGACTGAGTATGTGGACTGTTGTTGTTGCATAGTCAAGAATACCACAGAATCTGAATAAAGATTGATGTTCACCAGTTTCAAAGCTGCCAACTTGACTGTCTGGATTTCTGCATTGCAGGTACAGCGGAACTTCCCTGTTAGTACTTTAATTGTATCTCAAAAGTTGTTTGGGTATTCTATGCACACTCATGCTCCTCCAATAAGTGACTATTATACATTGTATTCTGTTCTGTTCATCCTTGTTGAATATTCCTTTCACTTCTGTCTGTACATACTTGTGGTTCTGTCTCCTCTCTCCAAGTTTGGCACAGACTTTAGGAGATGTCAACTTTTGGTAGGTCTGAGGTTCGTCTATGGAGTCATTTGACCTGATGAATAAAACTGCTTCTTTTCAGTCATCCCATTGCTAGATTTTGGAATCTGTCTTCCATTGGATGACTTGGCATACACAGGAACATTTCTGCTAGGAACGAAGAAGGAATTGTTGAGGAATATCAAAGATAAATTAAATATTTTAGAAGTATAAAAATAAAAGACAATGCTGAAAACTACACTGGAGAGAAAGATTGAGTGTAAGTGGGCAAGAAGAAGACAGCAAATAATAATTGGTAGGAAACATTGAACCATGTGCTGTCTCCACATTGAAGGTTGGCTGCATACAGTACACTCTGCCAGACTTTTGCCGGTCCCATTATAGAAAAATAGGGAACTAACACTATATTTTTCAATATACCACATGGTATAAAAACAGGTTTGATTTTACATTATAAACAGTATTTTAGTCTTACAGTCTCCTTCTTCTTCTCTTCCACCATTTACTTTTTTATAGAAGTGTTTGGGGGTGGGAAGGGGGTGTTACCCAGTAATCTCGTGTGTGCTTGTTTTAAGGTACTTTGTAAGATGATATTCATTGTCGTAAGGCTGCTCTTGATGCCGTTGCTCCATCTTTTGCGAGGTCTTCCTCTTGCTTTGTACTCATTATACTTTTTCTGTGTGGCTCTCTGTGGTAGGCGATACGAGGGCATTCTTGTCAGGTGTCCAAACCATTTAATCTGTTGTTCTTTTATGAATTGCATGACTGGTTTTACATCCAGTCTTCTTCTGATTTCTTCATTTCTTATTTTGTCTCTTATTGTTACACCTGCAGCTCTTCTAAGACACCTCATCTCTGTAGTTATGATTTTCCGCACATTAGCTGCTGTTATTGGCCATGTTTGACACTGGTAACATAGTGTTGGCCAGAACATCGTTCTTATGAGATTTGCTTTAGTTGTTAGCGGTATCTCTTTATGTGACAACAGTGGTGTTAATTGTCCCAGTACCTGGTTAGCTTTTGTGCAACGATTGCTGATTTCGCTATCGATACTTCCATCTGCTGTGAAAATTGCACCTAAGTATTCGGCCTCAATTGTTTGTTTTATTTCTACGTTCTGGAGTTTTATTGTAAGGTTTTCTGGTTGTCTACTTATTGCCATTGTCTCTGTCTTTTTTATATTTATTTTCATGTTGTACTCCTCACTCTTGATGTTAACTAAGCTCAAATGGTTCTGGGGTGATTCTTCATTTTCTGCAATCAGTACTTGGTCATCTGCAAATAAAAGTTCTGAAATATTATTTTCTTCCTCTATTCCTGCTTCTCTACTTATGTTGTCCATGTATGTTATAAACAGCAGTGGGGAGAGCACACATTCCTGTCTTAACTCCTGAGTTTACTGTGAATATTTTTGATGTTCTGGCTTTTGTTCTTATGTAACTTTTATTTGAAATGTATAAACTCTTGCAGACCTTGATGAGATTCCATAATTTCTTAGGCAATCCCATAGTTTGTTTCTGTCGAGTCTATCGAAGGCCTTTTCCTGATCTTATTGTTCGTATGTAACTTTTACTTATTATAGAAAACAGTTCAAAGTAGAAGGAGTTTAAGAAAAAGGAAGTAAGAGACAGATTTGCAGTCACAGTATCAAACAAGTACCAAGTACTGGAACAGCTGGTAGATGATATGAGCATTGAGGAACATTGGCAACAGATAAAAGATATAAGGAAGGATACATGCTCAGAGGTTTTGAGAGATAAGGAGCGGAAAAACAGATTGGATAACAGATACCCTTAATCTGATCAAAGAAAGAAAAAACAGGAAAGCAGATCTAAACAGATGCAAAACTAGAGGTGCTAAAGCTTACAAGATATATGGGGAAGCCAACAAAAAGGTTAAACAAAACATAAGAAGGGATAAAAAAATATATATAGATGAGTTGGCAGGTGAAGCAGCAGAAAAAGGAAATTTCTGGGACCTGTATAACATCACAAAGAAGTTAACAGGAAAATACAAACAATCAAGTAACCTTATAAAAGACAAGAGAGGCAAAGTAATTAGCAACACTGAAGAACAAATAAAGAAATGGAAAGAACATTTTGAAGAACTACTTAATATGCCAAAACTACAGGTTCCACTGGAATAGAGCCAGCTGAAGAGGAGCTACAAATTAACTCTGAAAGACCAAGTAAAGAAGAAATAATGAAAGCCATAAAACACTTAAAGGATAGAAAAGCAGCTGGGCCACACAACATTCCAGCAGAGGCCATCAAGGCAAATAAAGATATCTCAACAGAGTTACTATACAAATTACTAGGTAAGATATGGGAGAGAGAAGAGATACCAGTAGAGTGGAAAGAAGGTCACTTGGTCAAACTACCAAAAAAAAAGACATGCATGAATGTACAAACTATAGAGTGATAATGATATTATCAGTGCTAGGCAAAATACTTAACAAGATTATACTCAATAGACTTAAGGAGGCCATAGATAAACAACTGAGAGAAGAACAGGCAGGGTTTTGCAAGAATAGATCCTGCACAGACCAGATAGCTACACTGTACATTATAGTAGAGCATAGCTTAGAGTGAAACTCACCACTATACATAGGTTTTGTGGACTATGAAAAGGCGTTTGATAGCCTAGATAGAGAGTCATTGTGGAAACTATTAAAACACTATGGAGTTCCACCCAAGATTGCAAACCTAATAAAGGAAACGTATGAAGGAATGAAATGCAGTCATACATGAGGGCCAATTGACAGAATCCTTTGAGATAAGAACAGGGGTGAGGCTGGGATGCCTGTTATCATCATTCCTGTTCTTGCTGGCCATAGATTGGATCATGAAATCAACAACAACAGATAACAGATGGGGAATACAATGGACACTTATGAAACAACTAGAGGACCTGGATTTTGCAGACGATCTGGCATTGCTGTCCCACAATCACGCACAGATTAAAGATAAAATGAATACCCTAAATAATAAGTCTTAGCAACTAGGTTTGAAAATACACAGGGAAAGACCAAGGTCATGAGAATAAATGCAGTAAATGTAAACCAGATTATGCTGGAGGAAACAGCACTACAAGATGTAGAATCATACATATACCTTGGTAGAAACATAGACACAGAAGGAGGAACAAACAAAGATGTCAAGATAAGAATACAAAAAGCAAGGGAAACTTTATTGCATTGAGTAAGATATGGAAGTCAAAGGAGATCAAAACAAACACAAAGCTGAGAATCTTTCAATCAAATGTAAAGTCAGTGCTGTTCTATGGCTCAGAAACATGGAAGATAACAAAGGAAACCATCAGAAAACTGCAGATCTTCGTAAATGGAAGTTTACGTAGAATAGAGGGACAGACGGTATGATAAGATTACGAACGAGGAACTCAGAGAAAGAACAAAGCAGATACCAGTGGAAAAAGAGCTCAGGAAGAGACGCTGGCGATGGATAGGAAATACATTGAGAAGACCGACCTGAAGCATTGCATGACAGGCATTGTTTTGGAACCCGCAGGGAAAGAGGAGTAGGTGAAGGCCTGGACATACCTGGAGACGAGAGCTGGAGGCTGATATTAAAAGGATAAGTAAAACATGGAAAGAATTGGAAGGGATGGCAAGAGAGAGGAAGAGCTGGAAGAAGTTTGTTGAAGACCTGTGCTCCGTTGGGAGTTGTAAGGTGAAGAACTTTTACTTGAAATGTACAAACTCTTGCAGACCTTGTTGAGATTTTTGCTAATTCCATATTTTCTTAGACATTTCCATAGTTTGTTTCTATCGACTCTGTCCTGGTCTATGAATACCACACTACAGGTCTTGTTATGTTCAATTGCGCTTTCCATCAGTTGTCTTAATGCAAATATTGCATATGTGTAATATTGCATCTGAAACCCATCTGTGCTTCTGAGAGTTGTTCTTCAATTGTTGGTCCTAGTCTTCTATCAATTATCTTAGCATACATTTTTCCTATGTGACTTAGTAGTGAGACTTCACTATAGTTATTACATTCCTTCTTGCTGTAATAAATATAGGGGAATCTTACATATACAAACCTCCGTGAACCAAAAGTGTGACTTGCTCTGCCAGTTTCTTCTGTCCATGTCTCTGGTCTAGAGCTTTCTGTATGAACATAAGCAATAATATTTAGTCAAGTGTAATTATTAGATATTAACTGATATTACCAAATTAAAAAACAGGTTGTGGCTGAATTAAATTTAAGTCCTATTTGCACATTGCAGGTGTATGTACAATTTCAGCTGCAGTTTTCTTAATTATTGACCGATTTTTTATGAGTAAAATAACATTTTGTAGGTAAATGGATTTTCTTTAAGATAGGTCTAAAACAAATACACAGTGGCGCTCCCCACAGCTTATGGGAGCCAATCAGTTAACCAAAGACAATGAAAATGCTTAGAACTGCAAAATTTGCAGTCTAAACATACTGAATTTACCAAAAGGTCATTCATGAAACATAGGGGAAGCAAGGTTCACCTAAACCACCTGAACACATAGTTCACCTGAAAAAATGACAAATGCTACCAAGCCAACAGTACTTTCTCAAGAAGTGGTTTAATTATTAAATCTGGTGCTCCATAATTTCTTTCGCTTGAAATATATTTAATGGTATCTCTTGTTTAAACTTCAGTCTTTTTGTAGCTCACAGTTTTCTTTCCAGTGTTGCTTCACTGGAACAATGCAATTGTCTCAGCATTCGTGGTAGTCTTGAAGTATGTGGTCTGTTTGTCAATCAATCAACCACATGCCATCTCCACATCAAAGGTTATCTGTAATAGCTCTCCAACAAGTTCTGTCCTTTGTCCTTACTCTGCTAGACTCTTGCCTGTACCCCTTCTGATGTTTCCCTCTCAGTTATATCTTGATTTTTCTCATGCTCTCCTGCCTTCATTTCCGAGATGATTTTTATGTCTTAATATGACCAAAAAATCTCATGTGTCAAACTTTTATCTCCTTGAACAATTAATTCTCTTTTCATTTTATTTGGTGGAGCATTTGTTTATTAGTTTTCTTTTATTAATTTTATGAGAACTTGATGTCTGAAGGGCAGAATGAGGAGTAAGTTTAACCAGTGAACTTTAGGAACAATCAGCATGCATACCCTTCAACATCTGCTGGGAAGACTAGCACCTAAGGATCTGCCCAGAGTGCTACAACATTGGTTCAGTACCCAAATCTCCATGATTTCTGACATGATAAACAGTCATAAGAAGAAGAAACACATGAGATAAGATAAATGATTTCTGAGCATGATAAACTAGTCATAGAAGAAGAAGAAACACATGAGATAAGATAAATGATTTCTGAGCATGATAAACTAGTCATAGAAGAAGAAGAAACACATGAGATAAGATAAATGATTTCTGAGCATGATAAACTAGTCATAGAAGAAGAAGAAACACATGAGATAAGATAAATGATTTCTGAGCATGATAAACTAGTCATAGAAGAAGAAGAAACACATGAGATAAGATAAATGATTTTGAGATGATAAACATTAGAAGAAGAAGAAACACATGAGATAAGATAAATGATTTCTGAGCATGATAAACTAGTCTAAAGAAGAAGAAACACATGAGATAAGATAAATGATTTCTGAGCATGATAAACTAGTCATAGAAGAAGAAGAAACACATGAGATAAGATAAATGATTTCTGAGCATGATAAACTAGTCATAGAAGAAGAAGAAACACATGAGATAAGATAAATGATTTCTGAGCATGATAAACTAGTCATAGAAGAAGAAGAAACACATGAGATAAGATAAATGATTTCGACATGATAAACTAGTCATAGAAGAAGAAGAAACACATGAGATAAGATAAATGATTTCTGAGCATGATAAACTAGTCATAGAAGAAGAAGAAACACATGAGATAAGATAAATGATTTCTAATGATGAAACTAGTCATGAAGAGCAACATGAGAGTAAGTTTAACAGTAACTATAGGAACAATAGATGATACCTTCAAATCTGCTGGGAAGACCTGAGGCATAAGATCTGAGATGCTACAACATTGGTCAGTACCAATAATCCAATGATTTCTGAGCATGATAAACTAGTCATAGAAGAAGAAACACATGAGATAAGATAAAAATAAAGCTACTAAATATGATGGGACAGCTTGAAAATATCATGCACATACATTTTAGAGTGCCATAATATTCTTGTGATCATCATTCAGTTTAGACTGGGATTCCGAATTCTCTAATACAGTCTGCTTCAGGATTTCAACTCCCATATAGAGTTTCTCTTCAAAGGTGGACCCCATTATTTTCCTGAAGTCTGCCATTACTCTAGTTTTGAAGGATATATTTTGCTACTTCACACTGACAGCAGCTAGAGATGACTATCTTGAATTTGGTGTAGATGTGCACGTGGTGTGTCATTTTGTTGTATCCTGTTTGGAGGCAAAGTACAACTACCTTGTCTTTTCAGAACAGTTAGTAATATCATCCATCCTCTGCTTTGTGTTTGGGGTGGGTTGTTTTTTTTAACTACATTGCATTATATTATCCTTGGACTGTAGTTTTGACTTTCTAGTAGCTGACCAGGCAATCTTCTTGTGGCAGTTTACAACCTTCTTTGGCCAGACTATCAGCTTATTCTTTTTCCCTAATGCTGCAGTATCATGGTATCCACTGAATCACAACCATCTAGAGTTTCTCTTAGATCATTCAATCCAGTTCTCTTTAGATAATTCAGCGCAGTTTATAACTTACAAAGCATCAGTCATGATTACTAATTTTCCATACATCTGGAGTTTTATTGTATAACCATATCTGCTTCTGCCTTGAGAGCTTGAATTTCTACCCAAAATTCTCATGTGGCTATGTCCAAGGTTAACACTTCACAATTTTTAAGTATAAGAGTTCCCCACCACCCCATATCCTCTATTACTGATGACAGTTGTAGATGAGCTATCTGTATTAGTATGTGTCCAAAGAATGCCATCATATAAAAAATATATTTAGAAACCTTTGTTTCAAAAAATGACTTTTACTGGAAAAAGCTGATTGTCTGTTACCGCATTTTCTCCCACTACCTTACATTGTGTTTTTATCTCCACCCTAATATATTATCATGGTAACTCACATTCTGTGCTTCCATAACAGATTCAATTTCATCCAAAGACAGAAATGTAAACAGCTTCAGGTATCTCTCCACTACAGAGTCCGGCATGTTGAAGAAATACTAGAAATGAGAACAAGGAAGACATAGAAACATTACATTTGTTACATTTCTTAAGGGGGACTCTGGTCTTGAAACTTTTTTCGTTGCTTTGGTATTAATATAGAATTTGTATAACAATTTTGAAAGATTATGACTTAGAATAGTAGAAAAAATTAGTAAAAAAAAGTCAACGCGTTACAGGAAACAATAAAATGGCGCTAGCACAATTTTCAAATCCTAAGGCTCTGAAGTTAATGAATATAATGAATTTGTTTTCACTCTAAGTGAGCAATTGTAATATCTACAAATTACACATTCTTTTTAGGATATATTAAATATTACATTTTTATGAATTTTTGTGTAAACACACACCCCAAAAACAGCTTTTTTTGACCAAATTTTGAGGGAATTTTACCCAAAAATTTATAAAAATTAAATATTTAATATATCCTAAAAAGAATGTGTAATATTTTAGATATTACAATTGCACTTAGAGTGAAAACAGAATTCATTTACATTCATTAGATTCAGAGCCTTATGGATTTGAAAATTTGTGCTTGGCAGCCATTTTGTATTGTTTCCATGGCAACACTTTGACATATTTTTTTACTTATTTTTCTACTATTCTAAGTCATACTCTTTCAAAATGCTTATACAAATTTTATATTAATATGAAAACAACGAAAATAGATTCTTGATTTTCAAGACCCGAATCCCCCCTTAATGCTGCAAATGAAAAATGAGAAAGTTATATATATTCAACCGCCCGTGTGGTGTCGGGGCCCGCAAGGGAAGCAAAGAATAGTACTACTGTGACCTACAATGCATGTCATAAGAGGCGACTGATTTAGGTGCTAGGATGCTGCCTAGTAAATAAAAAGCAGTGCAGAAATCGGATGTGCTGGCCTACTTGTAGGCGCATAACTGGCACAAGGTACAATCAATGTTAGGCTCAGAACACATGCAAATCTACAGAGTGCTTGACAAGTGGTTGATATGGAGCGTTAAAAAACAAGATATATTCAACATAAATATTTTCTTTTTCAAAGACAGCAGGTTCAGACCTCTAGGCCTCTACAATATAATGGTATCTGTATGTGTTATTAAGATGTTGATTTATTTCATATAAGTTTTCATATATCTGGCCTAGGAGGAAGAACCATTTTCTTATCCTAATTCAGCACTGGACAATTAACCCATAGAATATGGTTCGCTGCTTGAAGGAGAGAGTCAATAACATTTTTTTTAAACACAAGTTGTCCACATAAATAAATTTGTCTCTGAATTAATATTTCAGTTATCGCTATCAACTGGTCTATTTACTTTTGTTTTAAATTACTTACTTTAATGTGTTGAATAAAGAGTTCTAAGAACACAAGAGGAAGCACTGGAGCTAATGAATATGGTAAATAAGTAGACATCAAACAGGTATTTCGGTCCCCGAAGTGCTAGCATTGTTCGAACTCTATAAATGATGTGTGCATGTATATTATATGTGTATACTTGTGTGTGTGGTTGTTTCTCCTCATGTATATAAGCACAAAGTCTGGTCGTCTGTGTTTGTGCTAGTATTTTATTAATCTGACAAATATATTTGAAACTACTTATGAATGATGTGTGCATGCATATTATATGTGTATACTTGTGTGTGTGGTTGCTTCATCTCATGTATACAAGCACAAATGCTAGTTGTCTGTGTTTGTGCTAGCACTGCTGGAATCTGACCTGATTTTTTCATGTTGTTTCGTTGATGCTGTTGGAAAGGTGACAAAGCGAGAATCATTTTTTGGAGAGCAACATGGTTTGTTTGTGGTCTTAAAAATGCTTGTCTTCATGGTGATGGACGCTGTGAAAAATAAGGTTTGTGCTTCAATTTCAGTATTTGGCAACTGCTTGTCATGGAGTTCCAAATACCTTTTTACTGTCTATTTAGAGGGGGGGACTGGCAGGGAAATTTGTTTCATTGCTTTGATATTAATGTAGAATTAGCCATATTCATTGGCTCCAGTGCTTACCCTTGGGTTCTTATAACTCTTTATTCACTGGACTCTTTTATATAGTGCTGCAATGGTGTCTATGATGTTAGTATGAAAGTTGCATTCTCATTTTTGCTACAGACTATTGTGCCAAACATGACCAAATGCGGTTGTTAATTCTATGAAATTGTGGTAGAAATCATGTAGCTGCTGTAAGCGCTTTTCAATGACTATTCTTATACTGGAAGATTTGTTCAGTAGTATACAAGTTATCTGTGCCAGACAGTCCATGAAAGATATAAATGCAAAATTATATCATAGGAGATGCATATGAAATCCTGCAGATAAGACAAGAACAGACCATATGAGGAATGAGACAATCGTTGGAACAACACCAGTCAACTATTTTTATTGAACATAAAAAAATGAAATGATTTGGATAGAATAAATCCCAACCAGTCTGCAGAAAAAACAGACTATATGAGAATTGCAGACTACAAAATAAGAGAGAGACCCAAGAAAGGAATAGGTCAGATTAAACCACATTTAATATGACATATTAAACTGCACAATACACAATTTCCAGAACAATACAGTAGGACAAAACAGAAAAGCAGACTTTTTCTTCTTCAGCTCCATATCGATCACTTGTTAAACCACTCATTGTGATTTATATGTGATCTGAACCTAAGAGCTACTGTATGTTGTGCCAGTTATGCGCCTACAAGTAGGCCAGCACATCCGATTTCTGCGGTGCTTTTTATTTACTAGGGTAGCTTCCCTAGGCTTCCACCTCATAAGAAATACCTCATAGGTCGCAGTTTTACTATTATTTTCTCCCCTTGTGAGCCCCGGCAACACAAGGGAGAAAAACAAGACAGAATATATTGAAGCTAAAAAAAAAAATCAAGAATATTTGTAAAACTAGTAAATGTTACTCTATAAAATGAGTGCATACGTAGACTAGGACTTAAACAGCTTGTGCTTGACAGTTTCATTTTAAAAATAAGTTGATCTTTTTGTGAGAAAAATTGGTCTTCGATACTACTGGGAGTTTGGGTTAGGGCTAACAATTCAAATCTAATAACATAATCACATTTCTACCAATACTGCAATGAAAAAATAATATTAAAAATATTAGTGACAGTTGCAGCCCAAAGTTCCATTGCAAACAGAAAGAAATTGTCTCCAAGGTTGTCGATACAACTGACTCTATTGCTGTGATTCTTCTTCTTCTTTTGTCGTCACACTGCTACCGGGTTGTTGCCCAGTGTCGTGGTTTTCTGTTTTTGTCTTGTGCTGTTCTGGTGGCTTGTGTGATTGTTATCTTTGCTCTTTCACAGGATTCTGCTACGCCATCTAACCATCTTTTCCGTGGTCTTCCTCTTGCCTTCTTTCCTGATGTTCTGTTGTAGAAGACTCTGTATACTGTGGAGTTTGGATGCATTCTTATTAAGTGGCCAAACCACTTCATTCTTTGTTTATCTATGTAATTCAAGCACGGTTTTGTGCCAACTTTCTTTCTTATGCTGATGTTGGTGATTCTGTCTTTTCTTGTGTTGGTGGTAATTTTTCGCAGGCAACGCATTTCACATGTAGTTATTTTTGTGACTGCGCTTTGCTCAATGTCCATGTTTGGCTCTGGTAACACAAAGTAGGTATAAAAATGCTGTTGATCATCTGTTGCTTAGCTGCCTGTGGAATTTTTGGGTGCCTTAACAATGGGGCTAGCTGGTAGGTTACAGCATTTGTTTTTGTACTCTAACCTCTATCTCTCATCTAGTCTTCCGTCTTCTGTGAATATGCTTCCTAAGTATTTGAATTCTTTCACTTGGTTTATTTTAGTGCCATTGACATGGATGTCTAGATTATTATGTTTTCTTCCCATATTCATTATTTCTGTTTTAGTGTTGTTGATTTTCATGTCATGATTTATACAATTTTTGTTCAAGATGTCAATATGATGTTGTAGATCTTGTTCATTTTGATGTATCAGGCACTGATCATCTGCAAACAGCAGTTCATTTATTTCATCATTATCTGAATTTGACTCTTGAGTTATTTTATCCATATATGCAATAAAGAATAGTGGTGAGAGGACACAACCTTGTCTAACACCTGATGTAATGGAGAACCAGTCGGTCATTCCTTCTGTTGTTCTTACTGTACTCTGGCTATCTTGATATAAGGCCATGATATTACCTAATAGTTGTCCCTGGACGCCATATTCTTCAAAGGATCTTCCATAGTTTGCACCTGTTTACTCTATCAAATGCCTTTTCTTGGTCTATAAATATAAGCTGTTTACTTTGATTGGATTGCCGTGGATTATGCACCATAAATACTAGGAAGAAATTTATGACTCAAATATCCCTTCAAAATGTTTGCCAACTGAGTGGTGATATGTGTGAACAGGATGCAAAAGGTTATCTTCCATTATAATATATTCTTAGGTTACTTTACCTTTCTCTACTTTTCTCCACTCCTGTCTTGCCTGACAGCGTCAGGATAAGAAGAGATTTCTAGAATGAGCCTTTGTGTGTGCTTCATAAATTATTATATCTGACATCCACCTTTTGCATGGCCGGCCTTTTGCTTTGTATGCATTGTGTCTGAGCAACATTGCTCTTTGAGGTGCACTGTCGGTAGGTAGTAGGTTACTCTTATTCTTAGGTAGTAGGTCATTTGTGTGATTATTGTATTGTTTCAGGATAATAGAGACCCCTTGTCAATTGACATTTACAGTGTGCGAGAGATGGTGTTTAGATCTTTTCATCAAGGAAAGTAAACAGATCTCCAGACTTTACAGATAAATGAGCCTGCATTCCCAAGACTGGAATGATAGTTTAATATCAGACAACATAGTCAAGAATGCAATGACATAATTGTTTCATATAAAGTTTCTTAATAAATGTTTGTCAAGAACATACGGTAAAAGTGAATAGACCAGTTGATAGTGATAACCGAAAATTTAATTCAGAGAAAAAAATAATGACAGAGTACATCATTGACCTCTTTGTCTCAGGAGACAATAGGTGTTGCGTCACGTAGTATGTTCTGTGCTGAATCATGTTTTTTGTGGCTGTAATGGCCTATTCTGGAGTGGCAATCCTTGCCACAGTTGCTGCAGTTGACCTGGAGTTTAAAACTGGAGACTAGAGCCGATACATAGGATGTTCTCTCTGCTCTCTTTTGCCTCCACATGTGATGTTTTTCTTCTTTTTTTCGAGCCGCCTCACTGCCGCTCGCCATGCTTGCCTGTCTTTGGCCAGCCACTCCCAGTGTTCTTTGTCTATGCCGCATGAAGTTAGACCATGCTTGCGGGTGTCAATGAAGCGTAATAATGGGCGCCCATGCTGTCTAGCACCAGATGCGAGTTGACCATATAGAATGTTCTTTGCGATTCTATCATCGCTCATACGGCACACGTGTCCCAGCCATCCCAGACGTCGTTGACTTAGTAAGGTGTGCATGCTTGGAATGCTCACAAAATAGATGAAACTGCAGTAAAACTATTTGATGGGCAAAACAAGTAATCACAAAGTACTGTAGTTTTACAAATTATAAAAACAATGACAAAATACAGCAACGTTTGACCAACAAGGCCTATATCAAGCAACGAATAACAGAGTGACAAATTTAAAAAAACAAATGGACGACCAAAAACAAACGTTCTAAGAAAATCTGGGAATAAAACGTATAACGAAATAAATGTAACACAAAAACACACATAAAAACTAGAAATAGAACGGAAGAGAAACAATGAAAAATCTAGTAAATATATAACTTGAATACATGCAACATATACCCATATAGATTACAAGGCATAGGAAGAGAAAGTACCAAGAAGCATAGGAATGTAATACGTTGAGCCCACGTGTTCCTCGGATGATCTTAGTCGATTTGCTCTAGAGAATTGGTTGATTTCTTTGTATGGTACCTTGCGACCACGTGGGCTCAACGTATTACATTCCTATGCTTCTTAGTACTTTCTCTTCCCATGCCTTGTAATCTATATGGGTATATGTTGCATGTATTCAAGTTATATCTTTACTAGATTTTTCATTGTTTCTCTTCCGTTCTATTTCTAGTTTTTATGTGTTTTTTTGTGTTACATTTATTTCGTTATTCGTTTTATTCCCAGATTTTCGTTTTTATTTCCAGATTTTCATTAGAAACGTTTGTTTTGGTCGTCCATTTGTTTTTTTAAAATTTGTCACTCCTGTTGTTCGTTGCTTGATAAAGGCCTTGTTGGTCGAAACGTTGCTGTATTTTATTATTGTTTTTATAATTTGTAAAACTACAGTACTTTGTGATTACGTGTTATGCTTGGAATGCCAGCACTGTCCAGGACTTCTATATTGGAGATGTGGTCTTGCCATCGGATGTTGTATATTCACCTGAGACAGCGCATGTGGAAGGTGTTGAGGCGATGTTCTTGTCTAGCATATGTGGTCCATGTCTCACTACCATACAGCAGAGTGCTGAGAACACAAGCTTCATATACTTGTGTCTTGGTGTTTCTTGTGAGTGCCCTGTTTTCCAATCCACGCTTTGCTAATTTAAACATAGCAGTGGAGGCCTTCCCAATGCGGCCACTAATTTCATCATCGAGGGAAAGGTTGCTGCTGATGACAGCCAAGGTATGTAAAGGTGTTTACTTCAAGCGTATGACTACCAATGTTGATAGATGGGGCTCTGCTAATATCCTGGAACATTATATTTGTTTTCTTCAGGCTGATGGTCAAGCCGAATTCATTTCATGCTACAGCAAATCTGTCCATGAGGTGTTGTAGCCCTTCCTCTGTGTGTGATGTTAATGCTGCATCATCGGCAAACAGAAGTTCCCTGATGGTGACTCTTTGGACTTTGCTTTGAGTCGCACCATGTTGAACAATTTTCCGTCTGATCTTGTGTGGAGAAATATTCCTTCTTCAGCGGATTCAAAAGCATGGGAGAGAAGTAGGGAAAAAAATATCCCAAAGAGTGTGGGTGCAAGTATGCACCCCAGCTTGACGTCGCTGTTGATAGGAAAAGGGCTGGAGGAGGCCCCATCAAACATCACTGTACCCTTCATGTTGTTATGGAATGATGTTATGATTTTAAGCAATGTAGGAGGGCAGCCAATTTTTTCCAAAAGCTTAAAGAGGCCAACTCTACTCACTAGGTCAAATGCCTTTGTTAGATCTATGAAGGCAATGCACAGTGGCATTCTTTGTTCGCGACATTTCTCCTGCAGTTGTCTCAAGGAGAATAACATGTCGATAGTGGATCTGTTGGATCTAAATCCACATTGTGACTCAGGGTATACTTGGTTTGCTAGCTTTTGTAACCTATTTAGTACTACGCATGCAAAGACCTTCCCCACGATGCTGAGCAACGAGATACCACAGTAGTTGTTACAGTCACCACGATCAACTTTATTTTTATACAAGATGATGTTTGCATCTCTCATGTCCTGAGGCACTTCTCCCTCTTCCCAGCATAGGCACAATAATTCATGCAGACTGGTCAGGAGAGTTTGTTTAGCACATTTGATTACTTCAGGGGGGATGCCGTCCTTTCCAGTTTCTTTCCCGTTTGCCAGGGTGTCAATCGCAATACTGATTTCTGCCTGAGGGCATCTGGTCTAATGTGCTCAAGGTCAGAAGAGCTTTAATTGCATCGAACACGATGTCAGTTACAATATTTTGGGTGGAATATAACTCTAGATAATGTTCCACCAAGCTTTCCATCTATTTTTGCGATCAATTAGAACTTCCCTGTTTTTGTTTTAAGAGGTGCAGTCTTTTTGATAGTTGGACCAAAGGCCTTCCTAATGCCCTCCTGAACACTCCTTATGTTTCCAGTATCAAAGGAGAGCTGGATATTTCTACATAACTCCTGCCAGTAGTCGTTTGCGCAATGACAAAGACAAAACAACTGAGTGTGCAATGACACAGAAATATGTGGAATGTATAGAAATGCTTGTATAGAAGTTCTATGCATTTTAAGAGACATTATAGTTGAAAATGTAAATGCTGCATGCAAGGTGATAAAAATGAATTCAACCCTGTTGATAATGTACCCACCTGGAACAGCTCATAAGGAGATGTTTTTGTTGGACTGAGCCACATGGAATTGCCTGCAGATTTGCCAAGTTTCTGACCATCGGTGGATAAAATCAATGGAACTAACAAACCTACGAGGGGAAAAAAATGGAGATAAGTGTTAATCTATGAGAACTTACTAGTTCTTTCTGAGCTGAAGTTTGATGGGTCTTCTTCTTCTTTTGTCGTCACACTGCTACCGGGTTATTGCCCAGTGTCGTGGTTTTCTGTTTTGTCTTGTGCTGTTCTGGTGGCTTGTGTGATTGTTATTTTTGCTCTTTCCCAGGATTCTGCTACGCCATCTAACCATCTTTTCCGTGGTCTTCCTCTTGCCTTCTTTCCCGATGTTCTGTTGTAGAAGACTCTGTATACTGTTGAGTTTGGATGCATTCTTATTGAGTGGCCAAACCACTTCATTCTTTGTTTCTCTATGTAATTCAAGCACGGTTTTGTGCCAACTTTCTTTCTTATGCTAATGTTGGTGATTCTGTCTTTTCTGGTGTTATTGGTAACTTTTCGCAGGCAACGCATTTCACATGTAGTTATTTTTTGTGACTGCGTTTTGCTCAATGTCCATGTTTGGCTCCAGTAACACAAAGTAGGTATAAAAATGCTGTTGATCATCTGTTGCTTAGCTGCCTGTGGAATTTTTGGGTGCCTTAACAATGGGGCTAGCTGGTAGGTTACAGCATTTGCTTTTGCACTCTAGCCTCTATCTCTCTATCTAGTCTTCCGTCTCTGTGAATATGCTTCCTAAGTATTTGAATTCTTTCACTTGGTTTATTTTAGTGCATTGACATGGATGTCTAGATTATTATGTTTTCTTCCCATATTCATTATTTCTGTTTTAGTGTTGTTGATTTTCATGTCATGATTTATACAATTTTTGTTCAAGATGTCAATATGATGTTGTAGATCTTGTTCATTTTGATGTATCAGGCACTGATCATCTGCAAAAAGCAGTTAATTTATTTCATCATTATCTGAATTTGACTCTTGAGTTATTTTATCCATATATGTAATAAAGAGTAGTGGTGAGAGGACACAACCTTGTCTAACACCTGATGTAATGGAGAACCAGTCGGTCATTCCTTCTGTTGTTCTTACTGTACTCTGGCTATCTTGATATAAGGCCATGATATTACCTAATAGCTGTCCCTGGACGCCATATTCTTCAAGGATCTTCCATAGTTTGCACCTGTTTACTCTTATCAAATGCCTTTTCTTGGTCTATAAATATAAGTTGTTTACTTTGATTGTATTCAATTGTTTGTTCGCAGATCTGTCTTAGTGTAAATATTGCGTCTGTGCAGCTCTTCATCATCATCATTCATCATTAATCCTCTCCACTCCTCGTGGAGCATAGGGCCTCAACAGTTGTTCGCCACTCTTCTCGGTCTCTGGCTGTTCTTTTTATGGTCTCCCAGGTCAATTGAGCACTCTTCAGCTCCTCAATAAGACCTCGTCTCCAAGTCTGCTTAGGGCGTCCTCTTTTTCGTTTCCCTGCGGGTTCCACTCGAGCACCTGTCTAGTGACACTTGACTGTGTCTTCCACAAGGTATGGCCTATACATCGCCATCTTCTCCTCTTGACCTGTGTCATCATAGGTTCCTGCCCTGTTCTTATCCACAGATCTGTGTTTGTAACTCTATCATACCATCTCAATCTGAGAATCCGCCGCAAACATCCGTTGATAAAGGTCTGGATCTTATTTGTATTTGCCCTAGTGACTCGCCAAGTTTCCGAGCCATACAGCAACACCGACTTCACATTTGAGCTGAAAATCCTGAGCTTTGTTTTCGTGGAGATGGCAGCGGACTTCCATACCATGTGCAGGATCGCAAAGGCCTGTTGGCCCTTCCTAATCCTAGCATTAATGTCCTCATCTGTACCTCCTGATCTGCTGATCTTACTTCCAAGGTAGACAAATTCATCCACATCTTCTATGTCCCTTACCTCAATCAGTATTGGATCTTGCTGTATGTTGTTGCTACGCATTACTTTAGTCTTCTCTTGACTGATTTTAAGACCGACTCGTTTTGCCGTTTGTGTCAGAGCATCCACTTTTTCCTGCATGTCTTGTAGTCTATGCAAAAGCAAGGCGAGATCGTCCGCAAAGTCCAGGTCTTCTAGCTTTGACATAAGTGTCCACTGTATGCCTTTTCCAGACCTGGCGTAGGCTGTGCGTGTGACCCAATCAAGTAGCACCAAGAAGAGGAGGGGGACAGCAGGCATCCCTGTCTAACACCAGTAGTGACCTGGAACTCCTCTGACAGTCTTCCATCATGAATAACCTGGCAGGCAAACCCCTCATACAGCTGCCTGATGATGTCGACAGTCTTCTCCGCACCCCATAGTTTCTTAGGATGCCCCACATTGATTTCCTATCTATGCTGTCAAATGCCTTCTCAAAATCAACAAAGCACACGTAGAGCCTGCCACTCCATTGTTTGTTCCACTATGATTCTTAAGGTGGCTATCTGGTCATTGCAAGATCTATCTTTCCAGAATCCCGCCTGTTCGTCCCTAAGCCTCTGGTCTATAGCGTCTTTCATCCTGTCCAGAATAACCCTAGTGAGGACTTTGCTGGGAATGGAGAGCAGCATGATCCCTCTCCACTTGTCACAATTTAGTTCTTACCTGTGAAGCTCTTACCCTCCTAAACCCAAACTGGCTATTGCTTAACTGGGGCTCTAATATATGTCTTGCTCTTCGCTCAATATTTTGCAAACATTTTTCCTATATGGCTCAAAGAGAGATACCCTGTATGTTTCACACTCTCTTTGTCCCCTTGTTCTTCCATATTGGGACTATAATAGCTCTCTGCCAGTCATCTGGAGCTTCTTGTGCCTCCCAAGCTATGTTAAAAATTCTGGTCAGCCATGTTATTGCTGTTGTTCTACAAGCAAGTAACATTTCTGTTGTTATACTATCTATCCCTGCTGCCTTTTTTATTTTGTTTTGTTTTAGTGCCATTTCAACTTCGGATTCTAAAATGTTAAATTGTTGGTATTTTCCATGTTTCATTTGAAATGTTTCTGTACCTTGTGTTTCGCAGTTTAACAGTTCCGTAAAATATTCTTTCCATCTGTTTTTAATATCTTTGCTGTTGGTAAGAGGTTTCCTAGATTTATTTATAATGGTGACTGGATTGAATTGTTCTTCTCTTAGCCTCATTGCCTTGATGTTTCTGTAAAACTTTCTTGGTGCCTTAGTGCATAGTTCCGCTAAATGTTCTCCACACTTTGCCCAAGATTCTGATTTAGATGACTTTACTTAATTTTTACTATTCATTCTTGCTGTTCTGTATTTGGTGTAGTCTTCATCTAATTTTGACTTTTGCCACCTTTGAAAACATTTTTCTTTTCTTGTATAGACCTTTTAACTTCGTCATTCCACCATGCTGTGTGTTTTCTGTGCTTATTTAACTTTCTAAGTCCACAATTTTCTTTCACTATATCCATATTTGTTTTGAAGATTTGCCATTCTTTATTTATGTTGCTTACTCCCTCTAACTAAGGTGTTAAAAGCTGATGTAACTGCTCCTTCAATTTGATTCCTAGTTTCATTATTATTTAGCTTTTCAATATCCATTATTTCAATTTGTTGAGTTGTACTCCTGTCTTGTTTTCTATTTGGTTTTTGTAGAAACAGTACCACTGGTCTATGATCAGATTCTAATTTTACATTTGGGATGGCTCTGGCGTTTTTATTCTCCATTTTCACTCTTTTTGCTAGTATAAAATTGATCTGTGATGCTTGATTAATATTATTCCATTTATGCCAGGTCAATATCTGGCTTCTCCTATGTTGGTAAAATGTCTTCTTCTTCTCTTCCACCATTTATTTCTTTATAGAAGTGTTGGGGTGAAACGTAGTGATCTTGTGTGTGCTTTTTTTAAGGCTGATATTCATGTTCGTAAGGTTGTTCTTGATGCCGTGCTCCATCTTTGCATGGTCTTCCTCTTGCCTTGTACTCATTATACCTTTTCTGTGTGGCTCTCTATGGTAGGCGATACCAGGGCATTCTGGTCAGGTGTCCAAACCATTTAATCTGTTGTTCTTTTATGAATTGCATAACTGGTTTTACATCCAGTCTTTTTCTGATTTCTTCATTTCTAATTTTGTCTCTTATTGTCACACCTGCAGCTCTTCTAAGGCACCTCATCTCTGTCGTTATAATTTTCCGCTCATTAGCTGCTGTTATTGGCCATGTTTGACACTGGTAACACAGTGTTGGCCAGAAAATCGTTCTTATGAGATTTGCTTTAGTTGTTAGCGGTATCTCTTTATGTGACAACAGTGGTGTTAACTGTCCCAGTACTTGGTTAGCTTTTGTGCAACGATTGCTGATTTCGCTATCGATACTTCCATTTGCTGTGAAAATCAGTGTTGTTGACTTTACTAATGTTTTCACTTAATTGGTCGAAAAATGTTGTTCTTTCTTCTTCACTATATAAGTCATTGCATGGTGCATAAATCTGTATGTAAGTTACTTTCCTCTTACCTTGCGATGTTCTGATACGGATGATTCTTTCTGATGTGTACTCTATTTCTAATATAAATTTTGCTGCGGTAGGGGCAATAATGAACCCGACTCCATGTTTGTCGTTTTCGCCTGGTTGTGTTCCTCGCCATGTAAATAGGAAATCTTTATGTATTTTCTTAATACCCTGTCCTTTTCTTCTAGTGTAGGCGAATCCCATGATTGTGATTTTATATTTGATCATATATTCTACTATCGCAGTTGTTTTATCTCCTAATCCACTAATATTTCACGTTGCTTTCCTAAACTCTGGTATTTTACCTATTGCTGTGTTCTGTGTTACTTCCGCCCGCTTTGTTATTGTGTGTTTGTTTTGAACGTCGTTGTTATCGCATTTCTTCCTAAGTATTCCCCACAATTCTTGAGCAATGGGGCTTGAACAAACAAATCCTCTACCGGTTTGCTGGACCTGTCGTAGATTCATCCTTGTTTGAACACTTGATGTTAAAGAAAACACATTAATAAAACATTCCGAAGCACTTCTAGTGCTAATGAATAATGCTCACACCGCCATTACTATTCGAATTACTTGATGGGTCTAACAATAATAAAAGATATGACTGTTTACTACAAGATCAAGTACTAAATGCCATTTTCCCATTGAAAGTTGACCATAATTATCTCCCATAATTGTTGCCATTGACAATGGGATCTGTATGCAGAATGGAAGAAAATCAACCATCATGACAAGCAACAGTCAAGAATTCAGACCTCCAGGACAACCCAGTGTGTGATGGGAAGACAACATCCAACAGTCCCTGATTGACAAAGTGGTTAGTGCACTTTCTTTGAAGACTCATAGCCACTGGAACTAATTTCCCAGTTGGAGTTGTTCTTTTTTTAAAACTGTATCAACTCTCTGTCCCAGCCTCAATTGGGTATTGGAGAAACACTGGGAAGTAGAGACAGCGAAGGTGATGTTGACAAAATTACCCTTGGTGTGTCAAGGGCATAAAAATACAGATTTAACAATGTATTCCCCAATATACCACATGGTATGAAAATGCATTCTTTACTTTACTTTTTTTTTTTATTGATAGTCACCAGGATGCAAGGAATGCACAATATGCAAATCTCCTTTTCCCTATCTGGCTGAGAACTTGAAGTGTAGGTACTCTGGGTGCATGCAGAGCTGAATAATTATAAAGAAAAAGACTAGAGCTTATGACTATGCTGTGGACTGTCAGAAAAGACACCCTCTTGAAAAAAACAAAAAAACAAACAATGTTCACAATTCCAAGTACATTTCCAGATTGACTCAACTAACTTTCATTTTTGTGCCAGATCATTGCGGATGTAGAAAGTAATAAAAGAACATAATGTATCATGGCAGATGCAGCTGTGGTCAGGGAAGAACAGGCAATGGATAGAGTAGACATCAAAAATGTCATGAGGTAAGTAGATTAAATAATTTTCAATATATGTATTTGGCTGAAATCGGATGCACATGTCCTTAACGTGTAGAAGTCTATGCGTTTAGGGGCCTACAAACCAATGTGCAACGTATACATGTTCTTGGCAAAGATCAAACATATCACAAAGAGTGATTAAAATTGGTCGTAAAGAACAACGCAAAGAAGAAGAATATATGTATGAATCCATATCTCTAACCAGAGTGAGGAAGATGGGAGTGAAACTGTGAGCTACGAGGCATGAACATTTTGTCAAGGGCAGAAGACATTTAATTAATCAACATAGAATGCCCGCCTGCTCAGCTTGTTCATAGTACGTTGGACTACGGGTGACTAGCCCTCTGTGAGTGCGGGTTCAATTCCGCGGTCTGGCAGAAAAGCCACAGGTTCCCAAGTGTTCGTGGCACTGAACCAAAGAGTTACGATCTTCATGGCACGAGCAAAGCTCAAGAGCTTCTGGATCCAAAAAAAATCAACATAGAATGGGTGTGATCAGTCATACTACACTCAAGTGTGTTTTGGGGAGGAAATCGGAGCAACTATGAACCTGTCCAGAGTGTTGTCATGCCCTTGCTAAATACACTTGGCATTGGCTGCAAATCAGCAGCTCTAGTCCTCAACAGCAAACAAGTATAACATTTGGTAAATCTCATTACTAATTTATTTCTTTGTATTCTAATATATGCATGAGAAAAGAAACAAAAACTGTATAATACTTAACTTGAAATTCTGTTTAGTGATCTAAAAAGATAACAAGTTTCAAATTTAAGTTATTTAATATATATATCTACTTGATGACCACATTAAAATGAATAAACTATGAACAGTTTTTTGTTCTACCATATTTTCATAAACCCAAACTTAACAAGACAACTAACAAACAGTTGACCTACCAAAGACAGGCTTTCTGCTGACTTTATGTATTAGATCATATCCTGATGCTATGTTGCCCATCTGATCATTACCTCCTACCTGTCCATAAACACACAGTATTAAATGATGTCAATATAAATGAGTATATTAAAATATCAACAACAATAACTTCAGGCAGCTGATTTAAGATGTAGCTGAAGATGGAAACAAAATTACAAGTGTATGGTAAGATAGTTCTGTTTACAACAACAGATAAGTCGATGTTTCAACCAAAATGTCATAATCACGAAAGGGATACAAGATACAAATAAGACAAAATATAATGGCAGTCAGAAAAACTTTACCCAGAAACTAATGTGAAGCATTATTTCCTTTAAAAAATCATGAACAAATAATAGCAAAGGCAGTAACAAAAACTGGAATAAAAGTCAGAAAAAAAATATGTCAATTGGAAATGGGTAATATTGATTTGATTGACTGGACCATCATTACTGCACTTCAGTGAAGAGCCATGCATGTTCCAATATCTTTCTTAAATAGGAAAATCTCAGTGGCAGTCCCGACAATGTAGAACTGGCGAAGGTGCGTACTTAATTTTGAAGGTGATGATATTTGTATAAATTGTATTTTAATTGTTATTAACGATTTTTGTCTGGACTATTGCTTTCCAGTTTACTCTTATCAATTTTGTACTACTAAGAGTTGTTTAACATGCTCAACATGAACACAGGACCTACATTTTATTTTTATTTTCTAATAGGACTAGAAACTCACTTCCATCTACAGTTAGATCAGACATGGAGGGACATACTAAGTGTATCAAAGATAGATATATTAACAGTTTTATGGATGGTCTTTTCTCTACGATACCATCATATTTTGCATTATTTGTATCATGTATTTTTTAGTTGATAAAGACATTTTAGTAAAAATGTTGATTTAGTCTCTTATTCTTCTTCTTCTTTTGTCGTCACACTGCTACCGGGTTGTTGCCCAGTGTCGTGGTTTTCTGTTTTTGTCTTGCGCTGTTCTGGTGGCTTGTGTGATTGTTATCTTTGCTCTTTCACAGGATGCTGCCACGCCATCTAACCATCTTTTCCGTGGTCTTCCTCTTGCCTTCTTTCCCGATGTTCTGTTGTAGAAGACTCTGTATACTGTGAGTTTGGATGCATTCTTATTAAGTGGCCAAACCACTTCATTCTTTGTTTATCTATATAATTCAAGCACGGTTTATTCTTCATCTTTGTTTATCTATATAATTCAAGTCTCTTATTGTACTTGGTAAAACTACCTGACTTCTTCAAGTTATGATATTTCAGTTTGGTATACAGTTTCACTGCAGTCTACCTCAATACTGCCACATTGTGGATATGTGACCTGTTACCAAGAATAAAAGGAAGAAAAACAACAAAGTAACGCAGCAAAGTGCATCCTTATTAAAACACCCAAAGAAAAGATAATGATTATTGGTTAGCAGTACTGACTTGACTGTATTATGGACAGTTTCAAGGTCTTCTTTACAAGATGACAATATATGACTGTATGAAGTGAATCTGTGTCACATCTTTGATAAGTTTGCACAATTGACACTAAATCTGATGGCTCACTCTTCAACTTGGTTCAATTACGAGGCATGATAAAAACAACAGAAATCCTTCTCAAGGAACTCCTTTTCACTGATGATGTTACCTGTGGTCCCACACTAAGGCCACACTGCAATCCCTAATAAATAATTTGGCCAAGGCATGCGACCTATTTCTCTGACTATAAGTGTCACCAAAACAATTGTTTTATGTCAGGGAAGTAACACAACAAATATCACTTTAAATAGTAACCATCTAACACCAGTTCAAAAATGTTGCTATTTTGGGTCCATGGTCACTGCCAGCTTTTCTCTTGTTGAATAAATCAACGCTCGAATAGGGAGTGCGGCTACTACATTTAACAATCAAAGTGAGCATGGGACAACACAAAACTAACATTGTAGACAAAGATTTAAATATATCAAGCCTGTGTAATTAGTTCTTTACTATATGGCTCAGAAACATGGACAGCCTACTCAAGACACGAGAGGAGACTTAACATCTTTCACCTTCGATGTCTCCACAAGATTATGAACATCAGGTGGTACAACAAGATAACCAACTCTGAAGTACTGGCAAACCTGCCTTCCACCATGGGCATGCTTAGCAGTAGACGACTAAGATGGTTGGGGCATGTGAGAAGGAAAATTGTTGCATACCAAATCAAATGTTGTTCTGTGAGCTTTTGCAGGGGAAGAGTCACCAGGGCAGACCCCTGCTCAGATATAAAGGTGTCTGCAAGGCCTGAATGAAGAACGTTTCTATAGGTCCCAGCACATGGGAAAAACTAGCTGATGACAGAGTTGTGTGAAAAGCGATATTGTGCAAGGGCGCAGTCTTTTGAAACGAGACTTAATTATGAACTGAAAGACAAGAGAGAAAAATGAAATCTCAGGTTTGTCACAGTAAAACACTTGCCAATTGACCATCTGTAAAGACAAAAAAGGCCATATATAATGCTACAGTCTAAGTACTCTGTGTATATGCTCTCCTGAAAACATGGCATCTCTGATTCAATGAAATCGTACGTTTCAGCCTCCAGGAAAATTTTTTCTGATTATATCTTTTCCATCTCTTTATGTCATTTGCATTTATAATACTAACTATTATAATCTGCCAATCTAAGTAGTCCTTGTTGGTTGCTACACAGTAAAGTAGTGAAAAGATTTAATCACCTGTAAGCTGCAGTTGTATTTCTCAAACAAATGTAACCAGTCATAGGCTTGAAACACTTGGTACAGAAACTCTGTGCAACTCATGCCTTCTTTACTGCTGAGTCTACTTTTAACACTGAAAGATAAACAATTGGCTTGATATGAACATTTGACAAAACATAAGACATAATGAATGTAAGACATAAGACAACTGATTTCTTTATACTCATCTGACAAGAGGGGAAAATGTTTTAATGAAGATGGTAAAATGTTGTTAGAAATGAGACTGAACAGTGTCTCATACTTATGATTAAACAAATACTGCTGAAGACAGAATCATGCTAAATGTTTGTCAAGAACTCTAGTTAAGAAATATAAAAAAATGTTTCTTATGGAGGGATTCAAGTAAACCATTAACTAGAGATATATGTATACAAATTGGTACCTGTGTCTAGCTATCATGTCTGAAACTCGGAAGTGTCTGCCAGTTGTGGATAAGAAAGAAATTACATCTTTGTCCTTGTACCAATCTTTGTTATTCAATATTCTTGAGACAAGAAAAAATGTTAGAATGAGGAATTTTAGTTTTCAATAAATGTTTGTAATCTTTAATCACAATATTACTTGAACAAGAAAGTAGTGATACAAGCAGAGAAATACAAAAGTATGCTGAATCACACTATGAACTTAACCCTTTCGCTGCTACATACTTTCCGAAGGCTGAACTAAAAATAGCTACTCTTTGTTTCTAGGTCACAAACGTGAATGTACACATATAGCAGCGACAGTAGCAATGTATAAAGTGTTAACACGTCTTAAACTCACAGAGGAGAGATAATAACAGACGTGTTAATGCGTCTTTATAAGTGAATTGGGAAAACGTATATATATGTCCTTAGCAGCTAAAGGGTTAAGAACATATAGCTATGTTAAGGTTTAAGAAAAATAACTTCTTGACAAATTCAAAGTAACTGGTCCAGAAAGACCTAGTGCTGGCACACAAACAAAAACCAAGACTCCATACAGCCAATCAATACTACTCTTCCAAGGGTACACACACTACATGAACATACAAAAGAGATTGAAGGAGTAGAGATAAAAAGAAATACAGATCAGAAATGAAAGTATAGTACAGTAATGTACATAGATGTAATAACCCAGCTGATCTTTAGACAAATATATATACAGATGGCTCAGCTACAAATGCTATTAGTAAAGGAAGAAGAGGAGTAATGCTCAGACTAAAACACAGGGAAGAATAACTCTGGCTTTACACAGGAAAATTTTCAAACAATTTCAGGGCAGAAATGGAAACCTTCAATGTGGCAACAGAAATGGCCATACAACAAAAACATCAGATGTATGGGAAACTAGTGATCATGAGGGATGCTATAAAAGCACTGAAATATTTGAACACCATTGAACTGAACGATCTAAGGAAAACTTTAGGAAAGATGACCCATAACTTTCAGATTAGTTATTCAATAGGTACCATGACTCTGCAGCATTAGGGAAAATGAATTAGCCGATAGTCTGGTTAAAGAAGGAGGAAAACTGCCACAAGAAGACTGCCTGATCAGCTACTAGGAGGTCAAAACTACAAACCATAGAAACGCTGTATTTTCAGAGATGCTGCAGATCAGAAAAAAGCAGTCGGTGTATGTTAATAATAATAATAGCCGTCCATCGCTAGTGATGATGACAACAGTCTCAGAAGTGTGCTGCCGCACCTCTCTGGTGTGTGGGCAGAGGTGACTGTAGTAGAGTCCAATCCTAGAACAAAATTCCCTACCACAGGTCATGGTTACATGATATACATGATCATGGTTAGACATGGGAGTGTTGTGTGTTCTGTCTTTTCGTGCAGCTCGTTTTCTCTGTGCTTCAACGGCACGATGATTCTCAGCTATTTCTCTTGTGTTGTTACAGCACCACATCATGGCAAGGGATTCCCAGCACGTGGTGTCTATATCGAAGCATTTCAGAGACACTTTAAGAGCGTCTTTGAAGCGTTTTTTCTGCCCACCAGCAAAACGTCTGCCCCCCCTCAAGTTCGCCATAGATCAACTGTTTTAGGATGCGTTTATCAGGCAATCGAGCAATGAGACCGGCCCATTTCACTTGGGTCTTCTGCAACCGGTGTTGACACTTGAGATCTTTGCTCTTGTGAGGACTTCGGTATCTGGAATTTTGTTCTGCCAGTTTATTTTTAGTATTCTGTATAGACAGCTTGTGTGGAAGTGGTTTAGTTTTCTCGCATATCTGCTATACACTGTCCGTGTCTCGCTTGTGTACAGCAACATGGTTAGCACTATGGCCTGGTAAACTTTCAGCTTTGTGATTATGCTTATCTCCTTCCGCCCCCACACATTGACACATAGCCTTCCGAACGCAGCACTGGCTTTGGATATCCTATTGTTGACCTCAGAGTCTATGTTTGCCGATCTGTGTATGTTAAACTTGTAATGATAGCAGGAGAAAAACATTGATTATATTGCAAAGTTTAACATTATGGTATCAATGAAAACTAACAATAGAACAGATACTAGGAACAAGAAGCTGTGAAGACTGACTACTCCCCAGCATGATGGCTCGCTCACATGTCTGTAAGTGTGAAAGAAATAGATAAACTCTAATTTGAAATAAAGAGATGGACAATCACAAATAAATTCTAATTTGAGAAAAGTAGCGGTTGACAAATGTAATTACCTGAACTCTGGTAACTTCTTGTCATCATTGTAAATGAATTTGCTATAATTTGTAATCACTGTGTCAATATTTTGCATAATGGCTAGAACATTGTTCTCTACCTCTTCAGCATCCATAGATATACGGTCTTTTGTTTTGCCACTTGGGTCACCTACCAGAGCTGTGGCTCCTCCTACCTTGAAACAAAGAGAAAGTAACTCATAAGAACAACATAATATTGTCTCAAGAACATCAATTATAAATCAATAGTAGAACTGGTTCAAACTAAAATCTATGCACTACATAGGTGCTCAGTTTCTCCAAGCTAACTGAAAATGTCAGTGGCAGAACACTTACATAATAACTCTGAAGACATGACTGAATTTTTTCCAATTCTTAAATTCTCTCTCTTACTTCTTTCCATTCCAAATGTAACATAGGGCTACAACTTATCCCTAACATTTATATTAGTTTTTCAATACAGCATTCCTTATAGTGCTGAAATTGTTACTAACAAAATGACAATTTTTTCATTGCAACTTCTTTAATAAAACCGATTTTTCCAGATTTGGGTTGTCAACTTCAGCCTAGCTTCACAGAAAACATTGGGTTGTTAACTTCAACCTAACTTCCCTGAAAACATTGGGTTGTCAACTTCAACCTAACTTCACTGAAAACATTGCGTTATCAACTTCGACCTAACTTCACTGAAAACATTGGGTTGTCAACTTCAGCCTAACTTCACTGAAAACAATGGGTTGTCAACTTCAACCTAACTTCACTGAAAACATTGGGTTGTCAACTTCAACCTAACTTCACTGAAAACATTGCGTTATCAACTTCAACCTAACTTCACTGAAAACATTGGGTTGTCAACTTCAGCCTAACTTCACAGAAAACATTGGGTTGTCAACTTCAACTACTTCACTGAAAACATTGGGTTGTCAACTTCAACCTAACTTCACTGAAAACATTGCGTTATCAACTTCAACCTAACTTCACTGAAAACATTGGGTTGTCAACTTCAGCCTAACTTCACTGAAAACATTGTTCAATAGGACACACATTTTATTTCATAAGAGATAGAGAGATATTCAGACACCATAGTCAGAAATATGCTTGCCAAGACTGTGCTTCATCTCTCTATGGAGTGTTCTGAAAATAGGGATGTCTGACTAATGAAGCAATATGATCTCCAATGTGATGAAGTCTGCTAAAGATTTGCTTGTTTGCTGCTTACTGAACTGTCATCACTGTATTCTGGAAAGACCTGTAGGTGTTCAGTCTTCTCACCAGATGTAGAAAAGTATGAATACTGATGATTCCTGTGGCCAGCTGATTTAATTCTTCTAATTCCACCATTTAAGCATCCAGTTGTGCATGTACAGTGTGTAATTGTAAACACCTTAAAAGGCTGGATAAATTTCATATCAATTGTTGTGTCTTTATCCAACAAGCAGTCGCAGAGAAACCAAGGAAGTCCCCCCTATACATTTTCAATTCCCTGAAGATCGGTGCCGTTGATGCAAGTCTGTCTGCTCCCTAATAGTCAAGAATACCCACATTTCCAGGACAGTAGATTCCGCAAGTCCTTAGAGGTAGAAAGCCTCAAAGAAGGACATCCACAACCTGCTGTTTTGAACTTTTTTAAGCATCAACTGAGAGTCAGATACAACAATGGCTTCAGTAAACAGTCCAAAGAAGTAATTAGAGGTTGTAAGAGAGTCATGGCAAAGTCCACTCTGGAGTAGAAGACTGCTAGCCTTTGGCATAGGCCCTCCAACTGAGTCTAGTAGAGCTTTGAGAAGTGAAACAAAGCTCTGGAAACTTATGGAGACACCAATCTGAAGTTAAAAGTATAAACCTTAATGTGTGGCACATAGAAGAAAAGTGTAAACTTGTACTCCCTCAGGGACTGTAACAGTTCATTTAATTTCTCTTGATTTACATCCTTGCACATTGGAGAAATCCATGTGTTCTATCCCCAAATGCAGCAGCCATCTCAATGTTTCCACACTCACTGTACCCAAATGATGTTGGTTGGTATATTTTCTTTCCTTAAACTACAGAAAGCACAGTCCATGCTTAACCCTCATTTCAATCAGGCGGTTCCATATCTTTCATTCAGTTTCCACATCTGTGGAACAGATGGCATTTATGGTGTCTGTTCTGTCCATATTTCTCCAACTTGCAATGGATACTGTTTCAGTTACCTTATCTATTCTTTCACTTTCCTTCACCCTTTCATGTATTGGTCAACCCCACAAAGCAGCGGTGACATGGTTCTCTTTAAACAACCACATCGTCAACACTCCAACGTCATCTGTTGTTTTGTGTTCGGAGGTGGTGGAGCGATCTCAGTCTATGAAATACCTGGGGCTGCGTTTCGATCGTAGTCTAGCTTTACGGAACACATAGCTCATGTGATAATGAAGGCGGAAAGGTTTGCTGGCGATGAGGGTAATGGCTGCGGGGATTGTGAACAGCGCCATCTTTGTCTTTTATACCAGGGTCTGGTCCTTTCTGTGCTTGAGTATGCGCTGGCGATCCTGACTCTCAGTCATAGTCAGATAGAACGACTGGAAAGAATACAAAACGAGGCGATGCGCATTATACTTGGTTGCACTAAAGACACGTCGTGCAGGGCGATGCGCTATCTCTTTGACTATCCTACTATGGAGTATAGAATACTGATGAGCCGTGCACGAGCATACCTCGAGTCAATGCTGACACAACATCCTCTGCACTTGGAAATAAAGAGACAAAAAGGAAATAGGTTAAAAGAGGAAAATCTTGGATGGGTCAGGCCGAGGACTGTATTGAACAGGTGTGTACACTTGAAGACATTGATCCCAGTGAAGAATGGATACCAGTGCCAACAGGAATCGCTACATCCTTTTCTGTATGCATCGAACTTGATAAAGAATGCAGGCAACACAACCCACTTGTCGTGGAGGCAGAGGTTCAGGCATTAATTTCTGAGAACGCATCTGAGCATGATGTAATCATTTATACGGATGGTTCGGTGATTCGACATGTGCGGAGCTCGTGGGCTTTCACTGCTCAGGTCGGAGGTGATGTTGTGAGGAAGACAGTGGTGGTTTTGCCGTGACTACGAGCAGTCTTACTATGGAAATCATGGCAGTTACCAAAGCGATGATTTGGCTAGAATCACATACTTTTATCCATGCATGTTTTCTCAGTGACTCAATGAGTATGCTCAGGAAGATTGAAACAGGATGGGCTAGGAGACATTGGATAGAATCGCTGGGGAGGTCTAAGCTGACAAAGATCAGTTTTATTTTTGTGCCAGGGCATGCAGGTGTAAGGGGAATGAACGTGCGGATAGACTTGCAGGTATGGCTGCTGTCCAAAGCGGACGAGCAATGGACCAGGCTGATATTATAAATTCCTTAAGGGAGAGAGGCGTGTACATGATTCACGTAATAGCGGTGAATCCACAACACTAACCAGACTGCAAGAACTCAAAGTTAAGTGTGGTGTAGCTCGACAAGAAAGCTATGCTGGCAGACAAAGAAGAATTGTAAACCAACAAAGAACTGGTGTCGTTAGTCGCCACACGCTGATGGACATACTGAGGGAGAAATCGGAGCACTTATGGACTAATTTGTTCGACGTGCAGTGATGGTGATCCGACGACTAAACTAAACTTTCATGTACAGGCATATAAAACCAATACAGTTTCATAAAGAAGGGTTACTGAATGATTACCCATCCATTGCAAAGTTTTCCTACATTGATCTTCTTAAATATCCTCATCGAGTCTGTTACTATCATTGTATGCATCATCTAATTGTAATAGTAACAAAAGATAAGCAGTCCTTGAAACAACACCAGTCTTTCAACTTTATACTCAATATCGAACTCAAGCTTTCACCCAGGAAAAAACTCTGATTTTCCTCCATGGTCCTTATCCTTCCTAATCTTTTTATTTTGGGTTGTTATGTTCGTATTCTGCAAAATTATATTCATACCTAACATGAAATTGAAAAATGGACACATCAAAATTAACTTTCTATTTTTCATCACATAAATAACAACGGACTGTCCTTTTCTATGCAAAACAGTGAGCTGGTCAACATACACAGCTATAGGACTATGTCCTCCCCTCTGACCATGCAAAAAGCATCAAAAAGTAAGTTGCCAATGTGTAGACTATCTGCAGTAGGATCAAATCCACAGTACAGTGACTGAGGACTTGAAAGCAAGCCCCAAGTTCTAGTACTCACAACAGAAGAAACAAAGTGAAAGGTAATATATGAATTATTGTAGCAGATTAGAATATCACTTATGACACAAATTATTTCTGTCTGTTCATTAGCAGTATGCATCTTTATTCCAAGTCTCTTCAAAAACACCAGAGTGGTTCGGGCACAAATTTGGGGTGTAAGAATAGAACCCAATGTTACCTTTCACGCATCAAGAGGCGACAAAAGAGGTTTGGCTGAAATCGGATGCATGTGTCCAAAACGTGTAAAAGTCTATGTGTTTAGAGCCTACCAAACCAATGTGCAACGTATACAGTTTTTGGCAAGATCAAACCTATCAAAAAGAGTGTTTAAAAATTGGTAGTAAAAACGGACCAAAGAAGAAAAAAGCTATGTGTACTAATTTTTTTAAACTAACTATCCTGTTGTATTTATTTAGTACATGGGTATTTACAATATTATATATATAATTCTATATAAAAATGATTGTTTGTGTGTTTGTTTTTACCTATAGACTGGAAACTACTGAACAGATTTAGCAAATTTACAGGATATGTTTGTTTTGATGTGGGATGCTACCTGTCATAGTTTGAAATAGGTAGGCTGACAATTTTAAGAAAAATCTAAACAAAAATCAAAAAACACGCAAATTTAAACGAAGTTTTTTCCCGGAAGTCTACGGTATCGTGCGTATATACAAGATTCGATGAGGTATGATTCAAGTCAATTTTTCAAACAAGCTGAATTTAAAATCGCAATCAGGTTTGTTTATACTCATTTCTAATCATGATCATAAATACTGCAAATCATATTTTAAGTTATGCAACTATTCCATCAATGTTTTTAGCTATATTTGCAAAATTGCTCTATATTTGATTAAACCAAACAAAACTAAATCAGAGGAATACGTTCTTTTTGAGAAGCTATTGGCATTGCTATAGATGGCAAGGCAAACAACTATGGCAAGATGGTTATTTTGCCATCACGTTTACCTGAGGTACCGTTATATGCATGAATATTCCCCAAATTTTAGATTACATGACAGAAAGCGGGGTGACCATTTATTATTTTAAATCAATCCATACCATTGACAGCTATATTAGCGTGCAATTCTAAATTATACAACCATTTCACAACAGGTGGCCTGATAGTTTCGACAAATGTTTCTACAGGTTACCTGATTTTCAAAACTTTTTACGGCAGTTTCTATAAATTTCCTAATAGAATTTAATCAAATGCAAATTTTTTTTTATTTATTCCAACGAAACATCAACAGTGATATTTAATTCAGTGTGTGAAGCGAACAATGCAGTTATTTCCACACGCTCTTAAAGAATTTCCCACACATTTGCAATTATGTCTCCCAAACGAAAAATATTGACCATCTACCCCTAGAGCAGAAAGAAAAGGCATTACAAAGCTTCAGAAACAGATGAGAAAGCGGGAATCAAGACTGAAACCCGTTAGTATGCACTGCTCAAGCCCGTTCGTCTTAAACAGACGAGAAACGGAAGCAAGACTGGAAATGTTGATCGCACTGCGAAACCGTTCGTCTGAAACAGGCGAGCAACTGAAGCAAGACTAGGAACAATCGAGTCGCACTGCTCAAGTCCGTTCAGCTGAAACAATCGAGCAACAGGAAGCAAGACTGCAAACTGTTCGGATCCCCTTTTCTTTCCCGGGCGAACACTTCCGCTGATTTAAATCTAGGTGCTTTCAATACAATACATTATGATTACAGTCTTCATCCAAATGTGGTTATTGGAAAATGGATAGATTATGCGTGTATTGCAGTGCCGTAAAATTTTAAAGGGAATGAAACACAGGAATGGTTTGGGGAAAAGTAAAATTTGCCAGTATTACATTCACCACCGAACCATTATCAACGTTGGTAGAGGTGACACAAGCCAATCGAAACATTTCTTGGCAACATACGAGTACAATTCATTTTTCCCAAAGACATTGTTCGGTGCAACAAATATCGGCGCGATAATTACGCCCACATTCAAAGTTCGGGCAAATTTATCATCTGCTGTCACTCCCCCGCGGACGAATTACAAATTTCTTCAAATTTATTTCATGGGAAACACTGATGAACAAATTGATCAACGTTGTCGATTCAATATGGGTGCAAAAAAAGAAAAGTGCTGCATTACAAACTTTATTCGATCAACCGAATTATTTGATTTTTTAGAACTGCCCTGCAACAATTACCAGCTGATGACTACCGAGTTGTACTTAGAGCAGACAAAACACCTGTTGTCAACATGAAAGACAGTACAATGCACCAACAATTGATGAAGGGGCGATCGTTATGGTTGGCGAAAAATTTTAAATTCGCGTGATATAATTCTTCATCGCAGAAGTGGTGATGTTCACCCGAGTCTCAGAAACTCATCGCTCCTGGGCCCGGATACAATATCCGATATTATTTTGGCAAGGAGAAGATGGATATCATTTCACATCAATTGAGAAATCCACAAACAGATGAGAAGCGAATAAAAAAGTTAGTGCTATGATTTTCATATCGATTAATGTTCGTAAGCGCTGAAAATCATATCTTGAAATGTCGACAATTGTTCCATCAATACATTTGAAATGTACAAAAAACAAAACTGGGGACTCCTCAACATTCGAAATCAAACCAGTGCGTTCAGAAAGTACATTCATTTCGTGATGCAATTTTAATATTGAATGTGAATCCTATTTCCCCTTATTTCCTAATGAATTGGGAAAAAAGGTCATACTACCAGCCATTTACAGGGGTCCGGCACATGCTGAATACTCACAAGATGCAATGACATGTTCGCCCATGGCTCAGATTTATTTATCACGTTTACATGCAATCCTATGTGGGATGAAATTAAAGAACTTTTTTAGCTGGACAATTTTCCCGGATCGTCATGATATTACAGCGTGTATTCAAACAAAAGTGGGAATCTTTATGGATTTCATTGTCCTTCATGTTTTGGAGAGACAGCTGTTGGATGTATTCCCTCGATGGCAAAAAGAGGATTGCCACATGCCACATTTTTGATTTGGTTGATTGAAAAAGTCACACAGATCAAATTGATCAAATCATCTCAGCAGAAATCCAGATGTTGACATTGATCCAGACTTATTTGAATCGTACCAAAAACATGATTCATGGTCCCTGGCTTACTCAACAATAATTACCATGCATGTCTGATGGAAAATGCCCTAAAAATACCAAAAAGACTTACATGCCGATACTATCATGGCAATGCGGATCGTCAACGCTCTATAAATCTGATCAAATGAAGATGGCGGAAAATCCATCACTGTAAAGCGCGAACATGATGTTGAAGTCGATATCGTTGGTTTACCGTATTCACCGTTACTCGAAGGCGTCAAGCTCACATCAATGTCGAGTATTGCAATTGGTGAAATCGATTAGTACATTTGCAAGGGGGGATATGGCAGTTTTTGGAGTGGCAAATATAACTGCATACATCGATGAAATCGAGCATTATCAACTGGGCCTACATTAGTAGCAATGAAAGATATGGTGCATTTTATCATTTCCAATCCATGAACGCATCCAACAGTTGTTCATTTGGCAGTGCACCTTGAAAATAGACAGCAGTGTCTTCACAACAGAAAATGCACATGCCGAGCATTGTCCCCCATCCTAACTGCATTTTTCTCATTGTGTAGAGATGATATATTTCAAAGGCTACTTTACTCTGAACTGCCAACATACTACACATGGAATGCAGCAGCGAAAAAGTTACGTCGCAAACAAGGTAAAGCAGTTGAAGGACATTCCAATTTTTATTCGACCAAGCTTAGGCCATTTTTACCTGTTCATCCAAACAATCAGAATGCTTTTACTTGCGATTACTGTTAATCAACAAACGTGGACTAACATCCTTCCAAGAATTGAGAACAGTTAACAGTCACGTATGTGCTACTTATCGTGAAGTTTGCCAAAAATTAAATCTTCTTGAAAACAATCACATTGGACACTTCACTCGCTGATGCATCCCAAACTGCGACCACATCAAATACACACATTATTTGCAGAATATTAACAACATGCTTCCCATCCCAATCCAAAAAAACTTTG
The DNA here is from genome assembly GCA_020796225.1 of Arion vulgaris. NCBI lineage: Eukaryota > Metazoa > Mollusca > Gastropoda > Stylommatophora > Arionidae > Arion > Arion vulgaris. Next base: position 27,716,252 of record CM036767.1, read on the forward strand.
GGAAAATACAAAGACTACATGAGTGAAGACATCCTACCTAACTGCGTGCGCGAATCAAATCCTGACATTCAATTCACACCAAATGTATATAATGAGGCATTGGTTTCGATTGAGGACATATATTTGGCAATCACTAATAAAGCACTGGTACAATTGGGAATGGCTGCCGAACGATCTGCAAACAACCTTTTTGATTGTGAGTTGGAGCAGAAACACACTTTGATATCAACGAATTGAGTACATTTGTTCAGAATCTTCCAAAATTAAATTCCCGAAAACGCATACATATGACAGAATTATGCATCAATTACAAGCCAAAACGGTGGATTGTATTTCTAGATGCCCGGAGGCACAGGCAAAACTCTTCTCATTTCACTTATTTTGGCAACCATACGATCACGAAATAATATTGCACTGGCAATCACATCTTCTGGAATTGAGGCAACTCTATTAGATGGTGCGAACACGCATTCAGCGCTGAAATTACCGTTGAATATGCAAATCATGAGACACTAACATGCAATATCACAAAATTCTGCAATGGGTAAAGTACTCCCAAATTTTCCAACTCATTATATGGGATGAATTACTTATGCGCACAAAAGCATTAAAGCGCTTCATCGTAATAAAAAATTTGAGAGGAAATGACCAGCTCTTGTACGTCATTTTATTGTCTGGCGATTTCAGCAAACTCTACCAGTTATACCAAGATCAACACCGCTGATGAACTTAATGCATGCCTGAAATCATCAGTTTTATGGCGACACATACAGAAATTGACTTTGAAGACCAATATCGTATTACAACTACAACATGATGAAACCACTGAGCGTTTCACAAAACAATTGTTGGATATTGGGAATGGGAAAATGCCAATCGATGATTCCACACTATGTATCACATTGCCAACAAACTTCTGTAACATCATAGTGACCACAGACGAATTGATTCATAAAGTTTTCCAAATATTGCACATAATTACAAAAAAACATCAGTGGCTCAGTGCAGTGCAATAATGGCAAAAAAAACTTTAATCTCATTAATTTCAACCATGAATTTGAGCATTCAAAACAAAATCAAGCAAGTGACAACGTATAAGTCCATCGATATGTAATGAATCAAGGCAAATTGTCAATTATCCCAACTGAATTCTTGATTTGCCAGGCATGCCACCACGTTTTAACATTGAAATTGTTGTGCCTATCATTCTTCTCCCAAACATCAATCCACCACAACTTTCAGCGGTACCAGGCTTTTAGTTAAAAATATGATGAACAATATCATCAAAGGTATAATTTTAAATGGAGAATTTAAAGGAGAAGATATACTATTGCCTAGCATCCCAATGATTCCCAAAAGACATGCCATTTTGAATTCAAACGCTTGCAGTTTCCGTATATAGCCCCTAAAACAAACACCCCAGTCTTCACGGTCAGTAAACTGAGTCAGTTATCAGTTATATGAGGACTCATCTGCACTCCGGACATGTCCATAGATGCTTCGATCTCCGCCTCAGCAAATCCAGCAGCGTCCAGTGACCCAACACGCCAGTTCGATGTTGATTAATCAATCTCTTTGCATATTTAGTATGTATGCTTTTCCAGAGCAGCACCAATATTGACACCCATCTCTTTCAATCTGGTCAGCGAGTGGATTCACAGCCCTGAAACTCCTGTTCTGAAAGACTCTCTCAATGCGTGAAGAATGTCACTTCGATCCATTGCAGTTCCCTCTGATATTGTAGCTAAGCCAGCCAATCTATCAGCTCATTCATTACCCCCTAACTCCTCGTGCCCAGGGACAAAAATAAAAGTGATTTCTCTGATCATTGTCTGTACCAGTACCTCCACCCAGTTGCGTCTCACCATACCTGATTGACTTTCACGAATCATGCTCATGGAGTCACTGAGTGAAGCCACGAGATAATTGTGAGATGCCAACCAGTTCACCGCCTCCGTAACCACCCGAACCTCCATTGTCAAGCTACTTGTGGTTGTTGCATAGGCCCCACTGGCCTCTCTTATTATTTTTCCTCCTGAGCATGCTGAAAAAGCCCATGCACAGCTTTGTTGCGAATGATGACCCATCGGTGTAAATAACCACATCTGTCATTGATGATGTCATTCAAAGGCCTCCACCTCCACGTTTAGCAGTGATAGATTATTTTGTTGCAGTTTTCTTAATAGATGTAATACGTGAAAGCAGTCTAAGTGGACGCAGAATCCATTTCTCTCTGTTTCAATTCCGGAAGGATCACATATTTCGTAAAGCGTAACTTTACGCCTGACTCAGCCATGATCTGCCTCTCTTGAGTCTACCCCTTTCTCTAATGAGTTCTTCATTGAGAGGATGTTCCTCGTTTGCATTGATTCTTAGATATGATCGAAACCTCCAAGTTTCAATTCTGTTAGCAATAGTTGGGAGATCAGAAGGAATCGCATTGACACTCCTGGTGTATCTTTGGTGCATCCCAGGATGATGCGCATAGCCTCATTCTGAATTCTTTCCAGTCTCACTGTTTGCAGGACTAATTGTTAGGAGAGCGTATGCATATTCTATACATGACAGAACAATACCTTGGTACAAGAGCACAAGAAGGCGTTGCTCAATGTTGGCAGCCGCCATGATTCTCAGTGCGGATAGTGCGTTGCGAGCCGCGCAATAACTTGAGTCGATATGGTCCCTAAAGCATAGACTGCGATCAAATTTTACACCCAAATAACTCATAGATGCTGTTCGGGTGAGTGTATGTCCATCTAACGTAACATGTGGTGTGTCAGACTTCACAATGTGATTATTTAGGAGAACCATGATAGCACAGCTTTGGTATGGTTTATCGATGCACCAGAAATATCACACCAGTCCATTATGCGGTTCAGTTCTTCCTGGAGCTTATGTAATTTCATCCCTGTTTCTCCCTGTCTGTACACCATGATGTAGTCTGCAAATGACAGTGTTCGTCCCCTGCCAGATAATTGCTGCTTCGTAATCATTATGGTGAATACATTGAATAGTACTGGAGATAGTGGAGACCCTGGGGTATGCCCAGTGAGAATTTTGTCTGCAGAGTACCAATTACCACACCTGAGTGCCACTTTCCTCTCGAACAGGGCCTTGCAATCCAACTTATGAGCAATGTGTGATATTGAGTAGCGTGAGCATTTGTATAAGGTATGTGATTGGAACTTTGTTGTAAGCATCCTCGAGATCTAGTACAACAGCACAAGTCTCCAAACCAGCGTGGAAGCCTTCAAGATGTCATAGGAAAAGATGACGCATTACACCAACTTTCTTTATTCCGCCTGTCATGCGCCGAGGTGGAAGGAAACATCGACGTTCCTCAAATCCGATCGAGCCTACATGCCACTAGCTTTCAGAAGCTTGCCACTGTTCTGCATTGCAATTATTCTAAAACCGCTTATGTGTTTGTGATTCTTGTTAGGTTTTGCCAGTGGTATTAAATAACTGTGTAGCCATTCCTCCCTGATCTCGCCATTTTTTTAAACTAGTGTTGAATTCTTTACAAAGCCCATTCATGTCTTAGTCCGATATCCTGCTTATGTCACTGTATTGGATACCATCAGGGCCTGGTGCAGTATTGTGTGATCTCTTAAGCATTCCACGTATTTCATCACTCGTGAATTCAAGATCGTCATTCCACTCTGTGTCGACACATTGCTCGATAACAGGAAATGATATTGAGTCTTGCTTCCCTATCATTTCGATTCGTCTGTTGAATAAAATGATCCAGAAATGCCATTTCTTTACTTCATCAGTTTTTAAGCCACACCAGATGTTATCTTAAAAATCTGGTATGATACGTCTGTGTGGCACCGTTCATGGCCTAGTGAATCGCAAAATTTCTGGAGGAAGCCATCGGAAAACATTTGTGCACAAAATTCTTCCCACCTAGCTGACTTTGCTTAGGTAGCACAAATCTTAAAAAAGTGCCATTTTCTCATCCATGTCCACTTTCAACTCCAAGATATGCTCACAATGTTGTGGCTGCTCGCGTGCCTTTTGCCATGCGTGCGCTCTTCTTCTGGTCGCCAAATTGTTTCAATCTCCCATTCCACCACAGGGGCTGTGTTATATTCTTCCGCACCTGATGAGATACTTGGGCCTTGGCATGTCGAATTTACCAATGTCGTCTCTCGAGCTGCGTTGTCATGCGTGAGCGCTACGACGTAATCCGACTTCTGATCGATCTGCGCCTCTCAATTAAGACAACGCTTGGGCAGTGATCACTACCATGGTATCCCAAGACATCCCATCTACAGTAGGGAGCAAGGCGGATGAAACCAGTGCCAGGTCGATTGCCCCATCTGAATCGCCCGGTCGTTTAGCCAGCCTGGTTGCTTGACCTGTATTAAGGCACACCAAATCTGTTGTGACCAATGTATCCTCAATTCCTTTCCTGTCGATTGAGTAATGATATTACCCACTGTTGTCCTCTGGCATTGAAATCACCACAAAGGATATTACTTTCATCCTGTTGAGATATTCCTTCCACCTGGGCATCTACCCTTCGTTATATGCATATACATTGACAATAACAAGGCGCTGATGCCTGTATTCTTAGTTCATAGTTCATAAATGCGGTTCAACTTCACTGCAACGGTCACCCCATAATTGCTCCGTTCCTGTGCCAATGAATATCACACTAAATGCTAACAACTGTAAACGTTTCCTGTGAACTAATTCCAGAATGAAACACGCATATGAAACAAAAGAAACCTGCTCAGCATAAAATGCATATGGCCGTCGCTAATGTAGCAAAACAAAACTGTTCATCACTTGAGCCTGTATTCTAACAGCATGTAATTGCAAGTCATCACAATTCCATCCCGATATATCTACTTCAGACGCATGCAAGTTATTGTGTACAAAGATAGCCTGTCCAAGATGTTTTCTGTTGTAAAATACATGAAATCCAGGGGCTTGGATTGTACCAGTACCCAAGTTGGTCTCCTGTAATGCAACAACGTCAGCACCGTAAAGAAGTTTGTCCAAGATGGGACGCTTTTGTCTGACGTCGGCGCAATTCCAGTACAGTATTCGAACGTGGTGGTGACCCAATCTATCACATTTTAGCTGTCTCTTTCTAACTCCTGCTCGATTTTTCTTTCTTCGCCCTCTTCTCCTACGTGTATCTAAGACAGACAAGACCATACCTTTTGATGTATCCATATCCGTTGGTAACGCTGAACACTGCGTCTTTGCTATGACGGGTTCTGATGCTAGTGCGCGATACTCCGTAGCACGGCCAGAAGTCCCGTTTCACGTTAGCGACTGATTCTATCCTCAGCCATACAGCTTGTCAGCACGTGAACAACTTTAAGCTTGGATTTAGTCATATATTGATGTAGCATAGTACATTATTATTGTAACGTAAAATTTAACAGCCATCTTGCCGGCACCGGATATGCTCCGTCACTGAGTCATTAGATGCCATTTTATAAGCAAATGTGTGGTTTTTGACAAGAGCAAGTGAGAACATGTCAGCAGAGATTATCCATAACGGGGCATGATAAAAATGACAGTGTAATAAAAGCATGCTCTTACCTCTGAAGTCAGAGAAGGCCCGCCTGTATGGTGAGGGACACCGTACAAACAGTAAGTAGGCTTTCATGCAAAAAATCAGTCTGAATCATATGTTTTGCATTAGTTAAGTGTTTTGCATTAGTTAAGTGTTTTGCATTAGTTAAGTGTTTGCATTAGTTAACTCTTCTTTCTCTCTGCCTTTTTACTTTTTAATCCGGATTGGGGCATAGGTCCTCAACCAACTCAAGCCAAGTCTTCCTATTTCTAGCTATCTCCTGCAGCTCCCTCCAGCTCTTCTTTATATTGTTGATCTCTGCCTCCAAATTCCGTCTCCATGTGTTTCTCTGCCTCCCCTTTTTTCGCTGTCCATGCGGGTTCCAGGAAAGGACCATTCTTGTTATACTCACCTCAGGTTTTCGCAAAGTGTGTTCTATCCAGCACCAGCGTTTTAAAAAAAATCTCTTGGTTCATTGGAATCTGTCTTGTTCTCTCCATAAGTTCCTCATTTGTAACCCTATCATACTATCTTAGTCCCTCTATTCTGCGCAGACACCAGTTAATGAATGTTTGCAATTTATGCATTATTATTTTAGTTGTTCATGTTTCTGACCCATACAGCAGAACAGCTTTAACATTGGAGTCAAATATCTGAAATTTTGTTCTAGATTTGATTTCTTTAGACTTCCATATGTTTCCCAGTGCAATGAAAGCTCCTCTTGTCTTCTGTATTCTTATTTTGACATCTCTATCTGTTCCACCCTCTTTGTCTACATTGCTGCCCAAGTATGTATATGATTCTACCTCTTGAAGTGAAATTTCACCCAGGGAGATTGGAAGTTCGTTAGCTTGGTTAATTTTCATTATCGTTGTCTTTCCCTTATGAATGTTTAGCCCTGGTTGTTGGGACCTTTGATCAAGTGTGATTAGCTTATCCTGCATCATGGGACAAAAGGGATATTTCATCAGCGTAGTCTAGTTGCTCTGTCAAGAGTCCATTAATTCCATTTCTGGTGGTAGTTACTGCTGTTTTCATAATCCAGTCCACTGTCAGTAAGAACAAATTAGTTAGCATACATTCTACGAATTTAAATGCAAAAATAATACAAAATTACAGCCACTTAAATAGGCATGTTACATCAAGGATAAAATTGAGAAAATCTCATTCTCCTTAACCCTTTAGCTGCTAAGGACATATATATACATTTTTCCCATTCACTTCTAAAGACGCATTAACACGTCTATTATTATCTCTCCTCTGTGAGTTTAAGACGTGTTAACACGTTATACATTGCTACTGTCGCTGTTATATGTGTACATTCACGTTTGTGACCTAGAAACAAAGAGTAGCTATTTTTAGCTCAGCCTTCAGAAAGTATGTAGAAGCGAAAGGGTTACGGGTAATGTCATTCATATCATCATTTAAAAAATGCAAAATAGCTACTATATTGACATTATAACAAGAAAATTATAAATCAGTACCAAATCAGTATTATAAATAGGAAGTAGTAAACGCACCTGTCGGGAAAAAAATTTTCAAACAGTCCTCGTTTTCTCGACTCAAGCAAATTCAGTAGGGTAGATGATGAACTTCTACATCTGATATGGCTATCTGAACTGAAATGTGACAAAATTCAGATTTCAAACTGGTTCAAATTATATTTACATAGTAAGTCAGAGTTTATTTCCTTTACTGGGGATACAGAGTTTGTGCAACACTTTCTGCCGTGAAAGACAGAGCCATACGGGGAAACCTGGGCAATAAAGTAAATCCTTCACCATTATTTTATGTAAAATTTACATTATGCAGTGCTGAATCACTGATCACTCACTGGTCAATTGCAAATTGAAATTCAGTCAAATCAAAACCACCACTCACTAATATGTTGCATTGAAATAACTATGCACAGCCTCTCTAAAACCCTGGATTCAAAGCCTTCTGGTGGTAATGCAAAGGATAGGTGGGAACTCATAAAGGAGTTGCTATATATCCCGAAAATGAAATTCTTCAGAAATAAACAGAGCAGAACGGATGGTTCCAAGAAAAGTATACAATACTTTCATCAGCAATCAAAACACATCAGGCCGCCCACCTACTACTAATGCTTGCATCCACCCACTATGAATTCAGGGTGAAGGTTATTGAGTTTCTGACTGATTTTTGCGTGAATGCCTGCTTTCTATGACTTCAGAGGTTGCCGCCCACCAGAAACACAAACAATTTCCAAATCGGCGGTCATTACATACCAATTGTTCCGTGACAGTAAAATACAGAGATTGACTAAGCCAATGAGAACTTACTGTGGCACTGTCAAAATGTTCAGTTATCAATTGATACCAGCAACATCAGGAAGATGCATGAAGGCATCAAGAAAGCGATAGGTCTCACAAGGAAGGTCATGACATTATCTAAATCAGCATAAGTTAAGAATATTCAGGATAAGAATTCACAGAGATAATGATAGGTAGAGAACTACTCTGAACTGTATTTCTTCAGCAACACTTTTGCTGACACTGATCTTAACCGTAGAAAGTCTACCAGTGATGGTGGAGCACAATGTAAGCCCATCTGCAGAGTAGTTGAGAAATTAAAGGGAATGTCGATATAAAAAGTGCCAGGATAGAAAGGCATCATAGAAGAAGTTATCAAAATTAAGTGTGGAGGCAACATCTTCATGACCCCCTTGTCAGAACAGAGATGAAGAAGCAGTATCTAAAGACATGAGGAATGTAAATATTGTTATGCTGTATAAGATAAAAGGGTAACAGGGAAGAATGCAACAATTACCAACAACCACATAGGAATATCTTTTCTGAGTACTGTTTGAAAAATATACCCATGTTTTATCCTAACAGGCTGAAAAACTAACTGATGGGGTGTAATCTAAGCTGTAATTAGGGTTCTGTGCAAAATACTTTTTAAAGTTGACTTTAAATATGGTTTTTCTCCATGAGACAATTACAAGAAAAGTATAGAGAACAAGATAAGTCACTCTTTTTTGTCTTCATTGACATTAACAAAGATAGAGGAAATACATTTTTTGACACACTCAGACGCCAAATTTAATTCTCTCATGATTACATGTGTGGTGATCTGCAAAGATTTGGGACACACTGTGAGCCTAAATAAGACCAGAACACAGAACCTGCACATATTAACAAATGTGGCTTCAAATTGAGGGTGCTAAACAGGTTTATTTATCTCAACTTTGCCATCACTGTTATCTTATTGGTTGTGGAGCTGCACTAAAGGGTTGACATGACCTCAACAACCGTAGCCATGCCATTGCAGAGTGTTTAGAAATAGCATGTTGAATATCAACTTCAAGGTGGATGTGTACATTATATAGCTTGCATTTTCTGCACCTGACGAAGTTTAATACTGATGCTGTACCCACTTTTTCCTGTCTTCATTTCTCAACCGGTCTCTTCTTGTTACCCCCAGCATTCTGCGTAGACACTTTATCTCTGCCGTGACTAGTTTTCTTCTATCATTTGTTGTCAGTGTCCAGGTTTGGCAATGGTAGCATAATGTTGGGAGAAAGATTGTGTTGAACATTGTTCTTTTTGTGTTCATGGTGACATGTTTGCACTTTAAAATTGGCGCCGTTTATCCTATCATTTGATTTGCTTTATTGCACCTGTGTTGAATTTAATTAGTTATTCTTCCGTTTGCTGAAAAAATGCTCTCAAGGTATGTGAAGTCTTTTACTTGTTTTAATGGGTGATTGTCGATGAAGATGTTGGTAGCGCTTTCCTCTCTGGTGAATGTCATTACTTCTGTTTTGTCAATGTTTATTCTCATGTTGTATTCGTTACATGCTAACTGGAGTCTGTTAATGTGTTGTTGTAGCTGTTCTTCTGTTACCTGATCATCTGCAAAAATAAATTTGTTTAAGAGTTCCCCTAGGTTGTTTCCTTCGCTGGTGTTAGCTGTTTTACAGATTTGGTCAATTAATGTGATGAACAGCAGCGGAGATAGTACACAACCTTGTCTTACTCCTGACCCTACGTAAAACTTTTCTGATAGTCCTGTATTTGTTCGAATTGAACACTGGCTGTTTGTATAAAGGCTCTTGCAGAGGTTGGTTAGGTGGTCATTAGCTCCATAGGTTGATAGTATTTTCCATACTAGCTACCTGTGGCGTATACATAATACTTTGGATCTCATGGAACAACATACTCTTGGATTTGAATTTGCTGGAAGTTTCAACATGGCCAATAACTTTCCTCTCCATTAGCACTCTTATCTCTTTATAGTTTGTGTCAGATGGAGGACCGTGCAAGGACGAGGAGATCCCTAAAGATAGATTATTAGATTGTATGAAGAGCTAGCTTTTGTCAGCAGAACTGGGACGACTCTTCATTCAATACAAGCGCGTAGCCGTATGCTGAATCTCAGATTTTAAAGTGCTAGACATGAATAAAGCTCCCAAAATTGGAACAGGTCCACTTGGATACATACAGATATATTATATGAGTCGTCTGATGAGCTCTGGTCTGGGAACTACTTAGTACTACTACTAACTAGTAACTGTCACACACTCTGTCACTAGTGTCACTCTGTGACTGTCAGTGAAAACAAACAGAAACTCCGGACACTTCGCGCCGATATAACTTGGGAAAAACGGAACAAACAAAATTAACATCTATTTGTCAATGATTGTCAGTGTCTCTCAAGACTAACAAAATACCATCACGTTGATTGTGTAAATGTGGTAGTCCAAGCTATATTTTTAACATTTGGTTTGTCCGGCTTAACTCTTGAGTCTAGCTTTTTATTTCTTTTTATTTATGCAGCTCCGATCCTGATCCACCTCTAAATGGTTTACTAAGAAATTATCAAATGACGCTCACACCAACAGGTTCAGATTTAAAGTGAATGTCGTATTAAATGTTTAATTATAGAAAATGTAATACATACCTAACTTTAGAAGTAACTAGAAGAGTGTCTATTCCAATAATTCTATCTTTCCTCCACCGCCGTATGAGCGCTGCCATTTTAAAATTAATAAATGTAGCAGAAGTCAAGGCTAGAACCAATTGTAGTTTTGAATAAAATAATTTCGAGTCATGTAATAAATCATTTGTCATGTGCCATCTTAATGCACTATAATATAAAACAATATGAATATACAACTGATACAGAAAATATTTCTCTATAATCAAATATCTATATATACGAGTCTCGAGCCAAATTTAAGATTAGCGAGTGCGATATCTAAGACGGAATGTTGCAGCAGACGGTCAGTGATATCAGCTGAGGGACAAACAATGCACACACTTCCTTCTTGAACATGACGCTTTTAAATTGTCTGGTAAATTAATTGTATCGATCGTGTAGTATATTATAATTTGTAACAACTCTCGCATTCTAATCTACTGTGCATAATATTGTAATTACAGATACAATACTTTTTTACTGTCACTATATTTGGACTTATTTGGTAATTCCAGGTAATGTAGGTTCGGTATTTCAATAGCCTGTGCCCGCAGCCCTGTGCTTTACATTTAGTACACATAGTACAATGTACATAGTATAACAACTCAAACAGCACACTGATTGAATCTTTTACTGTTCTATCATCTATGTTATTGGCAGTCAATCAGGAATCAAGAACACTGAGCTGGTTAGCGCAATTCCATTCTTTTACACAGCTTATTTGCGTATCAATTATACAGAACAGTTTATATATAAAAAATATTTGAACAGCACGACAGTCAATCGTATCATACATAATAGACGTTCATTTGTGCAATTTATATTTGTATAGAAAACAAACATTACAAAGAATATTTTTATCAACCAAGAGAAATTAGAAAATTAGATCCTACAGAAAACTATTGATCTAATAAAGGTAATATATTTGGACATGAAATGTTACAATGTAGTAGAGTTCTTTATGAGGGCAAACTAACTGACACATCTGGAATAGGCTTATAGGAATTCCTCCTATCATCTTTGTTGTTTTTACTGAGTAAAGATTAGATTATGAAGATAACAGTAACTAACACTAGGAATGAAATTTAACAGATTTTGACAGAGCAACTAGAAGATCTGTACTTCGTGGATATATCCCTCCTGTCCCATGCACGTAATCAGATCTCTCCTGTCCAATGCACACAACCAGATGCAGGATAAACTAAACACACTGGATCGAAGTTCACAACAACTAAGGCTAAACATTCATAAGGAAAAGACAAAGCTGATGAGAATTAACTAGGCAAGCAACAATCAATCTCTCTGGGTGAAACCCCACTTCAAGTGGTAGAATCATACACATACTTGTCAGCAATGTAGACAAAGAGGGAGGCTCAAATAGAAATGTCAGAATAAGAATATAGAAGCCAAGATGAGTTTTCATTGAACTAGGAAATTTGTGGAAGTCAAGAAATCAAATCCGGAACCAAAATTAAAATATTCAACTCCAGCAGTTCTGCTGTATGAATCAGAAACATAGAGAATGACTAAATCAATAACTAATAAATTGCAAATATTCATCATCTGGTGTCTGTGCAGAATAGAGGGACTGAGATGGTATGATAGGGTCACAAATGAGAAGCTAAAGAACAAGGCAGGTTCCAGGGAACCAAGAGGTGAAAAAAAAGACGCTGGTTATGAAACCTTGAGAGAAAATTCTAAGGGAATATAACAAGAAGGGCTCTTTCCTAAAACCTGCAAGAAAAGTAAAAGAGAAGGAAATCTAAATATACAGGGAAAAGAGATTTGGAGGCAGAGCATAATAATATATGGGTGTATCAGGGTAACAAGAGCACAGATCCGGCTAATGCTTGATGTAATTAGTTAGAACCACAACACATACTTGCCAAGACTTTGCTTCACTTCCTAGTAGTGTGCCCTGTATCCCATATACAGATTCATCTGGCTAACAAAGCAAGGATTGACATGATCTTTACTGTGATGCTGCCTGCTGGAGACATATCTGCTAGTAAGGAATCAAGCCTTTTATCTTCAGCATACCTTGAGATTATAGGAGAGTCACTGCAAAGTTCCATTAGAGTAGAAAACTACAGAGCTCATGACATTGCACCCACCAACATTATGAATAAATCAAGGGAGCTGAACGAAATCTCTGGAATCTACCCCATCAGAAAGAAACCAGGAGATCCATCAACCTGAAATGAAGAGTACAAACTCCTTGGCCTGTCACAGGAAAATAATGTCTCTTCCTTGAGGATTAGAAACAATCACAGTGGCAGTAATCTGAGATTCATCACCAAACAGTTGATCTTCAGTTAATGATGCAATTGACTCTCTAATCAACTCAGCTGAAAATGGGTGTCTAATTTTTCTGCCTTAGTTACAGTGTAAGTGCTCTGCTGCTGATACTTTAACAGGGGGTGGGGTCGGGGTAGTGGGTTCAGAAGAATGGGGGTGTTCAGGTGATTAGGGGTAGGTGACTCCTTAAAGAAGAAATTAATAATAAATATTTTAAAATAAATTATTTTCGTGACTTTGCGATTATATAATCATTTAAAATTTTAATTCCGCATTTAAATTAATGTTATGCCCGTCTTACACGATCCATTTTTTCTTCAATTTTATATTTCATGCATATATTCATTTGAATGCACTGCAAGCGACATGCAAAAAATATGACATGAAAATGAACACCCCCAAAACAGAAGTCATGACAATAAGTAGGTCAACCGGTCAACTAAATATACACGTGAATAATGTAAAAATACAACAGACTCCAGAATTGAAATATCTCGGGAGTATATTCACAGCAGATGGAAAGATGGACAGAGAAATCAAGACTAGATGCCAGAAGTCAAATGCAGTGACATACCAACTGTCACCACTATTAAAACTTCCAAGCATTAACATGGCAGTCAAACGACAACTGATAAACTGCATATTTATTCCAACTCTCTGCTATCAATACCAAACATGGCCCCTGACAAAGACACAAGAAAGAAAGATTACAACATATGAAATGAGATGTCTACGAAAAGCTGTCAACGTTACAAGGAGAGATAGAGTGAGAAACGAGAATATTAGAAGCAATGTTCGTACTATACCATGCATCGAGAAGCAAAGAATCAAGTGGTTCGGCCATCTAATGAGAATGGAACCACATTTACTACCGTCACGTGCCTACAATAATCGACAATCATGGCGCAGAGCACGAGGCAGGCCAAGAACACGATGGATAGATAACATCTCAAAGTCCCTCGAAAGCATGGACTGACAACGTCAAGCGCAACACACCTGTCACAAGATAGAAAACTAATTTTCCCCACGCCTTCACGCAAATGTGGTTAAGATAAGATTCATTTGAAAATTGACCATGTAGGACAGAAATATATATCAAATTTCTATGTCAAAGAAAAAATAGAGCATGCATATATGGGATGGGGTTGTTGGCAAACTGTTATAATGTGGGGGGACGTTACAAAGTTTATGTTGTGCAAAGGGAGGTTGCCGAAAAGGTTTGGGAATCTATGCTCTAAGTGATTGATTGATAGAAGTCTCATAACTTCCTTTGTTGAACAACCAGGTGTGCTCTAATCTCTTTCTTATACAGGAAGATCTCAGTGGCAGGGCACAAACTCCATAGCACTGGCAAGGGTCCCCAAATGTAATTTTGAAGATGGTAAACATTTTTTTTGTTGGAATTTCATTTGAATCTTTATTTTAATGAATTTTGTCTTGGCAGCAGCTTTGTAGCCTGCTCTTATCGATTTTACTTGATCAACTTGAACTTGGAACTTACTTTTATCGTCCGTCTCCAATAGAACTAGGAACTCGATATCACCTACAATAAGATCAGGGATCTCTGTAAAAATATCTTGATAGCTCCATGCGGGGTATTAGCTCTTAGGTATTGTGCTAATTTGTTCCACTAAAACTTGACATAGTTTGATTAAACCATATGATATAATTAATTATTGATTTGAGGTTGCTGTTGCCTTATTTCATTTCAGTCCCAAAAGAAATAGAGTGTATGCAAGTTTCAAGAAGTTACATCTTACACAACTGTATGTTAATTAAGTGGGACTAGGCTGTATAGATGAAAATGGAAAAAAATAATGCTATTCATCCAGTGATCAATGACTCACAACCACAGGTAGGTTGATGGTTAAGAACACTGTGTAATCATTATATTAGAATTATTTTCTGTAACAGTAAAGAAATAATCAGTTTTCAAATTATTATTCTTCATTGCTTGCTTTCAGATTTCCAGGTTAAGGACTCTGACAATGGTAGTAGTCAACACTGGGTTACTAACATTGCCATAATGTTACTGGTAAATGGAGACAGGACATGTCCATGTGCTTCTCTTTTCACTATCCTATGTTGGACAGGTCTGTAATAGATGTTCGACTGTCATAGAGCTGGTACCACATCTACACAGATATATTGTGTCATTCTTGAATCTGGGATAAAATGGTGTGGCAGTCTGTTGTGTACTGTGCATAGTTGGAACATTATGACCTGGCCACGTCTGGAGAACTGACGATAAGACACATCATTATTTATTTCACTTGGCTCGGTCATTCCGATTTTAACCTAAGAGTTGTTATGAACGACATTGTCCCACCGTCTTGACAAGTTTTTTTAGTCACTTTATTTCCTGATTGATTGATAGGACCATCATCATTGTACTTCAGTGAATAACCCTGTGTGCTCTGATCTCTTCTTACACAGGAAGTTATTAGCGACAGTGCACAAACTCTGTAGCACTGGCAAGGGTCCCCAATATAATTATTAAGATGGTGGAAATCAAATGATAGGGTAAATGGCGCCAATTTTAAGATGCAAACACGTCACCATGAACACAAAAAGAGCAATGTTCAACACAATCTTTCTCCCCACATTATGTTACCAGTGCCAAACCTGGACGCTGACAACAACGATAGAAGAAAACTAGTCACAACAGAGATGAAGTGTCTCGCAGAATGCTGGGTGTAACAAGAAGAGACCGGTTGAGAAATGAAGACATCAGGAAAAAGTGGGTACAACATCAGTACTAGACTTCATCAAGAAACAACAAATAAAATGGTTCGGTCACGTAAGCAGATTACCATCAGACAGTGCACCCAAAGAGCAATGCTGCTCCGATACAATGGGTACAAAGCAAAAGGCCGGCCACGCAAAGATGGACCTCAGAGATAACAGAGGCGACGAAAGAGACTATCTACGAAGCGCATACTAGGGCCCGTTTTAGAAATCTCTTCCTGACCTGACGCTGTGAGGCATACAGGATTCGAGAAAGAAAGAAAGAGAAAGAACTCTGTCCTTTTGATTTCTATTGGATACAAATGGGAAATTTTGTAGGAGTTTTATTTAAAAATTGTTTAATTAATTTTGCAGGTGTTGTAGGCGAAAATAGTTTTACTGCAGTTTTCCCCTTATATTGATAATACAGGTATTGTTGGGCAAAGTATACCTCATTTTCTGATTTTATTCTAGATTTTATTTATTTTTTTATTATGTTGGAGCTGTTGAAGTTTGTTGATTCATTCTTATATATTTCTGTTCTTTTTGTTTTTCATATTATCTACTTGTATTCAGCTTCATTTTAATTTTCATCTCTTGTTATTATCATACATTCTGTCTTGTCTAGATTTATATTTAATCCCATTTTTTTTTGCTGATTACATTAAACATTTGAATGTTCTCACTGTTTCTTGTTCATTATATCCTACCACATTTATGTTACCTATATTCTTTCTTGCTGTTTCATCTATAGCATCATGTTCCTGTACCTTGCTTATTATTTTATTCAGGGCTATGTTAAAAAGCTCTGGACATCACCTTGTTTTAAGCTTGTTCTTGTTTGAAATGAGTCTGATTATCTATCCTCATATATAACTATGTTACATGTATATTCCATTCATAATGAAGTTGATCTGTTCTGTTTGAAAACTACCTAAGATATCTACTGCATAATTTTTGTTTCCTATTCAGTATTACAACTGATAATATTTTGTAGCTTGTAGATAACTAACAGTCAAACATAATTAATTATTAATATAATAATTCTTCTCGATAGATTATCGTTACATATGGCCTGCAAGTAATTTCTCCATACCGCTCTATCCTGGGCAACTCGCTCACTCTCCTCCATGGAACTGAGACTGATATTTCTTTCCTCTCTCAGCAAAGTTCATTTCAGGGTCTCCTTAGGTCATCCTCTCTTTCTTGAACCCTTTGAATCCCACTTCAATGCCTGCTTTGATATTCGTTGATCATTTCTCCTCAAGGTGTGTCCAATATATCTCCATCTTCTCTTTCTTATAACAGTTGTCACTTATTTCTTATAACAGTGGCTGACCAGACATTTCTCTGATTTCATCACTTCTGAATTCATTCCGCCCGAGTGGTTACCGGGGCCCAAATTTTGGGGTGTAAAGAATAGAACCACCGTTATCTGCCACGCATGTCGTAAAGGCGACTAAGGAGGTTTGGCTGAAATTGGATGCATGTGTCCGCTAGGGAATGCTAACCCAAAACAATTGCTTGCAGAAAACGGATGCACCAGGCCGTAGGTGCACGACCCTCACAATGAGGAATGGGATAACGGATTCTACGGTTGCCAATCTGCCTCGGAGATTTAGCCACGCAGTAAGAATGTCAGACCTACCATCACGAGGGTGGCCAAAACTTACTGCTGGAAGAGGTCTGCACAAACGGGGAAGCAGAAATCATAATAATTATATCCTACAGAACTACCCCCAGTATGCAGAGGTATGCAGAAGAAAGGAAGAAAGAGGTGGCCCACTTACACTAGCATCCAAGACAAACTGTATGGCGTGGCTGATAATCTGAGGCAGACGGCTGCCTTTATTGAAGAATCTGAAATCCCAATTTAGTGAGAATGCAGAAGAAGAAGAAGAATTTGTTCCATTTTATATTCATTATTTTTCGCAGACATCTATTTTCAAATGCATTGAACTTGCTTTCTATATCTTTAGTCATTTTCCAACTGTCGCCGCATATGTTAGGATTGATACAACATTTGAATTAAAAACTCATAATTTAGTTTTAATACTATATAACTTGCAGTTCCATATTTTATTTAGACTTAATATTTTCTGTGCAATCAAAATTGCTACCTAAATAGGTGAACTGCTCTGATATTTTTCAACATAATTACCCAAGTAATATAGTCACTTAGACTGCTCCAAAGAGATCTCAATAAGATGGGCAATAGCAATCAAGAAGTTAAGGTGGCAAAGCACCAGCAAAATATTAAAATTACAAATATTGAGAACATGTTTTTTCCAGTGGCTACTTATGGTTGTAAATCATGGACCATTACACAAAAACCAGAACGAAAATCCGGTCCTTCAAAACTAAATGCTACAGAAAGATCCTACAAATACCATGGACATAAAAAAGAAAGAACACCTCAGGATGCAGAGGCAGACCAAGAAGAAGATGGCTACAAGATATTAAAGAAACCATGAATATGGCCATCGACGAAGTGGGTGAACTGGCTAGAGATGGAGTGAATTTTAGATGTGCTGTAAAGAGAGCAACATCCTATAATGGATACACACCTTGATGATGAATATAGTCACTTAGAAACATTGAAGGGTGACAGTAGTAACCGGAACCTCTATTCTCATACTGGAAGTAGTTGTTCTGTCTACTCTGTTCCACTCGACAATGACCCTAACATGTGCACTAATTAGTAAACCCCAATCAGCTTTCTCATCACACTGCACAGAACCATCATTGACATCCCTGACATCTGCTATCAGCTATGGTCAATTTTTCATTTGCCCGTATCTCTACATCCAAGAGTTATGATAAATAAAGTGAATTAAATGAGCACATCATGCTAGCAACAAAAGTGAGAAGGTAAAGGGAAGATAAGATTTCAGAGCAAGCTAGAGAATTGTTATCCAGTATTCTACTTCCTGGTTGGACAGTTTATTCTTCAAGTTAGTATCTTATATATGACTGTGATGGGAATATATAAGTGGATGACAACACTGTTGATAAAGATGCTAACAGACTGACAAGACAATTTTTAAAATCAAGAAATAAAATGTAGAAATATCAGTGACACTTCCCAAACTGTAGCATCTTTCCATCAATGACAGACAGACACAGAGGTTACACAAACACAGCTGTGTATAGTTGCTGTTTTAGTTGTCTAACTATATACATTTTTATTGCTCAAGTCAAAATGTGTTTCATGTTTGATAGTTTCAATACAACTCATTACAGTACAAAACAGTGTTGCTTTTTTTTTTTTTTTTTAACAGTGTTGCTTTAATGTGACATGTTATCTGTATCACAAGGTAACCAACCTATGATAACATTTATAAAATGAAATTATGTGGGCTAAAATATTATTATTTTTTTTAATTTGTGAAATTTATGATTTTATTTTGAAAAGTTGTGAAAGATCTATCATAATTATCAGCATCTAGTTTGTCTCTGTCAAAACTTGGCTCCCATAACAGCAACACTAAATGCTTCACTGTCCTGTGTGAAGTCTGACATCTTTCATAGTCATACTCAGCTCATCTATGACATCTTACACCTATCTCCTTGGTCTTCTCCCCTATCTGCCTGGCATTATGCTTTCCAGAACAATCATCTCCAGAGAACCATGTCGCTCTATGTATCTTCTAAGTATTTCATTTTTCTTTTTTAAATAATTTGTATCCACCACTTCTCATCAATTTTAAGCTGTTGTAAAATGAACACATCTGTTCTTTTTCTGTCCATGGTATTTTGAGTGTTCTACTGTAGAACAGAACATTGAAGACAAATAAAGGACACACTATTGGGGGCAGCAAATAGTAGCACAGGATTAAAGACAAAAGACAGAAAACCCTGGATAAGTGATGACACCTGGAAATGTATTCAAGAAAGAAGAAACTAGCGATATTTAATACTAAGGATGCAACAGATGGAATCCAAGCTAAAGAGGAATATGGAATATAGACTAAAAGACAAGGAAGTGAAAAGAGCGTCTAGAATAGATAAAAGAGCATATGTCAATCGACTGGCTGAAGAAGGGAAAAGGCAGCTAAGACTGGAAACAGTAAAATGCTATACAATACACTAAAACAATTTACAGGAACTTTTGTTTCAATGGGTGGCCCAATCAAGAGTAAAGATGGTAACGTTCTAACATCAGATACCGAGCAGAAGAAAAGATGGGCAGAACATTTTAAGAAATATTAAATAGACCTGATCCACCAGTACTACTCAAGTTTGATGAAGAGGCAAGAAACAGCTTCCTACCAATTAATGAAGAAATGATAAGTGTAGCTGAGGTCAAGGAGGCAATCCATTCCTTGATAAACAATAAGGCAGCGGGTGATGACAACATTACTGCAGAAATGCTCAAAGCGGCTGATGATACAACTATTAGCCAGGGGCAAGAACTATTTAATAAAGTATGGGAAGAAGAAACTGTCCCAGATCAATGGAAAAAGGGAATAATTGTTAAGATCCCCAAGAAAGGTGATCTCAAAGATTGCAACAACTGGAGAGGGATCACCCTATTATTAGTAATGACCAAGACTTTCTGCAAAATCATTTTAATAGAATCAAAGGAGTAGTGGACACAACCCTGAGAGAAGAACAAGCTGGTTTTAGACCTGGGAGAAGCTGCTTAGACCAAATAATTACCCTACGACTAATTTTGGAGGAACATATTGAGAAGCAACAACCACTCATACTAAATTTCATCGATTTTAAAAAGCCTTTGATAGTCTACACAGAATCTCCCTGTGGAATATTCTGAGATGCTATGGAATACCAGACAAAATAATAAACATTATTAAAAGCCTCTATGATGGTTCACAGTGTGCAGTTCACACTGATGGTGGACACAGCGACTGGTTTATGGTTGAAACCGGAGTAAAGCAAGGCTGTATTCTATCTCCGCTATTGTTTGGAGTGGCCATTGACTGGGTGATGCGAAAATGTTGCAGGGCGAAACTGGCATCGATTGGGTAGAAAATAGTCAACTAGAAGATTTGGATTTTGCAGATGATATTGCCTTGTTAAGTAGAAACAACCAAGATATGAGCAAAGAAAAACAGACAACTTGTCATCTATAGCATCAAAAGTTAGACTGCAGATAAGCTATGAAAAAACAAATATAATGAAGACACCTATGGCAAGTAATGCAGATATCACACTGGAATCTAAAATGATAAAAATAACAGAGCAGTTCACCTATTTAGGTAGCAATTTTGATTACACAGGAAATGTTAAAAAGAAATTATGATACGAATTGGCAAAATATCAGCTTTTAAAATTCTAAATAAAATATGGAACTGCAAGTTATATAGTATTAAAACTAAATTACGAATTTTCAATTCAAATGTTATATCAATCCTAACATATGCCAGCGGAGTTGGAAAATGACTAAAGATATAGAAAGCAAGTTGAATGCATTTGAAAATAGATGTCTGCGAAAAATAATGAATATAAAATGGAACGAATTCAGAAGAAGTGATGAAATCAGAGACATGTCTGGTCAACCACTAGTGACAACTGTTATAAGAAAGAGAAGATGGAGATATGTTGGGCACACCTTGAGGAGAAATGATCAAAGAATATCAAAGCAGGCATTGAAGTGGGATGCAAAGGGTTCAAGAAAGAGAGGTTGACCTAAAGAGACCCTGAAATGAACTTCGCTGAGAGAGGCAGGAAATATCGGTCTCAGTTCCATGGAGGAGATTGAGCGAGTTGCCCAGGATAGAGCGGTATGGAGAAATTACTTGCAGGCCCTATGTAACGTATAACGGTACGAGAGGAATTATTATTATTTATTATTATTATTATTACTGTAGCATTTGCATTCAAAAGCATTAATTTATTTTCAATTGTTATATCAATAATCAATGCCTCATAGCCATGTGTTGCTATGGGAAAGATACATGCTCTTAAAAATCTAAATTTTGTTTTTACGTCAGTTCTTTTTCATACTTTTTGTAGTTTTAATTATTTTTTCTCTTGTTTGCGACATTTCCGTCATTTGTTAGCAGGGAATCTGAAGTAGCAACTATTTCCAATTCATGTCCATTGATATATATATATGTATATGGCCTTTTTCGTCTTTACAGATGGTCAATTGGCAAGCGTTTTACTGTGACAACTTCTGAGTTTTCGCCTTTCTCTCTTGTTTTTCAGCTCATACATAAGTCTCTTCTCAAAAGACTGCACCCTTACGCAGTATCGCTTTCCCCACAACTCGTTATCAGCTATTTTTTGCCTGTGCTGGGACCTATAGAAAAGTTTTCATTGAGGCTTTGCAGACATCCTTATATCTGATAACAACAGATATATATATATATATATATATATATATATATATATATATATATATATATATATATATATATATATATATATATGTTGTTATCATAATCATAAATTTAAAAAATATGATTGAATCTGACATTTCTTTTCCATTAGTTTGAAAATCTCACCTTCAACATTGAAACAGACAACCTCACACCTGAAGTTGTAGACCTTGTTCAATCTATTAAAAAGGTAAGTAGTCTTATATTGGAGTGGTTTCCAATCTGGTGTTTCTATATTCTTTGGAGTCTATGATAAGTAGCTTTGGGGATCTGTAAACCTATTTTATACAACAAAATTGTGAGATATTTTTAACTAGTCAATACTTTTACATTTTGTTGTAATTATTTATAGGGAAGAAAATTCATTGTACATCAGAGTTGATCTAATCTAGAAAATTGTTTTACATCTTTACATGGTACCTAGCAACCTCTTGAGCTCGACACACTACTTTCTTATGCTTCTTGATACTATCTCTTGTCATACTCCAATATGTATGTGTATAAATTCTATTACTGTTTTCTATTTTTTACTTTCCAATTTTAGTTTTTCATATATTTATTTCCTTTTTCGTTTTTAGTCACATATTTTCAGTTCAGGGCAGTTATGTTAATTGTCTCACTGTCTTTGGTGTCTGTTGTGTAGGATCATCATCTGTATCCTGTTTGTCCTGTTTCCTTTGCATGATAAAGGCCTTTTGGTCAAAGCATCACTGTATCTTATTTTTGTACTTTGTAAAAGTACCTTAATTCCTTTTTATGTGTTTTGTCTTTCATACATAGTTTTACTGCAGTCTTTCTTTGTGTCACAAATATCTTCATACATTTCAAAATCTATTACACAAGACTACTTAACTATGATGATCTTTTATATTCTGAGCTCTTTTATTCTCCAGCTGTCAGAAACTTTACTATTCCACTGGAAAAGTTTTCCCATCATCTTGCCTGATTCAATTACAGAAAAGAGGGCAAATGCAACCACAAGAGATGGTGAAGAGTACTTAGTAAGTTCTGTAATAGCCAGTTGTTAAAGTTAAAGGGATGACAATCCTTTAGCTCATAGTGTGGTAGTAATATGAAATGTTTAGAGATCTCACAATACTGGATCTTATTATTTGGAGATGGGAGTGTTGGTGTGGCTAAGTGGTTAGAGAGTCTGTATTCCAACTCAAGGATACTTTGATATAGGTCTAATTCCAAGCTATGATATCAGGATATAAATTTAGTAGCACAGTAGAAGTTTGGAAGAATCTACTCTATCATCTGTATTTCTAGGTATTTGTAATGGCTTCATTCTGAATGAAGCAACATTTGTAACGGTTTTATTCTGAATGTGGTAACATTAGTAACGGTTTTATTCTGAATGTGGTAACATTAGTAACGGTTTTATTCTGAATGTGGTAACATTAGTGGCTTTCATGATTTACAAAAATTGTTTTAAGTAACCAGATTTATTTGTTCAGTGAGTCAGTATCTATTTACAGCTGGTTGGAATCAAATATATGTATACCTGTGTATTGTTGATGGCAATGCTCTAACCACTTGGATACACAATTGCTCTACTATACTTGAAATTAGTTATGGGTTAAATACTGTAATAGTGTGCTAGTAAGTGTAGCAAACCTACAATACTTTATTTTGGTAGATCGGCCTAGATATTATATATATATATATACAGCAGTGTGCCACACACTTGATATTGAATGGTTTACAAAATGCAGAATTGTGTAATCTCTACTCTACATATGTGAAAACAATTAGTCAATGAACAGCCTGATTTAGTGAGAATAAGTGAGTAAACACTTCATATGATTTATATAATATGAGTTATCTCACCCTCCAAAATTCGAATTGTACATACGCCTATGCCGAAAATATGTGATTTTTTAAATTTACGGTAAATTATTTTCTTCCAGCACCAAATAATTACTAGGTTTGAAAAGATCAAAGGAATTCGCCGTTGCAAGAAAAGTACACTACCTGCAACATTGAATTTTAGAAAATCGTTGGGACATCGGAAATACAACACCACATGCAAAAATCACGTTCATCCATGCAATGAATATGGAGATATTTGAGGTCAATCATTGACCGAACGTTTTGAAACGCACTATATCAAGAAATTCGGAGATGTGTTCCGTAGGGCAAGAGCAAGCAGAAACGATAGTCCTACCAGTATTGTGGAGTTTATGAATTTTGGGGAACATATAAAAGGCGGGTTTGCCCAAACAGCTATCGATCACACAGTCTCGGCCTTGCATCGAGTTCAGAAAATCACTCGCCAGCAGGCCCTTACCAGCCAGCATAGGACTACTAACTCTGACAGAGTAAAACTTATCTTAACTTTCCATCCCCATAGTTCACTGGTGAAAAATGTTTTATTCCGTCATCTGTCTATCCTTAAGTCAGATCCTGAGACCCGTTCTGTCTTCCCCAACTATCCTTTGGTGGCTTACGGACGGGACAGAAGCCTTAAGGATATGTTGGTACACAGTCACCTTAAGTCCAATATCCAGACTCATTTTAGCACTGTCCAGTGTGGCCGTCAGCATTGCAACACGTGTGCTTATGCGATACAGACTTGTACTGTATCTTTTCCTTTAGCCACGTTTCTTATTGACGATGGTTTCACATGCGAGTCCCGTAATCTTATCTATGGCATTATCTGTAAGCGGTGTAACAAGGCTTATATCGGCAAGACAGGCAAGTGGCTCAGTGACCGATTCGCCCACACTTGCGCGACATACGCCAATGCTCTGTGACCCTGTAGCCACCCATTTCAATGATACTGGCCATTTAGGAGCTCACGATTTCCAGGTCAAAGCCATCCGATCATGTTCCTCTGATGATCGCAGTCGATTTGCTCTGGAGAATCGGTTGATTTCTATATATGGTACCTTGCGACCATGTGACATCAACGTATTACATTCTTATGCTTCTTAGTACTTTCTCTTCCCATGCCTTGTAATCTATATGGGCATATGTTGCATGTATTCAAGTTATATATTTACTAGATTTTTCATCGTTTCTCTTCCTTTCTATTTCTAGGTTTTTGTGTTACATTTATTTTGTTATTCGTTTTTATTCCCAGATTTTCATTAGAAACGTTTGTATTTAGTCGTCCATTTGTTTTTAAAATTTGTCACTCCTGTTGTTCGTTGTTGATAAAGGGGCCTTGTTGGTCGAAACATTGCTGTATTTTGTCATTGTTTTTGTAATTTGTAAAACTACAGTACTTTGTGATTACGTGTTTTGCCAATCAAATAGTTTTATTACTGCAGTCTCATCTATTTTGTGAATGGTTTAGACTTGTACACTTTAGTCTGTTTTTTGTCCTAGCCGCCATTTTTCATTCAGTGGATGGTGAGACATCCTTTTGATCCTTTCAGTCTGTAGAATCACTTTTTTCCTTCTTCTGTCTCCCAAGGGCTGGATGTTGGCTGCCTTTTCCATTTCTACAGTTGGTGTAGATTTGATGGCTCCCAAAATAGTACACAGACACCTGTTTTGTGTTTTTTCCAGTATCGATTTGTTTGAATGGGCTGCTGATATCCATGATGTTGATGCATATTCCAGGGTCGGTCTAACTGCACCAGTGTATACCTGACTCAGGATTCGACTATCAGCTCCCCAGGTAGTTCCAGCCAGCTTCCACATCATGCTTTTTTCCCCTCATAGCCTTTCTGTTTGTTTCTATAATGTGGTGTTTCCATGTCAGACGACTGTCAAGTTTAACTCCCAAAAAGGTTGGAGTATGGGAACGGGGAACTATATCATTGTTAAATTTCAGTCTGAAGTGTTCTTCCTTTGTTGACAATGAGAAAAGCGTTGCTATAGTTTTGTTCCGGTTTATTTCTAGACCCCATTTACTTGCCCACATTATGACGCTGTTCAGGCTTTCCTGGAGTTTAAAGATGGCAGGGTATAGGCATTGAGAGAACATTAAGATGGCTGCTCCATTAGAGGATGAAGTACATTTGGTCTTGTTGAGTGTGTGAGGATGTCAATCAGGAGAAATGAACAGAGTAGAATTGTGTGGTGCCAAAGAGAATATGGAAAAAAATTAAGTAGTCATGTGAATATTGAACAGAATCACAGGAAGATGGGTTTGTAATGAAGAAACTTCAAAACAGGAAGGAGCAGAGTCATTCACTTTGTGGAGATTACTATAGTGCGTTTACAAATGTAGGTCCCTGTTTAAAAATCTATAACTCTGCAACCATTTCAACTACGATGATGACATTTTGCATACAAACTTGAAATATGAATGACCAAACAAAAAAATTTGTGTCTTGTAGATTGCACAGCTTATTTCCATGTTTGTTTATATGGGGTATATAAAACTCTTGTCAGTGTAAAAAGACACATTTTTAAAGATTTTACAGCTTCACATCCAAACTTCTATGGTCAACAACATATTTTCTCGTGCGCACGGTTTTTTTGCCATTTAGAAGCTGGTGTCACACTTGAACGGATATGCTCAGAGGTAAAGTCTATGCAGGCAGGGGTGAGTTTACCAGAAACCATTTACCAGAAACGTTGGCTGATTCTTGCTATATTACAGAATGGGATTGAAAGTGAAATTCTGCACACTTCAAAGCATTGCAATGAAGCTGTACTTATATTTTAGTCGAGAAGCTGATCGTGGAAGACTTTATCAATCTATTTTAAACCCCGAAAAGAGAATAGTGCATGCTTTGGGTTTGTGTAAACGGTAATTTCGTCGATGGATGCATGAATCAAGAATAAACCCTCCAAACAATAAGCAAATAGCCGGTAGAAAGTCAATTGTAGATAGCTTTGACAAGGAGGTTATACGACGAGCAATTGTGAAAATGTTGGATTGCAAAGAAACAGTGATTGTAAGAAAGCTGCAGACTTGTTTAAGAAAGAACAATGACATTGAGTTATCTAAATGTATGTTGTGGAAAGTTATACGGACATTAGGCTTCACCTTTAGAAAGTATACGAGTGGAAGAAATATTATTTGCGAGCAGCCGCATTTAGTAGTCATGAGAAGCAAGTACCTACGTGAAGTAAGAGAAATGCGCAGAGAAAGTTATGATATTGTGTATTTGGATGAAACATGGATCAATGCACATCAAGCCAATGCAAAGGAATGGCAGTCAGTAGATGGAAGGATAAAGCGATATGTACCAAGTAGTAAAGGACAACGTTTAGTCATAGCCCACGGTGGTAGTAGACATAATGGGTTATTGCAGAATGCTGAACTCGTTTTCGTTTCAAAGTCTACAGACAATAGGGATTATCACGCAGAGATGAATGGCCAAATATTTATAAATTGGCTCGAGAAAACAGTTCTTCCATCTTTAGATAGACCATCTTTGTCTCATAATGGACAATGCATCATATCACAATGTTATATCACAAGAAGACAAAATACCTAGGACATCGAGCACAAAAGACGCAATAAAGATATGGCTCATCAGAGAAAATATTCCGTTCAATGAAACTTACTTCAAACCAGAATTGTTGTCCCTTGTAAAGCAGACACAAAAGTCGAAAGAAATTTCAAATTGACAAGTTGATAGAGGAGCATGGTCATAGGTGTTTGAGACTTCCACTGTACCATTCACATTTAAACTCAATAGAACTTGTGTGGGCTAAAATTAAAGGACAAGTGGCAGCTGAAAATACTACATTCAAATTGTCTGAAGTCAAGATACTATAATAGCCGTCCATCGCAAGCAATGATGACAACAATCTCAGACGTGTGCTGTTGCACCTCTCTGGTGTGTGCGGAGGTGGCTGTAGAGTCCAATCCTAGAACAGAATCCCGACCACAGGTGGGGCATACATGATCAAGGTTAGACATGTGCGTGTTGTGTGCTTTGTCTTTTCGCGCTGCTCGTTTTCTCTGTGACTCAACAATACGATGGTTCTCAGCTATTCGGGTTCGTCTTTTGTTGTTACAGCGGCACATTTGGCGATCTTGCGCAAGGGATTCCCAGCACGTATTGTCTATATCGAAGCATTTCAGAGACACTTTAAGAGTGTCTTTAAAGCGTTTTTCTGTCCACCAGCTAAACGTCTGCCCCCTTCAAGTTCGCCACACATCAACTGTTTTGGGATGCGTTTATCAGGCATTCAAGCAATGTGACCGACCCATCTCAATTGGGCCTTCTGCAGCTCATTGTTGGGGCGTAGACGCAGAGTAAAGTGGCACTCTTTTTTCTCCTAGTGAGATCTGAAGAGTCATCACTCTGTCACTGACACCTTTGGGAGTCTGGTGAGGCTGCGCACAAGATGAGATTTGACAGCAAACCCTACACCAGATTCCCGACGTTCTGTATTGGCTCTCCCACTCCAAAAGAAAGTGTAACCACCGCCCACCTCTGACAGCTGACCCTTGTCAAGGAGTCTGGTCTCACTCAAGGCAGCTATGTCGATATCGTAGCATGCCAGTTCTCTAGCCACGAGTGCAGTCCGCTCTCAGGTCGTCAGCTTTGTTGTTATCTAATAGTGTTCGCACGTTCCACGTGCCTATGGTGAGAGCTTTAAGCGTGTTCTTCATGTTTTGTGATTTGTGTTGTGTGTAGTTGTCTGAAACTGTAGCTTGCGCTGTATTTGGATTATAGTGAGGAAAAGTTGCGTTATTCGCAACCTCACTCTCTCGTCCAGGACTATCTGTATCCAGGGGCAAGACAAGTCAAGACGACTGGAGATAGTGCCAGATGCAGTGGATGACCAGGGCTTTCTAAAGTGCCTCGCCGTGCTCTATGCGGTCCACACCGCTCTGCTATGATCCGCCTTTCTAACCGTTGAGCCAGCTAGTGGCCTCATCCGCTAAGTCAGCCGGATCCAGTCTTTGCATGCATAGGCAGACAGTGCCTAGATTACGATGTCTGTTAGACCCATCGGTTACCCTCACCTGGTTTGACCACTGAATAGGCGATGTAACCGTTGTAGTCACTGTGCATGTTACAGCTAAACTACAGGCAAGAGTTGTATGTTGTAGTCACGCATAACTATTGTTCCGGCCGCCCTGCTGTGTGTAAGTTTACATTTCCACAAGCGGCACGATGGCGGTAGAATAGACCTGTCCTAGCATGTGTGTCTGTCTCCGAAAAATTACTGGACAATTCTCTTGTCCCAAGGTGTGCTGATATTTTTCATCAGCACATAACAGGAACCTTTGCAGACAACACACTGACGCTTTTAACAGGTTCCGTACGTGACCTTGACCTTCCTGTCAACCTAAATGGTGATGCAAAGTCAAGATATTAACCACGCCTGCGCTATCAAATGTTGATAAAGCTTACTGGATAAAATGTGAGGACCATGTCTTGAAAGAAGAAGATGAATATTTGAGAAAGGATTGTTTGCATTTAATTCAACCTAGAACAGTCATCAATATACTGGACTCGTCCGACACAGAATAAGGTTAGAAATATATTATTGTCATACTCCAGTCATTTTCTATTTTATAATTCTTCCATATGTCTATGCTAATTATATGTCTATGTTAATTATATACATGGCACCCATCACTATATGAATAGGATCCGCCTTTGATGACATCCTTAACCTATATGAAGTATATCACTGTAAAATTAATTCTTTTGCATAGCTTTGCTAATGTTTTCGCAAAACATAAAAGAAATTACCGATATGCAAAATCTGATCTGCATTTCGACCTGTCAACGACATATTCCTTTGGTCATTGTAAATATTAGACTATGCAAAATTTCAAATCAATACAACAGATACTTTTTGAGACAATTGACCTTGACTGAGGGCAAACATTTGTAAACGGACTATAGTCAATAATAGTAATGTTTATGGTGATCCTACAACATTTCAATATGTATAGATTTCATTGCAAATATAAATATTTGAGACAAGTTCTCGTAAGTTATAGAGAACCGTAATAGCGTATTGGTTAGTATGGGTGCTTGTAGGATCGTGATTTCTGGATCAAATTTTAGTTGGAGTGGATCCTGCCAACTGTATGTATTGGCTCTCAGGTCAGCATAGTCTCAAATGGGTACCAGAGAAACACTGGGAAAGTAAAGGAAACTGGTGTGATGCTCACCCCACCACCCATCTTATGCTATCAGTCAAAGAAAAATGTCAATATACTTCATACTATAAAAGCATATTATTTACTATTTTACTACTTATACTTTATATATGATGCTGATTTTAATGTGAATAGATTTAAAGGACTGAGGATCACAAGCACAACACTTTTAGTTATATTTTAAATGTGCATCATCAAATAGCAGCTTGTCCTGAGCAGAATTTTGTTAACCCAACAGTTCTTCGTAATTTATCTCTCATAGGCCAGATATCCTGCCTCTGTAGACATCATTCTCAAATCATCAGTTACACCCTGAATCCATCTTCTCCATGATCTTCCTCTTCTACTCTTTCCTGTGATACCTCCTTCCATAATGATCTTCTCCAACCCTTCTTGTTTTTTTATATTCCAACATACTTAACCCTAATAACACGACGCGTACTGTGGTTTTATTCTTTCCTCTACAATATGAAGGTCCAAATATAGAAATTCTGGTGTATCACTTCTATTTGTATTAGTGTCAGTATGAGAATTAAATAAATGTTTTTTGTCATGTCTGATAGGGAGCTATCCAATTTAAAGACTTATTTGTGACTCCAGTATTTGATGAACTTGAGGCTGTTGCTACAGATGCTAGTGGAAAGCTAAAAAAACTGAATGATGCACAGTTTGCAATGATTGAAAAAACAGGGTAAAGGGATATTCATTTTCTATAAATATTAGTACAGTGTTGTCCATACATGGGTGTTCATAATATTTAATTTGTTTAATCTTCTTTAACAGTTCCATCATTACTCTTAACTTTATATATATACTAGCAGTTTACCTGTTCTTCCCACCGGGAATTTAGTTTGAATCTATTTGTAAAGTCCCTTGAAGAAACATGCCACTTTGCTTCAAAATCGGCTTCTTCCCCATTAAAACATTAAGTTTTCTTCCATGCATCGCCAGTAAAACCTGATACAACAGATTTCCGTGATAGTTGACAAATAACAATTTAAATTGTCCCTCATTTCGATTGCCAGTAAAACCTGATACAACAGAATTCACGTTCCTGTGAAAGTTGAATTTAGTTTAAATCTAGTTGTAATATTTCACCACTTTTAAAGCTACATTTGTAAAGTTATCCTTTTACACTGATCTTCCGAGCCCACATAAACTGTCCCTCATTTCGACTGCCTGTAAAACCTGATACAATTGAATTCCATGAAGTTCCCAAAAAAATTGGCAAATTAAATTTATTCAGATTATTAACTTATTGATGTGTTTAAAAAAACAAAGTGTGCCCGAACGTGAATTGAGCGCATGTATACTGCAATGCAGGCAGGCACGTTATCAGCTGCTCTACAGAAACTTATAAATAAATGTGATTAAAATACGTTATAATAATAGTGACGTTATCATAGCATTAAGGACTTGAGCAGAAAGTAATAATCTTTGTCAAAGTCTGTATGTAGTGTGCTGTGACATTTGTCACTTTGTTGTATTGTTTGCTTGATAAAGGCCTTGTTGGTCAAACGTTGCTGTGTATTGTTTTTGTATTTTGTAAAACTACCGTACTTTGTGATTACACGCTTCTGAAAGCAACATGATCACGTGACAGGAACGCTCATGAAAACATGGATATACATTTTCAGCGATTTCTATGCAGAATGACCATGTGGTTAAGTTGGGAATATGGTTATAGAAACGATAAAAGTCTAGTTTGATAATTTTTCCTCTTCGTATCCATGAAAGCCACCTTCTTGCCAAATTTCAAGTCCATAGGATGTCCAGATATCTCCAAACACTTGGGGCAGACATACAATTTCATTCATCTTTGTCTTATATATGTATAGATATATATATATTATATATATTTTATTTATATATATTTTATGTATATATATATATATATATATATATATACTAGTGTACCTTACACGTATACGTCAACAGAAAATGAATTTAAAGGAAACTTGCTATAAAAATATGTAGTAATTATTTGTTTTATCATTGTCCTTTGTTCATTTTCTTGGAGAAAAAAACTTACAATTTAACGTTTCATTTCAATTCTGTTTATTGAAGTGCTTTTGGATATACAATATTTTTGTTTTTCCATCTGGTGCATACACGAATAAATCAGAAGGTTTTCCGACGCGTGAACAGGCCACATATAGCTATCCATGTGAAAAGCAGGGATTTTCCAAATGTAGTCCACACACTTGTAGTGATTGTCCTTGTGATTTGTTGATGGTCATTGCAAAGGCGAAGTCGCACCGAAACTGCAAGCGTTTGAATTTGAATGGCATGTCTGTTGGAATCATTGGGATGCGTGGCAATAGTATATCTTCTCCTTTAAATTTTCCATTTAAAATTGTACCTTCAATGATATTGTTCATCATATTTTTCACTAAAAGTCTAGTACCGTTGCAAAGTCGTGGTGGATTGATGTTTCTGAGATGAATGATAGGCACGCCAATTTTCAATGTTAAAACATGTGGTGGCATGCTCAAATCAGTGAATTCAAGAATTCAGTTGGATAATTGACAACTTCGCCTTGATTCATTACAGTATCGATGGACTTATACGTTGTCACTTCGCCTGGTATTTTGTTTTGAATGCTCAAATTCATGGCATATACATCCTTGTTTTTTTTTTGCTGCTAATATTGCACGTGCACTGAGCCACTGATGATTTTGTAATTATGTGCAATATTTGGGAAAACTTTATGAATCAATTCGTCTGTGGTCGCTATGATGTTACAGAAGTTTGTTGGCAATGTGATACATCGTGTGGAATCATCGATTGCATTTTCCCATTCCCAATATCCAACAATTGTTTTACTAAACGCTCAGAGGTTTCATCATGTTGTAGTTGTATACGCATATTGGTCTTCAAAGTCAATTTCTGTATGTGTCTCCATAAAACTGATGATTTCAGGCATGCATTAAGTTCATCAGCGGGTGTTGATCTTGGTATAACTGGTAGAGTTTGCCAGAAATCGCCAGACAATAAAATGAGTGCCCATCAAGAGCTGGTCATTTCCTCTCAAATCTTTCAGTGTACGATGAAGCGCTTCTAATGCTTTTTTGTGCGCCATAGTACATTCATCCCATATAATGAGTTGAAATAATTGGAGTACTTTACCCATTGCAGAATTTTTGTTGATATTGCATGTTGGTGTCTCAGTGATTTACATATTCAACGGCAATATCAGCGCTGAATGCGCTGTTCAGCCACCATCTAAAAGAGTTGCTGCAATTCCAGAAGATGCGATTGCCAGTGCAATATTATTTCGTGATCGTATGGTTGCCAAAATAAGTGAAATGAGAAAAGTTTTGCCTGTGCCTCCGGGCGCATCTATGAAATACAATCCACCGTTTTGACTTGTAATTGCATGCATAATTCTGTCATATGCTATGCGTTGTTCCGAATCAATTTTGGAAGATTCGCTTGAACAAATGTACTCAATCGTTGATATCAAAGTGTGTTTCTGCTCCAACTCACAATCGAAAAGGTTGTTTGCAGATCGTTCTAGCGCATCCATTCCCAATTGCACCAGTGCTTTATTAGTGATTGCCAAACATATGTCCTCACTTGAAACCAATGCCTCATTATATACGCTTGGTGAATTGAATGTCAGGATTTTGATTCGCTGCACGCAAGCGATGTAGGATGTCTTCACTCATGTAGTCTTTGTATTTTTCCCAAAGTTCTTTTGGATTGGATGGGAAGCACGTTGTTAATATTACTGCAAATAATGTGCGATTTGATGTGGTCGGCAGTATTGATGCATCAGCGAGTGAAGTGTCCCAATGTGCATCGTTTTCAAGAAGATTTAATTCTTGGCAAGCTTCACGATAAGTAGTACATACGTGACCGTTAACTGTTCTCAATTCTTTGAAGGATGTTGGTCCACGTTTGTTGATTAACAGTAATCGCAAGTAAAAGCATTCTGCATTGTTTGGATGAACAGTGTACAAACAGCCTAACGCATTGGTCGAATATAAATTGGAATGTCCTTCAACTACTTTACCTTGTTTGCGACGCTGAAACTTTTCGCGTGCATTCCATGTGTAGTATGTTGGCAGTTCAGAGTAAAGTAGGCCTTTTGCAAATATATCATCTCTACACAATGAGAAAATGCAGTTAACGTTGTTGGCGATGGTGACAATGCTCGTGCATGTGCATTATCTGTTGAGAAGTACACGCGCTGTCCATTTTCAAGGTGCACTGCCAAATGAACAACTGTTGGATGTCGCTTCATGAATTGGAAATGATAAAATGCGCCTATACTGCTTCATTGCTACTAATGTAGGCCCAGTTGATAACGCTCGATTTCATCGATGGATGCATTTATATTTGCCACTCCAAAACTGCCATATCGCTCCTTTGTTGACATATTTGCAAATGTACTTGATCGATTTCACCGAATTGCAATACTCAACATTTATGTGTGCTTGTGACGCCTTTTGAGAGTAACGGTGAATACGGTACAACCCAACGATTATCAACTTCAACATCATTGTTTCGCACTTTTACAGTGATGGATTTTCCACCATCTTCATTTGATCATCGACGATAGAGTGGATATCCGTCATTGCCAGTAATAGTATTGGCATGTAAGTCTTTTGGGTATCTTTTCGTGCATTTTCCATCAGACATGCATGGTGAATTATTGTTGAGTACGCCTACATGGACCATGAATCATGTTTTTGGTGACGACTTCAAATAAGTCTGGATCAATGTCGACATCTGGTATTTCTGCTGAGATGACTTGATCAATTTGATCTGTGTGACTTTTTCGATCAACCAAATCAAAATGTGTGCATGTGGCAATCCTCTTTTTTTTGCCATTCGATGGAATACATCCAACAGCGTGTCTCTCCAAAAACACGATGCTTGACAATGAAATCCATTAAAGATTTCAATTTTTGTTTGAATACACGTGTGGTAATATTATGACGATCAGATGATAATTGTCCAGCTAACAAAAGTTCTTTAATTTCATTCCAAGTAGGATTGCATGTAAACGTGATAAATAAATCTGGACGGCCATGGGCGCGAACATATGTCATTGCATCTTGTGCGTATTCATGCATGTGCCGACTCCTGTAAATGGCTGGTAGTATGACCATTTTTCCCAATTCATTAGGATTCATCATTAACAATTGCATCACGTAAATGAATGTACTGTTCTGAACGCAACTTGGTTTGATTTAATCGAATGTAGAGAGTCGCTCAGTTTCGATCAGATACATATCGAAATGTATTGATGGAACAATTGTCGACATTTCAAGATATGATTTTCAGGTTCACTTAATCATTATTCGATATGAATAATAATTCATAGCATTAACTTTCTTATTCATTTCCTCATCTGTTTGTGGATTTCTCAATTTGATGTTGAAATGATATCCATCTTCTCCTTGCCAAAATAATATCGGATATTGTAATCCGTTGTAGGAGCGATGAGTTTCTGAGACTCGCTGAACATCACCACTTCTGCAATGAAGAATTATATCACGCGAATTAAATTCTTCGCCAACCATAACGATCGCCACTTCATCAATTGTTGGTGCATTGTACTGTCTTTCGTGTTGACCAACAGGTTTTTTGTCTGCTCTAAGTACAACTCGGTAGTCATCAGCTGGTAATTGTTGCAGGGCAGTTCTGAACAATCGAATTAATTCGGTGTGTTGATCGAATAAAGTTTGTAATGCAGCGACTATTTCTCGCTTTGACACGTATTGAATCTACAACGTTGATCAATTTGTTCATCATTGTTTCCCATGAAATAAATTTGAAGAAATTTGTAATCTGCGTCGGGCAGTGGCAGTAGTGAGCCAGCACGATGATAAATTTGCCCTTGAACTTTGAATGTGGGCATGTAATTTCACGCACGTATATTTGTTGCACCGAACAATGTCATTTGGAAACATGAATTGTACTTGCGTATGTTTGCCTAGAAATGTTTTGATTGGCTTGTGTCACCTGGTACCAATGTTGATAATGGTTCGGGTGGTGAATGTAATACTGGCAATTTCACTTTTCCATCCGCGCAGCACATTCCTGGTGATTCATTCTTAAATTTGACGGCACTGCAATACATGCATAATCTATCCATTTTTCCAATAACCACATTTGGATGAAGACTATAATCATAATTTGTATTGTAATGGAAAGCACCTAGATTTAAATCAGCGTGCAGTGTTCGTCTGGATTGAGTAGTGCGTATCCGAGCGGTTTGCAGTCTTGCTTCCCGTTGCTCGATTGTTTCAGCTAAACGGACTTGAGCAGTGCGATCGATTGGTTCTTAGTCTTGCTCAACGATGCTCGCTCTGTTTGACGAACGGGCTTTAGCAGTGCGAACTCGATTGGTTCCTAGTCTTGCTTCACGGTGCTCGTATGTTTCAGACGAACGGGCTTCAGCAGTGCGAACTCGATTGGTTCCTAGTCTTGCTTCACGTTGCTCGCCTGTTTCAGACGAACGGGCTTCAGCAGTGCAACTCAAACAGTTTTCAGTCTTGCTTCCCTGCTCGTATGTTTCAGATAACGGACTTGAGCAGTGCATGCTCGAACGTTTCAGTCTTGCTTCCCGGTGCTCATCTGTTTCTGAAGCTAGTAATGCCTTTCTTTTCGTGATCTAGGTGTAGATGGGCCAATAGCTTTTGTTTGGGAGGCATAATTGAAAATGTGGAAAATTGTTGAAGTTTCGCTGGAATAAATAAAAAAATTAGCATTTGATTAAATTCTATTAGGAAATGCATATCTACTATATATATTAACATATAAATGCAAGGAAATGCGCGTAATATGTTTTGAAAATCAGTTAAACTGTATAAATCATTTGTCCAAACTACTCACACTGCAAGCGCCACCTATTGCGAAATGGTTGTACTAATTTAGAATTGCACGTCGCTATAGCGGTCAATGGTATGGATTGATTTACAAAATAATAAATGGTAATCCCTGCTTCTGTCGTGTAATCTAATATTGGGTAATATTCATACATATTAAGTGTACATTGTACATCAGGTAAACGTTGATGGCAAAATAACCATCTTGCCATTTATAGAAATGCCCGCCAATAGCTTCCCTCAAATGAACGTATTCCTCGGATCGTAGTTTTGTTTGGTTTAATCGAATATAGAGCAATTTTTGCCAACATAGCTAACAAACATCGATGGAATAGTTGGCGATAACTTAAAATATGATTTGCAGTATCTATGATCATGATTAGAAACAAACCTGGATTGCGTATTTTAAATTCAGCTTGTTTGAAATATTGACTTGAATCATACATCATCGAATCATGTAGATGCGCATACCGTAAACTTCCGGAAGAAACTCTCGATGAAATTTGCTTGATTTTTAAAAAGATTTTTTTCTAAAATTGTCAGCGATACATATTTAAAACTATGACAGGTAGCATTCCGACATCAAAACAAACATAAACAAACATATCCTGTAAATTTCAGCTAAATCTGATGTGTATATACTAATATGTACACCGTAGACTTCCTGAAACGTTAATGGCAATTTGGTTAGAAACTCTGATGAAATGAGTGTTATTATTTTTAGATTTTTTCGAAAGCTTCAGCGCTACCTATTTCAAACTGTGACAGGTAGCATCCGACATCAAAACAAACATATCCTGTAAATTTCAGCTACATCTGTTCAGTAGTTTCCGAGTCTATAGGTAACAAACAAACATACATACATACATCCATACATCCATTTTTATATATATATTGTAGATAGATATATATATATATATATATATATATATATATATATATATATATATATATATATATATATATATCACGGTGTATCGGTAGCGCTCTTTCAGTTATGTCCCTTTACGCTTAACTCCCTTTTGTTTACATTCCTGTACAGGAATGTGCAAGGTTACGAAATGGCGACATTTCAGTAGGCTTATATGTAGCTTCAAAGTCCGGCTGTTGTTAATGTAAAAACACACTATATACGCTATTGCATTTAGCTATAATAAAAGTTCATATGTAGCTCTAGATTATTGTGTAGTTTAAGTCTGTTATATAATATAGTTATGAAGTTATATCGGTATGAACTAGTCACTTTCCAAGTAGCTGACGATGTGCTAATTACGCTGATAGTGTACGTTGTTAATATTCATTGAAGGAAGAAATATACTGTACAAACATGTACAAAGTTTAGTTTTTTGACAAGGGAACACGTTATCAATACTAAAATTTATGTTTCTTAATACAACATTTAACAGAAATATAGTGAGAATTCTTCATTGCCGTGAGATTTTCTGAATGAATAAGAGTAAGATAATAAGATAAGAATAAGTAATAAGATCAAAAAATTGTTTAAATAAAAATGAAATTGTAATAAGACTGTAGAATATAATGATTCCAGAATAAATTAATTTTAAAGAATTTTATTTCATTATAACGTGAGCACAATGGTTGACATATAATACTATACTCATATAATGTCATTAGCTAACGAAAGACGAATTTTAAAAGCTATGTCTGGTCATTTATAATAGCATAAAAATGGCATAGACAGTTATGACAAATTTACTGTTAAATTGCTAATATATTTAACATATCTCAACCTACAAAATGTTATATATATATATATATATATATATATATATATATATATATATATATATATATATATATAATCAAAAATAGGGGAAGACTGCAGTAAAACTTGGTAAATAGTGAAACACGTATAAACAAAGTACTATAGTTTTACAAAATACATAAACAGTGACGATAAACAGCAACCTTTCGACCAACAAGGCCTTTATCAAGCAAACGAACAAACAGGAGTGACAAATTAAAATGAAACACAAATGGACGACCAAATACCAACGTATCTAAGGAAAATCTGGAATAAAACGAATAACAAATAAATGTAACACAAAAGACACATAAAAACTAGAAATAGAAAAGAAACAATGAAACATCTAGTAAATATATAACTTGAATACATGCAACATATACCCATATAGATTATAAAGCATGGGAAGAGAAAGTACTAAGAAGCATAAGAATGTAATACATGCAACATATACCCATAGAGATTACAAAGCATTGGAAGAGAAAGTACCAGAATGATTACAATAGTAAAGTCCGTACAGTAATTAAGAACTTAATTGCCTCTAACGACCTTCCTACCTGCGCATCATCACTTTGTGTCATCGATAGCTGTTTAGGAAAACCCGCTTTTATATGCTCCCAAAATTCATAAACTGAACAATCCGGGTAGGCCCATCGTTTCTGCTTGCTCTTGTCCTACGGAACATATCTCCGAATTTCTTGATAGTATCTTCAATCCTATAGTCACCACACTACCTTCATTCTTGAAAGATACGAACCACACCTTTGTCTGTTTTTTCGTCTATTGAGTTGTTGCCTGGCAGGACTTACCGCCTCTTCCTCCTTGATGTGTGCTCATTGTACACCTCCATACCTCATTCCGACGGACTTCAAGCTCTCCAGTTCTTTCTCGACAGGAGAACTAACCCACTTGTCTCCACCTCGGCTCTCCTTCGTCTTGCAGAACTAGTTCTAACTCTCAACTCCTTTCAGTTCAATGACCAGTTCTTTGAGCAGATCAGTGGGGTCGCCATGGGTACTAAAATGGGACCCAGTTATGCTTGTCTATTCATGGGTCATCTTGAGCACCTAGTATGGAATTCCTATGATGGCCCTCTTCCGTCTGTGTATCATAGATACATTGATGATTGTATTGGCATTAACGATATGCCTGAAGCCGATTTGTCACGCTTCATTAATTTCATTAATGTCTTCAATCCTGCCATTCGGTTTACATCTCACATCTCTACCTCTTGTGTCAACTTTCTTGACATCACTATCACTATCAGCCTATCCACCATCACTACATCAGTATACTACAAGCCTACTGATGCACATAGTTTTCTTCTTTATACCTCTTCCCATTCCCAGGCTTGTCGTGATTCTTTACCATTCTCTCAACTTGGCCTTCTGCCGCTTCTGAGCGAGGACGACGATTTCCTCGATAGAGCTCACGAGATGCTGGATTTCTTTCGTAAGCGCTTATACCCGGATAAGGTGCTTGCTTCTGCTATGCTGCGCGTTCAGCAAATTTTTCGCCAGGAGGCTCTCTCTAACCAGCATAGAACTTCCAATTCTGACAGGGTGAAACTTGTCTTAACTTTCCACCCTCATAGTTCCCTTGTGAAGAAAGTCTTATTCCGTCATCTCTCCATTCTTCAGTCTGATCCTGATACACGTTCAATCTTCCAACACTATCCTTTGGTGCGCACAGACGGGACAGAAGCCTTAAGGATATGTTAGTTCACAGTCGCCTCAAGCCAAACATCCAGAGTCATTTTGGCACCATCCAGTGTGGTCGCGGCGCTGTAACACTTGTGCTTATGTAATACAGACCCGCACGGTGTCTTTTCCAAAAGCCACGCTCGTTGTTGAAGACAGTTTCACGTGCGAGTCCCGTAATATTATCTATGCCATTATCTGCAAGCTGTGCAACAAGGCCTATATTGGGGAAACCAGCAGGAGACTCAGTGACCGATTCGCCCAACACTTGCGTGATATACGCCAATGCTCTGTGACCCTGTAGCTACCCATTTCAATGATACTGGCCATTCAGGAGCTTGCGATGTCCAGGTCACAGCCATCCGATCATGTTCCTCTGATGATCGTAGTCGATTTGCTCTGGAGAATCGGTTGATTTCTTTGTATGGTACCTTGTGACCACGCTGGCTCAACGTATTACATTCTTATGCTTCTTAGTACTTTCTCTTCCAATGCTTTGTAATCTCTATGGGTATATGTTGCATGTATTACATTCTTATGCTTCTTAGTACTTTCTCTTCCCATGCTTTATAATCTATATGGGTATATGTTGCATGTATTCAAGTTATATATTTACTAGATGTTTCATTGTTTCTTTTCTATTTCTAGTTTTTATGTGTGTTTTTGTGTTACATTTATTTCGTTATTCGTTTTATTCCAGATTTTCCTTAGATACGTTGGTATTTGGTCGTCATTTGTGTTTCATTTTAATTTGTCACTCCTGTTTGTTCGCTTGCTTGATAAAGGCCTTGTTGGTCAAACGCTTGCTGTTTATCGTCACTGTTTATGTATTTTGTAAAACTATAGTACTTTGTTTGTACGTGTTTCACTATATATATATATAAATGTTAATCACAATAACATAAATTCACACATCTATTTCCATAAATACATAAGGATAGCTTACTTCTTCATGAACTATGTAATGTTTAACATAATTAATTTATCATTTAACAATAATACTTTCATTTCTAAATATACTGCTAATGGTAGTTCAAACAAAAATACATATCTTCATACATTGACAATACACATTTGTAATATAATTGTACAATTCTACTAGCCCATATTAGTCATGATTAATGTAGCTCACAATTATAATTAATAACTTACTCATACATACTTTGCTCACACATACTTGCTCATACATACTTACTCATACATACTTACACAAACTTGCTTATATATACTTCATGACATGTAAAATGCTTGCCTAAGACATCTTACAAACACACATTACATATAAATATTAACTTCTAAATTGTTATTAAGACAGCTAGACAATACAGCAGTGACAAATTGTACAGCCCAGAGGTCTGCTATTATTTAAACTTTATGTTTTTCACAGTGAACTTGTGTATTTACAGTTGGATAAGTTTGTAGCAGCTGTGTTTCTATGATAAATTTTAATTCCTTAGTTTTATTTCTTATACCCCAAGCTCTTTTCTCTATACCAGCTACCATTGAATGTACAACTTCTCCGCCCTGTTCTCCTAAAAAGCCCAATCCGAAACCATTAAGCATGATCCAGTTTGCACAGTGATGTTCTAGTATGTGTTGTTTTGGAATTATTTTATCTGGAAAATACAGTCTGTACATTTTCATGTAATCTTGTATTGCTAATTGTATTTCTGGAACTGTGTCAGCATGGATTGGTCTACTGTGTGAGATGTAATTGTGAACTTTTTCAAATGCTGTATTTAATG
Organism: Arion vulgaris; assembly: GCA_020796225.1. Taxonomy (NCBI): domain Eukaryota; kingdom Metazoa; phylum Mollusca; class Gastropoda; order Stylommatophora; family Arionidae; genus Arion; species Arion vulgaris. The sequence continues at coordinate 27,758,200 of CM036767.1, forward strand.
AATTAAAAATGTCTCTTGTGATCAATGCAATATTTATTATATCCTTATTCTGTGTGTACAATTGTGTGTGTGTTATGACATCTTCTGTGAGATCTTTATAGACTTTACATGTTAAGTATTTATGACAGTGGTTACCAACAAAAGCTCTACTATGATATGCCTGTGGTGTGATTTTGTGTTTGTCTAATACTTTATCTAACTGTGAACACACTGGACCAGACCTATCACACAGTGCTACAAACTCAAGTTCTAATATGCTTGCTTGTGCGTAACTTCCAATAGCATAATGTTACGAACTTACAGTCCCTAATTAGATCTCCAAAACATATTGTAATCGGTCGTTGGTAATATTCAGATAATGTAATAATGTCTTCTGTCGTCAATATATATGGATGATTGCATCTAGTCACATTTAGCTAGGAATTTATATCACTAAACTTGCTATTCGATACAAATAGCAACTAACCAGCAGAAATACAGCATAACAGAGTTTTGTAATTATGCTTAGAATTAGCGTTTATCGCTCTGTAAATAACAACACTGTTGTTTACAAGAGTCGGAGTGAACATGACGTAGTAGTCGATAAAAGTGACATCGAAACAAAACTGGGTCGTCAATCTAGCGATCAAAAGTTTGTAGCTTCAAGATAATGTGCACACACTAAAATTGAACAAAAGAGAGAGGAATCATTCATCATTTTGAAAATGTATGATTCAGTGACGTAATATATTTTAATCGTATGAAAATATGAAGTTTTGGAGCTGTAACTGTGCAAAAGTAGCGGTGTACAAAATTATTGTGGTGACCCTTCGTAATTGTCTCGTTATAGGTAGCTTTCCCTTACGAAATGTTTATAAAATTGTTTGGTAATATGGAATACTTTAAAGTTTATAATAAATTTCATATTTTCTAGAAAAATTGACATACAAGAATACTAACCTGATTTATTTCACACCAGTTTCACCGATTCACTAGAAATTCAAAATGGATACAAGTTATGAACTTTTTTATTACCCAACATTCAACGCGCGAAGAATGTCTTGGAGGTTTCTTAAAGATCGGTATTTTAATACAAATAGGTCGCCGTGATATATATATATGTATGTATATATGTATACAAAGCAGAGACTACTTGTCCTTTTGTTCGACCGACTGGTTATGTCCATGGTAGATAAGGACTCTGCATACTTACAATATCAAGATCACAATGTAAACGACTTGAACGGATTCAGAATGAAGGTATACGTATAATCATGGGCTGCACTAGAGATATCCCAATTGTGAAGATGAGATATATGCTTGGCCTTCTGTCACTACGCTCCCATCATGTAATCGCCCAAACCAAGGCATATATGCAGGTTACTGCACAAGAACACTAAGGATGTTAAGGGCACGAGAATCAAGCGTGGCATGTCGTGGATGGCCCAGGCTGAGAGAACAATTGACCAGGTGACTACGGTTGGACCCTACCAAAGGGGAAGAATGGATCCCAACAGATGGATCAACTATCTCAACGTTATCATTACTCTTGGAAGAGAATGTAGAAATTGGGGCAACATGAAGGCTGATCTCGCAGTTAAGCAGCTGATAAAAGATAATGCAAGGGATGATGATGTTGTTGTATATACCGATGGGTCGGTTCATCGTGGTGAGAAGTCCGGCTGGGGTTTCTTGGTTAATGCGCATGGTAAGGTTGTTGCAGAGTGAAGTGGACAACTACTTCTAGTATGACGATGGAGGTTGAAGCCGTTACTGCTGCCCTCCATTGGATCTCTCGCACTTCATTTCCTGGGGCCGTTGTTGTATATGACTCTCAGTCGATTCTTCACAAGATCCAGAGGTGCAGGTTTCGGATGAGTGGATGTCGTCTATAGAAGTTTCTAACCTCCAGAGGCTTACATGGATATACTGTCCTGGGCATGCAGGTGTTTACTACAGTAAGGAGAGAGCGGACAGGCTTGCATCAACAGCATCGATTTTTGGGGAGTTGAAGATAGATAAGGGGGATATTCTTCTGTCTCTTCGCCACTGTCTGTTGAATGAGAACACTAAAATCAATGTTGAATCGATCAAGCGATTTAGGCAGTTTGGAGTTACCCATTGTACAAGTCGAACTGGATGCCTGAGAGACAGAGTGAGAGGTGTGTTTAATCAGCGAGATACGGGAACCATCAGTATGCATACTCTTCGATATCTGTTGGAGGAGACTGAGCACCTATGGGTTTGCCCAGAGTGCAATGACGTCAGTTTAGTAACCAATAACCAAAGAGATATATATATATATTTCTCTAGCACATGGTGACTCTATTTTTATCTTGTTATTCATTTGTTTGGATATTAATATCTGTTTCTTATTGTTGAATGCTGTTTTGGTCATTTCTATTTATTTCCTGTTCTCTGTTTCACATCTTCCGTTCATTGTTATTGTATGTCCGTGATATTTACCCCGAGGCTCTTTGTGGGTTCAACATGTTCACCATAGACAAGGTTTTCTTCCCCAGGCAGCTCCAGAAAAAGTGTACGTTGCAGAGGAAACCACTGCACATTGACTTTGAGGAATCAAGGAATTTGACCACATCAAGGAATTTGACCTTATGAGCAGAGATTGCCTTTTCAACCCGTCAAGACTAAGGACAGAGATTGAAGTTAAAGAACGATGTATAAGAGAACTTGTCTACAGACAATGCAGAATTAGCTGCCCATACTGCATAAGAACTACAATGGCTCATGGACTGCTTTGCGACTGTGTGCATAGACTTTATGCTTACCATCAGTCTAAATAAAACACAGGTTATGGCGCAAGATGGTAGTGTATTACACCCTCTTAAAAAAAGAATAATCTCCAATCAGAAACTGAAGATTGTTCATGAATTTGTGTACTTCTGCTCAGTAATCCATGAAAATCTTTTGCTGGAGACTTGAGATCATCTGGAGCTTTGGTAAAACAGCAGCTACATTTTCCAGAATGGAAAAAAAAATGTAGGGGAAAGTAATAAACTAATTGAGTGTTTTACAACAAACTTGAAGAGTATGAAAGATGAAACACCTAAAAATGATTAAAATAGGTAGAGAACACACTTGTAAGCAGGTAACATGGAAAACGTATGCAATATATGCAATCTAAAATGATAATGGATGGAGAGTAGTCAACCTAGCAGTAGCCAAAGCAATGCAGAAAACCAGCACTAAATTGCAAAGAAAGATGAGCACAAACAAATGTGGCAGTTATTTGCTAAGAAAACCCAGGATCAGATAGACCACATGTGAATACAAAATAAAAATGCAACAAATCGTAAATTATAGAGGAGTAGAGTGCCACAGTGATCACTTCCTGATTGAGGCACAACTGAAGATAAAACTCAACAGACCCTTTTACAATAAGACACACATATCATATCAAGCAAATAACAGAGAACTATTAAAAACAGAAGAGATCAAGGAAAAGTATGAAGAAGAAAGTAAAAACTTTAAACAGAGACTTCACAAATAACATCAAAAAGAGAGGTTGATAAAATTTGAAAATCGCAGCATATCCTTTTACAGGACGTCACCATCAACCATAGCTAACGAGTCGTCAATTTCAAATGGATTTATATTATAAGACTTATAACTAAATGTGTACTAGTTCAACTAAAGAGTTTTCAAATGATTCAACAGAGAATTTGAAGTGCCAAGTCTGAACTTTCAAGGACAAACACACAGATGGAGACTCAGCAAGTTGCTACAGAAAGGCTCAGAGAGGACCAGAGATTCACTCCTAGGGTAACTTTCCTTTTGTGTATCATCATCAAATAGCTTGTCCTGAGCAGAACTTTGCCCCTCCAACAGTCCTCCGGAACTTCTCTTTCTCATAGGCCAGATGTCCTGCCTCTGCAGCCATCATGTTCAAACCATCAGTTACATCCTGAATCCATCTTCTCTGTGGTCTTCCTCTTCTTCTCTTTGCCGGTATGCCTCCTTCTATGGTTGTCTTTTCCAGCCCTTCATATCTTTTTATGTGTCCAAAATATCTCAATTTTCTCTTCCGTATTTGTAGCATCAGCCAGTTTTCTTTGATTTTGAGTTCTTTCTGGATAGATCTATTTGTTCTCTTCTCTGTCCAAGATATACGGAGGACTCTTCTATAACACTTATATTCAAAAGTACATATTTGTTTTTCCACTGCTTTATTAAATGTCTATGCTTCACACCCATACGTTGCCATTGGGAATATGCATGCTCTTAGTATTCTGATCTTTGTTTTCTTATCAGTTCCGTTCCATACTGTTTTTAGTTGTTTAATATTTTGTAAAGCCATGTTTGTTCTTCTTTTAATTTCCTTCATCCCATTTCCATCTGTTGTTAGCAGTTCTCTTATGATCTGTATTAAATGTAACGGAAATCCATTTCTCCCATAATCTTCCACAATTCCTGATGTTCTACGCAATCAAATGCCTTTGAGTAGTCAATAAAGCATGAGTATAGATCTACATTATACTCTCTAGATTTGTCTATGATTGTTCTCATGTTAAATATTTGGTCACATGTACCTCTGTTCCGTCTAAACCCAGCTTGTGTTATGTTGATATTTTCTTAAATTTTCCTATACAGTCTTCCCATAATAATTTTTAAAAAGACTTTACCTGTGTGGCTAATCAATGCGACTGTTCTATAGTTGGTACATAATTTGGTGTCCTTTTAGGTATTGGGATAAATATTGATCTTTTCCATTCCTTTGGCCATATTCCTGTTTCTCACACCTTTTTGCATATTGCATGATATATTTTTATGCTTTGCTCTCCTCCTGCCTTGATAAACTTTGCTGAAATATTATCACATCCTGGTGATTTTCCCATCTTCAAGCTTTTTATTGCCCATTCAACTTCCTCTAGCGATGGTTCTGGCTCTTTCTCTGATTATTTCAGTGTTCACTCTATTGTCCTTTTCTCCTCTGTTCATACACATTTCGCTGCAAAATTATTTCCATCTGTTGAGAATTTCTGCTTGTTCTGTTAGGGTTCTTCCCACACTATCTTTTATTGCATTTAGTTTTGGTTTAAACGTTATGGTCATTGATTTTATTTCTTTGAACATTTCCAGCTCTCTCCCTTTCTTCTGGTGTTCTTCTAACCCTATACAACCAATTTGTAGGTATTGCTTTTGATCTCTTCTTATGTTCTTATTTCTTTTGTTATATTTTTGTAGGCTAACCAATTTTCTTACTTTGCTATTCCCTGTGTCTTTTTCTCTCTTTGTTGTATTAACTCTAGTGTATCGTTTGCAATCCACTCATTCTTTCTGTCTTTTCTTCGTGGAACCATATCTTTGGCTGTCAACAATAGAATATCTCTAGCATGTGTCGTCAACTCATCTGGTGTCATCTCTTCTTGGACTGTCATCAGTATTTGAAATCTGTTCTTTACTTCTACTCCATATTCCTCTGGAATTTTATTAGTGTCAAAACGTACTGGTTTTAGTTTCTTCTCTAATTTTCTGAGCTTAAATTTTATCACCGCCATTAACAGCTCATGGTCGCTTCCACAGTCTACACCAGGCAGGATTTTGGCCGTTGTTATGTTTGATCTCCATCGCTGTTCTATATTATTATATAATCGATTTGGTTTATGGTCTTCCCATCTGGTGACATCCAGGTATTTAACCTTCTAGGATGTTGTTGAAACATTGTTTTTGCTATCACCAGATCATTTTTGGCACAAAAGTTTTGTTTTTCCTCTGCCTCACTTCTACTGCCTATGCTGTTTTTTCCTACTATTTGTTTTTCTTCTCTTGTTTTATCTATTCTATATTTTCTGTGTGTACCTGCAAGATTGTATAGTTATGAAATGTTTTATATAGATGTCAAGAATGTGTATACCAACTGAATTTGAAGTTCCCATTTGATTGATTGGAATTGGTATCTACATATGACATGCTTTTTTTGGTGGTAATAATCAGGTCTTTACAAAATGATGATTTCAGTATTTTTGCAGCTTGCCTGTTCCACTTTCATATTGTTATTCCAGCCTTAATATTTTTATATGTATTAGATTCTCAGTATTTGCTGATGTTGCAGGATTTTTAGCTTATCTATCTATATATCTTCTTCGTGTCCTGTTTGACACATACAGCTTTTACAAGAAATGTCCACTGTAACTGCTCTGCCACCTTTCTACCAATCGTATCTAATATCAGGCGACACACTTTTAGTTCTCTTTCCACAGTACTCTCCATGTTTCCTTTTGGCGTCCAGGTCTGTTTTTCCCATCCGCAGTTCATCAGAGAGCTAGCCAATACCCCTACTGACATATAACATACCTGTCCAATCTATCTCCATCTTATAGTTTAAATAATAGTCTCAAAAGATGCACAGTTTGTTTTTAAAATTTATTTGTTATCGTATGTGGTTAGAAAATTTGCAGGGTTTTTGTTAGACATTTTTAAAGACAGGTCTCCATTTTGTGTATGCATACTCCAACATTTCAGTCATTTTTCAGCATTCATTACTGTATAATAATAACATTCCCAGAACACTGCTTTTAAATATTTATTTTTAAAAGTTTAAGATGTAATACTTTGTTTTTCCAGAATTTGTTGAGCAAGGTAAAAGTTCAATGCCTTCTTTCTATTTTCCAAGTGCTTTAAGTAGTATTATGTGTTCAATTTTAGTTAGAGTGTTATGTAATTTGATATTGTTTTTTGTCATGTTACTTGTATGAGTTGTTGACCATGGTTGGCATAACTCTCTCTTCAGAACCATATTTCATTTGGAACGAGCAGTTCGCTATTGTTTCATGCTTCAGTTTGTCTATACAAAAATCAAATAACATTTACAAATTGCTTAGTGCTATGATATTGTTTCAATAATAATACAACTGCAAATTCCGAGTGTTAGGATGTAATTTCATTAACTAATAACATTAACAATTACTTCTTTTTATGGTGCCGTTTCCATAACTAGTGTTTCTCAACATGTTTTCACTGTAGAGGAGAAATAAATCATGAGAGAGTACATATTCTCCTTCAACTTCCTGAGTAAGGGATATTTGACAAGGACGAACAGTGTGCAATGTAAGACAGTCACTTTAAGTTTCATGAATCAAGAATACCCACAGTACCACTGGGTCTGACTAAACACAGAATGCAGTGAAGAATGGAAGAGCAGAAGTGTTTATCGAATACCCAAACAACATTAGGGATACAACCAGAGTACCAACGGTGATATTATTTTATAGCTATAATTAAAAAACACAGGCAGTCAATGTAGCAGTTAAGAAACAGATCAATCTCTGTCCACATCCTGTGGTACTTTTGACAGATGAAAGATCAGCATTTCAAGCACTTCAGTCTAGATAATTACCATGTCACTGGTCCTATTGTATAAACTGTGCAACCAGCACAAGATCACCATGCAGTGGATATCATCTCCCTCAGGAAAACCAGGAAAAAATACAATAGACCAATTAACTTTGAAAAAAGTGGGGGTAAAAACAATCAGAAAGCTACTAATATTAACACCAAACAACTACCAAGATATGAATAGATTTAGAACACATTGTCATTCTGCGTCTCAGTACAGGGTACAATCGATTCTACAACAACATGTGTACACAATTCAAGATTTGCATTTCAGCCATGTGTACATGTGAACAAAAATCCAGTCCTTCTAAACTAAATGCTACAGAAAGATCCTCGAATACCATGGACAGAAAAAAGAAAGAACACTGATGTCCTGAAAGAACTAGATGTTAAAGTGAATTGGCTGATAAACAACATAATATACAGAAAAATTAGATGCTTTGGTCACATCAAGCGTCACGATGACCTGGAAAGAACAATATTAGAGGGCAGGGTCCCAGGACGCAGAGGAAGACCAAGAAGAAGATGACTACAAGATATTAAAGAAGTCATGAATATGACCATCGACGAAGTGGGTGAAATGGCTAGAGACAGAGTGAATTTCAGATGCGCTGCAAAGAGAGCAACGTCCCATAAAGGATATGCACCTTGATGATGATGATATACATGTGAACATACACGCCGGCTGCAGAGCACATATTTCAAAACCACCATGACTATGATCTTGAATATGATATACTGGGGCAAATTCAATGGACTAGTGAAAGAAAGCTAAATGGACCTCTGTGGGAACTATAAACGACATTGAAGTTGATACAAAAGATAACATTGCAGATAAAGACTATATCTGAAGCAGACAATGAAGAAGCAAAGATCTAATTCCCTGTTTAATCTATCTGAAATGTTCTGCAGATGTGCCTTCAAATTAATATACCTTTATGTTACATGTGACTTGTTAAATATTAGCAACTAAGTTAAAGAGATCCAACAAAGTTTAATTGTATTGTCTATCAGGATCTTGCAAGATCTCTTTCCTTGCTCATTGTGGTTGCTCGTGACAGATTTTGCTCAGATTTCTTTAGCTTGACTGAGGCAGCACGAGGCTGGGGAAATGGTCTTTGGAACCTTTTAGGTAAGTAGCAGCATGGTTGTTTATATTCACAGTCTTTAACAATATTGATAAACATAATGTTTCACAATGTCAGTATAAATAATCTTTCACAATATCAACATACATAATCTTTCACAATATCAAGATAAATAATCTTTCACAATATCAATCAATATAAATAATGTTTCACAATATCAATATAAATAATCTTTCACAATATCAAGATAAATAATCTTTCACAATATCAATATAAATAATCTTTCACAATATCAATGTACATAATCTTTCACAATATCAATCAATATAAATAATATTTCACAATATCAATATAAATAATCTTTCACAATATAAAGATAAATAATCTTTCACAATGTCAAGATAAATAACCTTTCACAATATCAATATACATCTCCTTCTTCTTCTTTCTTTGCGTTGTTCATTACGACCAATTTTAATCACTCTTTGTGATATGTTTGATCTTTGCCAAGAACGTGTATATGTTGCACATTGGTTTGGTAGACCCTAAACGCATATATTTCTACACGTTTAGGACATGTGCATCCGATTTCAACCAAACCTCCTTAGTCGCCTCTTACGACATGCATGGCAGGTAACAGTGGTTCTATTCTTTACACCCCAAATTTGGGCCCGGTAACCACTCGGGCGATCAATATACATAATCTTTCACAATATCAAGATAAATAATCTTTCACAATATCAATATAAATAATCTTTCACAATATCAATGTACACAATCTTTCACAATATCAATGTACATAATCTTTCACAATATCAATCAATATAAATAATATTTCACAATATCAATATAAATAATCTTTCACAATATCAAGATAAATAATCTTTCACAATATCAAGATAAATAATCTTTCACAATATCAATGTACATAATCTTTCACAATATCAATCAATATAAATAATATTTCACAATATCAATATAAATAATCGTTCACAATATAAAGATAAATAATCTTTCACAATGTCAATATAAATAATCTTTCACAATATCAATATAAATAATCTTTCACAATGTCAAGATAAATAACCTTTCACAATATCAATATACATCTCCTTCTTCTTCTTTCTTTGCGCTCATTCTTTACGACCAATTTTAATCACTCTTTGTGATATGTTTGATCTTTGCCAAGAACGTGTATATGTTGCACATTGGTTTGGTAGGCCCCTAAACGCATATATTTCTACACGTTTAGGACATGTGCATCCGATTTCAACCAAACCTCCTTATGCGCCTCTTACGACATGCATGGCAGGTAACAGTGGTTCTATTCTTTACACCCCAAATTTGGGCTCCGGTAACCACTCGGGCGATCAATATACATAATCTTTCACAATATCAAGATAAATAATCTTTCACAATATCAATATAAATAATCTTTCACAATATCAATGTACACAATCTTTCACAATATCAATGTACATAATCTTTCACAATATCAATCAATATAAATAATATTTCACAATATCAATATAAATAATCTTTCACAATATCAAGATAAATAATCTTTCACAATATCAAGATAAATAATCTTTCACAATATCAATGTACATAATCTTTCACAATATCAATCAATATAAATAATATTTCACAATATCAATATAAATAATCGTTCACAATATAAAGATAAATAATCTTTCACAATGTCAATATAAATAATCTTTCACAATATCAATATAAATAATCTTTCACAATGTCAAGATAAATAACCTTTCACAATATCAATATACATCCCTTCTTCTTTCTTTGCCATTCTTACACAATTTTAATCACTTGTGATATGTTTGATCTTTGCCAAACGTATATGTGACATTGTTGAGGCCCCAACATATATTTCTACAGTTAGACATGTGCATCGATTTCAACAAACCTCCTATGCCCTTACATGCATGGCAGGTAACAGTGGTTCTATTCTTTACACCCCAAATTTGGGTCGAACCACTGCATCAATATACATAATCTTTCACAATATCAATCAATATAAATAATCTTTCACAATATCAATATAAATAATCTTTCACAATATCAATATAAATAATCTTTCACAATATCAATATAAATAATCTTTCACAATATAAATAATCTTTCACAATATCAATATAAATAATCTTTCACAATATTAAGATAAATAATCTTTCACAATATCAATATAAATAATCTTTCACAATATCAAGATAAATAATCTTTCACAATATCAATATAAATAATCTTTCACAATATCAAGATAAATAATCTTTCACAATATCAATGTACATAATCTTTCACAATATCAATTAATATAAATAATATTTCACAATATCAATATAAATAATCTTTCACAATATCAATATAAATAATCTTTCATAATATCAATATAAATAATCTTTCACAATATCAAGATAAATAATCTTTCACAATATCAAGATAAATAATCTTTCACAATATCAATATAAATAACTTCAAATATCAATGTACATAATCTTTCACAATATCAATGTACATAATCTTTCACAATATCAATCAATATAAATAATATTTCACAATATCAATATAAATAATCTTTCACAATATCAATATAAATAATCTTTCACAATATCAATATAAATAATCTTTCACAATATCAATATAAATAATCTTTCACAATATTAAGATAAATAATCTTTCACAATATCAATATAAATAATCTTTCACAATATTAAGATAAATAATCTTTCACAATATCAATATAAATAATCTTTCACAATATCAAGATAAATAATCTTTCACAATATTAAGATAAATGATCTTTCACAATATCAATATAAATAATCTTTCACAATATCAAGATAAATAATCTTTCACAATATCAATAGAAATAATCTTTCACAATATCAATAGAAATAATCTTTTACAATATCAATAGAAATAATCTAATTTTATGTTTGACTTTTTACTCTAACAAATTCTTCTGCAATTCTAAAAACAGATATTCTTATTGGCGTCCCATCCACCTCATCTGATGACATCTGTCAGAAGCTACAAGAGGAACGCATGCGCTACCTGGTGGCAGAGTTAGATATCAAGGTAGTTCACACTGGCCAATGTTTAGAGACATTAGTCATCTCTTTTACATAAACAGTCCTATTTGCTATTAATCCTTGCAGAATTATTGACTTTGACTAAACGTGTCAAAATTTGTAAACACATTCACTGGGAAATCGAAAAACACTTTGTAGCTGAATTAATATTTGGTCACATTTTTATTCCAGGAATCTATCTATTCTGTATCCCTGTTTTGCATGTAGGCATCAGGCCGAAAAATCGAGTGCCTCCTTATGTGATTTGTACAGTGTGGAATTTAGGGCCGTGGATATTCTGTCGAGCCATCATTTACATGGTACTCCTCTAGGTCTGTTGCCATTGTATCTGAGTACTAGCGCTGTTTTTGGAAGACTTCTTCTCTTCCACCATTTACTTATTTATAGAAGTGTTGGGTGGGGTGGGAGAACGTAGTGATCTTGTGTGTGCTTGTTTTAAGGCACTTTGTAAGCTGATATTCATTTTCTTAAGGCTGTTCTTGATGCTGTCGCTTCATCTTTTGCGTGGTCTTCCTCTTTCCCTGTACTCATTATACTTTTTCTGTGTGACTCTGTGGTAGGCAATACCAGGGCATTCCTGTCAGGTGTTCAAACCATTTAATCTATTGTTCTTTTATGAATTGCATGACTGGTTTCACATCCAGTCTTCTTCATTTCTAATTTTGTCTCATATTGTCACACCTGCAGCTTTTCTAGGACACATCATCTCTGTCATTATGATTTTCTGCTCATTAGTTGCTGTTATCAGCCACGTTTGACAATGGTAACATAGTGTTGGCCAGAAAAACGTTCTTATGAGATTTGCTTTAGTTTTTAGCGGTATTTCTTTATGTGACAACAGTGGTGTTAACTGTCCAAGTATTTGGTTAGCTTTTGTGGAATGATTGTTGATTTCGCTCTCGATACTTCCATCTGCTGTGAAAATTGCTCCTAAGTATTTGGCCCTAATTGTTTGTTTTATTTCTACGTTCTGGTGTTTTATTGTAAGGTTTTCTGGTTGTCTACTTATTGCCATTGTCTTTGTCTTTATTATATTTATTTTCATGTTGTACTCCTCACTCTTGATGTTAACTAAACTCAAATAGTTCTGGAGAGATTCTTCATCTCCTCTCTCCAAGGGGTTTGCTCTGGCACAGACTTTAGGGAAATGCCAACTTTTGGTAGGTCTGAAGTTTGCCAATTCAGTCTTTTGGCCTGATGAATAAAACTGCTTCTTTTCAGCCGCCCCATTGCTAGATTTTAGAATCTGTTTTCCATTGGGTGGCTTGGCATACTCAGAAACTTTTCTGCCTGCGTCATCACTTTTGTGTCTCTGCGTTCTCTCAGTGCTTGTAATCCCCCCACTCTTTCCATCTCCCAGACAGAAGTTAAAGCAGCATTTCCCACAGTGAGCGGTACCGCCCCTGTGGGTGCTGAAGCCTTTTAGGGGGTGATAGTGGGTTCAGAAGTATTTGGGGGAGAGTTTTTCGTGATTTTGCGATTGAATAATCATAACAAATTTGAATTCTGCATTTCAATTCTTCGTGTGCCCATCTTACACGATCCATTTTTTCATCAATTTTCTATTTAATGTATATAATCATTTGAAAAATGACCATGTAAGACAGAAATATATATCATTTTCTATGTCAAAGTGAATCTTTTTTTTCTAATGAATTTTGCTAGAGCAGCGGCTTTCCAGCCTGCTCTTCTCGATTGTTAACTGTGAAGGTTATCGAAAAAGGCTGTTTATCGTCACTGTTTATGTATTTTGTAAAACTGTAGTACTTTGTTTTTACGTGTTTACCTAACTGTGAAGGGCTCTTTTACATGCACAACTTGGACATGGAACCTACATTTTATCGCCTGTCTCTGAAAGGATTTGGTACTCAATCTCACCTACACTGAGTTCAGGGATCTCTGGAAAAATATCCCGATGGCTCCACAGGGGAGCGAACCGTATACCTTTGGCACGAGAGGCGAGCACCTAACCTCTTCTTGAAAAATATATACATTGACTCTCAGTCGATGCTTCACAAGAACCAGAAGGGCAGGTTTCGGTATGAGTGGATGTCGTCTATAGAAGTTTCTACCCTCCAGAGGCTTAAGTGGGTATACTGTCCTGGGCATGTGGGTGTTTACGGTATTGAGAGAGCGGACAGGCTTGCATCAACAGCATCGATTGTAGGGGAGCTGAAAATGGATAAGGGGGATATTCTTCGGTCTGTTCGCAACTGTCTGTTAAATGAGAACACTAAAATCGATGTTGAATCGATCAAGCGATTTAGGCAGTTTGTAGTTACCCGTTGTACAAGTCGAACTGGATGCCTGAGAGGCAGAGTGAGAGGTGTGTTTAATCAACGAGCCACGGGAACCATCAGTATGCATACTCTTTGATATCTGTTGGGGAGACTGAGCACCTATGGGTCTGCCCGGAGTGCAATGACGTCAGTTTAATAACCAATACATTTTTCCAAATAGATAAATTTCAATGATATCTTGACGGACCATGGTGTAGAAATAGATAGCTTTGTTGTAGATTAAAAACTGGAAATTGGATCAAAATGTGTTAATGTAAACTTAGCTCCAGTTTTATATGAAACAATACCATTTTTTTAACGTTATTCGACAGTTGCGTTATTTCAGTAGAGAATCTTGACTTGCTTTATGGAAAGAACAAGACAGATTCCGGTGAACCAAGAGATTAATGAAAGACGCTGGTGCTGGATAGTACACACTTTGAAAAATCCTAGGGAATATAACAAGAAGGACTCTTTCCTATAACCCACGGGACAGAGGAAGAGAGGAAAGCATAGAAATACATGGAGAAGAGATTTGGAGATAGAGATCAACAGTATGCAGAAGAGCTGGAGGAAACTGCAGGAGATAGCTAGAGATAGAAAAACTTTGCATGAGTTGGTTGAGGGGCTGTGCCCCATTGATTGATTGATTGATAGAACCTTCATCATTGCACTTCTGTGAGTAACCATGTGTGCTCCGATCTCTTCCTTACACAGGAAGATCTCAGTGGCAGTGCACAAACTCTGTAGCACCGACGAGGATCCCCAATGTAATTTAGAAGATGATAAAAATATTTTGTAGGAATTACATTTTCAAATCTTTCTAATGGGCCAATCAGGGTTAAATAGGCATGAGAGAGAGAGATGGAATGTGTTAAATCTTGTCATTTACATTTGTATTCTAAGTGACTATAGTGACTATAACTGTGTAAATATACGTTAACAGTCTAGTCATTTACATTTGTATTTGTCTAATTGATTGGGACTATGTAAATATTTGTTAATAATCTAGTCATTATTATATCTTATCTTTCTATATATAGCCACATTTGAAGAGAGAGCTGAATGCATACTGTGAATATGTGAAGATACAGTGCCATGGTTTATTGACTAGCAAACAGAAGGTAAATTGGTGAATACATTAAACATGCAGGTACATACAAGTGATGTAATAATTTAGTGTTTCTATTATATCTCATTATACATGTCATGTCTACAATATGACATGACTACCATCATGTAGTAGTAGGAGAGCAACAGTTGCATTCTTATATTTTACTGGAAGCAAGAAAGTTTCAACAGTTGCGTTCATATGTTCCGCTTGGAACAAAAGCTTTAGTAATAGGAAAGCAACAGTTGCAGTCCTATATTCCACTGGGAACAAGAAGGTTTAAGCAGTATTAGTAGTATTGCAAATATACTATTTTTATATTACCTTTCATTTTTGAAAGACAGCAATGGAGATGGAACATCTTGCCTATGAGATAGAAAAATTCTGAAGGACTGTTAGGGTTGCAAAGTTCCGCTCAGGACAAGCTATTGGAGTATGATGAAGATGATGATTTTAAAATACTAACATGTCACCATGAACACAAAAAGAGCAATTTTCAGCGCATTTATTCTCCCCACATTATGCGTGCCAAACCTGGACACTGCATCAAATGATGAAGAAAACTAGTCACGACAGAGATGAAGTGTCTATGCAGAATGCTGGGGTAACAAGAAGAGACCGTTTGAGAAATGAAGACATCAGGAAAAAGGTGAGAACAACATCAGTACTGAACTTCCTCAAGAAACAACAAATTAAATGGTTTGGCCACATAAGCAGATTACCAACAGACAGTACACCTCAAAGAGCAATGTTTCTTCCGATACAATGGATACAAAGCAAAAGGCCGGCCACGCAAAATTTGGACCTCAGAGATAACAAAAGTGACAAAAGACACTATTTATGAAGCGCACACAAGGGCCTGTTCTAGAAATCTCTTCTTATCCTGATGTTGTGAAGCAAAACAGGATTGGAGAAGAAAGAAAAATGATATTTACTAGATCTGTCAACTCTTGTTTGTTCTCAACTCACAGCACTGTGTCATCTGTATAAATAAGATATACATTGAGCCTTGTATAAAATAAAGTCCAAGAAGTTTTTTTGTAGAGCTATTTGATATGATTGCTGTGTTATTATTCTGAATGTAGCCATTTTGCCCGTCTGATATTGGACCCTCAAGGGAAGCAAAGAATAGTACCACTGCGACCTACAAGGCGATTGAGGCAGGAGCTTAGGAAGCTACCTAGTAAATAAAAAGCGTCGCGGAAATAGGATGTGCTGGCCTACTTGTAGGCACATAACTGGCACAACGTACAACCGCTCTTAGGCTCAGATCACATACAAATCACACAGAGTGGTTAACAAGTGGTCGATATAGAGCATTTTTAAAAAAGAAGAAGAATGTAGCCATTTTATTTGTACACAATTTTGCTGATTTGGAACTATATGCTTATCACTGATTCTTAATAGGGGAAGACTGCAGTAAAACTTGGTAAATAGTGAAACACGTACAAACAAAGTACTATAGTTTTACAAAATACAGAAACAGTGACAATAAACAGCAACGTATTCGACCAACAAGGCCTTTATCAAGCAAACGAACAAACAGGAGTGACAAATTAAAATGAAACACAAATGGACGACCAAATACAAACGTATCTAAGGAAAATCTGGAATAAAAACGAATAACGAAATAAATGTAACACAAAAACACACATAAAAACTAGAAATAGAACGGAAAAAAAACAATGAAACATCTAGTAAATATATAACTTGAATACATGCAACATATACCCATATAGATTACAAAGCATGGGAAGAGAAAGTACTAAGAAGCATAAGAATGTAATACGTTGAGCCGCGTGGTCGCAAGGTACCATACAAAGAAATCAACCGATTCTCCAGAGAAAATTGACTACGATCATCGGAGGAACATAATCGGATGGCTGTGACCTGGACATCGCAAGCTCCTGAATGGCCAGTATCATTGAAATGGGTAGCTACAGGGTCACAGAGCATTGGCGTATATCGCGCAACTGTTGGGCGAATCGGTCACTGAGTCTCCTGCCGGTTTCCCCAATATAGGCCTTGTTGCACCGCTTGCAGATAATGGCATAGACAATATTACGGGACTCGCACGTGAAACTGTCTTCAACAACGAACGTGGCTTTTGGAAAAGTCACCGTGCGGGTCTGTATTACATAAGCACAAGTGTTGCAGCGCCGACGGCCACATTGGATGGTGCCAAAATGACTCTGGATATTAGGCTTGAGGCCACTGTGAACCAACATATCCTTAAGGCTTCTGTCCCGTCTGTACGCCACCAAAGGATAGTGTTGGAAGATTGAACGTGTCTCAGGATCAGACTGAAGAATGGAGAGATGACGGAATAAGACTTTCTTCACAAGGGAACTATGAGGGTGGAAAGTTAAGACAAGTTTCACCCTGTCAGAATTGGAAGTTCTATGCTGTTTAGAGGGAGCCTCCTGGCGAGAAATTTGCTGAGTGCGCCGCATAGCAGAAGCAAGCACCTTATCCGGGTATAAGCGCTACGAAAGAAATCCAGCATCTCGTGAACTCTATCGAGAAAATCGTCGTCCTCGCTACAGAGGCGACGAAGGCGCAAGAGTTGAGAGAATGGTAAAGAGTCACGACAAGCCTGGGAATGGGAAGAGGTATAAAGAAGAAAACTATGTGCATCAGTAGGCTTGTAGTATACTGATGTAAACTGATACACTGATTCTTACTAAAGTTTACTTTCCATGGTCTTAACATTATTCTTGTCAGAACTTACCTATTCACAGTCTGGTCTGTTATAACATGTCAAGTTAGTTTTCTCTATATGTTTAATCAGGTTTCATTGCTTCTTGATCTTAGGAAATTATATTTTAGTAGGTTAAATTGGGTGCAAATATATTTTATTTGGTAAGAAAGTAAAAGATGAATGTTTCAGATGAGAGATTATCATATTTTAATGCAGTTTTCACAGTTAGTTAACTCTTACATTAGTATCTCAGTCTGTTATATTTTGTGCCTCTTTGTATGCAGTGGAAATTTTTGGTATCAAATTTGTGTATCTTAGACTGCAGAATTGCGACCTCCTCCCATACCATATCGCTATCAAACTCCTAAGGGCCAAGACATTGACCTGCGCCTATTTAATAAAGGTAATAACATTTATTGTTGAACTTTTGATTACATGTCACATTAAGCATCTGTGTATTGTTTTGTTATGTGTTGAAGAAATTGCTATTAACTACCCATTGTTAGTTACTTGTTTTTTCTATCTAGTTTTGTTACAAGATTTCTCAAGACGTTTTGACTAGCTCTGTAACTATGGAGGATCTCTGATTGCACAGACAACAAATCTATTCAGTTTTTCAATATTGTAAAGCTGATGAATTTCACCCTTGAATTTGGGAACCTCTTATTGTTAAGGAAAAGAAATAGGAAGATTGAGCCATGCCAGCAAGTACATCATGCAAGGTGACAGTTGTGCATAGATATGTATTCTTCTTTGTCCTGGACAGGAACAGAAAAAGTAGTCCATGGTCACCATACTTTGTGGCATCTTGTAGGATGACATCACAGTCTCTCCATTGTAGTCTGTTGATTGCCACCCTCCACTGGTAGCCTTATGAATAAGCTACGTTGTGCATATCCTTTTCCACCATTCTCCACCAGATTGTCCTTAGTCTGCGCCTCCTTCTTCTGCCCTCTAGGTCTACTGCATGACAATTTCTGTGATGTTCTCTGGATCACTAATGAGTACATGTCTAAGCTTATATTATTATGTACACAAAAATTGCTAAAATTTCCACCATTTGTAAGAGTGCATAAATTCTAGATGGGTAACTGCATTGGTTGCCCCATGTTTCTGTTGAAATGTAAGATAAAGTTGTGAACTTATATTTTATCGCTGCCTTCATATTCAGATTTGATGAACAACAGCATGGGCATTCTTTATAATATCCTGGACCGACAGGCCAAAGGTTGGCATATTGAAATGAGAGCAAAACTTATTCGTCATTATCAAGGTATGTATTTTATTTCATTTACATAAGACTATGTTTGAATAAATTATGTTTACTGTCAGCTCAATATTATATATAATAGTCAACTAGAAGATTTGGATTTTGCAGATGATATTGCCTTGTTAAGTAGAAACAACCAAGATATGCAAAGAAAAACAGACAACTTGTCATCTATAGCATCAAAAGTTGGACTGCAGATAAGCTATGAAAAACAAATATAATGAAGACACCTATGGCAAGTAATGCAGATATCACACTGGAATCTAAAATGATAAAAATAACAGAGCAGTTCACCTATTTGGGTAGCAATTTTGATTGCACAGGAAATGTTAAAAAGAAATTATGATACGAATTGGCAAAGCAACATCAGCTTTTAAAAGTCTAAATAAAATTTGGAACTGCAAGTTATATAGTATTAAAACTAAATTACGAATTTTCAATTCAAATGTTGTATCAATCCTAACATATGCCAGCAGAGTTGGAAAATGACTAAAGATATAGAAAGCAAGTTGAATGCATTTGAAAATAGATGTCTTGAAAAATAATGAATATAAAATGGAACAATTCAGGAGAAGTGATGAAATCAGAGACATGTCTGGTCAACCACTAGTGGCAACTGTTATAAGAAAGAGAAGATGGAAATATGTTGGGCACACCTTGAGGAGAAATGATCAACGAATATCAAAGCAGGCATTGAAGTGGGATGCAAAGGGTTCAAGAAAGAGAGGTCGACCTAAGGAGACCCTAAGCGAACTTTGCTGAGAGGCAGGAAATATCGGTCTCAGTTCCATGGAGGAGATTGAGCGAGTTGCCCAGGATAGAGCGGTATGGAGAAATTACTTGCAGGCCCTATGTAAGTATAACGTGTAGAGGAATATTATTATTATTATTATTATTATTACTGTCAGCTTAAAGGAGGAGAACAAACTGCCATCATTAGATTTGCACGAGCCGCAATGGTTTGGAGTAATCACATTTTTTTACAAGTTAAAGAAAGAAACTTTGTGGTACATTTACTATTACTAGTATAACAACAGCAGCACATCTGTTTCAAAATTGTCCACATCTAAAACTGTTCTCTGTAGAATATTATTATTGATAAAAGGGAAGTATTCACTAAAACTATTTTCACAGTAGAAGTTTCACAGTAGAAGAATATTATTATCGATACAAGAGAAGACTGAGGGATGAGCAGATTAAGGCTGTCAGATTAAGAATACAGAAGGCAAGAGGAGCTTTCATCGCATTAGGAAATTTGTGGAAGTCTAAATAAATAAAATCTAGAACCAAAATTAGAATATTTAACTCCATTGTTGAAGCAGTTCTACTGTATGGTCAGAAACATGGAGAACAACTAAAACAATAACTAATAAATTGCAAATATTCATTAACTGGTGACTATGTAGATTAGAATGGTTGTGATGGTATGATAGGTTCATAAATGAGCTTATTGAAAGAACAACGCATATCCAAGTAAACCAAGAGGTGAAGAAATGAGGATGGATAGGACACACTTTGTGATGACTTGAGGGGAATATAACAAGAAGGGGTCCTTTCCTGGAACCCCAAATGAAAACAAAAGAGAGGGGAAACTTAGAAATACATGGAGAAAAAATGTGGAGCTAGAGATTAACAATATACAAAGGAGTTGGAAGAAGCTGTAAGAGATAGCTAAAGATACGAAGACTTGGCATATGTCCGTTGAGGGTCTTTATTCCTCAACCGGGGTTGAAAAAGCACAAAAGAGAGAGAAAAGGGAATAATACACTAAAATTATGTTTATAAGAAGAGAAAAAAACTATTGTTAGTCAGAATATGTTTATTAACTACTGAAGGCCCTGAGATATTAATGTGATGTTCAGGTATTCAATGGCACTATGGTATCTATCTATATCAACTAAGATATCTACTATAGTCCGTTCAACTTGTCATGCCCACAGATAAAAATGTGTATCTTTGTAACCATTTGATGAAATAACCTGGTCCTCCAGCAGATCAGACAAGAACTACGGTTGCGACTCTACCAAAGGGGAAGAATGGATCCCAACAGATGGTAGCATGATGAACTATCTCAACGTTATCATTACTCTTGGAAGAGAATGTAGAGATTGGGGCAACATGAAGGCTGATCTCGCAGTTAAGCAGCTGATAGTAGATAATGCAAGGGATGATGATGTTGTTGTATATACCGATGGGTCAGTTCTACGTGGTGAGAAATCTGGCTGGGGTTTCTTGGCTAATGCGCATGGTAGGGTTGTTGCAGCGAAGTGGGGCATACAGGACAACTACTTCTAGTATGAGGATGGAGGTTGAGGCCGCTACTGCTGCCCTCCATTGGATTTCTGGAACTTCATTTACTGGGGCAGTTGTTGTATTTGACTCGCAGTCGATGCTTCACAAGATCCAGAAGGGCAGGTTTCAGTATGAGTGGATGTCGTCTATAGAAGTTTCTAACCTCCAGCGGCTTACGTGGATATACTGTCCTGGGCATGCGGGTGTTTACGGTAATGAGAGAGCAGACAGGCTTGCATCAACAGCATCGGTTGTTGGGGAGTTGAAGATGGATAAGGGGATATTCTTCGGTCTCTTCGCGACTCTCTGTTGGATGAGGACACTAAAATCGATGTTGAATCGATCAAGCGATTTAAGCAGTTTGGAGTTACCCGTTGTTCAAGTCGAACTGGATGCCTGAGAGGCAGAGTGAGAGGTGTTGTTTTTTTTTTTTTTTTTTTTTTTTTTTTTCGTCCGCTTCAACTCAGACGAAGTTTCATCTCTGAAACTGATTTTTGCGTGAAAATCTGTTTTTCCAATTTCTTACAATGGCAGCAAAGTGCACATTGTAAATTACTTTACACTGGCAGCCGTGTGCTCAATGTACACTGTAATTAGTATTCCCTCGCCATACAGGCAGATTTTCTCCGACTTCAGAGGTACTCACGTTATCGTCCTGAGTAAGACCAGGGACTCGAACAAATGCCGGACAGTAGGTTCGAACCCGAGCTATGAGGCGTCTCACAGCTAGCAGGCCGAGCTACTATCAACTACTCTAGGCAGTCCCCCAAGAGGTGTGTTTAATCAGCAAGCCACAGGAGCCATCAGTATGCATACTCTTCGATATCTGTTGGGGAGACTGAGCACCTATGGGTCTGCCCGGAGTGCAATGACGTCAGTTTAGTAACCAATAACTTGAAAACTTGCATGTGAACAACACATGTTCCCGACGCTACAAAAATATTTTTGCCATTCAAACAATCATACTATCTAGAAGTTTCCTTCTTTGTGCTATATATTTAACGTCTCCATTGGCATGGTTGGAGAAAACTAATGTTTACAGCCATTTAATACATTGACGACAAAAATAGCAACATTCAGGACGAATTCCGTGGTTTTTGAACAATTCTTGCATTTTCCATGCACCAAATAGACTTGGGCTTGAACATGGTAAACAAATGACGTCATTAGTGGGAGATGGACTTTTAGTTGAAGGCGTGTATCGAAATTAGTGTGAAGCTATTGGGTCATATTGTTGACTTCTCAAATCAGAAATTGATATAATATTTCTAATGAGTTTGAAGTTACAATGCAGAAAGTGTCATTAATACTATATGCGCATTTCCACAAAGAGGCACATATGGGTTATTTGTACAACAGTATATAAGAACCATAGAAAAGAGCTATTTTATTATAGGGATATCTTCCTACCACATATGTTAACACACACACATTGTACCAAAGAAGTAGCAATTTGAAAAGAATCTCTCCAG
Source organism: Arion vulgaris (assembly GCA_020796225.1). NCBI lineage: Eukaryota > Metazoa > Mollusca > Gastropoda > Stylommatophora > Arionidae > Arion > Arion vulgaris. The sequence goes on from CM036767.1 coordinate 27,780,861, forward strand.
TAGCTCCGCCATAACAAGGTGCTATAGAAAAGTTCTTAGAACATCCTGGACAGAGAAGAAACAAAGACATCCTACAAGACCTGAATATCAAGGAGCATTGGCTCTTAAATAACATCATGTCCCGGAAGATGAAATATTTTATCCACATTAAACACCACAGTGGTCTGGAGAGAAAGGTAATGGAAGGCATGGTTCCTGGGAGACGGGGACGACCAAGACGAAGATGGCAGCAAGGCATGAAAGAAACTTTGAACATGATGCTGGAAGAGGCAGGAGAACTTGCAAGAGACATAGAGCTTTTCAGGCGGGCTGTGATGAATGCAACGTTCCACAAGGGACATGCTACTACTTGAGCTCCACCATTTCAAGTCCCAAACCTGGACGTGAAAGGAGGATGGCATTATGACATGGCAGCTAACTTTAACTGTAATGTAAGTTATTTAAAAACGATAAAACTATGTCTACATTTCTTGTTTATTTCATGACTGTATTGCAAGTATCAACATTGGCCCCCATGTATAAGCTGAGATGATACATCTTTGCATGAGACTTGTCATCAAATGTCATATTTATGCGTTTTACTGTAAAAACTAAAATTTCGTTTCAGACCTCCCAAATATGCGCAACATAAAAGGAAACCTTTATATTACAAAATCCAGGTTTCCTTTAGCAATTTCTTCCATCAGACATTTGCGTCGGTATAATTCTAAGGTTGGGTACAAAGTTTTGCTACTGTAGAACTGATGGTTTTGCTACAATTCGCATTGGACTGTGAGCTTGAGTTGTTGAACAGACTATAAATTGTATCCCACGTCAGGCCACAATCTTTCTATAGTTCTCCTTCAAGTTTTCTTTGAATGTCCAGGCCTTCTTTTCCCATTTGTTGTCTATCAAAGATCTGTCCTAGCCAATGCCCCTACTCACCTTTGACGTACATGCACAATCCACCTTTATTTTTATCTTTTAATAGTGGTCTCCATTGATTCACAGTTTGTTCTTTTTAAAAACTCTTCATTTGAAATCACATAGGACCAGAAAATTTGTAGTATTCTTCTTAAACTTTTATTTTGGAATGCTTCCAACTTGTGTATTATGCTGTTGGTCAATTTTCAGCACTTGTCATTATCAAATAGCTTGTCTTGGAGCAGAACTCTTGGATGTTCCAGGCGCAAAGTTTCTGCTACAGTGGATTTAAGTGTTTGATCGAAGGAGTGGCACAATGCTACTGAGAATAGATAGGACATCACTTTAAGTCATGCTCTACTAAATTTGTGACCTGTCCATTTTTAATGATGGTAGCCCAACTAGATTAGCATCTAAACCTGAGGACACAGATGGTGTTATCGATCTGGCACTCATCTCCACTACTGACTCTACTTTTTCTCTATGAAATGTTCTTGGGGTGCAGGAAAGTGATCATCTTCACTGTGTTTTTCTCCTTAACATGGTGTTTTTCAGTGTTAGATTATGGACTTTGCATCCTCACTATATCAAGATCACAATTTGATTGACTCAAACATATTCAGAATGAAGGCATGAGTATGTCCTTGACTGCACTAGAGATACTCCCATTGTGAGAATAAGAAATGTGCTTGGCCTTCTGTAACTATGACTACGTTTTCAACATGCTATCGCCCAAACCAAAGCATATATGCAGGTTATATGGATCAAAGACATTCTCTACACAAAAATACTAATAATGTTTAGCGCGTCTGATGTGGCATGTCTTGGTTGCTCCAGGTTGAGAGAACAATTATCCAGTTGACCACGGTTGCAGCCCTACAAAAAGGGAAAGAATGCATCCAAATAGATGTTAATGTTAGCATGGCCAACTGCCACAACATTATCATTATTCTTGGAAGGAAATGTAGAGATTGGGTCAACATAAAGGCTGAACTTACAATTAAGCAGCTGATAGATGATAATGCAAGTGATAATAATGTTGTTTATACCAATGGGTCTGTGCATTATGGTGAGAAGTCAGGCTGGGGTTTCTTGGCTAGCGTGCATTATAGGGTTGTTGCAGAGCAAAGTGGAGCATACAGGACAACTACTTCCAGTTATCAGTTATATGAGAACTATCATCATAGCACTCCGGACATGTCCATAGGTGCTCCGATATCCGCCTCAGCAAATCCAGCAACGTCCAGCAGCCCAACACGCCAATTCGATGTTGATTAATCTATTGCATATTTAGTATGTCGTTCTTTTCGGGCTGCACCAATATGGACACTTCCAGTATAAAGAGGGAGGTATAGGCCATTACTGCTGCTCTCCATTAACCCTCTTGGACTCAGTTTACTGGGGCCGTTGTTTTAGCTGACTCTCAGTCAATGCCTCAAAAAGTCCCAAAATATCAGGTTGCCGTATAAATAAGTGTCATCTATTAAAGTTTCTAACCTCCAGAGGCTTACATGGATCTACTGTCCTGGACCTGCAGGTGTTTGCAGTACTGAAGGACCGAACAGACTTGCATCAACAGCATTGATTGTCAGGGAGTTGAAGATGGATAAGGGGGATGTTCTTCACGACTGCCGTTGGATGAGAACACTAAAATTGATATTGAATTGATACAGCGATTTAAGGAATTTGGAGTTACATGTTGTGCAAGTAGTCTGGATGCCTGAAAGAGCAGAGTGAGGAGTATGTTTAACCAGTAAGCCATAGAAACCATCATTATGCATACCCCTCGACATCTATTGGGGGAGACTGAGCACCTATGGGTCTGCCCGGATTGTAATGATGTTCAGTAACCAATAACTGTTTGCTTATTTTTTACTTCAGACCAATCATTTTTCTGTTCATTTATTTCAGCCCAAGGTTTGAACAATGATGACATATCTAAGGTAAGTTGTATGATATACTGCTCTAGAAGGTTTAACTTACTTTAACTTTTCATTCTCACTTGAAATGCACATAAATTATGCAGTCAGTGTGCTAGTATTAAGAACGATAGTAAGAAAAATTAAGAACGAAAATCCAGTCCTTCAAAACTAAATGCTACAGAAAGATCCTATTCACAAAATAGATGAGACTGCAGTAAAACTATTTGATTCGAAAAACATGTAATCACAAAGTACTGTAGTTTTACAAATTACAAAAACAATGACAAAATACGGCAACGTTTCGACCAACAAGGCCTTTATCAAGCAAATGAACAACAGGCGTGACAAATTTAAAAAAAACAAATGGACGACTAAAAACAAACATTTCTAATGAAAATCTGGGTATAAAAACGATAACAAAATAAATGTAACACAAAAAACACACATAAAAACTAGATATAGAAAGGAAGAGAAACAATGAAAAATCTAGTAAATATATAACTTGAATACATGCAACAGATGCCCATATAGATTACAAGGCATGGGAAGAGAAAGTACTAAGAAGCATAGGAATGTAATACGTTGATGTCACATGGTCGCAAGGTACCATACAAGAAATCAACCGATTCTCCAGAGCAAATCGACTGCGATCATCAAAGGAACATGATCGGATGGCTGTGACCTGGACATCGTGAGCTCCTAAATGGCCAGTATCATTGAAATGGGTGGCTACAGGGGTCACAGAGCATTGGCGTATGTCACGCAAGTGTTGGGCAAATCGGTCACTGAGCCTCTTGCCTGTCTCGCCGATAAAAGCCTTGTTACACCGCTTACAGATAATGGCATAGATAAGATTACGGAACTCGCATGTGAAACCATCGTCAATAAGAAACGTGGCTAAAGGAAAAGATACAGTACGCGTCTGTATCACATTAGCACACGTGTTGCAACACCGACGGCCACACTGGACAGTGCCAAAATGAGTCTAGATATTCTGTCCCGTATGTAAGCCACCAAAGGATAGTTGGGGAAGACAGAACGGGTCTCAGGATCTGACTTAAGGATAGACAGATGACGGAATAAAACATTTTTCACCAGTGAACTATGGGAGTGGAAAGTTAAGATAAGTTTTACTCTGTCAGAGTTAGTAGTCCTATGCTGGCTGGTAAGGGCCTGCTGGTGAGTGATTTTCTGAACTCGATACAAGACCGAGACAAGCACCCTCTCTGGGTATAGGCACCTGCGAAAGAAATCAAGCATCTCGCGAGCTCTCAAGAAAATCCTCGTCCTCGCTATGAAGCGCAAGAGCTGCGAGAATGGCAAAGAGTCACGACAAGCCCGGGATGGGAAGAAGTATAAAGGAGAAAACTATGTGCATCAGTAGGCTTGTAATATACTGATGTAGTGATAGTGGATAGGCGTATGGAGATAGTAATGTCAAGAAAGTTGACACAAGTAGTGGAGATGTGAGAAGTAAAACGAATAGAAGGGTTGAAAACATTAATGAAATTAATGAAGTGTGATAAATCGGCTTCAGGCATATCAGTAATGCCAATACAGTCATCAATGTATCTGTGATAGACAGACGGAAGGGGGCCATCATATGTAGTCCATACTAGGTGTTCAAGATAACCCATGAACAGACAAGCATAACTAGGTCTCATTTTAGTACCCATGGCAAGAAAGATCCTACGAATACCATGGACAGAAAAAGAAAGAACACTGATGTCCTGAAAGAACTAAATGTTAAAGAGAATTGGCTAGTATTCAAACTGAAGTGTTCCAGAATTGGGAAACCAACTCTGTTTTGAATTTTTAACTCCTTGACTGCTCCACACTCACCATATGCTGAAGACAATGGGAAAGCCTGCAGTAAAACTATATACCAAAGGTGAAGTATTCTTCTTCTTAATGTTCTTTACAACCAATCTTAATCACTCTTTGTGATAAGTGTGATCTTTGCCAAGAATGTGTATACATTGTACATTGGTTTGGTAGGCCCCTAAACGATAGACTTGAACATATTTAGGACACATGCATTCAATTTCAGCCAAACCTCCTTAGTCGCCTCTTATGACATGCATGGCAGGTAACAGTGGTTCTATTCTTTACACCCCAATTTGAGCCCGGTAACCACTGGGGGTGAAGCATAAAACACAAAATGTAGTCCTACAAAATGCAACAGACTAAATTGACATTTCAACCAAAATGTCTAAATCTAGCAAAGGATAGAATACACTTTAAGGTCAAAACAAATGTAATGTATGAAAACAATTCCCATAAATCAGTTTAGAAGCCTGACAAAATAATGTTGATGTGTTATGTATAAATTGTATTTTCCTGATATCATGTGATGCTATATCAGTTTTGTTGCTACTTTCTGTCACTAGCTATGTGGAGAGAAAGGAGATCAGTTACTGGCAGCAGCGATGCTCAATATCAATATGCTCAGTAGAACATCCTGAAGAAAATATTCAATTCTTCCAAGTTTGCTACATCCATTATCTCTTCGGACTAACAAGATGACATCATACTCAATAGCAAACTTAATTTTAGTGTAATAATTGTTTTAATATGCCAAACTTGTTTTCAGCAGTGAGCCAGGACATCTTAGATCATTATCTCAGTAAGTATTCAGCAATAACTACCAATGCTGAGTTAGAGGTCCTGCAACCTGACTAGGTATGTGTTGTGTATATAATGCAGTGAATATATTGTTGGTTTGTTTGTGAGCCGTTTTGTAAGTATTTTCTACAGAATTTTGTTAATAATTTAAGAGACAAGTAACAGCATGAAACAAGATTGTTTTCAAAATAAAAAGAGACAAAATCATTGTCTGATCCAAAAGCCTTTAACAATCATGGGATATATAGTAAAATAATGTACAGGTCAATCCCAGAAACTGACATATAAGGTGACTCAAAATGATTTGAATGATTGATTGTTAGACCATCATTGTGTGTGAAACACATGTGCTTCAATCTCTTTCTTACACAGGAAGATCTCAGCTGCACTGCATGAACTCCATATTTCAGGCAAGGTGTCCATGTAGTTTTTAGGATGTGGTAAATTGAAGGAATTTTGTTTAATGATTGTTTCCTGGGCAGAAACTTTCCAACCTACTTTAATGATTTTCAACTGTCAGTTTATTTACATGCTCAACTTGAACACAGAGCCTACTTGATTGTTCTTCTCAATAGGACTAGGAACTCAATCTCACCTACATTGAGAACAGAAATCCCATGAAAAATAGTCAGAATACTCCATGTGGGAAGCACACTTTTGAGCATGAAGCTAGCAATGTACCTCACACCAATATTTTTACAGTTTTTATGTCAGGAGTTAGGATGTGGTAAATTGAAGGAATTTTGTTTAATGATTGTTTCCTGGGCAGAAACTTTCCAACCTACTTTTAATGATTTTCAACTGTCAGTGTTATTTTACATGCTCAACTTGAACACAGAGCCTACTTATTATTGTTCTTCTCCAATAGGACTAGGAACTCAATCTCACCTACATTGAGAACAGAAATCCCATGAAAAATAGTCAGAATACTCCATGTGGGAAGCACACTTTTGAGCATGAAGCTAGCAATGTACCTCCACACCACATATTTTTACAGTTTTTATGTCAGAAGTTGAAGCCCTTATTTAAAGCCGAAATTGTATGTAAAAAAAATCAGTTGAATTTTTTCATATTGTATCACAGTTTACTAAACTAAAAAACAACCCTGCTATTTCCACATAAGAAGCCAGAAATGACAAATGACCTTAGGTTAAATTAATGAAGGTGGACTGTAATATAAATTTGCTGCAACTTTTTAACTCTTAGACTACTGATCGCCGCTCTATGTGACATTTACAATAGAATGACATTTGTAAATTGACATCCAACACAAACATAATGCGTTGCATCTGGACCTCTAGGGGTTAAGAGTATTTGGTTATACTGCAATATCTCATACATAAAGATAGTTTTTTAACATTGCATGCAAATACACTCTGGAAATAGTGTATCAAGTAAGAATGACTACATAGCTTTTGCTGAAAGTAATACTAAGGTATCAAGAAAAATGTTATTTGACAACATAAATAAATAGATCAGTTTAATAATGAGCAGTATTCTAGAATACTTTAACAGAGAACAGACGAATTATGTTGGTAGCTTAGCATTTATAGAGGAAGAAAATACTGGATGTTTTGACAAACATTATATTCTCAATATAAATCTAGTGTATTTTTGTTTTGGAGTTGATATATTTATTATAGCTTTCTTCTGTTATGATTGACAATAAGATTATTTTTCTCTGAAGAATTAGCTAATTTGTATTCCTTTAGTGCGTCCAGCAAGATGGATTTTGCAATATATAGTACAAGCTTATGCAGTTCTGTAAGAAAATAAGCTGTTGCACACCTCCCTCCCCCCTCCACTCTTAGTTAGTTTGTTCCTTTCATGCCAAAGGCGGCACATAGGGCAGAGAATTTAGATCTCCATGTAATGCGGTTTGTTGCTAGCAGTTGGAGATCTCGTATGGTTTTACATCCCAATAGTTTACTTTCTTGTAGGATTGTTCTTTGAATGGTGGTCTTAGGTCTTCCACGCTTTCTTTTCCCAACTGGTGACCACATAAGGACTTGTTGATTTAGTCTCTTTTCATCTGATCTTCTTTCTTCTTTGCATTCGTTCTTTATGACCAATTTTAATCACTCTTTTGTGATATGTTTGATCTTGCCAAGAACGTGTATACGTTGCACATTGGTTTGGTAGGCCCTAAACGCATAGACTTCTACACGTTTAGGACACATGCATCCGATTTCAGCCAAACCTCCTTAGTCGCCTCTTACGACATGCATGGCAGGTAACAGTGGTTCTATTCTTTACACCCCAAATTTGGGCCCCGGTAACCACTCAGGTGTCATCTGATCTAAGAACATGACCTAAATATTTCCACCTTCGTTTCCTTATAATATTTGATACGGGTTGTTGCTGTGTTCTATCTTTCACTGCGTTGTTCGAAACAAAATCATTCCATTTTACTTTTAATAATTTTCGGAGACATATATTCTCAAAGCTGTCCAGTATCTTATCAATTTTGTTTGTTGATTTTTCCAACTTTCACAACCGTAGGTCAGTACAGGAATCACATATGACATAAACAGTTTAACTTTTGTACATATTCTCAGGTCTTGAGATTGCCAGATATTTGTTAACTTAGTGAAGGCACTAGCTGCTATAGCAATACGAGAGTTTATTTCTTTCATCGTGTCTCCGTTGTTTGACACTTTACTACCCAAATATGTAAAATGTTACTAACTTTCTCCAGTGTTTGGCCATTTATTACTATGTTGTCTGTCGAGTTTGTGAGGTCCATAATTTTGGTCTTGGCAGAATTCTACCTTACTGATAATTCCAAAGGAATGACAGTAGCCTATACAGTATAGCATTTCTTTTCCCAAAAGTTTGCAAGTTTAAAATTTGCTTACGTGAATTCAATAATAGATACTTTCAAACTGCTTTGGAAAATCACTCACTCCTACAAATATTATTACTTCCTAATATGAAATTTTTTTAAAGTTTTGAGTCATTTCCTGAGACTATCTGATCCAATGTTAACTAAAGCTGAAGACCTGCATCTCTAATGCTGTGCCATGATTAGATCATAATTATTTCATGTCTTTGATAAGTTGTAACTGTTGTATGCGACCAGGTATACTGCTGGTAAATCAAGCCAAATCTGTGATTGCAATGATGAAAGCCCAACAAAGTCTAAGGAAGAAGATGGATGAGCATAAAGAAAAGGTATACTTTTTTTTCAATTTTATTTTTTCAACTGTCATTTTCTTGCCACAAGTCTCTTCCATTGGCTTCATAAACATTTATATATTATAATTTAAAATGCCAAATGCTGGTAACCTATATGGGCTTAGCATATTACACACAAATGAAAGTCACAGTGAAGCTGGATCCCAGACACCTGATGTATTTGGGGACTGTCTGACATACAATTGAATAAAATGCTAAAACTGGCCAAATAACGTAGAGATGGGGAAAAATAGTCACATGAGTCTGGAGAAGACTAGTATTTGTCCTGGTAAAAAAGCCTGGGAGATATAGGATGGTCTGCACACAGAAGAAGAAAATGCCAGAATGCACATTTAGAGCTTAAAATCGTGGCATATCCTTTACAGGACGTAGCCATCAACCACAGTAAATGAGTCGTTGATTTTCTAGTCACCACTTATATGTTCAGTAGTTTGCCATTGCTTTCTGAACCGTGAGACCTATGTTGGTACCTTTTGTAAAAATCCCATGGAAACGATTTGCTTCCAAACTTGCCCACCCTGGAGTTTGAACCAGGTGCGCTTGGGTTTGTGATCGAGCTCACTACCGCTTGAGCTACAGACGCTCACTGATTTAGAGCTACACAATGGTATTGTAAGGATATTGATGACATTGTTGATGGTTGTCATATTTCCATCATTCAGGATCATTCTATCCCATTTGGTATGTTTGCAGTGATGGTCAAAAACAATCAAAAACAATTTTAGCTTGTGCCATCCATGATATTTCATGCTTGATTTTTTTACCCATAATATCAGTATTGTTCCTGTACAGTGGATGTCTCTACTCTGATGTAACACACATAGAGACTTAGTATGAATCGGAGCGATCGGAGCATTGTAAGGGGTGGAGGTGGATAAAGTATGAACAGAATTTCAAGTATGTCCATAATTTATACAAGGGAAGTATCTCTAGTACAACTGAGCATGTCTTCATTCTGAGAATGTCCCAGATGATCAGATTTAGATTGAGATATCATGAACATATCATGTATAGTACAGAACTTTTCAGTGATAAAACTGATGGAACAGGAGAATAAGCAGTCTTTGCTGTAGGTTTGTGATTCCACTAGAAGTGATATCTCAAATGACTGGTGGTGGTGATAATGTACCATGAATACTTTCCCAGAGAAAAATGACTTTGTATCAGGGACTGTGTCTGTGATTCGACTCTTCTTGACCTGAGATCTGAGAAAGTTGACTTTGTTCATTGCTAACCTGATGCAAACTTATGTCACATTGTCTGTGATGGTGATCCATAAAATAAAGCACTTAAAAACAGTTTGGTGTCCGTAAACTGCAACTGTGATACTACTAAATATCACAGTTGCATCCATTTGGTGCAACGAACGTGTGCCACAGGAATTAAAGGATGCCACTATTGTCCACCTGTACAAGCGGAAAGGAAACCGCCAGGCCTGCGATAACCACAGGGGATCTCCTCCTGTCAATCGCTGGCAAAATACTGGCCAGAGTCCTCCTCAATCGATTAATCGATCACCTGGAACAGGACTTACTCCCTGAGACCCAATGTGGCTTCAGGGCAGGTCGTGGAACAGCAGACATGATATTTGCTGCTCGCCAACTACAGGAGAAATGCCAAGAGCAGCACCGTAACCTCTATATGGTCTTTGTCGATCTGACAAAGGCTTTCGACTACGGTTAACAGGGAGGGTCTATGGAAGATCATGGAAAAATTTGGATGCCCAGGAAATTCATCAAGATCGTCCAACAGTTTCACGAGGGCATGATGGCACGTGTACTTGACGAAGGGGAGCTGTCGGAAGCCTTCCATGTCACCAACGGCGTCAAACAGGGCTGTGTACTGGCCCCAACACTCTTCAGCATGATGTTTGCTGCCATGCTCACGGATGTCTTTTGGGAAGGCGACAACATGGGGTAAAGATTAGATACAGGACAGACGGTAACCTATTCAATCTTCGGAGGTTAAAATCCTCCACCAAGGTAAAAGAATCAACTATCTCAAACCTGTTGTTTGCTGATGACTGTGGCCTCGCTACCAACTCTGAGGAAGAAATGCAGACTTACATGGACAAGTTCTCAATGGTCTGTGATAGGTTTGGCCTCACCATTAACACCAAAAAACAGAGGTCATGTTCCAGCCCGCCCTAGAGAACAGTATTACGATCCAGTCATCAACATTAAACACCAGCGTCTCCAGTCAACGGACAACTTTGCTTATCTTGGCAGCCTCCTATCCAGATCGGCAAACATAGATTCTGAGGTCCACAATAGGATATCCAAAGCCAGTGCTGCGTTCGGAAGGTTACGTGTCACTGTGTGGGAACGGAAGGGGATAAGCATAGTCACAAAGCTGAAAGTTTACCAGGCCATAGTGCTAACCACGCTGCTGTACGCAAGTGAGACATGGACAGTGTATAGCAGACACGCAAGAAAATTAAACCATTTCCACACAAGCTGTCTACGCAGAATACTAAAAATAAACTGGCAGGACAAAATTCCAGACAGCGAAGTCCTCACAAGAGCAAAGATCCCAAGCATCAACACCCTGTTGCAGAAGGCCCAACTGAGATGGGTCGGTCACGTTGCTCGAATGCCTGATAAACGCATCCCAAAACAGTTGATGTATGGCGAGCTTGAAGGGGCAGACGTTTAGCTGGTGGACAGAAAAACGCTTTAAAGACACTCTTAAAGTGTCTCTGAAATGCTTCGATATAGACAATACGTGCTTTGAATCCCTTGCAAGATCGCCAAATGTGGCGCTGTAACAACAAAAGAGGAACCCGAATAGCTGAGAATCATCGTATTGTTGAGTCACAGAGAAAACGAGCAGCGCGAAAAGACAGAGCACACAACACGCACATGTCCAACCTTGATCATGTATGCCCCACCTGTGGTCGGGATTCTGTTCTAGGATTGGACTCTACAGTCACCTCCGCACACACCAGAGAGGTGCAACAGTACATGTCTGAGATTGTTGTCATCATCACTTGCGATGGACGGCTATTATTACTACTAAATAACTAACAGATTCAGACCTTCAAAAATTACATTTTCTCTGATGTGAGTGATGTTTGTTTGAAATGACTGTTGGGGTGAACCCCTAACCAGAACATTTTTTGGGAGATAACAGCTCAGTGCCTAGGATGCTACAGTAACCATCCATAGACACCATCAAAGTATAAACCTTCATCATACTTCATCGCTAGTGTGTGCCAGGGCCCACAAGGGAAGCAAAGAATAGTACCATTGCAACCTACAATGCATGTCGTAAGAGGTGACTGATGTAGGCCCTAGGGATACTACCCTAGTAAATAAAAAGCAGTACAGAAATCGGATGTGCTGGCCTACTTGTAGGGCGATAACTGGCACAACGCATAATCGCTCTTAGGCTCCAATCACATACAGATCGCACAGAGTGGTTGACAAGTGGTCGATATGGAGTGTTCAAAGAAGAAGAAGAACCCATAAGCTGGGTTTATCATATCACGATTCCACTAATTATGACGTTGAAGATCTTAAGAATATAAAAATATCCATTCTAAAAGTGATAGTTTGTCATGGCTAGCTCACATCAGTAGAATTAAAAGAGATTGGTTATCATGGCAATCATAAAAAGCCAGGAACCAGGTATTATGACATCCAATTAAGCATACCCGTCTGAGAAGACAATGTTTAAACATTCTAATCTATTTGCAGATAAGAAATAGAACAGCTGATAGTATTGTATGTTAATTCCATTGTACACAACCTCCAACTGAAGGTAGCTTTGGGTCTATGTATGTTAATTCCTCTGTACTGTACAAAATATCCATCTGAAGGTAGCTGTGGGTCTAAGGATAAGAAAAGTAATGATTAGTATATTGTTACAGCTTCATATTTAGTTGAATATTGTGTTTTTATTTTGATACTGATACAGTATCGTTGATGTTTCCTTATCTCATTTATGTCTGCCATTTCTAGCTAGTGAACCACTTGAAGGAAACATATCCTATCAAGTCTCAGATCAGTGACTGGATGAAAGAAAAAATGCAGTTCTTTGAGGTCAGTTATTGATATATTATTGTGTCTGAATCTCATTCGATGCATTGAAAGGTCCAAAACAGCTAATTTAATCAAAACAGCAGTATGTGTGGATGTTGTCTAACAAGGTTTTTCTACCTCCAGTGGCATTATGGATCTACTCTCTGAACATGCAGAGGTGTTTGCGGCAAGGAGAGAACAGACATGTTCACATCAACAACACTGATTATCTGGAAATTTAAGGTGGATTAGGGGAATGTCCTTCGGTTTCTTGGCGACTCCCTGTTGGATGCAAACACTAAAATTTAAATTGATTTTATCCAGGGATTCAAGGAGGTTGGAATTACAAGTTGTACAAGTAGAACTGAATGCTTGGGGAGCAGAATGAGGAGTGTGTTTAACTAGCAAACCACAAGACCTATAGATGCTACAATGACCAGGGTGCTACAATGTCAGTTGCCAATAACTAAACCAATAACCAGTTGGTGTATGATTATTTACTTTTTGTTTTATTCAGATGTTTGAATAATTAATTTTTATGAAGCAATTTAAATTGTAGCTGTTTTATGCTTGTTTATATTTACACCTAATTAAATTATTTTTTTTTATAAATTGCTGTGAACCTCTTGTTAGCTAGTATTAATAAAGATGAGGTCACCCCAAATGTCCTGTTAAGTTGTATTGTTCTATTATAAAACATTTTCCTGTGTGGTCCTTACTGGAAGAAAAGAATAGACCACCCATTCTATCAAGTTTGTAGTAAAAGCCAACTTGAGTGTTTGTGCATAGGGTTGATAATGTTATCATGTAAAACAGAAACTGGAAACATATCACATAAATGTGAGCATATGATATTGATGATAATACTGGGTTAATATTAGTAAAATTGTTCTTATGATATCTCCATTAAGTTTGAAGTGATTGCTTTTTACCCAACAGCGGGACTTTGTGAGACAGAATCTTTGGACTGTACATGAGGAAGCTATTAGCTTATGTGAGGAAGAAGGCCTTCAACAGACGGTATACTTTTTACGCAGAGACCTGAACTTTATTAAAGAGGTAAGAGGTTGCTCCAGTTGTTTTGTGTGTTGTTTGGGGGAGCAGGGATTTTGTATTGCTGTGAATGTTTATTAATTTTTTTTTTTATATTTTTTTGACAATGAAAGACTGTTTGCCACAAATACAGTTTATTTTATTTCTCTAGACTATATTTTTGTAAAATCTTTTTGTGTCATTTCCCTTTTTTTTACTCTAGACTTTTTTCCAATTTTATCATTCTCATAAAATGCAGCTATTTTTTTTGTAATTAATGTTTTTGTACTAAGTTCATAACTGGCCAGAAGTGTTTATTAATCTTTCTTTGATAATTTTATCTTTGGCTGTAAATGTTCTATTATCATCCTTTGAGATAACCTTTGAGAAACTACTTCCTTGAGAAGCTCACTTTGAGTTCACTGATCCTTTCTCTTGATAGTTCAACACTGAGTAAATTTTCTGATCTTCTCTTGATAAGTTCAACACTGGCAGTAAATTTTTACTGATCTTCTCTTGATAAGTTCAACACTGGCAGTAAATTTTTACTGATCTTCTCTTGATAAGTTCAACACTGGCAGTAAATTTTTACTGATCTTCTCTTGATAAGTTCAACACTGGCAGTAAATTTTTACTGATCTTCTCTTGATAAGTTCAACACTGGCTGTAAATGTTCACTGATCTTCTCTTGATAAGTCAACACTGTGTAAATGTTCACTGATCTCTCTTGATAGTTCAACACTGTGTAAATGTCTGATCTCCTGATAAGTCAACATGGCAGTCAATTTTACTGATCTTCTCTTGATAAGTTCAACACTGGCTGTAAATGTTCACTGATCTTCTCTTGATAAGTTCTAATGCACTGCTCTGATGAAATTTTTACTGATCTTCTCTTGATAAGTTCAACACTGGCTGTAAATGTTTACTGATCATCTCTTGATAAGTACAACACTGTGTAAATGTTCACTGATCATCTCTTGATAAGTTCAACACTGGCTGTAAATGTTCACTGATCATCTCTTGATAAGTACAACACTGGCTGTAAATGTTCACTGATCATCTCTTGATAAGTTCAACACTGGCTGTAAATGTTCACTGATAATTCTTATATTGATTATATGATCATAAGATCAACTGTGTAATTGGTAATGCGATGTAGATAGAAATGAAAAAAAAAAGTGCGCAGGAGGAGGAGTAGGAGTAAAAAAAAAAAAAAAAAGGAGAAAGAGAAGGATGGAAAGAGGAAAAGGAGAAAGTTGGCAGGTAGGTTTTCACTTAAATATATATCGTCAATTGAAATTGTCGAAGCATCATTCAGCATACAGCTATCCTACAAAAAGCAGTGTACTATTTTGACATACTGATGGTCCAGGAAATATATCTTAAAAAGAATGCCACTATCAGATGCCCAGTTACAAATGCAACAACAGTTCATGTGAATCCAATAGACGGTAGCAGACTATTTATGTAAGTCATGAGATGCCTCACAAATGAATCAATACAAGTGTCTATATGACAAAGAATGTGGTATTGCAGAGAATCATAGTGAACATATGAGATTAGTAATGATGAGTACTATGTGCCCATGTGGATCACCTCTAGAAGGAATTTCCAGGCTGACCTATTAAATGTACCTGGCAAGAAATGCATAATAGTTAGTGATTTCAATGCAATTCTAGTTGAAAAGAATGGTGTAACACCACTGAGAATAACGGGGATTGGCTGGTGTGCCTTGAGTCAAGCACTACTAAACACCAATGTTCAAGAGATATAGTTAGTGTCATAAACTTGAACACTTAATTCTCATGTGTCTGCTACATTTATGTGTTGGAATTTACTTGGAGTACAGGATAAGGATTATCTGAGATGTTCTTATTCTCACTGTGATGCAAAGATTGCAAGAAATCCAAAAATAGCTTCAAATATTCAGTGGACACAAACAAGATGGTGACACTCCACTGCATATACTTCATCAGAAAGTAAACAGAAAGAATAACTAGAACACCTTTTGTCAGCTGTCATAGTGGAATGAAAAAGTAGAAAAGATATAAATGGAAAAACAAAACAAAAACAACCAAGTGGTGGAAAGTGCAAATCATGGAATATTTCTAAATAATGCTTAAAGGTTAACCCTCTTATTCCCAGCCCTTCAGAAAAAGTTACTACCGAAATCCCAGGGCAAGGGAAATAACCCAGCAACAATGAGAAGTGCTCGTGAAATAAAATTCATAACAAATACAATTTATAATCAATATTTGTGATTTAAAGTCCAGTTTACAGTTAAATGGATGAGGTACTAGTTTGTAAACATGTATGTTGTCAATACCATGTAAGTTGGATGTAAAAATTATACAAGTGAAGAAATAAAAAATGAATGATAATATTGAATGTATGTTTCACTCAAAAATGTCAGTTTTATTGAGGATAAATGTAAATTGAAAGGTTGAAAAGCAAACTCCCTAACAGAGGTTGATTTTACATGTTGGGCAGCTATCACTTGTTTCCACACACCTTTGTGGTGCAGTCCTCATCTTCATTTAGAAACACTAATGCGGCTCTGCATTCTGCCAAACAGTAGAGTTGAGTCCGTTGGCATGAATGGGGTTGATCAGTTCTGCAGTATCTGGGAGTTTATCAGTCCTGCAGTTGCCTAGCCTGAATGTTTGTACGGGCATGAGGGTCCTCATACAATCAAGACAGAGATTCAACCTTGCACATGTCCATATTGTCCTCATGGAACGAATTTGGAATTGACATTGAAGTACAAATATTTGCTGATACTTTCAAATCTATTTCTTGACACTATATCTGACAAAGCAGGCACATTCAACAGTTTATCGGTAAACCAAAACATTCTGTAGTAAGGTAACTGGTGAGTTCGACACATATAGTTTACATAAAGAAAGATATTGATGTAATGAAAAGGAACAGTGTCCATGAAGGATCTGGATTTTTTTTGAATTTTCATAGAGCAAATTATTTGGTTAGCTCTGTCCAGTTCTAAAAAAATACCTCGTAAAAATCGAGCGTGACGTAATGACGGTAATCACAAATAGAGAATATTCTGAATCTGAATCAATGTCATTTGCAGAACCTATTTCTTCACTAAATTGTTCGATATTGATAGTGCTCAGCTGTTGCGACTATTCTCTCTCAACTTTACAACCTGGGTGGACGGAGGGCGATGTTCGCATTCATCGACAATCGTAATTCATCGTAACTAATAGTTACGCAAATCTCAGTAAACACTAGAACTAGCATCGTAAATTTTCGCACGCAAATATTGAATTAATTATATCAATCCGATTTATCCATGATCTGCCGCAAATTTTCCATCAACTGAATCATAAATCACAACAAGTTTTCCAGAAAATAAAGGAACTTTTTAAAAATTTGCCGATAAAATTCCACTAACATTAGAAACGTCAGGATTTCTAAAATGACAGCAGCCATTATCGGCAATGACATCAGGGCTAAATTTAGCGTGTCTATTCGCAAGGAAAGATATAGAAAAATCATTTAAAAGGTATATACCCGGCGGGGTAAGCGCCTATGGGTTTATACCGATATAGGGCGCATTCGGCCGCTATAGGAATAAGAGGGTTAAATGATAATTGATCGAGAAAAATATCATCTTACTGACTTTTTAAATTAATGTATACTTTGTAGCGTGAAGCTGTCTTAAGAAAGGAGCTAGGGCGGGTGAAGATCCCTACTCAAGAGTATTCATTCTCCACTCGAATATGGCTTCCTCAAAACTGGATTGTGCGAAAATGGAACTTTGGAACGAGGTCTGAGATTATTGAAACAGTTTTTCGTGAGTCGAAACCACTTCAAGTAAATTCTCCAAATGCTGTAAGTATTTCATAATACCATGTACCAAATATACAATCCATCAAAGTATATCTGTTTTACTCACACTTCATACTTTGTGTGATTTTATTAAATGAGTGAGAATTTTCTGCTTTTTAATTTGTTTAAATGTATTCAGTGCAATTTCATACACACAATCAACAATCAGCACATGCCATATTTCAAGTGTGCAAAATTTAATGCTTTTATCTTCATTATTAGCTGAGAAAACAAATGTGCATTACTTTCTGAATGTCCCTTGTACATAAAATGTGTTAGAACAGTCTTCTTTATGGATCTGCTAAACAAATAATAAGAAGTAACAAAAAGGATGAGTAGCTGAATGAATGTGCAAAACAGGCAGAGTCCTCTTTAAACACATGACGATTCCAAATCCAAAAGATACCATAAATCACATTACATGACAAGAACAAGTAATTATTTTCCGCCTTAGGACACAATATGTGCCCCTGAATGCTCACCTACATTGCATCCAACCAAAGATTGTCCCACAATGTCAACTGTGGGACTTTTCACAAGAAACTGTTGCACACCATCTCTTCCAGTGCCCTGCACTCAGTGACCTACGCCACAAGTACCTACCCCCATATCCAGATATTAAAAACACTCTCTATGCTAGCACACCACAACTCAGACAGACCTGTAACTTCACTGCCAAAGGGCAAATGCACAGATGACTGCTGCAGGGGAAAAATAAAGAATGGACCTCAGACTTGGAAAGCAGATAAGAAAATAGAAAGTATGTTAAGCGAATTTGAGGGTAAAATTCTTATAACAATACTTGTGTATACCTGGGAGGATAAGATTAGCAATATCAGACTTCAAAAGCTAACTGCTAGGAAAACATAAAGAGATAAAAGAGAGGTGATGGATTTTACCTGTCCTAGGATCATAAAAGAAAGACAGCCAAGACATGGAATGCAGAGGACACGTCTGAGATAGTGGAAGAAATGAAGATCTAGGGGCACATGGATGAGAACTGTTTAGTCAGAGCTCAGAGACATACATAGTACTAGGTCTATCTATCTATCTATTCTCTAATCCTGTTTGCCTTTCAGCGCCAGGTCAAAAAAGGAGACACCTGGGGCAAGCCTCTCTATGCAAATTGTCTTTCTTTCTGTTCTCCAATCCTGATTTGCCTCACAGCTTCAGGGTAAGAAGAGTTTTCTAGCACGGGCTTTTGTGTGTGCTTCATAAATAGTGTCTTTCGTCGCCTCTGTTATCTCTGAGGTCCAACTTTTGCTTGGCCGGCCTTTTGCTTTGTATCCACTGTATCAGAGCAACATTGCTCTCTGTGGTGCACTGCCTGTTGGTAATCTGCTTATGTGGCGAACCATTTAATTTGTTGCTTCTTGATGAAGTTCAGTACTGATGTACCCACTTTTTCCTGATGTCTTCATTTCTAAGCCAGTCTCTTCTTGTTACTCCCAGGATTCTTCGTAGACACTTCATCTCTGTTGTGACTAGTTTTATTCTGTCATTTAATGTCAGTGTCCAGGTTTGGCACTGATAGCATAATGTGGGGAGAAATATTGTGTTGAACAATGTTCTTTTTAATGTTCATGGTGACCTGTTTGCATTTTAAAATTGGCGCCATTTGTCCTAGTGTTTGATTTGCTTTGCTGCATCTATGTTTGATTTCGTTAGTTATTCTTCCGTTTGCTGAAAAGCTGCTCCCTAGGTATGTAAAGTTGTTACTTGTTTTAATGGGTGTTTGTTGATGGAGATATTGGTAGTGTTTTCCTCTCTAAGCGAATGTCATTACTTCAGTTTTGTCGATGTTTATTCTCATATTGTATTCATTGCATGCTAACTGGAGTCTGTTAATGTGTTGCTGTAGCCACAAGATTGAAATGATCGGACATTTTTTGTCTCTGCAGTATTTGCAGAGACGAGGCAATTCTGGAAATATTAATCATTTCTGTCGTGGCGATCTGGCATTTCTGCAGACTATCGGGCACACTTGTCCTGGAAGCTGTGACAGTATTTGTGCCATTTTCTGATCTAGGAAGTCGGCCAGGAAATTTGTGTAGTCATTACCACTCAGAGAGGTTGCTCGTCTGATGTGCGAGCCAATCTCTTATTATATGCAGAAATGTATACAATATACCACATTATGTGAATGGTTTGCCCTACCCATTTTGCCTGACAAGTGCATCTATCTGTTTTCAGGGCCAACACATGGAGGGGGAGTAGGGTCTTTTTCTGTGCCAGCTCACTGGCGCTGCCTTTGTGAGTCTTTGACCCCCTACAGTAACCCAACAAATCCAATAAACTCCCTCCCACAAAAGCAACAGATCTCAATATTCAGACTCCGGATGGGTCACAAAAGGGTTATGAGTCACATATACAAGAAACTAAAAGTCAGCGAGATGGAGGTCTGCCCCTGTAGTCGAGCATCACAAGACCTATATATACATATATTGCAATCATGCCCCACTTATACAGCCTTGAGGCACTAAATATGGGCAGTCCACACATCAGAAGAAATCAAACTGTATGGTACAACAATGGACATGCACTGTACCACAACCTTCATAGATACCTCAGGTCGACTATCCTAACTAATCACTGGTAGAAAGAATGAGGAAGAAGAAAAAGAAGCAACCTGATGCTGTTTGGGGAAAAAAACAGTAGACTAAGAAACAATTTAGTTCACAATTTTGATGAATAGTTGTCATCATGTACATAATTGGATAGAATCTATGTCTTTGTACTTAGGGTGCTCTGTACCTTTCAACTGCTTGTGTCATAGCACTTACATAATAGCTTCACCTATGATTCAAAACATTTCCATAACTCAGAAAAGTTGTGGTATCCATTTTCAATAGAGTAAATGTCAACTGTACTGCAAATGGAATACATACTTATTCTTCTGCATTTACTCTAGAACATCACTTGTTAACCACCCTTTGTGGCCTGTATGTTATTTGAACTAATGAGTGTAGATATGTTGTTCTGCCGATTTACAGTATTAGCCAAACATATGCAATATTTTGTACCCTTCAGTGCAACACATCTTGATACATTTTGATACATTCCTTTTGTGCAGTAAGATAAAAATACTACCATGACAGTTACATGCTTCTTCAGCGATCTTTGATCATGCGCTTAATTTACTGTGGACCACAAACAGGCCTTCAGCTTCAGGTCTGTCAGGTTTCCCGAAAGCTTAGTTTTTAGGTCGACATACAACTTGTCAATATTACAATAGTTACATACAACTTTCAATATTACAATAGTTACATACAACTTTCAATATTACAATAGTTACATACAACTTGTCAATATTAATCTATTTTTATTCCCAAAAATATAATGATTAGGAGATTGATATTCAATGTATATATCATTTTCTGACAGAACATCAGCTTCTCAGTACAAAAGTCAACTGAACGAGGGACAAGTACCCGCTATCCATTCTGGAGATGGTGGAATTTTCTGCACCGTGTCTGGTCTAATACATGGAACCTCATGTATTTGTTTGGAGTAGGTTTGCTGATGCAGTAAACTTTTTTTCATATTTTATGGCAGTTCATAATTAACACTTAAATGTTTAGAGGTTTTTAAGATGTTTTTATTTTTAGGATGACCTGCTCCAGTATTAGCAACCATATACGTTTCTTGCATTGAAAAAAGCATGTTATATATGGTTAGAAAGTAAATTAAATGAGCTATCAAGCTAGGTGGTTTTAATATCATTGTGATGATGTAATGTGTGATACCCGTAACATAAGTTTTCCTGTTACTAAAAATAAGCATAAAGGGATAAGAGTAGCCACAAAGCTGAAAATTTACCAGACCATAGTTCTAACGCCTTCATACATAGCTGGTCTTGATCTTCTGTATCATGCTCTTTTGTCAGACTATCCTATTTCATCTAAGAACTTGCAAGTACAGATTACTGAATCATCTCTACAGACTCAGGATCTCACATATAAATAAATGCTTATTTAGTGTTTAAATATTGCTGGAATTTAAATACCTAACACATACTCCAAGACTGTCCAGTCTGAAATGACTTCAGAAGTCAGACTTGGCCAGAAGGTGCTTGTTTCCCCTTAACCCTAAGTACTATCCATACTGTAACTAAGCTGCCAGTATGTTATGTTATGTGATCGACATCATGGCACATTGGGCACGCCCATTCGTGCCCTGTCCTCTGCTGCAACAGTCATCCCAAAGTCCATTTACTCACCGTACCCATGAGAAGTTCATTACTATATCTTCTCTCTCTACCACGAAGACAACACTGTCTGGTATGTCCAAACTTAACGCCTAATTCTCAAACTCGTTCCAGTGTCTGAGACTTACCCATGTCACATTATTGAGAGCATACCACATTGATGATATCGGCTCTGTCCATACTTCTGCCCACTTGAGTTGGGGCATTGTTTGCAAGAAAGTCAGCACACGTTACCCTGCACTCCAGCATGTCCAGGTGTGTACAGCCAAGTCATTTTCTTGAGATGTGATCTCCAAAGCTGCCAGTATGGTTTCCTGTGTCAAATAGGTCGTATTATAAAAGTCAGACCAATCAAAACACTCAAAAGTGCTGCCTTGCATGCAGGCGGGAAAAAAGATTTATAGGCTAAGGAATAGGCAAGTCGGACAGAAATGACATTGCAGCATTAATTCTCCTCAAGTTTAGTTTAGTTTAGTCGTCGGATCATCACTGCACGTCGAACCAATCAGTCCATAAGTGCTCCGATCTCCCCCTCAGTATTTCCCTCAGAGTGTGAAGACTAACGACACTGGTTCTTTGTTGGTTTACTATTCTTCTGTGACTACCAGCATATCGTTCTTTTCTAGCTACACCACACTTGATTTGGAATTCTTGCAGTCTGGTTAGTGTTGTAGATTCACCACTATTACATGAATCATGTACATGTCCTCTCTCCCTTAGGGAATTTATAATATCAGCCTAGTCCATTGCTCGCCGCTTTGTACAGCAGCCATACCTGCAAGCCTATCCGCACGTTCATTCCCCCTTACACTCGCATGCCCTGGCACAAAAATAAAACTGATCTTTGTCAGCTTAGACCTCCCAGCGACTCCATCCAATGTCTCCTAGCCCATCCTGTTTCAATCTTCCTGAGCATACTCATTGAGTCACTGAGAAAACATGCATGGATAAAAGTCTGTGATTCCAGCCAAACCATTGCTTTAGTAACCGCCATGATTTCCATAGTGAGACTGCTCGTAGTCATGGCAAAACTACCACTGTCTTCCTTCACAACATCCCCTCCGACCTGAGTAGTGAAAGCCCACGAGCTCCGCACATGTCGAATCACCGAGCCATCTGTATAAATGATTACATCACGCTCAGATGAGTTCTCAGAAATTAATGCCTGAACTTCTGCCTTCATGACAAGTGGGTTGTCTTGTCTGCATTCTTTATCAAGTTTGATACATACTGAAAATAATGTGTTGATTCCTGTTGGCACTGTTATCCATTCTTCACTGGGATCAATGTCTTCAAGTGTACACACCTTTTCAATACAGTCTTCGGCCTGACCCATTCAAGATTTTCCTCTATTTATCTATTTCCTTTTGTCTCTTTTTGCCTCAAGTTTAGATAGTGCTCAATATAAAATTTATAGTTTCAATATGAATACATTGTTTTCTCTCCACACTAGATTGTCATACCTTGGTGCAGTTCTGTCAGCTTCAGGGCCTTAATTTGGCCTTCATCATTCGTCCCTGACTTTGATCAGTCCCAGAGTGATGTAAGTTAACTTATTTATTTGAAGTGTCAATTGACATTTTATCCATGTGAAATAATTATACAAAAATATGAAGCCTAAGACCTAGTGAAGGGGAGAGCATAAATCGGGGTCAGCAAAGCAGTGCTAAGACAGTGAGGCCTTGGTAATAGGCTGCATTCCTACAGTTTGTCTAATTGAGTAACAATCAAAGAAATGGCAATCTTTGTAGAAAAATGTGTGATACTGAAAATGGATGTGTGATGCAGAAAGATAAAAATAACTGTCTTGCTATATATATATAATAATAAACTCCCTTTTCATGGCAAAATGAGAAGCATACCAAAATGTAAGACCAGCAGTGGTGGATTCCTTGATACACTGTTTCTTTCACACTTGCTCTAAACCACAGTACAATGTACTCTCACCCTTTGACTCATATCACGAAGAGTGGCTTATAAACAGTTATTCTAGAATGAATACATACAAATAACAAAGCAACAACTATTTCAGTTTAAATGTTGTTCTGCTTCGGGAGTTTTCACTATGCCATTCTTCTTTCCTTCTTCTGCTTTCTCACTAGATTGGGATTTTGGATTCTCTAATAAATCAGCCGTCTGCCTCAGATTATCAGCCACGCCATACAGTTTGTCTTGGGTGCTAGTGTAAGTGGGCCACCTCTTTCTTCTCAAGTCTGCACACTGGGAGCAGTTCTGTAGGATATAATTCGTATAATTTCTGCTTCCTCTTTTGTGCCAACCTCTTCCAGCTGTATGTTTTGGCCACCCTCGTGATGGTAGGTCTGACATTCTTACCGCTTTGCTAAATCTCCAAGGCAGATTGGCAACCGTAGAATCCGTTATCCCATTCCTCATTGTGAGGGTCGTTGCACCATGTTATGTGCCTTACGGCCTGGTGCATCTGTTTTCTGCAAGCATTTGTTTCGGTTAGCATTCCCTAGCGGACACATGCATCCGATTTCAGCCAAACCTCCTTAGTCGCCTCTTACGACATGAGTGGCAGGTAACAGTGGTTCTATTCTTTACACCCCAAATTTGTCCCCGGTAACCACTTGGGCGTAACAAAACATAAATATTACTGTACTGTAAATATCGCCATCTTTGTATAACTATAAGGTTGCCAGATAAAAAAATCCTATGCCATTCTAGATTTAAATATTTTACATACAGTAGATGCAAAATGATGAGAATCCTATGGACTGCTAAATGACTAATATGGAGGTCAAGACACAGAGTAAGCTTATCATCAATATAAGAAAGAGGCAGTCATCATTTTTCAGACATGTGATGAGGAGGGGAAGTTTAGAACACATTGTAACAACTAGTAAAATCGAGGGGAGACGAGACAGATGAAGACAGAGAGACACAATTTTAGATAACCTGACTTCATGGCACGGAAGAGTGTCAACATCTGAGATGATAGCAAACACCAGAAACGGAGATTTGTGGAGATCCATGATTTGCTTACGCCAGCCGGCATGGCACTTGATGATGATGATGAGAATACAAATTATTTGTATGTATTTAATATAACTAACCGTAATGGTGGTCTCAATCAGTATTTCTCAATGTGGATTCAGTGGAATCCTGGGAATTGTTATATTATCCTATACTAGCATATATCTCTGAATGAGTTCAAGAATTAAGCATTAAGTTTGGACATGCCAGACAGTGTCATCTTCGTGGTAGAGAGAGAAAATATACTAATCAACTTCTCATGGGTACGGTGAGCAAATGGACTTTGGAATGACTGCTGCAGTCGGAGGACGGAGCACGAATGTGAATGCCCAATGTGCCATGACGTCGAAAGCATAACATAACATAGCATGTGTGCCAGCAATGATGTTGGTTTAAGAGTTAGTTTCAGAGCACATCAAACTAACTTCCTAAAAATAAAAGAAAACCTTCAAGTCTCTGACCAGGTTTCAAAATCAGATAGAACATTTGTGCCCATAAAAAACCAAAAGCTCATTGCGAAGCATAGTGCTAAGAGACTATGAAAGCTCATTGTTTGTGCGAAGAGACTGTTGCATGGGAAGAGGTTGTGGCCTCATGAGAGCGAGAAAACTCGCATAAAATATTGGTTTTTGTGATTTTGAGCAATTGTCATGTCAAAATGAAAAAAGCTTGTCATGCACGTACCAACAAAAAATAACCTTTATAATCAGCCCTCATTTGTGAGTGTAGGTGCTGTAGTTGCATAGTAAATTATGATCACACAGAGTTGTTACTGACAAGAAGAGCTCAATTATTATAAATAAGGGGTAGTGAAATATAAGTTGTAAATAGCGGTTCATCTCTTGTGATGATGACAACAGAGGGGTTTATAGGTGGTTGTACTAAAGTAATCCAAGAAAGAAAATAATTTGTTCTGTGTTTGTTCCTCTTATCTGTTTCTAAATTATTTTTCCATTAGTTCACTGTGCAGTAAAAGTAATATTTTATGACATATTAGTTGTGAAATTGTCATAGTCTACCTGAGTTGTATATTTGTTATTAAATCAGATCTGAATGTTCAACTATAATTAGAATTGTAATCTGAAACTTTGAAAATGTAAGTACTGCATTGACATTTCCAGAGGGAGTCAGTGTAGCCTAGTGACAGTGTATCTATCAAATCATCAGCGTTTAGAATTTGATTTCCATTATGACCAATTACTTAGTTTACTCAGCTCAAAGTAGGTACTTGAACTTTATGAGTTTAGAGAAAATTCAGAATCATTGCCGAAACTATTGCTTAAGTGCTCTGATGCAGACACTGTCAGCTAGTTGAAAGGGACTGAGCACCTGTAGGAGTACCCTGACTGCACTTATGACTGCACTGACATTCATTCTAACTAGTATTCCAGTTTTATCATAACCCTTCTTGTCACTAGGGTTCTCTCTTTCCTCGAGAGTCCTCACGGACACACACTCTGGTTTCTCGGCTAAGGGCATTGTGGAGTAATGTTACAAGTTCTCGGGCCAAGTTTGAAGATGCACCTGATAGAGGTAATCTACTTATTTGTTTCTCTTTTCATGTGAAAGCTTTCAATATAAATTAAGTTAACATTCATCAACACAGAACATATGTATATGAACAGACCTCTTCCGCGTAAGTTTTGGCCACCCTCGTGATGGTAGGTCTGACATTCTTACTACATGGCTAAATCTATGAGGCAGATTGGTGACCGTAGAATCCGTTATCTCATTCCTCATTGTGAGGGGTCATTGCACCGTTATGCACCTTACAGCCTGGTGCATCCATTTTCTGCAAGCATTTGTTTCGGGTTAGCATTCCCTAGATAGATGATTTGAGCAGGACAGTAGTGGAGGTGGAACATCTTGCTTATGAGAGAAAGAATTTCTTAAGGACTGTTACAGTGGCAAAGATTTGTCCCGAATGAGGAATTTATGCAGTGGAGAAATAAATTACTGATGAGAAGTGAAACACAAGACATAGAACAATACATCCAGCATTAGTCACAGAACATCCTCTTTGACTTTACTCAGCACCTCCTCATTGTCTTCAATTGTACATTGTACTTCTAACATTCCTAAGTAAAACCACATCTCCATCTTCATTTATCTTGTTATATGCCTATGTGTTGTCTATGATTCACTTCCATTTATGATTGATAGCTTGCAATGTATAACAGAAAATAATATAAATAACATTGTGTCATTGTTGTATTGTTTCAGGGTTTCTGGGCAAGAGTTTGACTCGTCACTTCAACAGGTTTTGGAATTACATAGTGAAAGGTGCATTTGGTAGTGCAGCTATTGTTCTAGTGTTTCCTGCCTTGTGTGTCAGCTCTTCCATATTGTCACTAGCTGCAGCATTTCTAACACCTGTTTGGTGAGAACACTTCAAACTCTCTTCATTAATGTTGTCATATATGTCACTGAGCATATTAAATCCTTTCAAGTGGACATAAATCATGGAAATTCACAAAATAAACATTTGGTCACTGAGAATTTGGTTTTTTGAGGACATGAGGAATGAGGACATTTGGTTTTACAGAAGAATGCTAAGAATCATGTGCGGTGCAGAGGCAACTTGTGCTTTGCATGCACAATCGGGACCAGGAAACATGCTAGTTGTGACCTTGCTGCACTTCCCACTAGTGTGCCACTAATACACATTTGTCTAGTTAGTGTAGACATTATCAACATAATGTTTGTTGTGATGAAGCCTGCTGGAGGCTGATGCCTAGTCTACTTCGAGGAATCAACTTCTTTATCTTCTGTATGCTCTCAAGATTGTAAGAGAGTCAAAGCTATGTCCCATCATGGAATAAAAGACTCAAACTTGTGGCATTGCCCGTTCTCTGCATTCAGTCAAACAACCTTCTAGGGTTTGTAAGCAAGCTGTGTAAACCACCCCATCAGAAATAGTCACCAGAAGGATCCTTCAACCTGGAGTCGAAAGTACAAACTCCCCTGCCTGGCATAGGGAACATGATTGCAAACTTATACTCCCTTGTGGATCAAAACAACAAAAGCGTCACATAGACCAAGGAGGAGTTGCTGAGGGAAGTTGAAATAAGCTTAACACACTGATAATAAAGTAGCAATCTTAGACGCAGGAGTGAAACAAGGCTGCGTCTTATCTCCAATGCTCTTTGGAATAGCAATTGACTGGGTCATGCGAAAATGCACAAATAACGCAAATATGGGCATCAAATGGGTTGATAAAATTTTAGAAGACCTTGATTTTGCTGACGATATAGCCCTATTGAGTTCATCACACCAAGATATTCAAATGAAAACAAACCTTCTCCAAAATATCTCAGGACAAATTGGTCTCCAAATCAACACCACAAAAACAAAAATTGTTGACCTTACCAGCAGTCCAGAAAATATCCAACTAAAAAAACTACACTCTTGAAAAAGTCAAAAGTTTTACATACCTAGGGAGTATGATGACATCTACGGGGATACAGCGCCAGAAATTCCATACAGAATCTCATTGGCATCAAGTGCTTTTAACAAATTGTCAAATATATGGAAGTCCAATTCACTCAGCAAGCACTTAAAATTAAAGATCTTTAACTCTTGTGTGATTCCAGTATTAACTTATGGATGCGAGAGTTGGAAAGCAACAAAAGCTCTAGAAAGAAAATTAGATAACTTTGAGAATAAATGTCTTAGAAGAATACTGAACCTCAAATGGTCAGATTTCAGACCTAATACACAAATAAGACAAGAGACCAAGCAAGAAAATGTATCAAATTTTATAAGAAAGCGCCGCTGGAACTACATCGGCCACACACTTAGAATGGATGAGAGAAGACTCCTTACCAATCCCTCATATGGACACCAGAGGGAAAAAGAAAATGAGGAAGACCAAGAGAGACTCTGCGTAGAACCATCATCAGAGAAGGCTCAACGATGGGCCTAGCAAACATTAAAGACCTAAAACAGATAGCAATGAACCGCGAGACATGGAGAGCTATGACTCTGCCCTATGCGCCGCCCACAGGCCCAAGAGGAAAGACTAACTAACTAACTAATCTTAGTGTGTCTACTTATTACTAAAAGAAGAGGGATTTTTGAAAACAGATTTTTGCCTTGGCTTTCCAGCCTACTCTTATAGATTTTACATTGCCAAGGGCTCTTTTATGTGCTCAATGTGAACATGAACCAACATTTTGTTATCCATCTTGGATAGAACTAAGAACTAGATCTCACCTACATTGTGATCACTGGGACAATGGTTCGATCAACCCACAGCGAAAACGAACCAAGTACTATTGAAGTCAGAGACAATCACCATACATCAATATCACAGAGACCCCTCTTGTCCAATAGATTTGCTAGAAGCAAGAATAATTAATTGATAGTGACACTCATAAAGTATTACAGTTTTACAAAATAGTCATAAAAAACACAAAAACAGCAATGTTCAACAGTCTTTCTCCCCATATTATGCTACCAGTGCAAAACCTGGATGCTTACATCAAATGAAAGAAGAAAACTAGTCACGACAGAGATGAATTTTCTACGCAGAATGCTGGAAGTAACAAGAAGAGACCGGTTGAGAAATGAAGACATCAGGAAAAAAATGGGTGCAACATCAGTACTAAACTTCATCAAGAAACAATAAATTAAATGGTTCGGCCACATAAGCAGATTATCAACAGACAGTGCACCTCAAAGAGCTATGTTGCTCTGATACAATGGATACAAAACAAAAGGTCGGCCACGCAGAAGATGGACCTCAGAGATAACAGAAGTGACGAAAGACACTATTTATGTAGCGCACACAAAAGCCCGTTCAAGAAATCTCTTCTTATCCTGAC
Source organism: Arion vulgaris (assembly GCA_020796225.1). Taxonomy (NCBI): domain Eukaryota; kingdom Metazoa; phylum Mollusca; class Gastropoda; order Stylommatophora; family Arionidae; genus Arion; species Arion vulgaris. The sequence continues at coordinate 27,810,445 of CM036767.1, forward strand.
GCTGTGAGACAAAACAGGAATGGAGAAAAGAGAGAAAAAATAAATCATAGAAAAGATTAATATCTTAAGTACAAGGTCTGTATAAGACCTCAGTCCTATTTGTAAGGCATAAGTCATAATTAATCTATGTAGAAGTTGTCAGACAAAACGAACCTTTCATTGATAAATGTTGACCCATGCAAATCATATTTTGTTGCTGATCTCTTGTGCTTGATAAAGGTTTTTGATTTTGTCTGTTGCTGTACTTTGTAACATATGTCAATTCTATTGTCTCTGGTAAATAGTTTTGCTGCAGTGTACCCCATATTTGATATAAAATGACATATTAGTTATATGCCTGGACATTTCTTTTATGTTATAAACTGACATGCTTGCTTTGTATATAAGTTTGTATGAACATATATATTTTTACAATCACAGGGTTCCTGTGGCAACACTTGTGACCCATCTTTTCTGCTTCCTGATTTGGGACTTGGACAATCCAAGTAAGTAAATATTGTGCTAAGCTTATTGCATAGTCAAATATATTTCCTAAGAGAATAAACCTGGCTACTTGTGAATGTGCAGTGAAAGAAATCAGATGCGTAGCTGTACTGTGAAATAAGTCATGTATTTTAGTTATTGATGAGTTATAGCTATACCAAAAATGCTCAAGCGTAGTACGAACAAGCGACGGCCTGACAGACGAATTTGAATTATCATCAGGAGTAAGGCAGGGATGTGTGCTTTCGCCTATACTTTTCAATATATACATAGACAGGATAACGCAAGAAACCAAGACAGATAACAACCTCGATAACAGCTACAATTTAATCAACGAACTACTCTTTGCAGATAATCAGAGTATAATTTACAACAACGAACACAAACTTCAACAACACATAAATGCACTGCAAGCGACATGCGAAAAATATGACATGAAAATTAACACCTCCAAAACAGAAGTCATGACAATAAGTAGGTCAACAGGTCAACTAAATATACACGTGAGTAATGTCACAATACAACAGACTCCAGAATTCAAATATCTCTGGAGTATATTCACAGCAGATGGAAAGATGGACAGAGAAATCGAGACTAGATGCCAGAAGGCAAATGCAGTGACATACCAACTGTCACCACTATTAAAACATCCAAGCATTAACATGGCAGTCAAGCGACAACTGATAAACTGCATATTTATTCCAACTCTCTGCTATCAGTGCCAAACATGGCCCTTGACTAAGACACTAGAAAGAAAGATTACAACATGTGAAATGAGATGTCTACGAAAAGCTGTCAACGTTACAAGGCGAGATAGAGTGAGAAACGAGAATATCAGAAGCATCGTTGGTACCATACCATGCATACAGTACATCGAGAAGCAAAGATTCAAGTGGTTCGGCCATCTAATGAGAATGGAACCACATTTACTACCATCATGTGCCTATAATAATCGACACTCAGGCGCAGAGCACGAGGCAGGCCAAGAACACGATGGATAGATAACATCTCAGAGTCCCTGCGAAAGCATGGACTGACAACGTCAGCGCAACACACCTGGCACAAGATAGGAAACTAACTCTCCCCACGATGCTTCACGGCAAATGTGGTTAAGATAAGATAAGATAAGAAGATAAGATGAGGACTTGCTTCCAACAGGGTGGATATGAAAATCCAGAACGGGTAAACTGTGCTCGGTTTATTTCAAAGTCCAAAACTCCTGCTAAACGAGCTTGTATTGCTCCCAGAGAAAACAGCCCACATATCTTGGAGTCACCTTCGACCAACGAATGATGTGGAAGGCTTAGACTGAAAAAAAACCAGACCCTAGCAAAATCCCAGATGGCATTCATGCAAAAATAAATTAGCTGGTACAACCAGGGGTACAGATAAAGTGTTCTAAAGAAGCTATATATTGGATATGTACAGCCTACATTGGACTATGGAATCTCTGCATGTTTAACTGTAGCACAGTTTCAGTTTGGAATCTTCATTGCACTCCGGACATATCCATAGGTGCTCCAATCTCCTTCGCAATATCTCTAACAGCTTCCAGCGACTGACCGTACCAGTGCGATTTTGATTGATGAACCTACTCACATATCTGTTATGCTGTTCTTTTCCTGCTACTCCAATCTTCAAACAAAGCTCCTGCAATCTAGTAGTTGACGTGGATTGGTTTAAAAGAAAATCTTCTTTGCGGCCACACTCTATGAGGGCGTTTAAAATATCAGCTCTATCCATTGGCTGGCCGTCTGATATGGTGGCAGAGCCTGCCAGCCTTTCTGCTCTCTCATTGCCAACGACACCATGTGCCCCGGAACGAAGATAAGTGTGATTCTGCAAATTGTTGACGCTTGTAGTGATTCAGTCCATTGCCTGCGCACCAAACCAGCCTGACCTTGCGGATCACACTCAATGAATCACTCAGAATACATGCATGAGTGTAGTTTTGTGACTCCAACCAACGTAAAGCATTAGTCACCACCAGTACCTCCATTGTCATGCTGCTTGTTGTCATACGAAATACACCACTGGCCTCATGGACCATTCTGCCACATGAGCTTGCAGAGAAGGCCCATGCTGACTTTTCGTGACGAACTACCAATCCATATCTTGTAAATCACAACGGCACCTTCATTGCAGTTTTCATCAATGAAAGCATTAATGTCTGCATCCAGCACCACGGGATTCCTCTCTTTGCAACTTGTGTCAAATTTAATGATGGTGGAAAAAGTGTTCCCATATATTGAAGGCATCGGTATCCGTTCTTCCCCATAATCGATATTTGTGAGCCCACATACCAGCTGAACAGTGTCTGCAGCACGCCAACCCACGACTTGCCCCGCTTTAATCGATTTCCTCCACTGGTGCTGAGCGGCTCGTGCAATGGGTGATCCATTTTAGCACTTATTTTGAGGTACGAACGTGCTCTAGATAGCTTGAGTCTATACTCCATGGTCGGGAAATCCAGGAGAAACGATCGCCACGCAGGTGTATCCCATGTGCAACCGAGAATGATACGCATAGCCTCATTCTGTAGTCTTTCCAGTCTTTTAATTTGCGTTTTACTAGCAGGAGGATGGCCATTGCATATTCAATGGTGGAGAGACCAGCGTCTGATACAGGATGACAAGCAGCCGTTGTGATATATTAGCAGCCACCATAACTCTCATTGCCGCTAAACCTTTACTTGCTTTGACAATGACATACTCAACATGTTCCCTGAAACACAGGCTGCGGTCAAATTGCACACCCAAAAATTTCATCGATTTAGCTCCGTACAAACCAACACCGCAAAGTTCTACAATAGGTGTACATGCATTAACAGTGTGATTATTGAGTGAGAACCATGTTACTGTCTCTTTTGTAGGATTAACTAGTGCACCAGAGACATCACACCAGTTTGTGATGCGGTCAAGTTCCTTCTGTATCCCACCGGCAATCACATCCCTGTCTTTACCCTGTCTATACACTAGAATGTCATCAGCAAATGACAAAGTTCTACCTCTGCCATCGAGTTGTTGTTCTGTGATTGACACCGTGTATATGTTGAATAAGGCAGGTAAAAAAGGAGAGCTCTGTGGCAATCTGGAATATACAGTCATAAACCAACCACCACATCGCAGTACAACCTTCCTTTTTAATAGCACTGCAGCTATCCATCTTATGTATAGAGGGTGCACCTGGAGTTTGATAAGCTGGTGCATAAGATAATCATAGGGCACTCTGTTGTATGCGTCTTCCAAGTCCACCATTGCCGCACATGTTTTAATACCTGCATGTAAACCCTTGAAGACATCATAGGCGAAGACCGCAGCGTTGCACCATGTTTCTTTCCCAGATCTGTAACCTCCGAGAGTGTGTGGAAAGATATGACGACTTTCGAGGTCCCATGCCAGTCGACGTGATATGATTTTCTCAAGAAGTTTGCCTGTCGTATTTTGTAATGCAGTGATTCTGTAGTCGGCTATCTGAGAGTGATCCTTGTTAGGCTTCGACAATGGTAGGAGGTAGCTGTGGAGTCACTCTTACCTGATCGCACCGTCCTTGATACTGACATTGAATTCTTGTACCAGGTCCTCCTTGTCCTCATTCGATAAATCGGCAATATCTTTATAGCGAATGCCATCAGGACCTGGCGCAGTGCTTCCAGAACTTAGCACAATCCAGCTTTAACAAAATCAACTGTGTGCAGAACCAAGTTATGAGATCTACTCCAATACAGGAAATAGAGAAGACTACAGGCCCACAACCAATGGAGGATATGAGATACAGCAGAACACTAAAACAAGCAAAACAAGTTCAAGAGACAAAAAGACCACCCAATGTACCACAGAATTAATATGATAGGTAGGGGCAGATTAAGACGAACCAACTTTGCAGCAACAACCAAGATGATGATGAGAAAACATTCATCATGTGCTACAATTACACCCAAACCACTAAAATATACCAACACAAGACAGACATGGAAAGATACAAAATTCCTAGAGCTGAATGAGAACATCACTGGAATAGCAGGCAAAAACCACCAGACAAGTGAAGAAAGACAATTCCTGGCCACTGAGTACCTAGAGGAACACTTCCCTAACAGCAGGTGGACCCATGCATATACAGATGGGTCTGCAACAAATGCAACTGAAAATGGAGGAGGAACCCTCATAGTGCTCAGGGCATGAAATATAGAAAGCTAAAAATAGTGACAGGAAGGTTGTCCAACAACTACAGAGCAGAGGTGAGGTCCTAAAAGCAACAGCAGAAGCCATAACGTCAGAAAAGCATGTAAAAGAAAATATATTATTTTTGTCAGTAAGTACTGCTATAGCAAATCAAGAAGATAACAACTTGAAGGAACTGCATGCATCACTACACCAAGTATGCAACATTTATTCAAGAGTGGTAATACAGTGGAATACCTGGCAACATGAATGCAGACATATTGGTTAAAGCAGGCGGCAGGCTACCACAGACACCAGTATGACATATGAGAACAATGACAAAATACAGCAACGTTTCGACCAACAAGGCCTTTATCAAGCAAACGAACAAACAGGAGTGACAAATTAAAATGAAACACAAATGGACGACCAAATACAAACGTATCTAAGGAAAATCTGGAATAAAACGAATAACGAAATAAATGTAACACAAAAACACACATAAAAACTAGAAATAGAAAGGAAAAGAAACAATGAAACATCTAGTAAATATATAACTTGAATACATGCAACATATACCCATATAGATTACAAAGCATGGGAAGAGAAAGTACTAAGAAGCATAAGAATGGAATATAACATGAATACATGCAACATATACCCATATAGATTACAAAGCATGGGAAGAGAAAGTACTAAGAAGCATAAGAATGTAATACGTTGAGCCCGCGTGGTCGCAAGGTACCATACAAAGAAATCAACCGATTCTCCAGAGCAAATCGACTGCGATCATCCGAGGAACATGATCGGATGGCTGTGACCTGGACATCGTGAGCACCTAAATGGCCAGTATCATTGAAATGGGTGGCTACAGGGGTCACAGAGCATTGGCGTATGTCGCGTAAGTGTTGGGCGAATCGGTCACTGAGCCTCTTGCCTGTCTTGCCGATATAAGCCTTGTTACACCGCTTACAGATAATGGCATAGATAAGATTACGGGACTCGCATGTGAACCCATCGTCAATAAGAAACGTGCCTAAAGGAAAAGATACAGTACGCGTCTGTATCACATAAGCACACGTGTTGCAACGCCGACGGCCACACTGGACAGTGCCAAAATGAGTCTGGATATTGGACTTAAGGCGACTGTGTACCAACATATCCTTAAGACTTCTGTCCCGTCTGTAAGACACCAAAGGATAGTTGGGGAAGACAGAACGGTCTCAGGATCTGATCTAAGGAGAGACAGATGACGGAATAAAACATTTTTCACCAGGGAACTATGGGGGTGGTAAGTTAAGATAAGTTTTACTCTGTCAGAGTTAGTAGTCCTATGCTGGCTGGTAAGGGCCTGCTGGCGAGTGATTTTCTGAACTCGATGCATAGCCGAGACAAGCACGCTCTCCGGGTATAGGCACCTACGAAAGAAATCAAGCATCTCGCGAGCTCTCTCAAGAAAATCATCGTCCTCACTACAAAGGCGACGAAGGCGTAAGAGCTGCGAGAATGGCAAAGAGTCACGACAAGCCCGGGATGGGAAGAAGTATAGAGGAGAAAACTATGTGCATCAGTAGGCTTGTAATATACTGATGTAGTGATAGCGGATAGGCGTAAGGTGATAGTAATGTCAAGAAAGTTGACACAAGTAGTGGAGATGTGAGAAGTAAAACGAATAGAAGGGTTGAAAACATTAATGAAATTAATGAAGCGTGACAAATTGGCTTCAGGCATATCAGTGATGCCAATACAGTCATCAATGTATCTGTGATAGACAGACGGAAGGGGGCCATCATACTAGGTGTTCAAGATAACCCATGAATAGACAAGCATAACTAGGTCCCATTTTAGTACCCATGGCAACCCCACTGATCTGCTCAAAGAATTGGTCATTAAACTGAAAGGAGTTAAGAGTGAGAACTAGTTCCGCAAGACGAAGGAGAGCAGAAGTTGACACAAGTGGATTAGTTCTCCTATTGAGAAAGAACTGGAGCTATAAGGCCGTCAGGATGAGGTATAGAAGTGTACAATGAGCACACATCAAGGAGGAAGAGACGGTAGGTTCTCTCGGGTAGCAACTCAATGGTAGAAAAGACAGACAAAGCGTGGTTTGTATCCTTCAAAAATGACGGGAGTGTGGCGACTATGGGATTAAAGATGCTATCAAGGAATTCGAGATGTGTTCCGTAGGGCAAGAGCAAGCAGAAACGATAGGCCTACCGGGATTGTGGAGTTTATGAATTTTGGGGAGCATATAAAGGCGGGTTTACCAAACAGCTATCGATCACACAGATGATGATGCACTGGATGGAAGGACGTGAAGTCATTAAGAACTTATTTGCCACGAACGACCTTCCATCTAGTGCATCATCACCCTGTGTGATCGATAGCTGTTTGGGTAAACCCGCCTTTTATATGCCCCTCCCCAAATTCATTAGGAGCTCACGATGTCCAGGTCACAGCCATCCGATCATGTTCCTCTGATGATCGCAGTCGATTTGCTCTGGAGAATCGGTTGATTTCTTTGTATGGTACCTTGCGACCACGCGGCTCAACGTATTACATTCTTATGCTTCTTAGTACTTTCTTTTCCCATGCTTTGTAATCTATATGGGTATATGTTGCATGTATTCATGTTATATTCCATTCTTATGCTTCTTAGTACTTTCTCTTCCCATGCTTTGTAATCTATATGGGTATATGTTGCATGTATTCAAGTTATATATTTACTAGATGTTTCATTGTTTCTTTTCCTTTCTATTTCTAGTTTTTATGTGTGTTTTTGTGTTACATTTATTTCGTTATTCGTTTTATTCCAGATTTTCCTTAGATACGTTTGTATTTGGTCGACCATTTGTGTTTCATTTTAATTTGTCACTCCTGTTTGTTCATTTGCTTGATAAAGGCCTTGTTGGTCAAACGTTGCTGTATTTTGTCATTGTTTTTGTAATTTGTAAAACTACAGTACTTTGTAATTACGTGTTTTGCCAATCAAATAGTTTTACTGCAGTTCCATATATATATACTGAATATTATGACATATGAGGAAGCGAAGGTATGGATAAAAATAGTCTACAACAACAAATGGGTGAGAGTTCAACCAGGATATGAAAAAGATGATGCCTGCATACTACCAGAAAATGAGAAGCATTATATTCAACAAGTCACTGTCAATTGAAGTCAGAATTAGAGTTATTCAGTACTACATAGAGCCAATACTGAAATACGAATGTGAGTCATTGACAGTAAACAAACAGAAAGAAATATCTCTGGAGACCCACACCCTTAGGGAAGGAGTCATATGTATCAAGAAAGTTGTGGGGAAGACCATGTTTCACGTAAATAGCCTGTCCTCATCCTTCGTGGGGTTCACTGGCAGTGGAATAATATTTCAAACCTGGACGCTAAATGGCTTTATTCTGCTGCAAGTTGGTTTCCTGAATCATGAAGATGTCCGGGATTACCCATTGCACAAGCTGCTTAGCATCAGTAGTAGAACTTGGTTAAAGCAGGGCAAGTCATGGGTTGGCAGTGCTGCAACACTCTTCAGCTGGTATGCGGACTCACAAATATCGAAAGAATGGATACCGGTGCCTTCAATATATAGGAAACACCTTTATGACCATCATTAAATTCGACAATGGTTGCAGAGAGATGATCCTGTGGCGTTGGATGCAGATGTCAAGACCTCCATTAATGAAAACTGCAATGAAGATCATGTTGTGGTTTACTCGGATGGATTGGTAGTTTTCCATGAAAAATCTGTATAGGCCTTCTCTGCAAGTTCAAATAGCACAAAGATCAAGGAAGCCAGTGGTGCATTTAGTAGGACAACAAGTAACATAACAATGGAAGTACTGGCAGTGACTAAGACACTACTCTGGTTGGAATCACAAAACTACATTCATGCTTGCATTTTGAGTGATTAATTGAGTTTGATCTGAAAGTGGGAGTCTGGTTCAATATACAGGCCATGGACTGAATCACTACAAGTATCAACAATTTGCAGAATTACCTTCATCTTCATTCAGGGACACATGAGTGTCGTTGGCAATGAGAGAGCAGACAGGCTGATCGGCTCTGCCACCATGTCAGGGGGTCAGCCAATGGATAGAGCTGACATTCTGGACGCTCCCATAGAGTGTGGCTGCATAGAGAATTTTCATTTAAACCAATCAACGTCTACTGCTAGATTGCAAGAATTTGGATTGAAGATTGGAGTGGCCAGAAACAAACAACACAACAGGTACATTAGTAGGCTCATAAATCAATATCGAACTGGTACGATTAGTCGCTGGATGCTGTTGGAGATATTGCGAAGGAAATTTGAGCATCTATTGGCATGTTCAGAGTTCAGTGAAGATATTCCAAACTGAAACTGAAACTGACTAGATATATATATAGTGATGATATCACTCAACAATGTTTACATGTTTAATTAGTACAGCATTGTTGTGTGTTGACTCGCTATAAAATGATGATATTACTCAGAAATGTGCACATGTGTAATTAGTACAGCATTGTTATGTACTTCCTCAGGGCCTAATAAGAACAAGTTTTTCATTCTGTTTGAGGCCATCATATGGAACTTGTTACTCCAGGGTTGTTTACAACCACTATCAGCTGTATTACTTGGTGCTGTGGCCTGCCCATTAGCTTCATTGGCTCTTTTCTTATGTAAGTTAGTAATTCATTTGTATCTAGTTTCATTACATGCTATATGCCATAAAGTTTGCAAACTTGAAGAATCATGTGAACTGCTAAAACACGTAATCACAAAGTACTGTAGTTTTACAAATTACAAAAACAATGACAAAATACAGCAACGTTTCGACCAACAAGGCCTTTATCAAGCAAACGAACAACAGGAGTGACAAATTTTAAAAAAACAAATGGACGACCAAAACAAACGTTTCTAATGAAAATCTGGAAATAAAAACGAAAATCTGGGAATAAAACGAATAACGAAATAAATGTAACAAAAAACACACATAAAAACTAGAAATAGAACGGAAGAGAAACAATGAAAAATCTAGTAAATATATAACTTGAATACATGCAACATATACCCATATAGATTACAAGGCATGGGAAGAGAAAGTACTAAGAAGCGTAGGAATGTAATACGTTGAGCCACGTGGTCGCAAGGTACCATACAAAGAAATCAACCGATTCTCCAGAGCAAATCAACTTCGATCATCTGAGGAACACGATCGGATGGCTGTGACCTGGACATCGTGAGCTCCTAAATGGCCAGTATCATTGAAATGGGTGGCTACAGGGTCACAGAGCATTGGCGTATGTCATGCAAGTGTTGGGCGAATCAGTCACTGAGCCTCTTGCCTGTCTTGCCGATATAAGCCTTGTTACACCGCTTACAGATAATGGCATAGATAAGATTACGGGACTCACATGTGAAACCATCGTCAATAAGAAACGTGGCTAAAGGAAAAGATACAGTACGCGTCTGTATCACATAAGCACACATGTTGCAACGCTGACGGCCACACTGAACAGTGCCAAAATGAGTCTGGATATTGGACTTAAGGACTGCTCCTGGCGTCTGTAAGCCACCAAAGGATAGTTGGGGAAGACAGAACGGGTCTCCGGATCTGACTTAAGGATAGACAGATGACGGAATAAAACATTTTTCACCAGTGAACTATGGGAGTGGAAAGTTAAGATAAGTTTTACTCTGTCAGAGTTAGTAGTCCTATGCTGGCTGGTAAGGGCTTGCTGGTGAGTGATTTTCTGAACTCGATGCAAGACCGAGACAAGCACCCTCTCCGGGTATAGGCACCTGCGAAAGAAATCAAGCATCTCGCGAGCTCTCTCAAGAAAATCCTCGTCCTCGCTACAAAGGCGATGAAGGCGCAAGAGCTGCGAGAATGGCAAAGAGTCACGATAAGCCCGGGGATGGGAAGAAGTATAAAGGAGAAACTATGTGCATCAGTAGGCTTGTAATATACTGATGTAGTGATAGTGGATAGGCGGTATGGAGATAATAATGTCAAGAAAGTTGACACAAGTAGTGGAGATGTGAGAAGTAAAACGAATAGAAGGGTTGAAAACATTAATGAAATTAATGACGCATGATAAATCGGCTTCAGGCATATCAGTAATGCCAATACAGTCATCAATGTATCTGTGATAGACAGACGGAAGGGGGCCAATCATATGTAGTCCATACTAGGTGTTCAAGATAACCCATGAATAGACAAGCATAACATCTGTTTTGTGAATATGTGAACTGCTATAATGACTAATGTTGATGTCATTTAAAACATCAACGCAGAGAGGAAGTTTGTTTTCAATAGAAATAGGTGATCATTTTTCGGGCATGAGAAATTTGGAATGCATTGCAACAACATACAAAATTGAGATGACAACAAAGTGAAAAACATAACCACGTGTCACTGAACTATTTCAACATCGGAACATACAGCTGTAGTAAGGACAGATGTTTGTGGAGATCCATCATTGTCCGTTTCAACTTTACACAGAACATGATGATGCTGTCCTTAAAATATGCTCATCGTCATCAAGGTATGTATCCTGTATATGACGTTGCTGTCTTTGCAGCGCATCAGAAATTAGTTTGCCCACTTCGCAGATGGTCATATTCATGGTTTCTTTAACTGATTCACTACCAGGTTTTTTCGCTCTGACGGAATTATTTTTTTAGTTTCCAAAATATTGCACACAGACTTTAGCTAAACTAAAATATTGTTTCTAAATATGATTTAAAGTTGAACTTATTATATATCAAATTAAAGATAAATGAATGTACTTTCATAAAATATTTATTGTGTCCAAAATATAATGTTGTGTTGACTATGCTTGAAAAATATTAGCATGTATTTTAAAAAATAATTGAAATTGTGAGAACGAAAATCCAACTTTGCAAGGGCCTTGATGAACATTATGTGGAATAAATCAGTCTAACTGCTCTCTTTATATATGTAATCCATTTATGAATACACAAACGTTAAGAAAATAGTGAAAAAGTGTATGGTTTATTAACTGTTCACAAAGAATGTCCTGAAATGAATGATAAACTCCGTTTCAATTCTACTTCTAGCATAAGCCATGCTGCTATGTATTCGTTATCGTTTACACATCACTTCTAAGTAGTTTCCGATTAATATAAATCTTCAATCGGAACAAAAATAATAAAAACTCAACAAAATAGTAATCGTCTTTTGAGCGACGCATGGTCCAGGCAGATAAGAAATAGTTACACTTGAGTGTTCCAGGCACGGAATCAGTTAATATCTTGTAGCCATCTTCTTGGTCTGCCTCTTCGCTCTGGGACCCTGCCCTCCAATATTGTTCTCTCCAGGCCATCGTGACGCTTGATGTGCTAGTCAGAGAATATCACTGAACTGCCAATAGAATATCACTGAACTGTCAGAATATCACATCACTGAAATTTCAGATAATATCACTGAACTGTCAAAGAATATTGCCAACGGACAATTATTAATATGTATGAGCTTAGCTAAACAAGTTGACCTCCTTCTGCATGGTAATATGGTGATATGTCAATATAGAAGACTGACTGATTGATAGGACCATCATCTTTGCACTTCGGTGAGTAACTATGTGTGCTCTGATCTCTATCTTACACAGGAAGATGTCAGCTGCAGTGCATGAACTCCGTAACCCCGGGCAAAGGTCCCAGTTGTAATTTTGAAGATGGTGAAGATATTTTGTAGGGATTTTATTTTTAATCTTTTCTAATGAATTTTGTCCACGCAGCGGCTTTCCAGCCTGCTCTTCTCGATTTTGAACTGCCAAGGTTTCTTTTACGTGCTCAAATTGAACACTGGACCTGCTTTATCGTCCTCTCTGATAGGACTTGGAACTCGATCTCACCTAACACTACCCTTGTATAATAGCCATCCATCGCAAGTGATGTTGACAACAGCAGCCTCAGACGTGTGCTGCTGCACCTCTGGTGTGTGCGGAGGTGACTGTAGAGTCCAATCCTAGAACACAATCCCCTACCACAGGTTGGGCATACATGATCCAAGGTTAGACATGTGGGTGTTGTTTGTTCTGTCTTTTCGCTCAGCTCGCTTTTCTGTGCCGCAACGGCACGGCGATTCTCAGCTTTTCGAGCACCTCTTCTGTTGTTACAGTGCCACATTTGGCGATCTTGCGCCAGTGATTCCCAGCATGTGGTGTCCATATAGAAGCATTTCAAAGACACTTTAAGAGTGGAGTGTCTTTAAAGGATTTTTTCTGTCCACCAGCAGAACATCTGCCCTCTTCAAGCTTGCCATACATCAACGTATGTTGTATAATGTGGCAGTGGTGGAGAGGTTGCAGTACACGGTGTACCAACACCGCTCTTTTAGTAATTTGCACTACTTTTTTCAGCGCAGTCCATGACGGTAAAAAAATTTCACACAAGTCAGCCATTTTTTTTTCCGATCGAATCAATGAAACAGCGTGTAAACAATTGCTTCATATGAAATATGTGTCATTCATATAGTAAAACCGATTGTTCTACATGTAACTGTAACATATTCTACAGATCTGGAAAATTATATGATTATATGTTAAGTAGAAGCTATTTTGAACTAAATTTTTTTTATTGGTCACTACCATTATTTTGGAACCTTGAAAATTTCGCTTGGGTATTACCCATAAACGCTTATTTACGTAACGGAGTTTAAACTTCTCTTTACTCGTAAATTTTCATTACTAGAAACATTTTTCTCTTTCTAAGGGCAACTTTACGCTGCACGGCGTCAATAATCTACCAGACTTACCATTTTCTGTGCTACGGCCGGTTTGCTTGACGTCCATAGCAACCGCTGCAGTTTGTGATCTTCTCTGAATTTTTGTCCAAATTACTTGTGTCAACAACATCCAGCAATGCTAAATATAAATTTTTAATTTTCTTTTTATATTTCAAACATTATTTATTCCTTTCAGTTGACCTTTGTATCGAGTATCAACCGTAATATTAAATATCCCACACTAGATCTAGCTGTCCAAAGTGAACCATTCCAGCTGATAGACGGCAATAATGACTGACTGGACCGATCTTTATCGTACACTATTCAGATTTACTTGAGAAGTCTCATATTATGGTATTGTGATTTCAGAATTAAAATAACTAGTGAATCATATCAGTATTCTGTTAATTGTCTTTCTTAATTATAGGAATTTCATGTTTAAAAGTTGTGCCATTTAAATTGCACTCATTGCTTAGCTGCAATGAAGCTCTGTGACAAAATATAGTCTAGTAGTAATTTCAAATGTAACTATTGCAAGATCATCTACATTTTCTTTTTTATGTAAACTTCTTCTGCAACTTTTAACTTGTTATCGGTTGAAATAAATGTGGTAATTAGTGATGAAATACTGCATCATGTCTTCTACATGGACATACATTGAACAAGCACATTTTATGTATATGAAAGCTTTGTGTATGACCTGAGCTTTGAGTAAAATTGATTAATCAAAGGTACAGTACACAATGCTATAGCAAATCAGATCTTTGTATAAATCCTAATTTATATATATTTGAAGTACAGGTAAATGATTTATCACCAATGTGTTTTCATTATTGTCAAAAACTGTCTTGATTGTTTTAAAAATGTATTGACTACTAGATCAACAATTTCATTGAATAATATCCTTTCTAATTTCCCATGCATTTGACCTTAGTTTTGCAAATGATGGTCAAGCTTTAACACTTTCTGAGTAAATTATTCACACAACCTCTATCTCCAGTTTTTTAAAATAAAGTAATAAATATATTTAATGTTATTGCAAGGTTGACGTCAGTTGCATGGGGAGATCATAATGAATATTATTTATTGAAACTGTTGATCTAGTGCTCATTATATGTTCCACACAACCAAAACAATTTAGAAAATAATAAAAGCATATTGGTAAATTATTTACTCTAGCATCAGAGGTTAATTTTTGTATTCATAGATTTCTTGATCTATCTGCAATATGTTGTACTGTTCTGAGTGTCTCTTTGGATAGTGTGAGTTTTATATATTTACGTATGTATGCATATCTCACATACAAACATGCTGGATACTTATTTGGTAAATCATTTATATATGTGGAGTAAATATAAATGATCACATTTACTTCAACCGATAAGTTAAAAGTCACAGAAGAAGTTTACATAAAAAGAAAATGTAGATGATCTTGCAATAGTTACATTTGAAATTACTACTAGACTATATTTTGTCACAGAGCTTCATTGCAGCTAAACAATGAGTGCAATTTAAATGGCACAACTTTTAAACATGAAATGCCTATAATTAAGAAAGACAATTAACAGAATACTGATATTATTCACTAGTTATTTTAATTCTGAAATCACAATACAATAATATGAGACTTCTGAAGTAAATCTGAATAGTGTACGATAAAGATCGGTCCAGTCAGTCATTATTGCCGCTATCGCTGACTAATGGTTCACTTTGGACAGCAAGATCTAGTGTGGGATATTTAATATTACGGTTGATACTCGATACAAAAGTCAACTGAAAGGAATAAATAATGTTTGAAATATAAAAAGAAAATTAAAAATTTATATTTAGCATTGCTGGATATTGTTGACACAAGTAATATGACGAACAAAATTCACGAGAAGATCACAAACTGCAGCGGTTGCTATGGATGTTGAAAGCAAACCGGCTCAGAGCACAGAGAAATGTTAAGTCTGGTAGATTATTGACGCCGTGCAGACGTAAAGTTGCCCTTAGAAGAGAGAAAATGTTTCTAGTAATGAAAATTTATGAGTAAAGAGAAGTTTAACCCCTTGTTTACCTAAGGTTATAGGTCGAACAGCACAGAGCATCCCAAGCATTTTTCTGCATTTCTACCAACTTATTTGAAAATGTAATAACTCCGTTATTTTTTGTAATATTTGTTTGAAATATCGTATTTTGAAATAAAATATGTATGTATATGTTTTGATAATAAAATTTGTGTTTGTACTGCTCTATGTACTAGTAGTACTTGATATTTGCTCAGTACTAGTACTTGCTACAGGGTCAGTTCTAGAACGCTTGCTTGGACGTAAATCACATTCTCGTCAGTATCACTATTTTTGTCATCAGTGTCTCTCACCTGTACAGAATTTTCAGAATCTGAGTGAACAGATTCACTTAATGAGAATATATCATCATCTCCGCTATCTTCATCGTTAAATATGTCATCAGCACCATATGACAACAACGCCAAAGCTTTTTCTGTTGGTGTAATCATTCTGGAAGATTTTCTACACGCCATTTTGTTTGAACAATTTTTGACAAAGAGAAACACTCTTTCAAAGATATAAATAACCTTCAGTATATCGCAAAAATTGACCAATGACAATGTTTTATATAAGGTAAGATGTCCCCAATGCTATAGATAGTCTATTGTAGAGGTGGTTCCCTGTTTACTACACATATTTTGCTGAGTTTACTACGTAAATGTCTCGTAGTTGGGATACAGCAGACGCCCACCTACTACGTCACCCTCGCGTAGTTGGTAGACTAGAGGTTAAACTCCCGTTGCACGAATACGATGTTTATGGGTAGTACCTGCTGAAATTTTCAAGGTTCCAAAATAATGGTAGTGACCATCGAAAAAAATTTAGTTCAAAATAGCTTCTACTTAACATATAATCATATAATTTTCCAGATCTGTAGAATATGTTTCAGTTACACGTAGAACAATCGGTTTTACTATATGAATGACACATATTTCATATGATGCAATTGTTTACACGCTGTTTCATCGATTCGATCGAAAAAACAAAATGGCTGACTTGTGTGAAATTTTATTACCATCAGCGACTGCGCTGAAAAAAGTAGTGCAAATTACTAAAAGAGCGGTATCTCAATGCAAATATGACGCCGTGAGTAACACTTGGTAAAATAGCGAAACACGTAAAAACAAAGAGTATTATAGCTTTACAAAATACAGAAACAGTGACGATAAACAGCAACATTTCGACCAAAAGACCTTTTTCAAGCAAACGATACAACAGGAGTGATGAATTTCAAAGAGCGGGGAAATGCACATACCCAACAAATATAACCACTAAATAAAACTATAGTACTTTGTTTGTACGTGTTTCGCTGGTGTAGAGGTTAGGTGCTTGTCTCTCGTTACAAAGGTACTCAGTTTGCTCCCTCGTGGAGCCATCAAGATATTTTTTCAGAGATCCCTGATCTCAATGTAGGTGAGATTGAGTTCCTAGTCCTATCAGAGATGGGCGATAAAATGTAGGTCCCGTGTTCAAGTTGAGCACATAAAAGACGCCTTGGCATTTCAAAATCAAGAAGAGCAGGCTGGATAGCCACTGCATGGACAAAATTCATTCAAAAGATTCCTCCAAAATATTTTTACCATCTTCTAAATTACATCGGGACCTCGCCGTGCTTCAGAGTTTGTGCACTGCCACTGAGATCTTCCTGTGTAAGAAAGAGATTGAAGCACATATGGTTACTTGCCAAAGTGCAATCATGATGGTCCAATCGATCAATCAATCTATTCTAATAAATTAAACTGAGATGACAAAAAATATAAGTTTAAAAAAAATGTAAAGTTGTGTATCAAGTAGATTTAGAATTATAATTCACCTATTTTGAACTAGGAAACATCTGCATATGTCCACAGGATCACTGTACATGATAACAGATGTTTCTAATATTGAAACAGCTTTCTACAACTTTTAACAGCAAATGTGAACAAAATCAGGAAGAGACTCAGGAAGAACTGATTAATTCTTCTTTATTGTTATTTTGTTTCTACAAGCATCACTATATAATCCTGAACATGATTCTCTACTTTTATTGCCTACTCACACATTAAATTCGGCCATAAGTAACCAAATTATATTTATCATCAATCCTACTGATATTCAAAGATATTCACAGTTCTCACTTCTTTCCTCCTCACTGTAGCTGTTATTGCAGGAAAAATACACCTGGATATGTTGTGGTTTGCCTCCCTCTGTAATATGAAGGCATATTATTTCTTCTGATATATGCTGTTTCTGTGTTGTTGTTTTTGCCTTTCTGAGTGTAATATAAATCTTATAGCATACTTAAATCATTACTTGTCTACTCACCTATGCTATCAAAAGTTCTCATGGCTCTGCTTGGTTTTATATTCATTTTTCCTAATATTTGCATAGACTAGTATTTCTAGCTTTGCTTTCTTGATGAAATTTAGTCATTCTGTTTCCTTACTACCCAGCCCACTAATATTTACTGTCACATTCTTTTTTTTCTGAATCTATTAACGTTTCCAGTCTATGATCGTTTGAGATCAGTCTCTTTATAAACTTCTGTTGATTTATATTCAAGTGAATCACAGCATGGTCAAAGCCTCCTTAGCCAGAAACATTTGGGAGAGTTATAGCTGTTCAAAGTGTCAAACATCAACTCTTTATTTTCAAAGAATCTAATGTTAACTATGTTATACTTAAAACAATTTCAGTTGGAGTATGCCGCTGCTGTCTGAGAAAAATCTGGGACACCAGCATGTTTCACATTGTCATCAAGAGTCGTGGCCGTGTCCCATCTAGCGATGGTTTTGTAGCACGGAGAATAGCAGGACCAGGATTAGCCTCCAATTACTTTTTTCAGGTAGAATAAAGTATATAATTAATTTGTCTGTATTCTTCTTTTGGCTTATGTCTAAATAATATATTTGTCTGTTTTGTTATTTAGAATATAATGCTGTAATAGAGTATATAACGTGTTTGTGCTTTCTTCTTTATAATCTGCTATAATAATCAATCACTTCTTTGTCTTTGACATCCATTATGTATTTGCTAGGATATGTCTACATGAGTTTGAAACTAGTATGTTGATAAGCATATCTTAAAAGTACTCCATGAGCATGATTCGTAGAAAGTCGAATCAGGAATGGTGAGACGCAACTGGGTGGAGGTACTGGTACAGACAATGATCAGCAAATAACCTTCATTTTTGTCCCTGGGACACAGGAGTGAGGGTAATGAACGAGCTGATAGATTGGCTGCCTTGGCTACAATATCAGAGGAGCTGCCATGGATCGAAATGACATTCTTCACGCATTGAGAGAGTCTTTCCAAACTGAGGAGTTTCAGGGCTGTGAATCCCACTTGCTGATCAGATTGAGAGAGATGGGTGTCAATATTGGTGCAGCCCGAAAAGAACGACATACTAAATATACAAAGAGATTGATTAATCAACATCGAACTGGCGTGTTGGGTCGCTGGACACTGCTGGATTTGCTGAGACAGAGATCAGAGCACCTATGGACATGTCCGGAGTGCTATGATGATAGTCCTCATATAACTGATATCTTAAAAGTTTGGACATGAATCATTACACTTTACAATTTGAGAACAACAGTGATGAGCTATGTCTGAGACAATACTTCAATTGTCGCAACTTACTAAGGATATCGACTGCAATAATTTCAGCAGATAATTTCTACTGGTAGACTTGTCTACTGGGAGAGAAATAGTCCTTTTAAACGTCTGTGTTCTACTAGCTTGAAAAAGAATCTTAGCAAAGTTTCCTCTAGAGTAGAAGATTATCCACCTCATGGCATTTAACCACATCCACACTACTGAAGCAGCCCTCTGGGAATTGAAAGAAAACTGAAAACCTAACATATCAGTAAGAGTCTTTAGGAGAAACACCAACCTGAAGCAGAAAGTACAAACTCCACTGTCTGGCACAGGGAATAAGAGTTCAAGCTTGTACTCACTTGAAGATTAAAACAGTAATAGTTGTCTATATACAAAATAATGCAAAACTAACTAGAGTCTCTGTACTTATAAGATACACGAGTCCAGAACTAAGGCCTGCTGTTGCCTAGACATGTCTTGAATTAAAATTTGTCAATTTTTCATCAATATTATTGGTGTAGGACAAACTTCATTGAGTCATGTACCGTGCTGCATAAAATGCTCAATTCTATCAGTACTATAATGGAGCCTACTTGTCTAATGTTTCTTTTAACTCATTGTATCCAATCGATGCTCCCAACGTATGGAACAACTCTCTCATTATGCCAAAAACGCTGCCAACGTATATTTTGGGCCCACGACGCTTTGTTTCACTTCAGCTACTATACGACAGATACCATTTTTATTTACAGAATTCAACGGGCAGATAACTCCCATTTCATTCATTTAGTATAAGGCATGGCAGATTTCTTTTAGATAATTTACAAATATTTTTATTTGCAAATATATTTTTCCTGTTGTGAAAAAAGTGAACATTCGTGTGAAAAGTTTAGTTGCAAGATGTTGTTTCGTCCACCACGTCGTTTAACCCTTTCGCTGCTACATACTTTCTGAAGACGGAGCTAAAAATAGCTACTCTTTGTTTCTAGATTTTAGTTTAGTTTAGTCGGCGGATCACCATCACTGCACGTCGAACAAATTAGTCCATAAGTGCTCCGATCTCTCCTCAGTATGTCCATCAGCGGTGGACTAACGACACCGGTTCTTTGTTGGTTTACAATTCTTCTTTGTCTGCCAGCATAGCGTTCTTGTCGAGCCACACCACACTTAACTTTGAGTTCTTGCAGTCTGGTTAGTGTTGTGGATTCACCGCTATTACGTGAATCATGTACACGCCTCTCTCCCTTAAGGAATTTATAATATCAGCCTGGTCCATTGCTCGTCCGCTTTGGACAGCAGCCATACCTGCAAGCCTATCCGCACGTTCATTCCCTTACACCTGCATGCCCTGGCAGATTACAAACGTGAATGTATGCCTATAGCAGTGACAGTAGCGATGTATAACGTGTTAACACGTCTTTAGCCCACAGAGAAGAGATAATAACAGACTGGTTAATGTGTCTTTAGAAGTGAATAGGAAAAACATATATACATCCTTAGCAGCTAAAGGGTTAAGTGCCGAACAATCCATGGATTTGTTCCAAAGTTCAGTTAAACACAGTGTTTCATGTTTACGATTTTTTACTGACAGTGATGGAGCATTTAGCAATGGCTAAGCATTTTAACCAATCTTGAAAGTCGTGGTAGTTACTCTGAGACTGAGGGGGTGTGTCCATCGATTTTGACCGTTAGTAGGTCAACTTCTTCTACCTCTAGACCTTCAAAACGAGTAAAACTTTCTCAGTCTACTAGATCTTTATGCACACATTCTAGCAGTTTACTACTAGTAGTTAGTTAGTAGTAGTACTGGTACTATAGTCTGTCCATTAATTCGTGAGCACGTTTGAAATTGATTTTCTCGAAAATTACCTGTTGGATCTCAGTGATTTTTTGCATTCAGCCTTAGAATATCCATGACTCTAAAATAAAGCTAACCAGTAGTCCATAGATGCTACGGATTTTGCACATCGGCGAATTCCTTTGATCTTTTATGACAATTGCAAATACGGGGGGCTAAAATTTTAGATTTTACAGTAATCCCTAGAATTTGTCCATGTCAATTCTATTCATAGGTGTATCTCCATATTAACTTGATAGGTCAAGTAATTAAGTGTGTTGCCCTTTATGTGCAATCGTGAACTTGGATACAATATGCAACAGTTAGTCCTCCCCTTCGTCACCATTAGACCCCAGGGTGTCTTAACTTCACCACAAATTGTATGATGGTAGACGGATTTGGATATGGAAATGTATACGTTGCTATTTCTCAGTCTGTAATCAAAATATGATTTGTATCATCCCGAATCTGACGATTCCATGAGGTTGATAATTGTTACTGGCTGGACAAATTGTAATCCATCTCGGTGCCAGTACTCGCCTTCCTCTCGGAGCACATGTTCAACACACTTCTTCCAGAACTGCATGTCTATCATTGAGAGGGACTCGCGTGTCAGAACTTCAACATCACACATTTTAAACGGCCTGTTCTGTTCGGCAACTTGCCCTTTTACTTTAGCCCAGACAAGCTCTATCGGATTGAGGTGAGCATAATATGGAGGTAGTCGCAATGACGTGTGGCCGTATTCCGCAATGATTTTGTCAGTATGAAACACCTTTGTCTTATTTGTCATCCTCACCAGGTGCAACAACTAGGGTTTCAAATATGTATCATCGAAGCTGACATTTTCCTTAGCAAGCCAAGTCCTAATTTGATCTTTTGTATTTGATGCAGTTGGTACTTTGTCTTCTGCTGATACTGCGTTGTGATAGGATGCATTATCCATTACCAAGCATGATGGTCTGTTTAGAATTGGAAGTAGATCTTTCTCCATCCAGTGCCTGAAAATATGTCCATTCATTTCGTGTGGTAGTCCCTGCCGGTACTTTTGATTGGAAAATAAGTCCAGCGTCATGGACAAGACCTTCTTCACTGCTTCCTGCATGTGTTAGTATAATACGCTGGCCTTTGCTGCTTGGTATTTTTCTTTTCTGTTCACCGTCTACTGATTGCCATTCTTTAGCATTGGTGTGGTGAGCATTGACCCAGGATTCGTCCAAATATACAATATCATAGCCTTGCCTCCGCCGCTCACGGATCTGCCTCAGGTATTTACTTCGGGCAGCAATTAAATGTGGCTTTTCACAAATAATATTCCTGCCGCCTATAGTTTTCTGAAGGTGAAGCCGGCGGCTCTTACAATTTTCCATAAAGTACTTTTAGAAATGTCTATGCTGCAATCTGATTGCAGTTTTAATTTCAGTTTCCTGAGAGTAACAAGTTGATTTGTCGCAAACATTTTCAAGAGCTCCCGTCTTATGACATCTATGTCAAAGTCGTCAATTATTCTTTTCCTTCCTTGCTTGACATTAGTGCACTTTGTGTCCTGTTTAATCCATCGGGAAAAGGATTCTCTATTCAGACCAAGCGCCAGTTAGCTTGCTTTCTCAGGGTTATGAAAATCGCAATATAGATGACCTCTCTTAGATTCCCTACAGAAGTGTTGGTATAGTAAAACTGTAACCTTCTGCATTGTTATAAATGTGCACTTCAGACTCATTATGAATGTGATATCAATGTCAGTTTTGATAAGCCAACAAATATGATACAATAGCTTCATACAAATAGCGAGATACACCTATAACTAAACAGCGGTATCCCAATTATAACGTCATATGCTTTCCGCTTCAAAGTCGACTGGGTTAGGTGCACGGGAATTCGTGAAATTGTTGTTTACTCACGATATTTCAATGTTACCATAATGTATTTTTAGAACAACGCTGCTGTGTACCGTAAATCTGTTACTATTGTGTACAATCCGGTGAGGTTGATTTTAATATAACCTGAAGAAGAAATATTTCAAACTACATCAAATTTTCTTGGAAAAAATATTTCTCTAGCGTCATGGATATTCTAAGGCTGTTTGCAAAAAAAATCACTGAGATCCAACAGGTAGTTTTCTAGAAAATCAATTTCAAACGTGCTCACTAATTAATGGACAGACTATAGAAGAACTGTAGACTCTTAAGACTAGACATGAAACGGAAGTTGGACTCTCCCAACATAACAACACTGAAAATTCATTTAGGCTCAACACTTCTCACCCACCAGGAATTTCTGCTCCTTTAGATGATGCATCGTCAGCTATAAACTGTTTCCAGACCGTCATAACAAATGCAGTTATTGACATTAAGGGGGGATTCTGGTCTTGAAACTATTTTCGTTGCTTTGGTATTAATGTAGAATTTGTATAACAATTTTGAAAGATTATGACTTAGAATAGTAGAAAAAATTAGCAAAAAAATGTCAATGTTTGCCATGGAAACAATACAAAATGGCCGCTAAACACAAAATTTCAAATCCCTAAGGCTCTGAAGTTAATGAATATAAATGAATTCTGTTTGCACTCTAAGGTGAGCAATTGTAATATCTAAACAATTACACATCCTTTGTAGGATATATTAAATATTACATTTTAAATAAATTTTTGAGTGAACACACCCCCCAAAATTAGGTCATAAAAAGCTTTAAACTGCTCTAAATCATAAATTATACATTATTTGTAAATAATCATGTGTAATTTTGTAGATATATATACACACAATCAGCATGCAAAATTTGTAGATCCTATCTATTCTCAGAGCGAAGCCTTAAGGATTTGAATGTTAGTAATTTAGTAAAACACAAAGCTGAGAAAACGAGAAAAGAGAGAAAAAATGTTTTTTTATATCAAAAGATTCCTACCTGTACTTTCCAGGTACCTGTATCCTGCAAGTATATCCAACTTGTCACCCAGAAACATGAATTTTGATATCACAGACTTGAAAATAGCCTCCAGGAATAATCTTGAACATGATGTATCTCACAAAAATACACACCATTTTTTTATCCCGAATTGCAGATAATCAGCAAAGCATCCACTCAAGTCATGTGAGACTATAACTGATAGAGGTTTAGAGTTGAAACAAAACTAGGAACAATTGTAGTGCCTCTGGACAGCAATATTATTGAATCACAGCTCCATAAACTTCTCCCTCTCTGGATTCTTCAGCACGAACAGCTTTTCGGTACTGAATCCTACGGGCTTTCCTAACTTTTTTGCCTTGCAGTGGAAGAGGCATCAGCATTGTGCAATCTCTTCCTGTCCTTCTTAGTCAAAAGCCGTAGGGTTATGTTGCAAGCATCGACATTAATCCTGTCCATTACAGACAGCATTTCAGTAGCACCGTGATTAAAGGTACATACTGCCCTTGCAACACTCCCCTCCACTCGTTTCAGCCCCATGAAGGATGTCTTAGGACAGCGCAACCAAATCATCGAGTTGATGGACTCATTGGCATTTTGAGTTCCTCCATGCACCATTCTCTGAAGGAGAGCCTCATCAGACATCCGCCTGTAGATGGGTATCATCTTTTGCCCCATTGCTACTGAAACAAGCGAGTTAGAAAGATGGTCGGTGTGCTTGGGTGGAACCCAGCGCTAAGGCTTTCTGGTAGAAGCAGTGGCTGCTAGGTCCTTTAGGGCATTGTAGGTGATGTGGTTCCTTGTCAGTAGACATAGAGTGGAACAGAGATACCCACACTGCTGATCGCATTTTTGGAATGTTTGGAATGTTGTCTAAGATGGCACCTCGGTAGTAGTTAGTTTTGCTGTGTCTGACATTTGTTATCTGTCAGACGCCCAACTCCACGACCACCAAGTTTCTCATCTTTAGCCAGTTTGCGAAGTGCAGTTCCCATCCTCTTGTGTACATGGTTTACACACTCCATTTTCTTAATTTTCTTTGGCTTGTAGGGATCCATATCTGTAACAGCCTTGTATGATGTGGAATCACCATCACTCAGAATTCCTGTGTATCTAAATAGGTACCTTTCTTCTGAACGGCTCCAAAGGATTTTAGCTGCCTCTTGTTCCATAGCATTGCTGGACTTATCATGGTTCTGAGAACAGTCAGGAGCATGCTGTTGCTTCCATGAAGCTAATTCAGCTACTGGAAGGTTCTTAGCTGCCTTAAGTTTACAAGTATGGCAATACTTGGACATCACACAGTAGTCCACAACAAGGCCAGTCAAAACATCAATACAAATACCGGCCCCAAATAAAGATGTGAAACCCCGATTCATCCAGGTTCCGTCAAAGGAGACAGTAATGTCAATGACCGGGGTCTCTCCTCTGTCAAGCTTCTCTCAAAGAACAGGATCTGTATCTGCATATGCCTTTCGAATTACTCTTGCAGACTTGCCCAGCATCTCTGACGCTGCATCAATTTCAGCGGCTAAGAAAATAAAAGCAGATTCAATCATTAGATATTTGATATAGTTTCAAATGTCTACTAAAGGAAACACATATGGCAATAATGAATCAAAAGTTGCTTAACATTCATAGTTGTCTCATCTTTCATAGTTTATCATTCAGTTGTGTAGGAAGAAATATATGTTCCAACACACATTCATATACTCTATCCAACCCAGACCTGATGTCTCCATCTAATACATAGTGACACAATTATTTGTAAATATATGTTCAAACACACATTCATATACTCTATCCAACCCTGATGTCTCCATCTAATACACAGTGACACAATTATTTGTAAATATATGTTCAAACACATTCATATACTCTATCCAACTCAGACCTGATGTCTCCATCTAATACACAGTGACACAATTATTTGTAACTATATGCTTCAACACACATTCATACACTCTATTCAACCCTGATGTCTCCATCTAGTACACAGTGACACAATTATTTGTAAATATATGTTCCAACACACATTCATACAATCTATCCAACCCTGATGTCTCCATCTAGTACACAGTGACACAATTATTTGTAAATATATGTTTCAACACACATTCATATACTCTATCCAACCCTGATGTCTCCATCTAATCATCTAATACACAGTGAAACAATTATTTGAAAATAGAAGTTTAATATAAAAAAAAGATATGCTCAATACACTATATGATAGTATATAGTACTATAGGTGTATATAATATTAGTAAATATGCACGTACCTGTAACTTTCTTGTCATTGGTCTGGTATGTCGTATGCTGCATCGACGGCATTCCGATAACTGCCCCAAATGATTCCAGAACAGAATGGCTGGCACCAACTTCGTGACTGAACATGATCATTTTCATATTGATGTCATAAGCAGCATTACCATTCACCGGCTTGTCAGATCCTTCGATTCGAGGAGATGACATCTCTGACTTCTGGTAGTCGCAGTTGATGCATATTAGTGAAAGTTTGGAAGCAAAGCCTGAGTGTTCTCCCTCACATATTCGAACACTTAGACCAGTTCCTTTACATTCAGGGCAAACAAGTTCAGATAAAAGAAGATTTATTTGGCCGACATGTGCTAAAGGTTCATGTCTGCCCATCTTGAACATGCTGTTCTGAACACATCATCGCTGTTTTCTTCCGAAAAGCACAGGGAAGTTCGCAATTGTTGTCATTAATGTCATCAGGATTCGATAGACGCATCGTTTTTAACGTAGGTCTAGCATCAGCAAGTTGCTCTAACCTCTTTGTACCTTTCCTTCTAGGCATAATGAATAAATAATTGCGAGAAAGATTTGAAAAAACACTGATAACAAATTTATAATCACAGAATGGACTTAGCGTCGGTTGCCAAACAGCGATGTATTCTGGGATTGTTATGTCGTCAGAATCGGGATGTTAATGTTGCCGAATGGGGTTGTATGGGTAATTTTGTGTTACTTGGGACCACGGAAACGGTATTTGCAGCTTTGGAGCCTCATTTGCATATACGTCAGATACGAGCTGCCCATATATGGAGATGGTTTGAACTTTGTATCGCTTAGTGTTTGGCAACAATTACCTTTGTAAATTTTTCTGGCAAGCGAACGAATGGCATGAATGAATAGAAAAGAGGTCGCTCTTTCCAATGATATGCGATATGTGGAGGTTTTCGAAAAATATCTGCTCGTTGTCAAGGATCAAAATAAGCAGATTCCGTGCTAAATTTGTGACAGTTAGGAATATTGAACCTTTGTATACATTTTTAAAACGCAAAATAATATAAGATAAAACAGTTTTTTTGTTGTGAAAACAAACTTTGGAGTGTATAGATAAGATATTAAATAACTAAAATCAACCAAAATCGAAAAATCGAATAAAAATAACAGCCATGTGTTATTCTATACCCGAATCTCCCCTTAATGACAACCTCATTATTTCTATTCAATGATTATGCAGTGTTTAGAATAAATGAGAAACTTTCTGCAGGGGTTATCAAGAAACAGTCTGTGTATGCATCATGGGTAGCTATAACCAGAGAAAAAATGAACAGAATTTTGGCCTTGCTAATTGTTATTGGTCTAAATAGGAAGCCTAGAATTTAGGATGAAAAAGAGTGGATTCACGTAGTTACATTTTTCAGACTTTGCTGAAAAATATGGATAAAGGTCACACCCATCTTTGTTGACCGGTATTACACGACTCTTCCAGTTATCACCTACCTCATTGAAAAGTACATTTATTTTACTGGAACTGTCATGCACAATATAAAAAAGCTTCTGCAACGTCTCAAAGTTGAAACACAAGGAATCTAAATGGCTCCTTGATGAATCAAAGAGAGTTATGTGTGTGACTAGGAGAGACCAAAAGCAAAAAAAAAGATTTGCATTGCCTCTAGCTTCGACAGAGAATGTTGTTGGCAAGAACAAACCGCTTGATATTGACAGTTATATTGAATATCTGTGACAAAGCGGTACACATCATTACCTATTATTGTAACTTTGAATCCTGTTGCAGAAAATGGTGGAAGAAAATTAACTTCTCGTTGTTTGAAATCGCTCAGCATAATTCTTTTATATTATACAAACTTTCACTTCTCTGTGAACAAAAAAACTGGGCTGAGGGATTTCAAATCCTTGCTTGTTCAGCAGCTATTAGAAAACACTGCCAGCACAGAATGGAAATCACTATCTCTGATCCACTGATATGTAATATGTACTCAGAAAGTGCCATGCATATAGTTGAGTACAGAACAAAAACAGAAATTGTCTGGTTTGAAAAGTGATTCAATCAAATGTTATCTGTTCGGGGTATACTGACTGCCAATATCCTCACCCGAAGACTTGCTTTTCTGATTATCATAAAGTAAAATTGCAATCTTAGGTTAGAATTGTGTCATAAGGAAGTGTTAATATTATAGGGAAATTATAGGGTTTACTTTTGTAAAATAATAAATATGTTGCATGAATGCAATTTATAAGAAATTATATGTTTTGGAGTGGTAGTGTATAAAATGCATTTGAGAGCAATAGTGGAGATATAATTTTTAATTCTGAGCAGTAACTACAAAGCTGAACTGTGAATAAGTAGATTTGTCGATCAATTCTTTTCAAATTGTATGGATTATATGGATTCCCATGGCGGTAAGTTGAATTTTGCATGCATTTTTATTTGATTTTTGTCAATAACATGAAATGCAACAATAATTTACTAAGTAAATACTAATTTACATGTATAACTATTTATTATCAGATTGTTCAGAATTGAATTCTGCATCTTTTGATACCAACAGTTTAAATTTAGCTCACATAAAACTCACGTTATAGGCATATTTCCAAGATCACTCCATTTTGAAAAATTTTTAATGTGTTCAGGCAGAGCGTTACCTCACAACATTTTCCTGGATAAGAATAGTTAAAACTAAATAACAAGTAATTTATTGGATTCAACGTCTATTTATAGTTAACAGTTTGCATTTTATAAAGTAAACTTTGGGATAATTTTTTTCTAACATGCTCTACATCAACATAACCTTATCTGTTTTTCACTGACCAGCCCATGAGCTTTAAGATATAGATTTGATTATTACAACCAAGTATGTTGAAAACCATACTGGAGGAAAAGTTTTTTGACAATTAGGCAAGAGAAAGATACGAAGAAAACAAATAGCAGCTGTCAGAATGTAGTACCCTGGTAAGAAAAGTGTTGGAGATCTTTGCAGCCAACCTTTGAAAGGGAAATGGTACTTGATCTGTTCTTATGAGTTATAAAATGTTTGTATTATAATGAGTTAACATGACATAAATGAAATTTGGTTTTTTGTTTCAGATCCGACCTGAGCAAGCTCTGGCTGCATTAGAAGCTAGGATAGAACATGATGAACTGGAGGCTTGGAAGAAAAATAAGCTGGCCATCATTGAACAACCCAAGGAAGCTTACAAGTAAGTCATTTTATTTTGGTTTCTTACACACAAACACACACTTCCAGCCCCTTACCCTGCCACACCTGTCTTAGGACCAAGAGGATGCTATTATTGTCATGCAGACCTTTTGTTTTGTTCTTGGGGGTGTACACATGCACTTGTGAGTCATAATCTGACTGACCTATCTCTCCATCAAGTGTTAAAATGTTGTAGAGCAAATTTGGCTAGTATAAATATTGTCACTAGCCTCACAGCTTTCCAGAACTGTTATAATTTCTATTAACTTGCTTTTTAAATTTCAAACTACCAATATGTTAACCGCCAAATATAGTATGAAGACTTAGATCTGTGCTGGAATGACAGTAAGGAAAGCATCTAGTAAACCTAGTCCAATACTCCCAAGTTATAAGAGATTCATCTTGGAAAGACATGATTAGTGATAGCTCTTTTTAAAGGAGCCTTACTGATCAAAATCAGTAACTTGCTATTTCTTGTAACAACATGCGATCGTCTTGCTGGCGGACATTCATTCAAAGTTTGGTTCAGATCTTTCTTATTTGTTGTTGTTTGGTGCTTATGTTTTCCCCAAGAGCTTTGGAATACACGTCTGGCGTTTGTTTCGCTATTTAAAACTATTCTTCTATGTACAACTGATCAAAAATAATTTGTAGTTTACAAATGAGACAATAGGGCAGTGACCTAGAATAATATTTAACCTCAACAATTGTGCGTCTCTCAATATGATTGGTTCTCTGGAACTAGCCTTTAATCTCACAATCTTTGTTTTTCCCCCGTGAATAGTCAAACCTAGTTGTGAGATTTCTAGTTTTGTTATTTTCTCTTTCATCTGTAAGAGAGGAGTACTAGATTGTCTGCAAAATCCAAATCTTCCAATTGACCCATCATGGTCCATTGTATTCCATTTCTCCCCCTGGCTGTTGTTGATCTCATTATTCAGTCAATAGCCAGCAGGAAAATGAAGGATGATAGAAGGAAGCCCTGTCTCATGCCTGTCTTTATTTCAAAGGCCTCTGTCACTTTTCCTATGTGCAGTACTCTACCCGTTGTCGCCTCATACATTTTCTTTAATAGGTTGATTATCTTCTGGGAGACTCTAGAATGCTTCCTGTCTAGGCTATCAAATGCCTTTTCATAATCGACAAAGTTAATATAGAGGGATGAGTTCCATTCGATGCACTGCACCACTGTGATGCGTAGTGTCGATATTTGATCCGTGCAGGATTTGTTTTGCCTAAATCCTGCCTGTACATCTCTTAGTATACTGCATCATTAGCTTTCTTCAGTCTCTCTAGGATGATCCAGCTTAATAATTTACCTGGTACAGACAGGAGTATTATTCTTTTGTCGTTCGAGCATTCTTATAGATCACCCACTTTTTGTTAACTCTTTCCACGCCCATTTATTTCCTCAGTTTTACACATTTAATTTAAGGGAGGTAAAAATGCAATGGGTTATTTTATTCAAATCATAACTACTCATCAATAAATAAACATATATATATCTTATCATATACTAATTTGAAGAAAACTGGACAACCTATTAGAATAACAAAGTTAAATAGCAATACATGGAATATTTTAGAAGAAACTGGGACAAATATGCCAAATATGACAACACAAATAGGACAAATATGACAACATAAATAGAAAAATTATAAATTGTTAGTGACATATGCAACACTTACTTGACATTATAACAGCATCTTCAGAATGTATCCCTATGTGCTTCTAGAAATTATTTTGTAATCCAATTTGTGAAGTCCAGGCAAAATTTTATAACAATATATCCAATAGAAATGAAGATATGATGAAAAGTTGACACACAATTATGATGATGAAAATGTTGGCGAAAACACAAAAATTGAAAAAAATGACAAAATAAACTGTACACTGTACACTGTGACCATGCAGTTAGTGAATAACTGACTACACTTTGTGGAAGGCCTCAAAACAATCCTTAGGATGTAAATGTGGCTGATTCGGGCATCCTAGGCAAACAAAGTGGGTGCGCTTGCTTCCGTGGGGTAGCACAGACAACACAACTTCTATCCCGTTTGATATAAGAAATGATGTGTTTCTTATCTTGGAGGGGGTGCCATGGGGTTTGCAGCTGGTTGTCGACCGCGCCTTCGAGGAGCAAGACCTTCTTCAGGAAATATCACAGCGGCACGCTGTGTTAGCTGTGTCAGAAGCTCTCGTTTGAACTTCTTCAGGGACAATCCTGTCGTGTCTGCTTCTCGCGTCAAGGTGTACAGAATGAAGGAGTTGACTTGGGTGACTTCAAGTAGCCAATAAAACACCTTCTTCCACCATTTTATTGTTTTCCTTTCAAAAGAACAATAATAGGTGACTTTTTGGTCTAACTTGTCACACCCATTCATGTATTTGTTGTATTTGTGTATCATGGATGGCTTGTCAACATCCTTGCATCATGTTGTCTCAACAACCGCGTCTGTGCTCACCATGAGGACACTCTTCTTTGCTTTTTATCCCTATAACCAACGCACATCATGGTTTCATCCTGATTTTGAAACCAGCGCATTTCACGGTATGCAAGGTTGAGGGACTTCAGTTGCAGAGGAAAGCCAACGCGATTGATGTTGAGCGTGCCTGTGTAATATTGCTTGTGATCAAGCAGGTAATCACAAGGACACGGGTCGTAAAAACGATTTGCATATATCTTATGCCCGTTCCAACATTAGCAAGTAATGTATCAAATATTTTCACTGCATGACTTGATGTATAATCAATTTCAGGATTATAAGATGTGTCCGCACTCAAAATATGGTAAGATGTTGTGGACGTATCCGTGGCGAGTCACACAGGCCAAAGGTTTTTATATGGTATTTGCTGGCTTGCTGGCATTGTACTGCTTGAACTTCCACCTCCCTTTATACCCGATCACCATCTCATCAATACCGAGTTCTTGATACGGGTAGACGAGCTCGATACTTTTTCAGGAGAACATTCATGAAGGGTTCAATTTTATCTTTTCCTTCAGAATGTTCCTCGCCTGCATGGAGCATCATAAGTATATATCTTGGAAGCGTTTACGAGTAAACATTACGTGGAACCATGGAGCATAAAACTCAGGTGCCAGAGACCAGTAATCAGGGATCTCAGGCCGTCTGGCAATTCCAATCATAATCATTACGGCCAAAAATTTATCAACCTCGTGGGACGTAATGTCAACCCAACGAGAGAACACTGACCGTTGGAGAGATGGAGTGTTGACAATAATTTTACTCCTGGCATAAGAGTTTATTGTCTTCATAAGTAAATACTTTACCTCATCATCAAACAGCAATGAAAAACATTCAAGTGCTGTCGAATCTGAAGTAAGCCCTGACTCAGGAGACACACCTGGCTGTTGCTTTGGGTGGAATCTAAAAGCATTTTTTTGTAGAGCCTTCTCTTATCTCCTGCCATTCCTCTCTTACCACTGGCACTGGGGCAGCTGTTGTTCGAGCTGCAAATTTTCCTCTACCTCTGCCGTTTCCAGTACCAGTATTTACAGCAGATCTCGGACGTTTTGGCACAGGCGGCTCAGCATCAGAATCATACTGGCTGCAGCTAGCTGCTCCAGTTGGGCTTTGATGGTTTGAATGATTCTCATTTGCCTGAATCTCTTCGATATATTCGGGATCCGAATCATCACTAATACTACTAATACTACTATTATCAGAATCATTCATACATTTTTCTAAGAAAATAAGCGCCTGCTCACCTGAAACACGCATAGTACGCTTGTTACCTGATGGGCCTGGTTCCATATTGATTTGTTTACAAAAATGCTCTGTAGCAACGAAAATAAACTTGAAGCAAATTGAAACGTGAGTGAATGAACGATGAAATCAAAAGTTAAAGTGACAAAAGTTTAAGTTAGGAACCGGAAGAATACTATTAAAACTAAAATTAGTAGAAGTAAAACTAGAAAGACGTATAAACGGAACAATTCGAACGACGAATGGCGAATGGCGAACGAAACAACTTGAATGGCGCAGGGTACGGCTTAAAGCGTGCAACAGAAGTCGCTGTGGCGCAGTGTGCGGCTTAAAGCGCGGAAAGAGTTAATTTGACTATATAGCCTTCTCTCCAGTCTTTTTGTATTTCTTCCCTCTCCCAAACGTTTCCTAGCAAGTGATTTAGCATGTTTGTTGAGACGTCAACATTTACCTTTAAAACCTTTGCAATTGGACTTGTAGCTGTATCATTGCGTAGTTTTAAAATGGCTTTCTTTATTTCCACTTTTCTCGGCTTGCTGCAGTCAATTGCTAAATCTTTTACAGTTGGATCTATGTCTGGTTGACTTTTGGAACCAGCCTGTTTAGTAGGTCTTTGAAGTGTCCTGTTCATGTCTGCATCTGTTCTTGAGTATTGCCCAGTAATCTTTCGGTCTTGTCATTAATCGGTTTGTTTGTTGGTATTTTGCAGTCAATTTTCTTGCGTTGTTGTATAAATCTTTCAAGTTACACTTAGCTTCTGCCTGTCTTGCCAAGTCATCTATGTCTTCTTTTTCTCTTCCACCATTTACTTCTTTATAGAAGTGTTGGGGGTGAAACGTAGTGATCTTGTGTGTGCTTGCTTTAAGGCACTTTGTAAGCTGATATTCATTTTCATAAGGCTGTTTTTGTTGCCGTCGCTCCATCTTTTGCGTGGTCTTCCTCTTTCTTTGTACTCATTACACTTTTTCTGTGTGGCTCTCTGTGGTAGGCGATACCAGGGCATTCCTGTCATGTGTCCAAACCATTTAATCTGTTGCTCTTTTATGAATTGCATGACTGGTATCACATCCAGTCTTCTTCAGATTTCTTCATTTCTAATCTTGTCTCTTATTGTCACACCTGCAGATCTTCTAAAACACCTCATCTCTGTCGTTATGATTTTCCACTCATTAGCTGCTGTGATTGGCCATGTTTGACACTGGTAACATAGTGTTGGCCAGAAAATCATTCTTACGAGATTTGCTTTAGTTGTTAGCGGTATCTCTTTATGTGACAACAGTGGTGTTAATTGTCACCAGTACCTGGTTAGCTTTTGTGCAACGACGATTGCTGATTTCGCCATCGTTACTTCCATCTGCTGTGAAAATTTGCTCCTAAATATTTGGCCTCAATTGTTTGTTTTATGTCTACGTTCTGGAGTTTTATTGTAAGGTTTTCTGGTTGTCTACTTATTGCCATTGTCTCTGTCTTTATTATATTTATTTTCATGTTGTACTCCTCACCCTTGATGTTAACTAAGCTCAAATGGTTCTGGAGAGATTCTTCATTTTCTGCAATCAGTACTTGGTCATCTGCAAATAAAAGTTCTGAAATATTATTTCTTCCTCTATTCCTGCTTCTCTACTTATGTTGTCCATGTATGTTATAAACAGCAGTGGGGAGAGCACACATTCCTGTCTTAACTCCTGAGTTTACTGTGAATGTTTTTGATGTTCTGGCTTTTGTTCTTATGTAACTTTTATTTGAAATGTATAAACTCTTTCAGACCTTGATGAGATGTTTGCTGTTTCCATATTTTCTTAGGCAATCCCATAGTTTGTTTCTTTCGACTCTGTCGAAGGCCTTTTCCTGATCTATGAATGCCACACTACAGGTCTTGTTATGTTCTATTGCTTTTTCCGTCAGATGTCTTAATGTGATATTGCATCAGTACAGCTTCTATTTCGTCTGAAACCCATCTGTGCTTCTGAGAGTTGTTCTTCAATTGTTGGTCTTTGTCTGTTTTCAATTATCTTAGCATACATTTTTCCTATGTGACTTAGTAGTGAGATTCCCTATAGTTATTACATTCCTTCTTGCTGCCTTTGTTTTTCCAAATCGGTGTGATTATTGCTGTTTGCCCATTTTCTGGTGTTTCTTGGTTCTCCCATGCGACTTGGAAGATTCGTCTAACCCATTTTGCACCTGCCTCTCCAGCTGCTTTGATAAATCATAAATCTCAGGTAAATCAGCTGTACCTGTTGCTTTGTGTTTTGGTGCCAACTTTATTACATTTTCTACTTCTGCTAGTAGTATTTCTGGTTCTAATTCCTCTATTTTTTCTTCTGTGTTATAGCAGTTTATTCTCCCATAGGTTTTATCACAATTAAGTAGCTCTTCAAAGTAGTCATCTATGTACCTTCTTGAATCCACTTTTATATTTCTTTTTACCTCTTTGTTGCCTTTTGTGTATTTCTCTTGTGCTGTGGCCTTTGCTGATCTTGTTCTGCTATTACAGAGCTATTACCTTTCTGCCTCTTTTCTACATTATCTTACCAAATGTTGACTCTGATAGCCATTCCTTGTGTTATATATTTTTTCCAAGGGTAGTCTCACATGTGCTAGTCCAGACTTATTTAACCTTATGTCAATGGTCTTTGATGCTTCCTTCATGTAATTATTCTAGAGTTTTGAATTTGTTGGATATCATGGCACAAAATATATCCTTTCCCTCTTCTGCACCTTAAGATGTCCTACATTGTATCGTATTGGGGAGGGGGAGGGTTGGCTCTTCAGTTTCATTCTCGCCTCAGCTATTGCGAGGTATGTTCAGAGCCACATCTGTTCCTCTATAGGCTTTTACATCATAAAGTGACCAGAGCATGTCCTGCAAGACTGTCCTCTCCTGGGGGAGCGGAGAATCAACATGTGGCCACACCCAGTCGACCTGAAAACTAAGCTGTGGGGAAACCTGACAGACCTGAAGCTGACTGCCCAGTTTGTGGTCCACAGTAAATTAGCGCATGACCAGAGATTGCTGAAGAAAAAGATAAAGTGACCTTCTGAACTTCACTGTAATGCAGATGTGGTAGATTTAGTTTTCTGTCCTGTGATCTGGTGATATCCATTTAGCTGTGTGTGTTCTTTTGGGTTGAAACAGGCTGCCTCCTATAACCAAATGAATTGCTGTGCAAAGTCCACGAACATCTCTTCATTTTTGTTTGTCTCCCCCAGTCAGTGTTCCCTTGAAACCGCAGTTTTCCCTACCTATTTTAATATTAAAGTCTCCTATCAAGATAGTTCAGAAAGCAATGACATGCCTAGAAAATCAACCACTCGTTTACTGTAGTTGATGGCGATGTGTGTGTTATGTACGTGGTAACGTATGTATAAGGTATTATAGTCCGTTCAACAACTCATGTCCACAGTCCAATGCAAATTGTAGCAAAACCATCTATTCCACAGTAGCGAAACTTTGCACACAATCTTAGAATTATACAGACGCAAATTGCTGATGGAAGAAATTGCTATAGGAAACCTGGATTTTGTAATATAACGGTTTCTTTGATGTTGGCGGCATATTTGGCAAGTCTGATACAGCATTTTAGTTTTTACAGTAACGCACACATATGACATTTGATGTCAAGTCTCATTCAAAGGCATATTATCCCAGCTCATACATGGGGTCAATGTTGATACTGCAATGGTGTCATGAAATAAACAAGAAATGTAGACAGTTGTATTATTGTTTTTTTTTTTTTATAATGTACATTACAGTTAAAGTTAGCTGCCATGTCATAATGCCTTCCCGTTTCGGTCCCAGGCTTGGGACTGGCAATGGCGGAGTTACTAGGTGTTATCTTCGAGTCGCTACTTCTTCGGTACAATGCGCTTGTGTTAACTGATGTGGTAGGGAAGTATCACTACAATAAAATTCATTAATGCACATCTCAGTCAGACTCAGATGTATCTAAAATGTTGACTAGTGCTGTGGGTTGTACAAACTGCAAACCATCTCTTTGCCAGTAGCCATCCTCTTCCCTGAGAACATGATCTTCACATTTTCGCCAGTATTCCTTGTTTATCATGGAGATGGCCTAGCGTGTCAGGTTTTGCACATCACACATTTTGAACATGGTATTCTTTTCGGCCACTTGTCCTTTTACTTTAGCCCATACAAGCTCTATTGGGTTTAGTTGCGGATGGTATGGTGGCAGTCGAAGAGAAGTGTGGCCGTGTTCTAATATGATTTTGTCGATTTGATAAACCTTCGTCCTCTTTGTCTGCCTCACTATCTGTAATAATTCAGGTTTCAAACAGTTGTTGTCGAAATTAACATTTTCTTTGACAAGCCATGTCTTCATTTCCTCTTTGGTGCTTGATGAAATTGGGATGTTGATATGAAGCATTATCCATAACAATACATGAAGGTTTATCAAGAATTGGGAGTACCGTGTTTTCTAACCAGTCTCTAAAAATACATGCATTCATTTCTTTGTGGTAGTCTACACCGTCTGTTGACTTTGAGTGAAAAATAAATTCTGCGCCCTGTAGCAATCCATTTTCTCTGCTGCCAGCATGTGCAAGAATAAGGCGTTGTTCCTTACTGCTTGGAATTGTCCTCCGTTTAACTCTGTCCACTGACTGCCATTCTTTGTCAAAAGTATGGTGAGCATTAATCCATGATTCATCTAAATAGACAATATCGTACCCATCCTCGCGTAGCTGACGTATTTTCCTTAAGTAAATGCTTGCCCGTCTACCCAGCGTGTTCGTAGCTCGTTGGACTACAGGTGACTATCCCTCTGTGTGTGCGGGTTAAATTCCGCGGTATGGCAGTAAAAACCACAGATTCCCCAGATTTACGGTGTTCGTGGCACGGAACCGAAGGGTTACGATGTCCATGGCACTGAGCCGAAGAGCTGAAAAGCTCAAGTGCTTCTGGATCGGGGGGAAAAAAAATTTTTTTAAAGTAAATGCTTCGTGAGGTAACAAGGTTTGGCTTTTCACAAACTATAATCCTGCCACCAGTGGTTTTACGGAAAGTGAAACCAGCTCCTCTCACAATCTTCCACAAATTTGTTTTAGTTATTTAAATGTCACAATGTGATAATAGACGACTTTTCAATTTACGTAAAGTAACAAGTTCATTGTACTGGAACATTTTCAAAATTTCACGTCTGATAACACCTTTGTCAAAATGTCAACACATACTTTCCTTCTTTGCTGCACAGTTGCCTTTGCGTATCCACAGTTCTGTTTCATCCAACGAGAAAATGACTTTCTATCTAAACCCAAAGCTGCTATGGCTCTTTTCTCTGGTCCTTGTATACTGTGGTACAGATGACCCATCTGTTTCTCTTTCGGAAATGCGCGTATAACATTAATGACACTTTTTGCATTGTAATAAATTTGCACTTCAAACTCATTATGTATGTTAAATCAATGTGTAGTTCACATGCAAGTTTTCAAGTTATTTCATCAAATGGTTACAAAGATACAAATTTTTATACTATAGTGTATACATTATCTATAATTGCAATTCCAAAGAGTTCTAAATAGCATTTGTCTCCAAGATTACAATAATACAATTTAGAGACGTGAGTGTATGCCTATATATGCACACAAATAATCATATTCTCTAATGGGATCCTTTAGCTAGCAATAACATACACCCACGTCTATTGCATGGAAGTCTGACTTTCTTCTCTTCTGTTGTATCCTTTGCTTGATAATGGCCTTTTGTACGAAACGTCGCATTATATTGTTTGTGTACTTTGTAAAATTACAGTACTTTTATTTTTTTCCACGTTCGCTATTTCAGCAACCCCAAACGTCAAGTGAGTTTCTGACCACCATTTCGAATCAGTTATACCAATCCGTTTAGATAAATCAATAACTTAGTAGTTATAGTTCGTTGCAAAATTTGTTAACATCTTTATCGATCGATATAAATCATACACTTGACAGCAATGATTGATTTTTCTATAGATAACAATGATGACCTTTGTAAAGTATTTTTCCCACCTATACCTTTAGTGCTGTAAGATTTTACTTATATGTTATTACTAAAATAACAGCTATGTTGATTTGGTATACATGTAGAGTTTATCAGTACGATAGTCAAGTTTTTCTATAATTTCGCATTTGCATGCTCCACATGCAATTCAGTGCAAGTGAAAATCGGTAATCCCGTGGAATTAATCAGTTCACAATGTATCCTAATCACTGTCATTGGCGTATGCACAAAACATTTATTTTCATTGATAGAAAGGGAAGGTATCATTTGTTCACTTTGCCACATTGCTTTTATAATATGTAATAGGGATTCGCCACCATTTTGTTTTATTACTGTAAATTCTAAACTTTGATTATCATTTTGTTGTGCTCATGCAAAATTATATAACAAAAACGTTTTTGCATCAACTAAGCTACCTACCAATTAGTTAAACATGGATTCGTGAGGTATGTAAGATTGCCTGCAAAAATATTACTGATTCGATAAATTAAACCTTAGTGTGTTCACGAATTTTGGAACGAACTATAGAAGTACACTTGCTTTGTAACCACATGGTCCCAGAATCAATTTCCTCACCTCGGTTAGTGTAAGATTTTCTTTTTTACCATAACAACTCCCAGTTGGGACTCGGATAAACCACAGCCAACTCTAACTTTAATAAGTTTATAGTTGGCTCTGGATAAACACTGGGAAGTAAAGAAGGACAGCGTGATGTTGACCTATGTTTAGTTTAGTTTGTTTAGTCGTCAGATCATCACTGCATGTATTTAGTCCATATAGTCTATAGGTGCTCTGATCTTCCCCTCAGTATGTCTCTCAACTTGTGGCGACTAAAGACCCCGGTTCTTTATTTGTTTACTATTCTTCTTTGTCTACCAGCATAATGTTCTTGTCTAGCTACACCGCACTTGACATTCTCGCAGTCTGGTTAGTGTTGTAGATTCACCACTATTACATGAATCATGTACATGAATCATGTACATGTCCTCTCTCCCTTAGGGAATTTATAATATCAGCCTGGTCCATTGCTCCCCGCTTGTACAGCAGCCATACCTGCAAGACTATCAGCGCTTCATTCCCCTTACACCTGCATGCCCTGGCCCAAAAATGAACTGATCCTTGTCAGCTTAGACCTCCTCAGCGACTCCATCCAATGTCTCCTAGCCCATCCTGTTTCAATATTCTTGAGCATACTCATTGAGTCACAGAGAAAACATGCATGGATAAAAGTATGTGAATCCAGCCAAACCATCGCTTAGTTACTGCCATGATTTCCATAGTGAGACTGCTCGTAGTTACGGCGAAACCACCACTGTCTTCCTTCACAACATCCCCTCCGACCTGAGCAGTGAAAGCCAACGAATCACCGAACATCCATATAAATGATTACATCATTCTCAGATGCGTTCTCAGAAATCAATGCCTGAACTGTTGCCTCCACGACAAGCGGGTTGACTTGTCTGAATTCTTTATCACATTTGATGCATACCGAAAAGGATGTATTGGTTCCTGTTGACACTGGTATCCATTCTTCACTGGGATCGATGTCTTCAAGTGTACACAACTGTTCAATACAGTCCTCGGCCTGACCCATCCAAGATTTTCCTCTTTTTAATCTATTTCCTTTTTGTCTCTTTATTTCCACGTGCAGAGGATGCTGTGTGTCAGCATTGACTCGAAGGTATGCCAGTGCACGGCTCACCAGTGTTCTATATTCCATAGTAGGATAGTCAAGAAGATAGCGCATCGCCCTGCACAACGTCTTTAGTACACCCAAGTATGACGCTCATCGCCTCGTTCTGTATTCTTTCCAGTCATTCTATCTGACCATGACTGAGAGTCAGGATCGCCAGAGCATACTCAAGCACAAAAAGGACCAGACCCTGGCATAAAAGACAAAGATGGCGCTGCTCACACCGCCGCAGCTATTACCCTCATCGCAGTCAAACCCTTCCTTGCCTTCATTATCACATGCTCATTATCTTCATTATCATGTGTTCCATAAAAGCTAGACTACGATCAAACCGCAACCCCAGATATTTCATAGACTGAAATCTCTCTACCACCTCTGAACACAAAACTACAGGTGGTGTTGGAGTATTGACGATGTGGTTGTTTAAAAAGAACCATGTCACCGCTGCTTTTTTGGGGTTGACCAATGCTCCTGCTTCACCGCTCCACCTACCTATGCAGTCGAGTTCTGACTAAGTTCCTCCACAAGCTGTTCTCTATCCTTGCCCTGACAATACACCAACACATCATCTGCATATGACACTGTCCTTCCTCTACCCGTGATCTGCTCTTTTGTGATTCTCACAGTATAGGCTTTGAACAACACCGGAGATAATGGTGAACCTTGTGGTGAACCAGGGTGTATTGTTGTTGGTGATGACGCCTAGCTGCCACATTTAAACACTACTTTTCACTGGAAGAGGGTCGCAAATGTAATGTTGACCTATGTAATTTTGGTCAATAAATATCCGGATATATTAACATATTCTCAAATATACCTCATGGTATGAACATGGGATCAATTAATCTAGGTAACTCGACTTGTTCCCTGTCGATCAGTCTCATTTCTGTTCAATATTGAAACTCTATAAGCTTTCATACAGTGATTCGGGACATACTGAGGTGTTTATATCTATATGAACACAGGCTTGGCGTGTGACAATATTTTTGGATGACACCTAGTAGTGAACAAATAGTTTCTCAATAATTGTTTCCAATCTGTTGTTGCAGAGACTATCTTATCAGTATCTAACACAGATAATTTCACTCTATAATTTTACCATGCAATTATTATAGGAAATTTTTTTTCAATGATATGCCTTATCCCAAGGAAGAAAACACAGAGAAATGACGTCATCTGTCTATCCTTAAGTCAGATCCTGAGACCCTTCTGTCTTCCCCAACTATCCTTTGGTGGCTTACAGACGGAACAGAAGTCTTAAGGATATGTTGGTACACAGTCGCCTTCCAATATCCAGTTCAATATCCAGACTCATTTTGGACTGTCCAGTGTGGCTGCTGATGCGCATGGAGACTGGCTCCGACACGAAAACTGCACTGAGATGGACTCCAGAGAGTAGGCGAAGGTGGAAGACCCAAGACGACCTGGAGGAGAACGATAGAGCAAGAACTGAAGGAAATGAATCATAGCTGGAACACTATACAGACGAAGGCCATGAACAGGGAAGAATGGTGTGCGTTTGTTGCTGCCCTAAATGCCAAGGACGTAACAGGCTAAAGAGAGAGTGTGGCCGTCAGCGTTGCAACACGTGTGCTTATGTGATACAGACGCGGACTGTATCTTTTCCTTTAGCCACGTTTCTTATTGACGATGGTTACACATGCGAGTCCCATAATTTTATCTATGCCATTATCTGTAAACGGTGTAACAAGGCTTATATCAGCGAGACAGGCAAGAGGCTCAGTGACCGATTCGCCCAACACTTGCGAGACATACGCCAATGCTCTGTGACCCCTGTAGCAACCCATTTCAATGATACTTGCCATTTAGGAGCTCACGATGTCCAGGTCACAGCCATCCGATCATGTTCCTCGGATGATCGAGTCGATTTGCTCTGGAGAATCGGTTGATTTCTTTGTATGGTACCTTGCAACCATGTGGGCTCAACGTATTACATTCCTATGCTTCTTAGTACTTTCTATTCCCATGCCTTGTAATCTATATGGGTATATGTTGCATGTATTCAAGTTATATATTTACTAGATTTTTCATTGTTTCTCTTCCGTTCTATTTCTAGTTTTTATGTGTGTTTTTGTGTTACATTTATTTTGTTATTCGTTTTATTCCTAGATTTTCATTAGAAACGCTTTGTATTTGGTCGTCATTTGTTTTTTTAATTTGTCACTCCTGTTGTTCGTTTGCTTGATAAAGGCCTTGTTGGTCAAACGTTGCTGTATTTTGTCATTGTTTTTGTAATTTGTAAAACTACAGTACTTTGTGATTACGTGTTTTTATAACAAATTTACAACTTTTGATAAGTTATAGGTGTATCCACATTTTTCGCGACAATGGAAATCATACAAAAAGAAATGACTACTTCAACTTGTACCTTTATTTAGATACAGGTGTCATGTTAAGAGGTCAGGGTAATTGTCGTGGTCTTGAAAGGGACCAGATGTGTACATTGATGACAATCTCATGCAAACATCTGTATTGCATATTTTATTTACTAGACCACATCGGACTTTGTCTTCTTGTGCCACTACATTGTGGTATGATGCATTGACCATTATTAGACAAGAGGGCCTATCTAATGTCGAAAGTATAGTTTTCTCAATCCACTATCTAACTATGTGGCCGTTCATTTCTGTGTGGCAGTTCTGATTATCGGCCGATATCGAAGCAAATAAGAGTTGAGCGTTCTTCAACAGCCCATTTTGTCTACTGCCTGCATGTGCAATTATAAAACGCTGCCCTTTGCCACATGGTACTATTTTCTTAATCGTTTCATTTGATGACTGCAATTCTTTTTCATTGGTGTGGTGATCCATGTTTCGTCTAAGTACACAATGTCATAGCTTTGTGAACTCATTTTTCTAACTTCACGCAGATATTTGCTTCTCATCAAACTAGATGCGGTTTCTCACAGATGTTTCTTCCACCGCATATTTTCTAAATGTGAAGCCTGCCCCTCCCCACCCTAACAGCTCTCCATAATGTAGATTTTGACATCGATGTTGTTGGTTTTTTTTTAAGCCCCATCTTTAATTTCTTTAATGTCACTGTTTCTTTCAACTCAAACATTCGACACAATTCTCTTTAATTAAGCTCTCTAGCAAAACTATCTACGACTTTCTTTCTATCTAGCGATCTTGGTTGCATTGTACATGTACTTGAAAAGTCTTCAAGTGGATCCAGCGATTAAAAGTACGTCGATTTACTCCCAAAACGCACATTGTCCTCTGCTCAGGGTTAGAAATGCTCCCATCCTTAGCTTCTCTACAAAAATATAGATACGTCTTCATTGTGATTCTTTGCAGTGTCACAAAATTATCTCTTAAACTCATTGTAAAGACCCTACAACGTGCACGCCTCTGAAGGGAATGAGACTATTAAAATGACCTTCAAAAAACCAAACGTAACTTGTCTGTTCAATTGTAAACACTTTTGGTCTTCCGGTAATTAACGGGGAAAACACTAAAAACACGAGGATATTGAGGTTTTTTAAAATTACCCACCAATAACAACAACAAAACCACAGTAAGCATTTCAAATGTATGTCTAGTTCATGTGTGATGTTTTTTTTTGTATACCGCATATAAGCTAAAGTGAAAACCAGCTGTTTGTTTTCATTGCAATTATTTCCTTGCAATGTCATGACGATTAATAGAGCACATGCAAAATATCACCCCTTTCCGTTAAAGGGTTCGACTTCATAATTTCAAACATGGGCATGAGTTTTGAAACGCACTATAGTGCATTGCTTTGTCACACCAAGCACTTACATATCACCAACGGCATCAAGTCAAACAGCGCCGTGTGCTAGCCCCAACACTTGTTAACGTGACGTTTGCTGCCATACTCAATGATGTCTTTCGGGAATGTGATAAACATTAGGCAAAGTTTAGATACAGAACATAGGTAATATATTAAATCTCAGGAGGTTAACATCTTCCACCAAGATGAATGAATCAACCATCTCAAACCTCTTGTCGCCCGAGTGGTCACTGGGGCCCAAATTGGGGTGTAAAGAATAGAACCATCGTTACCTGCTACACATATCGTAAGAGGCGAATAAGGAGGTTGTGCTGGCAGCTACCCCACACCGTAAAAACACCAGATGGCTACAGAACGGAGAGCTAACCGAGTTAACGCTGGCTGAAACCGGACACATCACCGAAGGATAAGCACCAGAGCTTAAAATGGTGCTGAAGATGTGACGTAAAACACACCAATGCTAAGGCTGCATGAATCAGAGAGCAATACACATGGTCCAGTAATCAATATTAAACACCAGCGTTTCCTACCAGCGGACAGCTTTGCCTATCTTTACAAAATG
This sequence comes from Arion vulgaris, assembly GCA_020796225.1. NCBI lineage: Eukaryota > Metazoa > Mollusca > Gastropoda > Stylommatophora > Arionidae > Arion > Arion vulgaris. Next base: position 27,855,435 of record CM036767.1, read on the forward strand.
CTATCCAGAGCGACAAACATCTATTGTAAGACCAACAATAGAATACCCAAAACCAATGTTGCTTTTTGAAGGCTGCGTGTCACTGTGTGGGAGCGGAGGGTGATAATCATCGCCACATAGCCGAAACTTTACCGGGCCATAGTGCTCAACACCATTTTGTACGTCAGTAAGACATGGACATTGTAAAGCAGATCCGCAAGAAAACTAAACCATTTTCACACAAGTTGACTTTGCAGAATGCTCAAAATAAAATAGCATGGCAAAATGTAGTCTCATTTCAATAGTTCTCTAGTCTCATGACTTCAATAGCTCTCTAGTCTCATGACTTCAATAGCTCTCTAGTCTCATGACTTCAATAGCTCTCTAGTCTCATGACTTCAATAGCTCTCTAGTCCCATGACTTCAATAGCTCTCTAGTCTCATGACTTCAATAGCTCTCTATTCTCATGACTTCAATAGTTCTCTAGTCTCATGACTTCAATAGCTCTCTAGTCTCATAACTGCAATAGCTCTCTAGTCTCATGACTTTAATAGCTCTCTAGTCGCATGACTTCAATAGCTCTCTAGTCTCATGACTTCAATAGCTCTCTAGTCTCATGACTTCAATAGCTCTCTAGTCTCATGACTTCAATAGCTCTCAAGTCGCATGACTTCAATAGCTCTCTAGTAGTCGCATGACTTTAATAGCTCTCTAGTAGTCGCATGACTTCAATATCTCTCTAGTCTCATGACTTCAATAGCTCTCTAGTAGTCCCATGACTTCAATATCTCTCTAGTCTCATGACTTCAATATCTCTCTAGTCGCATGACTTTAATAGCTCTCTAGTAGTCCCATGACTTCAATAGCTCTCTAGTAGTCCCATGACTTCAATATCTCTCTAGTCGCATGACTTCAATATCTCTCTAGTCGCATGACTTTAATAGCTCTCTAGTAGTCCCATGACTTCAATATCTCTCTAGTCGCATGACTTCAATATCTCTCTAGTCGCATGACTTTAATAGCTCTCTAGTAGTCGCATGACTTCAATATCTCTCTACTCCCATGACTTCAATAGCTCTCTAGTAGTCCCATGACTTCAATATCTCTCTAGTCCCATGACTTCAATAGCTCTCTAGTAGTCCCATGACTTCAATATCTCTCTAGTCGCATGACTTCAATATCTCTCTAGTCTCATGACTTCAATATCTCTCTAGTCGCATGACTTTAATAGCTCTCTAGTAGTCCCATGACTTCAATAGCTCTCTAGTCTCATGACTTAATAGCTCTCAGTCGCATGACTTCAATAGCTCTCTAGTCTCATGACTTCAATAGCTCTCTAGTCTCATGACTTCAATAGCTCTCTAGTCTCATGACTTCAATAGCTCTCTAGTCTCATGACTTTAATAGCTCTCTAGTCGCATGACTTCAATAGCTCTCTAGTCTCATGACTTCAATAGCTCTCTAGTCTCATGACTTCAATAGCTCTCTAGTCGCAGGACTTCAATATCTCTCTAGTCTCATCACTTCAATAGCTCTCTAGTCTCATAACTGCAATATCTCTCTAGTCTCATGACTTCAATAGCTCTCTAGTCTCATGACTTCAATAGCTCTCTAGTCTCATGACTTTAATAGCTCTCTAGTCGCATGACTTCAATAGCTCTCTAGTCTCATGACTTCAATAGCTCTCTAGTCGCATGACTTCAATAGCTCTCTAGTAGTCGCATGACTTTAATATCTATGTAGTCTCACGCAGGGCTGTGCAGGGTATTTTCTCAGTATGATGTAAGTCTTAGAAATGCCGCCCCTTTACAAATACTTTTTCTTTAAAATAGCATTCAATTGTGATTTTGATTTCACTGCTAATGCCACCTTCATTACGGTGCCGCCTGATGCAGCCGCCGCTCTGTATCATAGCATGGCACGGCCCTGGTCTCACGACTACAATAGCTCTCTAGTCACCAAACTATGACATATCTACAGCCACTTTGCTCTACAGCAACTCTCTGACCACTTGAATGTGGCAGTTGACTACAACAGCACTCTGTTTGATATAAAGCACAATAACTGATTGTCTACGGATGACTGTGACATGCCTGAGCATAAGATCGTGATTGTGCATGTATGTCTTATGCCAGTAGGGGCGTTGTGTAGGACAGCTAACCAATAAACCACAGATGGAAACAGAAAGGCTAGAAGTTCAAAGGAAACATGGAGAAGTACGATGAAAAGAGAGTTGATATGTTGTGGCCTGATGTAGTAAACAATTAATAGAGAGGTGACAGAACAGCAACAATGGAAATCTTTTGAGGAAGCCTTCTATGTCAAATGGGACGTGAAGAGAATATATATTAACAAGATATGGGAACATGCAAATTTGTCTACGCTACTTTTATCTATTTTGTTTTTAATCGTGTATGCTATCACACAATCTCACATGCAATTCTCCTATTATCAGTCTTCATTGTTCCCAAGGACACATAAGACAGAAACCACAAATGCTCACTCAATTCAATCTTGTGTCTTTCTTTCTACCTAAAATCTAGTCCTGTGTGACTTTAATTAATTAAATTCTGGTTCAAAATTTCACCTCCATGTGTCACTGGACTTCCCTTTTTCAGCAGCACCGGTGATGTCCACGGCATTTTCTGTCTTGCAATGTTTTTAAACTATGCACGACTACAACAACTCTTAAGATTTATTCAAATTATTTAGACAAATTGATATAACGAAAAGCTCATTTTTTCCATAATTGTTAACCATTATTTATGGTTTGCAGTCAAATGCTTTTGAGCAGTCCAAAATGTGTGAGTATAGATCAGTGATGGGCAAAGGCGGGCCAGTGCGCCTTCGGGTAGTCAATCCTGCCCGCGACATGGTTTTGAATAACCCTATAAATAAAATACAAACAAAACACACGATCTATTTGTATTTCTAATTTAGCATCAACTGAATCTTAAGATATTTTATTCTTAAGATAGTTTTTAGTAGTCTGTAAAACAATAGAAGATGCAGACTTTCTTATGAAAGAAATTTGTTATCGGCATTCCATTTTAGGTAATTTGAAAAATCTCATATTTGCTTCTACTAAATTAAATCAATCATCAATCATCATTAAATAATTTATATAAAAAAAAGAAAAACAACAATGTCTTTGCTCATAGCAAGAGAAGTAAACTTCAAACTGTACTAAAGTCAATTTTGATTTAGTATTTTATTTTAATTTACTCTTAATGATAGGTTTATAAAATATTGTTTATCAATTAATTTTTCCTGCCGGTCAAATAACAATTCTGCCGGTTAATTAATTATTTTGTTGCGTTTGTAAAACAAGTGTTGCGCTTATATTTTATTTATTGCTGATGAAAACATTGTTTGTTGTGCAAATGACTTAAATGCTGATTTTTCTTGCCGAACAAATGGATTAATAGCCGAACAAATAATTAGTTCTCGAATATTTTGTCATATACCGAGAGCCGACACGCGTGTGTTGCTCGGCTAAGTTCGGAACGAATCGGGTTCTACCATTTTTGTTTCATCTGATCTCAAGGTCAAACGTCAGTGTAGTTCAGACCTTTGGACAGTCAGGTATCGTCGATTCGCCATCTGCAGCTGTGTGTCTGGCTTGTGTTTCTATAGTTTTGCTTTGTTGATAGTGTTTTTTGACATTTTTGATCGTTACAATGGCAAGTAAAAAACGTAAAGTTGATTCAGAATGTTGTGTTTTTAAAGATGAGTGGACATGGAAATGAAGCTTCGTAAAAACAGCGTTAAAAACCAATTGACCATTTAGCTTCACTAATGCGAATCAGCTCATCCCAGTTTCTACCACATTATGAACAACTTTTAGAAGCTCAGTCACAGTTTTATCTGTCACATACGCCTTCATACTCATCTAAAGAATAATCAATTTATGTAACTTTTTTTGTAGCATATTATAATATAAGTTGTGTATGATTTAAAAGTCAAAAATAAAGTTTAACACTTTAAAAAATCTGTTTTGGTCTTTTTTTCCGCCCGCCTGGATATTTTTTTATTTTATCTGGCCCTCCTCTTGGAAAGTTTGCCCATCACTGGTATAGATGTACATTATACTCTGTATTTTGTATATGATTGTCCTCATGTTAATATGTGGGCACCTTTGCCTCTATTACTTCTAAAACCACCTTGTACTGTGTTGACATTGTGCTCTAATGTCTTAAAATAATTATGTGACTAGTTTTAGTCTTCTTCTTTGTACGTTCTTACGACCAATTTGAATCATTCTTTGTCTTCTTCTTCTTTACGTTCGTTTTTACTACCAATTTTAATCACTCTTTGTGATATGTTTGAACTTTACCAAGAACGTGTATATGTTACACATTGGTTTGGTAGGCCCCTAAATGCATAGACTTCTACACGTAGTAATATGTCAGCTGATTAATTTAGCAGGACAACTGTTTTATAGTTAGTACATAACTTGTATGATGGACGGTAGATAATTGTTTCTATGGTAGACACACAAAAGACAATTATCCACCAACCCCATACGACCATTTCCACAACGTTTCATCATATGTAATCCGGATCAGATTTTTATGGGTGAGGCAAGAACGATGGCGGGGGAACCTCCACCCTCGATAATTCTTCCTCCTTAAAACATTGATCTTTAAATTGGAGCCAAGACTGTTCCGTATTATATTAGTAATACACTGATTTATTATAACCAAGCCGCAAGTAGCTATCTGAACTTGTCCGAAACTGTTAGCACTAAGTCATCTTACAACGTAATCATTAGTCTATAGTCTAACCACGCTGTACGCAAGCGAGACATGGACAGTGTATAGCAGACACTCAAGAAAATTAAACCATTTCCACACAAGCTGTCTACGCAAAATACTAAAAATAAACTGGCAGGACAAAATTCCAGACAGCGAAGTCCTCACAAGAGCAAAGATCCCAAGCATCAACACCCTGTTGCAGAAGGCCCAAGTGAGATGGGTCGGTCATGTTGCTCAGATGCCTGTTAAACGCATCCCAAAACAGTTGATGTATGGCGAGCTTGAAGGGGGCAGACGTTTAGCTGGTGGACAGAAAACGCTTTAAAGACACTCTTAAAGTGTCTCTGAAATGCTTCGATATAGACAATACGTGCTGGGAATCCCTTTCGCAAGATCGCCAAATGTGGCGCTGTAACAACAAAAGAGGAACCCGAATAGCTGAGAATCATCATATTGTTGAGTCACAGAGAAAAGAGCAGCGCGAAAAGACAGAGCACACAACACGCACATGTCCAACCTTGATCATGTATGCCCCACCTGTGGTTGGGGATTCTGTTCTAGGATTGGGCTCTACAGTCACCTCCGCACACACCAGAGAGGTGCAACAGCACACGTCTGAGATTGTCATCATGCTTGTGATGGACGGCTATTACATTACAGTCTATAGTACAGAGACTGTTCTACAATGTACAGATTACTCCTCTACAATATCTTACATTTTGACTTATTGTAGCATGCTATATTGTTCTATAATTTTCTTGTTCACCATGGTCAATATAAAAAATAAACATTACATACACGCAAAAAAAAGCAATCCGGATGGATGAAATCACCGAATGTTAACAACAGTTATAAATATTCCTGTTTCGCTACTCATTGATTGTGTTTATTGTTATTGTACATGATTAATTCAGTGCAGATAAGCTTAACATGGTTTATCTATTGTGGCCATCCCATATGTTTCTCTTAGTGACCTATCTAAAATGCAATGCTCTCTGGAATAACAATTGGTTTGATTCTCTACATGGTAGAAGTTTCCAGGACGCGTGTATTTTCTTCGATAACACTATTTTTCTCTTCGATAGCACTCTTTCTCTCTTCGATGGTATTTTTTCTCTCTTCGATTCCAATACAGACATCCCTTAGCTGCTTATGAGCCAGCCTGATCGATGTTTATCTATTTTATCATCAACGAAAACAACTTTTTGGGGAAATTTTGAAGCTGGTAGTTAGTAGCTTGTTTTCTTTGTCTGTCAGACAAATTGACTTTTCATCAACTCCCAGTTTCCAGTAATGTCCACTCCGGTACTTGTAATAAACAGTTTGAAGCTTCGTTGATATATTAGTACCGTAACCTCTGTCCTTATAACTATTATTATCTTTGCCAGTTACTTTAATTTTACAAGATAGTCAGTCTTCGAAGGAAACAACCTCGGAGAACTCTTAAATGAATTTTTTTTGCAGACGATCAGGCAATCATATCAACAACAGAAGAACAGCTACAAAAACACATCAACAGACTCCAGTTAGCATGTAACGAATACAACATGAGAATAAACATCGACAAAACAGAAGTAATGACATTCGCCAGAGAGGAAAAAGGAGAAAAAAAGGAACCCTTTCATACCTAGTGGTATATAGGTCAATACAGTGTTAGGACTGTATTTTTCATTGACGTCGGCACACGATGGGTGATGTGGTCAGCATCACGCCGCCTTTACTTTCCCAGAGCGTGTCTGGTACCCAGTTGAGGCTGGGTCGACCTGAGAGCCGTCGCGGTCGGGAAAATTCCACGCACATGCGGAGCTGAACCCAGACCACCAGCCTTGCGAGGCGAGTTCACTAACAACTACGCTACAGCGGCTCTCCAGAGAGGAAAGCTCTACCATTATCTCCATCGATAATCACCTACTAAATCAAGTAAAAGATTTCACATACCTGGGGAGCATTTTTTCAGCAAATGGAAGAATAACTAATGAAATTCAACACAGATGCAACAAAGCAAATCAAATGATAGGGCAAATGGCGCCAATTTTAAGATGTAAACATGTCACCATGAACACAAAAAGAGCAATGTTCAACACAATCTTTCTCCCACATTATGTTACCAGTGCCAAACCTGGACGCTGACAACAAACGATAGAAGAAAACTAGTCACAACAGAGATGAAGTGTCTACGCAGAATGCTGGGTGTAACAAGAAGAGACCGTTGAGAAATGAAGACATCAGGAAAAAGTGGGTACAACATCAGTACTAGACTTCATCAAGAAACAACAAATTAAATGGTTCGGCCACGTAAGCAGATTACCATCAGACAGTGCACCCCAAAGAGCAATGCTGCTCCGATACAATGGGTACAAAGCAAAAGGCCGACCACGCAAAAGATGGACCTCAGAGATAACAGAGGCGAAGAAAGAGACTATCTACGAAGCGCATACTAGGCCCGTTTTAGAAATCTCTTCCTGACCTGACACTGTGAGGCATACAGGATTCGAGAAAGAAAGAAAGTCTTCGTTGAAGAATGTCTGCGGGCTGGTGCGTAAATAATGTGTTCCATCCCTAGTGCCTTACAATAGATGTCACTTGGTGATTAGAAAGAAGTCTGAATAATACTAATTAAACTTGAGATTCGAGAATTAATACGTTGAGTTTTCTGATGTCTGATACCCATCATTAAAGAACAGCGACTCAGAACGTTTGCTCCTCTTGCCTTGAAAATGTGGACACATGCCTATAATATAGTAGAACTATACATGATCAGTTGGCAATCTGATGGCGGGTAATTAGTACAGTGAGCCAGTGGTTGAGTAGTCCAACTGTGATCTGTCCTGGATGAATATATACCCAAATTCTTCAGCGCTATGTCTACATGGCATTGAGCCAAAAGACATGGATGAAACTGCCACTAGATCATAGGTTCCCAACCTTTTTGAACGAGTGCCCTTTTTCAGTAAAAATTTGCTACCCCTCTTGCAAACTATATTGTACATACCATAAATTGCAAAGCAAGGACACATTTTTCAGTTATTTTATTAGAAGATAATACTGTATTGTTCACAGTATCATTGACAAAATTTATGTTATAATGTATTAATTAAAGATGAGCCCTTCTCTATTGACAATCTGTTTCGTTTCTTTGTGACCATACTAAATCCGCTTTCAGCTAAATACGGTGATGGGAATGCAATAAATAATTTCTTTTCTACAGCCCATGAGGGTAGATATAATATTGGAGTTTAATTTTGTAGCCACAATTCTTGATATCCATTATTCAATTTTCCATTTCAACTCTTCTTGGGCTGACAATTCTATTAACTCTTCCTCCAGTAATAATTCTGTTATTTATACATTTTCTTCTTCTTCTTCCTCTGCGCTCTCACTAGACTTGGATTTCAGATTCTCTAATAAAAGCCCCTATCAGCCACGCCATTCAGTTTTCTTGGCACTGGTGTAAGTGGGCCATCTCTTTCTTCTCATGTCTGCATACTGTGGAAAGTTCTGTAGGACGGGCTCTGTCGTCATATTCGCCAAATCACAGCGGCACAGGTCATTTCTTCCTATCTTGAATCTAGTTCTGTTCTCATTCTGTTATGATCCTCCAGAGGCGAAGTATGATGAATGTGGTCTCTTCTAGGCAGTTCGTAATATCCATCATGCTTGTTGTGTTTTGTGTGTTATTTTTCACACTTTGTTGTGTAGTGTCCTCTGTTTCCCACTTTGTTGTGTAGTGTCCTCTGTTTCCCACTTTGTTGTATAGTGCCCTCTGTTTCACACTTTGTTGTGTAGTGTCCTCTGTTTCCCACTTTGTTGTGTAGTGCCCTCTGTTTCACACTTTGTTGTGTAGTGCCCTCTGTTTCCCACTTTGTTGTGTAGTGTCCTCTGGCGATGGTTTTTACTTCTTCCTAGTTGACCAGGTTGTCATCTTGAGGCATCCCTGCTCCCTATTTAGTCAGTCTGTCAGCATCTTCATCCCCATTGAGCTTGCAGTGTGAAGGTATCTACTGGATCACTACACTCTCAGAATCATGGGCTACCGTGACCTGAGATCACTTAGTTCTGTGTTCCTTTCAGATTTCACTGCTGAGATAGCAGACCAAAAGCACAACTTTTCCATGTATTTGTTTCATATGTTGTAGTGCCATTTTTGCAGTTGCATTGAGGGCATCCAGCTCTGGGAGCCTGTATGACCAGGGAGGAGAGGTGCTGGTTGGTTGTTTGTGTCTTGCTGAGCTAGTGCCAATATTGGGTCTGCGTGCAAGCTCTTTGGAACTGGCCATGAAGCTACTCCTGTTCAATCTGCCCCTACCGTAGCTGTTTATTTGGGGGTGCATTTGGTGGTTCATCAGTCTCTTGCATTTTTCTCATCGTTGAAGCACCTTCACGTTCTGTCTGTCCTACATTGGCTGAAGTCCTGGGTCGTTTTCAGTACTTCTATGTGGGTAGACTTATGGTTTCAGTGATGATCCGTGAGTCCTGACTTAACACTCAGCTTAGCTTTATGAAGTGTGTCTTGGAGATTATGACCCAGACTGATATGCTATCCTCAAGTACTGGTCAAACTCTCCCAGTGTAAAACCTTTTCAGAATGCTACAACCCGCACCCCTGTTGGTGCCCGCTAATTTGTTCACGATCCCCATTATCTTCTTTGCTTTTTCCCCAGATTTGCCTATCTGTGTTTTCCACGCCCGCCTGCTGTCCATGATGATTCCCATATATGTTGGACATTCGTCCATTGAGAGTAGGTGGTCATTGAACTAGAGTTTGAGCATTTGTTTCTTCTTGGATAGGCTGAAGACTGTGAAATTGATTTCCTTTTCATTTATAAAGGGCAGTCAAGACCTGGTATATTTTCTAGTTTTTTAATTACATCTTGCATCCCTGAGGTGGCTACTGCTATTGATTCTTCTTGTCGCCCGTGTGGTGTCAGGGCCCGCAAAGAAAGCAAAGAATAGTACCACTGCAACCTACAATGCATGTCCTAAGAGACGACTGATGTAGGCCCTAGGGATGCTACCCTAGTATATAAAAAGCAGCGCAGAAATCGGATGTGCTGGCCTGTTTGTAGGCGCATAACTAGCGCAACGAACAATCGCTCTTAGGCTAAGATCACATACAAATCACACAGAGTGGTTGACAAGTGGTCAATATGGAGCGTCAAGAAGACGATTCTTCTCGTGTCCACAGTGCCATATTCAAAAAATAGATGAGACTGCAGTAAAACTATTTGAGTGGCAAAACACGTAATCACAAAGTACTGTAGTTTTACAAATTACAAAAACAATGACAAAATACAGCAACGTTTCGACCAACAAGGCCTTTATCAAGCAAACGAACAACAGGAGTGACAAATTTTAAAAAGCAAATGGACGACCAAATACAAACGTTTCTAATGAAAATCTGGGAATAAAAACGAATAACGAAATAAATGTAAAAAACACACATAAAAACTAGAAATAGAACGGAAGAGAAACAATGAAAAATCTAGTAAATATATAACTGGAATACGTGCAACATATACCCATATAGATTAAAGGCAGGGTAGAGAAAGTACTAAGAAGCATAGGAATGTAATACGTTGAGCCCACGTGGTCGCAAAGTACCATACAAAGAAATCAACCGATTCTCCAGAGCAAATCGACTCGATCATCCGAGGAACATGATCGGATGGCTGTGACCTGGACATCGTGAGCTTCTAAATGGCCAGTATCATTGAAATGGATGGCTACAGGGTCACAGAGCATTGGCGTATGTCGTGCAAGTGTTGGGTGAATCGGTCACTGAGCCTCTTGCCTGTCTCGCCGATATAAGCCTTGTTACACCGCTTACAGATAATGGCATAGATAAGATTACGGGACTCACATGTGAAACCATCGTCAATAAGAAACGTGGCTAAAGGAAAAGATACAGTATGCGTCTGTATCACATAAGCACACGTGTTGCAACGCGACTGCCACACTGGACAGTGCCAAATGAGTCTGGATTTTGGGACTTAAGGTGACTGTGTACCAACATATCCTTAAGATTTCTGTCCCATCTGTAAGCCACCAAAGGATAGTTGGGAAGACAGAACAGGTCTCAGGATCTGACTTAAGGATAGACAGATGACGGAATAAAACATTTTCTATCCTTAATCTGTGATTTCCATTCACTAGGCATTTTTGCGACTTTCCAGATCGCATTCATAACTTTTAGCAGCTTTTTCTTGGCTTTCTTGCTAGGTTGATGAGCATCTCATTTGTGATGCCATCCTTTCCTGGTGACTTCTTAAGTTTAAGACCCTGGAGTGCTTCTTCAACTCACCTCTGTCCATGTTGAGACGTCTTGTCTCTCCGGCTCTGCCTATATTTAGTTCAGGCTGCCTTGAGTGCTATGTTGCTATCTATGCTCATCTCAGTTTCTACTCTTTCTCTGGCCTGACACTTCATCTTCACCATTTTGGACCTCTTCTGACCAATAAGGTTTGTAGTTTCTTCTTGCACCTCTTAGAATTGATTCTCTTGCTGCCCTCAAAATGGATATGTTGAGTAGGTCTGTCATGTTCTTATCTTTTTGGTGTGTATTTATGGGGTCACGGTAGATGTCACTGTGCCTCACAAACTGTGCCCAGTCAGCTCTTTTGTAGTTCCACTGGGTCATTATTTTTTGGGGATATAATCTGCAAGAAGAGTTTGACACGTTTGTGGTCACTGTCTCCTAGCTGTTTCATGAAGGTTCGATCCAAGTTGTGGGCTATGTCACCGGTGGCAAAGACGAGGTCTGGAGGATATACTTTTCTATCTTCTTGAGAAGATGGTTTGGGGTCATCGAGTCCATTTCTAATCTGCAGGTTGTTATCTATTTCCCACTGTTCTAGCGCCCCCCACTTTTGATTTGGTGTCTTGGTATCCCCACCTTTCTGAGTGACTGTTAAAATTGCCCACTACTAGACAATTTATATTGGCCAGTGTCATGGTTTCCAACATAAGGGGTATGTTAGTTCGAATCTGTTAGTTGTCTACAAAAATGTCAATTCCTATGATTTCTGTTTCGCCATTTGTGCTGACTTCTATCTGTTTCATGGTGTATTTGTTGCTCACTCGTATGAGCTCCTCCTGCAAGGGAGCAGATTCTATCCATCTGCATCGCATCCCGAATGATAAAAAAGCATAGAAACATAGTAATCCTGTATTAACTATAGAATATGTGTGTTCCAGGCAAATATTTTTAAACCACGGTACAGAATCAGAAGAGAATGTCTTAATTTTACAGGCGCTCGCTACTAGACACAACAGTTAGCTGTCGTTTGACAACCGGAAGCCATTTGTAATATTGAAGAATGGTCTATGATCCAATCTGGAGTGGTCATATTGAGTAAATTCTGAAAACTTATTGCAAAATCTTCTTTTCGTGCTTCCAAATGCTGGCTATAAACAAGAATATCGACATCAGTTGTTTCCATTGAAGAAAGATTTGAAAACTGATAAAATTGTCATATGTTAATACAATGCAAGTTTTGACATGAACGCAGAAATAATTGCTTTTGCTTTGATCAAATTAGAATTTTTTACTTACAATTGTAAGCTGTTTTCATTAAATTTGTTGTATAAATCTGTCAAATAAGCAATATTGCTATAACCTTTCAATAATATCAGTCTAAAAGAATCATTTTTTTTTTCCAAAAAACTTTGTGATTGCTTCAAAGAGTTCCTAACATCATATTAGAGAGATACCTGTTGACAGCCAACGAACTTCTGTGTGCAACAGTAAACGATTTAAGTCCGTTGTTTTCTTCACAAAGCTTTCTAAATAATCTTTCATCTAGAGTATTTTCTTCTGGTCATGTTAACTGATATAATTACATGCTGTAGGGAGCGATGAAGACAATTACTAAGATTTTTGTGACAAAACGTTGTCGGTGAATCACACAATGCACAGCACTACATTTGGGCTAGTTTTTAAATATGAAATCAACTAGCTGTAGGCTCCAACCATTGCAAGAGCACCATCGGCAGCAGACAAGATATTATTCTGTGGAATTTTTTTTCTAAAAATGGTATTCTAATACGTCACATATAGATTTTTCTTTATTGTCCGTTTCTAATGTTCTTGCAAATAATAGTTCTTGACAAATTTTTCATCTTTAATGAAGCGAACATGTGGGACTTTGAATTTTCAGCAAGGTGGCGTGGATGGTCGCAACGCCCCAAAATTTATTTTTCAACTCAGCGCCCCTTCCAACTTCTCAGCGCCCAGTGGGTGGTACCGCCTCGTTGGGAACCTATGCACTAGATCATTGAAGAAGTGACTGTGATTCACAACTTCGATGATTAGCTTGAGTTACGCATATATTACGTGTATCCGTGCTTAATGCAGATTTTATTTGTTGAAACATGGATCTATTCTTGGTTACTTACTATCAATTGTAAATCGACTACTTATTTACTCGGTGGAATGTCGATTCTATGAAGTTTTAAAAAAAATAGTATTTCCATCAGATTGCTATAAACTGTGTTTTATTTCTCTATATCCATGTTATAGCCATTTTGAACACGTATTTTGTGATGGTCACGGTCGTATGTATGTGATAACACGACAATTTGAGCTTATGGTAACTTGAAACTCACGGCAGTAGTCTTCTAAATAATGTGCCTCAGTTGACCACCAAAACAGTTTTGGAAAGTAAAGACGGCAATCCTTGGGATCTCTGCAAAAAGTGCACTCGTGAGCAGAATGACGCTGCCCAGATTTGAACACACGGCCTTCGGTAAACAAAGCGAACAGTGTAACCATATAGTGACCGAGACCTGTTGAATGATAACATGCCAATGGACTGTGACTGAAAGAATTAGGAATGAAGCTTATGAGAGTATGATGGAACACTCTGCTATAACAAACATGCATAAGCTGACAAGCTGAATTTAGAAGTAACAGAGGTACATGTGATACCACATATGTAGCATGAAGACAATCATAGATAAATCTAAAGAGTGTAATGTAGATCTATACTTTCTTGACTACTCAAAGGCATTTGATCGTGTAGAACATTAGGAATTAAGGAAAATAGTGAAAGAAATGGGATTTTCTGTACATTTAATACAGATCTAAAATGAACTTTATAGTGATCAAATTGTGTTTATAAGAACGTGCAGAATATAAGGATACATCAGATTGGTTTGAAATAAGGCAGTCAGACAATGTTGCTATCTGTCGCCTTGACTGTTTAACGTATTTGCTGAACACATCATGAGAAATGTTACATAAAATAACGGAAAAGAACAGTACGATCCTTTTATAATCGGAGAAAGAGAAATATGTAAACTAAGATATGCCGACATACAGTGTTACTGTCAACATCTGAAAAAAGAGATTGACAAATTAATAATGGCAGTGCAAGATAAAGAGAGAAAAATCTTAATGTGGCAAAAGTAATTGGTTAGTTTGTTCCTTTCGTGCAAAGGCGGCACATAGGGCAGAGGTTTTAGATCTCCATGTGATACGGTTCTTTGCTAGCAGTTGGAGATCTTGTATGGTTTTACATCCCAATAGTTTACTTTCTTGTTGGATGGTTCTTCAAGAGTGGTCTTTGGTCTTCCACATTTTCTTTTCCCAACTGGTGACCACACAAGGACTTGTTGATTTAGTCTCTTTTCGTCTGATCTAAGAACATGACCTAAATATTTCCACCTTCGTTTCCTTATAATATTTGATACGGGTTGTTGGTGTGTTCTATCTCTCACTGTGTTGTTAGAAACGAAATCACTCCATTTTACTTTTAATAATTTTCGTAGACATTTATTCTCAAAGCTGTCCAGTTTCTTATCAATTTTCTTTGTTGATTTCCAACTTTCACAACCGTAGGTCAGTACAGGAATCACACATGACCTAAATAATTTAACTTTTGTGCACATACTAAGGTCTTGAGATTGCCAGATATTCGTTAATTTAGTGAAGGCTATAGCAATACGAGAGTTTATTTTAGGCAAAAATAATGACAACTGATAAAATAAGCATGACAGAGGACTTTTTTCTAAATGGAGAGAAAATGGAAACAGTTTTGATTATCTTCACTACTAATAGCAGATGGAAGTGAGTGAAGGAAATTAAAAGAACAAACACAGCCTCTGAAGTCGGAGAAGGCTCACCTGAATGGCAAGGGTCACTGATTAGGAAAGCAAGCCTTCACGTAAAAATCTGTCAGAAGCGGCGTACTAGTTGCCCTGACTGCACCTGAATTCATAGCTGGTGAACAAGAAGAAGAATAAAACAAACAAACATAGCCTTACAAAAAATTAAACAACTAAAAACAGTATGGGATTTAACTGATAGGAAATTAAAGATCAGAATACTAATTCCAGTGGCAGCATACGGTTGTCATGCATGGACATTAATAAGGCAGTGGAGAAAACATTCATGTGCTACTGAAGAGTTCTCCGTATACCACGGACAGAGAAGAGAACAAATAGATATACCCAGAAGGAACTCAAAATCAAGTAAAACTGACTGATGCTACAAAAACATTATGAAAAACCTTTTAATGAAAATATTGAAGTATTTTGGGCATATGAATGGTTGGAGAAGACATGAGTGGTTGGAGAAGACCATTGTGGAATGAGACATCCCTGCAAAGAGGAGAAGAGGAAGGCCATGACGAAGATTGATTCCGGATGTAACATGATTTGAGCATGATGACTGCAGAGACATATCAGAAAAATAAATCCCGAAGGACTATTAGGATGGCAAAGTTCTGCTTAAGACAATCTATTTGATACTGATGAAGCAACAAGTTACAAAAACCATCAGAATGTATGTTTATAGACATTGTCTTTGGAAAAACTGATCATGTATGGCAATGCCAAGACTGGCCAGGAATGGTGTAAAATCAGTTCTATTTTAACTAATGTCCAATACACACACATTATTTATGATTTGTTTATGAACATAGATAACTGACATTTGCTATTATTGATTGTTTTTGACATTTATTGTACATGTGTTGCCAGGACTCTCAAGCTGAGCAAAGAATAGTAACACGGCGACCTACAAGACCTGTAAGAGGCGACTGAGGTAGGAGCCTAGGGAAGCTACCTAGTAAATAAAAATCATCACAGAAATCGGATGTGCTGACGTACTTGTAGGTGCTTTTGTAGCACAACTTACAACCGCTCTTAGTCTCAGGTCACATACAAATCACAAAGAGTAGTTAACAAGTGGTCAATATGCAGCACTGAAGAAGAAGAAGACATTTATAACCTATGTTTGTTATAATTTGCAGGAAGTTTGTGGAGCAATGCTTCAAGCCCTTTTCTGCCTCACTGAGTGAAAATGGGAAGTATTTAAATCTATGCCAGGAGACTGCTGAATATGTGAAAGTTCTCAGTGCTAAAGTTTCACAGTAAGTTGACAATATACTTTCTTCATTGCTACCTATTCCATGCTGTGACTAATTTCTTTTGTTCCCTGTTGGGCTTAGTTCTGCAACGGTCACTCTCTACTGATTTCTATTCAGAACTGCTTTTTTTTAAGTTCCAGCCACTAGACTATAATTTATCTGATCTCACCCTTGTTAATGGTTCTTTAGCTTTACTACTCTTCTCTTCCCTGGTGGGTTACATTCAAGTGTATGTTAAGTTAAATTATTTTTATCATTTCTTCTTTACTTTCTCTCTTAAGTCTCTAGCTGCCTTGATTATTCTCATGTTCTCTTTTCCTCGTCCATATGCGTTTCTCCCTTCTCACTACTTGATAAAACAGTAATATAGTTATCTGCATGTAAGTATATTTCAGTGACACTAGTAGACATCTACATGTAAGTATATTTCAGTGACACTAGTAGACATCTGCATGTAAGTTTATTTCAGTGACACTAGTAGACATCTGCATGTAAGTATATTTCAGTGACACTAGTAGACATCTGCATGTAAGTTTATTTCAGTGACACTAGTAGACATCTGCATGTAAGTTTATTTCAGTGACACTAGTAGACATCTGCATGTAAGTATATTTCAGTGACACTAGTAGACATCTACATGTAAGTATATTTCAGTGACACTAGTAGACATCTGCATGTAAGTATATTTCAGTGACACTAGTAGACATCTACATGTAAGTATATTTCAGTGACACTAGTAGACATCTGCATGTAAGTATATTTCAGTGACACTAGTAGACATCTACATGTAAGTATATTTCAGTGACACTAGTAGACATCTGCATGTAAGTATATTTCAGTGACACTAGTAGACATCTACATGTAAGTATATTTCAGTGACACTAGTAGACATCTACATGTAATTATATTTCAATGACACTAGTAGACATCTACATGTAAGTATATTTCAGTGACACTAGTAGACATCTACATGTAATTATATTTCAATGACACTAGTAGACATCTACATGTAAGTATATTTCAGTGACACTAGTAGACATGCATGTAAATATATTTCAATGACACTAGTAGACATCTGCATGTAAGTATATTTCAGTGACACTAGTAGACATCTGCATGTAAGTATATTTCAGTGACACTAGTAGACATCTACATGTAAATATATTTCAGTGACACTAGTAGACATCTGCATGTAAGTATATTTCAGTGACACTAGTAGACATCTGCATGTAAGTATATTTCAGTGACACTAGTGGACATCTAATTTTTTTATTTCTTTACACACCTCAGCGGTTTTTCCAGCTTGAAACATAGTCCTCACATTCCAATAGCCGAATTTCGAACACTGCTTACTATTTAATAAACTAGAACGGGTAGACATTTCACATTTAGATAAATCCTAACCTGGACATCTTGGGTGTCAGTGAGTGCAGATGGCTGGATTCAGGTAAAAATTATATATCTAGCGAAAATATGTTTATTATTCATTCCGGGAGAGCTGATAATATTCATAAAGAAGGAGTTGGAATCATCATGACACATAAAGTTGCATCATCGCTTATTAGCTGGGAGCCAATCAACGAAAGAATTATAACAGCCCGACTACAAACTAAACACTTTAAACTTACAATTATACTATGTTACGCTCCAATGAACGACAGCACAGATGGACAGATTTTACGCTTCACTGCTAGACGTTCTAAACAGAACACCTAGACATGATTTCATTGTGACTATGGGCGACTTTAATGCTAAATTTAGGCAATGACAACAAAGACATAGAACGTTTCATCGGCAAACATGGCATGGGCACCATGAACCAAAATAGAGAAAGACTACTGAAATTATGCGAACTGACTAATATGGCTATAGCAAGTACCTTTTTCCCACACAAAGACATCCATAAAACAACTTGGAATTCTCCTGACCAACATACAAAAACCAGATTGATCACTTCTGTATAAACTCGAAATTTCGTACGTCCGTCTTAGATGTAAGAGCCTACAGAGGGGCAGATATTGGCAGCGACCACAACTTACGCATTGCCAAAATAAGAACTAAATTGAAAGTATTATACAAACCGCAAAAAACCAAGAAAATAGATTCTAAACGCCTACTGTTACCAAACATTCAAAGTTCCTACAATATCGATATTCATAATAGATTCACCAACTTACATAACGTCACTACAACAGGACACACCGAGAAGAACATAGAAAATCATTGGAACTTTTTTAAGATCACTGTTAAATCTGAAGCAACAGAAACAGCGGATATATAAAAAGGAAAGGAGAATTGGTTAAGTGAAGAAACATGGCAAAAAATCCAAGAAAGAAAAGAAGTTAAACTATGAATGCTATCGACTCAAAACGAATCAACAGTCCTTGAATATAGACAACTGGACAAAGATATTAAAGCAAATTCTAGCAAAGATAAATGTGATTACATCCAGAAGTTATCTTTAGAGGCAGAAACAGCATCGAAAACTGGAACAACAAAACACCATATTATGAAACAGCTAACGAATCATCCACCGACGGCAAGCTGTCCTGTGAAAGGGAAAAACAACGAATCCGTACCATCACAACAAGCACAATCGAAAAGATGGGCTGAACATTTTAAAGAGGTATTAAATAGACCCAACCCAGCGATAACACCAGTTTTTGAAACAGAAATACAAATGCCATCATTAAATGCACCCATTGATGACTTCTCAATGGAAGAAATTAAACAAGCCATCAAGAAACTAAAAAACAACAAAGCTAGCAGTAGCGACGATATTTCAGGAGAGATGCTAAAACCAACTGATGAGGAATCAATGGGATTCCTACGTACCTTAATGAACGATGTTTGGCAGAATGAGACCCCTCCAAAAGATTGGAAAGACGAAGTGATATTCGAGCTCCCAAAAAAAGGCGATTTGTCAAATTGAAACAACTGGCACGGAATAACTCTGCTATCAATACCTGGCACACTATTCTGCAGAATTTTGATGGAAAGGCTGAAAAAAGCAGTCGACGTAAGGCTAAGAGAAGAACAAGCTTGCTTTCGTCCACATCGACTTTGTACCGATCATATCTTCACGCTGAGATCCATTATAGAAGAATCAATTGAATTCCAGTAACCACTAGTGATCAATTTTATAGACTTTCAGAAAGCGTTTGATAGTCTTCATCGCTCTACTCTCTGGGAGATTCTAAGGACCTACAGCTTCCAGGAAAAATACATCAACATTATAAAAGCCTTCTATTCTGAAGCATCCTGCTGTGTAAGAACAGATGCAGGAAACTCAGACTGGTTCACAGTCAATTCAGGTATGAAGCCGGGCTGCGTTATGTCACCTATGCTTTTTGGGATAGCTATAGACTGGATCATGTGCAAATGCACCTAAGATGATCAACTAGGCATCAAATAGCTTAATAACAGCAGACTACTTGATCTTGACTTTGCCGATGACGTGGCCATATTGAATTCAACCACACAAGCAACCCACAAACTAACGAGCAATCTTTGCACACTTGCAGAACAGGTCGGTCTCCAGATTAATTCTACCATGGCCAAAATTATGGACCTCACAAACTCGACAGACAACATCGTAATAAATGGCCAAACACTGGAGAAAGTTAGTAACATTTTACATATTTGGGTAGTAAAGTGTCAACCAACGGAGACACGATGAAAGAAATAAACTCTCGTATTGCTATAGCAGCTAGCATTCACTAAATTAATGAATTCGTAGTGCCTTCACTAAATTAACGAATATCTGGCAATCTCAAGACCTTAGTATGTGCACAAAAGTTAAATTATTTAGGTCATGTGTGATTCCTGTACTGACCTACGGTTGTGAAAGTTGGAAATCAACAAAGAAAATTGATAAGAAACTGGACAGCTTTGAGAATAAATGTCTGAAAATTATTAAAAGTAAAATGGAGTGATTTCGTTTCTAACAACACAGTGAGAGATAGAACACACCAACAACCCGTATCAAATATTATAAGATAACGAAGGTGGAAATATTTAGGTCATGTTCTTAGATCAGACAAAAAGAGACTAAATCGACAAGCCCTTATGTGGTCACCAGTTGGGAAAAGAAAACGTGGAAGACCAAAGACCACTCTTGAAAGAACCATCCAACAAGAAAGTAAACTATTGGGATGTAAAACCATACAAGATCTCCAACTTCTAGCAACGAACCGCATCACATGGAGATCTAAAACCTCTGCCCTATGTGCCCCTTTGGCACGAAAGGACAATCTAAGTAGACATCTACATGTAAGTATATTTCAGTGACACTAGTAGACATCTACATGTAAGTATATTTCAGTGACACTAGTAGACATCTGCATGTAAGTATATTTTAGTGACACTATTAGACTTCTACATGTAAGTATATTTTAGTGACACTATTAGACTTCTACATGTAAGTATATTTCAGTGACACTAGTAGACATCTGCATGTAAGTTTATTTCAGTGACACTAGTAGACATCTACATGTAAGTATATTTCAGTGACACTAGTAGACATCTGCATGTAAGTATATTTCAGTGACACTAGTAGACATCTGCATGTAAGTATATTTTAGTGACACTATTAGACTTCTACATGTAAGTATATTTCAGTGACACTAGTAGACATCTGCATGTAAGTTTATTTCAGTGACACTAGTAGACATCTACATGTAAGTATATTTCAGTGACACTAGTAGACATCTGCATGTAAGTATATTTTAGTGACACTATTAGACTTCTACATGTAAGTATATTTCAGTGACACTAGTAGACATCTGCATGTAAGTTTATTTCAGTGA
Organism: Arion vulgaris; assembly: GCA_020796225.1. Classification (NCBI taxonomy): domain Eukaryota; kingdom Metazoa; phylum Mollusca; class Gastropoda; order Stylommatophora; family Arionidae; genus Arion; species Arion vulgaris. The sequence continues at coordinate 27,876,349 of CM036767.1, forward strand.
CACTAGTAGACATCTACATGTAAGTATATTTCAGTGACACTAGTAGACTTATTTGCTGAAGAGATTAGTACAATAACGATAGCTGGAAATTGCAGAGAGAAAGTTGTGATGGATATAATACACATCCTCTGGAATAAAAATAACCAGACATGTATTTGACTAAAACAGGAAGGGGAAGAAACCGCGGGGAGGAATAGTAGCACTTGTGGAAGATATAGTATGTACATACATATATATCTTACTTATATATCTTCACCAATTGAATGTATTATTTACACTTCAGACGTGAAGTCAAGCTTTACACAGGATTAAATCCAGATCTACAGCGAAGAATCAAACTGCCCGAGAGTGATCTTAAGGTGAGACTGATTTAATTTCTCTCTTCTCTTCCCACACCCTATTTTTACTTTTTTTTTTTATATATTAAATTTCCAGAAAAAAAAAAAAATATTCTTGACAATTATATTAACAACTATTTCTTAAATCTCATTGTTAAAAAAAAAAAAAAAGATCACTTTCAATTCCAAAATTAGATAAAATTTCACCTAATTGCCAAATAAAATTGTAGTCTAATTGAGTATAAACACTTCGTTGACAATAAAATTATGTATGTTTACCTGAGTGAGCGCCTATAGCTTAGGCGGTAGTGAGCTGTACCATTCTTCATTCATCATAAATGTGGAGTTTGTTACGTTGTTCAATTCAGTTCTCTTGATCAACATTCACACATATCCTTCTTCTTCTGAGTTATCACTAGATTGGGATTGCGGATTCTCTAATAAAGGCAGTGTCTACCTCAGATTGTCAGCCACGTCATACAGTTTGTCTTCTACGTTCTCACTAGATTGGGATTTCGGATTCTCTAATAAAGGCAGCCGTCTACCTCAGATTGTCAGCTTGTCAGCCACGCCATACAGTTTGTCTTCTACGTTCTCAGTAGATTGGGATTTCAGATTCTCTAATAAAGGCTGCCGTCTACCTCAGATTGTCAGCCACGCCATACAGTTTGTCTTCTGCGTTCTCACTAGATTGGGATTTCAGATTCTCTAATAAAGGCAGCCATCTACCTCAGTGTGTCAGCCACGCCATACAGTTTGTCTTCTGCGTTCTCACTAGATTGGGATTTCGGATTCTCTAATAAAGGCAGCCGTCTACCTCAGATTGTCTTCTACGTTCTCACTAGATTGGGATTTGGGATTCTCTAATAAAGGCAGCCGTCTACCTCAGATTGTCAGCTTGTCAGCCACGCCATACAGTTTGTCTTCTACGTTCTCAGTAGATTGGGATTTCAGATTCTCTAATAAAGGCTGCCGCCTACCTCAGATTGTCAGCCACGCCATACAGTTTGTCTTCTGCGTTCTCACTAGATTGGGATTTCTGATTCTCTAATAAAGGCAGCCGTCTACCACAGATTGTCTTCTACGTTCTCAGTAGATTGGGATTTCAGATTCTCTAATAAAGGCTGCCGTCTACCTCAGATTGTCAGCCACGCCATACAGTTTGTCTTCATGCTTCTACTAGATTGGGATTTCAGATTCTCTAATAAAGGCAGCCGTCTATCTCAGATTGTCAGCCACGCCATACAGTTTGTTTTTTGCGTTCTCACTAGATTGGGATTTTGAATTCTCTAACAAAGGCAGCCGTCTACCTCAAATTGTCAGCCACGCCATACAGTTTGTCTTGGACGCTGGTGTAAGTGGGCCACCTCTTTCCCGCAGTTAGTTTTGGCCGCCCTTGTGACAGGTCCGACATTCTTACTGTGCGGCTAAATCTCCGAGGCAGATCTGCGACCATAGAATCCGTTATCCCATTCCTCATTGTGAGGGTCGTTGCACCATGTTATGCGCCTTACAATCTGATGTATCCATTTTCTGCAAGCATTTGTTTCGGGTTAGCATTCCCTAGATTCACACATATTGGACATGTCTGTACGTGCTCTGTCCTCTAATGCAGTAGCCACCTCAGTGTTCTTAAACTTACAGTTCATTGGTGATGTCGGTTGGCATATCTTCTCTCTCAACACTGCACGGCCCCTGCATGCTTATCTGTGCTTAACCCATATTTCAATCTTAGATGGTTTATTGTCTCTGATTCTGTTTCCTCAGTTATCTATGTCCTGATGTTTTCCAAGTGATCTATTTTGTTGATATGTTTATTTGACTAATGTATTGCTGTTTCACTGACCTAGAAGTTGTATTTATAATTCTGAAAGATTTATACACTTTCATGGTACTAACATATTTACATAAACAACGTTTAGCTGACCATAGTCTATGCAGCCAAGATTTTGGAAGAGTTTTACCCTGATCATGTTATTGTTCACACTGGCCTTAGTGAGGAACAGTTTTGGGAGTCACTGGATTTAGAACTTAAGGATTGGACAGGTCAGTTTGTGTAATTTGTTGATTGTGAATGTTGAGCAAGATTTGTTGCTGTGCTGTTGTTGAGTACATTATCAGATTCTATGATCGGATGTAAAATTTCCCATTAGAAAATTGGATTATTTTGTGATAAATAACCAATGGACATGACCTTATATCATGTGAATCTACTTTATATCATATGGAATCATATGGAAGAATAACGTATGAAATTCAACATAGATGCAATAAAGCAAATGAAATCATAAGTCAAATAGTACTAATTTTGAAATGTGGGCATATCACCATGAACACTAAAAGGGCATCGTACAGCAAACAAGCTTTCTCCAGACATTATGCTATCTGTGCCAAACCTGGACGTTGACACCAAGCGATGGGGGTAAAACTAGTCACAACAGAGATTAGGTGTGTACACAGTGTTGTGGAAGTATCAAGAAGAGACCAGTTTAGGAATGAAAACAGGAAAAGGTGGGTACAACATCAGTACTGAACTTTATCAAGAAACAACAAGTTAAATGGTTCGGCCACATAAGCGGATTACTAACAGACAGTGTACCTCAAGTGGCAATGCTACTACTCAAGTACAGTGGATACAAGGCAAAAGGTTATCCATAGAACTAACAGAGGCAGTAAAAGATACTTTGCACGAAGCGCACAAAAGCCTTTTACTATAAACCTCTTCTTATCTTGACGCTGTGGTGCAAAACAAGATTAGAGCAAGAAGACCATATACCATGGGAATATACACTCAGTCTTGAGTACTGAATAAAAAAAAAGGTAAAGACCCCATTTTTCATGCCATGACAACTATATCTAGTATGAGGATGGAGGTTGAGGCAGTTACTGCTGCCCTCCATTGGATCTCTGGGACTTCATTTACTGGGGCAGTTGTTGTATCTGACTCTCAGTCGATGCTTCACAAGATCCAGAAGGGCAGGTTTAGGTGTAGTGGAAGTCGTCTATAGAAGTTTCTAACCTCCAGCGGCTTATGTGGATATACTGTCCTGGGCATGCGGGTGTTTACGGTAATGAGAGGCGGACAGGCTTGCATCAACAGCATCGATTGTTGGGGAGTTGAAGATGGATAAGGGGATATTCTTCTGTCTCTTCGTACTCTCTGTTGGATGAGGACACTAAAATCAATGCTGAATCCATCAAGCGATTTAGACAGATTGGAGTTGCCCATTGTTCAGGTCGAAATGGATGCCTGAGAGGCAGAGTGAAAGGTGTGTTTAATCAGTGAGCCACGGGAACCATCAGTGTGCATACTCTTCGATATCTGTTGGGGAGACTGAGCACCTATGGGTCTGCCCGAGTGCAATGACGTCAGTTTAGTGACCGATGACCATGCCATGAGATAAATTTGAAAATACAATGTTAGGCTGATATTTTGTATGACCATCGACACACTATAGTTGATGTGGTCTACATCATGCCGGCCACCTTTCTCAGTATTTCTCTAGTACCATATTGTGGCTGTGTCAACCTGACAGCTGTTAACGACCAGAAAAAAAATGTCACTATAGTCTGTCCATTAATTCGTGAGCACGTTTGAAATTGATTTTCTCGAAAACTACCTGTTGGATCTCAGTGATTTTTGCAAGCAGCCTTAGAATATCCATGACGCTAGAGAAATATTTTTTTCCAAGAAAATTTGATGTAGTTTGAATTATTTCTTCTTCAGGTTATATTAAAATCAACCTCACCGGATTGTACACAATAGTAACAGATCTACGGTACACAGACGCGTTGTTCTAAAAATACATTATGGTAACATTGAAATATCGTGAGTAAACAACAATTTCACGAACTCCGGTGCACCAAACCCAGTCGACTTTGAAAGCGGAAAGCATATGACGTTATAATTGGGATACCGTTGTATAGTTATAGGTGTATCTCGCTATTTGTATGAAGCTATTGTATCATATTTGTTGGCTTATCAAAACTGACATTGATATCACATTCATAATGAGTCTGAAGTGCACATTTATAACAATGCAGAAGGTTACAGTTTTACTATACCAACACTTCCGTAGGGAATCTAAGAGAGGTCATCTATATTGCGATATTCATAACCCTGAGAAACGAACGCAACTGGCGCTTTGTCTGAATAGAGAATCCTTTTCCCGATGGATTAAACAGGACACAAAGTGCACTAATGTCAAGCAAGGAAGGAAAAGAACAATTGACGACTTTGACATAGATGTCATAAGACGGAGCTCTTGAAAATGTTTGCGACAAATCATCTTGTTACTCTCAGGAAACTGAAATTAAAACTGCAATCAGATTGCAGCATAGACATTTCTAAAAGTACTCTATGAAAAATTGTAAGACGGCTTCACCTTCAGAAAAACTATAGGCGGCAGGAATATTATTTGTGAAAAGCCACATTTAATTGCTGCCCGAAGTAAATACCTGAGGCAGATCCGTGAGCGGCGGAGGCAAGGCTATGATATTGTATATTTGGACGAATCCTGGGTCAATGCTCACCACACCAATGCTAAAGAATGGCAATCAGTAGACGGTGAACAGAAAAGAAAAATAACAAGCAGCAAAGGCCAGCGTATTATACTAACACATGCAGGAAGCAGTGAAGAAGGTCTTGTCCATGACGCTGGACTTATTTTCCAATCAAAAGTACCGACGGTAGGGACTACCACACAGAAATGAATGGACATATTTTCAGGCACTGGATGGAGAAAGATCTACTTTCAATTCTAAACAGACCATCATGCTTGGTAATGGATAATGCATCCTATCACAACGCAGTATCAGCGGAAGACAAAGTACCAACTGCATCAAATACAAAAGATCAAATTAGGACTTGGCTTGCTAAGGAAAATGTCAGCTTCGATGATACATATTTGAAACCCTAGTTGTTGCACCTGGTGAGGATGACAAATAAGACAAAGGTGTTTCATATTGACAAAATCATTGCGGAATACGGCCACACGTCTTTGCGACTACCTCCATATCATGCTCAATCCGATAGAGCTTGTCTGGGCTAAAGTAAAAGGGCAAGTTGCCGAACAGAACAGGACGTTTAAAATGTGTGATGTTGAAGTTCTGACACGTGAGTCTCTCTCAATGATAGACATGCAGTTCTGGAAGAAGTGTGTTGAACATGTGCTCCGAGAGGAAGACCAGTACTGGCACCGAGATGGATTACAATTTGTCCAGCCAGTAACAATTATCAACCTCATGGAATCGTCAGATTCGGGATGATACAAATCATATTTTGATTACAGACTGAGAAATAGCAACGTATACATTTCCATATCCAAATGCGTCTACCATCATACAATTTGTGGTGAAGTTAAGACACCCTGGGGTCTAATGGTGACCGAAGGGAGGACTAACTGTTGCATATTGTATCCAAGTTCACGATTGCACATAAAGGGCAACACACTTAATTACTTGACCTATCAAGTTAATATGGAGATACACCTATGAATAGAATTGACATGGACAAATTCTAGGGATTACTGTAAAATCTAAAATTGTAGCCCCCGTATTTGCAATTGTCATAAAAAATCAAAGGAATTCGCCGATGTGCAAAATCCGTAGAATCTATGAACTACCGGTTAGCTTTATTTTAGCGTCATGGATATTCTAAGGCTGCATGCAAAAATCACTGAGATCCAACAGGTAGTTTTCGAGAAAATCAATTTCAAACGTGCTCACGAATTAATGGACAGACTATAGACTTCGAATAGCAGTTGCATCTTCATAATAGATAGTAGTCAGTCGTACTGAAGATAGCAGTCATGTCGAATTAATATATGTATAAGATAACCACGGTCGCATAGTGGTCGCATCTGTCACTTGCTTTGAAGGCGCAAGGTCCCAGAATCATCTTCTTTGCATTCGTTCTTATCATCCAAGTTAGTCACTATTTGGGATCTGTATGGTTTGGCAAGAGAACATGAATATGGTGCGCTTTGTATTATAGTCTTCTGCACATGCAGAACAGGTGCATTCAAAACACTTTGACCTAAGGTAAGGATTGAGTTTGTCTGACCTGACAGTCCCCTGCATTTTTCGTTTATTCTCACACTGAACTTTGATACTCTTTATTGGTAATTTTTCCATCACTCTGTGCAGCAGGTATATGATCTATGCCAAAGAGCATATTCAAACTTTGCCACTTTTTCTGACAGTGAGGTTGATCCAGACAAGGAACATTTTCAACCGCTTTGGGACCTGCATCATATTTGTTGACATAAGGCTATTAGGCTCCTCCACTCTGTATTTTCTCTTTTTTAAAAAGCAGAAACATTGGGCACACGATAGAGCACACAGAACCAAGCGAGCATTTCTAAGAGGACCAATAAATCAGGGTTTTTTTTATCTTGTGCCCTGCTGATCTGCCTACCCCATTCTGACGTTTTTTGCCACAAAGAAACTCTTGCGTGCATTTTAGTGGTAGAGTTACATTTACTATTTGTGTTGGTTAGCATATCGAGTATGCAAGTTTTTATGTACATGGTGAGAGAGAGAGAGAGAGAGAGGAAGAGTTACACTATTTATAGTCAGCACGTCTACTTATTTATTTTGTAAAAATAGTTTCATCTTTTGTTAACCTTTTCTTTGTACAAATTTCATTGTAGGATTTGCAGCAAAGAAACTTAAAGAAATCTTTACTCCAGCATTCCTTGTACCCTTAGAAGAAACCGACAACTATTTTCAACTGAAGGTATTTATTGCAGATGTGTTGTATACTATCCATCTAGCTTGGACACATCTCGATACCCATCAATAATTGCCTGAGAAGCACACCTTTACTCAAGTAGCAAAGAGAAGACTACTGATGAAACCTCTGATGTCTTGCAGACAGTGTTAGGATGTTGCAAGAACATAGACATGAAGACTACATAATTTTTCATAACAAAGATAAAACTTATTGGCCATAACAGGTGTGATAACCCAGCGATAAAAATGAGACATGTATGCATCATACAGTTAATGACTATACTCAGATATCTTAACAGAATGGGACTTCCACTGAGTGATCACTGGATTCATGGGTGCAATTCTTGTCTATGTTTGGACTTCTGTGGATGAGAAAATAATTGCAGAAGAATTCATTTTTCGCATAGTTTTTTTACATCTGTCATTTCTTGATGCTTTCCTGTCCTTGTTTTTTTTCTTTCACTTAGGTTAACTGCATTTGTATATTTTATGTGTGTCTGTTGCTTGTTAAAAACTTTGTGATCAAAACATCCACTCTGTGACTGTATGTGGACCAAACTGCCTCACTGTAATTTTTTGTTTTATTTATATTTTATACTTTTAAATATTTCCCTTTATAGACGTATAATTTTGACCTTACTTGTGTTATAATTCAATTTTTAATATTGTATCAAATGTTTTAAGATATTATATCTTCTCTATTCTTGTGTTTTCTTCTCAGTTGTTCAGATGTCACTATCACATCATCTTTCTTATCATTACATGGACAAATTGTTTATACTGAACTGCATTTGTTGAATATGTATTGAGGAGTAGGGGATTGTGTGGCTAGGAAAGATGAGCACTGATTATCAGATCAGATGTTGACACTTCCGTCCCATGAAACTAAAACATTTAGAATTTTCTCTCACTTTTGTTCTATGTTTTGTCCCCCATTTATTTTGCCAGTTGTCAATGTGTGTTCTAAACCTCCCTTTCTCATTGAAAATCATGGCATATCCTTTTTCAGGATGTTGCCATCAACCACAGTAAACGAGTCGTTGATTTTCTAGGAACCACTTATATGCTCAGTAGTTTTCCATTGCTTTCTGAACAGTGAGGTCTATTGTTACCGTTATTTTCCACGGGAACAAATTTGCTTCCAAACTGCTGCCACGGAGTTTGAACCATGTACTCTTGGGTTGTGATCAAGCTCACTACTGCTTAAGCTACAGATGCCCCTTTCTCATTACATGCCTGAAAAGTGATAATTGCTTCGTTATTATGTTGATAATTAGTTTTTCTCTGTGCTCTAATCTTTTTTCGGCATGTCATCATTAATCACTTGAATAATCTATAGAATACTCAGCATTTGTCTGTAAAACAACATCACTTTGGCTCTAAAAAATGTGCTATCTTTTTATTTAATGCCCATGACTCGCATCCATATGTCAGTATTGACTCTTATGTAGCACTGAAGAACTCTCTTTCTTGCTTCAATAGACAATAACTTGTTACATATAATGTTCATTTATTTTCTTACATTTTTATTTGGTCAATTCAGCTCTTTATTTCTGATTTGCATCTACTTTCTTTCTTTCTTCTTCTTTTGTCCTTCTCTGCTTTTTTGCCGCTAGGCGTAGCAGGTTTAACTTATGATCGGTTTTCGAGATAATGCACGCTCGGTCGCTTGATATGCTGTGGTATTGTGGAGTTTTAAGATGTCTGTAACTCCATCAACCCATCTTTTCTTGGTCTGCCCTTTCCTCTTGATGATTCCATTTTCAGGTTGTACGCTCTTGCAACTGGTGTATTCGGGTTCATTCTGACCAAGTGGCCAAACCATTTGAGTCTCTGTTTTTCAATAAATCTAATAGCAGGTGTTGTTCGACTGTTCTTCTAATTTCCTCATTTCTTATATGGTCTCTTGTTTTATTTACTGCTTTTCTCAGGCATCTCATTTCGCATGTGGTAATTTTCCTTTCTTGTTCTATTGTCAGTGCCCATGTTTGGCTCTTGTAGCACAGTGTTGGTATAAAGATTGAATTTATAATCTGTCTTTTAGTCACTACTGGAATAGCTGGGGGTTTCAAAATTGGGGTAAGCTGGTATGTAATGTTGTTGGCTTGCTGAATTCTAGTTTCGATCTCTCTGTCCAGTCTACTATCAGATGTGAAGATACTTCCAAGGTATTTGAATTCTCTCACCTGCTTTAGCGTTTGGTCATTTATTTGTATGTTGATATCTTTATGTTCTCTGCTTATAGTCATGACTTCTGTCTTTTGAATGTTGATCTTCATGTTGTATTTGAGGCAGCTATTGTTGAGTAAGTTTATGTGTTCTTGAAGCTGTTCAATATTATTATGGAATAAACACTGGTCGTCAGCAAAGAGTAGTTCATTTTGTTGGTCTGCGTTGAGTGATGCTTCATCTATTTTGGTGATACTATCCATGTATATAATAAAGAGGAGAGGTGATAAACACATCCTTGCCGTACTCTGATGTTACTGGAAACCAATTTGTGAGTCCGGCGCTTGTTCATATGGCACTTTCACTTTCTATATATATGGCTCTAACACAGTCTAGCAGTGTTCCTTTTATTCCGTAGTTTTCGAGAACATCCCATAATATGTCTCTGTTAACCCTATCAAATGCCTTCTCTTGGTCTATGAAGGCTATATTCATTTGATTTTTGTGTTCTATAGTCTTTTCACTAATTTGTCTTAGGGCAAATATTGCATCTGTGCACCCTTTTCCTTTTCTAAATCCAAACTGTTGTGGGCTGAGTGTTGGCTCCACAATTGGTCTTATTCGTTGCTCCAGAACTCTTGCAAACATTTTTCCCACATGGCTTAGGAGGGAGATGCCTCTGTATGTACTACAGTCTTGTTTTTTACCTTTTTCTTCCATATTGGTACTATAATAGCTTTTTGCCAATCTGAAGGGACAGTTCTTTCTTCCCACGCCTTCTTGAAGATGTAATGTACCCAGGTTACTCCAATCTCTCCACACGCCTTTATTGCTTCTGCTGTTATTCCATCAATTCCCGCAGCCTTGTTCTTTGGGCTTCTCTTAATAGCTTCTCTTACCTCACTTACTAGTATTTCAGGTTCTTCAATGTTTGCATGTCTCGGTTTGAATGATGTTTTATTCCCAGTATCTGGTATATTCAAGAGGTCTTTGAAGTATTCTTCCCATCTTTCTCTGATCTTAACTTCTTCATGTATAGGTTTACCTTGATTATCATTTATATATTCGGATGGCTGGAAGGGTTCGTCCCTTATTCTCATTTTTGCTATGACCTTATAAAATTGTCTGCTGGACTCTACACCTAATCTACTGAGATTTTCACCATACATCTACAATCTGATATTTAGCACATATAATTGTGTTTTTTTAATCTACTTGAATTGCAGGTGACCCATATTAATATCAAACGTTACACTGAGATGTTGTCTTCAGCCAGCTTTCATGATGATTTGGACATGGTGGTAGAGCTGCATACACCAGAAGGTACCCAATACTGGTAGAACTTGACCACAGAGTTATTTCAAATACTTGTATTTGTATCATCATCAAATAGCTCGTCCTGAGCAGAACTTTGCCACCCCAATAGTCTTCTGGAATTTCTCTCTCTCATGTATTTGTATGCTACTTGTAAATATTTATATGCTACTTTTATAGCCTTGTGGTTTTATCTTTGGTTCTTCTTCTCTTCCACCATTTACTTCTTTATAGAAGTGTTGGGTGGGGAAAAGTAGTGATCTTGTGTGTGCTTGTTTTAAGGCACATTGTAAGCTGATATTAATTTTCGTACTGCTGTTCTTGATGCCGTCGCTCCATCTTTTGTGTGGTTTTCCTCTTGCCTTGTACTTGTTATACTTTTTCTGTGTGGCTATCTTTGGTTGTTGAATAAAAATATGATTTTGTTCCAAAATATTCCTTCATTGACTCTTACTTTCACTCAAAATGTTTATAACCATAAATTAAAAACGTGATGAAATTGACGGATGTTCAAATTAATTCAAATTTATGATCAAAAATGTATTTGGTAGATTTCTTGTGATTTGTCACGACAAACAATTTCTCAGCATTTACCAGGAATCATAGATCTGCAAAGTTGAGCATCAGCATTTTAATATTCAAGAAAGTTTATTTTTAAGGAATTTGTATCATCTTTGGGCTGCGATTGAAGCAAGCCAGCTTTCTGTTAGATTTGCTCCTGAATTGTCAATGTATGCATGAACTCTTTAGCTGGTAAATTGACATCATTTGCAAACTTGAATTTCACCCATTACATGAGCTGCTCAGCACCAGTGGGGGAAATCGATTAAAGCGGGGCAAGTCGTGGGTTGGCTGTACTGCAGACACTTGTTCAGCTGGTATGCGGGCTCACAAATATCGATTATGGCAAAGAATAGATACCGATGCCTTCAATATACGGGAACACTTTTTCCACCATCATTAAATTTGACAAAAGTTGAAAAGAGAGGAATCCCGTGGCGCTGGATGCAGACGTTAAGGCTATCATTGATGAAAACTGCAATGACGGTGCCGTTGTGATTTACACGGATGGATCGGTAGTTCGTCATGAAAAGTCCGCATGGGCCTTCTCTGCAAGCTCATGTGGCAGAATGGTCCATGAGGCCAGTGGTGCATTTCGTATGACAACAATTAACTTGACAATGGAGGTACTGGCGGTGACTAATACTTTACGTTGGCTGGAGTCACAAAACTACACTCATGCGTGCATTCTGAGTGATTCATTGAGTATGATCCACAAGGTTGAGGCAGGTTCGGTGCACAGGCATTGGACTGAATCACTACAAGCGTCAACAATTTGCAGAATCACACTTATCTTTGTTCTGGGGCACATGGGTGTCGTTGGCAATGAGAGAGCAGACAGGCTGGCTCGCTCTGCCACCATATCAGAGGGCCAGCCAATGGATACAGCTGATATTTTGAACGCCCTCATAGAGTGTGGCCGCAAAGAAGATTTTCATTTAAACCAATCCACGTCAACTACTAGATTGCAGGAGCTGGGTTTGAGGATTGGATAGCAAGAAAAGAACAGCATAACAGGTACTTGAGTAGGCTCATCAATTAAAAATCGAACTGGTATGGTCGGTCGCTGGACGCTGTTGGAGATATTGCGAAGGAGATCGGAGCATCTATGGACATGTACGGAGTGCAATGAAGATATTCCAAACTGAAACTTGAATTGCATTTTGGATGACACTCATTACATTAAATTCTTAAATCGTTATACAAACTTCACCACCCAGCCACATGCTGGTTTTGTTTTTTTAATTTATTCAAAAGTTTATTTGACTGTCATAAATTTAATCTACATTGTCTGGTAATTAATGTTGTTCAAAGAAGACATATTGCCAGCATGCTGTCAGGTTCGGCTTGGAACTGGCTACTCCATCCAGTAAAATACTTTAGCTACAAAATCCAGCTCACCATGAACTGGCATGAGTTGATTGAAGACCTATGTCCCAACTGGGGAGAAAACTGGACCAGTTCGGTAGAACTTTCTCTGTCACTCCTAACAAAATTGTGTATGCTTTTTGTATTAAATATCATATTTTATTATTAATAAGGGAAATATATGGTCACCCCAGCAGAGACTTTATACTGGGAAGGAAGCAAGAGATGTCCGAGTTCATCAGCCTGGCGCGGCCCCACATACCCAACAGACTGCTTACATTAGTGACTTCTTCCTACAGCCCTGCCAGTTCCTCAGCACATAAGATACACCTTGATCGTGGAGATTATTTGGTTTGGTTTACTCCCAAGCCTTAGTCTTTAACTAAGACACATGCCCGTCTGCCCAGCGTGTTTGTAGCGCGTTGGACTACGGGTGACTATCCCTCTGTGTGTGCGGGTTCAATTCCGGGATGGCAGAAAAAGCCACAGATTCCCCAGATTTACGGTGTTCGTGGCACCAAACCGAAGGGTTACGATGTCCATGGCACCGAGCCGAAGAACTGAAAAGCTCAAGTGCTTCTGGATCGGAAAAACAAAAACTAAGACACATATCTTTGTGAAAGTACCTTACTTTGTAGTTTTTCATTGACATCAACTGTATAAAGATCTCAGCATTCTTGTCACACACAGTAAATAGGCTATCTGACTCTAGCATATAATCTTCATTCTGTAATGTTGACCAACGGTTAGTGTAAATGTCACAAATATCTACTATGCTTCCATGGCAATCAAAAAAGTCAATGGTTGCTTGTTATTCTTGACTCTCTCTTATTGTCTCTGATCATTTCTTAAACACTTGTACTGCTAATTCTGTTTACCATTGTTTGTATATTGGTTAGTTTGTTCCTTTCGTGCCAAAGGCGGCACATAGGGCAGAGGTTTTAGATCTCCAAGTGATATGGTTCATTGCTAGCAGTTGGAGATCTTGTATGGTTTTACATCCCAATAGTTTACTTTCTTGTAGGATTGTTCTTCGAAGAGTGGTCTTAGGTCTTCCACATTTTCTTTTCCCAACTGGTGACCACATAAGAACTTGTCAATTTAGTCTCTTTTCGTCTGATCTAAAAACATGACCTAAATATTTCCACCTTCGTTTCCTTATAATATTTGTATGACAAAAAAAAAGGAAAACTGAGCCCACACTACAACAGTTTCATAATTGATGAATAGTAACAAGTTTTTAACAAATCACGCTTGTAAGATTGTATATCTTCTTCTTCTTCTTCAGCGATCTCTGGTCATGCGCTTAATTTACTGTGGACCACAAACTGGGCAGACAGCTTCAGGTCTGTCAGGTTTCCCAAAGCTTAGTTTTCAGGTCGACTGGGTGTGGCCACATGTTCATTTTATTGTATATAATGTGTCGCAAAAGAAATACTGTATAGCATATTCTACAACATTGACTAGATTTCTCTGTAAGTATTTTATTTATCTTTGAAATTCTAGGAGATGTCAATGTGCAAGCCCCATACTTGAATGTTCTCTACTTTGACCCACGGAGGAAACAAAATATTGATTCTCTAGAGCCGTCCAATCCCAGGTAATATTTACACTGAACAACATAAAAAATGCTTCTGAAATGAGTATAACTGATCTTTACACATTGGTGAGATATTGTGATGGATGCCATGTCAGTATGTCTGATTTACACCAACTCTATCATTGTTCTAGGTTTGTATATGTTTGGTTGTACATACGTTTTAAATACAGAGATGTTTGCATAATTGATGGAGGGGGGAAGCACACTGTACCAAACTAGATCTTGCTTCACCTCCTCATGGGGTGTCCTGAAGACAGACATATCTCGCTAACAAAACAAAGATCAGCATAATTCCCACTACGATTAGATCTTATGGGGAACTATGCCTGACTAATAGGATGAAATCTACAGGAGGGATGGACAGCTTGAGAAGTTGAATAATGCCAGAAATAATTTCTAGCATGGAGCAGCAATCTTAATGACTTGTTAAGATCACAGTTTGCATAGCGTATGATCTGTCAATATGTGCATAAGAAAACTATTTATTTTACTGGCCTAAATACTTTTTACTCTTAATTTTCTAAATAGATTGTCTTGAATGTGATTTTAAGTAAAATTAATCATAGTTAAAATATATCTGTTGTATTTTCTACAATATGTCAATTAACTTTCACATGAATGTTCTGTTTGTATTTTATTTTGATATGATATAGTACACAAGGCTGTACTAAGAAGAGTGCAGGGCTTGTGATGGAGTTTGATAAACTAGAGGTGCCCTTGCCAATTCCTCACCCATCATACATTGCTGTAGCAATATATAACAGGTATGTTTGATGTGCTTGTCTGTTACTGGGAACTCTATTCACTTAGCATATCTGTGTTTATCATGTCATTGATAGTGAGTGGCTTATAGCTTCTATAAACTCAGTGTGTTAGAAGCACAGATTGAAGATATATGTACTAGACATTGATAACAATTGTAACCAGGAGTTCCCAACTTTTGTATAGTTTAAACATCCTTGTTTTGTACATATATTACCCATTAACACCTGCTAAACTCCTTCTACTCTATTTATCTCCTGCAAATAAAAGTGTAAATTAATAATGCAATCAATATTGGTGTTTTCGTAACTTTTTATTTGATACGGTTGTAATTTTAATATAGTGTCACTGGAATCCAAAATAATAAGAATAACAGAGCAGCAGTTCACTCATTTAGGTAGCAATTTTTACTACACGGAAGATACCAAAAATATATTATTCTACAAATTGTCAAAGGAACATCAGCTTTTAAAAGTCTATATAAAATATGGAACTCCCAAGTTATATAGTTCTAAAACTAAATTACGAATTTTCAATTCCAATGTTGTATCAATCCTAACAATGTTAGCGAGAGTTGGAAAATGAGTAAAAAAAAAGGTAAATTGAATGCATTTGAAAATAAAGGTCTTCAAAAATATACAACTACCAGCAGCATGACTATGGAAGTCATGGCGTTGACAAAATCCCTTAAGGACAGACCGCACTCTATATTTAACGATTTTTCTTAAAAAATGAAATTTGAATTTTTATATTTTAGGTAATACATACAATTTCGAACAAGAATCTATCTTTAGTTTGAAAAAAAAATGTAGTTTTTGTATTTTAATTACATTTTTTAACTAGGCATGTATATGTTTTTTAGCTAATTATATAGGAAATATCATAACTTTGCTTCAACAGATGGTAGCAAAGTGTTTATAGTAATATGGTAGTGCAGATAGATTAACTAATAGCATCATTAAACTTATGGAGCGTGATTATGATGAGCTTGTATGAAAAATTCTGGGAAACTAGAGCCCATTGGTTGGATAAATAGTATTTGAGCCATATTTAAACATCACAAAGATAACCATGAGAACTGCGATAGGCTGAGTAGCTTGTGCCCTAAAGATAAAGTTTTAGTTGATTAAAAACACACTGCCTAATTTTATTGTTGGCAACATAATGCAAGTATTTGTCAAGCTATCTTGCGACTTCGTTGACAAAATATATTCATGGTGGTTCTCACAATGCTAATGAATCTTTCCATAATCTTATATGGACTTGGTGTCCTAAGATCTCATTTACTTTGAGGAGGAGCTTAAAAATAACTGTCAATGATGCCAATATTGTAGTTAATAATATGAAATTGTGCCGATATGAAACTTTTGTTTTAGTTTAACTTTTCCTTTGGAAAACATTATTTTCAGTATTTTGCTGTCATCTATAAAAACCACATATCTTCCTTACTAATACAGAATTTAGGCACAAAAAGATAGAAAGATGTAAAACAATTAGCATTAGCATCTAAAGCATGGGCTGAGGCAAGTTTGTATGCTCCTGGGGATCTTAAAGTAAATTAATTTGGTCAATAATTGAAAATATGTTAGTTTTTTGGCTTTTTCTCAAAATTGTTATTTTCCATAAATGTATGTCACTAAATACACGTTTTTCAAAAACTACTCAAAGGATTGCTGTATAAATTTGCATACTTCTTTCTTATGCATATTTGATCATTCCCTACCACTTTAATAAGAATTCATTGAACAGTTTTTGTGTCTCGTGCAAAAGAATATCTCCTACCCCATATTTTTGAGTCAAAAAACTGGATTTGCATTAAAAATTCAGAAAAAACTCATTTTATTATACTTTATAAATATTTTGCTACCAGTTCAAGATATGCCGATTTACAATAACATCTGAAAGTTCTATAGTGCTAACCTGAATAGAACATAAATCATCCTGTATTTTGCAAGGTCACTTTTTGGGCATTTTTCCATTAAAATCCCCTCTATATTAAATTTTTTTCATAGAATATACATGCTTGGATTTTTTGAAATTTTTTTTCCGAGTTTTAACATCAAGTTGATCATTTAGAATCATAAACGCAACCTCAATGATCAATATTTCTGTTTAGGGTGCCGTCTGTCCTTAAATCCAAAATCCCAAAATTCACTCATGCGTGCATGCTCTTGGCTCTATGAACATGGTACAGAATATCAAGACCGATTATGAACTAAGGCAGTGGATGCAATGTATACAAAATGTAACAATCCAAACCTCACCTGCATTTTTGTCCCTGGTCATTCTGGGGTGAAGGGCAATGAGATAGCGAATGCACTGGCGAGCAATGCTGCGATCAAGAATAAGCCTTCTATGGACAAAAGTAAACATCATCAATACTCTAAAAGAAAATATATGCTTTGAATATTTCAATGAAGAGTATTCTCTATCTCAGTTGCACAAGTTATGCATACAATAGGTGCAGCAAGACAGGAAAACCATGATTGAAACCCTAGTAGATACATCAACCAGCACAGAATGGGAGTTGTTAGTCTAAACACACTCAAATACATGCTTAGGAGAAGATCAGAGCAATTATTGACATGTGCAATGAAGATAATCTTCAAATGAGCAATGAATGTCTACAAAAAAATTATGAAAATAAAATGGAACATTTAGAGATAGGAGATGAAATCAGAGAAATATCTGTTCTCTCTCTCTAGCGATCACCGCCCAGATCAATGTACCAGATTTCCCCATAAATTCTATTCATGTGGAAATCTGATTCATGCAGCCTTAGCATTGGTGTGTTTTACATCACATCTTCAGCACCATTTGGAGCTCTGGTGCTTATCCTTCGGTGATGTGTCTGGTTTCAGCCAGCGTTTACTCGGTTCACTCTCCGTTCTGTAGCCATCTAGTGTTTTTTATGGTGTGGAGTAGCTAGCCCAACGCACAACCTCCTTAGTCGCCTCTACGACATGCATGGCAGGTAACAGTGGTTCTATTCTTTACACCACAATTTCTGCCCTGGTAACCACTCGGGCAAAATATATGTTCAACCTCTAGTAACAACTTTTATAAGAAAAAGAGAAGATGGAGACATGTTGGGCATATTCTGAGAAGAAATTATCAGTCATAAAGCATCATTGACAAATGGTTCAAGAAAGAAAGAATGCATTTCTGAAAGCCTGAACTTAACTTTACTGAGAGAGGCGATAAATTTTGGGACTCAATTTCATAGAAAATATTGATTAAGTTGTCAGGATAGATTTTATTTTTAAATACAGGAACAAATAGAGTCAATGTTTTAATCAATAGGTCAGCATAAAATGGGGAATATGCAGCGAATAAAACAGTAGTTCATAAAACTGAATGAATAGCATTCTCATGAAATATACCATTATACATTTTTTTTGCAATTGCCATTTTTTATCATTATTTTTCATTGCTGCTCTAAATTTTATGTTATATGCATTTATACATGGTGATAGTGTGTTTCTATAAGATTCATAGGTAGTTAGATTACTGTAGAGCTTTCAACATTTGCCTCCAAATTTCATCATTTCCCAAACCATTGCAAGCATTGCAGTGAATTTTGTATATGATCTTACATTTTCAATCCTCCTCCTCTCTCTCTTTCCCTCCTCCCCTGTTGAATTTATCACATTTCAAGTAATGCAGGTGATGTAGTTTTCTTAAAGTGGCCAGTTTCTTTGATGTATTTAGGCAACATATTTATTGAGGGCCTTGAAAATAGAAATAGAAATAACAAATACAAATTTTACTTCAAAACAATATATATAAAATAAATTACTCACTTTGATTGATTTATTGATAAGACAATCTTCATTGCACTTTGAGAAATAACTATGTGTGCTCCAAACTCTTTCTTGCACAGGAAGAGCTCAGTGACAGTACATTAACTCCATAGAACCAACAAGGATCACCGATGTAATTTTTGAATATGGTGAAAATGTCTGTAGCAATTTTATTTTAATCTTTTTTTCTGGAATTTTGCTAAATCAGCTACTTTGCAGCCTAAACTTATTGATTTTTAACTGTCAATTGTATTTTTTACGTACTCAACTTGAACATGGGCGTAATGTTTTATTGTCCTTCACCTATAGGACAAGGAACTTGATCTCACCCACATTGAAATCAACGAAAAGGTATTACTTTTCTAGTTCATCTATTAGTACACCGGTTTAGTGCATTCTCCTTCATATTTGATTTGTTGACCTCAAATATATAGCTTATTTTCTACAATAAGTATGAATTTTTATATTCTCCACAGAGAAAATGACCAAGACCCAATTGATATGAATGATGTTAACTGTCAGAGAATTGTACGGGCCACAAAGGAGGTACCATACATTGATCTTACTGAGCTAAGTAGTATAGATCCATCAAATACAGAACTCAGTACTCCAGACAATGTCACCGCAGAGTCTGTGACAGTAACCTCTCATCTGGCTGTCCAGGAAAGGTCATTCTCCGATGATGCTGTGAGTAGACACTGTCCTAGTACTTCAGCTGCAGTTGACACTCCTCAATCAGAGGCAAGTGAGATGCCTTTCTCTGAAAATGGGTTAGATCAAGAGGGTAGAACTGTTTATTATGAGGTTGAGAAAGATACCAGTTGTGTGATCAATGTTTCAGACGATGTCACTGTTATTGACACCAGCATGCCTAAATAATCATATTTATTATATACATATATATGTCAGTCATTTTGTTTAACTTGCTGATCACAGTGACCCAAGAGTGCAATGCTTTATACTTAGACCTGATTGCTGTGAGACATGTATTCTATATTCTGTGTTCACTTATGTACTGATGAAACATTTATATATAGGCATAACTTGGGATAAAAGAATACATAAAGCAATCTGGGTATCACCAGACCACAGAAAAGAAAATCAAATTGACCACATATGCATAAACAAGAAATTCAGGTCATCTCTACAAGATTTAAGGGGGGCAGATGTAGATTCGGATCATCATTTGCTGATAAGTAAAATTAAACTGAAGCTTAAGTGATACATAACATCCCATGAACATAGACACCAATATAATGTAGGATACCTCAGAAGTCAAGAAACAAAGGAACAGTTCACGGTCACAGTCTCTAATAAGTATGAGGTTTTGCGGCAATTAGAAGATGAGGTGAGTGCTGAAGAATGCTGGCAGCAAGCCAAAAATATTTGGAATGAAACATGCACAGAGGTATTAGGAAAGAAGGAGCGGAATCATAAGGCATGGTTAACTCCAGAAACTCTCAAAGAAATAGAAGAAAGGAGAAAGAGGAAAGCAGATTTAAATAATAGCAAAACTAGAACTACCAAAGCCAGAGCCCAAGAAAATACACAGAAGCTAGCAAGAAAGTGAAGAAACAAATAAGGTTAGATAAAAGACAAAAACGTAGAAGATCTAGCAAGAGAAGCAGAGGTAGCTGCAGGAAAAGGAAACCTTAGGGATCTTTACAACATCACTAGAAAGCTAGCAGGAAAATACAGTCCATCAAATGGGTTGATCAAAAATAGTAACGGGGAAACTATCACTAATGTTAGAGACCAAATGAAAAGATGGATGGAATACTTCAAGGAACTCCTGAACAGACCAGCACCTACAAACCCCCAGATATCCAACCGGCAGAAATTGACTTGGAACCATCCAAGGAGGAGATTAGTAAAGCCATTAAACTTTTAAAAGATGGAAAGCGGCCGGTCCAGATGGTATTCCAGCAGAGGCGGTTAAAGCCAACATAAACACATCCACAGAAATACTGTATAAATTATTTAGCAGAATCTGGGAGACCGAAGAAATACCAGCAAACTGGAGAGCATACTTGGTGAAGCTACCAAAGAAAGGGGACCTTCAGAAGTGTGAAAACTATAGGGGAATAATGCTGTTGTCAGTACCTGGGAAAATACTAAGCAGAGTCATCCTGGAGAGACTGAGAGATGCCATCGATACAAAGCTAAGAGATGAACAGGCAGGCTTCCGACCAAATAGATCCTGTGCTGACCAGATAGCCACATTACGCATAATAGTAGAGCAAAGTATTGAATGGAAATCCCCACTTTATATCGGATTTGTGGATTATGAGAAGGCTTTTGACAGTATTGATAGGGAAACCCTTTGGAAATTAATGAGGCATTATGGAATCCCACAGAAAATTATTAACCTAATAAAAACAACATATACAGATATGAAATGTAGAGTTCTTCATGAAGGTAAACTAACAGATACTTTTGGAATAGAAACAGGAGTGCTTCAGGGATGTCTTCTATCACCTTGTTGTTCTTACTGACAATAGACTGGATTATGAAGACCACAGTAACTAACACCAGAAATGGAATCCAATGGACTCTGACAGAGCAACTAGATGATCTGGACTTCGCAGATGATATAGCCCTTCTGTCACATATACAAAATCAGATGCAGGATAAGCTAAACACATTGAATCTAAGGTCCCAGCAACTAGGGCTGAATATTCATAAGGGAAAGACAAAGATATTAAGAATTAACCAAGCAAACGACAACACAATCTCCCTGAGTGAAATCCCTCTACAAGAGGTAGAATCATACACATATTTGGACAGCAACGTAGACAAAGAGGGTGGAACAGATAGAGATGTTAAAATAAGAATACAGAAGGCAAGAGGAGCTTTCATTGCACTGGGAAACATTTGGAAGTTAAAGAAATCAAATCTAGAACAAAAATTCGGATATTTAACTCTAATGTTAACACTTTCGCTGCCACGCATTTTTCAACAAAGTCTGGCCCAGTGCCACGCTATTTTTCGGTATGATCAGTTTTCAGAGTGACAATTTCAAAAATCGTAAAAATAAACTAATAAACTTAGGACTTTTAAACTACAGAATAGTGTTCATATATTAATGAGCTACTAACCTGTCTATATGTGGAATATATTCCTTATAATCCACAAGCTATTGTAGTAACTGATATCCTCATACCTATCCACAGTACGATATTCCGTCGTTTTCGAGATAGGCGTCCGTCATCTACTCCCGTAACCGTGACAATATCTGCTATCGATCTATAAACATCGTCACGTGAATCACAGTTAAAATTCATATCACATTCAGAGTTCGTTTTAACACTATCACTGGCTAAAAAGTTCGAAAAAGAGTCATTTTGGACATCACTATTCATCAGCTACGTCTCCATTTTGAACATTTTTGTTTACTTACAAAAATCGTGAAAATCGGACTTATCCCGACGTATACCGCGGTGTGTTAGATCCGCCATTTTGGAGAGCTCGCTCGGAACAATACGGAAGTAGTATATCACGTGACTCCGCTTCCGCAAGCGATATTTCCGCTTAAAAAGACATCGTCGATGGCACATGGCGGCAGCAAAAGGGAGTTTGTACTTCGCCGACTTTTGTCGCCGGTGGCAGCGAAAGTGTTAAAGCAGTTCTACTGTATGGGTCAGAAACATGGAGAACAACTAAAACAATAGCGCATAAATTGCAAACATTCATCAACTGGTGTCTGCGCAGAATAGAGGGAATAAGATGGTATGATAGGGTCACAAATGAGGAACTTATGGAGAGAAAAGACAGATTCCATTCAACGAACGGGTTAAAAAAGACGCTGGCGCTGGATAGGACACACTTTGCGAAAACCGGAGGAGAATATAACAAGAAGGGTCCTTGTCTGGAACCCGCAGGAACAGTAAAAGAAGGGGAGGCCGAGAAATACATGGAGATGAGATTTGGAGGCGGAGATCAACAATATAAAGAAGAGTTGGAGGGAGCTGCAGAAGATAGCTAGAGATAGGAAGACTTGGCATGAGTTGGTTGAGGGCCTATGCCCCAATCCGGGGTAAAAGGCAAAGAGAGAGAGAGAGATAACTTGGGATGCCCCTCATGCTCATTTACATGAGCTAGATTCATTTACATAAATGCTGTAATCTACTACAATGTTGGTTGACCTGAGATCTGAGGACCCTAAGTGAATCTGCAATGTAATCTGTGTCTAAAGCAGTGTTTCTTAACCATTTAGATGTTCTGTACCCTTGTCCCCAAGTATGTAAGAAACCTCCCACCCAACTCTCTTCCAGCTTGTGAGATATGCCATAAAAATGTGTACTTTTTCCTCCACATTAAATATAAGTACAACATATATTGTGAAATGAATGACCATCTTTTTGTTTAAAGATTATGCTTTATTGGTGACTATATCAATTATTGTATATTTTTATTATTGGAGCAACAATATGACTTTCAATAATATAAGTGACTCAAAACCTGTATTTATAATGCTTATACTCAAAACTATTCAATTATATCAATAACTCTCTACACTCAATACCTTTCAATTATATAAATGACACATATACTCAATACCATTTATTGTATGACACCTATAATCAATACCTTTCAATTATATAAATGACACCTATGCTCAAAGTTTTTTTAATTATAACTAACACTTATACTCAAAAACTCTGAATTATACAGGGTGTTTAAGATAAGAGTAGCTCAATTGATAAATCAAATATTGCCAGTTACAAATTGCATTTTGTCTATTTACTGTTTAAACCGGTTCTGACTAGCTCATCCTACATCACATTAGTTCATCTCCCCTTCCCACACCATAATTACACACCCCCAAAACTTGACCTACACTACATCACCTTATCATTTTCATAAATATATGCCAGATTGGAGCCTTGACAGGCTACTTTTATCTTGATCACCCTGTATAACTGACATATATTCTCAAAACTTTGGAAGTACATATTTCATTTGAAACTATTCATAACTATAGGAGAAAAGAGAAATGTTTCTACATTTCTTCACAATAAGATTAAGAATAATAGGAGCTTGGTAAATTTGTTAGTAATCATAAGTTTACTGTCTACATGATTTATTCTTTTGTCACTCTTTCTTTCATATTATACTTGAAAAGCAGCAATATAGGGATTTGTATGTATGACCATTCAAACTGCTTACTTGCGAGTTCAGTCTTCATGTTGCCCCAATCTCTACATTCTCTGTCAAGAGTAATGATAATGTTGCGGTAGTTGGCCATTCTACCATCTATTGGAATCCATTCTTGTATGGCCATTCACCTTCATAAAGGTTGAACTGTCTCCCCCCATCACATACTTCGCCTTGCACCCTTGTGTGGTACATGCATCCTTTGTTAAGGAACACTTTTAAAGAGACTGTATGATTAATATTAAAGAGAGAAATGATAAGTGTAGCTGAGGTCAAGGAGGCAATCCATTCCTTGATAAACAATAAGGCAGCGGGTGATGACAACATTACTGCAGAAATACTCAAAGCGGCTGATGATACAACTATTAGGCAGGTGCAAGAACTATTTAATAAAGTATGGGAAGAAGAAACTGTCCAAGATCAATGGAAAAAGGATATAATTGTTAAGATCCCCCAAAAGGTGATCTCAAAGATTGCAACAACTGGAGAGGGATTACCCTATTATCAGTAATGACCAAGACTTTCTGCAAAATCATTCTTAATAGAATCAAAGGAGCAGTAGACACAACCCTGAGAGAAGAACAAGCTGGTTTTAGACCTGGGAGAAGCTGCTTAGACCAAATAATTACCCTACGACTAATTTTGGAGGAACATATTGAGAAGCAGCAATCACTTATACTAAATTTCATTGATTTTAAAAAAGCCTTTGATAGTCTACACAGAATCTCCTGTGGAATATTCTGAGATGCTATGGAATACCAGACAAAATAATAAACATTATTAAGAGGCTCTATGATGGTTCACAGTGTGCAGTTCGCACTGACGGTGGACACAGCGACTGGTTTATGGTTGAAACCGGAGTAAAGCAAGGCTGTATTCTATCTCCGCTATTGTTTGGAGTGGCAATTGACTGGGTGATGTGAAAATGTTGCTGGGGCGAAACTGGCATCGATTGGGGAGAAAATAGTCAACTAGAAGATTTGGATTTTGCAGATGATATTGCCTTGTTAAGTAGAAACAACCAAGATATGCAAAGAAAAACAGACAACTTGTCATCTATAGCATCAAAAGTTGAACTGCAGATAAGCTATGAAAAAACAAATATAATGAAGACACCTATGGCAAGTAATGCAGATATCACCCTGGAATCTAAAATGATAAAAATTACAGAGCAGTTCACCTATTTAGGTAGCAATTTTGATTGCACAAGAAATGTTAAAAAAGAAATGATGATATGAATTGGCAAAGCAACATCAGCTTTTAAAAGTCTAAATAAAATATGGAACTGCAAGTTATATAGTATTAAAACTAAATTACGAATTTTCAATTCAAATGTTGTATCAATTCTAACATATGCCAGCGAGAGTTGGAAAATGACTAAAGATATAGAAAGCAAGTTGAATGCATTTGAAAATAGATGTCTGCGAAAAATAATGAATATAAAATGGAACGAATTCGGGAGAAGTGATGAAATTAGAGACATGTCTGGTCAACCACTAGTGACAACTGTTATAAGAAAGAGAAGATGGAGATATGTTGGGCACACCTTGAGGAGAAATGATCAACAAATATCAAAGCAGGCATTGAAGTGGGATGCAAAGGGTTCAAGAAAGAGAGGTCGACCTAAGGAGACCCTGAAACAAACTTTGCTGAGAGAGGCAGGAAATATCAGTCTCAGTTCCATGGAGGAGATTGAGCGAGTTGCCCAGGATAGAGCGGTATGGAGAAATTACTTGCAGGACCTATGTAACGTATAACGGTATGAGAGGAATTATTATTATTATGATTAATATGGATATTCAATATTCTCTCTTTTTGAATATACTCGTAATACCATGTCTATTAATTATGTGTTTGCTTATTGGCATAATTCTACCAATGTATAATTTTAGCAAAGTTTGAAGCTTTCTCACAAAATGGATAATGCAAGTAGTGAGAGATTAGCAAAGTGTCCACTACACCTAAACAGTTGAGAATCTCTGCTCTAGCATGTCTGTTGTGCTTGTAAGCTTGCTATAAACTCAATACTTTGCACTTTTTCATGTGATTGTGCCTATTTAGTACTTAATGGTTGTGACAATGGCTGTGAGACAGTCATGCTTGCTGGGTGAGTATTTCTGTTATGTTAATTACACATTACTTATTAATCCTTTTCCTCAATTATACATGAATATTTTTCCATACTTTGAAACCTTTCTTTACTTCTCTTGATTTTCTATTATGATACCAACAAAATTGAGAGCTGAAGATATATGCTCAACATATGAAGACCTGAGTGAGCATACATCAACATTAGTAGGACCATTTTAGAATAGGCATCATAGAGATGTTGACAGCCTTGGACTGACCTTGTTCGTTTTTCAGAAATATCCAGTTTGACATCAGAAAGGGCACAATGAAGACACATGAGGAATCTGTTCTTTGGGGAACTAGGGAATTAACTAGTGCAGATAGAGAAATAAAAGAAAGACAAGTATATCATTCTACTCAAGGCTTTCTATGAATAGCCTACTACATATATATATGTGATGAGCAATTTACAGTTGAAATGGCATATACAAAATATATTGTTAAAAAACAGGTGAATTTAACTCTCAGTAGGTTCACTTTAACAATTGTGATTTAACTGGACAGTTGTTTGACATTTAAAAATACATTTATTGTTTAATGTTACTTGAACATGTTTCATGTATCACAAAGTTCAAGAATGATTTCTTTTGTTGCTTACAATGGTAAAATGTATTGTGTAGGAAATAAATTGCCAGACTAAATGGTAAACAAATAAATGTAGTTTCTTCTTTCTTCTTCGTCGTTCGCCCTCTGTTAATTCAGGCGGAAAGTCTTGACGCCTGGTAATGTGCTTCTGACTGATTTTTGCGTGACACCTTTATATTACCTTTTACAGGCGCCCCCAACCATACGGACAGCCTTGCCGACTTCAAAGTTACCTAATGCTTAGATTCTTCAAGAGTGATCGTTGCAGGAAACCTGTTGTCCGTGAAACTCGTGTCTTTGTCCTCGTACTGTTGGTACTTTTACGGCCAGAGTTAATTAGTGAACTGCGACTTCTCTATCGGATTTCCTGCCTTTGGTGAGGTTGCTCCTCATGTATCGTAAGATAAACACTCTTTAATGATCTTTGTGTGTCGTACATTTGGGCTTAGATCTACACCAAAGAGCATTAGCTACTTTGCCACTGACTGGGTAAGGTCACTACGGTAAAGACCCGAGCGATCTCGACCCTTCTAGGGCTAATCACAGGAAGTATCACCTTTCTTGTATTCATTGCTCTTTTACGATCATTTTTCATCAGTATATTTGGGCATTATGATCTTTGCCAAAGAACATGTCTACAATATGCGCTTTTCTGACTATATGAGGTCGTTCCGAATTAGGATCATTCTCAGTCATTGAAGGCGCGTGTGTTTTGTCATACAAACGATCATATGTTGGCGGTATGCTTAGCCTGTATACGATCTGAGCCATGGTATTTGGACGTCATCTTACTCTGTGTAGGATGATCGGCGTCCGAATAGTATTGCCATTAGTCAATGTTTGGGTTTGTACCAGTCAAGCCTTTGCATTATCAGCCTTACTTTTCTATCCACGGTGAGTTTGTTCCTGAGTAGGAGTGTTCTCAGCCGTTTCGGGGCACGTATAGACACTTGGTAATTTGCAAGGTTTTACTCTACATTTTCCCTGCCCTCTGGAAACATTGGACTGGGACTGCGCACAGATATTTTGAAGGGTCGTTTCAATTGGCGCTAGCAACGCAACTGAAATTTTGCGCTCGCAATCATCACCCACCTCTGTTCTTCGGGGATGTTAGTTGTAAAAGCAACAGTACCTTGCCCGGTTGTTCCAGGGAGGACAGTCTCGTTAGTCATCATCCACCTCAGTTCTTCCAGGGATGTTAGTCGTTAATGCAACAGTACCTTGTCTGGTTGTCCCAGGGAGGACAGTTTCATTAGGCACTAAAACGCAACTTTAGAATTTATGCTTTGCCAACCTTACCCAGCAAATGTATCTGCGCTAAGCCTTTGATACAGTTTGCCAATCTTCCGTGTGCCAACATGATATGTTACCGCGTTTTCAGAGACACATTCCAAGACTTTTAATTCGTTACGCATCATTCTTATTGATTTTTGCCCCACAGCTGGCAATTTGCTAGCTACCCTTTACTCCGGGGGAGTTGGGATTCCTTCACAGATGACTACTGTTTCTTACATTCTGTTGTTTCTCACCGTGCACACCTTCCCAATGCCTCTAGCTTGTCCATACACAGAGTTCAGCTCGGACCCCCTCGTCAGAGCTCAGAATTTCACCCTATGTGGACCCATGTGCACTCATCTCGGGCCGCGTTTGCTCCATGCGGGCCCACTTCACTTCCATGGATGCACCCCTCATCCATTCATGTTTATCTGTTCAGCTTTTTGCTTCGGCTGGGAGGGGCGTGCATTAATAATCGCTCTGGGATTCCGCTCGTCTGCGTTGCGAGCGGATCTCATCCAACATGACTACGTCTGCAACACTACTTATACCAGAGTAGCCCTCCCTCGATCCCTGCCCGCTTAGCCAGACCAGAACCACTGTCTGTTTCCAGGGTCACCACGGGGAGGTGGGGCAGGATCTTGATTAGTGGCAGCTCACTAATCCTGGCGCAGTGAGGCAGTGTGCACTTGCTCGAGCGCCTGTGACCCCAAATGTAGTTTCAAATGACTTCTCCTGAGCCACCTGAAGAAACATGCTATTTTGTTGATACTATTTATGCATCATATGAAGTTGGTGCCCTGCACTAAAGCTATTCTGTTGTGCAGGTTATTATATGTTCAGTTTTGAAATTATTACTTAACATAATTTTTTAAAGTTTTTTTTATCTTTATAGATCTTATCTTTGGTTAGGTCTTTTTTATAAAGAAATTAAAAGAGAGGAATAAACTTGAGAGTAACTTTGTAATACTTTGCCTTTAGACCCTAGTTATCCCATAGCACATAACTTCATTACAATATGAAGTGTTAGGGATCTCTGGATAGTATAGCATAGCATATGAAAGTCATTGGACAGCTTACTAATCTATCTTTCTTAACTCAGCAAGTCAAGTACCTATTTATAGTTGGTTTGATTGAAATATGTTTTTACATAAACTCTTTCTTATTAACTTTGGATTACATTGTAGAAATCATCAACTGACAACTTGTTCACATTAACCCTTTCAACCTTTACCACACAGACTATTAGCACAAACCACACAAAACACTGTCATATGCACAACTAGTTAATGTGATAAAACTAAGTGTTTTGCAATTTTTCATTGAATTATGGGTTCATCTCTAACCTCCCCCATTTGTTTTGTCAGTCGTCCCAGCATGTAGACTCTTCCCAGATAACTTTTACAAATATCTACATCAAAATGTGGTCCTCATGTGCTTCAATGGTCTGTCTTTGTTATCCATGTTTGGGAAGTCACTGATTTATTTGTTTACTTTAAATGCACACATAACACAGATGTTACTGACTTGTGTGTGAAGACACTTGAGAATGATTCAAGCCAACATTTTAAAGTCTATGCACCTCGATTTCATTGCAACTGATCTGTAAGCACCAATGAGTGATAAACAGACTTCATTCATGAACATACCAAAAGTTCTGTACCATCTGTTAGTTATATTCTGTGGCTCACTGGTTAAACACACTCTTCTCTCAGCCCCTCAAGCATCCAGCTCTACTTGTACAACGTATAATTCCAAACTCTTTATATCGCCGGATTTATTCAACGTCAATTCTAGTGTCCTCATCCAGCAGTAGGTCACCAAAGAACATCCCCCATAAATAATTGGAGTAGTTTGTGTTTTGTTCATGATCTGTGCAAACATAAGTTAAATGTTATTATTGTTTGATATGATGGTTTTGAAAAATTATGTTTGTCCATAGTGAGGCTGGAACCATTAGTTCAAAACACTTTCGTTTTTTACTCTATGCGACATGTTTGTAATTAAGTAAATTTTTCAGATATAAAGTCTAGTTTTCTAATTTTTTACATTGACATTGTTTGTAATACGGAAGCTACCCTCTTGCCAAATTTCAAGTTCATAGCATATCTAGAAGTAGGCTAAACACAAAACAAAGATACATACCCACACATTTGCCTTTTTATATATATATATATATATATATATATATGTATAGATGGATGTGTGGGTGGGCGGTAGGATGGATGAATGATTACTTACCTCTTCGAAGACACTAAAGTGGTCAGATGAAATCTACCATTTACAGAAACCGAATTGCCATGACATTAGTTAAACAATGTTTGAAGCTTCTTGTTCCAAGATCCACACATACATGACTGTACTTATTTCTGTTAGATTTGACAAGGTTATAACAGTTTTTCAATTGTTGTAGATCTCTCTCCTCTCTCTCTATCTCCGATCCCGCCTAGACTGATGAACCAAATTTTCTCATGAATTTCACTGTTGCTTTTAGTGACTCCGTCCTTCCATACAGCTTCTCGCTGAGCTCTGTGTTATCAGGCCAAGTTTCTTTTCTTTGGGCTGATAACCGCTGGCAGTCAGTATTTCTCTGCCGTCATGTCTGCCTTTTCACATTGGCATAGTCTAGTTGTGCTGATTTTAAACTTGTTAAACATGTGGGCCCTTAGTCTGTTATAGCGTACGGAGGCGGAATATGGCAACTTGTTCACTACGGGACAGACCATAGTACCCATCACTGCTGTTGTGTTGTGGGTGGTCTTTCGGCCATTTTTTATTGTCCTGCCAACCGATGGTTGTTCTGGCCTCCTCATAACTAATCTTGTGATCAGTGCTCTAGTCGCCTCCTTTTGCTAGCCTGTCAGCTTCCTCGTTACTGCTTATGTTGCAGTGTGATGGTATCCATTGAATGATCATGTGTTTAAGTGAGTTTACTAGTACACCGATGATCGCTTTCAGCTCCTTGTGTTCTGTTTTGGCTGCGGTTTTTAGTGCAGTGATGACCGACAGGGCATCGGTAAATATCACGACTTTGTTGCGCGAGGCGCTTCTTCTCTCTAAGATCATTTCGGCAGCTGTTCTTAGTGCCTCTGCCCGGTAGTTGTTTGAAAACTTGCCTGTGGTAATCGACTTTGTGATCTTCACTTTCTTTGGGAGTTTAAGCACTATTCCTCCGTCATCGCTGATTCCGTCCACTGCCGTTCATCGGTATACAAGTGTGTCCACTCATTTTCAGGGTACTCAGTCTCTATGAATTTTTCGGTAACCTTTCTTCTATCGCGGTTTTCTTGCTGCCCTTACTTTAGTATACCTGGGATTGATTCCCTTAATTCTGGCATATTGATCTTCCACGGCGGGCTCTTATCAGTTGCCTTTATCAATTTGGGTTTGCAATTTTCTAAGACCGGGTGGCCTTGGGTCAGTACTTTGGCACTTTTGCGAAGCTGGTTCTCTTTAGCCTGCCCCTTCCTAGTCCGTTAATCCTGACGTACATAGGGTGGGAGTTTAGCCGTTTCAATTTTTCCGACAGTATCAAAACTTTCCTGTCCCTTCGGTCTGACATTGGTTAGAGGCTGTGATTGTTTCCATCACCTTGATGGGCGTGGACTTCATGGCACCTGTGATAATGCGTACTACACTGTTCTGACTGCTGCTCACTTTGGCGAATTGCTTGTTGGATGCACTGCTTCATGCTGCAATGCCGTGCTCCAGGACCGGTCGCACTCTTCCAGAGGACTCTAGCTTTTCTCTTTGTGTCATCCCTTTTGTTATGCTTACTCTGTGGTATATTTTTCATTAGAATATTTGCAGCTTCCTTCCTGAGCACATCTTTTTATCTTGTTCCAGAACTATTGGGGGTCAACTGGTGTTTTCATCACTCAGCGCTTTTGCCAGCTTCCACAATTTATGTCCGTCCCTATCAAGGTTCAGGGATTCGGTCTTATCTACCCAGCTCTATCGTGCTGATCGTTTGACTTCCCGTTTGTACTTAGCCACTGCCGCCTTGTAAGCAGTATTGGTCGTTACTGTCTGTGCCTGTTCTGCCTCTCTCCTTGCCAACTCAAGGTCGTTTTCAAGCTTCTGGACCTCTGCTGTCCAGTATGGCTTGTAATCCTTCTGTGCGCCTCTAGGAATGGTTACCTGTACCGCTTTCAGGATTGCTTCAGAGAGTTCCTTTGCCAAGGATTGCATGTGTTTCTTTACATGCACGTTGAGTTGCTCAACATTGGCATCTGTCAGTGTCGCGTACTGTTTCCAATTTGCTTTTTGTAGTTCCACCGTGGCAACCACATTTTGGGCTCAGGTACAAAGTGGAGATCTACTTGCAGCTTGACGGGCCTATGGTCACTATCTCCGAGTTGCTTTGTGACCGTACATACTGTTTTTGTGGAGAGGTCACTTGTTGCGAAGGCCAGATCAGGGGTGCTAGTTGTATGCCACCTTCTATAGTAGAAGGTTGGCGGATCGTCTGGGGCAATGATAAGGAACAGGTTGTTCTCTTTCTCCCAGTCTTCCACTTCTACACCTCTTGCCTCTTGGACTCAACGCATTACATTCCTATGCTTCTTAGTACTTTCTCATCTCATGCCTTGTAATCTATATGTGTATTTGCTTCATATTTATAATTTATATTTTCACTAGATTGTATATTGTTTCTCTTCTTTTCCACTTCTAGTTTTGTGTTGCACTCATTTCGTTATTCATTTTTATTCCCAGTTCATTAGATACATTTGCATGTTTCCGTTATCGTCCATTTGTAAGTGTTCTCTAAAATTCGTCACTCCTGTTGTGTTGTTTGCTTGATAAAGCCTTTTGGTCAAAACGTTGCTGTTTATCGTCACTGTTTCTGTATTTTGTAAAACTATAGTACTTTGTACGTGTTTTGCTATTTACCAAGTTTTACTGCAGTCTTCCCCCTTTTTCGATTTCACTTCTACACCTCTACTGTTCGTTTCGAGGTAGCCCCACCTTTCTGAATGGCTTTTGAAATCACCGACCACCATGCATGCTGTATCATTTATAGTCATTGCCTCAAGTGATAGCGAGATATCGCTTGGGCAGTGTAGGTTATACAGAAGAATCTGTATTTCATCACATGTAATGAGGACACCTATGATCTCTGCTGTGCCAACGCCTCCTGTAGTCACTTCTGTTTGTTTTGCTGGAATGCCATCTCGTACTAGGGTGAGAACTCCACCTTTGTGCCCCTCTAGTCTGAAGGTTTGATAACCTCTGATCCAGAATCTGTGTTGGACATTTAAATGCGTCTCTTGTATGCAAGCTACATTGACCTTTTCTTCTGCAAGTGCTTGCTTTTTATGATGGAGACCTTCGGCATTCCATTGCACAATGTTTAAACATCTCTGGCCAGTATTCGGCTGTATCAAACCAGTAGTGTTTTCCCTGGCCCGCAGCCGCTGGTTTCCCAAACCGGGATGGGGACCGTCGGCGGGGCACTACGGCTCCTGCTCGACGGATCTCCTCAGGCGTAGCACCATATTGAAATTCTAAATTAAAATATTCATGATAAAATTTGGTCCAAGCAGCCTTAGCATGGGTATGCTACGTCACAAAGTTCAGTACCATTTGGAGCTCAAGTGCTTATCCTTCGGCGAAGTGTCAGATTTCAACCGCCGTTTACTGGGTTCGCTCTCATTTAGCCTTTTGCTGTCCCTAGCCAAAACCCACAAGACAGCAGGGTGCTATTTTCTTTCAGGGCAGCGACCCATAGACGACTTGCCCTCCCAGGCTGATGAGCATCATCTGCCCAGCTAACCCGTCTTTTTGTGGATTACTTGGTTTGCCTACCATCCATTTTTGTGTACTGTTTACACCACAAGTCGACACTTAGCAATTTGCATTTGCTCTGTATTTTCCCTTTGATACAGGAAACACTAGGCTGGGGCACCACACATCATAATGTATGGATCATTTCATTAGGCGCTATCAGCGCAACTTAGATTTTGCACTCACGA
The DNA here is from genome assembly GCA_020796225.1 of Arion vulgaris. Lineage (NCBI taxonomy): Eukaryota > Metazoa > Mollusca > Gastropoda > Stylommatophora > Arionidae > Arion > Arion vulgaris. The sequence goes on from CM036767.1 coordinate 27,910,121, forward strand.
GTCATCACCCGGCCTGATTTTTCCGGGGATGTTAATTACGTGAACAATCGTACCCTGCCTGGCTGTCTCAGAGAGGGCAGTTTCGTTAGGCTAGAACGTGACTTTAGGGTTTACTCTCTGCCAACTTTACCCAGCATTAATCTGCGCTTGGCTTCATATACGGAGTCTATCGCAATCTTCCCATGTGTCGCCTATACCTGTGACATGGGCACGGAGCTCTTGACTAGTGCACAGGGCTCTGAGTTTCGCTCTGTGTGAGCGCTCTTCTCTGTTCGGGATGCACTTCTCATTCCTTCGCATGCAGCCTTTCCCATCGGCCGGAAGCTGATACAACCATCATGTTCACACTTCTGCTGTTTAATTTGCCGTGCCTCGGAACTGCTCCGACATGCAGCTTGACTCTTGCACAGGGCTCCGAGTTTCACTCAGTGTGGGCGCTCTGTTCAGGATGAGCCTTTCCCATCTGCCGGGAAGCTGATATGACCGTCATGTTCACACATCTGCCGTTTCATTTACTTTGCCTTGGGACTGCTCGACACGCAGCTTGACTCGTGCACAGGGCTCCGAGTTTCATTCCACATTTCAGCTTTGGGATGCACCTCTCCTCCCTTTAATTCTGTCATTTACTCCAGGGGAGTTAGCATTTTGTTCGCGGACGCTCATACGCTGCTGTTTTGTACTTTTCAGAACTTGGGTAAATTTTAGCGGACATCGGTCAGGAGATGCGTGCATTGTTCAGGGATTTTCAGACCTGCATTGCTTTTCCGTGCTTGCACTACTACCACTACCTGTAGTTCTCCCTCGATCCCTGCCCCCTTAGCCAGACCGGAACCAAAGTCTGTTTCCAGGGTCACCACTTGAGGTAGGAGGCAGGGTCTTGATTAGCGCCTTTGCTAACCCTGGCACATGTTGCCGTCATGCGCTTGACCCGTTGTAGATCTTATTAAATCTGGAATATCTAATATATGGTAAGGGAGTATTACAAATTAAAGCAGACTAAATAGACCAATAAGCCTTTATCAAATCAAATATACAAGACAAACACAATGTTGCTATATGAAAAACTTGACACTAATATTTCATATTCTCTCTCCCTCTATCCCTCTCTCTCTCTCTCTCTAGCTCTAGACTTGGAAGCTCTTGATGCTTAGAACAGCAACAAATGCACGCCATCCTTCTCTGTTCTTGACTGTCCTCTATATTGTATTCCAGTTTTGATTCATTTCTTTCAGTTTCTGTTCTACAATTATCCTCTATGTCATTTTTGATCTGCCCCTTTTTTCCTTTACCCTCTGGTGTCTATCTCAGTGCAGTTTTCGTGACAGAGCTAGTCTCCATGCATATTACATGTCCAATCCATCTCCAGCGTTTCTTTGGAATGATGGTGTCTATATTCACTTGCTGACAGTTCTTGTAAGCAGTTCTTGGTTAGAGATAGATTAAGAGATTTCCAGAGCACGCTTAAGATCTTTCGTAGTTGAGTTGTATGGAAGGTGGAAAGTTTTAACATATCTTGTTCTGTTATCTATTATATGAGGACTATCATCATAGCACTGTCCATAGGTGCTCCAATCTCCGCCTCAGCAAATCCAGCAACATCCAGCGGCCCAACATGCCAGTTCGATGTTGATTAATCAATCTCTTTGCATATTTAGTATGTCGTTCTTTTCGGGCTGCACCAATATTGACACCCATCTCTCTCAATCTGGTCAGCGAGTGGGATTCACAGCCCTGAAACTCCTCAGTTTGGAAAGACTCTCAATGCGTAAAGAATGTCATTTCGATCCATGGCAGCTTCCTCTGATATTGTAACCAAGCCAGCCAATCTATCAGCTCGTTCATTACCCCTCACTTCTGCGTGCCCAGGGACAAAAATGGTGATTTCGCTGATCATTGTCTGTACCAATACCTCCACCCAGTTGTGTCTCACCATTCCTGATTCGATTTTATGAATCATGCTCATGGAGTCACTGAGTATGAAAACACAAGAGTAGTTGTACGATGCCAACCATTTCATCACCTCCATAACTGCCCGGATCTCCATTGTCAAACTACTTGTGGTTGTTGCTTAGGCCCCACTGGCCACTCTTATTATTTTTCCTCCTGAGCGTGCTGAAAAAGCCCACGCACAGCATTTTTGGAATGACTGAACCATCGGTGTAAATAACCACATCTGTATCATTGATGATGCCATTCAAGAGGGCCTCCACATAACATTCATCACTGGTTTTATGTAGCCTGTGTTTTATTCTGTGGCATTGTATCTGTTCTGTTAATATAATACCTCTCATTCTTTTTCCTGCCTATTTAAGTGCTAAATCTTGCTTGGAATGTATTACAATCTTCTTTACTTTTTAAATTTCATTTGTAGTTTGTAATTACTGACACTTGGGTTACTGCCACAGTTCACTCCTAGTCTTGCTTTCCTGTATATCAAACCATGTCTACATCTACTAGGAATCATTAAATGGTCAGTTGATTATAAATTTTATGTCTTTAAATTCTCTTTTGTCCAACAGCATCTAAAATGTAGTATAATCCGTTGTTTTCTATGATACTTAAGGGGTTATACTACTGAAAGTTGGGTCATTATAGCTTATAGATATCGATTTTTCAAATTCATCATATTATGTTAGTATTGCATCTCTACAATCAAATTATGCAAAGAGTTTTTATTTATGATCCCGAAAAATGGTTCAAAATTATTTTTGAACAGCCCTACCCTCTAAAAATTCGCTATAGAAAATGTCTTCAATTGTCTTTCTTTTGTCCCTAGATACAGTGTATGGCATTCAATTAACCCAATCGAGTCATGTATCATTGTAAAGCTTGATCTGAGTACTAACAGATATATTAGATTTAATTAGGCTAGGCAATGACTGTATGCTGTAACGGACGATTTCCTGACACTTTAGACTAAATTCACATTACATTTTTAAAACACAGTTTTCTCCCATTTGTAAATTTCGTTAACGTGGGTAATGTACGTTTTCCACCATGAAAGAAATCCTCAAGATAGCAATATGAGATTTGACCCTGACATATATATATTAATATTGAAGCCCTTAGACAAAAGAAAATGCACCTTTCTCTAGAAAATAAATTTATATGAATTTTTTTATGAACCAGAGGGTCCTATTTTGGGCCGTGAATTGGGTATGTCTTATTCGTTGCACTCCTAGAGATCAGTTACATGTTACAGAACAATTTGTCAGTGGGCCAGAATATTGGTATATTTAGGTTGGGCAGTCAAAAAAAATTGCAATTGTTATTTATTTCACTCTGTTTGAAGACTGTACGACGGTGTTTACAATCCAACATGGCTGCCGTTTCCATGGCAACCCAATAATTTATTAATGCGAAAGATATCTAAATTTTCATTTTAGACCACTCTAGTAGTAACTGCTATGTATCACATAATTTTATTGAGAGATAAGAAAGTTGAGAAATCCTGTAGCATAACCCCTCTTGTACACTACCAACTTGTAACATTTTCATTCCTTTTTCCCAGGGTTTTCAGCTATTACATTATTTCCTTTTTTCAGAAACAAGTTTTTCATGATATAAATATCACTTATTTGATTGATTTCATACCCTGCAGATATGACTTGAAATAAATGCACCTTATTATTATTTTTTTTGCTTCTTGACCTTTGCGCTAAGATCAAAGTGTAGTGCCCAGTGCTTGATCACGGTTAAAGGGTTGGGGTTTTTATAAATGCCTGTAGGCACACTCTTATACACTTAAACTCAGAGCAGCTCTCATCCAAAAGGAGGAGACACTTGAGTTTGCTCGTTCAACCACGCTGGGTCCATTCATTGTGGAACTGCCAGGTAGGGCCAATTTTTTTTAATGCACCTTAATTTATGGTTGGCAAGAAAATTTTACGGTCATTAGTGGTACAATGTATAAATAGCACAACATTTTTATCAAAACTTGCTCAGGATGTGATGTTACAGAAATAAATAATTGACAAAACAATCCAATTTCCAACTTCTACTTCTATTTAACAGTTAGCAAAATCTATTCCTTTAAGCTTACATTGTGAACTAGATTCTGTGCAGATTAGAAAGCACAGTTTCATCTAGTTCAGGTTTTAAACAAATTAATTTATGTTTTTCCTTACATTTAATCATTTCATGTGTGTTCTTCAATATTTTTAGAATTTTTTAGTTGTCACATGGCATTGTTAGCATTTATGTCTATAATGCATTGCCAGCATGCATTGTAAGTTATACATCTTGAAGATCTAGTGCAAGAACAATATCCACTAGTACTATGGTGCTACTGTTTTCCATTATTTCATAGAATATTCATATATAAACGACAGAAGTTTTACAAAAGTACAGTAATCTGCAAGAATCAACATTTTTATCACTTCTTTTCTCCCCCATCTTCCCTTGTATCAGTATTTTCTGCAAAGGAGAATTCTTATAACAGCACAACAGCGATACCTAGCCTCGTTCCAAGCTGGTACAACATATACGAACAACCCTAATAGTATCTCCACTCACATGAATCAATACACTCTAATACCAACAACACAAAAGAACTAACGCCAACGTCACGAATTCAAGAAGTAATTACAAAACATCTATTTAACTTTACATAATCATTGTTCATTAACCAAATGCAGCATAATACAATAATAATGAATCACATCCCATAAATCAAACTTATTGAAAATAGTCCAAATTTAACAGTTAATCATATTACCTTAAGCTAAATCCCCTGGTCCGTATTCCTTGTCGTTCGTAGCAGAGGAACCTCACATCGACAAATACCAGTCTTGAAAGATATCATACATCACCCAGATGCAACCACAGTAGTAATGACGTTGTCAAATCAACAGACAGTGACTCACTACGTTTTTCAGTGTTGTAAAATATAATTGCCTCACACAGATGCAAACACAGTACCAACTACGTTGTCAAATCAAGAGACAGGGACTCACAATCATTGTTCATTAACCAAATCAGCTAATTTCTAAAATAGATAATCCACATCTCACCGTTCAAATCAAAGCAGGATTGGTAGAAATATAAATTTAACAGATTTAATCATGATAATACCAAGCAAACCAGTCCGTATTTCCTTGTCATCAAAGACAGGGATCCTCACGATTCAGACAAATAAAATACAGTCTTGAAAGAATATATACTCACCCAGATGCAGCCACGTACAATACGTTGTCAAATCAAAGACAGGGACTCACTACGATTTTTCAGTGTTGTAAATATAATTGTCCAGAATATGTCATCACACAGATGCAAACACAGTACCAACTACGTTGTCAAATCAAGAGACAGGGACTCACAACGATTTTTCAGGCATGTAGAATATAATATCATTACCTAGATTTCTCGAAGAATATGATACATCACACAGATGCAAACGCCGTACCAACTCGTGCTACCGTCCCGGACTCTATCTACTCTCTGACTGTCCGCTCAAAAAAAAATCCAATACCCTGAGTTCGTTCACCTATCCTCGTGACAACTCATGAGCTGTCAACAACTGTCATCACAACAAAATAGACACAAGGGAATAAAACAAAGGGAACAAACAACTACAATATAAGCAAGAATTTTACCCCCTTATCCCCAGGAACAGTAATACTGTTACACCTAGGTGTAGAAGGTGACCAAATAGAATGCCAGACAGCCTTATTCTTCTTCTTTCGCTCGTTCTTTACGACCAATTTTAATCACTCTTTGTGATATGTTTGATCTTTGCCAAGAACATGCATATGTTGCACATTGGTTTGGTGTGCCCTAAATGCATAGACTTCTACACGTTTAGGACATGTGCATCCAATTTCAGCCAAACCTCCTTAGTCACCTCTTATGACATGCGTGGCAGGTAACAGAGGTTCTATTCTTTACACCCCAAAGTTGGGCCCCGGTAACCACTTGGGCGAGCAGTTTAGTAAAACCAATAATGCATGCCAGTGCACACCTTTACATTCCTCTTTCCACCATCCTTCTCCAGGCTTCCTTTAGTCTGCCCCATCTCCTACTTTTGTCTGCTCTCCATCAGAGCTGTCTTTTATCTCTTGCAGTAGTCAGTCTAATCCCATTCTGCAGACATGGGTGAGTCATGCAAATAAGACTGTAAGCTCTGGTCTACTGAGGTTAAACTTTAAGGTCAAGATGTATCTTCAGATTTTAGTTCTAGTCTCGAAGAACTTGGATTGTCTTTCTCAATTATCTCATAACAGATGTTTGAGGTTGATTGCTGTGCACATTTTCCATAACTCATATCCACATGTCATTAATACTAGCATTTACATTTGAACTGTATAGTCTTTTCAATGTCATAATATTCTGCTACTGTACTTTTGTAAACAAAAATATTCTTGTTATACAATATTGGCATTTAGTTTTACTGCAATCCAACCCATCCATTTACAATAATCATTGTATTTTTATTCTCTTGGTTACATTGAAAACGTTGACATAAAACAAAACTTGTAATTATTTATGTAAATCATTTGTTACATTATTTAATATATTTATGATGATTTAACATTGCAGATCTTAATAGTTAGCAATATATGCAATGACTGGTATCAGTTTTGTGAGTCTATTATGTCTCACATCCTCATATTTTTTTAGTTTTACCTTAGTCAAAGCATAAGTGATATAGTTGTATTGTTTAATTTGTCATTTATCAGTTTTCATTGTATATTTAGTCTCTATTGAGTGTTGTCCATGATATTTATCTATGAGTTTGTGAGAGTGACTGATTTTCCAACTTTTTCTAGTGATTTCTTTCCACAGAATTGACTCTTTGCTATCAGCAACACTGCACAAGACATGATTGGTAAAATTAGACATGCCAAGGCTCAAGTATATCAACATAGACAGAAGAATTTTGTACAGCAGCTGTGATGGAATAAGAAGGTTGAAACCATTTGGCTCACCAAAAGAAGAGTGGTAAATGCATGGCAAAAGGCATGACGATCAACCATAGTCTTGCCGAAGCTTATATTGGCCTTAAAGTTAGACATGTATGAGCTTGAGAAATCACTTTGATTTGCTTAAGTAACTGCCAGAGTTAGAAATACTTGTTAGAAGTGCAGTTTTCATAGTCAACTCATTTGTTGTAAGTACAATAAAATTAACACAGAATTGCATTTTAAATATTTCACTTCTAGCATTGCTTTAACATAGTAATTTATTGGGGCTACCATTTGGAAGGAAATAAATACATCACTGAATATGTGCCATCTAGTAATACTATCAGTATGACTGCCTTGTTGGTATCACCATCAATATGCATATGTAGAGCAATAAGCAATATAGGTTAGAGAAGATTGAGCATCTGTTGATGCTCCCAGAGTACTATGACTTCAGCTCAATTGTCAATATCCATCTTAAGCCTTTTAATCTACAGAAGTGAGGAGATCCATCTTTTTAAAAGAGTGTATAGTGTCACATAACATAGGTTGAATTGTTATATCTGTTGTTGACCTTATTTCATGCTCATCACTTGTTTGTATTGCATACTTATATATCTGATTCTCATGTCTGAAGTGTAATTATTCCACAAGACATGCTTAAAAATTGTGTTCTTCTTATTTGATAGTATGATATTCATTAAATGTAGTTGTATGACTGAAGTAGGTCATGTAGTTTTTTTGTGTTTCGTTCTTCTCGACCATTTTGATCATTCTTATTGTGATATACAAACAGTCTTTGCCAAGAACGGTTAGAATGTTGCACCCCTTTATGCCCCTTCTGCTTCTTCTTCTTTCGTTCGTTCTTTGCGACCAATTTTAATCACTCTTTGTGATATGTTTGATCTTTGCCAAGAATGTGTATACGTTGCACATTGGTTTGGCAGGCCCCTAAACGCATAGACCTCTACACGTTTAGGACATGTGCATCCGTTTTCAGCCAAACCTCCTTAGTCGCCTCTTACGACATGTGTGACAGTGGTTCTATTCTGTACACCCCATCTTTGGGCCCCTGTAACTACTCGGGCGTTTATGCCCCTACTAGTGTAGCTTGAGCGCATCCGAAACCGAAGCTTTCGGCCTAGGGTCATGTAGTAAAATGACTACTTTTACATCAGATTTGCTTCATTTCATCATTTTACTTCCATGGCTGAGAAGTGGCTCTTTGTGATGTCAGCTTTTTATCTACTATATATTTCTGAAAGTTTGTGTGTGTCTGCTTGTACACTGTCTCAATTTACATCCAAAATTCACCAAACTTGGCAGAAATACTTCTGATACACAAACAATTTTGATCAATGGAAGAAACATTTTTGAAATTGGATCAATATTCGTTTAAAAAATAAATAAAGCCCAACTTTGATGTCTGATCCTCTTTTTTTTACATTCAGGTAGTAACCACCAGGTGGCCACTACCAAATACACTTTCCTCGAGGTGAAGAAGGGTTAACACATTTGCAAAAATCAAAGGGATAGGGGATACCATCACTAAATTTACTGCAAACAATTTTGTTTCTTCAAAGGATCTCTACTCATTTTGAATCATGATTAGAGATACTCCAAATCACCTTTTAATTTGTCACCAACTGTTACGTCAATTTTTGGTTGATATGTTTGCAAAACTTGAATGTGAACGATTGCTCTATATTTGATCAAACCAAAGAAATCTACGGTCAGAAGAATACATTCATTTGAGGGATACTATTGCGATAGATTGCCAGGCAAACAACCATGGCATGTTGGTTATTTTGCCATCAACATTTAAGGGAGGTCCCTGGTATATGCATGAATATCGATTATGTATGCTCAAAATTATGGAAAATCTGATTTATTCATAATGTTTACATGTAACCCAAAATGGAAAGAAATACAAGATGAATTTCTTCCCCAACAGTCGCATTTGGATAGTCATGATTTAATTGCACGTGTTTCGTCAAAGTTGGTTAAATTCATTCAACTTATAACGAAGGGAGAGATATTTCGTCCTGTGAAATTTGGGGCTCAACAGAATCGCAGAAACTGAGTTTGCCGAATGACCATTTATTATTTTGGTTATTAAATAATATTGACCCAAATCACATTGATCGCATCATTAGGCGGAGATTCCTGATCCTGACTTAGACCCAACACTACATAAAATCTTTAGAGACCAAATGGTGTATAGACCATGTAGAAACATCAATCCAAATTTCCCTTGTATGAAGGATGGCAAATGTACCAAACGATATCCAAAGAGTGTTGCTCGAAACTCAAACTGGAGAAGATGGATATCTGTTATATCGAAGAAGGAAGTTAGCAGACGGAGGATTTGAAGCAACTAAGAAAATGAAGAGAGGAAATAGTTGAATTGAATTTAACATAGACAATAGATGGATTGTTCCATATTGTCCAATGTTGTCATGAATGTTTGATGCGCATATTAAGGTTGAGTACTGCAATTCAGTAAAATCAATCAAATATGTGTTAAAATAAATACACAAAGGTTCTGATCAAGTTGTGTTTGGCATTCAAAAAGATGGAGAATTGATTGACGAAATAGAAGGTTATCGTGCCGGTCACTACATCAACAGCAATGAAGCAGTTTGGCGCATTTTGGATTTCCCTGTTCATGAACGATATCCCTCTGTAATGCAACCCACCTTGAGTTCCCACCTTGAAAACGGACAGAGAGTTCAGTACCAAAAATGTCCAACAAAGAGTCCAGCAACCCACAAGAGTGACGTTAACTGCATTTCTTTAGCTTTGTCAAAAGGACTACTTTGCATAGACTTGCTTTACTTTGAAGATCCTAAATGTTACATGTGGGGTAAGTCAAGGAAAGTTTTTAATAGAAGAAAGAAGGGAGTCACAGTTGTCGGTTTCGATAGAGTTAAATCTAGTGATGTTTTGGGACGGGTTTACACTGTTCATCCAAACAATTTCGAATGCTTCTACCTCTGCATCCTATTTCATACCGTTAGAGGTTCAATATCATTTAATGATTTAATCCTTTAAACCCTGGCCACCTGTACATTAAAAATCTCTTCCCTGAAGCTCCTGGGCACAAACAGCCCACATCAGAGTTATATTAAAACACGATAATTTAGCACTCGTAAGTGCTCTATAATTTGTTATTGACTTACTCCATCATCTCCGTTATTCCTGCTTATTATATATTTGAAGAATACTAAACTTTAAAATTTATTTGATTTGATATGTGGACACGGCCATGAATACTATATGAAGATTTTTCTCAATATTGAAGATATATAGCTTGAATATCAATGGATTAAAACAATTCTTTGTCGTCTAAATGATCATCTAACTCACTTTCTATATCCTTATCAGAACAATCATATTCTAAGTCTAATTTATCTTGAGATTCATTCAAAACAAGTTCAACAGCTTGCTCTGTTATACTTTTGGAATGACCATTTCCAAAAATTATCTTTTTAACATGAAAATACTTAACAAATTACCTTATCAGTACAATAAAATCACACAACAGCGTCCACAATCTAGCAAAACGATGTAGAACACTTGGGTTGTGTTTTACTTCACATTTGTACACAATTTATTTTCAAATGCGAAAAATATTGAAAAATGTTCTCAGACCGATATATTGGGAGCCCTGGTTCTAAGGGTTAAGGATGGTTGAGGGTCAAGTTTGTGCACTATTTCATGAAGCATGCAAAAAACTTGGTTTACTGGAAGATGACAATTAGTGGTGTGCTACGATGGCAGAAACAGTTGCATCAGAGTCACCACAAAAGATCAGATCACTTTTTATCATTCTTATTACCTCATGTAGTTCATCAAAATAAATATCAAATATCAAAATAAATAACACAACACTGAAACAAGTCCATCGATTCAAGTATCTAGGAACATTCTTAACACCAGATGGAAGATGTACAACAGAGATTAGGAGTAGAATAGCTCAAACAAAAGCAGCTTTTATGAAAATGAAGAACACACTATGCGTGAACTCACTACCAATGAACTCACTACCAATGACACTGCGAAAACGAATACTCCAATGCTATATTGAACCAATTCTGATGTATGGCAGCGAATCATGGACACTGAACAAACAATCAATACGATCATTGGAAGCCACAGAGATGTGGTTTTACAGAAGAATGTTGAGAATTCCATGGACAGCAAAGAAAACAAACGTTGAGGTTTTAAATCAGGTCTGCACACAAAGAAACCTTATCAAAAGAATAAGAATCCGACAATCAAGGTTCTTCGGGCATATAATGCGAAGAGAAGGTTTAGAACATTTGGTGACTACAGGTAAAATTCAGGGAAGGAGAGATCGTGGAAGACAGAGGGAGAAGATGTTAGATGGCCTGACATCATGGTTCGACAAAATATCGACGTCAGAACTGATTACATGCACCAAGCAAAGAGAGTTGTGGAGAGACATGATGCCTACGCCGGCAGGCATGGCACTTGATTGATTGAGTTCATCAAATCCACAACATTTGTGGGATACGTTCCAGGAAAGTATGTCAGAAGATGTTCTTACTCGAACAAGACAAGAGAACCCTGACTTGCAAATTGATTACAGCGAAGATATATTTAACGAAGTCTTAATCATTATAGAGGATAAAGTTATTGACACCATTGGCAAAACTTTGCAAGACAAGCCTTCTCCGTCCAACAAGAAACAACGTCAAGTTGTTTGCAAAGAGAAATACTTGAAGAAACCGTTTACAACACAAGTGATTTTGAGCATTACGTAACCTACAACGAGCCACTATTAGTTCAAGATCAAAGAATTGTTTATGATTTGGATATAATCCTGAACCAAGGGAAAGATAATGCACTAGGAAAGAGGGACAGGAAATATGTTTGTGTTCACACGTTAATTTACTCCTTTCGAAAATTTGCTTTACGTTAATTTACTCCTTTCGAAAATTTGCTTTCAATCTCATATTTCAATTGCCATGGCTTGTTCTGGGATAGCAGCAACCATGCTTCAAGTAAGATGAACTACCCACTCTACTCTTAAATTTCCACTCGATTTAGCACGTTCCGAAGAGTCAATATGCAACATCAGTAAAGGACAGGCTAAGCGACAGTTCCTATTACATGCGTTTATGTATTTACATATGTTTTTATTCCTTCTTCTTCTGTGTTCGCCCGCTATAAATTCATACGTAGCCATGGCACCTGGTGTGACGCTTCTGACTGATTTGTGCTTGAAAGCCTGCTTATCGTTTTATTGGTTTCCTCGTCATATAGGCTTCCTTCTTCTCCGACTTTACTGGTATTTTAATTCCTATTACTTATTTTGTTTTAATTCCTATTATATGCATTCTCGAATCCCGAGCAAAGCCAGGTTAATTAGCTAGTACAGTATAAGTGTTCTCACCATGAATAGTTTCCCAAACTTTTTGTAAGTTATTTAAAAATGTCACTCTCTGGTTTCCCCTTCACTGCAAGATAACATAACATTCTGATTGTAAAATATATACATTTTGCTGCACAAACTGTTCAGTTTCATGTAAATATGGCTTCTCTTTATAACATCACTGCTAGAGTCAGGGACTATTTTTATTGCACAATTTTCTTCCTGTACTGTCCTTCTACTGGCGAAGCACGTAAAACAAAGCACTGTAGTTTTACAAAATACAAAACTATGACAATACACAGCAACGCTTCGACCAAAAAGGCCTTTATCAAGCAAATGATACAACAAAAGTGATGAATGTCACGGAACACCACATTTAAACTTTGACAAAGATATTCGCCGAGAGGTTGCCGGGCCCAAATTTGGGGTGTAAAGAATAGAACCACTGTTACCTGCCACGCATGTCGTAAGAGGCGACTAAGGAGGTTTGGCTGAAATCGGATGCACATGTCCTAAATTTGTAGAAGTCTATGCGCTTAGGGGCCTACCAAACCAATGTGCAACGTATACACGTTCTTGGCAAAGATCAAACATATCACAAAGAGTGATTAAAATTGGTCAAAGAACGAACGCAAAGAAGAAGACAAAGATATTACAATGGTAAAAATTAATGAAAATATGTGACTAAAAACGAATAACGGAATAAATACAGAAAATAATAAGTGGAAAAAGAAAAGAAACAATAGAAAAATCAAGTAAATAAACGACTCATATACATTTAACATATCATCATCAAATAGATTGTCCTGAGCAGAACTTTGCCACTCCAACAGTCCTCCAGAATTTCTCTCTCATAGGTCAGATGTCCTGCCTCTGCAGCAGTCATGTTCAAACCATCAGTTACATCCCGAATCCATCTTCTCTGTGGTCTTCCTCTTCTTCTCTTTGCCGGTATGCCTCCTTCCATGATGGTCTTCTCCAGCCCTTCGTATGTCCAAAATATCTCAATTTTCTCTTTCTTGTTAGTAGCATCAGCCAGTTTTCTTTGATTTTGAGTTCTTTCTGTATAGATCTATTTGTTCTCTTCTCTGTCCAAGATATACGAAGGACTCTTCTGTAAATTTAACATATACACATATAAAATATAGAGCATGAGAAGATAAAGTATTAAGAAGCATAGGAATGTAGAGCGTTGTGTCCATGAGGTTGCAACGTACCATATAAAGAAATAAAGCAATTCTCCAGAGCAAATCGACTACTATCATCAGATGAACATGATCGGATGGCAGTGACCTGGACGTCGCGATCACCCAAATGGTCAGTTCCATTGAAATGAGTGGCTACAGGGGTCACAGAGTATTGGCGTATATCACGTGTGTTGGCCAGAAACGGTCACTGAGCATTTTGCCTGTTTCGCTGATATATGCCTTAGAAGACGTGAAAGCGTAGATTATTTTTCGGGACTCGCATGTGAAACCATCTTCAATAACAAACGTGGCTAAAGGAAAAAATACAGTATGAGTCTGTATTACATAAGCACACGTATTGCAACGCCGACGGCCACACTGGGCAGTGCCAAAATTACTCTGGATATTAGACTTAAGGTGACTGTGTACTTATCCTTAAGACTTCTGTCCGTCTGTAAGCCACCAAAGGATAGTTGGGGAAGACTGAACGGGTCTCAGGATCTGACTTAAGGATAGACAGATGACGGAATAAAACATTTTTCACCAGTGAACTATGGGGGTGGAAAGTTAAGATAAGTTTTACCCTGTCAGAGTTAGCAGTATTATGCTGGTTGGTAAGGGTAATTTTCTGAACTCTATGCATAGCAGATACAAGCACCTTCTCTGGGTATAGGTGCTTGCGGAAGAAATCAAGCATCTCGTGAGCTCCATCAAGAACATCATCGTCCTCACTGCAAAGTCGACGAAGGTACAAGAGCTGTGAAAATGGCAAAGAATCACGACAAGCCTGGGGATGGGAAGAAGTATAAAGGAGAAACTATGTGCATCAGTAGGCTTGTAATATACTGATGTAGTGATAGTGGATAGGTTGATGGTGATAGTAATGTCAAGAACACAAGAAGTAGAGATGTGAGAGGTAAAGTGAATAGCAGGGTTGAAAACATTAATGAAATTGATGAAGCGTGACAAATCAGCTTCAGGTATATCAGTAATGCCAATACAGTCATCAATGTATCTGTGATAAACAGACAGAAGAGGGCCATCATATGTAGTTCATACTAGTTGTTCAAGATAATCCATGAACAGACAAACTTCTACTCACCAGCACTGTATAAATCCATCCAGACTACACTCTACAAATCACCAAACTATCCTTTTTAGATAATAGATTCACCTGCTCGAGTATACCTATCAATTAGGTTTTTTTATCTGTGAAATATGAAGCTGTCTAGGACCATTCCATGCAGTACCTGCCCAACGTGACTATTACTTTCATATGTTCAAGCAGCTTGACTGAAGGGTCAGTCCATTCATCACCATAGCTATGATGGACAGATCTAAGCGTCTTGGTTGATAGAAGCCATATATCAGGATACTGTCCAGGTAACTTTGGATTGAGACACCAACATTCTAATCCCTTTACTTTGCCAATGCTCAACCTAACATTTAATTTTAAAGATTGGAATATTTCTAAAATTCATTTGAATAGATACTTGAGAGATATGATACATTGATATATATATGTACCGCATTATACACAATGACAAAAGTGGGATGCAGTTCTTTTTCCTGCTTTCAACAATTTAATTCGTTGCCTGAGAAAAGTTACCAACAACACAAGAAAGACAGAATCACCAACATCAGATAAAGAAATGGCACAAACGTCTTTGAATTATATGATAAACAAAGAATGAAGTGGTTTGGCCACTTAATAAGAATGCATCCAAACTCACAGTATACAAGTCTTCTTACAACTAGAACATCGAAAGAAGGCAAGAGGAAGACCATGAAAAGATGATTAGATGGCATGGCACATCTTGAAAGAGCAAAGATAATAATCACACAAGCCACCAACAGCGCAAGACAAATAGAAACTGACACTGGGCAACAACCCTAGCATGTGATGACAAAAGAAGAAGAACAATTTAATTTGCCTGATTTTCAAGTTTCTTTATGGGCTAGTTTTGTTTATTTTTTTTGTATATTATTACAAATTATTTGATAAGGGACTCCAGTTGATGAAACATCTCTAAATTCTGCTTATTCTGTATACTGCATCCAAGCATCTATCACTGTGATTGCCTGAGTAGTCTATAAAATATTGAATAGCATTTATATATATTTGTGTTTTTATACTACTTTCTACAAAATAGAGTGAACACTCATCATTACTTTATGTATGTGTAAGTTTATCTACCTGCATTAATCTGTTGTTACTAAGTCAACAACTTTGATAGTATATGATCACATTACATCTCCAAGTATTGTAGAGAAATGTTTAGTTAATCATCAAATTGTGTACATCAGATCAATGAAAATTCATCATCGAAAGTGATAAATTAGATCATATTTGTCAGTGTTAAATATGAGGGTAAACAAGTAATGTTATGATTTCTATGTTACCATTTGATACAGAAAATAGGGAACATGACTGAAAGAAATGTATTGTTACTGATGATGAATTCTGGAAATTTATTACTTTCTTCCTTTCAAAATGTTTACTTCCTGTTCCTGTATACTTTTAAATTTTACATTTACATACTTTACTTTAACTGGTTTTTTTTTTTTAAGCAAGACCATGTTTTATTTTTCTCAATAATAAGTATCATTAATATCACTTTTTGTAATTTTTTATGATTCTACATTTATTAGCTTCACATTTATTAACTTCACATTTATTAACTTCACATTTTTATCACTTCTACCAAATAATAACAGTGATAATAATGATAATTTATAATTCAATTATCATATGTAGCACACTACAATAAGTAACTACTGATACAGTTTGTTCATGTTGTGTGTGTATAAGTTGAATGCCTTACATGTTTTATGTACAGTTCAATTAAAGTTGTGTACTAGAACTGGGGCAATGCTGTTATGAAATTCTTGTATTATACACACAAAATTGTCAGTTTGTATTGACTTGTTTTTGTTTCTGTTAAGTATGAAACAGTTCAGCAGAAATTAGCCAGGAAATCATAAACAAAGAAAGTCAACAACGCATGAACTTATTCTTTATGTGCTGTACTCGCTTGTTTGTACAGTTTTGATCTTGAAGTTCTACAGCTTTCTGTCCATAATATTTGTAGTTAAAATCTATATTGGTAACCTTTCTCTTCCTCCATGATTATTTTAAACTATCTGAAATTCTCTCTCTCATAGGCCTATGCAGCGGTCATGCTCAAATGATCAGTTATATCATGTCTTCAAGTTTTTTATTGCTCATTTCAATCAATCAAGTGCCATGCCTGCCGGCGTAGGCGATCATGTCTCTCCACAACTCTCTTTGCTTGGTGCATGTAATCAGTTCTGACATCGATATTTTGTCGAACCATGATGTCAGGCCATCCAACATCTTCTCCCTCTGTCTTCCACGATCTCTCCTTCCCTGAATTTTACCTGTAGTCACCAAATGTTCTAAACCTTCTCTTCGCATTATATGCCCGAAGAACCTTGATTGTCGGATTCTTATTCTTTTGATAAGGTTTCTTTGTGTGCAGACCTGATTTAAAACCTCCACGTTTGTTTTCTTTGCTGTCCATGGAATTCTCAACATTCTTCTGTAAAACCACATCTCTGTGGCTTCCAATGATCATATTGATTGTTTGTTCAGTGTCCATGATTCGCTGCCATACATAAGAATTGGTTCAATATAGCATTGGAGTACTGTTCGCAGTGTCATTGGTAGTGAGTTCACGATAGTGTGTTATTCATTTTCATAAAAGCTGCTATCGCTTGAGCTATTCTACTCCTAATCTCTGTTGTACATCTTCCATCTGGTGTTAAGAATGTTCCTAGATACTTGAATCGATGGACTTGTTTCAGTGTTGTGTTATTTATTTTGATATTGCATGTTGGTGTTTCTTGTTTCTTGAGACAACCATAACCTCTGTTTTCTTTATATTCATGCTTAATCCTTTCTTTTCACTTTCTCTCACTAGTATGTCTATCAAGTCTTGCAGATCGTGTTCATTTGTAGCCATGAGAATTGTGTCATCAGCGTATCTTAGGTTGTTTATATTTTGTCCACCGACTGCTATTCCTGTCCTTTCTTCTATAGATCTCATGATGTTTTCGCTATATAAGTTGAATAGGTCTGGTGAGAGTACGCAACCTTGTCGTACTCCTAACTGTATCGCCTGATAGATTCCAATCTTACTCTCTAGTCTAATGGCTGCTGTTTGTTGCCAGTACAAATTCTTGATCAGTCTAAGATCTTTACCATCAATATTTATACTTTCTAACATGCTGATTATTTCTCCATGTTTTACTTTATCGAAAGCTTTTGCGTAGTCTATGAAACATAGGTATAAGTCCAACTTCATTTCTATTGATCTTTCCATTATTGTTCTTATTGTATATATTGCGTTGTTTGTTCCTCATCGTCAACAAAGCCACATTGTTCTTCCTTAACTTCTGGTCTTATTTTGTTTCGTAACCTTCTCATAATAATGCTGAAAAGTAGTTTTGTTACGTGACTCATGAGGCTGATTGTGCGGTGTTCTTTGCATTCTATCGTTCCTGCTTTCTTTGGTAGTGCTTTAAAAATGGATTGTCATAAATCTTTGGGTACATATCCAGTGTTGTAGATGTCATTGAATAATTTTGTTAAAACGCCTATGCCCAATTCGCCTGTTGCTTCTATTTCTTCTGTTGTTATGTTGTCTGGTCCTGGGGTTTTTCCTTTTTTCGTGTCTTATGGCATTGATAACTTCTGATGGAAGTATTTGTGGTCCTTCATGGTTGTAATTGATGTGTATTTCTTGTCTGTTATCACTGTATAAGTCCTTAATGTACTCTGTCCATCTTTCTATTTTCTTGTCTGTTTCCATCAGGATATCTCCCTGCTTTGATTTTAAACATCCAGTAGTTGTACGCTTACGCTGCCAAGTAAGTTGTCTACGGTTTCGTATATTGATTTGGGGTTTTCTTTGTGTTCTGTTTCGATCTGTTTGCATTTTCATTTAGCCACTCTTCTTTTGCTGTTTACATTTTTGTCTTATCTCTTTATTGATTCGATCGTATTCTGCTTTATTATGTTTGTTTTTCCTTCTATTTTCCATTAATTCCAAAATGTCTTCTGTCATCCATTTCTTTTGATCCGTTGACATGTTGTGTGGGTTAGTTCCTTTGACGTTTGTTGGATTGATTCTTTAAGCATCTGCCATTGTTCTTCTATTGTTTCTATTTTTTCCATAGCGTTATATTGCTCATTTAACTACTTATAATTATTGTTCCTGCTCTTTCTCTGTGATTATTTCTGTATTTGCTCTATTGTCATTTTCGTTTCTGTTCCTATACATTTCACTCAGTATTCTTTCCATCTTTTGAGAATTTCTTCTTGTTCTGTCCATCCTGTCTTTTACTGCATTTAGCTGTGGTTGAAAATTTATGGCTATTGCTTTTATCTCTTTAAACATTTTCTGCTTTTCTGTTGCTCTTCTAACCTTGCACAACAGTCCTGTAGGTATTGCTTTTTATCTCTTCTTATGGTCTTTCTTATTTCTTTTGTTATATTTTTGTAGGATATCCTATTTTTTTTTTCCCTGTTCCTTTTTATTGCACCATTACTTTACCTTTTTATTGGACAAAATGCACCATCACAATAAATGGAACTGAGCTAAGACAAGTGCAGCAATTTAAATACATTGGAGTCCTGGTAACATCAGATGCAGATCATGAAATAAAGTGCAGAATAGGGCAGGCGAAAACATCATTCAAAAAAATGATAAGCATCATATGCAACAAGTCCTTGTCAACTGAGATCAGAATGAGAGTTATTCAGTGCTACATATAACCAATAATGACATACAGATGCGAGTCATTGACAATAAATACACACATAAAAAAATATCTGCTGGCCACAGAGTTGTGGTTTTACAGAAGAATGATGAGAATCCCATGGACTGTTAAAATGACTAATGTTCAATGAGATCAAGACACAGAGAAAGCTTATCATCAATATAAGAAAAAGACAGTCATCATTTTTCGGGTATGTGATGAGAAGGGGAGGCCTATAACACATTGTGACAACCGGTAAAATCGAGGGTAGACGAGACAGAGAGAGAAAATTGTGGATAGCATGACTTCATGGCACAGTAGAGCGTCAACATCTGAGTTGATAGCAAACACCAATGACAGAGATTTGTGGAGATCTATGATCGTCTACGCCAGCCGGCACGGCACCTTATGATGATAATGATCTTTTTATTTGATTACTACTCTTTAATTATTTGTGTTTATTTCTGTAAAATGTGCTTCATTATTCTGTTTATTCACATTTCAAGGGCCTCAGTTATTGTTTCTTAACTTTTTTTTTTTCATCATATTTTTTCAACGACATACAATGAAAAGTATATCATACTTGATAACTTATTGTTGGCTTGTTTTTTATTTGTTTAAATGTTATTAGTCTTTTACTGGGTGTATATATTTGAATTTTCTATTCTTTCATGATTTGTTTCATATGTCAACTTAGCGTTGTTTCTACAAGAATAAAACATATGCTCCAGCATATCATCATCAAATAGCTTGTCCTGAGCAGAACTTTGCCACCCAAGTCCTCTGGAGTTTCTCTCTCATAGGCCACATGTCCTGTCTCTGCAGCCGTCATGTTCAAACCATCAATTACATCCTGAATACATCGTCTCCGTGGTCTTTCTCTTCTTCTCTATGTCGGTATGCCTCCTTCCATGACGGTCTTCTCCAGCCTTTCATGTCTTTTTATATGTCCGTTTTCTTTGATTTTGAGTTCTTTCTCTGTCCAAGATATACAGAGGACTCATCTTATCATAGCTAGTTTCTACTTGATGATGTCTACTTCATATTCTGTACTGCTCTTGGCACTAGTTCTTGCTATTTTCTTTTTTACTTTCATATTGTCTTGCCGTACAATTTACGTTTATAATAATAGCCGTCCATCGCAAGCGATGATGACAACAATCTCAGACGTGTGTTGCATGCTGCACCTCTCTGCTGTTGGCGGAGGTGACTGTAGAGTCCAATCCTAGAACACAATCCTCTACCAGACATGTGGGTGTTCTGTCTTTTCGCGCAGCTTGTTCTCTCTGCGCCTCAACAGTACGACGATTCTCAGCTATGCGAGTTCCTCTTGTGTTGTTACAGCGCCACATTTGGCGATCTTGCGCCAGGGATTCCCAGCACGTGGTGTCTATTTCGAAGCATTGCAAAGACACTTTAAGCGTGTCTTTAACGCGTTTTTTTCTGTCCTCCAGCTGAAAGTCTGCCCCCTTCAAGCTCGCCATTGAGACATATCAAGGAAGGGAAAAAAACATATATGTGCTTGTCAATATAAGTGTTATAGAAGAATCCTTCGTAAACCACAGACATAAAAAGCAATAATTAAGTCCTTACAGATAATTAAACTGTTTACTGTTTTTTACGATACTTTGTTGTTTGGTGGGAAAGTATGATCTCTCTAAGAATAGACACGCCCTTGCTTGTTTCTTAGACGGTGATCAACAAATAAACAGTGTACATGTATTCCAAAACAAGGACCCCAATTGTAATCACTCTTTGTGATATGTTTGATCTTTGCCAAGAACGTGTATACGTTGCACATTGGTTTGTAGGCCCCTAAACGCATAGACTTCTACACGTTTAGGACACATGCATCCGATTTCAGCCAAACCTCCTTAGTCACCTCTTACGACATGCATGGCAGGTAACAGTGGTTATATTCTTTACACCCAAAATTTGGGCCCCGGTAACCACTCGGGCGCCTCCTCGATAGTAAGATAGGAGCTCTGCTAGAGGATCTCGTAAAGCAAGAAGCAATACACCACGTTAAAAAATTCAGACACGGTGTTATTTTAAACGCTAAATGACACTTTCAACACCAGACAGCTAATTGACAAAGTGAGGAAACATCACCAAAAAAAAAAAAACTACACTAGGACACAGCACACAAATACAGATAAAAATACTCCTTGAAACAACAACATTTGTGGTAAAAGGAGTACCACCATATTTACAGGATGAACACTTAAACAACAACATCAAATTAAAAACAAAATCACACATTCACACGTATACGAGAATTTACAAAAACAACAGTAGTGGCTGCAGTACCAAAGGGATGGGAAAACCCAGCAGCATTTACATACTACAAAACAATATAAGACGGAGTCCTACGTACCTGGCCCATGAGTGCTCTCGGTGCCAGCAATCTGGTCATACCAAAAGCACATGCAAAAACACCAGATGCAGGTACTGTGCAGGGGCAAATTCTATGAAAAACTGCGCCTTGACCATAAAGGACAGCAACTATCAAACTGCCAACAGCAATAGAAAATGTGCCAACTGTACAGGACCACATAGCACGAGGTACCTGGCTGCCCGAGTACAAGAAAGCCAAAGCAAAACAAAGAAATATTGTTCAAAATAACGACCATTCCACAAACAAGAAGAATTATACATCACAACCAACTACCGCAAGCAAGAAAAACTATACACCAGCACCAACTACGCAAGCAAGAAAACTATACACCAACACCAACTACCGCAAGCAAGAAAAACTATACACCAGCACCAACTACCGCAAGAGAAAACTATACACCAGCACCAACTCACTGCAAGCAAGAAAACTATACACCAGCACCAACACTGCAAGCAAGAAAACTATACACCAGCACCAACTACGCAAGCAAGAAAACTATACACCAGCACCAACTACCGCAAGCAAGAAAAACTATACACCAGCACCAACTACCGCAAGCAAGAAAAATTATACACCAGCACCTATCACAAGCAAGAAGTATTCGCCACCACCACCTACAGATACCAAACAAGATGAAAGCAGACCACACAACAAAAGTCACAGAAAGAAAAGACCTAGCAATAGAAGAGGAAAACAACTCAAATCTAAAAGTCAACAAAATACACTGACATAACATCCACGAAATAGCGGAGACAATACAACAAGAAGTCAGAAGATTCACAAAGCTACAAGAGAGAAATGAAGAAATCCTGAAAAGAATGGAAATAGAAAGACAACTCCTCAGTGAAGAATAACAACACATAAAAGAATTAATCCTACAAATAACAAAGCAAGACACAGAATGGAAATTCAAACTCAACACCGACATCAAAACAGCAATCTCCAACATTGGCGGCAAAACCGACATCGAAGACATCAAAAGAGCTAGCTATCTCCAACATTAGGCAAAACTGACATCGAAGACATCAAAAGAGCTAGCTATCTCCAACATTGGCGGCAAAACCGACATCGAAGACATCAAAAGAGCTAGCTATCTCCAACATTGGCGGGGTCCAACAGACAACACAACCTGAATCAACTAGGACCACTAGAGCGACCAGACCAAGAAACAAACACACATCACAACAATACACACAAAACTCTAGATATAGTACACTGACAGCAAACACAATAACAGTAAACTACATAACAAACATGCATAACAAATATATTAAAATAATACAATGGAACTGCAGGCGGGCCAGACTGAACCTAGCTTCCATGATAGAAAAATACAAAGATCAAACCATAATAATGATGCTGCAAGAAACCATGGGCTAGAGACCTAGGGCTTAAGTATACGAGATACAATACATTTAGATATGATAGAGCACATGGTGATTCCACAGTAGACACACCCATACTGCAGTCAGACAATCACACACAGCTATTCTTAACAGCAGCAACAAAAATATCGGTAAGCAATAAGACAGTGCATAAAAAAACGACGATCAAATGAATTGTTTTGAAATAACGTTTTGAATAAAATCCTGGAAAAGAGTGACCTTTTGGGGGAACTGTATAAACTATTTGCCCTGTGGCTTTTCGTATAGTAAACGTTAAAAAGACTGATTCTCCATTAAAAATACACAGGTGACAAAAATATTCAAATGAAAGAAGAGAAAAAGTGTCTACAACACGTGGTGTACCCAAGCGGTCACCCATCTAAGTACTAACCACGCCTGACGTTGCTTGACTTGCTCAACGTGGTATGGCTGTAGACAAGATAATGGTAATATAGAGTTAAGTACTATGTACTTATGCGCATTATATTTTAGTGTGTAGGTAGCTTCATTTACTCAGTAGACACACCTCTGCAGTCATACAATCACACACAACTAATTCTTAACAACAACAACAATAGTAGCCAAAGGCGTGTATCTATTTGGTATGTTGTAACACAGTGCATTAAGAAACTCATTGTGAACCGTTTAGGAATGCTAATTCGGATAATTTGGGGTGGCCCTGAAAAGGACCTGGTGATGTAAATCAAAGGTTGTTGTTTAACCTCCGAAACCGTAGAGTGTACGTCCCTGACGCTTGAGGGCGTATACGACATCCATAGCTGTGACTGCGTGCATCTTGGCGTGCTCGGTGTAGGTGACTGCGTCACGAATGACGTTTTCTAGGAAAACCTTGAGAACACCTCGGTTCTTCAGATGAGACCAGAGATTCTCTTGATATCCTGGATGTTATCACGCAAAACTTTGCGACGACGCTTAGCTCCTCCTTTTCCAAGTCCTTTACACGCCGTTACATTTTCAATGAAATAGCTCTCTTTTAGTAAGACCTAAGACATTCTTCGCGCATTGAATGCTGGGTAATAAAAAAGTTCATAATAGCATCCATTTCGGTGAATCGGTGAAACTGTGTAAAAGAAATCAGGTTAGTATACTTGTATGTCACGTTTTTTCAGAAAATCTTAATTTTTTTATAAACTTTAAAGTATTCCACATTGCCTGAATATTTTATAAACATTTCATAAGGGAAAGCTACATATAACGAGACATTTATGAAGGGTCACCGCAATTATTTTGTACACAGCTACTTTTTGCGCAGGTACAGCTATTAAACAGCAAATTTTCATACGATCAATACGAATAATGTCACTGAATCATACATTTTCAAAACGATGAATGATTCTTCTCTCTTGTGTACAAGTTTTATTGTCATGTGTTATCTTGAAGCTCCAAACTTTTGATCGCTAGAGCGACAACCTTGTTTTATTTCGATGTTACTTTCACCGACTACTATGTCACGTTCTCTCTGACCCTTTTAAAAATAGTTTTGTTATTTACAAAGCAATAAACGGTAATTGTAAGCATAATTTCCAAACTGTTTTGCTGTATTTCTGTTGTGTGGTTGATATTTGTATCGAATATCACGTTTAGTATTACAAATTCCTAGCTGAATGTGGCTATATAGAATCATCCCATTGACGACAGAAGACATGTTTTGGAGATCTAATTAAGAACTGTAACATTATGTTATTGTAAGTTATGAGTAAAAAATAAATAATAGAACATATTATTAGGATTGAAATAAATTGCTCTTAACTAAATGCTGTTTATGCAGTCAAGTTATGTGACTTCAATTACATCCCATATCAACAGAAAAATTAAATATATAATATATAGTAACAGCAAAAGATTTTTATTACTGCTTGCATGCTCCAATTTTAGAAAAAAAGCAGCTGACAGTATAGACAGAGATATCATGGTAAACATAGAAAAAGAACACACTAGTTCAAACACCATACAATATTTAACAATATGGTAATAATTAGCATCAGGCAGAAATGTTCAAATTATAAATGAACAAGTTACATGCAGATTTATTAGTTTGTGAAAGTGAGGAAGAGAAAATAAAATGCAATACTAAGATTTAAAAAGCACAAGCAAGCCTATCAGAACTTGAGTTTGTAGCACTGTGTGATAGGTCTGGTCCAGTGTGTTTACATTTAGATAAAGTATTAGATAAACACAAAATCATACCACAGGCATATCATAGTAGAGCTTTTGTTGGTAACCGCTGTCATAAATACTTAACATGTAAAGTCTATAAAGATCTCACAGAAGATGCCATAACACATACACAATTGTACACACAGAATCAGGATATAATAAATACTGCATTGATCACAAGAGACATTTTAATTCATTAAATATAGCATTTGAAAAGTTCACAATTACATCTCACACAGTAGACCAATCCATGCTGACACAGTTCCAGAAATACAATTAGCAATACAGGATTACATGACAATATACAGACTGTATTTTCCAGATAAAATAATTCCGAAACAACACATACTTGAACATCACTGTGCAAACTGGATCAGAATTAATGGTTTTGGATTGGGCTTTATCTGAGAACAAGGAGACATTCAATGGTAGCTGGTATAGAGAAAAGATCTTGGGGTATAAGAAATAAAACTAAGGAATTAAAATTTATCATATAAACACAGCTGCTACAAACTTATCCAACTGTAAATACACAAGTTCACTGTGAAAAATATAAAGTTTACATAACAGCAGACCTGTGAGCTGTACAATTTTATTTTTCCTGCTGTATTGTCTAGCTGTCTTTATAACAATTTAGAACAGTTATATACATATGTGTAATGTGTGTTTGTGAGATGTCTTAGGTAAGTATTCTACATGTCAGCAAGTATGTATGAGCAAGTGTGCATGGGTAAATTATGAAGTAAAATTGTAGGCTACTAAATCATGACTAATGTGGGCTAGTAAAATTGTATCATTATATTACAAATGTTTATTGTCAATGTTTGGAGATATGTATTTTTGTTTGAACTACCATTAGCAGTATATAAATGTAAATGAAGCACCATACACACTAAAATAGAATAGTACATGTACTAACTATATGTAGCTATACGTATAGTCTGTCCATTAATTCGTGAGCACTTTGAAATTGATTTTCTCGAAAACTACCTGTTGGATCTCAGTGATTTTTTGCATGCAGCCTTAGAATATCCATGACGCTAAAATAAAGCTAACCAGTAGTCCATAGATGCTACGGATTTTGACATCGGCGAATTCTTTGATCTTTATGACAATTGCAAATACGGGGCTCAAATTTTAGATTTTACAGTATCCCTAGAATTTGTCCATGTCAATTCTATTCATAGGTGTATCTCCATATTAACTTGATAGGTCAAGTAATTAAGTGTGTTGCCCTTTATGTGAAATCGTGAACTTGGATACAATATGCAACAGTTAGTCCTCCCTTCGGTCACCATTAGACCCCAGGGTGTCTTAACTTCACCACAAATTGTAGGATGGTAGACGCATTTGGATATGGAAATGTATACGTTGCTATTTCTCAGTCTGTAATCAAAATATGATTTGTATCATCTCGAATCTGACGATTCCATGAGGTTGATAATTGTTACTGGCTGGATAAATTGTAATCCATCTCGGTGCCAGTACTCGTCTTCCTCTCGGAGCACATGTTCAACTCACTTCTTCCAGAACTGCATGTCTATCATTGAGAAGGACTCACGTGTTAGAACTTCAACATCACACATTTTAAACGTCCTGTTCTGTTCGGCAACTTGCCCTTTTACTTTAGCCCAGACAAGCTCTATCGGATTGAGGTGAGCATGATATGGAGGTAGTCGCAAAGACGTGTGGCCGTATTCCGCAATGATTTTGTCAATATGAAACACCTTTGTCTTATTTGCCATCCTCACCAGGTGCAATAACTCGGGTTTCAAATATGTATCATCGAAGCTGACATTTTCCTTAGCAAGCCAAGTCCTAATTTGATCTTTTGATTTGATGCAGTTGGTACTTTGTCTTCCGCTGATACTGCGTTGTGATAGGATGCATTATCCATTACCAAGCATGATGGTCTGTTTAGAATTTGAAGTAGATCTTTCTCCATCCAGTGCCTGAAAATATGTCCATTCATTTCTGTGTGGTAATCCCTACCGTCGGTACTTTTGATTGGAAAATAAGTCCAGCGTCATGGACAAGACCTTCTTCACTGCTTCCTGCATGTGTTAGCATAATACGCTGGCCTTTGCTGCTTGGTATTTTTCTTTCTGTTCACCGTCTACTGATTGCCATTCTTTAGCATTGGTGTGGTGAGCATTGACCCAGGATTCGTCCAAACATACAATATCATAGCCTTGCCTCCGCCGCTCACGGATCTGCCTCAGGTATTTACTTCGGGCAGCAATTAAATGTAGCTTTTCACAAATAATATTCCTGCCGCCTATAGTTTTTCTGAAGGTGAAGCCGGCGCTCTTACAATTTTTCATAGAGTACTTTAAGAAATGTCTATGCTGCAATCTGATTGCAGTTTTAATTTCAGTTTTCTGAGAGTAACAAGTTGATTTGTCGCAAACATTTTCAAGAGCTCCTGTCTTATGACATCTATGTCAAAGTCGTCAATTGTTATTTTCCGTCCTTGGTTGACATTAGTGCACTTTGTGTCCTGTTTAATCCATCGGGAAAAGGATTCTCCATTCAGACCAAGCGCCAGTTGCGTTCGTTTCTCAGGGTTATGAATATCGCAATATAGATGACCTCTCTGAAGATTCCCCTATGGAAGTGTTGGTACAGTAAAATCATAACCTTCTGCATTGTTATAAATGTGCACTTCAGACTCATTATGAATGATATGAATGTCAGTTTCTTGGATAAGCCAACAAATATGATACAATAAGCTTTCATACAAATAGCGAGATACGCCTATAACTATACAAATGGCATCCAATTATAACGTCATATGTTTTCCGTCAAAGTCGACTGGGCTAGGTGCACGATTTCGTGAAATTGTTGTATACTCACGATATTTCTATGTTACCATAATGTATTTTTAGAACAACGCGTCTGTGTACCGTAACCTGTTACCATATGTACAATCCAAGAGGTTGATTTTAATACAACCTGAAGAAGAAATATTTCAAATCATATCAAATTTTCTTGGGAAAAAAATATTTCTTTAGCGTCATGGATATTCTAAGGCTGCTTGCAAAAAATCACTGAGATCCAACAGGTAGTTTTCGAGAAAATCAATTTCAAACGTGTTCACGAATTAATGGACAGACTATAGAACTTTAACTTGTCTACGGCCGTACCACGTTGAAAATAATATTCTGTCCAATCATCAAAGTCAAGCAACGTCGGCGCATAGTAATTAGATGGGTGACCGCTTGGGAACACCACGTGTTGTTGACATTTTTTTTTCTTCTTTCTTTTGAATATTTTTGTCTTCTGGTTTTTTAATGGAGAATCAGTCTTTAACATCTACTTATACGAAAAGCCACACGGCAAATAGTGCATACAGTTCCCTCCAAAAAGGCTACTTCTTTCCAGGATTTTATTTAAATCAAAACAATTCATTTGATCGTCGTTTTTTTATGCACTGTCTTATTGCTTACCGATATTGTTGTTGCTGCTGTTAAGAATAGTTGTGTGTGATTGTATGCCTGCAGTATGGTTTGTCTACTGAGTAAATGAAGCAATTACACACTAAAATAGAATAGCAAAGTACATAGTACTTAATCATATGCTGTACCTATACGTAGAACTTTACTTTGTCTACGGCCATACCACGTTGAAATGTCAATCGGTTCTCTCGTCCGATCACCGAAGTCATAACGTCGGGCGGGTTAGTACTTAGACGTGGTACCGCTTGGGAACACCACGTGTTGTGGTGACATTTTTTTTCCCCTTCTTTTTTTTGAATATTCGCTTTCGTTATGCGAAAGCGGTTTCTTCTTAGTATTTTTAGTTTTTACTGCTTTAGTTTGTTTTGAATATTTAGTGACATATCAAGAGCCGCCCTTGCACTGGCGACTAATCTGTGATACGTTTGGGTGGAAGAGGAACGAACAACTTATTTTGTATGTCTTTTTAAAAAAAAAAATCAGTAAAGCCACTTTTGAAGGCACCTACCTTCCACTGTCTTTTGACTCCCTAGTGGCTTTCTTGGGAGGCGTGTTGGAACTGTTCCCTTTATGAGCAGAACTGTCTTCTTTATGTATGTAATATCTAAATAACATTGAATGTGCGCATGTCTTGTTATCAACTCTTGCGCAAGACGTAATTATTGTTAATAGGGAATATTGCAGAGGCCCTGAAAAGGGCCGTATAGTGTGTTGTTGTTGAAAGGATTCTACTTGCTGGTGGTATACTTGAACTATATGTACTATACGTAGAACACTACTTTGTCTACGGCCATACCACGTTGAAAATACCGGTTCTCGTCCGATCACCGAAGTCAAGCAACGTCGGGCGTGGTTAGTACTAGATGTGGTGATCGCTTGGGAACACCACGTTGTAGACATTTTTTTCTTTTCTTCTTTCTTTTGAATATTTTTGTTAATCTGGTTTTTAATGGAGAATCAGTGGTCTACTTATAATGAAAAGCCACACGGCAACAGTATACAGTTCCCCAAAAAAGGTCACCTCTTTTCCAGGATTTTATTCAAAACGTTATTTCAAAACAATTCATTTGATCTTTTTTTTATGCACTGTCTTATTGCTTACCGATATTGTTGTTGTTGCTGTTAAGAATAGTTGTGTGTGATTGTATGACTGCAATATGGGTGTAAATGCAGCACTAAAATAAAAAAACTTAACTACATGTAACGACACGCCGCAGAACAATTACTTGTTCGATGCACATACCACGCTGAAAATAATGGTTCCGTCCGATCACCGAAGTCGCCACCGGCGGTTAGACCAGATGGTGACTGCTTGGGAACACCACGGTTGCAGACATTTTTTTTCCTTCTTTTTCAGAAATATTCGCTTGCGCGAAAGCGGTTTTTCGTATATTTAGTTTTACTGCTTTAGTTTGTTTTAATATTTAGTGACATATCAAGAGCCGCCCTGCACTTACAGCATGACTAATTCTTATGATACGTTTGGGTAAAGAGAACGAATAACTTATTTTGTATGTCTTTTTAAAAAAAAATCAATAAAGCCACTAAAGGCACCTACCTTCCACTGTCTTTGACTTCTAGTGGGTTTCTTTTGGAAGTGTGTCGAACTGTTCCTTATGAGCGCAACTCGTCTTCTTTATGGGCGTGTTTGATCTAATAACATTAAACGTGCGCATGTGTCTTGTTATCAACTCTGCGCAAGACGTACTATTGTTACTAGGGAATAAACAAGAGGCCCCGAAAGTGGCCAGAAAAGCTGTTGTTGAAGATTCTACTTGCTGGTGGTATACTTGAACTATATGTACCTATACGTAGAACACTACTTTGTCTACGGCCATACCACGTTGAAAATACCGTTCTCAGTCCGACTCACCAAAGCCACAACGTGTCGGGTGGTTGGGTACTTAGATGGCACTGCTTGGGAACACCACGCGTTGTAGACATTTTTTTCTTCTTTCTTTCTTTGAATATTTTTGTCACCTGGTTTTTTTACCGGAGAATCAGTGGTCTAATATACGAAAAGCCACAATGGCAAATATTAGTATGTGCCCCCAAAAAAAGGTCAAATTTTTCAGGATTTTATTCCAAAAACGTTACTCAAAATAATTCACATTTGATCTTTTTTATGCACTGTCTTATTGTTTTCTACCGATATTAATAATATTATGTTAAGAATAGTTGTGTGATTGTAAGAATTGCAATATAGTACAAATGCAGCACTAAAATAAAAAATCTTAATTCAATGGCAAAATTTATATTGTAGAACACTACTTGTCTACGGCCATGTATTTGTTGAAAATGTCTTATCCGATCACCGAAGCTAAGTAACGTCGGGCGTGGCGGTACTAGATGGGGTGACCGCTTGGGAACACCACGTGTTGTAGACATTTTTTTCCCTTCTTTTTCGAATATTCGTTATGCGAAGAAAGCGGTTTCTTCTTTAGTATTTAGTTTTACTTCTGCTTTAGTTTGTTTCGTTATTTTAGCGATGATATCAAGAGCCCTTGTACTGGCGACTAATTTGCGATACGTTTGGGTGGAAGAGTAACGAACAACTTATTTTGTATGTCTTTTTAAAAAATCAATAAGCCACTTTGAAGGCACCCACCTTCCACTGTCTTTTGACTTAGTGGCTTTTTTGGAGTGTGTGTCGGAACTGTCTCCTTTATGAGCGTAACTCGTCTTTTATGTATGTAACATCTAAATAACATTGAATGTGCGCATGTGTCTTGTTATCAACTCTTGCGCAAGACGTAATTATTATATTAGAATATTGCAGCTCCCGAAAAGGGCCGGTAGTGTGTTGCCGAAATGACTTACTTGCTGGTGGTATACTTGAACCATATGTACCATACGTAGAACACTACTTTGTTCACGCCACCACGTTGAAAATACCGGTTCTCGTCCGATCACTGGAAGTCAAGCAACGTCGCGGGCACTTCCCAGATGGGTGACCGCTTGGGGAACACCACGTCGCAAGTTGTAGACATTTTTTTCTTCTTTCTTTCTTTTGAATATTTTTGTCATCTGGTTTTTTTAATGGAGAATCAGTGTCTACTATACGAAAAGCCTGCAATGGCAAATAGTGGATAGCAGTTCCCCAAAAAGGTCACCTCTTTCCCCAGGATTTTATTCGAAATGTTATTTCAAAACAATTATTTGATCTTTTTTATGCAATTGTCTTATTGCTGGCATCGATATTGTTGTTGTTGGTTGAGCAGAATAGTTGTGTGTGATTGTATGGACTGCAATATGGGTGTAAATGCGGTAATAAATAAAAACTTAACTATATGTACCTATACGTAACACTACTTTGTCTACGCAATATACCATCGTTGAAAATAATTATTCTCGTCCGATCACCGGCCACAATCGGCCGGGCGGTTACGGTACTTAGACGCGGTGACCGCTTCGGAACACCACGTTGTAGATATTTTTTCTTTCTTTCTTTCTTTTGAATATATTATCATCTGGTTTTTTTAATGAGAATCAGTGGTTCATCATACGAAAAGCCACAATGGCAAATAGTGTATGTTCCCAAAAAGGCTACCTCTTTTCCAGGATTTTATTCAAAACGTTATTTCAAAACAATTCATTTGATCTTCTTTTTTATGCACTGTCTTATTGCGCCATCGATATTAAGCATGCTGTTGGAGAATAGTTGTGTGTGATTGTATGACTGCAATATGGGTGTAAATGAGCACTAAAATAAAAACTTAACTACATGTACCTATATTGCAGAACACTACTTTGTCTACGGCCACATCACGTTGAAAAACAGCCGCCTCGTCCGATCACCGAAGTCAAGCAACGTCGGGCGTGGTTAGTACTCAGATGGGTACCGTTTCGCAAACACCATACGTTAGGCATTTTTTTCTTCTTCTTTCTTTTGAATATATTTTTGTCATCTGGTTTTTTAATGGAGAATCAGTGGTCTACTACATGGTATGCCACATAAGTAAATAGCAGTGTATACAGTTCCCCAAAAAAGGTCACCTCTTTTCCAGGATTTTATTCAAAATGTTATTTCAAAACAATTCATTTGATCTTTCTTTATGCACCGTCTTATTGCTTACCGATATTGTTGTTGTTGCTGTTAAGAATAGTTGTGTGTGATTGTATGACTGCAATATGGGTGTAAATGCAGCACTAAAATAAAAACTTAACTACATGTACCTATAGCCGTAGAACACTACTTTGTCTACGCCGTCATAATTAATGTTGAAAATACCGGCTCTTTAGCTTCTGATCACCGAAGTCAAGCAACGTCGAAGCGGTTAGTACTAGATGGGTGACCGCTTGGGAACACCACGTTGTAGACATTTTTTTTCCTCTTTTCAAATATTCGCTTGTTGCGCGCAGCGGTTTCTTCTTTTAGTATTTAGTTTTACTGCTTTAGTTTGTTTTGAATATTTTAGTGACATATCAAGAGCTGTCTTTGCATCATGACTAATCATGATACGTTTGGGTGAAGAGAACGAACAACTTATTTGTATGTCTTTAAAAAAATCAATAAGCCACTTTGAAGGCACCTACCTTCCAATTGTCTTTGACTTAGTGGGTTTTTTTTTGGGGAGGTTTGAACTGTTCCCTTTATGAGCGTAATCCGTCTTTTATGCATGTACATCTAATAACATTGAATGTGCGCATGTGTCTTGTTATCAACTCTGCGTGCAAGACGTAATTATTGTTGTTAGGAATATTGCAGGCCCTGAAAAGGGCCGAAAACGTTGTTGCGAGTGATTCCCACTTGGCTGGTGGTATACTTGAACTATATGTACCTATACGTAGAACACTGGCGACGTTCATGCACATACCACGTTGAAAATACGGTTCTCGTCCGATCACCGAAGTCAAGCAACGCTCGGCGTGTTAGTACTTAGATGGGTGACTGCTTGGGGAACACCACGCCAGGTGACATTTTCTTCTTTCTTCTTTTGAATATTTTGTCATCTGTTTTTTTAATGGAGAATCAGTGGTCTACTATAATGAAAGCCACACGGCAAATAATGGCAGTTCCCCAAAAAGGTCACCTCTTTCCAGGATTTTATTCAAAAAACACATTTCAAAATAATTCATTTGATCTTCTTTTTTATGCACTTTGTCTTATTGCTTACTTCTGATATTGTTGTTGTTATTGTTGTTAAATGAAGTTGTGTGATTGTGTATGACTGCAATATGGGTGTAAATGCAGCACTAAAATAAAAATCCTAACTCGAACATGTGAATTTGCTACGTAGAACACTACTTTGTCTACGGTCATACCACGTTGGGAAAAATACCGGTTCTCGTCCGATCACCGGTTACAACGTCAGGCGTGGTTAGTACTTGGATGGTGACTGCTTGGGAACACCACGTTGTAGACATTTTTTTCTTCTTTCTTTCTTTCTTTTGAATATTTTTGTCATCTGGTTTTTTTAATGGAGAATCAGTGGCTTACTATAATAAAAAGCCACATGGTAAATAGTGTATACAGCTCCCAAAAAGGTCACTCCTTTTCCAGGATTTTATTCAAAACGTTATTTCAAAACAATTCATTTGATCTTCTTTTTTTTTATGCACTGTCTTATTGCTTACCGATATTGTTGTTGTTGTTGTTAAGAATAGTTGTGTGTGATTGTATGACTGCAATATGGTAAATGGCACTAAACAAAAACTTAATCACATGTACCATACGTAGAACACTTTGTTCACAAACACACCACGTTGAAAATACCGGTTCTCGTCCGATCACCGAAGTCAAGCAACGTCGGGCGTGGTTAGTACTTTAGAGGGCGCGACCGCTTAAAACACCACTCACGTGTTGTAGACATTTTTTTCCCCTTTTTCGAAATTATCCGCTTCGTTACGCAGCGGCTTCCTTCTTTATATTAGTTTATCGTCATTTGCTCTTTGAATATTTTAGTGACATATCAAGAGCCGCCTTGCACTTACGACTAATCGGCGATACGTTTGGGTGGAGAGGAAACGAAATTAAACTTTATTTTTAGGCGTCTTTTAAAAAATCAATAAGCCACTTTGAAGGCACCTACCTTCCACTGTCTTTGACTCCTAGTGGCTTTTTGGGAGGTAGTTTGAACTGTTCCTCGCAGAGCGTAACTCTGTCTTTATGGGCGTAAGATCTAATAATAGAATAAAGTATGTGTTCCTATATCAACCTTGCGCAAGACGTAATTGTCATTAATAGAATATTGCAGAGGTCCCCAAAGCGGGCCGGTAGTGTGTTGTTGTTGAAAGGATTCTACTTGCTGGTGGTATACTTGAACTATATGTACCTATAACAGAACACTACTTTGTTCATGGCCACAGCCACGTTGAAAATACTCGGTTCTCGTCCGATCACCGAAGTCGGAGCAACGTCGGGCGTGGTTAGTACTTAGATGGTGACTGTTTGGGAACACCACGTGTTGTAGACATTTTTTTTTCTTCTTCTTTCTTTTGAATATTTTGTCATCTCGTTTTTTTAATGGAGAATCATTGGTCTACTATACGAAAAGCCACACGGCAAATAGTGTATACAGTCTCAAAAAGGGCCTACTCCTCTTTTTCCAGGATTTTATTCAAAACGTTATTTCAAACAATTCATTTGATCTTCTTTTTTATGCACCGTCTTATTGCTACTGATATTGTTGTTGTTGTTAAGAATAGTTGTGTGTGATTGTATGACTGCAATATGGGTGTAAATGCAGCACTAAAATAAAAACTTAACTACATGTACCTATACGTAGAACACTACTTGTCTACGGCCATACCACGTTGAAAATACCGGTTCTCGTCCGATCACCGAAGTCAAGCAACGTCGGGCGTGGTTAGTACTTGATGGGTGACTGCTGGGAACAACTACGTTGTAGACATTTTTTTTCCTCCTTCTTTTCAGAAATATTCGCTTGTTATGCGAAAGCGGTTTCTTCTTTTTAGTATTTAGTTTTACTCGTTTAGTTTGCTTTTGAATATTTTAGTGACATATCAAGAGCCGCCCTTGCACTGGCGACTAATCTGCGATACGTTTGGTGGAAGAGGAACGAACAATCTATTTTGCATGTCTTTTTAAAAAAAATCAATAAGCCACTTTTGACAGGTACCTACCTTCCACTGCCTTTTTGACTTCTAGTGGTTTCTTTGTTTTGGAGTGTGTCGGAACTGTTCTCAGGAGCGTAACTCGTCTTTACGTATGTACATCTAAATAACATTGAATGTGCGCATGTAACTTATTATCAACTTCCGCGCAAGACGCAATTATTGTTACTAGAATATTGCAGAGGCCCTGAAAAAGGCCGGTAGTGTGTTGTTGTTGAAAGATTCTAATTTGCTGGTGGTGGCTAATGAACTATATGTACCTATATACGTAGAACACTACTTTGTCTACGGCCATACTAATGTTGGAAAATACCGTTCTCGTCCGATCACCGTCACAACGTCGGGCGTGGTTAGTACTTAGATGGGTGTGATCAAGCCAGAACACCACGTGTTGTAGACATTTTTTCTTTTTTTCTCTTTCTTTCTTTTTTGAATATTTTTGTCATCTGTTTTTTTTTTAATGAGAACTAGGTCTACTATATAATGAAAAAGCCACATGGCAAATAGTGTATACAGTTCCCAAAAAAGGTCACCCTTTCCATATTTTATTCAAAATGTTATTTCAAAAACACCATTTGATCTTCTTTTTTATGTAATTATTCTATTGCTTACCGATCATTGTTGTTGTTGCTGTTAAGAAGGCCAGTGGATGGTATGACCGCAATATGGGTGTAAATGCAGCACTAAAATAAAAAACTTAACTACATGTACCTATACGTAGAACACTATTTTTGTCTGATGCGGCCATACTATCGTTGAAAATACCGGTTCTCGTCCGATCACCGGAAGTCAAGCAACGTCGGGCGGCTAGTACCAGATGGGTGACCGCTTAAATACCACGTTGTAGACATTTTTTCTTCTTTCTTTTCTTTGAATATTTTTGTCATCTGGTTTTTCTTAATGGAGAATCATGGTTCACTATACGAAAAGCCACATTGCAAATAGTGTAACAGTTCCCGTGGTGCTGTCACCTCTTTCAGGATTTTTTTCAAAACGTTATTTCAAAACAATTCATTTGACTTTCTTTTTTTATGCAATTGTCTTGGCTGCTTACTGATATTGCTGTGGTTGTTGCTGTTAAGAAGAAGGTGATTGTATGACTGCACATGGGTGTAAATGCAGCAATTAAAATAAAAACTTAACTACATAAAATTTCATACGTAGAACACTACTTTGTCTACGGTCATACCACGTTGAAAATACCGGCGTTCTCGTCCGATCACCAAAGTTACAACGTCGGCGTGGTTGGCGGCGAGATGGGCGGACCGGTTGTGAATAACCACATGTTGTAGACATTTTTTTCCTCTTTTCAAATATCTGCTTGCCAGTGAAAGCGGTTTCTTCTTTAGTATTTAGTTTTACTGCTTTAGTTTGTTTTGAATATTTTAGTGACATATCAAGAGCTGCCTTTGCACTGGCGACTAATCTGCGATACGTTTGGGTGAAGAGGAACGGAACAACTTATTTTTGTATGTCTTTTTAAAAAAAATCAATAAGCCACTTTTATTAAATTTACCCTTCCACTGTCTTTGACTTCAGTGGTTTCTTGTTTGGAGGTCGGAACTGTTCCTTTTATGAGCGTAACTCAGCCTTTATGTATGTAAATATCTAAATAATATTGAATGTGCGTACATCTTGTTATCAACTCTTGCGCAAGACGTAATTATTGTTAATGAATATTGCAGAGGCCCTGAAAAGGGCTTATAGTGGTTGTTGCTTGAAAGCTGATTCTACTTGCTGGTGGTATACTTGAACTATATAAAAATGCATAGCCAGAACACTACTTTGTCTACGGCTGTTACTACGTTGAAAATACTGGCTCTCGTCCGATCACCGAAGTCAAGCAACGTCGGGCGTGGTTAGTACTTAGATGGGTGACCGCTTGGGAACACCACGTGTTGTAGACATTTTTTCTTTCTTTGAATATTTTGTCATCTGGTTTTTTTAATGAGAATCAGGTCTACTATACGAAAAGCCACACTTGGCAACATAGATACAGTCTCAAAAAGGTCACCTCTTTTCCAGGATTTTATTCAAAACGTTATTTCAAACAATCTTATTTGATCTTTCTTTTTTATGCACTGTCTTATTGCTTACCGATATTGTTGTTGTTAAGTGTTAAGAAGAAGTTGTGTGGTGATTGTATGACTGCAATATGGGTGTAAATGCAGCACTAAAATAAAAACTTAACTACATGTACCTATACGTAGAACACCACTTGTCTACGGCCATACCACGTTGAAAATACCGGTTCTCGTCCGATCACCGAAGTCACGCAACGTCGGGCGTGGTTAGTACTTAGATGGGTGACCGCTTGGGAACACCACGTGCTGTGGTGACATTTTTTTCTTCTTTCTTCTTTTGAATATTTTGTCATCTGGTTTTTTTAATGGAGAATCAGTGACCATTATACGAAAAGCCACACGTCAAATAGTGTATACAGTTCCCCAAAAAAGGTCACCTCTTTTCCAGGATTTTTTTCAAAACGTTATTTCGCAACACCATTTGATCTTCTTTTTTTTATGCACTGTCTTATTGCTTACCGATATTGTTGTTGTTGCTGTTAAGAAGAAGTTGTGTGTGATTGTATGACTGCAATATGGGTGTAAATGCAGCACCAAAATAAAAACTTAACTTACATGTACCTATACGTGAACACTACTTGTCTACGGTCATACCACGTTGAAAATACCGGTTCTCGTCCGATCACCGAAGTCAAGCAACGTCGGGCGTGGTTAGTACTTAGATGGGTGACCGCTTGGGAATAACCACGCTGTACATTTTTTTCCCCTCTTTTCAAATATTCGCTTTCTATGCGAAAGCGGTTTTTCTTTAGTATTTAGTTTTACTGCTTAGGTTTGTTTTGAATATTTTAGTGACATATCAAGAGCTGCCTCGCACTAAGGGACTAATTCATGACATGTTTAGTGGAAGAGGAACGAACAACTTATTTGTATGTCTTTTTGAAAAAAAAAAATCAATAAGCCACTTTGAAGCATAAATTTACCTTCCACTGTCTTTGACTTCTAGTGGGTTTTGTTTTGGGAGTGTGTCGGAACTGTTCCTTTTATGAGCGTAACTTCCGTCTTTTATATGTAACATCTAAATAACATTGAATGTGCGCATGTGTCTTGTTATCAACTCTTGCGCAAGACGTAATTATTGTTACTAGAATATTGCAGAGGCCCTGAAAAGGGCCGGTAGTAAAAGTTGTTGTTGAAAGGATTTCACTTGCTTGCGGTATACTTGAACTATATGTACTCCATACGTAGAATCATTACTACCATGGCCATACCACGTTGAAAATAATACTGGTCTCTCGGTCCGATCACCGAAGTCGCTAAATGTCATGGTTAGTACTAGATGGTGACTGCTGGGAAACACCACGTGTTGTAGACATTTTTTTTTCTTCTTTTCTTTTCTTTGAATATTTGTCATCTGTTTTTTAATGGAGAATCAGTGGTCTACTATACGAGTGCCATGACGGCAATAGTATATAGTTCAAAAAGGTCACCTCTTTTCCAGGATTTTATTCAAAACGTTATTTCAAACAATTCATTTGATTCTTTTATGCATCATTCATTGCTTTACTGATATTGTTGTTGTTGTTGTTAAGAATAAAGTTGTGTGTGATTGCATGACTGCAATATGGGTGTAAATGCAGCACTAAAATAAAAACTTAACTACATGTACCTATACGTAGAACACTACTTGTCTACGGTTGTTCACGTTGAAAATACCGGTTCCTTGTCCGATCACTGAAGTCAAGCAAATGCTCGGCGGTACCAGATGGGTGAGACTGCTTAATACCACGTGTTGTGGACATTTTTTTCCT
Organism: Arion vulgaris; assembly: GCA_020796225.1. Lineage (NCBI taxonomy): Eukaryota > Metazoa > Mollusca > Gastropoda > Stylommatophora > Arionidae > Arion > Arion vulgaris. The sequence goes on from CM036767.1 coordinate 27,949,726, forward strand.
TTCAAATATCTGAGCTGTTATGCGAAAGCGGTTTCTTAGTATTTAGTTTTACTGGTTTAGTTTGTTTTGAATATTTAGTGACATATCAAGAGCCGCCCTTGCACTGGCGTAGACTGAATTTGCGATACGTTTGGGTGGAAGAGGAACGAACAACTTATTTGTATGTCTTTTTAAAAAAAAGTAATCAATAAGCCACTTGAAGGCACCTACCTTCCACCGTCTTTGACTCTAGTGGCTTGGGAGTGTGTCGGAACTGTCTCCCTTTGAGAGCGTAACTCGTCTTTATGTATGTAACATCTAAATAACATTGAATGTGCGTACGTGTCTTGTATTATCAACTCTTGCGCAAGACGTAATTATTGTTAATAGGAATATTGCAGATATTCCTGAAAAGGGTCATAGTGTGTTGTTGCTGGAAAGGATTCTACTTAAGGTGGTATACTTGAACTATATGTACCTATAGCCGTAGAACACTACTTGTCTAACGGCCATACCACGTTGAAAATACTGGTTCTCGTCCGATCACTGAAGTCAAGCACCGCCGGGCGTGGCGCGGGTGACTAGATGGTGATTCGCTTGGGAACACCACGTGTTGTAGACATTTTTTCTTCTTCTTTGAATATTTTTGTCATCTGGTTTTTTTAATGGAGAATCAGTGGTCTAATATAATGAGTGTCACACTGGCAAATAGTGTATACAGTTCCCCAAAAAGGTCACCTCTTTTCCAGGATTTTATTCAAATCGTTATTTCAAAACAATTCATTTGATCTTCTTTTTTTTATGCACTGTCTTATTGCTTACCGATGTTGCTGTTGTTGCTGTTATGAAGAAGGTGTGATTGTATGACTGCAATATGGGTAAATGCAGCACTAAATAAAAACTTAATCAGATGCAACGGCGTTACGTAGAATACTACTTTGTCTACGGCCACAATTAATGTTGAAATACTGGTTTCGTCCGGATCACCGGAAGCCGGGCAACGTCGGGCGTGGTTATACTTAGATGGGTGACTGCTTGGGAACACCATGCCAGACATTTTTTTCTTCTTTTTTTCTTTTGAATATTTTTGTCATCTGGTTTTTTTTAATGGAGAATCAGTGGTCTACTATACGAAAAGCCAACACGGCAAATAGTGGATATACAGTTCCCCAAAAAGGTCACCTCTTTTCAGGATTTTTCAAAACGTTATTTCAAAACAATTCATTTGATCTTCTTTTTTTTATGCACTGTCTATTGCTTACTGATATTGTTGTTGGTTGCTGTTAAGAATAGTTGTGTGTGATTGTATGACTGCAATATGGGTGTAAATGCAGCACTAAAATAAAAACTTAACTACATGTACCTATACGTAGAACATCATTTTGTCTACGAACAAGGCCACGTTGAAAATACTGGTTCTCGTCCGATCACCGAAGTCACAACGTCACGTGGTTAGTACTTAGATGGGTGACCGCCAAATAACCACGGTTATGGTAGACATTTTTTCCCTCTTTTTCGAAATATCGCTTGTTATGCGAAAGGGTTTCACTTAGCATTTAGTTTTACTGCTTTTAGTTTGTTTGAATATTTTAGTGACATATCAATAGAGCCGCCTTTGCACTGGCGACTAATTCATGATACGTTTGGGTGGAAGAGGAACCTGTTTCAACTTATTTTGTATGTCTTTTTAAAAAAAAAAAATCAATAAGCCACTTGAAGGCACTCTACCTTCCACTGTCTTTTGACTTCTAGTGGGTTTCTTGTTTTGGAGTGGTTGAACTGTTCCCTTTATGAGCGTAACTCGTTCTTACGTATGTAACATCTAAATACATTGAATGCGCATGTGTCTTGTTATCAATTTGCGCAAGACGTAATTATTGTTAATAGAAGAGTTGCAGAGGCCCTGGAAAAGGTTGTGGTAGTGTGTTGTTGTTGAAAGGATTCTACTGCTGGTGGAGATGGTTTGAACTATATGTACCTATACGTAATTACCACTTGTCTACGGCCATACCACGTTGAAAAATACCGGTTCGTCCGATCACCAGTCAAGCAACGTCGGGCGTGGTTAGTACTAGATGGGTGACTGCTTGGGGAACACCACGCGCAGACATTTTTTTCTTCTTTCTTTTCTTTTGAATATTTCATTATCTGGTTTTTTTAATGGAGAATCAGTGGTCTACTATACGAAAGCCACACGGCAAATAGTGTATACAGTTCCCAAAAGGTCACCTCTTTTCCAGGATTTTATTCAAAAACGGGTGAGCTTCAAAAACACCATTTGATTCTTTTTATGCAATTGTCTTATTGCTTACCGATATTGTTGTTGTTGCTGTTAAGAATAGTTGTGTGATTGTGGCGACTGCAATATGGGTGTAATGCACTAAAATAAAAACTTAACTACATGTACCTATACGTAGAACACCACTTGTCTACGGCCATACCACGTTGAAATACCGGTCTTCGTCCGATCACCGAAGTCAAGCAACGTCGGGCGTGGTTAGTACTTAGATGGTGACTGCTTAGGGAACACCACGTGTTGTAGACATTTTTTTTCTTTTTCTTCTTTTGAATATTTTGTCATCTGGTTTTTTAATGGAATCAGTGGTCTACTATACGAAAAGCCACACGGCAAATAGTGTATACAGTCTCTCAAAAAAGTTGGTCACCTCTTTTCCAGGATTTTATTCAAAATGTTATTTCAAAATTTCCAATTCATTTGATCTTCTTTTATGCAATTTGTCTTATTGCTTACCGATATTGTTGTTGTTGCTGTTAAGAATAGCGTGATTGTAGATCAAAGGAGTGGTAAATGCAGCAATTAAAATAAAAACTTAACTACATGTACCTATACGTAGAACACTACTGTTCATTTATTACAATTATCGTTGAAAATACCACACCCGTCCGATCACCGGCTCAAGCAACGTCGGGCGTAAGTAGTACTTAGATGGGTGACTGCTTGGGAACACCACGCCAGACATTTTTTTTCCCTTCTTTTTTCAAATATTCGCTTTATGCAGTATGAAGCGGTTTCTTCTTTAGTATTTAGTTTTACTGCTTTAGTTTGTTTTGAAGGCTTTAGCATTATATCACAGCCGCTCTTGCATCATGTGATCAATTTGCGATACGTTTGGGTGGAAGAGGAACGAACAACTATTTTGTATGTCTTTAAAAAAATCAATAAGCCACTGAAGGCACCTACCTTCCACTGTCTTTGACTTCTATGGTTTCTTTTTTGGAGTGTGTCGAACTGTTCTTTATGGAGCCGTAATCGTCTTTATGTATGTACATCTAAATAACATTGAAATGCGCATGTGTCTTGTTATCAACTCTGCGCAAGACGTAATTATTGTTAATAGGAATATTGCAGAGGCCCCAAAAATACTGGTAGTGTGTTGTTGTTGAAAGGATTCTACTTGCTGGTGGTATACTTGAACTATATGTACCTATACGTAGAACACTACTTTGTCTACGGCCATACATGTTGAAAATATACCGGTTCTCGTCCGATCACCGAAGTCAAGCAACGTCGGGCGGTTAGTACTTAGATGGGTGACTGCTTAGAACACCACGTGTTGTAGACATTTTTCTTCTTTTGAATATTTTTGTCATCTGGTTTTTTTAATGGAGAATCAGTGGTCTACTATACGAAAAGCCACACGGCAAATAGTACAGTTCCCAAAAAAGGTCAATTCTTTCCAGGATTTATTCAAAACGTTATTTCAAAACAATTCCCATTTGATCTTTCTTTTTTACGCACTGCCTTTATTACATACTGATATTGTTGTTGTTGCTGTTACATTAGTTGTGGTGATTGTGCTGACTGCAATATGGGTGTAAATGCGAGCACCAAAATAAAAAACTTAACTACGTACCATACGTAGAATACCACTTTGTCTACGGCCATACCACGTTGAAAAATACCGGTTCTCGTCCGATCACCGAAGTCAAGCAACGTCGGGCGTGGTTAGTACTTAGATGGGTGACTGCTTGGGAACACCACGTGTTGTAGACATTTTTTTCTTTCTTTCTTTTCTTTTGAATATTTTTGTCATCTGGTTTTTTTAATGGAGAATCAGTGGTCTACTATACGAAAAGCCACACGGCAAATAGTGTATACATTCCCAAAAAAGGTCAAATTTTTCCAGGATTTAAAACGTTATTTCAAAAACAACAATTCATTTGATCTTCTTTATTTTATGCACTGTCTTATTGCTTACCGACATTGTTGTTGCTGTTAAGAAGGTTGTGTGTGATTGTATGACTGTACATGGGTGTAAATGCAGCACTAAAATAAAAAACCTAACTACATGTGTACCTATAACAGAACACTACTTTGTCTACGGTCATAACATTGAAAAATACCGGTTCTCGTCCGACCGCCGAAGTCAAGCAAACGTCGGGCGTGGTTAGTACTTAGATGGGTGACCGCTTAAATAACCACGTTGCAGACATTTTTTCCTTCTTTTCAAATATTCGCTTTCGTTATGCGAAAAGCGGCTTTCTTTGGTATTTAGTTTACTGCTTTTTAGTTTACTTTGAAGCCATTTTAGTGACATATCAAGAGCCGCCCTTGCACTGGCGACTAATCTATATGATAATAGTTTGGGCAAGAGGAACGAACAAATTTATTTTGTATGTCTTTTTTTAAAAAATCAATAAGCCACTTTGAAGGCACCTACCTTCCACTGTCTTTGACTTCTAGTGGGTTTCCTTTGTTTTGGGAGTGTGTTTGAACTGTTCCTTTATGAGCGTAACTGTCTTTTTATGTATGTACATCTAAATAACATTGAATGCGTAATGTGTTCCTGAGTTATCAATTTGCGCAAGACGTAATTATTGTTAAGGAATATTGCAGAGGCCCTGAAAAGGCCGGTAGTGTGTTGTTGCTGGTGCCGATTCTACTTGCTGGTGGTATACTTTGAACTATATGTACCCATACGTAGAACACTACTTGTCTGGCTTACCATACCACGTTGAAAATACCTCGCCCTCGTCCGATCACCGGTCAAGCAACGTCGGGCGTGGTTAGTACTTAGATGTGGTGATCGCTTGGGAACACCACGTGTTGTAGACATTTTTTTCTTCTTCTTTCTTTGAATATTTTGTCATCTGGTTTTTTTAATGGAGAATCAGTGGTCTACTATACGAAAAGCCACACGGCAAATAGTGGCGTTGAAGTTCCTAAAAAGGTCACCTCTTTTCCAGGATTTTATTCAAAACGTTATTTCAAAACAATTCATTTGATCTTTTTTTTATGCACTGTCTTATTGCTTACCGATATTGTTGTTAAGCGTTGTTAAGAATAGTTGTGGTGTGATTCAGGCGACTGCAATATGGGTGTAAATGCGCAGCACTAAAATAAAAACTTAACTATACGTAAATTTATACGTAGAACACTACTTTGTTCACGGCCATACCACGCCGGAAAATGTCGGTTCTCGTCCGATCACCGAAGTCGGGTTAACCAATGGGCGTGGTTAGTACTTAGATGTGGCGACTGCCTGGGGAACACCACGTGTTGTAGACATTTTTTCTTCTTCTTTCTTTTGAATATTTTTGTCATCTGGTTTTTTTTTAATGGAGAATCAGTGGTTCATTATACGAAAAGCCACATGGCAAATAGTATACAGTTCCCAAAAAGGTCATCTTCTTTTCCAGGATTTTATTCAAAACGTTATTTCAAAACAATTCATTTGATCTTTTTTTTATGCACTGTCTTATTGCTTACCGATATTGTTGTTGCTGTTAAAGAATAGTTGTGTGTGTGATTGTATGACTGCAATATGGGTGTAAATGCAGCACTAAAATAAAAACTTAACTACATGTACCATACGTAGAACACTACTTGTCTACGGTCATACCATCGTTGAAAATAATTGGTTCTCGTCCGATCACCGAAGTCACAACGTCGGGCGTGGCACTTTAGATGGGTGACCGCTTTGAATAACCACGTGTTGTGTGGACATTTTTTTCCCCCTTCTTTTTCGAAATATTCACTTCTGTTATGCGAAAGCGGTTTCTTCTTTAGTATTTAGTTTTACTGCTTTAGTTTGTTTTGAATATTTTAGTGACATATCAAGAGCCGCCTTTGCACCAATTTAACTCTTGGTGAGATGGTTTGGGTGTGGCGATAAACGAACAACTTATTTTGCATGTCTTTAAAAAAAATCAATGGTTTACCTTGAAGCGCAATCTACCTTCCACTGTCTTTGACTTCTAGTGGTTTCTTGTTTTATGTCGGAACTGTTCCTTTGCGAGCGTAACTGTCTTTTTATGTATGTACATCTAAATAACATTGAATGTGCGCATGTGTCTTGTTATCAACTCTTGCGCAAGACGTACTATTGTTAATAGGAATATTGCAGAGGCCCTGAAATAGGCCGGTAGGTGTGTTGTTGAAAGGATTCTACCGGACATGGTATAATTTGAACTATATGTACCCCATATAATAGAACACTACTTGTCTGACGGTCCACACGTTGGAAAATACTTATTTCGGTCCGATCACCGAAGCCGCCAACGTCGGGCGGTTAGTAATTTAGATGGTGACTGCTTGGGAACACCACGTGTTGTAGAGCATTTTTTCTTCTTTCTTTCTTTTTGAATATTTTTGTCATCTGTTTTTTTTAATGAGAATCAGTATCTGATTATACGAAAAGCCATTAATGGTAATAGTGTATACAGTTCCCAAAAAGGTCACTTCTTTCCAGATTTTATTCAAAAACGTTATTTCAAAACAACAATTCATTTGATCTTTATGCACCACCATTGTTTACCGATGTTGTTGTTGCTGTTAAGAATAGTTGTGTGATTGTATGACTGCAATATGGGTGTAAATGCAGCACTAAAATAAAAACTTAACTACATACCATACGTAGAACACTATTTTTGTTCAGCGGCCATACCACGTTGAAAATACTGGTTCTCGTCCGATCACCGAAGTCAAGCAACGCTTGGGCGGTTAGTACTTAGATGGGTGACCGCTTGGGAACACCACTGCCATAGACATTTTTTTTCCCCTTCGTTGAATATTCGCTTTCGTTATGCGAAAGCGGTTTCTTCTTTAGTATTTAGTTTTACTGCTTTAGTTTGTTTTGAATATTTTAGTGACATATCAAGAGCCGCCTGCACTGGCGACTAATTTTCGATACGTTTGGGGGGAAGAGGAACGAACAACTTATTTTGTATGTTTTTTAAAAAAAAAAAATCAATAAGCCACTTTGAAGCACCTACCTTCCACTGTCTTTTGACTTCTAGTGGTTTTTTTTTTGGGGTGTGTGTCGGAACTGCCCTTTATGGCGTAACTCGTCTTTTATGTATGTAACATCTAAATAACATTGAATGGGGCATGTTATCAACTCTTGCGCAAGACGTAATTATTGTTAATAGGAATATTGCAGGCCCTGAAAAGGGCCGGTAGTGTTGTTTTTGGGAAGGATTCTACCTTGGTATACTTGGTTACAGCTTTGGTACCCTCGCTAACGGCGTGTTTGGCGAGCTCACCGGGCAGCAGCAGGCGAACAGCGGTCTGGATCTCCCTAGAAGTGATGGTACTACGTTTGTTGTAGTGGGCCAGGCGGCTAGGCTTCGTTGGATTCGCTCGAAGATGTCGTTCAAAACAGTTCTGATTGACATTGCCTTGGATGAGATACCAGTATCGGGGTGAACCTGCTTCAACACTTTGTAAATGTAGATGCTGTAGCTTTCCTTTCTCCTGCCTTCTTCTTCTGTCCCCAGTGCTACAGCCTTGGCTTCTCCGGCTTTTTTTTTAGCCCTTTGGAAAAACTTTTTGAGGCATTTTATGATCAGAGGAAAATGTCGACGTTTTGTTTGTTTGTTTGATGTCGGGACCCGCTCAACTGTTTATATATGACAGCAGGTAAAAACGCGGGGACGAAGATTCTAGCCAATCGCAGGCTCGCTAGTTACTACCGTTTTGCAATCGCGTCTCGGCTTCGGCAAAGTTGGAAGTATTTAAGGCAAGTACCGCGTGTGTTTTTCATATTCAACGTTTGTAGTCTGTTTGCGTTTTATTTTGGAATACCCAGCTAACTAACTATTAATCATGTCTGGACGTGGCAAAGGCGGAAAAGTTAAAGGCAAGTCCAAGTCTCGCTCATCCAGGGCCGGACTCCAGTTCCCGTTGGTCGTATCCATCGTTTGCGGGAAAGGGCAACTACGCTGAACGTGTTGGTGCGGGCGCCCCAGTGTACCTAGCGAAAGTTCAGAATATCTTGCAGCTGAGGTGCTCGAGTTTTGGCAACGCCGCAGAGATAACAAGAAGACCAGAATCATCCCCGTCATCCCCAGTTGGCCATCCGCAATGACGAGGAGTTGAACAAGCTTCTGTCCGGTGTGACCATCGCTCAGGCGGTGTCCTGCCCAACATCCGGGCCGTGCTACTGCCCAAGAAATTTTAAAAGGCCACGGCAAAGCTAAATTACTCCACCAACCAACCAACCCATCATCACTGCCCCTTTTCAGGAAAACCCTACATATTCCCAATTAACAATTTCTTCATTTCGCACAAAGAGTTTTACTGTTGTTACATAGTTACCTGGATGAATGATAATTTTTATTCTGTGATGTTTCTCTTATTGTTTGTGATGCAAAAAAAAAAAAGAGGAACAATATTAACAAGGGCACCAGCTTGTTTCGTTTTTCTATAACAATGATGGTTCTATGGGGTTGCTGATTGTGCTCTTCTTTTTTTCTTGGTCCACATCGGAATATTCTTTTACAGGCACAGCACAGTAATATCAAATACATAGCCAGGGGCTCCAGATGACTGGAGAGATTTATAGTCCCAATATGGAAGAACAAAAAAGAGTGTCAAACATACTCTCTTTTGAGCCATTAGGAAAAATGTTTGCAAAAGTATTGGGGCGAAGAGGAGGAGAGATATATTGAGCCCAGTTAAGCAATAGCCAGTTTGGGTTTAGGGGGGGTAAGAGCTGCACAGACGCAATATTTACACTAAGACAGATCTGCGAACAAACAATTGAATACAATCAAAGTAAACAACTTATATTTATAGACCAAGAAAAGGCATTTGATAGAGTAAACAGGTGCAAACTATGGAAGATCCTGAAGAATATGGCGTCCAGCAGATAGCCAGAGTACAGTAAGAACAACAAAAGGAATGACCGACTGGTTCTCCATTACATCAGGTGTTAGACAAGGTTGTGTCCTCTCACCCTACTCTTTTTGCATATATGGATAAAATAACTCGAGTCAAATTCAGATAATGATGAAATAAATGAACTGCTGTTTGCAGTTGATCAGTGTATCAGGATACATCAAAATGAACAAGATCTACAACATCATATTGACACCTTGAACAAAAAATTTTGTAAAAATGACATGAAAATCAACAACACTAAAACAGAAATAATGAATATGGAAGAAAACATAATAATCTAGACATCCATGTCAATGGCACTAAAATAAACCAAGTGAAAGAATTCAATACTTAGGAAGCATATTCACAGAAGACTAGATAGAGCAAAAAGAAAATGCTGTAACCTACCAGCTAGCCCCATTGTTAAGGCACCCAAAATTTCGGCAGCTAAGAACAGTTTTTTTATACCTACTTTGTGTTACCAGAGCCAAACATGGACTTGAGAAAAGGGCAGTCACAAAAATAACTACAGGGAAATGCATTGCCTAAAAAATTTACCAACAACACGAAAAGACCAACATCAACATCGAAATTTTTTGAATACCCGCGAATCACCAACATCAGCATAAAAAAGAAAGTTGGCAAAAAACCTTTGAATTACATAGATAAACAAAAGAAGTGTAACCCCAGAAGAGTTTCTACAACAGAACATGGGAAAAGAAGGCAAGGGAAGACCACAAAAAGTTTTAAGATGGCGTATCAGAACCCCGTGAAAGAAAAAGAAAACAATCACACAAGCCACCAGAACAGCGAAAGAAAAAACAGAAAACCACGACCTGGGCAACGACCCGGTAGCAGTGTGACGAAAAAAAAGAAAACCCACGTAAAAGCGTTGATTTTCTCACCATTATATGTTTCTGCACGGTCCCAAAATTTTCTTCAAACCCCCAACCGTGGGTTTGAACCAGGTACGCGGGTTTTTGGCGGGTTCACAAGAGGGAGCAAGCATCTAATAAATAATAATAGATATTTTTCCCTGTCTTAGTAAATGAAAAAATAGACTTTTTTCCCAATCTCGTTTTCCCGGTGCCTCGTATAAAGAGGACAAAAACAAGTTTTTCAAAAAAGTCCTTCCAGGACTAATCATACATACTAATACATACACACAAGAACACAATAATCAACAGACAGTCATTTTTGGGACAGTGCCAGGCCAGCGAGCAAAAGTTAATTAGATTTTATAGATAAAAGATAGATAGATAGAATGGGATAGGATAAGGATAAGATAGATCTAGGAATGAATGACGGCCTTTTTTTTTCTTTCCCCATTCCTTTTTCCTTCTCGTTCCTGCAACATCAAAAATTAATTTAAATGAAATTCTGTCTTTCTTTTTTTTTTATTTTTCGCAGTACCAGCCCGCAGCCAATCAGAAATAGCAAGAGTACTTTCTTCCAATCGGCGTGCCCATCGTCTCGTATTTAAGCGCATTTTTTTTCCGTGCTGCTTTTATCAACAATTTTTTACAAAGAAAGATGGCTCGTACTAACGCTGTCGCAAATCTACCGGAGGCAAGGCCCACGCAAACGTGGCTCCCAAAACCGCTAGAAAATGGCACCAGCCACCGGTTGGGGGAAAAACCCCATCTTCGGCCCACCGTCCCTTCCCCGGGATCCGTCTTACCAGAAAGCACTGGCTACTCATCCGCAAGCTGCCATTCCAGCTTTTTCCAGAAATCGCCAAGTTCAAGAGATCTGCGATTCCAGAGTTCAGTGTTATGGCCTGCAGGAGGTAGCGAGGGTTCCTCGTTGGGCTGTTTGAGGGCACCAACCTGTCGCCATCCCGCCAAGCGTGTGACAATTATGCCAAAAGACATCCAGCTGGCCCGAGATCCGCGGGAGCGCGCCTAAACCCATATTACAAAGATCAAAAAGGGCCTTTTAGGACCCCGCATTTCTCAATTAACCATGCGTCGTTCCGAGTTCAATATCCCCACCTCTCCTCTTACAACAGCACCACACAACACACCTCACTTGAATGGTTTTTTTTCCCCATATCCAAGTCTTGCTCTTTACTAAAATCTTAACAGTAAATGTGTATGTGTGCTCCCCCCCTTTAGGTACTTACTTTATTACAATTTCCCCCCTCCTACCTCTTTCCTCTGTGGCTGTACATCTTGATTCTCCGCCGCCGTTGTCCGTTACAGTGATTTGAGTTGTGGGGCATAGATACACATAAACTTAACGAAAATTAAAATAAAAAGCAAATTCCCCTTTTTTGCTACCTCCACGCTGGTTAACGAACATGTTTACTTTATCAGTAAACATGGGGCATAATATCCAAATGAATTAATGAGATGGTTAGAACTTTAGATCCCGACCTATCGACCTATCTTATTTTTAAAAAATTTTTTAAAATTTAAAAAAACCCCCCCAAACCAACCCCTTAAGTGTTGATGCGGGGGGGGAGATTTTACGACTGACACGCCCAAAGTGTAGTAGCGAAGATTTTAAACGGGGTTAAACTACTATAATCTATATTGTGGGGAAGGAACGATAGTGATGTGAACTAGCTATTCGTTACTGTTGAAACATTCCCCCAAAACAACAACAACAACAACAAAAAAAAGCAGATGTAATTCACACATTGGGGACTGTTAGTTAAAGTTAACGCACCAGAAGTCATGTCATTGAATAGAGAAACCTTTTCAAATCGGATAAGGTTTTATCCGCCATGTTGGTGACACCCGGGATTTTCCCCGATTTTTGGTTGCTATATATGGGTTGCAAAAGTTTGGAAAATATCCTACTGGGCAAGAGGGGCAATGACACACAACACCGCAAAATAAACACAGGCATTCAGAAGAAAAGTCTCTATCGAAAATACAGAACAGGGGGGGAAAACAAATTGAGCGGGCCCAGCCCTCCTAAAGAAACTAGTGAATAAAAAAAAACTGCATCGGTAACCCCACCATGGGAGCTCATCACCCCACAAACAGACACTTTAAACCCAAAGGGAAAAGGAACACAGAACCATAAAACTAAAGTCCACTCCCAACAAATACATCAAACAACACGCTAAAAACGATGTCCAGATCTTCACAGACGGATCCGGGGGACGGACGAAAAACGGGGTTTGGGTTTTTATACCCAAAGGGGGAATAAAACAATGCTATAGACTGCCAAAACACATCAGTATTCACGGAGAGCTAACGGCATTCGGGCCCGGGAAATTCAAAACCCCCAGAAGATCACGGTCCTCCGACTCAACCCGCTGTGCAGCCCTTTAAAATCACCATGATGGAAAAGCCCGGACATCGTAAACAATCTACTACACACAAAGACTACACCATGGGTTTTAATTTAACATCATTGGATTCCATCACATGTTGGCATAGTTGAAATGAACAAGCAGACAAAGAAGCAAATAAAGGTAAACGCTAAAGAAAATCAAAGGGGTTTGGGACCAGGGAGATCAAGGCATAATAACCAACACAAAAAAAATGACTGGACAGAGGCCTGAACCCAGCTAAAAGGGTAGACTCGCACATCCCTTCAAAACCCCCAGAAAGAAAGGCCCCCAGGATGAGCAAAAATCCCTGTAAACAGAAAACTGCAGTCTGAAACTGGGAAAAGGAAATTTTTTAGCCGGGGGCCTATCGAGCACGGGGAGGGGGAAAAACCAAGAACACTTTTATAATGCCAAAATATCAGCAACAAGAACACATCTAGAGCAACATTTTAAAGAAGAAATATAAATGGAAGGAATATGCGGGGACATGACGCCCTCGAAAACACAAAGTGGTCAAAAATACATCAAGACCCCAAGCATGAAATATAAAACATCACAAAGCCAGATCAACAAAATGCCCTTATCAGGGCCCGACAGACACAAAATGCCATTTTCAGGGCCGGAAAAAGCCCAAACTCCCTCAAAAAACCCTAAAGATGGCGAAAGAACAAGTTAGGACAAGAAACTAAAAGAGGCCCCCCATCTCCACCATTAAAAGAGACAAACAACTGGTGATCGGTCCTTATCAGGGCCGGGTGCTTCTGCGCCAGATCAACCACACTGGGAAACTAGAAAAAGACGGGGGGAGGGAGAGGGAGGGATGGGCAAATCTGGTTTGGGGGGGGGCCTTGGGTTTGAGGAGGGGGATGGGGGTGGTTGGGAGAATGGGGCAGGGGGGGGTTAGGGGCCGGTGGAAGGGGGGGGCGGGGGCGGGGGGGAAGGGGGTAATGGGGGGGGGTTTTGAATATAAATAGTTTTCAAGAGTTAAAACCCAAAAAAGTTAGAATAGAAGCACTGGTCTTAGTCTTTATAAAAACCTCCCCAAATTTCTAGATCACATCTCTGTAGACCGCCAGCCAGGATCCCACATGACAACCCAGCTAGACAAGATACACAGACCAAGACAAAAAGTCCTTTTTAGGACAAACTGCAAAAACCCAAAAGTCCTTATTAGGACAAGCGCCCAAAACCAAATGTTCTTATTAGGACAAGCAGACCAAGACCAAATGTCCTTATTAGAAACAGAAAGACCAAATGTCCTTAGGACAAACAGACCAAGACCAAAAGTCCTTATTAGGGCAAACTGAAAGAAAAAATGTCCTTATTGGACAAAATGCAAGACCAAATGTCCTTTTAGGACAAACTGCCAAGACAAATGTCCTTTTTAGGACAAACTGCCAAGACCAAATGTCTTTTTTTAAAAATGACCAAGACAAATGTCTATTTGACAACAGACAAGACCAAATGTCCCTTTTAAACAGATAAGACCAAATGTCCTTATTAGACAAACCAAGACCCAAACTTTTAGGGAAAACGAATAAACCAAATTCCTTTTTAGGGCAAGAGACAAAAAAATTTTTTAAAAACAGAAAGAAAATGTCCTTAAAAAAACGAAAAAAAAGTCCCTTTTAGGAAAGGGGGGAAAAAAAAATGTTTAAGGGGCAAACTGACCAAAACAAATGCCCATTGGCACTAAAAGAAAATGTCTTTTTAGGGGCAAACAGAAAAGAAAATGTCCTTTTAGGGCAAATTTTAAAAAAAAATTTTATTTGGAAACTCCAAGAAAATTTATTAAAAAAAAAGACTGCCTTATTAGGAAAAAGACCAAAAAAAAAAATGTTATTAACGAAAAAAAATGTCCTTTTTAGGACAAAAGACATGACAAAAGTCCCTTTAGGTTCGACCAAAAAAATGTTCTTTTTAGGACAAATTTACAAAAAATGTCTTTTTAGACAAACAGACAAGACAAAAGCCTTTTTAGGACAAACAGATAAAGTAATGCCTTTTTTAAGACAAAGACAAAACGCCCTAAGGACAGAGACCCAAAACAACCGTTCCTTTAAGGGCAAAAAAAAGACCAAATGATTGGAAAACATCAAACAAAAAGTCCTTATTAGGACAAACAGAAAACAAAGTCCCTTTTTAAAAAAACACAAAAAAAAAAGTCCACCAGGGCAAGCCCAGGCCCTACATCAAAAAAGGAAAACCATATCCAAAAAAAACAAGTTTAGGTTGAAAGGGGGGGCCCCCGGCCCAAGAAGGGAACCCACCCCAAACAAACAAACAATGCGAAAAAAATCGTTAAAACATAAACATGTCTGGATGGGTAAAAGGGGGTAAGGATTGGGGAGGGTGGTCATGCAAAGTTTTTCGTGAAAAATCCCGGGTATCACCAAACCCGCTATTCGTCGTCTTGCCCCAGAGGTGTAAATCCTGGTCTCATCTACGGAAACCGGGGGTTCCAAGGTTTTCCAGAAAAAGTCATTCGTGACGCAGTCACCTACACCAGCACGCCAAGAGGAAGACGGGCACATTTTGGGTGTCGGGACGCCCTCAAGGGCGGGGCGTACCTCTACGGTTTCAGGTTAAACAACAACCTTTTATTTACATCACCAGGCCCTTTCAGGGGCCCCCCAAATTTTCCCAATTTGCATTCCCAAACGGGTTTGGAAATATTTGTTATCGTAAAAAAACTCACAACCAAAAAAACCACTCTAGATCAACCATTAACAACACAAAACCTAGAAATAGGCTAAACAACAAAGTAAAACGCCAGGCCCAGACGGACTAACCACGGGTTTCCCAAAAAATTCTTCCCCAAAATGGGCCTCCCAAAGTATTAAATAAACCCCTAAAACAAACCAACTACCAAATAGCATGAATCAAGCATACATAACACTAACCCCTAAGGATAAACAGACACCAACAAACTAAAACTACGAAATATCCTTATTGAATACAGATTAAAAAATACTAACTAAAACCTTGACTCTAAAATTAGCCTTCATGAAAGACTTAGTTCACACAGACCAAAAAGTAGCAAAAAAGGCAGAAACATCATAAAACACAAAATTTCTAAGAGACAAATTCAATACTCACACGATAAAGACAACAAACATCAATATTATCCGACCAAAGGGCCGACGAGTCTCACACGAATCCTCGATCGTTACGTGAAATATGGGGGCCCCCTTTAGGCGGGAAAAAAAACTTCTGAAAAAAAACCCGAAAGCGCCTGATCAAAATCAAAACCTATCAAAACCAATATTAATAAAAAGATCAGTGAGGCAGGGATGCCCTTTATCGCCTTTATTGTACGAAAGCGCTGGAACCATTACTGGAAAAATTCGCAGAGACCAGTGTAAGGGCACCTTTATACCTGGACTGGGAAAAAAAACTCATAGCATATGCAGAGACACTACCCCCCTAACAACACATCCATAGAAATATACTCCAAACATTCCAGAATACCAATAATGGGGGCAAAAATAAACATACAGAATCCCAAATAATGGGAAAAAGGTAAATTTAAGTATAAATAAATTTTCCCCCTTTAAACAATCAAGTCAAAAAGATAAAATTATACGGAATCGTTTTTAAAAAATAACCCTTTAATAGGAAAAAGATTTGGCAAAATGAGTCACGTTAAAACCTTAAACATCAAATACACAAAAAACACGTTTCGGCAGAAGCATGATATAAACACGTACATCTACCAACAATAACATACACATCTAATGTTTTCAACCCCGCCACAAACTATAAGAAAACCCAAACTACCATCAGAATTTCTTTTTTCAAAAACACACTACACGGATAGCCACTAAGACACTAATACAACAGAAAGGGGGGCGGAATATCCCTACATGACATAAAAACGCGAATAAAAACCCCAGAATCTGCTTTGGAACATGATAAAACAACCACAATACACTTTAGCACACTACTTTTGGGCCACGATTAACAAAACTTCACCCAATAAGCAACAACACACCCACTATTTCGGAAACCTAAAAAAATTCTACCAACAGTGCATTCAAAGCATAAAAGAAAATGAAAACCAAATAAAAAGCCCCCAAAAAAGGGTATATAAACACCCAATTAAGCACAGAAAGCACTAAACAACAGAATAAAAAAAGGGTAAACCCTTTTTTTCCGACTACCCACAGATTTTTAGAAACTTACATAAAACCAAACATCTAAACAAAAAAAGAAATCATGTTCCCCTTCAACATCCCCTAGGATACAGGACAGTGACATGAAAAAAATGTTACCCCCTGCAACCAAAAAGACAAAGACAAAAACCATATTTTCTTCCATTGCAACACAATACAACTAGCATTAAACTCACTACAAACAACAATGAACACAAACAAGAAACACATATAAAGCAATCATGAAAATGTACTACCACCAACACCCTAAACCCCAAAAAAACTTTCAGATTATTGGCAAATTTCGACACCTGGTGTGGGAGTGCGAAACAAAAAACGACCAACGACAATACAATGATGAATATTTAGACACATTTACGAGCAGAGAATAGCAAACATGATAAAATAAACGTCATACCAGCAACGCAACAAACAAACGAATCACCAACCTGGGGATGTCGCACCCAAATCACAGTGAAAATATGAACGAATGTATTAATTCCTAAAAACCACAAAACTAAGCCAAGTCAAGGGCGAAAACAACCCGACCAATCCCAAGCAAACACAACGACTAATAACATAAGGGTTTGGGGCATGTCACACCCAAAACACGAATGAATGCACAACAAATACACAACAACTACTAATCCCAACTAGGAGTATTACCTCATTTAATTGTTTATTTATTATTGCCCGCATTTATTGGAATTATGTATGGAAATTATTGTTTATAATTATGTTGTTTTCCCTTCACCATGTATTGAATATAAAAAAAAAAAAAAAAAAAAAAAAAAATGCCTCCAAAAGTTTCTTCCAAAGGTGCTAAAAAAAGCCAAAGCCAGGCTGTCCCTGCAGATGACAAGAAGAAGAAGCGCAGGAGAAAAAAGCTACAGCTCTACATTTACAAGTGTTGAAGCAGGTTCACCCGATACTGGTATCTCATCCAGGCAATGTCAATCATGAACTCGTTTGTGAACGACATCTTCGAGCGAATCTCCAACGAAGCTAGCCGCCTGGCCCACTACAACAAACGTAGTACCATCACTTCTAGGGAGATCCAGACCGCTGTTCGCCTGCTGCTGCCCGGTGAGCTCGCCAAACACGCCGTTAGCGAGGGTACCAAAGCTGTAACCAAGTATACCACCAGCAAGTAGAATCCTTTCAACAACAACACACTACCGGCCCTTTTCAGGGCCTCTGCAATTTTCCCATAACAATAATTACGTCTTGCGCAAGAGTTGATAACGATACACATTCCAATGTTATTTAGATGTTACATACATAAAAGACGAGTTACGCTCATAAAGGTAACAGTTCCGACACACACCCAAAAAAAAAACCCCACTAGAAGTCAAAAGACAGTGGAAGGTAGGTGCCTTCAAAGTGGCTTATTGATTTTTTTTTTAAAAAAGACATACAAAATAAGTTGTTCGTTCTCTTCACCCAAACGTATCGAAGATTAGTCGCCAGTGCAAGGGCGGCTCTTGATATGTCACTAAAATATTCAAAACAAACTAAAGCAGTAAAACTAAATACTAAAGAAGAAACCGCTTTCGCATAACGAAAGTGAATATTCAAAAGAAAGAAAGAAAGAAGAAAAAAATGTCTACAAACGTGGTGTTCCCAAGCGGTCACCCATCTAAGTACTAACCACGCCCGACGTTGCTTGACTTCGGTGATCGGACGAGAACCGGTATTTTCAACGTGGTATGGCCGTAGACAAAGTAGTGTTCTACGTATAGGTACATGTAGTTAAGTTTTTTATTTTAGTGCTGCATTTACACCCATATTGCAGTCATACAATCACACACAACTATTCTTAACAGCAACAACAACAATATCGTAAGCAATAAGACAGTGCATAAAATAAAGAAGATCAAATGAATTGTTTTGAAATAACGTTTTGAATAAAATCCTGGAAAGAGGTGACCTTTTTGGGGAACTGTATACACTATTTGCCGTGTGGCTTTTCGTATAGTAGACCACTGATTCTCCATTAAAAAAACCAGATGACAAAAATATTCAAAGAAAGAAAAGAAGAAGAAAAAATGTCTACAAACGTGGTGTTCCCAAGCGGTCACCCATCTAAGTACTAACCACGCCCGACGTTGCTTGACTTCGGTGATCGGACGAGAACCGGTATTTTTCAACGTGGTATGGCCGTAGACAAAGTAGTGTTCTACGTATAGGTACATATAGCTAAGTACTATGTACTATTCTCGCTATTCTATTTTAGTGTGTATGGTGCTTCATTTACTCAGTAGACAAACCATACTGCAGGCATACAATCACACACAACTATTCTTAACAACAAGAGCAGCCAAAGGCGCGTATCTATTTGGTATTTGGTTTGTAACACAGTGCATTAACACAAACTCATTGTGAACCGTTTAGGAATGCTAATTGGGATAATTTGGGGTTAGCCCTGAAAAGGGCCTGGTGATGTAAATCAAAGGTTGTTGTTTAACCTCCGAAACCGTAGAGTGTACGTCCTGACGCTTGAGGCGTACACGACATCCATAAGCTAATGACCGTCTTCCTCTTGGCGTGCTCCGGTGTAGGTGACTGCGTCACGAATGACGTTTTCTAGGAAAACCTTGAGAACACCTCGGGTTTCTTCGTAGATGAGACCAGAGATTCTCTTGACACCACCTCTGCGTGCAAGACGACGAATAGCGGGTTTGGTGATACCCTGGATGTTATCACGCAAAACTTTGCGATGACGCTTAGCTCCTCCCTTTCCAAGTCCTTTACCTCCTTTACCACGTCCAGACATGTTTATGCTTTAACGATATTTTCGCAAACTTTTTTGCAACCCTATATATAGCAACAACACATCGAGAAAGTCACGGATGTCACGCAACATGGCGGATAAAGTCCTTATCCGATTGGCTGAAATGGTTCTCTCTATTCAATAGACATGACTTCTGGTGCGTTAACTTGAACTAACAGTCCCCAATGTGTGAATTACATCTGCTCTTTATTGTTGTTGTTGTTGTTGTTGTTGTGGGAGAATGTTTCAAAAGTAAAAGAATATGTTCCTCACTATCGTTCCTTTCCCCACACTAATATAGATATAGGTATTAGTTTAATCCCAGTTTGGACCAAATCTTCGCTCACTACACTGTTGGTCGTGTCAGTCGTCAAATCTCCACCCACCCCATCAACACTTAATGGGTGTGGGTTTGGGTGGGTTTTCCCAATTTAAATTTCTTAAAATAAGATGGTCGATAGGTCGGGATCTAAAGTTCTAACCATCTCATTAATTCATTTGGATATTATGTCACATGTTTACTGATAAACAAATTTTTTGTTCGTTAACCAGCGTGGGTAGCAAAAAGGAAATTATGTCTTTGTTAGTTACATTTCGTTAAGTTTTGTGTATCTATGCCCCACAATCTCAAATCACTGATAACGGACAACAGGCGGCGGAGAATCAAGATGTACAGCCACAGAGGTAGAGGTAGGAGGGGGAAATTGTAATAAATAAGTACCTAAAGGGGGGAGCACACATACACATTTACTGTTAAGATTTTAGTAATAGTAGCAAGACTTGGATAGTAGGTCAAATAAAAACCTTCAAGTGAGGTGTGTTGTGTTCTTTAGGAAGGAGAGGTGTGTGATATTGAATCTTGTGGACCATGAGTTAATTGAGAAATGCTGGTGGTCCAAAAAAGGACCTTTTTGATCTTGTAATATGTGGTTTAGGCGCGCTCCCCGCGGATCGTCTGGCCACTGGATGTCTTTTGGCATAATTGTCCACGCTTGGCGTGGATGGCGCCGGTTTGGGTTTCCTCAAACAGACCCGGGGGTAAGCCCCCTGCCCCCGCGGGGCCTAACCAAACTCTGGAATCGCGATCGGTCTTGAAGTCTTGAGCGATTTCTCGGACCAAACGCTGGAATGGCAGCTTGCGGATGAGTAGCTCAGTGCTCTTCTGGTAACGACGGATCTCTCGGGACGGTGCCGGGCCTGTGATGGGGCTTCTTGACCCACCTGGCTGGTCCCGATTTTCTGCGGTTTTGGTGCCAGCTGTTTGCGTGGGGCCTTGCCTCCGGTAGTTTTGCGGCAGTCTGTTAGTCAGCCATCTTTGCTTTTTGAAAAATTTGTTGTATAAAGCAGCACATGGAAAAAAAAGGCAAATACGGAGATGGCGCCGCCGTTTGGGAAAAAATACTCTTGCTATCTTCTGATTGGCTGCGGGGGTGGCAACTACTGCGAACAACATAACAAACAACAAAGACAAGACAGACATTTTTAGAATTTCTCATATGATGTTTGGGAAAAGAGAAGGAAAAGGAATGAAGAAAGACAAAAAAGAAAGGCCCCTCATTCATTACTAGATCTATCTTATCCCAACTTATCTATCCTATTCTATCTATCTATCTATCTATCAAAATCTAATTAACTATAATTGCTCGCTGGCCTGGCACTCGTCCTAAAAATGACTGTCTGTTGATTATTGTGTTCTTGTGTGTATGTATGTATGTATGTATGTATGTAGTCCCGAGAAAGGACTTTTAGTGAAAAACTTGTTTTTTTCCTACTTTTACGAGGGACCGGGAAAACGCAGATTGGAAGAAAGTCATGACTTCTTCTGATTGGCCCAAGACGGGACAAGCCTATCTATTACAATTACTTTACTTTACTTTTAAATTCTTTAACAATTTCCCCCTCCCACCTCTACCTCTGTGGCTGTACATCTTGATTCTCCCCGCCTGTTGTCCGTTATCAGTGATTTGAGATTGTGGGGCTGATAAAATAACACTTAACGAAAATGAACTAACAAAAAACATAATTTCCCCTTTTTTCTCCCCCACGCTGGTTAACGAAAATAAAGTTATGCTTTATCATAAACATGTGACATAATATCCAAATGAATTAATGAGATGGTTAGAACTTTAGATCCCGACCTTCGCCTATCTTTTTTAAAAATTTTAAATTGTGAAGACCCCCCAAACCCACCCATTAAGTGTTGTGCGTGTGGGTGGGGGACGACTGGCGCCAACAGTGTAGTGAGCAAAATTTGGGCCCAAAAGGGGTTAAAATACTACCTATATCTATATTAGTGTGGGGAAAGGGAAAGATAGTGATTTAACTACTATTCTTGTTACTGTTGAAACTTCTCCCACAACAACAACAACAAAACAATAAAGAGCAGATGTAATTCACATTGGGGGCTGTTAGTTCAAGTTAACCCCAGAAGTCATGTCTATTGAATAAAAAACCATTTCAGCCAATCGGATAAGGACTTTTTTTCCGCCATTTGCAATGACATCCGTGACTTTCTCGATGTGTTGTTGCTATATATGGGTTCAAAAGTTTGCGAAATATCGAAAGCATCTTAGTCGGACGCGTTGGAAAGGGGTAAGGACTTGGAAAGGAGGAGCTAAGCGTCATCGCAAAGTTTTGCGTGATAACATCCAGGGTATCACCAAACCCGCTATTCGTCGTCTTGCACGCAGAGGTGGTGTCAAGAGAATCTCTGGTCTCATCTACGAAGAACCGAGGTGTTCTCAAGGTTTTCCTAGAAAACGTCATTCGTGACGCAGTCACCTACACCGAGCACGCCAAGAGGAAGACGGTCACAGCTATGGATGTCGTGTACGCCCTCAAGCGTCAGGGACGTACACTCTACGGTTTCGGAGGTTAAACAACAACCTTTGATTTACATCACCAGGCCCTTTTCAGGGCCACCCCAAATTATCCCAATTAGCATTCCTAAACGGTTCACAATGAGTTTGTGTTAATGCACTGTGTTACAAACCAAATACCAAATAGATACGTGCCTTTGGCTGCTCTTGTTGTTAAGAATAGTTGTGTGTGATTGTATGCCTGCAGTATGGTTTGTCTACTGAGTAAATGAAGCACCATACCCCTAAAATAGAATAGAGAATTACATATTTTGGCTTATGTCCTATCTAAAACTACTTTGTCACGGCCATACCACGTTAAAAATACCGGTTCTCGTCCGATCACCGGTCAAGAACGTCGGGCGTGGTTAGTTTTTGATGGGTGCCCCTTGGGAACCCCCGTTTTAAACTTTTTTTCTTTTTTTTCTTTCTTTTGAATATTTTTGTCATCTTTTTTTTTAATGGAGAATCAGTGGTCTACTATACAAAAACCACACGGAAAATGGTTTCTTTTTTAAAAAGGTCCCTCTTTCCGGTTTTTTCAAAACGTTATTTCAAAAAAATTTCCCTTTGATCTTCTTTTTTTTATACTGTCTTTTGCTTACCGATATTTTATTGTTGCTTTGAATGTTGTGTGGTTGTATGACTGAAATATGGGTGTAAATGCAGCCTAAAATAAAACTTCCAATTACCTATCGAGCCTCTTTGTCTCGGCCATCCACGTTAAATACCGGTTCTCGTCCGATCACCGAAGTAAAGCAACGTCGGGGGGTTTAACTTAGATGGGGACCCGGGGGGCCCCACGTTTTAGACATTTTTTCTTTTTTCCTTTTTTTTGAATATTCTTTTTCGTTTAAAAGGGGTTTTTCTTCTTTAGTATTTAGTTTTCTGCTTTAGTTTGTTTTGAATATTTTGTGACATATAAAGACCCCCCTTCACTGGCCTAATCTTGATACGTTTGGGTGGAAGGGGAACGAAAATTTATTTTGTATGTCTTTTAAAAAAAAAAAAAAAAAAAGCCTTTTGAAGGCACCTCCCTTTCCCCTGTTTTTTGCTTCTAGGGGTTTTTTTTTTTGGGTGTTTCGAACTGTTCCCTTTATGAGCTCTCGTCTTTTATGTATGTAACATCTAAATAACATTGAATGTTGAATTTTCAACTCTTGCCAAGACGTAATTATTGTTAATAGGGAATATTGCGGGCCCTGGGGCCGGTGGTGTGTTGTTGTTGAAAATTCTACTTGCTGGTGGTATCTTGGTTACAGCTTTGGTACCCTCGCTAACGGCGTGTTTGGCGAGCTCACCGGGCAGCAGCAGGCGAACAGCGGTCTGGTCCCCCTAGAAGTGATGGTACTACGTTTGTTGTAGGGGGCCCGGGGCTCTTCGTTGGAGATTCGCTCAAAATTCGTTCAAACAGTTCATGATTACTTCCTTGGATGAGATCCCAGTATCGGGGTGAACCTGTTTCAACACTTTGTAAATGTAGATGCTGTAGCTTTCCTTTCTCCTGCTTCTTCTTCTTGTCCCCAGTGCGGCCTTGGTTTTGCCGGTTTTTTAACCTTTGGAAGAAATTTTGGGGGTTTTTTTTTTTTTTTTTTTATATTCAATACATGGTGGGGGAAAACAACATAATTATAAACAATAATTTCCATAAAAATTTCCCAATAAATGCTGCGCAAAAATAAATAAAAAATTTAAAATATAATACTCTAGTTCGGAGTTAGTAGTTTTTTATTTGTTGTCATTCATTCGTTTTTGGGTGTGACATGTCCCAATTTCTTATTTACTTGTCTTGTTTTGCTTGGGATTGGTCTGGTTTGTTCGTCCTGTGACTTGGCTTATTTTGTGGTTCTTAGGTAATTAATACATTCGTTCATACTTTCACTCGTGATTTGGGTGCGACATCCCCCGGTTTTGGTGATTCGTTTGTTTGTTGCGTTGCTGGTATGACGTTTATTTTTTTGTTTGCTATTCTCTGCTCTAAATTTTCTAAATAGTCTATCATTGTATTGTCGTTGGTCGTATTTGGCTTTTTTTCATCCCCAATTAAAATTTTAATAATCTGTAATGTTCTCTTTGGGGGTTTTTAGGGTTTGGGGTGTCATTTATCATGATTGCTTTATTTGTCTATCTTTTTTTGGTTTCATTGTTGTTTGTAGTGGTTTAATGCTAGTTGTATTGTGTTGCAATGGAAAAAAATTTTGGTCTTTTTCTCTTGTTTTTTTTTGGTTGCAGAGGTAACATTTGCTTCGCGTCATTCCTGATCTCCGGTGTGATGTTGAAAAATAATCTGTATGTGACTTTTTTTGCTTGTTTAGATGTTTGCTTTTTATGTAAGTTTCTAAAAATCTGTGGGTAGTCTGTGACAAAATAGGTGTATCCTCTTTTTATTCTGTTGTTTAGTGCTGGTTCTTGTGCTTTAATTAGGTGTTTATATATCTCTTTTGCGGGCTTGTGTATTTGGTTTCATTTCTTTTATGCTTTGAATGCACTGTTGGTAGAATTTTGGGTGTTCCCAAATAATTGGGTGTGTTTTGTTTTTGGGTGAAGTTTTGTTAAAAGTAGGCCTATTGAGTGTGCAAAGTTATTTAGGTTGTTTTTTCTGTCTCTCAAAACAGATTCTCTGGGTTTTTATTCGCGTTTTTATGTCATGTAGGGATATTCCCCTCTCTCTTTCTTTTTATTAGTGTCTTATGGCTATCGCTTGTGTGTTTTAAAATAAACCTGATGGTAGTTTGGATTTCTCTTATGTTTGTGGCGGGGGGTTTAAAAACTTAGATGTGTATTTATTGTTGGTATGATGTACGTTTTCTACTGCTTCTCCGAATATCGTTTTTTTGTGTATTTTATGTTTCCCAAACGTTTTTAATCTGTGTGACTACATTTTTCCATATATCTTTGTTTCCTATTAAAGGGGTTTTTTTAAAGACATTCCGTATAATTTTTCTTTTGACTTTTTTAAGTTAAAAGGGGAAAACTGATTTATTTAAATTTACCTATTCCCTTTTTTGGGACTTCTGTATGTTTATTTTGCCCCCTATTTTGCGTATTCTTGGAATGTTTGGGTATATTCTCTATGGATGTGTTGTTAGGTGGGGGAAAAAAATTGTGTCGTCTGCATATGCAGGTTTTTTTTTCCCAGTCCAGGTATAAAAGGGGCCCTTGACATTCTGGTCTCTGCGAATTTTTTTAGTAATGGTTCACGCTAAAACGTACAATAAAGGCGATAAAGGGGTCCCTGCCTCACTGATCTTTTATTAATAGGTTCTGATAGGTTGTGATTTATGTCAGTGCGCTTTCTGGGTTTTTATCAAAATTTTATCCAGCTGGCGTGGTTGGCCTATATTGCATTCGTGTAATATCATGTAGGTATTCGTGTGAGACTCTGTCAAAGGCCTTCTCTTTGGGCTAAAAGGGTAATATTATTTTGTATGTCTTTATCGTGTAGTATTGAATTATGTCTCTTATGAAATGTGTTTTTATGATGTTTTTGCCTTTTATGCTCATTGTTGGTCTTTTGAACTAAGTCTTTCATGAAGGGGGGTAATTTTAGAGTCAAGGTTTTTGTTAGTATTTTTTAATCTGTATTCAATAAAGGTATTGGTCTGTAGTTTTTGTTTGTTGGGGTCTGTGTTATCCCTTTGGGATTGTGTTATGTATGCTTGATTCTGCTATTTGGTAGTTGGTTTGTTTTTGGGATTCATTTAATACTTTAAGTAGGGGTGGCCCCATTTTGGGAAGAATTTTGTAAAACCAGTGGTTGTCCTCTGGTCTGGGTTTCTCTCTTGTAATGTGTTTGCGCTATTTCTAGGTTTGTGTTGTTAATGGTTGATCTAAGTGGTTTTTTTTTGGTCTGTAGTTTTTTACGTATAACAAATATTTCCCTGTTTGTGGGGTTTTGTGTTCTGGCGTGTACAATTGCTTATAGTATGTGTGGAAAGTGTTAATTATTCCCTGATCTTCTTTAAATGTTTCTCCTTTTTTATTCTGAATTTCTGTTTTGTTTTTTTTTTGCCTGTGTTGTTCTATTTTTTAAAAAATCTCTGAAGTATCTCTGTGCTTGATGTTCAGTTTTGCTCTGGTGGGTTGGTAGGTGTGTTGTTTGTACTTAATTAGTTCGTTTAGTGTGTATTTTTGGTGGTTCGGTCCATCAATTCAGTTAATCTTATGCTTCTTCAAATTCTTTTTGTCGTTTGGGTTTTTTGTATTTGTTTGCTAGATTTTTGTAACTTCTTTAACTGTGTTTTTTAGTAAGTCCCAGTATTTATTAGATTATCAATGGTGCGTCTTTGGTTAGTCTTCTAATAATGTTATTGTGTCTGTAAGAACTTGTTTTGCAATAGGGTGTCGTTAAATTTCAGTGTGGTGATCTTTTGTTTGTGTTCGTCGTTTAGTGTTTAAAATTTCTGCTTATGTCGACGTTTTGTTTTTTTTTTGATGTCGACTTTGTTTGTTTGTTTGGTGGTGGGTTAAGCCTCTATGTGGCCGGGCCGCCCCCTTTTAACCTAAACATATGTCTTTTTTTGGGTTTTATCAGGGGGTATTGGCCTTTTTTTTTGATGTGGCCATGGGCCCGGGACTTGTCCTGGTGTGGACTGTGTTTTATCTGTGATTGTCTTAATAAGGACTTTTGGTCTTGGGCTGCTTGTCCCAATAAAGGGCATTTGGTCTTGATGTTTGTCCTAATAAGGACATTTGGGTTTTTCTGTTTGTCCCAAAAGGACAGTTGGTCTTGTCTGCTTGTCCTAATAAGGACATTTGGTCTTGGGGTTTTTCGCTAGCTCTGGTGACAGAAGAAAGCGCAGGAGAAGGCTCAGCATCTACATTTACAAAGTGTTGAAGCAGGTTCCCCCCGATACTGGTATCTCATCAGGCAATGTCAATCATGAACTCGTTTGTGAACGACATCTTCGAGCGAATCTCAGCGAAGCTGCCGCTCATTTCCCAAGCAAACGTAGTACCATCACTTCTAGGAGATCCAGACCGCTGTTCGCCTGCTGCCCGGTGAGCTCGCCAAACACGCCGTTAGCGAGGGTACCAAAGCTGTAACCAAGTATACCACCAGCAAGTAGAATCCTTTCAACAACAACAACACACTACCGGCCCTTTTCAGGGCCTCTGCAATCTTCCCTATTAACAATAATTACGTCTTGCGCAAGAGTTGATAACAAGACACATGCACAAATTCAATGTTATTTAGATGTTACATACATAAAAGACGAGTTACGCTCATAAAGGTAACAGTTCCGACACACCCAAAAAACCCCACTAGAAGTCAAAGACAGTGGAAGGTAGAGTCCCTCAAAGTGGCTTATTGATTTTTAAAAAGCATACAAAATAAGTTGTTCGTTCCTCTTCCACCCAAACGTATCGCAGATTAGTCGCCAGTGCAAGGCAGCTCTTGATATGTCACTAAAATATTCAAAACAAACTAAAGCAGTTTGCGATACTAAAGAAGAAACCGCTTTCGCATAACGAAAGTGAATATTTGAAAAAAAGGGGGAAAAAATGTTACAACACGTGGTGTTCCAAGCGGTCACCCATCTAAGTACTAACCGCCCGACGTTGTTGACTTCGGTGATCGGACGAGAACCGGTATTTTCAACGTGGTATGGCCGTAGACAAAGCAGTGTTCTACGTATAGGTACATGTAGTTAAGTTTTTATTTTAGTGCTGCATTACACCCATATTGCAGTCATACAATCACACACAACTATTCTTAACAGCAGCAACAACAATATCGGTAAGCAATAAGACAGTGCATAAAAAAAAAGAAGATCAAATGAATTGTTTTGAAATAACGTTTTGAATAAAATCCTGGAAAGAGGTGACCTTTTTTGGGGAACTGTATACACTATTTGCCGTGTGGCTTTTCGTATAGTAGACCACTGATTCTCCATTAAAAAAACCAATAACAAAATATTCAAAAGAAGGGAAAAAATGTCTACAACACGTGGTGTTCCCAAGCGGTCACCCATCTAAGTACTAACCACGCCCGACGTTGCTGACCGGTGATCGGACGAGAACCGGTATTTTCAACGTGGTATGGCCGTAGACAAAGTAGTGTTCTACGTATAGGTACTATAGTTAAGTACTATGTACTATACGCTATTCTATTTTAGTGTGTTAGTGCTTATTTATCAGTAGACAAACCATACTGCAGGCATCAATCACAACAACTTTCTTAACAAGAGCAGCCAGGCGCGTATCTTTGTATTTGGTTTGTAACACAAACTCATTGTGAACCGTTTAGGAATGCTAATTGGGATAATTTGGGGTGGCCTGAAAGGCCTGGTGATGTAAATCAAAGGTTGTTGTTTAACCTCCGAAACCGTAGAGTGTACGTCCCTGACGCTTGAGGGCGTACACGACATCCATAGCTGTGACCGTCTTCCTCTTGGCGTGCTCGGTGTAGGTGACTGCGTCACGAATGACGTTTTCTAGGAAAACCTTGAGAACACCTCGGGTTTCTTCGTAGATGAGACCAGAGATTCTCTTGACACCACCTCTGCGTGCAAGACGACGAATAGCGGGTTTGGTGATACCCTGGATGTTATCACGCAAAACTTTGCGATGACGCTAGCTCCTCCTTTCCAAGTCCTTTACCTCCTTTACCACGTCCAGACATGTTTATGCTTTAACGATATTTTCGCAAACTTTTTGCAACCCTATATAGCAACAACACATCGAGAAAG
Source organism: Arion vulgaris (assembly GCA_020796225.1). Classification (NCBI taxonomy): domain Eukaryota; kingdom Metazoa; phylum Mollusca; class Gastropoda; order Stylommatophora; family Arionidae; genus Arion; species Arion vulgaris. The sequence goes on from CM036767.1 coordinate 27,978,595, forward strand.
TCACGGATGTCACGCAACATGGCGGATAAAAGTCATATCCGATTGGCTGAAATGGTTTCTCTATTCAATAGACATGACTTCTGGTGCGTTAACTAACTAACAGTCCCCAATGTGTGAATTACATCTGCTCTTTATTGTTGTTGTTGTTGTTGTTGTGGGAGAATGTTTCAACAGTAACAAGAATAGCTAGTTCACATCACTATCGTTCCTTCCACATAATATAGATATAGGTAGTAGTTTTAATCCAGTTTGGACCAAATCTTCGCTCACTCACTGTTGGTCGTGTCAGTCGTCAAATCTCCACCCCACGCATCAACACTTAATGGGTGTGGTTTGGGTGAGTCTTCTTACATTTAAAATTTCTTAAAATAAGATAGGTCGATAGGTCAGGATCTAAAGTTCTAACCATCTCATTAATTCATTTGGATATTATGTCACATGTTTACTGATAAAGCATAACTTTATGTTCGTTAACCAGCGTGGAGGTAGCAAGAAGAAATTATGTCTTTGTTGAGTTACATTTCGTTAAGTGTTATGTGTATCTATGTCCCACAATCTCAAATCACTGATAACGGACAACAGGGCAGGAGAATCAAGATGTACAGCCACAGAGGTAGAGGTAGGATGGGATATTGTAATAAAGTAAGTACCTCAAGGAGGAGCACACATACACATTTACTGTTAAGATTTTAGTAATAGTAGCAAGACTTGGACTAGTAGGGTCAAATAAAAACCATTCAAGTGAGGTGTGTTGTGTGGTGCTGTTGTAAGAGGAGAGGTGTGTGATATTGAACTCTTGTGAACGACGCATGAGTTAATTGAGAAATGCTGGTGGTCCTAAAAAAGGACCTTTTTGATCTTTGTAATATGTGGTTTAGGCGCGCTCTCCGCGGATACGTCTGGCCAGCTGGATGTCTTTGGCATAATTGTCACACGCTTGGCGTGGATGGCCACAGGTTGGTGTCCTCAAACAGACCAACGAGGTAGCCTCGCTAGCCTCCTGCAGGGCCTAACAGCTGAACTCTGGAATCGCAGATCGGTCTTGAGTCTTGAGCGATTTCTCGGACCAAACGCTGGAATGGCAGCTTGCGGATGAGTAGCTCAGTGCTCTTCTGGTAACGACGGATCTCTCGGAGAGCGACGGTGCCGGGCCTGTAACGATGGGGCCTTGCACCACCGGTGGCTGGTGCCGATTTTCTAGCGGCTTTGGTAGCCAGCTGTTTGCGTGGGGCCTTGCCTCCGGTAGATTTGCGAGCAGTCTGCTTAGTACGAGCCATCTTTGCTGTGTAGAGAATTAGTTGTATAAAAGCAGCACATGGAAAAAAATGCGCTTAAATACGAGACGATGGCGCACGCCGATTGGAAGAAAGTACTCTTGCTATCTTCTGATTGGCTGCGGGCTGGCAACTACTGCGAACAACAAAAACAACAAAGACAAGACAGACATTTCATGTAATATTAACTCATATGATGTTGCAGGAACTAGAAGGAAAGAAGGAATGAAGAAAGACAAGAAAGAAAGGCCGTCATTCATTCACTAGATCTATCTTATCCTAACTTATCCTATCCTATCCTATTCTATCTATCTATCAAAATCTAATTAACTATAATTGCTCGCTGGCCTGGCACTCGTCCTAAAAATGACTGTCTGTTGATTATTGTGTTCTTGTGTGTATGTATGTATGTAGTCCTGAGAAGGACTTTTTAGTGCCAAAGACTTGTTTTTGTCCTACTTTATACAGGCACGAAATCACAGATTGGAAGAAAGTCTATGTACTTCGTTCTGATTGGCTACTAAGACAGGGACAAGCCTATCTATTATTATTTATTAGATGCTTGCTCCTCTGCTCTGTGAGCGTCTGTGCCAAACCCCAAACGTACCTGGTTCAAACCACACGGTTGGCAAGTTTGAAGCAAATTTGGCACCTGCGAAAGCAGTATAAGTGGTGCCTAGAAAATCAACGACTCATTTACTGTGGTTCTTCTTTTGTCGTCACACTGCTAACCGGGTCGTTGCCCAGTGTCGTGGTTTCTGTTTTGTCTCTGCGCTGTTCTGGTGGCTTGTGTGATTGTTATCTTTGCTCTTTCACAGGATTCTGATACCCATCCCATCTTTTTCCGTGGTCTTCCTCCCCCTTTTTTCCCCGATGTTCTTTTTTGAAGTCAATACTGTGGGTTTGGACACTTCTTTTTCTTTGTTTATCTATGAAAAAGCACGGTTTTGTGTAATTTTTCTTTTTTTTTATGTGATGTTGGGGGGATTCTGCTGGGAAATTTAAAAACATTTGATGTTGATTTTGGGTTTTTTTTTGTGGTTTTTTAAACTTTTGAAAATTTTCTTTTCCCACATTAGTTATTTTTTGTTCCCTTTGCCCCAATGCCCATGTTTGGCCTAGAAACCCAAAAGTGGGTAAAAAATACTGTTGTTAGCCCTTTTGAAATTTTGGGTGCCTTAACAATGAAAAGGCTTTTTGGGGGTTACGGCATTTTTTTTTTCTATCTAGTTTTTCGGGAATATGTTTCCCCTAAGTATTTTAAATTCTTTCACTTGGTTTTTTTTAAAAGTGCCTTTGGGTTGGTTTCCCCTAGATTATTATTTTTTTCTTCCATACCATTTTTTTTTTTTTAGTTTGGGTTTTCATGTTTTTAAATTTTTTTCCCAAGGTGTCAATTGATTTTTGAATCTTGTTCTTTTTATTTCCCTAAAATACATGATCCCAAACTGAAAAAACAGTTCTTTTATTTTCATTATAAAAATTTTGGGCTCGAGTTATTTTACCCAATATGCAATAAAAGAGTGGGAAGGGGACACAACTTTCTAACACCAGGGTATTGGGGGAACCAGTGGTCTTTTCCCTTTTGTTGTTCTTACTTTACTCTGGCTTTCTCTGGACCTTTTTTTCAAGGGTCTTCCATAGTTTGCCTTTTTTACTCTATCAAATGCCTTTTCTTGGTCAAAAAAAAGTTGTTTACTTTTATTGTATTCAATTTTTGTTTGCAGATCTTCTTAGTTAAAAATTTTTTCTGTAAAACTCACCCCTCCCCAACCCAAACGAAATGGTTTAACTAGGGTTTTAAAATCTCTCCTCTGCTCTTTGGGTCCCAATACTTTTCAAACACCCCATACTCAAAAGAAAGTATGGAAACCCCTTTTTTATTCCTTTTTTTTTGGGACTATAATAAAACTCTCCTGTGTTTTGGGGGCCTCCCGGTTTTTCTTTAAAAATTACTTGCGGGGTTTTAAAGGGGGTTTCGATGTGGGACCAAAAAAAAAGAAAGGCACAAAAACCCAACCCCCTTTTAGAAAATCATTTTTTGGGAAAACAAAACAAGCTGTTGCCCTTTTTTAATATTGTTCCTTTTTTTTTTTTTTCACTCACAACAATAAGAAAAAAATCCCCCAGGGAAAAAAAATTATCCCTTCATCCAGGGAACAAAAAGTAAAAAATCTTTTCGAAAAAAAAGGGGATTAATTTGGGGGAAAATTTTAGGTTGTCCTGAAAAAGGGCAGTATTTATGGGGTTGGTTGGTTTTGGGGGAATAATTTAGCTCTTCCGGTGGGCCCTTTTAGGTTTCCCGGGCAGTAGCCGGGCCCGGATTTTAGCAGGACAGTTGGCGATGGTCACACCAAATTTTTCAACTCCTCGTCTTCGGATGGGCCCAAATGGAATGGAGGGTGATTCTGGTCTTCTTTTATCTCTTCGGGGTTTCCAGCCAACCGGGAAACACCTCGGGGCCCCAAAATATTCTGGGGGTGCGGCTTGGGGGCACTGGGCGAGGGACCAACACGTTCCCCTGGGTTTCCCTTTCTCAGCAAGCAGGATTCGGCCCCCGGGGAACTGGGGTCCGGCCTGGGTGGCGGGGAGACTTGGACTTGCCTTTAAATTTTTCCCCCTTTTCCCCCCAGAAGATTAATAGTTAATTGCTTTGGGTATTCCAAAAAAAAACCAAACAGACTAAAAGTTGAATAGAAAAAAACACACCAGTACGCCTTTAAAAACTTTAACTTTGGGGAAGCCAGGGCCGATTGGCCCCAAAAAGGGAGTAACTAACGAGCCTGCCGATTGGGTAGAATCTTTTCGTCCTCCCCCGTTTTTTCCACTGCTGTCATATAAACAGTTGAGCGGGTTTGGGGCGCATCCCAAAAAAACAAAACCTCATTTTTTCCCGTCGGTAAAAAAATACCCCAAAATTTTTTCCAAAGAGAAATAAGTTGGGGTGGGAAGGAGTTTTGATTGTTTTTTTCTTTCCCCCAAATAAAAAGTTGGGCGGAAATTTTCCTCACAAAACAAATAAAGGGCCCAAAATGGCTTATAAGGCCGGATTAATATATAAAATGAAAAAATTTAAAAAAGATTTTAGTTCGGGCACTAAGCTTTGGAAAAAAAATGTAAAATAAAGCTTTTGCTCCCCAAAGGTGGTCGGGTCCCACTGGCCCCCACCCCCTTAACATTTAAAGGGTGAAAAAAGGTAAAATAAACAGGGTTTTAAAATTTTGGGAAAAAAAAAAGGAATTTTTCATGGGGCCCCCAAACAACAAAAAAAAATTTTAAAAAAAAAAGGTAAAATATAAAAAGTTAGAAAAAAAATGTTCCAAAATAAACCCGGGAAAAAGGCCTTTATTTAAAAAAAAAAAGAAAAACCCATTCAAAAATTTTTTGGGGCGGTATAAATTAAAGCCAAAGGCCCCTAACAAAAGGTTTTTTGCAAAAAAAACAGGGACAATCCGGCTCCTTTGGGAAACCCGGAAAAAAAAGCGGAAGAAAAAGGGTCAAAATTGAAAAAAACAACAAAAGAAAGAAAGGGGACCACCCAAAACCAAAAAACACGACCTCATCGGTGAAAAAAACCAAAAATTCAAACAAGGCCCAAAAATTTTAAAAAAAAAAAAAAAACAACAGTAGTGGCGGTAGTCACCAAAGGGACGGAAAAACCCAGCAGCATCTACATACAACAAAAACAATACAAGACAGACACCTACATACCTGGGCCCATGCAGTGCTCTCGGTGCCAGCAGTTTGGGCATACAAAAGGCATATGCAAAAACCCCACACGGTGCAGGTACTGTGCAGGGGCACACCAGATGAAAAACTGTACCTTGGCCTTACAGGACAACAACTACCAAACTGCCAACAGCAACAGAAAATGTGCAAACTGCACAGGACCGCATAGTGCGAGGTACCTTGGCTGCCCGGAGTACAGGAAGACCATAACAAAAAGAAACAATAATCAAAATAATGACCCTCCAACAAAGAAGTATCATAAAGCACCACCAACTACCACAAGCAAGAAAATGCATACGTCACCACCTCCTACAGCAAACAAGAAGAAATACACACCACCAGCACCTAACACAAGCAAGAACTACATCACCACCACCTACAGATACCAAACAAGATGAAAGCAGGCCACCACAACAAAATGTCACAGAAAGAAATAACCAAGCAACAGAAGAGGAAAACAGCCTAAAGAGCAACAAAAGACACCTACAAGAATTAGCGGAGACAATACAACAAGAAATCAGAAGATTCACAGAGCTACAAGAGAGAAATGAAGAAATCCTGAAAAGAATAGAAATGGAAAGACAACTCCTCAGCGAAGAAAAACAACACATAAAAGAATTAATCCTACAAATAACAAAACAAGACACAGAATGGAAATTAAAAACCAACACCGACATCGAAGACATCAAAACAGCAATCTCCAACATTGACGGAGGCCAACAGACAACAAAACCTGAATCAACTAGGACCACTAGAGCCCAGTCCAAGAAACACCACATCTAGACATAGTACACTGACAACAAACACAATAACAGTAAAATATGTAACAAAAATGAATAACAAAAATATTAAATTAATACAATGGAACTGCAGGGGGGCCAGATTGAACCTAGCTTCCATGATAGAAAAATACAAAGACCATACCATAATAATGATGCTGCAGGAAACCTTGCTAAAGAAGACCCAGGGGCTTAAGTATGCAGGATACAATACATTTAGAAATGATAGAGCTCAGGCCCAGGGGGAGGGTTGCCATGTTAGTACACGAGACATTTAAAATTAATGACTGGGAAATATTCAACTCAGAAAACATAGAGGGGATTAGCATAACAATAGACGATAATAAGGGGTTAAAATTACAAACATTTATAACCCAAAGGAAACTACACCAATGAAGACATTACAACACTTACAGACAGAATAACAAACAGATCAATAATAGGTGGAGATTTTAATGCCCACCACCAAGCTTGGGGATGCAACAGATCATGTGTGGCAGGGGAAATGGTCCTGAACTTCTGCGAAGACAACAACCTGGTCATCCTAAATGATGGGTCGATTACCAGAATCAATCCAATGGCAAATGGAGAAGATTCTGCAATCGACCTCACTCTCATCACTCCAAATCTCACAGCAGCCAGTTGGGAGACTCTAGAGGAGACTAACTCAGACCACCTCCCAATCGAAATAAACCTCAGAACAACATTCAACATTAATAAAACAAACACTAAACCTACTTTCAACTACCAAAAAGCAAACTGGGAACAATTCAGCCTGGAACTAATGACATTAGACATCAGAAAAATCAATACAACAAATGTAGACACATATGCAGAAACACTAACAACAGAAATACTTAAAATAGCAACCAAACACATACCAAATAAAAACATGCCACTATACATAAAACATACAGCTGACAAGCCCAGAAAAAACAAGATAAAAAACCCAGTGCCCTGGTGGACAGACAAATGCTCAGAAAAAGTTAAAGAAAGAAACAGGGCTCTGGACAGAGCAAGAAAGAACAAAACAGAGAAAAACCTAACAAAATACAGACAACTTAGAAATGAATGCAACAAAATTATATTCAAAGCAAAAGAAGTCCACTGGAGAAGTTTCTGCGAGACAATAAGCTTTAGAACATCAGCAACAACAGTCTGGAATAAGCTGAACTGCATCAAAGGTGGAAACAGACAGAAAACCAACATACCAACACTAAGAGGAGAGTACCGGCAACAACGGACAAAGAAAAGCCAATGCACTGGCCCTACACTTCCACTCAGTTAGCGCCAAAACCAACATGACCATAGAGGAAATTAACAGAAGACAACAAACACTGGAGGAACTAGAAATAACAAGTCAAGATGAAGAAAACACATACATCAACGCAGACATCACAGCACAAGAAATAAATAGAGCACTAGGGGAGAAATCCAACACAGCATCCGGTCCAGACATTCTGAGCTATGCCATCCTCAAAAAGGTGCCTCCCAATGTGATAGGGATTATAGCAAGCCTGTTCAACCAAGTCTGGTCAGGGGGAATAATACCAAATGTATGGAAAACAGCTACCATCATCCCATTACTTAAGCCTGATAAAGACCCGAAGGATGCCAACTCCTACAGGCCTATATCACTCACATCACACCTAGGTAAATACTAGAAACAATTATCAACAAACGAATCACATTTCACATGAACAAACACAACCTGTACAGCCCATCACAAGCAGGCTTCAGAAGGAAAAGAAGCACCCTAGACCAGCTTATCAAACTTGAACACGAGGTAAAAGCCGGGTTCGACAAGAAGAGAAAAACTCTTGCTGTTTTCCTGGATGTGGCCAGAGCATATGATGAATGCTGGAGAGAAGGTGCACTCTATAAAATCAGAAAAATGGGCATAACAGGAAGGGCTTACAGATACATACAAAACTTCATACAGGACAGATATTTCACAGTCACAATAAATAACGAAACATCATCAACACACGAACAAGAAAATGGCATCCCCCAGGGATCTGTAATATCACCACAATTTTTACGATAATGGTAAATGACTTGGGGATGAATTTCAGACATGAAAACAAGTCTTTCCCAGTTTGCAGATGATGCAGCAATATGGCAAACGGGCAGAAACACAAATTACTTAATAAGGGGGGTTCAAAGACAGTTAGATAAAGTAATTAAATGGATGGGAAAGTGGGGCTTTAAAATTAATACAACAAAAACAGTAGGGATAATCTTTAGTAGGGGCAATCAGAAGAAAGCTGACATCAAAATCAATGGGGAAAAATACAAATCAACAAAAGCACTAGGTTCCTAGGCTTGATATTAGATCAAGGCCTTAGGTGGCATGAGCACATTGCCTACCAAACCAATAGATGTCGGGGCATGCTTAACATGCTACGATATATCAAGGGTAATGGATGGGGAGCCTCAACCAACACAATGATTACCTTCTACAAGGCGTTTATCAGAGGGAAAATTGACTACGCTAGTATTGTGTACGAGTCAACGGCACCAACTAACCAAGCCAAGCTAGATAGTATTCAAAGCAGAGCCCTGGCTACTATAGCAGGGGCCATGAAAGGATCTCCCTCTGAAGCCGTAGAAGTAGCCTTAGGTGTTATCCCACTTAGCCTAAGAAGAAAAGAACTCAGGCTCAACTACTGGGCTAAGATGGGCAATGACACACAACACCCAGCACACGCAGCATACCAACACAGAAGACAGTGCAGAAGAAAAGTCTCTATCGCACAATACAGAACAGCGGGGTGGAAAACACAAATTGAGCTGGCGCAGGTACCCTCCTCAGAAACTAGTGAATAAAAGAAAACTGCATACAGCAGTAATCCCACCATGGGAGCTCATCACACCACAAACAGACACTTTTTTAACATCCAAAGGGAAAAAAAGGAAGCACAGAACCATGGAAACTAAAGTCCACTGCCAACAAATACATCAAACAACACGCTGAAAACGATGTCCAGATCTTCACAGACGGATCCAAGGGGACGGACGAACAACTGGGTATGGGGATTGTTATACCCAAATGGGGAATAAAACAATGCTATAGACTGCCAAATCACACATCAGTATTCACGGCAGAGCTAACGGCTATTCTGAAAGCACTGGAAATTGCTACAGAATACCCCCCCCCAGAAGATCACGGTCCTCACAGACTCATTATCCGCTGTGCAGACCATATTAAATCACCATGATGGCCAAAGACCGGACATCGTAGAAGCAATACTACATACACACACAAGACTACACCATATGGGATTTCACATTAACATCATGTGGATTCCATCACATGTTGGCATAGTTGGAAATGAACAAGCAGACAAAGAAGCAAATAAAGGTAGAAGCAGCTCAAGAAAAATCAAGATGGGTTTGGGACCAGGGGAGATCAAGAGCATAATAACCAACACAATAAACAATGACTGGACAGAGGCCTGGAACTCCAGCTCAAAGGGTAGACTCGCACATGCCTTACTGAAAACCCCAGCAAGAAAGAGCCAAATCCAGGATGAGCTAAAAATCCCTGTAAACAGAAAACTGCTACGTCTGAAACTGGGCAAAGGAATTTTTAGCCTGCTGGAACCCATATGCGAGCACTGCGAGGAGGAAAACACAGTAGAACACTTCTTACTACACTGCCAGAAATATCAGCAACACAGAACACAACTAGAGCAACACTTTAAAGACAGAAATATACAATGGCATATAGGACATATGCTGGGACATGACGCCCCTCGAGAAACACAACAGCTGGTCAAACAATACATAACAAGATCCAAGCATGAAATATAAAACATCAAAAGCCAGATCAACACAAAATGCCCTTATCAGGGCAGCACCCGGACAGACACAAAAATGCCATTTTCAGGGCCGAGAACACAGACCAACGTCCCTCAAGAAACCCTGAAGATGGTCATTAAAGAACAAGTTAGGACAAGACAACTACAAGAGGCTCCCCATCTCCACCATTACAAGAGACAAACAACTAGGTGATCGGTCCTTATCAGGGCCAGGGTGCTTCTCAGCGCCAGATCATACCACCCCGGGAAACTAGACAAAGACTTAGAGAGGAGAGGGAGGAGTATGGGTCAAAATCTGGTTGGGGGGCTCTTAGGGGTTTGGGGGGAGGGGGGATGGGTGTGGTTGGGAGAAGGGGTTTGGGTGGGTTAGGGTACCGGGTGGGAAGGGGAGGGTACCGGGTGGGAAGGGGGTATTGGAGGGGTTTAGGAATATAAATAGTTTTCTAAGTAGTTAAAAACCAAAATAGTTAGAATAGAAGCACTGGTCTTAGTCTATTATAAAACACGCCACCAATTACTAGATCCATCTCTGTTAGCCCGCCAGGGATCCGACATGACAACGCCAGCTAGACAAGATACACAGACCAAGACAAAATGTCCTTATTAGGACAAACTGACCAAGACCAAATGTCCTTATTGGACAACAGCCAAGCCCAAAATGTTCTTATTGGACAAGCAGACAAGACCAAATGTCCTTATTAGGAAAAACAGCCCAAAAGACCAAAATGTCCTTATTAGGACAAACAGACCAAGACCAAATGTCCTTATTAGGACAAACTGGCCCAAGCCCAAAATGTCCTTATTAGGACAAACAGACCAAGACCAAATGTCCTTATTAGGACAAGCAGACCAAGACCAAATGTCCTTATTAGGACAAACAGACCAAGCCCAAATGTCCTTATTAGGGCAAACAGACCAAGACCAAATGTCCTTATTAGGACAAACAGACCAAGACCAAAGGTCCTTATTGGGACAAACAGACCAAGACCAAATGTCCTTATTAGGACAAGCAGACCAAAACCAAATGTCCTTATTAGGACAAACAGACCAAGACCAAATGTCCTTATTAGGACAAACTGACCAAAACCAAATGTCCTTATTAGGACAAACAGATCTAAGGGACCAAATGTCCTTATTAAGACAATCACAGATAAAAACACAGTCCACACCAGGCCCAAGTCCCAGGCCACATGGCCACACCCAGGAAAAAAAGGCCAATACCCCCTGATATAACCCAAAAAGACATATGTCTTAGGTTGAAAGGGCGTGCCTCGCCACAAAAAGAGGCAACCCACCACCAAACAAACAAACAAACAGTCGACATCAAACAAACAAACAAAACGTCGACATTTTCCGTCTGATCATAAAATGCCTCCAAAAGTTTCTTCCAAAGGTGCTAAAAAAGCCGGCAAAGCCAAGGCTGTACGCACTGGTGACAAGAAGAAGAAGCGCAGGAGAAAGGAAAGCTACAGCATCTACATTTACAAAGTGTTGAAGCAGGTTCACCCCGATACTGGTATCTCATCCAAGGCAATGTCAATCATGAACTCGTTTGTGAAGGGCATCTTCGAGCGAATCTCCAACGAAGCTAGCCGCCTGGCCCACTACAACAAACGTAGTACCATCACTTGGGGGGAGATCCAGACCGCTGTTCGCCTGCTGCTGCCCGGTGAGCTCGCCAAACACGCCGTTAGCGAGGGTACCAAAGCTGTAACCAAGTATACCACCAGCAAGTAGAATCCTTTCAACAACAAAAACACTACCGGCCCTTTTCAGGGCCTCTGCAATATTCCTATTAACAAAAATACGTCTTGCGCAAGAGTTGATAACATGCACACATTCAATGTTATTTAGATGTTACATACATAAAAGACGAGTTACGCTCAAAAAAGGGAACAGTTCCGACACACCCCCAAAAAAAAAACCCCACTGAAGTCAAAGACAGTGGAAGGTAGGTGCCTTAAAAAGTGGCTTATTGTTTTTTTTTTTAAAAGACATACAAAATAAGTTGTTCGTTCCTCTTCCACCCAAACGTATCGAAGATTAGTCGCCAGTGCAAGGGCGGCTCTTGATATGTCACTAAAATATTCAAAACAAACTAAAGCAGTAAAACTAAATACTAAAGAAGAAACCGCTTTCGCATAACGAAAGTGAATATTCAAAAGAAAGAAAGAAAGAAGAAAAAAATGTCTACAACCGTGGTGTTCCCAGCGGTCACCCATCTAAGTACTAACCACGCCGACGTTGCTTGACTTCGGTGATCGGACGAACCGGTATTTTCAACGTGGTATGGCCGTAGAAAAAGTAGTGTTCTACGTATAGGTACATGTAGTTAAGTTTTTTTTTTTAGTGCTGCATTTACACCAATTGCAGTCATACAATCACACACAACTATTCTTAACAGCAACAACAAAATATCGGTAAGCAATAAGCCCAGTGCATAAAATAAAGAAGATCAAATGAATTGTTTTGAAATAACGTTTTGAATAAAATCCTGGAAAAGAGGTGACCTTTTTTGGGAACTGTATACACTATTTGCCGTGTGGCTTTTCGTATAGTAGACCACTGATTCTCCATTAAAAAAACCAGATGACAAAAATATTCAAAAGAAAGAAAGAAAGAAGAAAAAAAAAATGTCTACAAACCGTGGTGTTCCCAAGCGGTCACCCATCTAAGTACTAACCACGCCCGACGTTGCTTGACTTCGGTGATCGGACGAGAACCGGTATTTTCCAACGTGGTATGGCCGTAGACAAAGTAGTGTTCTACGTATAGGTACATATAGCTAAGTACTATGTACTATTTGCTATTCTATTTTAGTGTGTATGGTGCTTCTTTTTACTCAGTAGACAAACCATACTGCAGGCATACAATCACACACAACTATTCTTAACAACAAGAGCAGCCAAAGGCGCGTATCTATTTGTATTTGGTTTGTAACACAGTCATTAACACAAACTCATTGTGAACCGTTTAGGAATGCTAATTGGGATAATTTGGGGTGGCCTGAAAGGGCCTGGTGATGTAAATCAAAGGTTGTTGTTTAACCTCCGAAACCGTAGAGTGTACGTCCCCCGACGCTTGAGGGCGTACACGACATCCCATAACTGTGACCGTCTTCCTCTTGGCGTGCTCGGTGTAGGTGACTGCGTCACGAATGACGTTTTCTAGGAAAACCTTGAGAACACCTCGGGTTTCTTCGTAGATGAGACCAGAGATTCTCTTGACACCACCTCTGCGTGCAAGACGACGAATAGCGGGTTTGGTGATACCCTGGATGTTATCACGCAAAACTTTGCGATGACGCTTAGCTCCTCCCTTTCCAAGTCCTTTACCTCCTTTACCACGTCCAGACATGTTTATGCTTTAACGATATTTTCGCAAACTTTTTGCAACCCTATATATAGCAACAACACATCGAGAAAGTCACGGATGTCACGCAACAGGGGGATAAAAGTCCTTATCCGATTGGCTGAAATGGTTCTCTCTATTCAATAGACATGACTTCTGGTGCGTTAACTTGAACTAACAGTCCCCAATTTTAATTAAACTGCTCTTTATTGTTTTGTTTTTGTTGTTGTGGAGGGAAAGTTTCAACAGTAACAGAATAGCTAGTTCACATCACTATCGTTCCTTCCACACTAATATAGATATAGGTATAGTTTAATCCCAGTTTGGACCAAATCTTCGCTCACTACACTGTTGGTCGTGTCCATTGTCAAATCTCCACCCACACGCATCAACACTTAATGGGTGTGGGGTTTTGGGGGGGTCTTCTTACAATTTAAAATTTCTTAAAATAAGATAGGTCGATAGGTCGGGATCTAAAGTTCTAACTCCTCATTAATTCATTTGGATATTATGTCACATGTTTACTGATAAAGCATAACTTTATGTTCGTTAACCAGCGTGGAGGTAGCAAAAAAGGGGAATTATGTCTTTGTTAGTTACATGTTCGTTAAGTGTTATGTGTATCTATGTCCCACAATCTCCCAAAACACTGATAACGGACAACAGGCGGCGGAGAATCAAGATGTACAGCCACAGAGGTAGAGGTAGGATGGGAAATTGTAATAAAGTAAGTACCTCAAGGGAGGAGCACACATACACATTTACTGTTAAGATTTTAGTAATAGTAGCAAGACTTGGACTAGTAGGGGCAAATAAAACCATTCAAGTGGGTGTGTTTGTGGTGCTGTTGTAAGAGGAGAGGTGTGTGATATTGAACTCTTGTGAACGACGCATGAGTTAATTGAGAAATGCTGGTGGTCCTAAAAAAGGACCTTTTTGATCTTTGTAATATGGGTTTAGCGCGCTCTCCGCGGATACGTCTGGCCAGCTGGATGTCTTTTGGCATAATTGTCACACGCTTGGCGTGGATGGCGCCGAGTTGGTGTCCTCAAACAGACCAACGAGGTAAGCCTCGCTAGCCTCCTGCAGGGCCATAACAGCTGAACTCTGGAATCGCAGATCGGTCTTGAAGTCTTGAGCGATTTCTCGGACCAAACGCTGGAATGGCGGGTTGCGGATGAGTAGCTCAGTGCTCTTCTGGTAACGACGGATCTCTCGGGACGGTGCGGGCCTGTAACGATGGGGCTTCTTGCACCGGTGGCTGGTGCCGATTTTCTAGCGGCTTTGGTAGCCAGCTGTTTGCGTGGGGCCTTGCCTCCGGTAGATTTGCGAGCAGTCTGCTTAGTACGAGCCATCTTTGCTTTGTAGAAAAATTTGTTGTATAAAAGCAGCAATGGAAAAAAATGCGCTTAAATACGAGACGATGGCGCACGCCGATTGGAAGAAAGTACTCTTGCTATCTTCTGATTGGCTGCGGGCTGGCAGCTACTGCGAACAACATAACAAACAACAAAGACAAGACAGACATTTCATGTAATATTAACTCATATGATGTTGCAGGAACTAGAAAGGAAGAGGAATGAAGAAAGACAAGAAAGAAAGGCTCATTCATTCACTAGATCTATCTTATCCTAACTTATCCTATCTATTTTCTATCTATCTATCTATCAAAATCTAATTAACTATAATTGCTCGCTGGCCTGGCACTCGTCCTAAAAATGACTGTCTGTTGATTATTGTGTTCTGTGTGTATGTTTTATGTATGTATGTTTTAGTCCTGAGAAGGACTTTTAGTGCAAAGACTTGTTTTTTGTCCTACTTTATACGAGGCACCGGAAATCGCAGATTGGGAAAAAAGTCTATGTACTTCGTTCTGATTGGCTACTAAGACAGGGACAAGCCCTTTTATTATTATTTATTAGATCTTGCTCCTCTGCTCTGTGAGCGTCTGTAGCACAAACCCAAGCGTACCTGGTTCAAACCACACGGTTGCAAGTTTGAAAGCAAATTTGGCACCGTGCAGAAAGCAGTATAAGTGGTGCCTGAAAATCAACGCTCATTTACTGTGGTTCTTCTTTTGTCGTCACACTGCTACCGGGTCGTTGCCCAGTGTCGTGGTTTTCTGTTTTTTTCTTGCCTTTCTGGTGGCTTGTGTGATTGTTATCTTTGCTCTTTCCGGATTCTGATACGCCATCTAACCATCTTTTCCGTGGGCTTCCTCTTGCCTTCTTTCCCGATGTTCTGTTGTAGAAGACTCTGAATACTGTGGAGTTTGGACACTTCATTCTTTGTTTATCTATGTAATTCAAGCACGGTTTTGTGCCAACTTTCTTTCTTATGCTGATGTTGGTGATTCTGCTGGGTATTCAAAACATTTGATGTTGATGTTGGTCTTTTCTTGTGTTGTTGGTAACTTTTCGCAGGCAATGCATTTCACATGTAGTTATTTTTTTTGACTGCGCTTTGCTCAATGTCCATGTTTGGCTCTGGTAACACAAAGTAGGTATAAAAATACTGTTGTAGCTGCCTGTGAAATTTTTGGGTGCCTTAACAATGGGGCTAGCTGGTAGGTTACAGCATTTGCTTTTTGCTCTATCTAGTCTTCTGTGAATATGCTTCCTAAGTATTTGAATTCTTTCACTTGGTTTATTTTAGTGCCATTGACATGGATGTCTAGATTATTATGTTTTCTTCCCATATTCATTATTTCTGTTTTAGTGTTGTTGATTTTCATGTCATGTTTTACACAATTTTTGTTCAAGGTGTCAATATGATGTTGTAGATCTTGTTCATTTTGATGTATCCTGATACACTGATCAACTGCAAACAGCAGTTCATTTATTTCATCATTATCTGAATTTGACTCGAGTTATTTTATCCATATATGCAATAAAGAGTAGTGGTGAGAGGACACAACCTTGTCTAACACCTGATGTAATGGAGAACCAGTCTGGTCATTCCTTTTGTTGTTCTTACTGTACTCTGGCTATCTGCTGGACGCCATATTCTTCAAGGATCTTCCATAGTTTGCACCTGTTTACTCTATCAAATGCCTTTTCTTGGTCTATAAATATAAGTTGTTTACTTTGATTGTATTCAATTGTTTGTTAGCAGATCTGTCTTAGTGTAAATATTGCGTCTGTGCAGCTCTTACCCCTCCTAAACCCAAACTGGCTATTGCTTAACTGGGGCTCTAATATACTCTCCTCTGCTCTTCGCTCCAATACTTTTGCAAACATTTTTCCTATATGGCTCAAAAGAGAGTATGTTTGACACTCTCTTTTGTCTCCTTTGTTCTTCCATATTGGGACTATAATAGCTCTCTGCCAGTCATCTGGAGCCTCCCAGGTTATGTCTTTGATATTACTGTGCTTGATGCCTGTAAAAGATATATTCCGATGTAGGACCAAGAAGAAAAGAAGAGCACAATCAGCAACCCCATATGAACCATCATTGTTATAGTAAAACGAAACAAGCTGTTGCCCTTGTTAATATTGTTCCTCTTTTTTTTTTGCATCACAAACAATAAGAGAAACATCACAGAATAAAAATTATCATTCATCCAGGTAACTATGTAACAACAGTAAAACTCTTTGTGCGAAATGAAGAAATTGTTAATTGGGAATATGTAGGTTGTCCTGAAAAGGACAGTGATGATGGGTTGGTTGGTTGGTGGAGTAATTTAGCTCTTGCCGGTGGCCTTTTGAGATTTCTTGGGCAGTAGCACGGCCTGGATGTTGGGCAGGACACCGCCTTGAGCGATGGTCACACCGGACAGAAGCTTGTTCAACTCCTCGTCATTGCGGATGGCCAACTGGAGATGACGGGGATGATTCTGGTCTTCTTGTTATCTCTTGCGGCGTTGCCAGCCAACTCGAGCACCTCAGCTGCAAGATATTCTAGAACTGCGGCTAGGTACACTGGGGCGCCAGCACCAACACGTTCAGCGTAGTTGCCCTTTCTCAGCAAACGATGGATACGACCAACGGGGAACTGGAGTCCGGCCCTGGATGAGCGAGACTTGGACTTGCCTTTAACTTTTCCGCCTTTGCCACGTCCAGACATGATTAATAGTTAGTTAGCTGGGTATTCCAAAATAAAACGCAAACAGACTACAAACGTTGAATATGAAAAAAAACACACGCAGAGTACTTGCCTTAAATACTTCCCAACTTTGCGCGAAGCCGAGACGCGATTGGCCAAAACGGTAGTAACTAGCGAGCCTGCCGATTGGCTAGAATCTTTTCGTCCTCGCCGTTTTTACCACTGCTGTCATATATAAACAGTTGAGCGGGTCCGTCGACATCAAACAAACAAACAAAACGTCGACATTTTCCGTCTGATCATAAAATGCCTCCAAAAGTTTCTTCCAAAGAGATTACATAAAGTTGGATGTGTTAATTTTGTGTTAGTTTTGTGTTAATTTTGTTTCTTTCGGACTACTTAACCATAATTTAAATGGCAGCAAAAATTGCAACGATCACAGTCAAAGCTAAAGACTTCTTAGAAGATGGACTTATACACCGGCCTGGCACGTTAATCATGACGGTCAACGGTGATATATCTCGATTGACATACTCAATGATGGCGGCTGTGCTCACGGGGCCAGCTGGCGTGGGACCAAACGGTGTAGCAACGCTATACCGCTTTGCAGACCCACACAGGTGGTACGCCACACTGAGCACTGCCGCTCACATTCAACATTATAAAAGACTACATTCTAAAAGAATTGAGTGGGGGAAACCTCAAATCAGCATTTTAATCGAACATTTAGAATTGGAAAAAAACAAAGGAGTGTTACACTGGCTGCCTCCTACCTCAACAAAGGAAGGAGTAACAGAACTAGCTAAAACTATAACGCAAGATCCAGAAACAGAAGTGTTCAAAATCCAAAGCGCGAGTGACAAATGGACATTTTATTATAAAGAAAATAAAAGCCATCAAATCGCCCATTTCGTGAATTTAGATATAGACGGCGACGCCAAAACCAACCAACAAATATGGATTACCCTGCCTGGCAGACGCACACAGTGCACAATCTGCGGGCAGGATAACCATTGGGTTAGCCAATGCCCTGAGAAAAAAAAAAACAACAAAGAAAACTGAAGAAAACAATACAGATATCAGATTTACAAAAACAACAAGAGAGAAAGAAAGAACCACAGAAACACAAGAAAACACACAGACCTCATCGGAATCAGAAAACAACACTAGAAGCGAATACAAACAAGTCGAAAGTAGAAGAAAAAGGAAAAGAACTAGAAACAACACCCCGACAAATAGAACACCGACAAACAACATAGACACCCCAACACCAAAAGAACAACCCACCAACAGAATACCAAACCATCACTAACAAGCGGGGCAGGCAAGGTCAGGCAAGGGGGCGGCGGTGTGGCAGGTGAGAGAGCAGCCTACCACATCAGAAACAGAAGACACAGATGAAGAAACACCTCAATGTGGATAGGACATGACACAGAAGAGTTAAAGATCCACCTTCACACAGAATCAAACCACAGACATCCAAGACGAGCCAAGAACACAGCAAGTATGAATGAATGAATGAAAGAAACACGCTTACACACACACACACACACACACACACACATAACCTCTACACACACACACAAAAATGGCTTCCAGTAGACACAAAATACGCATTATATCTCTCGGTCATAAGACACTTGAAATACAAAACACAACATACTATCGACCTAGCACACAGACACAAACCTGACTTCATTCTATTACAAGAAACACACATCAACAAAGCAACGCTTGCCCACAAAAACAACCCACCTACAAACAACACCCATAGGGAATACAAGAGTGGCAACACATAGAAATGGGGGAAAGGGGAGTAGCAACAATACAGATATCAGACGACTGGGAAACAACACACTGCCATAACGACACAGAGGGAAGAATATTGATAACACAAACCAAGTACAAACGGTAAGAAGATACACACAATAGTCAACATATATGCAACGGCCACACGACATGAACAACCCCCTATTCTACAAGTATAATGTCACACTAATTAAAAAGGTACCATAACCAACACATTACAATGGGAGGAGACTTCAACTGCATCACACACAAGCTTGACAACTCGGACAGAACAACAACGCGACAAAGAAAACAAGCCAGGCACTGGCAACACTAAACAGAATACTGGAGAAATATTCACTCGTGACGCATATAGACACACCTTCCCAAAAGGAACAGAAACAACATATCAAGATCAAACACATATCACAAGAAGGAAATCAAGAATAGACAAATTTTACACAGAAGCGTCTTCCAAAATTAGCAAAATAGAGCACGTCTCAAACACACTACACCACAGACCACAAAGCAGTAATTCTAACACTAAACGATGACACTATAAACAAAAGATCACCACACTGGAAATTTAACGACACCCTGACAAAACAAGTTTTTTACAGACACAATAAATATTATTAGAAGACTACACCAAAGATGCACCATCGGATAACTAACAAACTACCGGACCACTAAAAAAATGACAGTTAAAGAAGTTACACAACTACTAGCAACACAAATACAGAAAGAATCCAAACGACAAACAAGAATACTAGAAGAAGCCATAAGATTAACTCGACCGATGACTGGAAACGCACCACAAATACACACACTCAATGATGAACTAATTAAGTACAACAATATACCTACCAAGGCCCTCACCTCAGAGCAAACTGAACACCAACGCACACGAAATACCCTCTAGAGACTTTTTTACAATAGAATACAGACAGAAACAAAACAAATATATGAAATTCAGAATGAAAAAGGAGAAACACTAACAGAAGATCAGGGAATAATTAACACTTTCCACACATACTATAAGCAATTGTACACGCTGGAACACACTGCACTACAAACAGGGAAATATTTGTTATACGTCAAAAACTCATGACCAAAACAAAACCACTCTAGACCAAACCAATAATAACACAAAACCTAGAAATAGCACTAAACACATTACAAGAAAGTAAAACACCAGGACCAGACGGACTAACCACTGGTTTCTACAAAAATTCTTCCCATAATAGGGCCACTCCTATTTAAAGTATTAAATGAATCCCTAAAACAAACCAACTACCAAATAGCATGAATCAAGCATAGCATAACACTCATAACCCAAGGATAACACAGATACGCAACAAACTAAAAACTACAAGACCAATATCCTCATTGAATACAGATTACAAAATACAACTTCAAAAACCTTGACTTCTAAAATTAGCCCCTTCATGAAAGACTTAGTTCACACAGACCAACAATGTAGCATGCATGAAACAACATAAACACACACATTTCATAAGAGACATAATTCAATACTCACTGAAAAGACATACAAACATCAATATTATCCTTTAGACCAAGAGAAGGCCTTTGACAGAGTCTCACACGAATACCTTACGATACGTTGCTAATGGAATGCAATATAGGGCCAACTACGCCAGCTGGATAAACTTTGCATAAAACCCAGAAAGCGCGCTGATCATAAATCAAGAACCTATCAAAACCAATATTAATAAAAAGATTGCAGAGGCAGGGATGCCCTTTATCGCCTTTTATTGTACGGCTAGCGCCGGAACCATTACTGGAAAAAATTGCAGAGACCAGGAATGTCAAGGGCACCTTTATACCTGGACTGGGAGAAAAAAAACTCATAGCATATGCAGATCACAATATTTTCCCACCTAACAACAAATCCATAGAGAATATACTCCAAACATTCCAAGAATACAATGATAGCGGGGCAAAAATAAATGATACAGAAGTCCCAAATAATGGGAATAGGTAAATTTAAGTATAACCGATTTCCCCTTTAACTTAATACAAGTCAATAAGATAAAATTATACGGAATCATCTTTGCTAAACAACTCCTTTTAATAGGAAACAAAGACATATGGCAAATGTAGTCACTATACAGATTAAAAACGCTTGAAACATACAAATACACAATAAACATTGATATTTCGGGCAGAAGCATGATAGTAAACACGTACATCATACCAACACAATATATACATCTAATGTTTTTCAACCCCCGCCACAAACTATAAGAGAAATCCAAACTACCATCAGGAACTTCCATTTTCTAAAAACATACACTACACGCGATAGCCATCAGGACACTAATACAACAGAAAGAGAGAGGGGGAATATCCCTTTACATGACATAAAACGCGAATACAAACTCCAGAGAATCTGCTTGTGTGGTGAGACATGATAAAACAACCTGACGAATACACTTTAGCACACTACTATATAGGCCTACGATTAACAAAACTTCACCCAATAAGCAATAAATACACCCCACTATTTCGAACACTACCAAAATTTACCACAGTGCATTCAAAGCATAAAAGATAATGAAAAACCAAATACACAAGCCCGTAAAAGAGATATATATAAACACCTAATTAAAGCACAAGAACCAGCACTAAACAACAGAATAAAAAGAGGATACACCTATTTTGTCACAGACTAAATTTTGCCAGATTTTTAGAAACTTACATAAAACGCAAACATCTAAACAAGCAAAAGAAGTCACATACAGATTACTCTTCAACATCACACCGGTAGGATACAGGACAGTGACGCTGGGCCAAATGTTACCTCTGCAACCAAAAGACAAGAGACAGAAGACCATATTTTCTTCCATTGCAACACAATACAACTAGCATTAAACTCACTACAAACAACAATGAACACAAACAAGATAGACACATATAAAGCAATCATGATAAATGTACTACCACCAACACCCATAAACCCACAAAGAGAACATTACAGATTATTGGCAGAATTTCGACACCTGGTGTGGGAGTGCAGAAAACAAAAGCCAAATACGACCAATGACAACATAAACATAGACTATTTAGACACATTTACGAGCAGAGAATAGCAAACATGATAAAATAAACGTCATACCAACAACGCAACAAACAAACGAATCAATAACACTGGGAGATGTCGCACCCAAGTCACGAGTGGAAGTATGAACGAAATGCATTAATTACCGCAACCACAAACTAAGCCAAGTCACAGGACGAACACAACCAGACCAATCCCAAGCAAACACAACGACTAAGTAACATAAGAAATTGGGACATGTCACACCCAAAACACGAATGAATGCAATAACAAATATAAAAGTTACAACAACTACTAACTCCGAACTAGGAGTATTGCTCCCATTTAATTGTCATTTACACAGCAGCATTTATTGAATTATGTATGGAAATTATTGTTTATAATTATGTTGTTTTCCCTTCACCATGTATTGAATATAAAAAAAAAAAAAAAAAAAAAATAAAAAAAATAAAAAAATAAAAAAAAAAAAAAAAATAAAAAAAAAAAAAAATAAAAAAAAAAAAAAATAAAAAAAAAAAATAAAAAAAAAAAATAAAAAAAAAAAAAAATTTGCGTGATGGTAGTGAACCTGAAAGGCAACACAAAGTACAAAGCACATCTCCTGACTTTTCTTTCTTTATGTTATAATTTACAAAACAAAACGTTTGAAATAGAAAACTTTTTCTTTATTGCATTGTATATTATTGATTGCATTATTGGAAAAAAAAAAAAAAAAAAAAAAAGCCGGCAAAGCCAAGGCTGTACGCACTGGTGACAAGAAGAAGAAGCGCAGGAGAAAGGAAAGCTACAGCATCTACATTTACAAAGTATGAAGCAGGTTCACCCCCTGATACTGGTATCTCATCCAAGGCAATGTCAATCATGAACTTCGTTTGTAGAACGACATCTCGAGTTAATCTCCAACCAAAGCTTGGCCGCCCGGCCCACTACAAACGGTAGTACCATCACTTCTAGGGAGATCCAGACCGCTGTTCGCCTGCTGCTGCCCGGTGAGCTCGCCAAACACGCCGTTAGCGAGGGTACCAAAGCTGTAACCAAGTATACCACCAGCAAGTAGAATCCTTTCAACAACAACAACACACCATCGGCCCTTTTCTAGGGCCTCTGCAATATTCCCCTATTAACAATAATTAGTCTTGGTGCAAGAGTTGGATAACAAAGACACATGCACACATTCAATGTTATTTAGATGTTACATACATAAAAGACGAGTTACGCTCATAAAGGTAACAGTTCCGACACACACCCAAAAACCCCAACTAGAAGTCAAAAGACAGGAAGGTAGGTGCCTTCAAAGTGGCTTATTGATTTTTTTTTAAAAAAAGACATACAAAATAAGCTGCCCGTTCCTCTTCCACCAAACGTATCGCAGATTAGTCGCCAGTGCAAGGGCGGCTCTCGATATGTCATCAAAATATTCAAAACAAACTAAAGCAGTTTGCGATACTAAAGAAGAAAACCGCTTCTTACAACGAAAGTGAATATCGGCAGCGGGGAAAAAATGTCTACAACACGTGGTGTTCCTGAAGCGGTCACCCATCTAAGTACTAATTCACGCCCGACGTTGCTTTTGACTTCGGTGATCGGACGAGAACCGGTATTTTCAACGTGGTATGGCCGCAGTGACAAAGCAGTGCTTCACATAGTATTACGTAGTTAAGTTTTTATTTTAGTGGCGCTGCATTTACAATCGTACCATATTGCAGTCATAGCAATCACACACAACTATTCTTAACAGCAGCAAACAACAATATCGGTAAGCAATAAGACAGTGCATAAAAAAAAAGATCAAATGAATTGTTTTGAAATAACGTTTTGAATAAACTTGGAAAAGAGGTGACCTTTTTGGGGGAACTGTATACACTATTTGCCGTGTGGCTTCATATAGTAGACCACTGATTCTCCATTAAAAAAACCAGATAACAAAAAATATTCAAAAGAAGGGGGGAAAAAATGTCTACAACACGTGGTGTTCCCAAGCGGTCACCCATCTAAGTACTAACCACGCCTGACGCGTTGCCTGACTTTCGGTGATCGGACGAGAACCGGCATTTTAACGTGGGTATGGCCGTGTGATGAAAGTGAGTGTCCCAGCTGCAGTAGGTGCTATATGTATAGTTAAGTACTATGTACTATTCTATTTTAGTGTGTATGGTGCCTTCACGGCCTGTAGACAAACCATACTGCAGGCATGTACAATCACACACAACTATTTCCAATAATGTAAGAGCAGCCAAAGGCGCATCTTATTTTATTTGGTTTGTAAACACAAACCCTGGCCAGGAACTGTTTAGGAATGCTAATTGGGATAATTTGGGGTGGCCCCTGAAAAGGGCCTGCGATGTAAATCAAAGGTTGCTGTTTAACCTCCGAAACCGTAGAGTGCATGTCCCCTGACGCTTGAGGGCGTACACGACATCCATAGAAGGTGACTGCCTTCCCCTCTTTGGCGTGCTCGGTGTAGGTGATCATGTCATTGAATGACGTTTCAGAAAACTTTGAGAACACCTCGGTTTCTTCGCAGACAGACCAGAGATTCTCTGACACCACCTCTGCGTGCAAGACGCATTTAACAGCGGGTTTGGGCATACTTCGGACGTTATCGCGCAAACTTTGCGATGACGCTTAGCTCCTCCTTTCCAAGTCCTTTACCCCTCCTTTACCACGTCCAGACATGTTTATGCTTCTTAACGATATCTTTCGCAAACTTTTTGCAACTGATATATATAGCAACAACACATCGAGAAAGTCATGACGTCACGCAACATGGCGGATAGAAAAGTCCTCATCCGATTAATGCAGAATGGTTTTCTATTCAATAGACATGACTTCGGTATGCTTAACCTGAAACTAACAGTCCTAATGTGTGAATTACATCTGCTCTTTATTGCTGCTGTTGTTGTCAGGGAGAATGTTTCTTAACAGTAATAAGAATAGCTAGTTCACATCACTATCGTTCCTTCCCACACCAACATAGATATAGCAGTAGTTTAATCCCAGCTCTGATAAATCTTCGCTCACTACACTGTTAGGTCGTGGCTAGTCAGTCTGAATCTCCAATTTGCCACTGCATCACCACTTCTAATGGGTGGGTTTGGGTGGGTCTTCACATAATTCTAAAATTTAAAATAAGATAGGTCGATAGGTCGGGATCTAAAGTTCTAAACCATCTCTTATTAATTCATTTGGATATTATGTCACATGTTTACTGATAAAGCATAACTTTATGTCTAAGTACAACTAGCGTGGAGGTAGCAAAGAAGTGGAAATTATGTCTTGTTAGCTGCATGTTCGTTAAGTGTTATGTGTATCTAGTCCCACAATCTCAAATCACTGATAACGGGACACAGGGTGGTGGAGAATTGCAGGAACATAGAGGTGAGGTGGATGGGGATATTGTGTAACAAAGTAAGTACTCCCAGGAGGAGCACACATACACATTTACTGTTAAGATTTTAGGGGGCAAATAGTAGCAAGACTTGGACTAGTAGGGTCAAATGTAAAACCATTCAAGTGAGGTGTGTTGTGTGGTGCTGTTGTAAGAGGAGAGGTGTGTGATATTGAACTCTTGTGAACGACGCATGAGTTAATTGAGAAATGCTGCGTCCTAAAAAGGACCTTTGATCTTTTTGTAATATGTGCTTAGGCGCTTCCGTGATACGTCTGGCCAGCTGGATGTCTTTTGGTATAATTGTCACACGCTTTATGGATGGCGCACAGGTTGGTGTCCTCAAACAGACCAACGAGGTAAGCCTCGCCAGCCTCCCTGCAGGGCCATAACAGCTGAACTCTGAATCTCCAGATCGGTCTTGAAGTCTTGAGCGATTTCTCGGACCAAACGCTGGAATGGCAGCTTGCGGATGAGTAGCTCAGTGCTCTTCTGGTAACGACGGATCTCTCGGAGAGCGACGGTGCCGGGCCTGTAACGATGGGGCTTCTTGACACCACCGGTGGCTGGTGCCGATTTTCTAGCGGCTTTGGTAGCCAGCTGTTTGCGTGGGGCCTTGCCTCCGGTAGATTTGCGAGCAGTCTGCTTAGTACGAGCCATCTTTGCTTTGTAGAGAATTAGTTGTATAAAAGCAGCACATGGAAAAAATGCGCTTAAATACGAGACGATGGCGCACGCCGATTGGAAGAAAGTACTCTTGCTATCTTCTGATTGGCTGCGGGCTGGCAGCTACTGCGAACAACATAACAAACAACAAAGACAAGACAGACATTTCATGTAATATTAACTCATATGATGTTGCAGGAACTAGAGAAGGAAAGAGGAATGAAGAAAGACAAGAAAGAAAGGCCGTCATTCATTCACTAGATCTATCTTATCCTAACTTATCCTATCCTATCCTATTCTATCTATCTATCAAAATCTAATTAACTATAATTGCTCGCTGGCCTGGCACTCGTCCTAAAAATGACTGTCTGTTGATTATTGTGTTCTTGTGTGTATGTATGTATGTAGTCCTGAGAAGGACTTTTAGTGAAAGACTTGTTTTTGTCCTACTTTATACGAGGCACCGGAAATCACAGATTGGAAGAAAGTCTATGTACTTCGTTCTGATTGGCTACTAAGACAGGGACAAGCCTATCTATTATTATTTATTAGATGCTTGCTCCTCTGCTCTGTGAGCGTCTGTAGCACAAACCCAAGCGTACCTGGTTCAAACCACACGGTTGGCAAGTTTGGAAGCAAATTTGGCACCGTGCAGAAAGCAGTATAAGTGGTGCCTAGAAAATCAACGACTCATTTACTGTGGTTCTTCTTTTGTCGTCACACTGCTAACCGGGTCGTTGCCCAGTGTCGTGGTTTTCTGTTTTTGTCTTGCGCTGTTCTGGTGGCTTGTGTGATTGTTATCTTTGCTCTTTCACAGGATTCTGATACGCCATCTAACCATCTTTTCCGTGGTCTTCCTCTTGCCTTCTTTCCTGATGTTCTGTTGTAGAAGACTCTGTATACTGTGGAGTTTGGACACTTCATTCTTTGTTTATCTATGTAATTCAAGCACGGTTTTGTGCCAACTTTCTTTCTTTCTGCTGATGTTGGTGATTCTGCTGGGTATTCAAAACATTTGATGTTGATGTTGGTCTTTTCTTGTGTTGTTGGTAACTTTTCGCAGGCAATGCATTTCACATGTAGTTATTTTTGTGACTGCGCTTTGCTCAATGTCCATGTTTGGCTCTGGTAACACAAAGTAGGTATAAAAATACTGTTGCTTAGCTGCCTGTGAAATTTTGGGTGCCTTAACAATGGGGCTAGCTGGTAGGTTACAGCATTTGCTTTTTGCTCTATCTAGTCTTCTGTGAATATGCTTCCTAAGTATTTGAATTCTTTCACTTGGTTTATTTTAGTACTATTGACATGGATGTCTAGATTATTATGTTTTCTTCCCATATTCATTATTTCTGTTTTAGTGTTGTTGATTTTCATGTCATGTTTTACACAATTTTTGTTCAAGGTGTCAATATGATGTTGTAGATCTTGTTCATTTTGATGTATCCTGATACACTGATGTACACTGATCAACTGCAAACAGCAGTTCATTTATTTCATCATTATCTGAATTTGACTCGAGTTATTTTATCCATATATGCAATAAAGAGTAGCGAGAGGTGAGAGGACACAACCTTGTCTAACACCTGATGTAATGGAGAACCAGTCGGTCATTCCTTTTGTTGTTCTTACTGTACTCTGGCTATCTGCTGGACGCCATATTCTTCAAGGATCTTCCATAGTTTGCACCTGTTTACTCTATCAAATGCCTTTTCTTGGTCTATAAATATAAGTTGTTTACTTTGATTGTATTCAATTGTTTGTTTGCAGATCTGTCTTAGTGTAAATATTGCGTCTGTGCAGCTCTTACCCTCCTAAACCCAAACTGGCTATTGCTTTAAATGGGGCTCTAATATATCTCTCCCCTGCTCTTCGCTCCAATACTTTTGCAAACATTTTTCCTATATGGCTCAAAAGAGAGTATGTTTGACACTCTCTTTTGTTCTTCCATATTGGGACTATAATAGCTCTCTGCCAGTCATCTGGAGCCTCCTGGCTATGTCTTTGATATTACTGTGCTTGATGCCTGTAAAAGATATATTCCGATGTAGGACCAAGAAGAAAAGAAGAGCACAATCAGCAACCCCATATGAACCATCATTGTTATAGTAAAAACGAAACAAGCTGTTGCCCTTGTTAATATTGTTCTCTTTTTTTGCATCACAAACAATAAGAGAAACATCACAGAATAAAAATTATCATTCATCCAGTAACAACAGTAAAACTCTTTGTGAGAAATGAAGAAATTGTTAATTGGGAATATGTAGGTTGTCCTGAAAAGGACAGTGATGATGGTTGGTTGGTTGGTGGAGTAATTTAGCTCTTGCCGGTGGCCTTTTGAGATTTCTTGGGCAGTAGCACGGCCTGGATGTTGGGCAGGACACCGCCTTGAGCGATGGTCACACCGGACAGAAGCTTGTTCAACTCCTCGTCATTGCGGATGGCCAACTGGAGATGACGGGGATGATTCTGGTCTTCTTGTTATCTCGCGGCGTTGCCACCCAAACTCGAGCACCTCAGCTGCAAGATATTCTAGAACTGGGCTGGTACCTGGGGCCCCCAACACGTTCACGTAGTTGCCCTTTCTCAGCAAACGATGGATACGCCCAACGGGGAACGGGCCCGGGCCCTGGATGAGCAGTTGATTTCCCTTTTAAACCCCCCTTTTGCCACGCCCAGACATGATTAAAGTTTTTGCTGGGTATTCAAAAAAAAACCAAACAGACTAAAACGTTGATAAAAAACACAGGTTTGTTAAATACTTCCCAATTTTGGCGAACCCGGGGACGCGATTGGCCAAAAAGTAACAGGCCGCGATTGGCTAAATTTTTTGTCTCCCCTTTTTTACCACTGTGTCATATATAAACAGTTGGGGGGGTCCCAGAACACCAGCAAACAACAAAAAACCCCATCCCCAAAAAAACCCCCCAACAGAACACCAAAACCCCCAACACTAAAAGAGCAGCTCCCCAAACCAAAACAAAGATACAGAGGGAAAAAACCCCCCATTTTGGGATGGGACAAGACACAGGGTGAAAACCACTTTTAAAAGAATCAGACACCCAAGACGGCCAAGAACCCCCAAAAGAATGAAAAAAAATGCTAAAAAAACCCAAAGAAAAGGCTTACCACTGGTGAAAAGAAAAAGGGCGCGGGAAAAAAAAGCTAAATCCATTTAAAAGTGTTAAAGCGGTTCCCCCGATATTTTCATCCGGAATTAAATCTGAACTCTTTGGAAGGGAATTTCGGAATCCCCCGAATGGCCGGGCCCCACTCAACAAACAGTACCATCACTTTAGGAATCCAGACCCTTTCCCCTGCTGCCGGTGAGTCCAAACCCGCCTTACGAAATTTCCAAAACTGTAACAAGTATACCACCACAGAAACCTTTTAACAACAAAAAATAGGCCCCGGGGGCCCCTGCAAAATTTCTATTAAAATAATACGTCTTTCGAAATTGTAAAAACAATTCAATTTATTTGTTTAAACCCAAAAAAACGAGTTACGCTCATAAAGGAACAGTTCACACACCCCAAAAAAAAAACCCCCAAAATCAAAAAACAGTGGGGGGTTGTTCAAAAGGGAATTTTTTTTTTTTTAAAAAAACATAAAAATAAGTTGTTCTTCCCCCTTCCCCCCCAAACGTATCCAGATTAGTCCCAGTAACCCTATTCTCAAGACATTGTCAACCCCCTAAAAGGACCAAACCAAAAATTACAATGGAGGAGATTTCCTGCATCCACAAAATTGACAACCGGGCAGAACAACAACGACAAAAAAAACAAGCTATAAAAAACTAAACAGAAAACTGGGGAAATATTCACCTTTGACAATAATTTTTTCCCAAAGGAACGAAACAAATATCAAGATCAAACACATATCCGAAAATCAAAAATAGAAATTTTCACAGAAGCGTCTTCAAAATTACAAAAAAGGACGTCTTAAACACACAAATTCAAGACCAAAAGCAGGAAATTCTAACAAAAATTTGACACTACAAAAAAAAGATCACCCCCGGGAAATTTAAACACCCTATTGCAAAACAAGTTTTAAACAAATAAAACATTATTAAAAGACTACCCCAAAAGTGCACCATGGATAACAAAAACTACTGGGACCTCAAAAAACACAGTTAAAGCACAATACTAGAAACAAAAATCGAAAGAATCAAACACAAACAAGAATCTGAAAAGCCATAAGTTTAACGATTATGGAAAACGCACCCAAATACACCCCCCAAGATGAACTAATTGTACAAACAACATCCCCAAAGGGGGCCCTCCCAAAGGAAAACTGAACATCCGCACACAAATCCCCTCAGAGATTTTTTAAAATAGAAAAACACGAAGAAACAAAAAAAATTATGAATTAGAAAAAAGAAAACATAAAAGTCAGGAATAATTCATTTTCCACACATACTTAAGCAAAACCAGAAAAACCTAACAAACGGGGAAATTTTGTTATAGAAAAAACTCACAGACCAAAACAAAACCACTTAGCCCAAAACCAATCAAACAAAACCAAAAATGATAAACACATTAAAAGAAAGCCAGGACCAGACGGATCCCTTTTTCAAAAATTCTTCCCATAAGGGGCCAAACCTCCAAAGTTTAATAAACCCTAAAAAAACCAACTCCCAAAATAGATGAATCAAGCAACAAACATAATCCCTGGAAAACACAGATACCAACAAAAAAAAACTACAGACCAATTCCTTTTGAATAAATTACAAATACTAACAAAAACCCTGACTCTAAAATTCCCTTCAGAAAGACTTGTTCCGACCAACAATTGGCAAAAAAGGGCGAAACATCAAAAAACACAACTTTTCAGAACTAATTCAATCTCACTGAAAAGACAAAACATCAATTTACCCTTGAAAGAAAGGTTTTAAAATTCCCCCGAATACCACATGATCGTTCCGAATGCAATATAGAAACCTTTCCCCAGCTGGAAAAAAACTGAAAAAAACCCGAAAAATGATCAAAAACCCAAAACCTTTCAAACCAAAAAAAAAAAGATCAGTGAGGCAGGGATGCCATCCCTTTAGCGTATTACCCGGGGAACCCATTTAAAAAATTGAGACCAGAATGTCGGGGCCACCATACCTGGACTGGGAAAAAAAAAACTCATAAATGCAGACGACAAAATTTTTTTCCCCCCAAAACATCCATAAGAAATACTCCAAACTTTCCCCAGAATCCCAATAGTAGGGGGAAAAAATAAACATACAAAATTTTAAATATGGAAAAAGGTAAATTTAATATAAATCAAATTTCCCTTTAACAATACAAGTCAATAAAAAAATTAAGGAATCCTCTTTAAAAAAAACCCCTTTTTGGAAAAAAAGATATATAAAAATGAGTCACGATTAAAAAACCAAAACATAAATTAACAACAATATTCAGAATGATAGTAACACTACATCATCCCAACAATAACATAACATCAATTTTTCCCCCCCACAAATAAAAAAAATCCAAACTCCCATAAATTTCATTTTAAAACACACACCGGGCCACGGGGACACTAATACAACAAAAAGAGGGGGAATATCCTCATGACATAAAAAATAAAAACCCCAGAGAATCGTTTTGGGGAACATGATAAAACAACCTGACGAATAATTTGCACCCTATGGGGCTAGTTTCCTTTCCAATAAAACAAAAACCCCCACTACGGAACACTAAAATTCCCCAACATATTCAAGCAAAAAAGATAATAAAAACCAAATCCCAAAGCCCCAAAAAATATATAAACACCAATTAAAACAAAACCGCACTAAACAAAGAATAAAAGGAACCTTTTTGTCAAGACTACCCACTTTTTAAAACTACAAAAACGAAACATCTAAACAAACAAAAAAAAGTCCTCAAATTACTCTTAACATCACCCTGGATCGGACGAACCAAGAGTACCTTGCAATCAAAAAGACAGGACAAAAGACATTTTTTCCCATTGAACACAATACAACTACATTAAACCCTACAAAAAAACAAAAACCCAAAACAAGATAGAAAAATATAAACAATCATGAAAAATGTACAACCCCCAACCCCATAAACACACAAAAGAAATTAGAATTGGAAAATTTTGCCCGGTGTGGAAAAGAAACAAGAAAAACGAAACCAATACAATGATAGATTTTTAAACTTTTTAAACAGAAAAGCAAACACGATAAAATAAACGCTTTAAAACCGGCAAAAAATGAATCCCAACACGGGGAGTTTCCCACCAAATCACGAGGGAAAAGGGGAACAATGTATTAATTTAAAACCCCAAAAAATAAGCCAAGTTGGGACGAAAAAAGAAATCCCAACAAACACAACGACTAAGTAACAAAGAATTGGGAATTCACCCCAAAAACAGAATGAATACCAAATACACAACTACTAACCCGAATAAGGGAACACTTTTTAATTGTTTATTTATTATTGCGAAATTTATTAATTATTTTGGTTATTTTTATAATTATGTTTTCCCCCTTACCATGTATTGAATATAATTTTAAAAAAAAATTTTAAATTTGGGTTTTGAAGGGAAAAAAAATAAATTTAAAAAAAAAAAAAAAAAAAAAAAACTTTTTGCGGATGGTATAACCGAAAAGAACACAAAGCCCCTCTCCTACTTTTTTTCTTGATAAAGAAAATTTTAAAAAAAACAAAACTTTGAAAAAAAACTTTTTTTATTCATTGTTTTTTTGATTGCATTATTAAAAAAAAAAAAAAAACCCAAACCAAGGCTGTCGCATGTGAAAAGGGAAAAACGCAGGGAAAGCACAGCATCTACATTTACAAAGTGTTGGCAGGTTCCCCCCGATTTATCTCATCCAAGGTACCAATCATGAACTCTTTTTGGAAGCATTTTCGGCGAATCCCCAACAACTGCCCCCTTTTTAACAACAAACTGAAACCCCCTTCTGGAGATCCGGAGTTTCCCTTTGTCCCCGGTGAGCCCCCAAACACGCCTTTGGGGGCCAAAAGCTGAACCAAGTATACCACCAGAAGAAAATCCTTTCAACAACAAAAACACTCCCGGGCCCCTTTTCAGGCCTCTGCTATTCTCTTTTAAACAATTCGTTTTGGAAGGGATAACAAGACACATTCAATGTTATTTAGATGTTACATAAAAAAGACGAGTTATTTAAAAAAGGAACATTTCCCCGCCACCCCCAAAAAAAAAAACCACTGGTCAAAAACAGTGGGGTTACCTTTAAAAGTGGCTTATTGTTTTTTTTTTTTTAAAAAGAAATAAAAATAATTTGTTCGTTCCTTTTCCCCCCAAAGTATCCAGATTGCCCCAGTGCGGGGGGGCCTCTTGAATGTCACAAAATATTCAAAAAAAACAAAAGCAGTGGTTTTCCCCAAGCGGTCCCATCTAAGTACTAACCGCCCGACGTTGTTGACTTCGGTGATCGGCGAAAGTATTTTCCGTTAGGGCCGTAGAAAAAGCAGTGTTCTACGTTGGACGTAGTTAAGTTTTTATTTTATGCTCATTTCAATATTGCATTTGCCAACACAAAACTTTCTTAACAGCAAAAAAAAATTTTGGTAACAATAAGACAGTGATAAAAAAAAGATCAAATGAATTGTTTTAAAATAACTTTTGAAAAAAACCTGAAAGGGGTGACCTTTTTGGGAACTGTATACCCCTATTTCCGTGGGTTTCCCGTATATGACACTGATTCTCCTTTAAAAAAAACCAGATAAAAAAATATTCAAAAGGGGGGAAAAAAAATTCTACAACACGTGTTTTCCCAAGCGGTCACCATCTAATTATACCCCGACGTTGCGCCCGGTGATCGGACGAAAACCCTTTTTTCAACGGGTAGGGCCCGAGAAAAAGTGTTTTCTACTATAGGTACATATAGTTAAGTACTATGTACTATTTTCTATTTTAGTTGGTTTTCTTTCTCATAAACCCTCTGCAAAATCACACACCTATTTTTAAAAACAAGGAAAAAGGCACTATCTATTTTTTTTGGTTTGTCACCCCCGACGTTGCTTGATTTCTGATCGGACGAGAACCGGTATTTTAACGTATGGCCGAGACAAAGTAGGTTCTACGTATGGTCTTTGTTAAGACTATGTAATCCATTCTATTTTAGTGTGTATGGTGTTTCCCCATTTACTAGTGACAAACCTACTGCGGCATCAATCACACAAAACTATTTTTTCCCAAACGGGCACATCTTTTTTTTGGGTTTTTGTAAACAAACTTTGTAAACCCCGTTGGAATGCAAATTGGGATATGGGGTCCCCTGAAAAGGCCGGTGATGAAAATAAAAGGGTTTTTTCCCCCAAAACCCGTAAGTGGCCCCCGACGCTTGAGGGCCCGACACCCTAACTTTGCCCGTCTTCCTTTTGGCGTGCTGGGTTTAGGTGATCGTCACAAGACTTTTTCTGGAAAACCTTTGGAACCCGGGGGTTTTTTCGTAGATGAGCCCGGGTTTTTTTTGACACCACCTCTGCGTGCAAGACGACGAATAGCGGGTTTGGGATCCCCGGATTTATCACCGGCCGACCACCCTCCTTTCCAAGTTTTTCCCTTTTTACCACGCCCAGACTTTTTTATGTTTTAAAGATATTTTCCAATTGTTTTTTGTTTGGTGTGGTTAAACCCCTATGTGGCCAGGCACCCCCTTTTAACCAAGAAAATTTTTTTGGAAACAGGGGGTATTGGCCTTTTTCTTGGGTGGGCCCTGTCGGGACTTTTCCCGGGGTGGACTGTGTTTTTATCTGTGATTGTCTTAATAAGGGCATTTGGCTTGGTCTGCTTGTCCTAAAAGGACATTTGGTCTTGATGTTTGTCCCAAAAAGGACATTTGGGGTTTATGTTTGTCCCAATAAGGACATTTTGGGCTTGGTCTGTTTGTCCCAAAAGGGCATTTGGTCTTATCATTTTTTCCTAATAAGGACATTTGGTTTCAGTTTGTCCCAATAAGGACATTTGGTATTGGTCATTTGTTTTGGGCATTTGGTCTTGTGGGGTTTTCCCAAAAGGGCATTTGGTTTGGTGTTTGTCTAATAAGGAATTTTGGGGCTTTTCAGTTTGTCCAGGTTTTTTGGTCTTGGTTTTTTTCCTTAAGAATTTTGGTTTTTCGGTCCTAATAAGGGCATTTTTTCTTGGTCTGTTATCTTGTCTTGGGGTTGTCTGTCGGATCCCCTTTGGGTCTCAAGAATTGATTGTAATTGGTAAAGGTTTTTTTTAGACTAAGACCGCTTTATTCTAACTATTTTGGTTTTTTAATCTTTTAAAACTTTTTATTCAAAAATCCCCCCCTCTCCCCCAAACCCCCCTTTCCCCCCCCCTTTTTTTGCCTTCACCCTCCTCCCAACCCCCATCCCTCCCTCCCAACCCCCAAGGCCCTCCCCAAGATTTTTGCCCCTCCCTCTCAGTCCTTATCCGATTGGCTGAAATGGTTTTTTTATTCAATAGACATGACTTTGGTGCGTTAACGAACAACAGTCCCCAATTGGGGAATTAATCTTTTTTTTTTGTTGTTGTTGTTGTGGGGGAATGTTTTAACAGTAACAAAATAGCATTCACATCCCATCCCTTCCCACATAAATTTGAAAGGTAGTTTAATCCCGTTTGAAAATCTTTCCTACACTGTTGGTCTTTGTCGGAAAAAAACCACCCACGCATCAACACAATGTGGGGGGGTTTCTTACAATTTAAAATTTTTAAAATAAGATAGGGCGATAGGTCGGGACAAAGTTCTAACCATCTCATTTAAATTTATTTGGGTTTTTCATGTTTATGATAAAGCATAACTTTATTTCCGAACCAGCGGGAGGTAGCAAGAAATTTTTTCTTTTTGTTACATTTTTTTAAGTTTATGTGTATCTTGTCCCACAATCTCAAATCACTGATAACGAAACAGGGGGGAGAATCAAAATTTCAGCCACAGAGGTAGAGGGAGGATAAATTTAAAAAGTAATACCCCAAGGGGGGACACACAACATTTCTTTAAGATTTTAGTAAAGTGAAGCTTGACGTAGGGGCAAATAAAAAACCCTTTAAATGAGGTGTGTTGTGTGGTGCTTTGTAAGGAAATGTGTGATATTGAACCTTTTGAACGACCCTGAGTTTTGGAAAAACCCCAAAAAGGGCCTTTTGATCTTTGTAATATGTGGTTTGGGGGCGCCTCCGGGGGTAATCGGGCCGCTGGATGTCTTTTGGGATAATTTTCACACCCTTGGTGGATGGGCCCCGGGTTTGGGGTTCCCCAAAAAGACCCAGGGCCTCGCAGCCTCCTGCGGCCATAACACTAACGGGAAACGCAGACCCCGGGCTTGAAGTCTTTGGGGTTTGGGAAAAACCTGGAATGGCAGCTTGGGGTGAGTATCGTCTTTTGGTAACGGGATTCTCGAAGCGGTGCCGGGGGTGTAACGTGGGGGGCCCAACCACCGGTGGGGGGGATTTTTAGCCGGTAGCCAGCTGTTTGCGTGGGCCGCCCCCTAATTTTGGGGGAGCTGCAGTACGAATCTTTGCTTTTAAAAATTGTTTATTGGCCATGGAAAAAAAGCCTAAAAAAGGGGGATGGCGCCCCGATTGGAAAATCTTGCTATCTTCTGATTGGCTGCGGGGTGACTACGGAACAAAAACAAACAACAAAAAAAAGAAACTTTTAAAATTCTCAAAGGTTTCGGGAAATAAAAAGGGAAAAAGGAATGAAGAAAGACAAAAAAAAAGGCCTATTCATTCACTAGATCTATCTTATCCCCAACTTTTCCCCTTTCCCATTCTATCATCTTCTATCAAAATCTAATTAATATAATTGTCTCCCACTCTCCAAAAAAAATTTTTCTTTGTTATTGTGTTCTTGTGTGTATTATGTATGTATGTATGTATGTATTATCCCGGAAAGGGCTTTTTTTTGAAAAACTTTTTTGTCCTACTTTTTCAGGCACCAAAACGCAGATTGGAAGAAATCTATGTACTTTGTTCTGATTTAAAACAGGGAAAAACCATCTATTTTTATTAATGTTCCCTCTGCTCTGGAGCATCTGTGGGACAAACCGCGTACCTGGTTCAAACCCCAAGGTTGGGTTTGGAACAAATTTTGGGCCCCTGCGAAAACTTGGGGGCCAAAACCGACTATTTTTGTGGTTCTTCTTTTGTCGTCCCTGCTACCGGGGTTTTCCCCGTGTCGGGTTTTTTGTTTTTTTCTTGGCTTTCTGGTGGCTTGTGTGATTTTCCCTTTCAGGATTCGATCGCCATCAACATCTTTCCGGGGGTTCCTCTTGCCTTCTTTTTGATGTTCTGTTGTAGAAGACTCAACTGTGGGGTTTTACCTTATTCTTTGTTTATCTATGTAATTCAAACCGGTTTTTGTGCCAACTTTCTTTCTTATGTGATGTTTGGGGTTCTGCTGGGTATTAAAACTTTGATGTTGATTTTTCTTTCTTGTGTTGTTGGTAACTTTGCAGGCAATGCATTTCACATGTAGTTTTTTTGTATGCCTTTGCCAAGTCCATTTTGTCTGGTAACCAAAGTAGGATAAAAAACCGTTATGTGGGGAAAAATTTTGTTAAAAGGGTTAGTGGTTGATTTGCTTTTTTCCATCTTTTGTGAAAATCTTCCCAAATTTGAATTCTTTTACTTGGTTTTTTAGTCCCTTGACATGGATTTATTTTTATGTTTTCTTATATTATTATTTCTGTTTTAGTGTTGTTGATTTTCATGTATTTTTACACAATTTTTTTTCAAAGGGGTCAATAGTTTAGATCTTTTTCATTTGATGTATCCCGATACACTGATCAACTAAACACAGTTCATTTATTTCATCTTTTTCAATTTACCCCGTTATTTTATCCATATGCAATAAAAGAGCGAGAGGTGAGAGGACACAACCTTGTCTAACACCTGATGTTGGGGGAACCCGTCGGTCACCTTTTTTTGTTCTTTCTGCTCTGGTATCTGCTGGGCGCCATATTCTTCAGGATCTTCCCTATTTTCACCTTTTCTCTATCAAATGCCTTTTCTTTTCATAAAAATAAGTTGTTTACTTTGATTGTATTCAATTGTTTGTTTGTAGATCTGTCTTAGTGTAAATTTGCGTCTGTCAGTCTTACCTCTCCCCAAAATGGCTTTTTCGGGCTCAAAATCTTTCTGTTTCGTCCAATACTTTTTCAAACACCTATATGGCTAAAAGTATTTTGATTTCTTTTGTTCTTCCCTTTGGGACTATTAAAACTCTCTGATCATCTGGGGCCTCCGCTATTATTTGATATTTCTGTTTATGCCCTTAAAAATATATTCCCATGTAGGACCCAAAAGAAAAGAAGAACAATCCAACCCCCATGAACCATCATTGTTATAGTAAAAAAAAACAAGCTGGTGCCCTGTTAATTGGGTTTTCTTTTTTTTTCACCAAAAAAAAAAAACATCCAAAATAAAATTATATTCATCCGGTAACTATGTAACAACGTAAAACCTTTGGGAAAAGAAGAAATTGTTTTGGGGAAAATGTGTTTTCCAAAAAACATGATGATGGTTGGTTTGGGTTGGTGAGTTTGGGGTTTCCCCCGGGGTTAGATTCTTGCACGGCCTGGGTGTTGGCGGACCCCGGCGTGGTCACACCGGGCAAAACTTTTTCAATTTTCGGATGGCCCCGGAGATGACGGGGATGATTCTGGTTTTTTGTTATCTCGCGGCGTTGCCAAAACTGAGCACCTCCCTCAAATATTCTGAACGCGGCTGGTACCTGGGGCGCCGCCCACGTTGCGGGTTGCCCTTTTTCAGCAAACGATGGATACGACCAACGGGAACGGAGTCCGGCCCCGGGTGAGCGAACTTGACATTTCTTTTTCCCCCTTTTCCACGTCAACTGTTAAAGTTTGTTGCTGGGGACAAAAAAAAACGCAAAAAGACTACAAACGTTGAATATGAAAAAAACACAGAAATACTTTTTAAATTTCCCCCTTTGGGAAAAGGGGGACCGTTGGCCAAAACGGTCTGGGACCGTTGGCAGAACTTTTCGTCCTCGCCGTTTTACCACTGCTGTCAAAAAACGTTGAGCGGGTCCCAGAACACCGCAAAAACCATAGACACCCCTACCAAAAACAACCCCCCCAACAAAAAACAACTAAACTAAAAAAGTCACCATCAGAAACAAAAATAAGATAAAACCCCCATCTTGGGTGGGGCAAGACACAGAAGGTGAAAATCCACTTTTTACAGAAACAGACATCCCAAAAAGCCAAGCACCAAAAATGAATGAAAAAAAAAGGGCTAAGAAAACCGAAAAAATTTCCTTTTGGGAAAAGGCCCGGAAAAGGGTACAGCATTCATTTAAAGGTTTAAAAAGGTTCCCCATCTGGGTTTCCCAGGCAATTAAACAGAATGTTTGGAACGACTCTTCGACGAATCCAACAAGCTAGCCGCCCCCTACAAAACCCCCAAAAAACCCTTTTAAAAGCCTGCCTTTTTGGGCAAAAGCCGACCAAATGTTTTAAGGACAAACAGACCAAGACCAAAGGTCCTTTTGGGACAAACAGCCCAAAGACCAAATGTTTATTAGGACAAGCAGCCCAAAACCAAAGTCCAAGGGAAAACCCCAAAAGACCAAATGTCCAAAGGAA
Organism: Arion vulgaris; assembly: GCA_020796225.1. NCBI lineage: Eukaryota > Metazoa > Mollusca > Gastropoda > Stylommatophora > Arionidae > Arion > Arion vulgaris. The sequence goes on from CM036767.1 coordinate 28,018,106, forward strand.
AAACTGCCCAAAAACCAAATGCCCCATTAGACAAAAAACCAAGACCAAATGTCCTTATTAAGACAATCACAGATAAAACACAGTCCACCCGGGACAAGCCCCGGGGCCACATCCACCGGGAAAAAAGGCCAATCCCCCTGTAAAAAAAAAAAGACATATGTCTTAGGTTAAAAGGGGGTGCCCCCCACATGAGCAACCCACCACCAAACAAACAAACAAACAGTCGACATCAAACAAAAAAACAAAACTCAACCCCGTCTGATAAAAAATCCCTCCAAAGTTTCTTAAAAGGTGCAAACCCCAAACCCAAAGGCTGTACGCACTGGTGACAAGAAGAAGAAGCGCAGGAGAAAGGAAAGCTACAGCATCTACATTTAAAAAGTTTAAAGGGGTTCCCCGATACTGGTACCCACCCAAGGGCAATGTCAATCATAACTCGTTTGTAACACATCTTCGAGCGAATCTCAACGAAGCTACCCCCTGGCCCACTACAACAAACGTAGTACCATCACTTCTAAGTCCAGCCCGCTGTTCGCCTCGTCCCCGGTAAGTCGCCAAACACCCCGTTAGCAAAATTTCCAAAGCTGAACCAAGTATACCCCCCAAAAAGAGAATTTTTTAAAAACAACAACACCCCCCTTTTTCAGGGCCCTGCAATTTTCCCCTATTAAAAAAATTTCGTCTTGCGAAAAGGTTAAACTACATTCAAGTTTTTAGATGTTACAAAAAAGACGAGTTACGCCTAAAGGAACATTTCCCGACACACCCCCAAAAAAAAAACCCCCTGAATAAAAGACAGTGGAAGGTAGGTGCCTTCAAATGGCATTTTTTTTTTTTTTTTAAAAAAGACAAAAAAATAAGTTGTTCTTTCCCTCTTCCACCCAAACGTATCGAAATTAGTCGCCATGCAAGGGCGGCCTTAATTCACTAAAATATTCAAAACAAACTAAAGAAAACAAAAACAAAAAAAAAACCGCTTTCGCATAACGAAAGTGAATATTCAAAAGAAAGAAAGAAAGAAGAAAAAAATGTCTAAAACCGTGGTGTTCCCAAGGGTCACCCATCTAAGTACAACCCACGCCCGACGTTGCTTGACCGGTGATCGGACGAGAACCTTAACGGGTTGGGCCGTAGACAAGTAGTGTTCACGTATAGGTACATGTAGTTAATTTTTTATTTTAGTGCCATTTCCCCCCATATTGCAGTTAAATCACACAAACTATTCTTAACAGCAACAACAAAAAACGGTAAGCAAAAAGACAGTGCATAAAATAAAGAAGATCAAATGAATTTTTTTGAAATAACGTTTTGAATAAAATCCGGGGAAAAAGGGGTGACCTTTTTGGGGACTTATACACATTTGCCTTTTTTCGTATAGTGACCACTGTTTTCCCCAAAAAAAAACCAGATGAAAAAAATATTAAAAAAGAAAGAAAGAAAGAAGAAAAAATGTCAAAACCCGTGGTTTTCCCCAAGCGTCACCCATCAAAGTACTAACCACCCCGACTTCTTGACTTGGGATCGGACGAGCCATTTTCAACTGGTATCAACTTTGTGAAGAAAAAGTAGTGTTCTACTATAGGTACATATAGCTAAGTACTATGTACTATTCTCGCTATTCTATTTTAGTGTGTATGGTGTTCAACTAGAGACAAACCATTGCAGGCATACAATAACAAACTATTCTTAACAACAAGAGCAGCCAAAGGGCTATCTATTTTATTTGGTTTGTAACCGTGCATTCCCCATTGTGAACCTTTAGGAATGCTTTGGGAAAATTTGGGGGTGGCCGAAAGGGCCTGGTGTTTAAATAAAAGGTTGTTTTTTCCCCCGAAACCGTAATTAAAGTCCCGACGCAGGCAACCGACATCCTGCTGTGACCGTCTTCCTCTTGGCGTGCTCGGTGTAGGTGACTGCGTCACGAATGACGTTTTCTAGGAAACCTTGAGAACACCTCGGGTTTCTTCAGATGGACCAGAGATTCTCTTGACACCACCTCTGCGTCAAGACGACAATGGGTTTGGTGATCCCGGGATGTTTCCCCAAAAACTTTGCGATGACGCACTCCTCCTTTCCCAACCCTTTACCTCCTTTACCACGTCCAGACATGTTTTGCTTTAACGATTTTTTGAAAACGAAACCCCTATAAAAGCAAAACCATCGAAAGTCACGGATGCCCGCAACATGGCGGATAAAGTCCTTATCCGTTGGCAAAATGTTTCTCTATTCAATGACATGACTTCTGGTGCTTCTTGAACTAACGTAATGTGTGTTCATCTGTTTATTTTTTGTTGTTGTTGTTGGGGGAGAATTTTCAACATAACAAAATAGCTAGTTCACATCCTATCGTTCCTTCCAATAATAAGATATGGGTGTAGTTTAACCCCAGTTTGGACCAAATCTTCGCTCACTACACTGTTGGTGGGCAGTCGTAAAATCTCCCCCCCCGCATCAACACTTAATGGGTGGGGGTTTTGGGTGGGTCTTCTTAAATTTAAAATTTTTTAAAAATGATAGGTCGAGGGGTCGGGATCTAAAGTTCTAACCATCCATTAATTAGGATTTATGTACATGTTTACTGATAAACATAACTTTATGTTCGTTAACCAGCGTAGGTAGCAAAAAGGGGAAATTATGTCTTTTTTTACATGTTCGTTAAGTGTTAGTGTATCTATGTCCCACAACCCAAACCCGTAAGGACAACAGGCGGCGGAGAATAAAGATGTACAGCCAGAGGGATTGGGAGGGGAAAATTTTTAAAAAAGAAAGCCCTAAGGGGGGGAGCACAAAAAATTTATGTTAAGATTTTATAATTACGTTGGGACTAGTGGGGTCAAAAAAAACCATTCAAGTGAGGTGTTTGTGTGGTGCTTTTTAAGAGGAAGGTGTGTGATATTGAATTTTGAACGACGATGAGTTAATTGAAAATGTGGTCAAAAAAGGCCCTTTTTTGATTTTTTGTTATGTGGTTTAGGCGCCCCTCCCCGCGGATACGTCGGCCCTGGATGTCTTTTGGCATAATTGTCACACGCTTGGCGGGATGGCCCCACAGGTTGGGCCCTCAAACAGACCAACGGGTAAGCCTCGAGCCCCCCAAAGGGCCCAAACGCTGAACTCTGGAATCGCAGATCGGTCGAAGTCTTGAGCGTTTTCTCGGAAAACGCGGGAATGGCAGCTTGGGATAGAAGTGTTTTCCCCGGGAACGCGGATCCCCGGAAACGGTCCGGGGGCCTGTAACGATGGGCTTTTACCCCACCGGTGGCTTGCCGATTTTCAGCCGGTGCCGCTGTTTGCGTGGGGCCTTGCCCCCGGGTAGTTGGAGCAGTCTGTTAAGAATTTTTCGGAAAAATTTTGTAAAAAAAGCCGGAAAAAAAATGCGCTTAAATACGGAGATGGCCACGCCGATTGGAAGAAAGCTTTTTCTTCTGATTGGCGGGGGGGCTAAGGAACAACATAACAAAAAAAAAGACAAGAAGACATTTCGAAATTTAACTTTTTGATGTTGCAGGAACTAGAAAAGGGAAAAAGAGGAATAAGAAAGACAGAAAAAAAGGGAAAATTCTTTCCCTAATCTATCTTACCCTAACTTACCCTTTCCTATTCTATCTTCTATCTTCAAATCAAATTCTATAATTCTCGGGGCCCTCACTCTCCAAAAAATGACTGTCTGTTGATTATTGTGTTTTTGTTTTATGTATGTATGTATGTATGTATGTATGTAGTCTGAAAGGATTTTTTATCCAAAAGACTTTTTTTTTGTCCTACTTTATACGACCCCGGAAACCCAGTTTGGGAAGAAATCTATGTACTTCTTCTGATTGGTTTAAAGCGGGAAACCTTTTCATTATTTTTTATTAGATGCCTCCTCTGCTCGGACGTCGAGCAAAAACCCAAGGTACCTGGTTCAAACCACACGGTTGGCAATTTTGGGGAAAAAAATTTTGGGCACCGTGCAGAAAGCATAAAAGTGGTGCCTAAAAATCAACGACTCATTTACGTGGTTTTTTTTTGTCGTCCCCTGCTCCGGGTCGGCCCAGTGTCGTGGTTTTCTGTTTTTGTTTTGGGTGTTCTGGGTTGTGTATTTTATTTTTGCTTTTTAAGGATTCTGATACGCCATCTAACCATTTTTTCCCGTGGTTTTCCTCTTGCCTTCTTTCCCGATGTTCTTTTTAGAAGACTCTGAATACTGTGGAGTTTGGACACTTCATTCTTTTTTTCTTGTAATTAAGCACGGTTTTGCCTTTCTTTCTTTCATTTGGTGATTCTGCTGGGTATTCAAAACATTTCGATGTTGATGTTGGTCTTTTCTTGTGTTTTTTTTTTTAAAATGCATTTAAATGTAGTTATTTTTGTGACTCCCTTTTAATGTATGTTTTCGGTAACACAAAGTAGGTAAAAAATACTTTGGCTCCTGTAAAAATTTTGGGGTCCCTTAAAATGGGGCTAGCTGGGGTTACAGCTTTGCTTTTGCTCTATCTAGTCTTCTGTGAATATGTTTCCCTAAGTTTTTGAATTCTTTCACTTGGTTTATTTTAGTATTGACATGGATGTCTGTTTTATGTTTTCTTCCATATTCATTATTTCTGTTTTAGTGTTGTTGATTTTCATGTCTTTTTCCCAAATTTTTGTTAAAGGTGTCAATATGATGTTGTAGATCTTGTTCTTTTTGATGTATCCTGATACACTGATCAACTGCAAACAGCAGTTCATTTATTTCATCATTATCTGAATTTGACTCGAGTTATTTTATCCATATATGCAATAAAGAGTAGTGGTGAGGGGACAAAACCCTTGTCTAACACCTGATGTAATGGAAAACCCATCGGTCATTCCTTTTTTTGTTCTTACTGTACTCTGGCATCTGCGGGACCCCATATTCTTCGGGATCTTCCAGGGGCACCTGTTTACTCTATCAAATCCTTTTTTCTTGGTCTATAAAAAAAAAAGTTTTTACGTTGTATTCAATTGTTTGTTAGATCTGTCTTAGTGTAAATATTGCGTCTGTGCAGCTCTTACCCTCCTAAACCCAAACTGGCTATTTTGGGGGGTCTAATTTTCTCCCCTCTGCTTTTCGCTCCAATATTTTAAAAAATTTTTTCCCTTAATGGCTCAAAAAGTATTTTACCTCTTTTTGTCCCCTTTTTCTTCCATATTGGGACTATAATACCCCTTTGAGTATCTGGAGCCCCCCAGGTTATTTTTTGATATTACTGTGCGTCCTGTAAAAGATATTTCCGATGTAGGACCAAGAAGAAAAGAAGGCACAATCAAAACCCCATGAACCATCATTGTTATAGTAAAAACGAAAAACTTTCCCCTTTTTTAATATTGTTCCTTTTTTTTTTTTTTGCATCACAAACAATAAAAAACATCACAGAAAAAAAATTATCATTCATCGGGGCTATGTAACAACAGTAAAACTCTTTGTGCGAAATGAAAAAATTGTTAATTGGGAAAGTATTGTCCTAAAAAGGACAGTGATGATGGTTGTTGGTTGGTGGGAAATTTTATTTGCGGTTTTTGGATTTTTGGGCATCCGGGCCGGGATTTGGGCAGCACCCCCAGCATGGTCACCCCGGACAGAAGTTTGTTCAACTCCTCACGGATGGCCAACGGGAGATGCGGGGATGATTCTGGCCTTTTTTTTTGGGGGCCAAACTCGGCCCCTATGCAAGATATTCTAGAACGCGGCTAGGTACACTGGGCGCCAGCCCCAAACACGTTCGCGTGTTTGCCCTTTCTAAAAACGATGGATAAAAACGGGGAACTGGAGTCCGGCCCGGGATGGCGGACTTGGACTTGCCTTTTTTTTCCGCCTTTGCCACGTCCAGACATGATTAATAGTTAGTTAGCTGGGTATTCCAAAATAAAACGCAAACAGACTACAAACGTTGAATATGAAAAAACCCCGCAGAGTACTTGCCTTAAATATTTCCCCAAACGCGCGAAGGAGACGCGATTGGCCAAAACGGTAGTAACTGGAGCTCCCGTTTGGGTGAATCTTTCGTCCTCCCCTTTTTTACCATCGTCATAAAAACAGTTGAGCGGGTCCTGAATCAAGCCCCCTGACCAGCTTATCAAATTTGGAACACGAGGAAAAACCCGGGGTTTCGACAAGAAAAAAAAATTTTGCTGTTTTCCTGGATGGCCAGAGCATATGATGAATGTGGAAAAGGGTATTAAAAAATCAGAAAAATGGGCATAACAGGAAGGGCTTACAGATAAAACAAAACCGGGACAGATACTTCACAGTCACAATAAATAACGAAACATCATCAACACACGAACAAGAAAATGGCACCCCCGGGGATTTTAATATCCCCCCACTTTTTTACGATAATGGTAAATGACTTGGGGGATAAATTTTAAGAAAAACAATCCCCCGTTTCAGATGATGCGAATAGGAAAAGGGAGAAACACAAATTCTTAATAAGGGGGAAAGGGGTTAGATAAAGTAATTAAATGGATGGGGGGGGGCTTTAAAATTAAATACAAAAAAAACAGTGGGATAATTTTTAGTGGGGGGCAATCGGGGAAGAAAGCTGACATAAAAATCAAGGGGAAAAAAAATCAAAAAAAAAAAGCACTGGTTCTGGCTTATTTAATAAATTTGGGGGCAAACATTGCCTCCAAAACCCAAAGATGTCGGGGCATGCTTAACTGCTACGAATTCAAGGGTAATGGAGGGGGAGCCTCAACCAACACAATGATTACCTTTCAAGGCGTTTATCGGGGAAAATTGACTCGCTGTATTTTTACGAGTCGGCAAAACCCAAACCCAAAGCCAAGCTGAAGTATTAAAAGCGACCCTGGCTACTATGCGGGGCCATGAAAGGATCCCCCTCTGAAGGAAAGTAGCCATGTTATCCCCCAGCCAAAGAAGAAAAAAACTCAGGCTCAACTACTGGGCAAGATGGGCAATGACCCCAAACCCCCAGCACACCCTCAACACAGAAAAAGGGCAGAAGAAAAGTCTCTATCGCAAATACAGAACAGGGGGGTGGAAAACCCCAAATTGAGCTGGCGCAGGTACCCCTCCTCAAGAAACTAGTGAATAAAAAAAACTGTACAGCAGTAATCCCACCGGGGGAGCCTACACACCAAAAACAGACCTTTTTAACATAAAAGGGGAAAAAGGGGCCAAAGAACCATGAAACTAAAGTCCCTCCCAACTTAAAACCCCCTAAAAACATTCCGATCTTCACAGACGGACCCGGGGGAGGACGAACAACTGGGAGGGGGATTGTTATCCCCAAAAGGGGGAAAAAAACAATGCATAGACTGCCAAATCACACATCAGTATTCAGGGAGCTAACGGCTTTTCTGAAAGCATAAATTGCACAGAATACCCCCAGAAGACCCGGTTCACGATATTACCCCGTGCAGACCATATTAAATCACCATGATGGCCAAAGGGAATCTGAAACAATACTACTACACAAAGACTACACCATAGGGGTTTTACATTAACATCTTGGATTCCATCACATTTTAAATTAAATAACAAGAAAAAGAAAAATAAAAAGGGGAAAACACCCAAAAAAAAACAGATGGGTTTGGGGCCAGGGGGTCAAACATAATAAAAACACAAAAACAATGACTGGAAAGGCCTGAACTCCCCTCAAGGGGGACTCCCCTGTTCTGAAAACCCCAGCAGAAAAAGCCCCAAAACCCGGTGACTAAAAAACCCTGTAAACAGAAAAAATCCTCTGGGAAAATGGGCAAAAGGGAATTTTTAGCCTGGGAACCCCTATGCGAGCACTGCAGGAAAAACAGGTAAACACTTTACCACTGCCAGAAATATCAAACAAGAACACCTAGGCAACACTTTTAAAAACAAAATATACAATGGCATATAGGACATATGCTGGGAAGACGCCCCTCGAGAAACACAACACTGGGCAAAAAATACAAAAAAAATCCAAACATGAAATATAAAAAAAACACACAAGCCAGATCCAAATCCCCTTTTCAGGGCAGCACCCAAAGAACAAAAAACCTTTTCAGGGGAAAAAAACAGAAACGTCCCCCAAAACCCCCGAAGATGGTCAGTAAAAAACAAGTTAGGACAAGACCCAAGAGGCTCCCATTTCCCCCATTACAAGAGACAAACAACTGGTGATCGGTCCTTTTCAGGGCCAGGTGCTTCTCAGCCCCGATTTACCCACTGGGGAAAAAAAGCAAAGCTTGAGAGGGGAGGGAGGAGATGGGTCAAAATCTGGTTGGGGAGGGCCTTGGGGGGTTTGGGGGAGGGGGGTGGGTGGGTTGGGAAAAATGGGGCATTTGGGTGGGTTAGGGGACCGGGGGGGAAGGGGGGGGCGGGGTCCCGGGGGGGAAGGGGGGTTGGAGGGGGTTTAGGGAATTAAATAGTTTTTTAAGTAGTTAAAACCAAAAAAGTTAGAATAGAAGCACTGGTCTTATCTTTTTAAAAACATGCCCAAAAATTCTAGATCACTCTCTATTTAACCCCCCAGCCGGATCCGACATGACAAGCCAGCTAACAAGATACAGAAAGACAAAATGTCCATTAGGACAAACTGACCAAGACCAAATTCCTTTTTGGGCAAAACCAAGAAAATGTTCTTATTAGGGCAAGCAGACCAAGACCAAATTTTATTTGACAACGAAAGACCAAATGTCCTTTTAGGGCAAACAGACCAAGACCAAAATGTTTTTTAGGACAAACTGACCAAGACCAAATGTCCTTATTAGGACAAACAGACCAAGACCAAATGCCCTTATTAGGACAAGCAGACCAAATGTCCTTATTAGGACAAACAGACCAAGACCAAATGTCCTTTTGGGGGAAACAGACCCAGACCATTCCTTATTAGGACAAACAGACCAAAAAAAAGGTCCTTTTGGGACAAACAGACCAAAAAAATGTCCTTATTAGGACAAGCAGCCAAAAAAAATGTCCTTATTAGGACAAACAGACCAAGACCAAATGTCCATTAGGGCAAACAAAAACCAAATGTCCATTTGGGCAAACAGACCAAGACCAAATGTCCTTTTTAAGACAATCACGATAAAAAAAAAGTCCCCGGGACAAATCCCCGGACTGGCCCCAAAGGAAAAAAAGGAATGCATAAACAAAAAACATATGTCTTAGGTTGAAAAGGGCGGGCCCCGGCCCCCTAAAGGGAACCCCCCACCAAACAAACAAAAAAAAGTCGACATCAAAAAAACAAACAAAAGTCGAAATTTTCCCCTTTATCAAAAAACCCCCAAAAGTTTAAATTAAAAAAGCCGAAAGCCAAGGGTGTGCACGGGGCAAAAAAAGAAGCGCGGAAAAAAACTACACATCTACATTTCAAAGTGTTGAAGCAGGTTCCCCCGATCGGTATCTCATCCCGGCAATTCAATCAGAAATCGTTTTGAACGACATCTTGAGCGAATCTCCCAAAAGGCCCGGCCCTCAACAAAAAGTCCACACTTCAGGAGATCCCGGCTGTTCCCTGCTGCTGCCCGGGGGAGCTGCCAAAAACGCCCTTGCGAGGGTACCAAACTGAACCAAGTATACCACCACAAGAGAATCCTTTCCCAAAAACACACTACCGCCCAGGGGCCCTGTATTCCTATTTTAAAATTCGTTTTCCAAAAGTTATTACACATTCAATGTTATTTTATGTTCATACATAAAAAAAACAGTTACGCTCTAAAGGAACAGTTCCGAAAAACCAAAAAAAAAAACCCATGAAGTCAAAAAACATGGTAGGTGCCTTCAAAGTGGCTTATTGATTTTTTTTTTTTAAAAAAATACAAAATAATTGTTCGTTCCTCTTCCAAACGTATCGAAGTTAGTGCCAGTGCAAGGGCGGCTTTGATATGTCACAAAAATTAAAACAAATAAAGCAGTAAAACTAAATACTAAAGAAGAAACCGCTTTTGCATAACAAAAGAATATTCAAAAGAAAGAAAGAAGAAAAAAAAAATGTCACAACAGTGGGGTTTTCCCCAAACGTCACCCATCTAAGTACAACCCGCCCGACGTTTTGACTTCGGTGATCGGACAGAACCTATTTTCAACGTGGATGGCCGTAGACAAAGTAGTGTTTCGATATCATGTATTAAGTTTTTTTTTTAGTGCTGCATTTACCCCTATTGCAGTCATACAATCACACAACTATTTTAAAGCCCCCAATTCGGAAAAAATAAAAATAAAAAATAAAAAAGATCAAATGGTTTTGAAATAACGTTTAATAAAATCCTGGAAAAATTTTTTTTGGGGAAATGTATACACTATTTGCCGTGTGGGCCATGTAGACCTGTTTCCCTTAAAAAAAACCCGGCAAAAAAATTCAAAAAAAAAAAAGAAAGAAGAAAAAAAAAGTCACAAGTTTTGCGTCACCCATCTAAGTACCCACGCCCGACGTTGCTTTACGGTGATCGGACGGGAAAAAGGGATTTTCAACGTGGTATGGCCGAGACAAAATAGGTTCTACGTATAGGTACATATGCTAATATATTACTATTCTCCTATTCTATTTTAGTGTGTATGGTGCCATTTACTCAGTAAAAACCATACTGCAGGCATACAATCCCCCAATATTCTTAAAAAAGAGGCCAAAGGCGCGTACTTTTTTTTGGTTTTCCGTGCATTAACACAAACTCATTGTGAACCGTTTAGGAATGCTAATTGGGATAAATTTGGGGGGGCCCCGAAAAGGGGCCCGGTGATGTAAATCAAAAGGGTTTTTGTTTCCCCCAAACCGTAATGTACGTCCCGGGCCCTTTGGGGGGTACACGACATCCAAACTGTGACCGTCTTCCTCTTGGGGTTCGGGGAGGGGACTGCTCACGAATGACGTTTTCAGGAAAACCTTTTAAAAATCGGGTTTTTCGTAGATGAGACCAGAGATTTCTTTACACCACCTCTCGCAAGACGACGAATGGGGGTTATACCCCGGGTTTTATCAGAAAAAATTTTCGATGACGTTACCCCCCTTTCCAAGTCCTTTACCTCCTTTTCCCCGTCCAGACATGTTTATGCTTTAAGATATTTTCAAACTTTTTAACCTATATATACAACAACACTCGAAAGTCCCGGGTGTCCAAAAGGCGGATGTCCATCCGATTGGCTGAAATGGTTCTCTCTATTCAATGCGCTTCTGGTGCGTTAACGAACTAACAGTCCCCAATGTGTTTTTTAAACGCTCTTTATTGTTGTTTTTTTGTGGGAGAATGTTTCAACAGTAACAAGTGCTGTTTACATCACTATCGTTCCTTACACTAATATAGATTGGGGTAGTTTAATCCCAGTTTGGGCCTCTTTGCTCACTCACTGTTGGTCGTTTGGTCCAAATTCACCCCCCATCAACACTTTAAAGGGTGTGGGTTTTGGGGGGTCTTCAATTTAAAATTTTTAAATAAGATGGTCGATAGGTGGGATCTAAAGTTCTAACCATCTCATTAATTCATTTGGGAATTTTTAATGTTTTGTAAACATAACAAAGTTTTAAAGGGGGAGGGAGCAAAGAAGGAAATTATGTCTTTTTGTTACATTTCGTTAATGTTATTTTATCCTTTTCCCCCAACCAAATCACTGATAAAGGGCAAAAGGCGGCGGGAACCAAGATGGGGCCCCAGAGGTAGAGGTAGGGTGGGGGAAAATTTTAATAAAGTAATTAAGGAGGGGGCACCTAACATTTATTTTTAAAATTTTAGTAATAGTAGCAAGACTTGGGCTAGTAGGGCAAATAAAACCATTCAAGTAGGTGTGGTTTTTGGTGCTGTTGTAAGAGGAGAGGTGTGTGATTTGAACTCTTGTGAAAGACGCATGGTTTTGGTGCTGGTTCTAAAAAAGGGCCTTTTGATCTTTGAATATGGGTTTAGGCGCGCCTCCGCGGGTCGTCTGGCCAGCTGGGTGTCTTTTGCTTTTCCCCTTTGGGGGGATGGCACGGTTGGTGTCCCCAAACGAAACAGTGTTGCCGCTCCCGCAGGGGTCAGCTGAACTCTGGGAAACGCAGTCGGTCTTTAATTTTGGGGACCCGGGCCAAACGCTGGAATGGCGCTTCGGGTGGTACTCTGCTCTTTAACGACGGGTTTTGGAAGGGCGGTGCCGGGGCCCGTAACGATGGGGCTTCTTTTCCCCCGGTGGCTGGTGCCGATTTTTTTTGCGGCCGGGAGCCAGCTGTTTGCGTGGGGGCCTTTCCCCGGTAGATTTTCGGCAGTCTGCTTAGTACGAGCCATCTTTGCTTTTTAAATTGTTTATGCCCAGGAAAAAAAAGCGTTTAAAAACGAGACGATGGCGCACGCCGTTTGGGAAAAAAGTATTTGCTATCTTCTGATTGGCTGGGCTGGAACATCGAACAACAAACAAAAACAAAGAAAGACAGACATTTCATGTAATATTAACTCATATGATGTTGCAGGAACTAGAGAAGGAAAAGGGAAAAAGGGAAAAACAAGAAAAAAAGGGCCCTCATTCATTCACTAGATCTATCTTATCCCAACTTTCCTATCCTTTCTATCTTCTTTTCAAAATCAATTAACTATAATTGCTCCTGGCCGCCTGTCCCCAAAAAAGACTGTCTGTTGATTATTGTTTTGTGTATTATATTATATGTATTAAAGGGGAAGGACTTTTTTGTAAAAAACTTGTTTTTGTCCCACTTTATACAGGACCGAAATCCCGATTGGGAAAAAAATCTATTCCGTTCTGATTCTACTAAGACAGGGACAACCTATTATTTTTTTGTCTTGTCTTGGGGTCTGTAAGAAACTCCTTTAAACACGGTTGGCAAGTTTAAGAAATTTGGCACCGTGGAAAACTGGTGGTCCTGAAAATCAACGATCATTTTTGGGGCTTCTTTTTTCGTCACACTGCCCCCTATTTCCCAGTGTCGGGTTTTTTGTTTTGTCTTGCGCTGTTCTGGTGGCTTGTGTGATTGTTATCTTTGCTCTTTCACAGGATTCTGATCGCCTCTAACCATCTTTTCCGTGGTCTTTCGCCTTCTTTCCCGATGTTCTTTGAGAAGACTCTGAATACTGTGGGTTTGGGCCCTTATTTTTTGTTTATCTATGAATTCAAGAGGTTTTTTTCCCCTTTTTTTCTTATGTGATGTTGGTGATTCTGCTGGGGATTCAAAACATTTATGTTTTTGGGTCTTTTCTTGTGTTTTGGTAACTTTTTGAGGCAATGCATTTCACATGTAGTTATTTTTGTGACCGGGTTTTCTCAATGTCCATGTTTGGCTCTGGTAACACAAATAGGTATAAAAAAAACTGTTTTTAGCTGCCTGTGAAATTTTTGGGGCCTTAAAATGGGGCTAGCTGGAGGTTAAAATTTCTTTTTCTCATCTGCTTTTGTGAATATGCTTTAAAATTTGAATTTTTTCATTTGGTTTATTTTAGGCCATTGACATGGATGTCAGATTATTATTTTTCTTCCCATATTCATTATTTCTGTTTTAGGTTTTTGATTTTCATGTCATGTTTTTTCACAATTTTGTTCAAGGGGGCAATTGATGTTTTAGATCTTTTCATTTTTATGTTCCCATACACTGATCAACTCAAACAGCAGTTCATTTATTTCATCATTTTCTGAATTTATTTAGTTATTTTATCCATATATGCAATAAAAAGTAGTGGTGAGAGGACACAACCTTTCCCAACACCTGATGTAATGGAGAAAAATCGGTCATTCCTTTTTTTTTCTTACTGTACTCTGGCATCTGCTGGGGCGCCATATTCTTCAAGGGCTTCCATGTTTCCCTGTTCTCTATCAAATGCCTTTTCTTGGTCTATAAATATGTTGTTTACTTTGATTGTATTCAATTGTTTGTTCGTAGATCTGTCTTAGTGTAAATATTGCGTCTGTCATCTTACCCCCCCTAAACCCAAACTGGCTATTGTTTAAATGGGGCTCTAATATATCTCTCCTCTGCTCTTGGCCCAATACTTTTTCAAACATTTTTATATCCAAAAGGGAAATATGTTTGACACCCCTTTTTTCTCCTTTTTCTTATATTGGGGCTATAAAGCCCCTGCCAGTCATCTGGAGCCTCCCCCGGTTATGTCTTTGATATTACTGGTGATGCCTGTAAAAAATATATTCCGATGTAGGACCAAGAAGAAAAAAAAAACAATCCCCAACCATATGAACCATCATTTTAAGTAAAAAAAACAAGCTGTTGCCCTTTTTAAATTGTTCCCCTTTTTTTTTTTTTTCATCACAAACAATAAGAAACATCACAGAATAAAAATTATCATTCATCCAGGTAACTTGTAAAACAGTAAAACCCTTTTTGGGAAAAAAGAAATTGTTAATTGGGAATATGTAGGTTGTCCGAAAAGGACAGTGATGATGGGTTGGTTGGTTTGGAGTAATTTAGCTCTTGGGTGGCCTTTTGAGATTTCTTGGGGAGTAGCACGGCCTGGGTGTTGGGCAGGAAACCCCCTTGACGATGGGCACCGGGGCAAAACTTTTTCCTCTTCCCCTTGCGGATAACTGGAGATTTTGGGGGGTGATTCTGGTCTTTTTTATCTCTTGGCGTTGCCAGCCAACCGACACCTCAGCCAAGATATTCTAGAACTGCGGCTAAAGGGACTGGGGACACCAAACCCCTTCAGCGGTTTCCCTTTCTCGGGAAAATGGATACGACCAACGGGCTGGAGTCCCGGGCCCCGGATGAGCGGATTTTGGGCTTTCCCTTTAATTTTCCGCCTTTCCAGTCCGGAGTTAATAGTTAGTTACTGGGGTTAAATAAAACCCAAAAAGACTACAAACGTTGAATATGAAAAAAACACACGCAGAGTACTTGCCTTAAATACTTCCCAACTTTGCGCGAAGCCGAGACGCGATTGGCCAAAACGGTAGTAACTAGCGAGCCTGCCGATTGGCTAGAATCTTTTCGTCCTCGCCGTTTTTACCACTGCTGTCATATATAAACAGTTGAGCGGGTCCGTCGACATCAAAAAGAACTCAGGCTCAACTACTGGGCTAAGATGGGCAATGACACACAACACCCAGCACACGCAGCATACCAACACAGAAGACAGTGCAGAAGAAAAGTCTCTATCGCACAATACAGAACAGCGGGGTGGAAAACACAAATTGAGCTGGCGCAGTACCCTCCTCAGAAACTAGTGAATAAAGAAAACTGCATACAGCAGTAATCCCACCATGGGAGCTCATCACACCACAAACAGACACTTTTTTAACATCCAAAGGGAAAAGGCACAGAACCATGGAAACTAAAGTCCACTGCCAACAAATACATCAAACAACACGCTGAAAACGATGTCCAGATCTTCACAGACGGATCCAAGGGGACGGACGAACAACTGGGTATGGGGATTGTTATACCCAAATGGGGAATAAAACAATGCTATAGACTGCCAAATCACACATCAGTATTCACGGCAGAGCTAACGGCTATTCTGAAAGCACTGGAAATTGCTACAGAATACTCCCCAGAAGATCACGGTCCTCCAGACTATTATCCGCTGTACAGACCATATTAAATCCATGATGGCCAAAGACCGGACATCGTAGAAGCAATACTACATACACACAAGACTAAACCATATGGGATTTCACATTAACATCATGTGGATTCCATCACATGTTGGCATAGTTGGAAATGAACAAGCAGACAAAGAAGCAAATAAAGGTAGAAGCAGCTCAAGAAAAATCAAGATGGGTTTGGGACCAGGGGAGATCAAGAGCATAATAACCAACACAATAAACAATGACTGGACAGAGGCCTGGAACTCCAGCTCAAAGGGTAGACTCGCACATGCCTTACTGAAAACCCCAGCAAGAAAGAGCCAAATCCAGGATGAGCTAAAAATCCCTGTAAACAGAAAACTGCTACGTCTGAAACTGGGCAAAGGAATTTTTAGCCTGCTGGAACCTATATGCGAGCACTGCGAGGAGGAAAACACAGTAGAACACTTCTTACTACACTGCCAGAAATATCAGCAACACAGAACACAACTAGAGCAACACTTTAAAGACAGAAATATACAATGGCATATAGGACATATGCTGGGACATGACGCCCCTCGAGAAACACAACAGCTGGTCAAACAATACATAACAAGATCCAAGCATGAAATATAAAACATCACACAAGCCAGATCAACACAAAATGCCCTTATCAGGGCAGCACCCAGACAGACACAAAATGCCATTTTCAGGCCGAGAACACAGACCAACGTCCCTCAAGAAACCCTGAAGATGGTCAGTAAAGAACAAGTTAGGACAAGACAACTACAAGAGGCTCCCCATCTCCACCATTACAAGAGACAAACAACTAGGTGATCGGTCCTTATCAGGGCCAGGAGTGCTCTCAGCCAGATCATACCACACTGGGAAACTAGACAAAGACTTAGAGAGGGAGAGGGAGGAGTATGGGTCAAAATCTGGTTGGGGAGGGCTCTTGGGGTTTGGAGGAGGGGATGGGTGTGGTTGGGAGAATGGGGCATTTGGGTGGGTTAGGGGTACCGGGTGGGAAGGGGAGGCAGGGGTACCGGGTGGGAAGGGTATTGGAGGGTGGTTTAGGAATATAAAGTTTTCTAAGTGATTAAAAACCAAAATAGTTAGAATAGAAGCACTGGTCTTAGTCTATTATAAAAACACTGCCACCAATTACTAGATCACATCTCTGTAGACCGCCAGCCAGGATCCGACATGACAACGCCAGCTAGACAAGATACACAGACCAAGACAAAATGTCCTTATTAGGACAAGCAGACCAAGACCAAATGTTCTTATTAGGACAAGCAGACCAAGACCAAATGTCCTTATTAGGACAAGCAGACCAAGACCAAATGTCCTTATTAGAACAAACAGACCAAGACCAAATGTCCTTATTAGGACAAACAGACCAAGACCAAATGTCCATGTAGGACAAACTGACCAAGACCAAATGTCCTTATTAGGACAAGCAGACCAAGACCAAATGTTCTTATTAGGACAAGCAGACACTAAGACCAAATGTCCTTATTAGGACAAACAGACCAAGACCAAATGTCCTTATTAGGACAAACAGACCAAATGTCCTTATTGGGACAAACAGACCAAGACCAAATGCCCTTATTAGGACAAGCAGACCAAAACCAAATGTCCTTATGTGGACAAACAGACCAAGACCAAATGTCCTTATTAGGACAAACAGACCAACACCAAATGTCCTTATTAGGACAAACAGACCAAGACCAAATGTCCTTATTAGGACAAACAGACCAAGACCAACTGTCCTTATTAGGACAAACTGACCAAAACCAAATGTCCTTATTAGGACAAACAGACCAAGACCAAATGTCCTTATTAGGACAAACAGACCAAGACCAACTGTCCTTATTAGGACAAACTGACCAAGACCAAATGTCCTTATTAGGACAACAGACCAAATGTCCTTATTAGGACAAACAGACCAAGAACAAATGTCCTTATTAGGACAAACTGACCAAGACCAAATGTCCTTATTAGGACAAACAGACCAAGCCCAAATGTCCTTATTAGGACAAACTGACCAAGACCAAATGTCCTTATTAGGACAAACTGACCTAAGACCAAAATGTCCTTATTAGGACAAACAGACCAAGACCAAATGTCCTTATTAAGACATTCTAGCAGATAAAACACAGTCCACACCAGGACAAGTCCCAGGCCACATGGCCACACCAAGAAAAAAGGCCAATACGCCCTGATATAACCAAAAAGACATATGTCTTAGGTTGAAAGGGCGTGCCTCGGCCACATAGAGGCTTAACCCACCACCAAACAAACAAACAAGTCGACATCAAGCACCCTAGACCAGCTTATCAAACTTGAACACGAGGTAAAAGCCGGGTTCGACAAGAAAGAAAAAACTCTTGCTGTTTTCCTGGATGTGGCCAGAGCATATGATGAATGCTGGAGAGAAGGTGCACTCTATAAAATCAGAAAAATGGGCATAACAGGAAGGGCTTACAGATACATACAAAACTTCATGCAGGACAGATACTTCACAGTCACAATAAATAACGAAACATCATCAACACACGAACAAGAAAATGGCATCCCCCAGGGATCTGTAATATCACCACAATTTTACGATAATGGTAAATGACTTGGGGATGAATTTGAACATGAAAACAAGTCTTTCCCAGTTTGCAGATGATGCAGCAATATGGCAAACGGGCAGAAACACAAATTACTTAATAAGGGGGGTTCAAAGACAGTTAGATAAAGTAATTAAATGGATGGGGAAGTGGGGCTTTAAAATTAATACAACAAAAACAGTAGGGATAATCTTTAGTAGGGCAATCAGGAAGAAAGCTGACATCAAAATCAATGGGAAAAAATACAAATCAACAAAAGCACTAGGTTCCTAGGCTTGATATTAGATCAAGGCCTTAGGTGGCATGAGCACATTGCCTACCAAACCAATAGATGTCGGGGCATGCTTAACATGCATCGATATATCAAGGGTAATGGATGAGAGCCTCAACCAACACAATGATTACCTTCTACAGGCGTTTATCAGAGGAAAATTGACTACGCTAGTATGTGTACGAGTCAACGGCACCAACCAACCAAAGCCAACTGATAGTATTCAAGCAGAGCCCTGGCTACTATAGCAGGGCCATGAAGGATCTCCTCGAAGCCGTAGAAGTAGCCTTAGGTGTTATCCCACTTGGCCTAAGAAGAAAAGAACTCGAGCTCAACTCGGGCTAAGATGGGCAATGACACACAACACCCAGCACACGCAGCATACCAACACAGAAGACAGTGCAGAAGAAAAGTCTCTATCGCACAATACAGAACAGCAGGTGGAAAACCCAAATTGAGCTGGCCAGGTACCCTCCTCAGAAACTAGTGAATAAAAGAAAACTGCATACAGCATAATCCCACCATGGGAGCTCATCACACCACAAACAGACACTTTTTTAACATCCAAAGGGAAAAAAAGGAAGCACAGAACCATGGAAACTAAAGTCCACTGCCAACAAATACATCAAACACCGCTGAAAACGATGTCCAGATCTTCACAGACGGATCCAAGGGGACGGACGAACAACTAGGTAGGGGAGTTGTTATACCCAAATGGGAATAAACAATGCTATAGACTGCCAAATCACACATCAGTATTCACGGCAGAGCTAACGGCTATTCTGAAAGCACTGGAAATTGCTACAGAATACCCCCCCCCAGAAGATCACGGTCCTCACAGACTCATTATCCGCTGTGCAGACCATATTAAATCACCATGATGGCCAAAGACCGGACATCGTAGAAGCAATACTACATACACACACAAGACTACACCATATGGGATTTCACATTAACATCATGTGGATTCCATCACATGTTGGCATATTTGGGAAATGAACAAGCAGACAAAAGCAAATAAAGGTAGAAAGCAGCTCAGAAAAATCAAGATGGGTTTGGGACCAGGAGATCAAGAGCATAATAACCAACACAATAAACAATGACTGGACAGAGGCCTGGAACTCCAGCTCAAAGGGTAGACTCGCACATGCCTTACTGAAACCCAGCAGAAGAGCCAAATCCAGGATGAGCTAAAATCCTGTAAACAGAAAACTGCTACAAGTCTGAAACTGGGCAAAGGAATTTTAGCCTGCTGGAACCCATATGCGAGCACTGCGAGGAGGAAAACACAGTAGAACACTTCTTACTACACTGCCAGAAATATCAGCAACACAGAACACAACTAGAGCAACACTTTAAAGACAGAAATATACAATGGCATATAGGACATATTCTGGGACATGACGCCCCTCGAGAAACACAACAGCTGGTCAAACAATACATAACAAGATCAAGCATGAAATATAAAACATCACACAAGCCAGATCACACAAATGCCCTTATCAGGGCAGCACCCGAACAGACACAAAAATGCCATTTTCAGGGCCGAGAACACAGACCAACGTCCCTCAAGAAACCCTGAAGATGGTCAGTAAAGAACAAGTTAGGACAAGACAACTACAAGAGGCTCCCCATCTCCACCATTACAAGAGACAAACAACTGGTGATCCCGGTCCTTATCAGGGCCAGGTGCTTCTCAGCGCCAGATCATACCACACTGGAAACTAGACAAAGACTTAGAGGGAGAGGGAGGAGTATGGGTCAAAATCTGGTTGGGGAGGGCTCTTAGGGGTTTGGAGGGGGGGGATGGGTGTGGTTGGGAGAATGGGGCATTTGGGTGGGTTAGGGGTACCGGGTGGGAAGGGGGAGGTACCGGAGTGGGAAGGGTATTGGAGGGGGTTTAGGAATATAAATAGTTTTCTAGTAGTTAAAAACCAAAATAGTTAGAATAGAAGCACTGGTCTTAGTCTATTATAAAAACATCACCAATTACTAGATCACATCTCTATGTAGACCGCCAGCCAGGATCCGACATGACAACGCCAGCTAGACAAGATACACAGACCAAGACAAAATGTCCTTATTAGGACAAACTGACCAAGACCAAATGTCCTTATTAGGACAAGCAGACCAAGACCAAATGTTCTTATTAGGACAAGCAGACCAAGACCAAATGTCCTTATTAGGACAAGCAGACCAAGACCAAATGTCCTTATTAGGACAAACAGACCAAGACCAAATGTCCTTATTAGGACAAACTGACCAAGACCAAATGTCCTTATTAGGACAAACAGACCAAGACCAAATGTCCTTATTAGGACAAGCAGACCAAGACCAAATGTCCTTATTAGGACAAACAGACCAAGACCAAATGTCCTTATTAGGGCAAACAGACCAAGACCAAATGTCCTTATTAGGACAAACAGACCAAGACCAAAGGTCCTTATTAGGACAAACAGACCAAGACCAAATGTCCCTTTTTAGGACAAGCAGACCAAAACCAAATGTCCTTATTAGGACAAACAGACCAAATGTCCTTATTAGGACAAACTGACCAAAACCAAATGTCCTTATTAGGACAAACAGACCAAGACCAAATGTCCTTATTAAGACAATCACAGATAAAAACACAGTCCACACCAGGACAAGTCCCAGGCCACATGGCCACACCAGGAAAAAAGGCCAATACGCCCTGATATAACCAAAAAAAGACATATGTCTTAGGTTGAAAGGGGCGTGCCTCGGCCCATGAAGCAACCACCACCCAAAAAAACAAACAAACAGTCGACATCAAACAAACAAACAAAACGTCGACATTTTCCGTCTGATCATAAAATGCCTCCAAAAGTTTCTTCCCAAAAGGGGCTAAAAAGCCGGCAAATCAAGGCTGTACGCACTGAGTGACAAGAAGAAGAAGCGCAGGAGAAAGAAAGCTACAGCATCTACATTTACAAAGTGTTGAAGCAGGTTCACCCCGATACTGGTATCTCATCCAAGGCAATGTCAATCATGAACTCGTTTGTGAACGACATCTTCGAGCGAATCTCCAACGAAGCTAGCCGCCTGGCCCACTACAACAAACGTAGTACCATCACTTCTAGGGAGATCCAGACCGCTGTTCGCCTGCTGCTGCCCGGTGAGCTCGCCAAACACGCCGTTAGCGAGGGTACCAAAGCTGTAACCAAGTATACCACCAGCAAGTAGAATCCTTTCAACAACAACACACTACCGGCCCTTTTCAGGGCCTCTGCAATATTCCCTATTAACAATAATTACGTCTTGCGCAAGAGTTGATAACATGCACACATTCAATGTTATTTAGATGTTACATACATAAAAGACGAGTTACGCTCATAAAGGGAACAGTTCCGACACACACCCAAAAAAAACCCCCCCACTAGAAGTCAAAAGACAGTGGAAGGTAGGTGCCTTCAAAGTGGCTTATTGATTTTTTTTTTAAAAAAGACATACAAAATAAGTTGTTCGTTCCTCTTCCACCCAAACGTATCGAAGATTAGTCGCCAGTGCAAGGGCGGCTCTTGATATGTCACTAAAATATTCAAAACAAACTAAAGCAGTAAAACTAAATACTAAAGAAGAAACCGCTTTCGCATAACGAAAGTGAATATTCAAAAGAAAGAAAGAAGAAGAAAAAATGTCACACACGTGGTGTTCCAAGCGTCACCCATCTAAGTACTAACCACGCCCGACGTTGCTTGACTTCGGTGATCGGACGAGAACCGGTATTTTCAACGATAAGTATGGCCGTAGACAAAGTAGTGTTCTACTATAGGTACATGTAGTTAATTTTTTTATTTTAGTGCTGCATTTACACCCATATTGCAGTCATACAATCACAACAACTATTCTTAACAGCAACAAAACAATATCGGTAAGCAATAAGACAGTGCATAAAATAAAGAAGATCAAATGAATTGTTTTGAAATAACGTTTTGAATAAAATCCTGGAAAAGAGGTGACCTTTTGGGGAACTGTATACACTATTTGCCGTGTGGCTTTTCGTATAGTAGACCACTGATTCTCCATTAAAAAAAAAACCAGATGACAAAATATTCAAAAAAGAAGAAAAAAGAAAAAATGTCTACACACGTGGTGTTCCCAAGCAGTCACCCATCAAGTACTAACCGCCCGACGTTGCTTGACTTCGGTGATCGGACGAGAACCGGTATTTTAACGTGGTATGGCCGTAGAAAAAGTAGTGTTCACGTATAGGTACATATAGCTAAGTACTATGTACTATTCTCGCTATTCTATTTTAGTGTGTATGGTGCTTCATTTACTCAGTAGACAAACCATACTGCAGGCATACAATCACACACAACTATTCTTAACAACAAGAGCAGCCAAAGGCGCGTATCTATTTGGTATTTGGTTTGTAACACAGTGCATTAACACAAACTCATTGTGAACCGTTTAGGAATGCTAATTGGGATAATTTGGGGTGGCCCTGAAAGGGCCTGGTGATGTAAATCAAAGGTTGTTGTTTAACCTCCGAAACCGTAGAGTGTACGTCCCTGACGCTTGAGGCGTAACGACATCCTAGCTGTGACCGTCTTCCTCTTGGCGTGCTCGGTGTAGGTGACTGCGTCACGAATGACGTTTTCTAGGAAAACCTTGAGAACACCTCGGGTTTCTTCGTAGATGAGACCAGAGATTCTCTTGACACCACCTCTGCGTGCAAGACGACGAATAGCGGGTTTGGTGATACCCTGGATGTTATCACGCAAAACTTTGCGATGACCTTAGCTCCTCCTTTCAAGTCCTTTACCTCCTTTACCACGTCCAGACATGTTTATGCTTTAACGATATTTTCGCAAACTTTTTGCAACCTATATATAGAACAACACATCAGAAAGTCACGGATGTCACGCAACATGGCGGATAAAGTCCTTATCCGATTGGCTGAAATGGTTCTCTCTATTCAATAGACATGACTTCTGGTGCGTTAACTTGAACTAACAGTCCCCAATGTGTGAATTACATCTGCTCTTTATTGTTGTTGTTGTTGTGGGAGAATGTTTCAACAGTAACAAGAATAGCTAGTTCACATCACTATCGTTCCTTCCCACACTAATATAGATATAGGTAGTAGTTTAATCCCAGTTTGGACCAAATCTTCGCTCACTACACTGTTGGTCGTGTCAGTCGTCAAATCTCCACCCACACGCATCAACACTTAATGGGTGTGGGTTTGGGTGGGTCTTCTTACAATTTAAAATTTCTTAAAATAAGATAGGTCGATAGGTCGGGATCTAAAGTTCTAACCATCTCATTAATTCATTTGGATATTATGTCACATGTTTACTGATAAAGCATAACTTTATGTTCGTTAACCAGCGTAGGTAGCAAAAAAGGAAATTATGTCTTTGTTAGTTACATGTTCGTTAAGTTTATGTGTATCTATGTCCCACAATCTCAAATCACTGATAACGGACAACAGGCGGCGGAGAATCAAGATGTACAGCCACAGAGGTAGAGGTAGGATGGGGAAATTGTAATAAAGTAAGTACCTCAAGGGAGGGAGCACACATACACATTTACTGTTAAGATTTTAGTAATAGTAGCAAGACTTGGACTAGTAGGGTCAAATAAAAAACCATTCAAGTGAGGTGTGTTGTGTGGTGCTGTTGTAAGGAGAGAGGTGTGATATTGAACTCTTGTGAACGACGCATGAGTTAATTGAGAAATGCTGGTGGTCCTAAAAAAGGACCTTTTTGATCTTTGTAATATGTGGTTTAGGCGCGCTCTCCGCGGATACGTCTGGCCAGCTGGATGTCTTTTGGCATAATTGTCACACGCTTGGCGTGGATGGCACTGGTTGGTGTCCTCAAACAGACCAACGAGTAAGCCTCGCTGGCCTCCTGCAGGGCCATAACAGCTGAACTCTGGAATCGCAGATCGGTCTTGAAGTCTTGAGCGATTTCTCCGGACCAAGCACTGGAATGGCAGCACGGATCGGTAGCTCGTTATCTCCCGGTAACGACGGATCTCTCCGGAGAGCGGCGGTGCCGGGCCTGTAACGATGGGGCTTCTTGGCTGACACCACCGGTGGCATGGTGCCGATTTTCTGGCGGCACGGTAGCGGCTGTTTGCGTGCGGGTATGCCTCCGGTAAGATTTGCGAGCAGTCTGCTTCAGTACCGAGCCATCTTTTGCTTTGTAGAGAAATTAGTTGTATAAAAACGCTTTGGCTGGAAAAAATGCGCTTAAATACAGAGACGATGGCGCATGATTGGAAGAAAGTACTCTTGCTATCTTCTGATTGGCTGCGGGCTGCTTCTGCGAACAACATAACAAACAACAAAAAGACAAGACGGTTATTTCATATAATATTAACTCATATGATATTGCAGGAACTAGAAGGAAGAGGAATGAAGAAGATAAGAAAGTAAATGTTCATTCATGGTCTATCTGTCTAACTTTCTATCTCATTCTATCTACATCATCTATCCTCAAAATCTAATTAACTATAATTGCTCCTTTGGCCTGGCACTCCATCCTAAAAATGACTGTCTGTTGATTATTGTGTTCTTGTGTGTATGTATGTATGTATGTATCATGTGTATTCTGAAGGACTTTGTGTAAAGACTTGTTTTTGCTCCTACTTTATACGAGGCACCAGAAGTCACAGATTGGAAGAAAGATATGTACTTCGTTCTGATTGGCTACTAAGACAGGGACCATTATCTCATTATTGTTTGGTAGATGCTTGCTCCTCTGCTCTGTGAGCGTCTACGACCCAAACGTACCTGGTTCAAACCACACGGTTGTAAGTTTGAAGCAAATTTGGCACCGTGCAGAAACGTATAAAGTGTGCCTAGAAAATCAGCGACTCATTTACTGTGGTTCTTCTTTTGTCATCACTGCTACCGTTGGTGCCCAGTGTCGTGGTTTCTGTTTTGTCTTGCCGCTGTATTCTGGTGGCTTATGGTTGTTGTAAGCTCTTTCACAGGATTCTGATACGCCATCTAACCATCTTTTCCAAGTGATGTTATCAAAGCTACTTTTGATGTTCTGTTTGTAGAAGACTCTGAATGCTGTGGAGTTTGGACTTCATTCTTTGTTTATCTATGTAATTCAAGCACGGTTTTTGTGCCAACTTTCTTTCTTATGCTGATGTTGGTGATTCTGCTGGGTATTCAAAACATTTTGATGTTGATGTTGGTCTTTTCTTGTGTTGTTGGTAACTTTACCATGAGCAATGCATTTCACATGTAGTTATTTTTTGTGACTGCGCTTTGCTCAATGTCCATGTTTGGCTCTGGTAACACAAAGTAGGTATAAAATACTGTTGTAGCTGCCTGTGAAATTTTGGGTGCCTTAACAGCAGGAACTCGCTCATTTGATTACTTGCATTACTTTAGCCTATCTAGTCTTCTGTGAATATACTTCAAACCTTTGAATTCTTCACTTGGTTTATTTTAGTGCCGCTGACATGGATGTCTCAGATTATTATGCTTTCTTCCATATTCATTGTTTATGAACTTAGTGTTGTTGATTTTCATGTCATATTTTTACACAATTTTTATTTTCAAAGTGTAATGTGATATTGTGAGTCTCTTATTCATTTGAAGTGTAATCACAGTACTGATCAACTTACAAACAGCGGTTCATTTTTATTTTCATCATTATCTGAATTTGACTCGAGTTGTTACATCCCATATATACACCAATAAAAAAGTAAATAAATTGAAGGGACTGTGTGTCTAACACCTGATGTAATGGAGAACCAGTCAGTCATTCCTTCTGTTGTTCTTACTACTTTCTAAGCTGTCACTCAGACGCCATATTCTTCAGGATCTTTATAGTTTACCTATTTTATATATCATTTTACTGTGGTCTGCTGAAATATAAGTTGTTACTTTGATTATAATATTCAATTGTTTGTTAGATCTGTCTTAGTGTAAATATTCGTCTGTGCAGCTCTTGCCCTCTGACCCAAGACTGGCTGTTGCTTAAGCTTCAGGGGCTCTAATATATCTATACTCTGCTCTTACGGCTCAATACTTTTCCTGAAACATTTTTGCCTGTCAAAGAGTATGTTTGACACTCTCTTTTGTCTCCTTTGTTCTTCCATATTAGGACTATGGCCATTCTCTTGATCATCTGGAGCCTCCCAGGTTATGTCTTTGATATTACTGTGGCAGTGCTGTAAAGATATGTTCCGATGTAGGACCAAGAAGAAAGAAAGAGCACAAATCAACAACCCCATATGAGACCATCATTGTTATGGTAAAAACCAGAAATAAGCTGTTTGCCCTTTGTTAATATTGTTCCTCTTTTTTTTTGCATCACAAACAATAAGAGAAACATCACAGAATAAAAATTATCATTTCATTCAGGTAACTGTATGGCAACAGTGGAAACTCTTTGTGCGAAATGAAGAAATTGTAGTGGGAATGTGTAGGTTGTCCTGAAAGGACAGTGATGATAGGTTGGTTGGTTGGTGGAGTAATTTAGCTCTTGCCGGTGGCCTTTTGAGATTTCTTGGGCAGTAGCACGGCCTGGATGTTGGGCAGGACCTTCCGTGACCGTGATCACGGACCGACTTGTTCCAGCTCCTCGTCGTGGATGGCCCAACTGGAATGACGAGGATGATTCTGGTCTTCTTGTTGTCTCTTGTGGCGTTGCCAAGCCTTTCGAGCACCTCAGCTGCAAGATATTCTAGAACTGCGGCTAGGTACACTGGGGCGCCAGCACCAACCACGTTCCAGCCCGTGCGTTGCCTTTCTCAGCATGACGATGGATACGACCAGCAAGGGACAGGTCCGGCCCTGGATAAGGCGAGACTTGCGTTTACTTCTTTTCGCCTTTGCCACGTCAGACATGATTAATAGTTAGTTAGCTGGGTATTCCAAAATAAAACGCAAACAGACTACAAACGTTGAATATGAAAAAACACGCATAAAGTACTTGCCTTAAATACTTCCACAACTTTGCGCGAAGCCAGAGACGCGATTAGCCAAAACGGTAGTATAGCGAGCCTGCCGATTGGCTAGAATCTTTTCGTCCTCCGCCGTTTTACCACTGCTGTCATATATAAACAGTTGAGCGGGTCCGTCGACATCAAACAAACAAACAAAACGTCGACATTTTCAAATACCGATCATAAAAGTCGCACTCCAAAAGTTTCTTTTGAGTGCGCAAAGTTGGATGTGTTAATTTTGTGTTAGTTTTGTGTTATTTTGTTTCTTTCGGTTATACCAACCATAATTTAGTAAGCGACAAAAGTGCAGCGATCCTGATCAGCTAAAGACTTCTTGAGAGAGATGGACTTATACACCGGCCTGGCACGTTAATCATGACGGTCAACGGTGATATATCTCGATTGACATACTCAATGATGGCGGCTGTACTCACGAGGCCAGCTGGCGTGGGACAAACGGTATGGCAACGCTATACGCTGCGAACCCACACAGGTGGTACGCCGCACTGAGCACTGCCGCTCATTCAACATTATAAAGACTACATTCTAAAAAGAATTAGTGGAAACCTCAAATCAGCATTTTAATCAAACATTTTAAAATTGAAAAACCAAGGTATTACACTACAGCTGCACTCCTACCTCAACAAAGGAAGGAGTAGCAAGAACTAGCTAAAACTATAGCATAGAATCTAAACAAAATTGTTCAAATCCCAAAAGCGCGAGTAATAAATGGACATTTTTGTTATAAAGAAAATAAAGCCATCAAATCGCCCATTCCAATGAACAGATATGAACGGCGACGCCATTAACCAACAAATATGGATTACCACCGCGGCAGACGCACACGGTGCAAATCTGCAGCAGGATAACCATTAGGTTAATATGCCTGAAAAAAAAACAGCAAAGAAAGCTGAAGAAAACAATACGGATATCAGTTCAAAAACTGTAAGAAGAAGAAAGAACCACGGAAACTACAAAGCACAGACCTGTGGATGAAAACAACATGAAGCAGATAAACAAATTGAAAGTAGAAGAAAAGAAGAACTGAAACAACACCCGACAAATAGAACACCGACAAACAACATAGACACCCAACACCAAAGAACAACCATAACGAATACCAAGCCCCAGCATAACGGAAGCGACTCCCACACATCAGAAACAGAAGACACAGATGAAGAAACACACATCGTGGATAGGACATGTTTCACAGAAGATGAAGATCCACCTTTCCACAGAATCAAACCACTAATTACATCCAAAGTTGACCAAACACAGCAAGTATATGAATGAATGATGAAGAAAAACACTTTTACACACACACACACACACATAACCCACACACACACAAATGTTCAGTAGACACAAAATACGCATTATATCTCTCAACATAAGACACTTGAAACACAAAACACAACACATCATCGACCTAGCACACAATTTATTCAACTATTATTACAAGAAACACGTCAACAAGCAACACTTACAAACTCAACACCACCACAAAACAACACCCATAGGAATACAGAGTGGCATAAGGAAATGAGGAAAAGAGAGTATATAATAGATATCAGACTGACTGGAAACCTTACCTGTAACGACACAGAGGAAGAATATTGATAATACAAGAGCTAAGCACAAACGCAGTAAGAAGATACACAATAGTCAAGCATATAATATAATACACGACATAGACAACTATTCTACAAGACGACATCCACTTTAAAGGCCATAACCAACACATTCATTAGGAGGAGATTTCCAACTGCATCACACAAAGCAGCCGACTCGGACAGAGACAACAGCGACAAAGAAAACAAGCTATAACAACACTAAGCAGAATACCGAGAAATATTCACTCGTAGACATATATAGACACACCTTCCCAAAAGGAACAGAAACAACATATCAAGATCAAACACATATCACAGAAGGAAATCAGAATAGACAAATTTTACACAGAAGCGTCTTCCCAAGAATTAGCAAAATGAGCACGTCTCAAACACTACAATTCTGAACCACGGCAATTCTAACATAAACGATGACACTACAAATAAAAGATCACTTACAAGTTGCAACACTATTGCAAACAAGTTTTACAGACTAATAACCATTATTAGAAGACCACACCAAAGATGCACCATCGGATAATCTGGCATTCACTGGGACCTGCTCAAAAACACCGTTGAAGTTACACAACTACTATGACACAATGAAAAGTCCAACAGCAAACAAGAATACTAGAAAGCATGGTTAGCTGAATTGATGGACCGAAACGCACCACAAATACACACACTCAATGATGAACTAATTAAGTACAAACAACGCATACTGAGAATTTCTCAGAGCAAAACTGAACACCAACACACGAAATACCTCTAGAGACTTTTTTTGAGAATAGAACAACACAGACAGAAACAAAAACAAATATATGAAATTCAGAATGAAAAGGAAACACTAACAGAAGATCAGGAATAATTAACACTTTACCACGCATACTATAAGCATTGTACACCAAAGACACACTGCACCACAAACAAATCTTTGTTATACGTCAAAAGCTCACGGACCAAAACAAAACCATAGACAACCAATAACAACACAAAACCTAGAAATAGCACTAAACACACATTAAGAAGAAGTAAAACGCCAGGACCAGACGGACTAACCACTGGTTTCTACAAAAAAATTCTTCCCCATAATAGAGGCCCTCCTATGAAATTAAATGAATCCTAAAAACAAACCAACTACCAAATAACCAGATCAAACGCCACATAACATAATCAGGATAACACAGATGCACAACAAACTAAAACTGCAGACCAATATCCTTATTGAATACAGATTACAAAATACTAACTAAAACCTTGACTTTAAAATTAGCCCCCTTCATGAAACAGTTCTTTGATAACAGTAGCATAAAGCGAAGCATCATAAAACACATTTCATAAGAGACATAATTCCAATACTCATCAGGCACTACAAACATCCGTGTATCCTTAGACCAAGAAGGCCTTTGACAGAGTCTCACACGGGTACCTGCATGATACGTTACCTGAGTCGTACCAGGCCAACCTACGCCAGCTGGATAAAACTTCTGTGCCAGCGGCGCGCTGATCATAAATCTGACTTCATCCGAAATAATGTTAATAAAAGTCGGTGAGTAGGGGATGCCCTTTATCGCCTTTATTGTACGTATTAGCGCAGAACCATTACTGGAAAAAATTCGCGGAGACCAGATGTCAAGGGCACCTTTATACCTGGACTGGGAAAAAAAACTCTCAACATATGCAGACGACACAATATTTTCCCACTAACAACACATCCATAGAATACCTTAAACAGAAATTTCAAAATACATGACTAGATAATAGGGGCAAAAATAAACATGCAGAAGTCCCAAATAAGTAATGCAGAATACAAGTGAATTAAGTATAAATCGATTCCTGTAACTTAATACAAGTCAATAGAATAAATTATACCTGGAATCATCTTTAAAAATAACCGCTGACAAAACAAGGTAACCTTGGCAAAATGCTTAGTCACACAGATTAAGCCAACTTGAAACATACAAATACACAACAAACGATATTCGGCAAACATGATAGTAAACACGTACATCATACCAGCAATATACACATCTAATGTTTTTCCAACTTCCTGCAGCTATGAAAATCCAAACTACCATCAGAACTTCATTTTCAAAAAACGCAATACGCATGATAGCCCATAAGACACTAATACAACCAGAAAGAGAGGCGGAATATCCCACTGACATAAAAACGCGATCCTAGGCCAGAAGAATCATAGCGTAGAACATGACCAAAACAACACCAACGAATACACTTTGCTTTTATACTATATGGGCTGATTAACAAAACTTCGCAATAAGCAACAACACACCCCACTATTTCGGAACACCTATTCCAAAATTCTACCAACAGTGCATTCAAGCATAAGATAATGAAAACCATTATGACCACCAAAGAATGTATAAACACCTAATTAAAGCACAAGAACCACCACTAAACAACCAGAATAAAGAGGATACACCTATTTTGTCACAAGACTGCCACAGATTTTTAGAAACTTACTCAAGCACAAACATCTAAACAAGCAAAGAAGTCCTTACAGATTACTCTTCAACATCACACCGGTAGGATACAGGACAGTGACATGAAGCAAAATATTACCTCTGCAACCAAAAAAGACAAGAGACAGAAGACCATATTTTCTTCCATTGCAACACAATACAACTAGCATTAAACTCACTACAAACAACAATGAACACAAACAAGATAGACACCTAAAGCAATCATGATAAATGTACCTATAACCCCATAAACACACAAATAGAACATTACAGATTATTGGCAGAATTTCGACACCTGGTGTAGAGTGCAAGCTCTAAAAACCAAATACGACCAACGACAATACAATGATGAACTATTTAGACACATTTTACAGAACCAAGAATAACCCAAACCATGATACAAAGATAAACGTCATACACAAACATGCAACAGTAAATGAATCACCAACACTGGAGATATCTTTTTTAAATCACGGTGAAAGTATGAACAGATGTATTAATTACCTAAGAACCACAAAACTAAATAAGTCACAGGACCGAACTTACAGCAGACCAATCCCAAGCAAACACAACGACTTCAAACTCTAACCTGAAAATTAGGACATGTCACCCAAAACACGAATAGATGCATAAATACACAACAACCTACCATCGAACTAGGAGTATTACCTCATTTAATTGTTTATTTATTATTGCACAGCATTATTGGAATTATGTGTGATTATTGGTGCATAGTATATTTGTTTCCCTTCATGTATTGAATATAAAAAAAAAAAAAAAAAAAAATAAAAAAATAAAAAAAAATAAAAAAAAAAAAAAAATAAAAAAAAAAAAAAAAAAAAAAAAAAACTTTTGCGTGATGGTAGTGAACCTGAAAAGGCAACACAAAGTACAGCACATCTCCTATTTTTCTTTCTTGATAAAGAGATAAATTTACAAACAAAACCATTTGAAATAGAAAACTTTTTCTTTATTGCATTGTATATTATTGATTGCATTATGGAAAAAAAAAAAAAAAAAAATTTTGCCATATATCTTTTTTTTTCCTATTAAGGGTTATTTTTAAAGACGATTCCGTATAATTTTATCTTATTGACTTGTTTAATTTAAAAGGGGAAATCTGATTTATACTTAAATTTCCCCTATTCCCATTTTTGGGATTTTTATGTTTATTTTGCCCCGCTATCTATTGCGTATTCTTGGAATGTTTGGAGTATATTCTCTATGGATGTGTTGTTAGGTGGGAAAAATATTGTTTCTGCATATGCTATAGTTTTTTCTCCCAGCCCAGGTAAAAGGTGCCCTTGACATTCTGGTCTCTTTTTTAAATAATGGTTCCAGCGCTAATACGTCAATAAAGGCGATAAGGCACCCCCTGCCTATGATCTTTTATTAATATTGGTTCTGATAGGTTGTGATTTATGATCAGTGCCTTTCGGGGTTTTTTATACAGAATTTTTTCCCAACTGGCGTAGGTTTTTTGCATTCGTGAACGTATCATGTAGGTACTGTGGACTCTGTAAAAGGCCTTCTCTTGGTCTGGGAAAATTTGATGTTTGTATGTTTTTATCGTGGTATTGAATTTTCTCTTATAAATTTGTTTTTTATATGTTTCTGCCTTTTATCTACATTGTTGGTCTGGGGAACTAAGTCTTTCATAAAGGGGCTAATTTTAAGTGGGGTTTTAGTTAGTATTTTTAATCTTATTCAAAAGGATTTGGTCTGGTTTTTGTTTGTTGGTGTCTGTTTTCCCTTGGGATTAGTGTTTGTATCTTGATTCATGCTTTTTGGGTGTTGGTTTTTTTTTAGGGATTCTTTAATCTTTGTAGGAGTCCCTATTTGGGAAGAATTTTTGTAAAACCAGTGGTTAGTCCGTCTGGCCCTGGCGTTTCTCTCTTGTAATGTGTTTGGGCCTTTTCTGGGTTTTTGTGTTGTTAATGGTTGATCTAAGTGGTTTTTTTTTTCGGGGAGTTTTGACTATAACAATTTTTCCCCTGTTTGTGGTGCTGTGTGTTCTGGCTTTTACAATTGCTTATAGTATGTGTGGAAAGTGTTAATTACCTGATCTTCTTTTTTTTCTCCTTTTTCATTCTAATTTCATGTATTTGTTTTTTTTTCTGCCTGTGTTTTTCTATTTTTAAAAAAATCTCTGGAGGGATTCGTGCGTTGATGTTCAGTTTTTCTCTGGTAGGGCCCCCTTGGTATTTTTTTGTACTTAATTAGTTTCATTGAGGGGTGTATTTTGGTGCGTTTCGGGCCATCAATTCAGTTTCTTTTGGCTTCTTCTAGTATTTTGTTTGTGTTTGGTTCTTTCTTTTTTGTTTGCTTAATTTTGGGAATTTTTTAACTGTGTTTTTGGTAAGTCCCCTGTTTATTAGTTTCAATGGTGCGTCTTTGGTTAGTCTTTTAATGTTGTTATTGTGTCTGTAAAGAACTTGTTTTGCAATAGGGTGTCGTTAAATTTCCGGTGGTGATCTTTTGTTTTAAATTGTCGTCGTTTAGTTTGGGATTACTGCTTATGTCGACGTTTTGTTTGTTTTTTTTGATTCGACGGCCCCGCTAAACTGTTTATATATGACAGCAGTTTAAAAACGGCGAGGACAAAAAGATTCAAAGCCAATCGGCAGGCTCCCCAAATTTACCTTTTTGGAATCGCGTCTCGGTTTCAAAATTTGGGGAAGTATTTAAGGAAAATTACTCTGCGTTTTTTTTTCATATTCAACTTTTTAAAAGTCTGTTTCCCTTTTTATTTTGGAATCCCCAAACTAACTAACTATTAATCATGTCTGGACGTGGCAAAGGGGGAAAAAAATTTAAAAGGGGCGGGCCCCGGGTCTCGCTCACCCGGGGCCCGGACCCCGGTTCCCCGTTGGTCGTATCCATCGTTTGCTGAAAAAGGGCAACTACGCTGAACGTGTTGGTGCTGGCCCCCAGTGTACCTAGCCGCGGTTCTAGAATATCTTGCAGCTGAGGTGCTCGAGTTGGCTGGCAACCCCGGGGAATAACAAAAAAGACCAGAATCATCCCCGTCATCCCCAGTTGGCCATCCCCCGGGCGAGGAGTTGAAACAAGCTTCTGCCCGGTTGTGACCATCGCTAAAGGCGGTGTCCCCAACACCCCAGGCCGTGCTACGGGCCCGAAATCTCAAAAGGCCACCGGCAAAGCAAAATTACTCCCCCAAACCAACCCCAACCCCCAATCATAAACTTCCCCTTTTTTAGGACAACCAAATATTTTAACAATTTTCTTCTTTTTCCAAAAAAGTTTTACTGTTGTTACATAGTTACCTGGATGAATGATAATTTTTATTCTGTGATGTTTCTCTTATTGTTTGTGATGAAAAAAAAAAAAAAAAAGAGGGAACAATATTAAAAAGGGGCAACAGCTTTTTTCCCTTTTTACTATAACAATGATGGTTCTTATGGGGTTGCGGGTTGTGCTCTTCTTTTTTTTTTGGCCCTACATGGAATATATCTTTTACAGGCATAAGCACAGTAATAAAAAAGACAAAAAACCGGGGAGGCCCCAGATGACTGGCAGAGAGCTATTAAAAGTCCCAATATGGAAGAAAAAAAGGAGACAAAAGAGAGTGTCAAAAAACTTTTTTGGGATATGGGAAAAATTTTTTCAAAAGTTTTGGGGCGAAGGGGCAGAGGAGAGATATATTTAGACCCCCAAAAGTTAAGCAATAGCCAGTTTGGGTTTAGGGGGGGTAAGAGCTGCACGGGCGCAATATTTCACAAAAGACAGATCTGCGAACAAAAAATTGAATACAATCAAAGTAAACAGCTTATATTTATAGACCAAAAAAAGGGGCTTTGATAAGTAAACAGGTGCAAACTAGGAAATCCTTGAAAAAATATGGCGCCCAACAAGGGCCCAGAGTACAGTAAAACAAAAAAAGGGAATAAAAAAACGGGTTCTCCATTAAAGGGTGTTAGAAAAGGGTTGTGCCCTCTCACCACTACCCCTTTATTGCATATAGGGAATAAAATAACTCAAGTCAAATTCAGATAATGATGAAATAAATGAACTGCTGTTTGCAGTTGATCATTTATCAGGATACACCCAAAATGAACAAGATCTACAACACCCATTTGACCCCCCAAAACAAAAATTGGGGAAACTGACATAAAAATAAACCAAAAAACGGGGAAAAATGTTTGGAAAAAAACCCAAATAATCAGACACCCATGTAAATAATAAAAAAAACCAAAGGGGTAAAAGAATTCAAATCTTGGGAAGCATTTCACAAAAGGGCCAGATAAGAGAGCAAAACCCAAATGCTGTAACCTCCAGCTAGCCCCATTGTTAAGGCCCCCAAAAAATTTTCCCGGGAAAACCCTGGCCAGTTTTTTTTTATACCTTTTTTGTGTTACAGAGCCAAACATGGCATTGGGCGCGCAGCCCAAAAAAATAACTACATGTGAAATCCCATTGCCTGCGAAAAGTTACCAACAACACAAAAAAAGACCAGCATAAACATCAAAATTTTTTGAATACCCAGCAGAATCACCAACACCCAGCATGAAGAAATTTGGGACAAAACCTTGCGAATTACATAAAATAAAAAAAGAATAAGTGTCCAAACCCCCAATATTAGAGTCTTCACAAAGAACATCGGAAAAGAAGGCAAGGGAAGACCACGGAAAAGATGGTTAGATGGCGTATAAAGAACCCTGGGAAAAACAAAGATAAAAATACCCAAAGCCCCCAGAACAGCGCAAGACAAAAACGAAACCACGACACGGGGAAACCCCCGGGGTTACGGTGGGCAAAAAAAAGGGGAAAAACCCAGTTGGGTCGTTGATTTTCTGGGCCCCTTTTTGTGTTTTCCCCGGTCCCAAATTTTGGGTTTAAAACCCCCAAATTGTGGTTTGAACCAGAACGCTTAGGTTTGTGCTCAGCCCGCTCCCAGAGCAAAAGGAAAAGCATCTAATAAATAATAATAGATAGGCTTGCCCCTGTCTTGGTAGCCAATCAGAACGAAGAAAAGACTTTTTTCCCAATCTGCGATTTCCGGTGCCTCGTATAAAGTAGGACAAAAAACAAGTCTTTGGCACTAAAAAGTCCTTCTCAGGACTACATACATCTCATACATACATACACACAAAAACACAATAATAACAGAAGTCTTTTTTTAGGACGGTCCCGGGGCCAAACGAGCAATTATAGTTAATTAGATTTTGATAGAAAAGATAGATAGAATAGGATAGGATAAGTTAGGATAAGATAGATCTAGTGAATGAATGACGGCCTTTCTTTCTTGTCTTTCTTCTTTCCCTCTTTCCTTCTCTATTCCCTGCAACATCTTTGAGTTAATATTACATGAAATGTCTGTCTTGTTTTTTGTTGTTTGTTATTTTTGTTCGCAGTAGCTGCCACCCCGCAGCCAATCAGAAGAAAACAAGTCTTTCCAATCGGCGTGCGCCATCGCCCGTATTTAACCCGCATTTTTTCCATTGCTGCTTTATACAACAATTCTCCAAAAAAAGATGGCTCGTACTAAGAAAGCTGCTCCAAAATCTCCCGGAGGAAAAGGCCCCACCAAACGGCTGGCTCCAAAGCCGCTAGAAAATCGGCACCCCCCGGTGGTGTCAAGAAGCCCCATCGTTACGGGCCCGGCCCGTTTCCGAGAGATCCGTCGTTACCAGAAGAGCACTGAGCTACTCATCCCCAAGCTGCCTTTCCCAGCGTTTGGTCCGAGAAATCGCTCAAGACTTAAAAGACCGATCTGCGATTCGGGATTCAGCTGTTATGGCCCTGCGGGGGAAAACTAGCGAGGCTTACCTCGTTGGTCTTTTGAGGACCCCAAACCGGGCGCCACCCACGCCAAGCGTGTGACAATTATGAAAAGACATCCAGCTGGCCAGACGTATCCGCGGAGAGCGCGCCTAAACCACATATTCAAAGATAAAAAAAGGTCCCAGGACCACCAGCTTTCCCAATTAACTCATGCGTCTTCACAAGAGTTCAATATCACACACCTCTCCCCCTTACAACAGCCCCCAACACCCCCACTTGAAGGGTTTTTATTTGACCCTACTAGTCCAAGTCTTGCTACTATTACTAAAATCTTAACAGTAAATGTGTATGTGTGCTCCCCCCTTGGGGTACTTACTTTATTACAATTTCCCCACCCCCTACCTCTACCTCTGTGGCTGTACATCTTGATTCTCCCCCTGTTGTCCATCAGTGATTTGAGATTGTGGGACATAGATACACATAACACTTAACGAACATGTAACTAACAAAGACATAATTTCCCTTCTTTGCTACCTCCATGGTTAACGAACATAAAGTTATGCTTTATCAGAAAACATGTGACATAATATCCAAATGAATTAATGAGATGGTTAAAACTTTAGACCCCGACCTTCGCCCTATCTTATTTAAGAAATTTTAAATTGAAAAAGACCCCCCCAAACCCACCCCATTAAGTGTTGATGCGTGTGGGTGGAGTTTTGACGACTGCCCGGCCAACGGTGTAGTGGGGGCGAAGATTTGGCCCAAACTGGGATTAAACTACTATACCCCCTTTATTAGTGGGGGAAAGGGGAACGATAGTGATGTGAATAGCTATTCTTGTTCTGTTGACCCAACAAAAACAAAAACAATAAAGAGAGATGTAATTCAAAATTGGGGACTGTTGGTTCAAGTTAACGCCCCCAAAGTCATGTCTATTGAATAAAAGAAAACCATTTCAAATCGGATAAGGACTTTTACCCGCCATGTTGCGTGACATCCGTGACTTTCTCGATTTTTGTTGCTATTTTGGGGGTTGAAAAAATTTTGGGAAAATATCGTTAAAGCATAAACATGTCTGGACGTGGTAAAGGAGGTAAAGGACTTGGAAAGGGGGGGCTAAGCGTCACCCAAAGGGGTTTTGCGTGATAACATCCAGGGTATCAAAAAACCCGCTATTCGTCGTCTTGCACGCAGAGGTGGTGTAAAAGAGAATTTTGGCCCATCTCGAAAAAACCCGAGGTGTTCTAAAGGGTTTTTCCTGAAAACGTCATTGGGGCCGCAGTCACCTACCCGAAAACCCCAAAGGGGGAAAGGGCGGCCCACAGCTATGGATGTCGTTTACGCCCTCAAGCGCGGGACTTTACCTCTACGGTTTCGGGGGTTAAACAACAACCCTTTGATTTACCAAAACCAGGCCCTTTTCGGGGCCCCCCCAAAATTATCCCAATTAGCATTCCTAAACGGTTCACAATGAGTTTGTGTTAATCCCTGTTTTTACAAACCAAATACCAAATAGATACGCCCCCTTTGGGCTTTCTTGTTTTAAGAATAGTTGTGTGTGATTGTATGCCTGCAGTAGGGTTTTTGTCTACGAGTAAATAAACACCATACACACAAAAAAGGAATAGCGAAAAAAAGTACATAATTGGCTATATTCCCCCAACGAAAACACTACTTTGTCTACCCCCAAACCCCCGTTGAAAATACCGGTTCTGCCCGGTCCCGGTCAAGCCGTCGGGCGTGGTTGTCTTAGATGGGTGACCGGGGGAAAACCCCCGTGTTGTAACATTTTTTCTTTTTTTTTCTTTCTTTTAAATATTTTTGTCATCGGGTTTTTTTTAATGGAGAATAAAGTGGTCTAAAGGCCACACGGCAAATAGTGTATACAGTTCCCCAAAAAATCCCCCTTTTCCAGGATTTTTTTCAAAACGTTATTTTAAACCCAAATTTATTTGATCTTCTTTATTTTTCACTGTCTTATTGCTTACCGATATTTTTTTTTTGCCCCTTTTAAAAATAGTTTGTGTGATTTTATGACTGCAAATGGGGGTAAATGCAGCACTAAAATAAAAAAATTAACTACATGTCCTATCGGAGGGTTTTTTTTTTTCTCCGGGGTTCCCCTTGGTAGGGGTTTGTGATTAAGAAAACAAGGCAAACCCTCGGGCGTGGTTGTCCCAGATGGGGGACCCCTTTGGGGAAAACCCGTGTTGTAAAACATTTTTTCTTTTTTTTCTTTCTTTCTTTTGAATATTCCTTTCGTTTGAAAACGGTTTCTTCTTTGGGATTTGGTTTTTCTGCTTTGGGTTTTTTTTGAATATTTTAGTGACATATCAAGAGCCGCCCTTGCACTGGCGACTAATCTTCGATACGTTTGGGTGGAAGAGGAACGAACAACTTATTTTGTATGTCTTTTAAAAAAAAAAAAAACAATAAACCACTTTGAAGGCACCTAACCTTCCCGTCTTTTGACTTCTGTTGGGGTTTTTTTTTTTGTGTCGGAACTGTTCCCTTTATGAGCGCTCGTCTTTTAAATGTAACATCTAAATAACATTGAATGTGTGCATGTTATCCTCTTTAAGACGTAATTTTGTTAAAAGGGAATATTGCGAGGCCCCGAAAAAGGGGCCCGGGGTGTTTTTGTTGAAGGATTCTCTTTTGGTATATTTGGTTTGCCTTTTACCCCCCCTTTGGGGTGTTTGGCAGCTCCCCGGGCAGCAGCAGGCGGGCAGCGGTCTGGGTCTCCCTAGAAGTGATGGTACTCGTTTGTTGTAGTGGGCCAGGCGGCTTCGTTGGAATTCGGGTCGAAAAATATCGTTCACAAACGGGGTTCATGATTGACATTGCCTTGGATGAGATAATTTCGGGGTGAACCTGCTTCAACCTTTGTAAATGTAGATTTTAGCTTTTTCCTTTTCTCCTGCGCTTCTTCTTCTTGTCACCAGTGCGTACAGCCCGGCTTTTCCCTTTTTTGCACCTTTGGAAAAACTTTTGGAGGGGATTTTTTTTTTTTTTTTTTTTATTCAATACATGGTGAAGGGGAAAAAAACATAATTATAAACAATAATTTCCATACATAATTCCCAAAAAATGCTGCGCAATAATAAAAAAACAATTAAATGAGGTAATACTCCCGTTCGGAGTTAGTATTTTTTTTATTTGTTGTGCATTCATTCGTGTTTTTTGGGGGTGACATGTCCCAATTTCTTATGTTACTTAGTCGTTGTGTTTGCTTGGGATTGGTCTGGTTGTGTTCGTCCTGTGACTTGGCTTAGTTTTGTGGTTCTTGGAATTAATACATTCTTCAATTTCACTCGTGATTTGGGTGCGACATTTTCCCAGTGTTGGTGGGGGCGTTTTTTTGTTCGTTGCTGGTATGACGTTTATTTTTCATGTTTGCTATTCTCTGCTCGTAAATGTGTCTAAATAGTCTATCATTGTATTGTCGTTGGTCGTATTTGGCTTTGTTTCTGCACTCCCACACCAGGTGTCGAAATTCTCCAAAATCTGTAATTTCTCTTTGTGGGTTTATGGGTGTTGGTGGTATTCATTTATCATGATTGCTTTATATTTTCTATCTTGTTTGTGTTCATTGTTGTTTGTAGTGAGTTTAATGCTAGTTGTATTGTGTTGCAATGGAAGAAAATATGGTCTTCTGTCTCTTGTCTTTTTTTGGGTTTCAGAGGTAACATTTGCTTCGCGTCACTGTCCCGTATCCTACCGGGGTATTTTAAAAATAATCTTTTGTAAATTCTTTTTTTTTTTAGATGTTTTTCGTTTTATGTAAGTTTCTAAAAAACTTTTGGGGGGTCTGTGACAAAATAGGTGTATCCTCTTTTTATTCTGTTGTTTAGTGCTGGTTCTTGTGCTTTAATTAGGTGTTTATATATCTCTTTTGCGGGCTTGTGTATTTGGTTTTTATTTTTCTTTTTTGCTTTGGGTCCTTTTTGGAAGTTTTTGGTGGGGTTTGGGGAAAAGGGGGGTGTGTTTTTTTATTGGGTGAAGTTTTTTTTAATCGTAGGCCTATATAGTAATTTTGCTAAAGTGTATTCGTCAGGTTGTTTTATCATGTCTCCTACGAAGCAGATTCTCTGGGTTTGTATTCGCGTTTTTATGTCATGTAGGGATATTCCGCCCTCCTCTTTCTGTTGTATTAGTGTCTTAGTGGCTATCGCGTGTAGTGTGTTTTTTGAAAATGAAGTTCCTGATGGTAGTTTGGATTTCTCTTATAGTTTTTGGCAGGGGGGTTTAAAAAAAATTTGATGTGTATTTTTTTTTGGTATGATGTACGTGTTTACTATCATGCTTCTGCCGAATATCGTGTTTTTGTGTATTTTAAAGTTTCCAAAACGTTTTTAATCTTTTGACTACATTTTTGCCCTATATCTTTGTTTCCTATTAAAGGGTTATTTTTAAAAAACGATTCCGTATAATTTTATCTTATTGACTTGTATTAAGTTAAAGGGTTTTTACTTAAAATTTCCTATTCCTTTTTTGGGACTTCTGTATGTTTATTTTTTTTTCCCCCTATCTTTGCGTATTCTTGGAATGTTTGGGGTATATTTTTCTATGGATGTGTTGTTAGGTGGGGAAAAAAATTGTGTCTCTGCATATGCTATGAGTTTTTTTTCCCAGTCCAGGTATAAAGGTGCCCTTGACATTCTGGGGCTCTGCAATTTTTCCAGTAATGGTTCCCGCGCTAATTACGTACAATAAAGGCGATAAAGGGCATCCCTGCCTCACTGATCTTTTTTTAATATTGGTTCCCGATAGGTTGTGATTTATGATCAAAATGCGCTTTCTGGGTTTTTAAAATTTTATTTAAATGGGGGTTTATATTGCATTCGTTAAAGTATCATGGGTTTCGGGGAGACTCTGTCCCAAAAACCCTTTTCTTGGTCTAAAAGGGTAATATTGATGTTTGTATGTCTTTATCGTGTAGGGATTGAATTATGTCTCCTTTTGAAATTTTGTGTTTTTTTGGTGTTTTTTGCCATGCCATTTTTTGGTCTGTGTAACTAAGGTTTTTTGAAAGGGGGTAATTTTGGGGTCAAAGGTTTTTGTTGGGATTTTTTTAATCTGTATTTAAAAAAGGATATTGGTCTGGGGTTTTTGTTTTTGGGGTTTTGTGTTTTCCTTGGGGGTTAATTATTTATGCTTGATTCATGCTTTTGGTAGTTGGTTTGTTTTGGGTTCTTTAATCTTTAAATAGGGGTGGCCCTATTATGGGAAGAATTTTTTTAGAAACCAGTGGTTAGTCCGTCTGGTCCCGGCGTTTTACTCTCTTGTAATGTGTTTAGCGCTATTTTTAGGTTTTTGTTGTTAATGGTTGATCTAGAGTGGTTTTGTTTTGGTTTTGAGTTTTTTACGTATAACAAATATTTCCCCGTTTGTGGGGCTGTGTGTTCTGGCGTGGACAATTGCTTATAGTATGTGTGGAAAGTGTTAATTTTTCCCTGATCTTCTGTTAGTGTTTCTCCTTTTTTATTCTGAATTTCATGTATTTGTTTTTTTTCTGCCTGTTTTGTTCTATTTTTAAAAAATCTCTGGAGGGTATCTCTTTTGCGTTGATGTTCAGTTTTGCTCTGAAATAGGGCCTTGGAGGGGTGTTGTTTGTACTTAATTAGTTCGTCATTGAGTGTGTGTATTTGTGGTGCGTTTCGGTCCATCAATTCCCGTTAGTCTTATGGGTTCTTCTGGGATTCTTGTTTGTCGTTTGGATTCTTTCCCTTTTTTGTGTTGCTAGTAGTTGTGTCTTCTTTAACTGTGTTTTGATAAATCCCAGTAGTTTATTAGATTATCAATGGTCGTCTTTGGTGTAGTCTTCTAATAATGTTGTTATTGTGTCTGTAAAGAACTTGTTTTTCAATAGGGGGTCGTTAAATTTCCCGTGTGGTGATCTTTTGTTTGTAGTGTCGTCGTTTAGTTTTAAAAATTACTGCTTATTCGACGTTTTTTTTGTTTTTTTGATGTCGACGGGCCCCCTCAACTGTTTTATATGACAGCAGTGGTAAAAACAGCCCAGGGCAAAAATTTTTAATCGGCGGGGTCGCTAATTCCCACCGTTTTGGCCCAAACGCGTCTCGGCTTCCCAAAGTTGGGAAGTATTTAAGGCAAGTACTCTGCGTGTGTTTTTTTTCATATTCAACGTTTGTAGTCTGTTTGCGTTTTATTTTGGAATACCCAGCTAACTAACTATTAATCATGTCTGGACGTGGCAAAGGCGGAAAAGTTAAAGGCAAGTCCAAGTCTCGCTCATCCGGGGCCCGGACTCCAGTTCCCCGTTGGTCGTATCCATCGTTTGCTGAGAAAGGCAGCTACGCTGAACGTGTTGGTGCTGGCGCCCAGTGTACCTAGCCGCAGTTCTAGAATATCTTGCAGCTGAGGTGCTCGAGTTGGCTGGCAACCCCCAGAGATAAAAAGAAGACCAGAATCATCCCCCGTCATCTCCAGTTGGCCATCCGCAATGACGAGGAGTTGAACAAGCTTCTGTCCGGTGTGACCATCGCTCAGGCGGTGTCTGCCCAACATCCAGGCCGTGCTACTGCCCAAGAAATCTCAAAGGCCACCGGCAAGAGCTAATTTACCCCACCAACCAACCAACCATCATCACTGTCCTTTTCAGGACAACCTACATATTCCCAATTAACAATTTCTTCATTTCGCAAAAAGGGTTTTACTGTTGTTACATAGTTACCTGGATGAATGATAATTTTTATTCTGTGATGTTTCTCTTATTGTTTGTGATGCAAAAAAAAAAAAGAGGAACAATATTAACAAGGGCAACAGCTTGTTTCGTTTTTACTATAACAATGATGGTTCATATGGGGTTGCTGATTGTGCTCTTCTTTTCTTCTTGGTCCTACATCGGAATATATCTTTTACAGGCATCAAGCACAGTAATATCAAAGACATAACCTGGGAGGCTCCAGATGACTGGCAGAGAGCTATTATAGTCCCAATATGGAAGAACAAGGAGACAAAGAAGTGTCAAACATACTCTCTTTTGAGCCATATAGGAAAAATGTTTGCAAAAGTATTGGAGCGAAGAGCAGAGGAGAGATATATTAGAGCCCCAGTTAAGCAATAGCCAGTTTGGGTTTAGGGGGGTTAAGAGCTGCACAGACGCAATATTTACACTAAGACAGATCTGCGAACAAACAATTGAATACAATCAAAGTAAACAACTTATATTTATAGACCAAGAAAAGGCATTTGATAGAGTAAACAGGTAAACTATGGAAGATCCTTGAAGAATATGGCGTCCAGCAGATAGCCAGAGTACAGTAAGAACAACAAAAGGAATGACCGACTGGTTCTCCACATCAGGTGTTAGATAAGGTTGTGTCCTCTCACTCTCGCTACTTTTTATTGAGATATATGTGGATAAACAAATTGAGCCAAATCAGATAATGATGAAATAAATGAATTGCTGTTTGCAGTTGATCAGT
This sequence comes from Arion vulgaris, assembly GCA_020796225.1. Classification (NCBI taxonomy): domain Eukaryota; kingdom Metazoa; phylum Mollusca; class Gastropoda; order Stylommatophora; family Arionidae; genus Arion; species Arion vulgaris. The sequence goes on from CM036767.1 coordinate 28,062,669, forward strand.
GTACATCAGTGTATCAGACACATCAAATGAATGATCTACAAGACATCATTGATACCTTGAACAAAAATTGTGTAAATATGACATGAAAATCAATAATACTAAAACAGAAATAATGTATTTATGGGAAGAAAACATAATAATCTAGACATCCATGTCAATGGCACTAAAATAAAACCATGAAAGAATTCAATACTTAGGAAGCATATTCACAGGTATCAGATAGAGCAAAAAGCAATGCTGTAATCCTACCAGCCACCTCACACAAGGCACCCAAAATTTTTTACAGGCACACAAATGGGTATTTTTATACCTACTTTGTGTTACCAGAGCCTAAACATGGACATTGGAGCAAAAGCAAAGTCACAAAAATAACTAATGTGAAATGCATTGCCTGGTGAAAAGCTAACAACAACACAAGAAAAGACCAACATCAACATCGAAATGTTTTGAACACCAGCAGAATCACCAACATCACATTAAGAAGAAAGTTGGCACAAACCGTGTTTGACCATATAGATACATCAAAGATTAAAATCTAAAACGACAAAGGCGCTGATTTGACAACAACATCGGGAAAGAAGGCAGAGGAAGACCACGGAAAAGATGGTTGATGGCGTATCAGAACTTTGGGAAAGAAAAAGAGAGAAAGAAAACAGGGGCATAAATCTTCTAGTTAAGAAGAAGTCTCATTACTAACATATCTGGTCTGGTAATGATATGTTTCAATGCCCAGGTATATTGTTCCTTGGTTAATTGAAAAGGAGCAAGGGAAAATTATGTCATATTCCCTGCTACATACCTACATTGTTCAAAACCATTTAGATAAATTAATCACATAATTAATAATTTTTTCAAAGCTCCACCTATGGGGTTCGCAACTAAACATCTTCTCTTCAGATGTCGCATGGGTAAGTCCTATTCAAACTTCTAACAAATCTCCACAATCTAAATATTCCTATTTCAAAATTTCAACACAATCAACTAACATTATTTCAACGAAACATCATCAATGAACATGTACAAAGTTCAACATGATTCAACATTCAACAAGAATCAATTCATCAGAAAGTTCCATAAGAAAAATAACTATCATATAAAGACATGATTTATGAAGGCTGTCGTGTTACTTCACTTGCACCTGAAACCATCTTATGGTGTGTACTTCAGGTCTACACACAAAAATGTAACAAAAGGTTCTTCCACAGTCTTGCCTTACTGTGCCCAAAAAATATATGTTGCTCTAGCTTCATCTAAACCATGCTTACTGCCACTGCCCATGTTATACAAACAGGTGCCTTGGCTGTATCTCCCTACTCAATCTTTGGAGAAATGAAGTCATCTCTAATTTTTCAAAGTTCAAATATACATCTTAAATCTCAAGCAATATCAGTATAAAGTTCAGCATACAAATACAATAAAGAAAATCAAAATACAAAAAAATACAACTGGTAACTCCAAATAACCATCAAAAACAATTCATGTTTCTGTAGAACAGTTTCTAGAATCCCTGTATGCGATTCATAAACAAAACACCCAAAGCCACATAACATCCAAACTAAGTCATTATAACTCATTAACGTTAATGGTAAACAATGTGTTGACATCAAGCAAAAATACAAACTCAAATTAAACTCAAACCCATCACCTAAAAATCAATAAAAATCCCAACACTTAACATCAAGTGTCATCCTCCCCAAAATTAAATCTTCCTGACTCCATTCCAATCAACACCTTTTCTTCTAGTGGGTCAGGTTTTTATTTTGGAAAAACCTGTTCTACCCTAAAAACAAACAGGCTGCCCCCTAAGCTTCATCCTCAATGTCTACGTACTGTCATGACCCCTTTGGTATTGGCCAGGTCATGCTTCGTTCAATTCATCTGGACGAAAAAATGCTATGTTCCTGAAATAATAACAATACATGGAATTCTTGCACAAACATAAGGATACACCTTGGCGTGAAAACCACTTGTCTAATTAACCAAGAAAAAACCAAACAGTTATAACGGGACTGCCATCTGTTATGGAAAAATGTGTAAATTCAATCTCCTCAGCACAGGTAAAAGGTTGAACCGGGCCATAGTAACTGGATAACCTTTTCGACAGGTCAGTCCGATTTTTTATACTGAGACAATCATTTCTTCATGGGAGACAACTTTCTCAAAGTTGATCAACTTCATAGATTAGTCTAAGCCTCCTCACCAGACTAAATTCTTTACCTTGTGATCGGTCCATCTTGAAAATCCTTGAAAAAGCTAATTTTTATGGTTCAAAAATGACACATTAACATTTTTTTTTCTGTTTCACATAAACAAAAATTAAAATCAATATCATCATAACATAATACAAAATTGTCACAAAATTATTCACATAACTAATCATTTATAAACAAATGGTAAATATGTTTCATTACTGATTAATAAACAACATCAAACTAATTCAAAATCACAATACAACACACAAAAACAGTTACATTCTAATTAACTGTGTGCTTCATTCTTCTCCCACTAAAAAAAATGTGTTTCGATAGTCAAACCAAACACGGACCTCTCGCTCACTCTCTCTATCTGCATAGTAGCACATTTTACCAGCAACAACTTGTTACTTTCTGATTAACTGGGTTTCTCCATTTCATCCACACACAAAAAAAATGTGATATTCTATTTTCTAGACCAGTGTCCTCTCCTTGACACTGCCCACTGTTTCTGGTGTGCCTTTCAGTCTCTCTACCTTAATAGTTTCTCACACTCTATAAATTTCTCCCTGTTGCTCATTACTCACCTGGTCAGAGTAAATATTCTTCACTTTGAGCCTCGTCTAACTTACTCTGGTTTTCCTTGCAACCTCGTCTAGAATAAATTACCTTAGGTTACTGCCGTATACATTAACCTGTACTAGGCACATTATATAAATATACCTTCTAACAGTATCAGACCGTTCAAAGACATTACGAATTTTCTAAAATTCCTCTCTTCATACTCCAACATAAATGATCTAAATCGCAGTTGCAGTCATCAACATGACTCTATAAAAATGCAAACATATTGTGCTTTCATCAGCATAAATCCTCCCCAAGACTTCTCTTAGATTCTAAGGTTCCTTTCCTCTTGTTCATGTGTCCTCATCTCATGGATCGAGCTCATAGACAGGTTCCCATCCTACGTAAGTGCATCCCCACTACATTCCAATGTCCGAATCATGGGACAATCGACTTTGCTCCCATAGTCTAGTTATTTTGTGTATACTCAGAGTCCAGTATTTCTTTACACACGCTTTACTTCAAAATTCCAAACTTAACACAAAAACAAAAATAGTCACAAACCTGTTCATATTGTGATCGGATAAAATAACAACTGGTGCATAGCTTCCACCGTCCCTTACCTGTGAAATCGCCTCTGTCACAAGGATTTATTACGTTTCACACCTCCTGTGAAATGAGACTGACCGTCTACAACAGAAATATAATCTGCCCAGTTTACTCCTTCCAAAAAATATAATTCATAGTTACTCACGCTTCCATCCCTATAAAACATTATTTGCCCATTTCTCATCTTTCTCACCACATAATATACTACCTTCTGTTTTCCTTCCCTCCATTTCTCCTTTTCTCTAATCGCTCACTTCTTTCTGGCGCCACGAGATCATCCCATTCAGCCTTAAAGGACAGCCGTTTCTGTTTCTTTACCTGTTGGTTTCCTTCACCCTTGACCACGCTGCTCCTTCTTCTGAATCATCTTCCCACTAACTGGATTCTTCCGTTTCAGCTTTTTCTTTTCTGTAAGTTTAACTCCTTTTTCTTCTAGACGAAATTCATTTTTCTATTTATTGTTTCGTCTAGCTCATCATTTAGTTGTTCAACTATATATCATTTGTTCTCGGTCAGCCTTAACCTTCTACGTGTTCTTTTCACCATCTTCTTTGCTCATAACACCTGGTATACGTTCCCACCGTTTTCCCTGTCTTTCTGAAACATATCTATTACAACATGTAGCTTATCATTTTGCTCATAGTCTACTTATTTCTTTCGTTGTTTCGTTGTTTCTTTCTGTAAACTTTTTATTGTCTTCCAGTTCATTATTTTCTTTCTTTGCCATCTCTACACTATATTTTCCTACTCTTATCTTCTCCGACAGCATTGATCCCTATACTCAGCTTTCCTTTCTTCTAGATCTGATTTTTCTCTTTGTCTTCTTCCTGCTTCTTCAGTTCCATGGCTGTTTTCCAGTTCTAATGTCAGCATTGGTTATTACGTTTGTCCAGTTCTCTGGAAGATGCTGTCTAACTCTTACCTTCTAAAGTTTCTCATTCTTGTCTCTTCTGTTTCCTTACATCTCTCTACCAACTCTAACTTCAATGTGTCTACTCTTTTCTCATCAAGTTCTTCTACTTCAACAGCTCCATTCTCTATAACAATTTATGGTATATATTCTTGGTTCAAAAGACCCTTCTCCTTATATATCTACCCCAGCATTCATCCAATAATTTTGAAAGCTGTCCATTTTTAATTCCAACTCTGTCTCCTGATGTACATTCTATGCTAACGTGCCCAATCCCACACACACTATAGCACACTATCCTCAGAAAAAATTGATTTTCAACTGCTACCCTCCTAACATAAGTCGACCCTGCTTTGTCATGATATCAATTAGCACACAATCAACTTCTTTTTTTAATATAATGTATGTAATATCTTACCAACACAACTGAAATTAAAGTAAATTCTTATCCTGTGGAACAATTTGAAGAATCGCTACGATTAATACAATGATTAATTTCAGAAAAATATCTCAAAAATTCTCCTGAACTCTAAATGAACTCTGTGGAAACACAATTTTAACCCAACTGAATTTAGTCAATGTAAAAACCAAAACAAGACTTCTGTATTCATCCTATCAGCAAGATTTATTACTAAAGTGACCTCCAGGTCATACAACAACGCCTTATTTCTGTACTCTCTGTTCCGGCCATGACTGGACCCTGTCTTGACTTAGGTAAACAATACACTCTCACTTTAAATTCTGAATTTATTTTCTGTTTTCTTTCTTCTATCCTAATTCTCACTGTCTAACCGTATAGTGGCTTTTTTTTCAATCCAGGTACTCTTTTGTATCCTGGTCAACGGAAACCATTTAATGTAATCGTATAGTCTTGCCTAGCTACTGTTTCTTGTTAATACTATTCTTGCGTCAACGGCAACATTGGTGTAATAGCCTGCTTGGCTACTGTTCGAATTTGGTTCACAGGCGCTAATGTAATAGTATGAGCTGCTGACTATCCTATGTCACGGTACCATTTATGTAATAGTATGATTCGAGTTATTGTTTCTATCTGACCTATTATCTTTTATTCGTCACTGCAACATAAACACTAACTCGACAACTATCACACTTCAACATAGAATATAATCCAATTTAAAACGACCGTCAAAGATGTTATAATTTATGTGAGAATCAATCGATTCTCAACTTTTTATTTATTCATTTGCTTATTTCAATACAAAATATACATTCATATATATAAACATGCAACAAGAAGCGATTATTTATATAGTCTGTTTAGCATTTGTCAATTCCTCCATATCTAAATTCCTAAAAACAACCAATCTTCCTGAAAAAAAAATATATAAAGTATATTACCTCATCATATTAAGACACCTCTATATCCAAAAAATACAACCGTAAATATAATCGTATTAAATATTGCGGTCTACTTATCTCTTCGCCAAAAAATATGAATATGAATGTTTCTGTCTAGAAGTCCTTGAGGTCCTTTTATTTTGAAATGTCTCCTTTCTGACTTGATCCTCGCCTTGAACATTTCTTGTTTGTGTCTTTTTTTTTCTATTTAGTTGCAAATCGTCTCTCTATTTAGCCAAAGTCAACACTGTTGATGCTGGCCTGGTTGATAATACTAAGTTCTGCGTGGTCACTAACCGTAGACTACTACACTGGTTAGCTTGAATGATGTCACTATCTGTAGACTACCAAGCACTGGTTAGCTTTGAATGCCGCCACCAACTGTAGACTACTACACTGGTTAGCTTGAATGATATCAATTAACTGTAGACTACCAAGCACTGGTTAGCTGAATGCTGTCACCAACTGTAGACTACCAAGCACTGGTTAGCTTGAATGCTGTCACAAACTGTAGACTACCAAGCACTGGTTAGCTTTGAATGATGTCACCAATCAGACACAAGCACCAGTTAGCCAGAATTATGCTGTCAATTGGGACTACTAAGCACTGGTTAGGCTTTGAATGATGTCACCAACTGTAGACTACCGCCAATTGCTTAGCTTGCATGATGTCACGATCTGTAGACTACCAAGCACTGGTTAATCTTCCTATCAATTAACTGTCTGTTACTGTCTCGGGATCACCTAACTGCCTGTTCCTGGGTACCTTCTGCCCTCCGCCCTAGGAAGTGTATGTGCGAAGCTCCATAATCTACAAAAAGCCTTCTTATTTAACTACTGGCAATTCACCAAACTCGTCATTGTCCTAGAACAGTAATTCTCAGGTCAAATCTAGTTGCTGGCTGGGAAAATCCCAGCTAATTTGATATTTGCACTCGGTCAGAATTTCTAGAAAAACAAGAACAATTAACCTGCTGACTATGAGAAAGAAAACAGGGCATAATCTAGTTAAGAAGAAGTTCTATTGCCACATATCTTGTCTGTAATTATATGTTCCACTGCCCAGGTATATTGTTACCTCTTTGGTTAATTGGAAAAGGAGCAAGGGGAAAACATGGTGTCATATTCCTGCTACACTATCAAGAAAATGGAACAAATGAAATGGACAGATACAGAGATGTGGTACTATCACAGAATGGAACAAGTGAGTAGGACAGATACAGAAATGTCGTACTATCACAGAATGGAACAAGTGAGGACAGAAACAGAGATGTGGTACTATCACAGAATGGAAACAAGGACATTTGGCAGGATTTCTAATAGGTATGATAAGTACTTTGTATGCAGGATTTTCACAGGTCTGATGTTGTAAAGTGAGTAGACAGAGACAGAGATGTGGTACTATCAGCAGGAAATGAAATAAGTGAGTAGGATGAGACAGAGATGTGGTACTACCACATAATTGAACAAGTGAGTAGGATGATACAGAGACAGGTACTATCACAGAATTGAACAAGTGAGCAGGACAGACAGAGATGTGGTACTATCACAGAAATTGAACAAGGGAGTAGGACAGTGAGACAGAAATGTGGTACCACTGGCTATAGAATGGAATAATTGAGTAGGACAGATGCAGGGATGTGGTACTATCACAGAATGGAATAATTGAGTAGGACAGATACAGAGATGTGGTACTATCACAGAATAAAACAAGTGATGCAGGGAGGATACAGAAATGGTACTATCACAGAAATGAACAAGTGAGTAGGACAGACACAGAAATGTGGCACTACCACAGAATGGAATAAGAAATAAACAGATACAGAAATGGTACTATCACAGAATGAAACAAGTGAGGACAGAAATGAGATGTGGTACTATCATTGAATGAAACAAGAAAATAGACAGATACAGAATGTGGTACTATCACAGAATGGAACAAGTGAGTAGACAGATGTACAGAAATGGTACTATCACAGAATGGAATTAAGGGAAATAAATGACACAGAAATGGTATACTACTACAGAATGAAATAAGTGAGGACAGAAACAGAGATGGTACTATCACGGAATGAAACAAGTGAAATAGGACAGATACAGAAATGTGGTACTATCACAGAATGAAACAAGTGAGTAGGATAGATAGAAATGTGGTACCATCACAGAATGAAACAAGTGAGAACAGAAACAAAGATGGGTACTATCACAGAATGGAACAAGGAGAGGACAGGAGACAGAGATGTGGCACTATCACAGAATGGAACAAGTGAGTGCGACAGAGACAGAGACAGCATTACTATCACAGAATTGAATGTTGAGTAGGGACAGAGACAGAGACTGTGGTACTATCACAGAATTAAACATATAGGACAGATACAGAAATGTGGTACTATCACAGAATGGAACAAGTGAGTAGGACAGATACATAGATGTGGTACTATCACAGAATGGAAAAAGTGAGTAGGGTAGAGACAGAGATGTGGTACTATCACAGAATGGAACAAGTGAGTGCAATAGAAGATGAGATGGGTACTATCACAGAATGAAATAAGTGAGCTGACAGATAAGAAATGTGGTACTCATCACAGAAATTAAATATGAGCTGACAGATAAGAGATGTGGTACTATCACAGAATGGAACAAGTGAGTAACAGACAGAGATGGCACTATCACAGAATGAAATATGAGCTGACAGATAAGAGATGTGGTACTATCACAGAATGGAAATGCGAGCAGGACAGATACAGAAATGCTGTACTATCACAGAATGGAATGTAAGGAGCTGGACAGATACAGATGTGGTACTATCACAGAATGGAACAAGTGGAGACAGAAAACAGAGATGGGTACTATCACAGAATGGAATAAGGAGAGGGACAGAGATATGAGATGTGGGTACTATCACAGAATGGAAACAAGTGAGGTATGACAGAGATAGAGATGTATTACTATCACAGAATTGAACAAGTGAGTAGGACAGAGACAGAGATGTGGTACTATCACAGAATTAAACAAGGAGTAGTGGACAGATACAGAAATGTGGCACTATCACAGAATGGAACAAGTGAGTAGGACAGATACATAGATGTGGTACTATCACAGAATGGAAAGCAGGTAGGGTAGAGACAGAGATGTGGCACTATTTGCAGAATGGAACAAGTGAGTGCAATAGAGACAGAGATGTGGTACTATCACAGAATGAAATAAGTGAGCTGGACAGATAAGAAAATGTGTACTATCACAGAATGAATATGAGCTGGACAGATAAGAGATGGTACTATCACAGAATGGAACAAGTGGAGTGCAACAGAGACAGAGATGTGGCATCATCACAGAATGAAATAAGTGGATCTGACAGATAAGAGATGTGGTACTATCACACAGAATGGAACAAGTGAGTAGGACAGATACAGAAATGTCGTACTATCACAGAATGGAAAATGCTGAGCTGGACAGATACAGAGATGTAAATGCTATCACAGAATGGAACAAGTGAGGACAGAAAACAGAGATGTGTACTACTTCTCACAGAATGGAATAAGTGAGGACAGAGACAGAGATGTGGGTACTCATCAAGCAGAATTGAACAAGTGAGAGACAGAGACAGAGATGTGGTACTATCATAGAATTAAATAAATGAGCTGACAGATGCTGAGATGTACTATCAAAGAATTTAAACAAGTGAGTAGGACAGGATACACAGATGTGGTACAACATCACAGAGTGGAATGTAAGTGCAGGACAGAGACAGAGATGTGGTACTATCACAGAATGAAACAAGTGTGTAGGACAGACACAGGAATGTACTTCATAGTAGTGTAGTTCAGTAATTTGCGGTATTAAAACAATTATTCATATGCCATGCCTCCAATAATCGATATATCATGAAGATATAGTAATTAATTGGTTGAATTTGATCAATAATTTTTAAGATAGTAAGGGAGATAATAATTTTTTTTTTTTTGTGTGTGGTAGAGTTATCTTCCCCTTTTAAAAGTATAAAGGCACATATAACACGTATTGACATAATAAATACATATAACAAAACGCTTTATTGTTATATAAATTTATTGATTCACCAAGTATATATATGTGCATAAGTGGTGTTAGATACAAGTAAATTATGGAATACAATAGGGCAGTAAATGATATATATATATATATAACACTTTGCGCGTAACTCTAATATAAACTGTTTTATATAGATAGAGTGTATCGTAGTGACATTATCTGGATTGTAGTTAAGCTGTTTGATATAAAATATAAGAGAGAGTTTCTAGGTTGTTCATATGTGTAAATTGACCTAGCTTTGTGTTCTGAAACCAACATTCTTTCCAATTTATGATTTTGTGTAGTGAGTAATATCTAAAAATATATTTTTGTTCAAAATATTGTATTGTTTTGTCAAACCCTGGTGCTATAGTTTTATTGTAGTCCCTGAAGCAGTGGTAATGTTTTACTACACAAAGAGACCATTCCAGATCCTTCCATATTCTAACTTGAAAAGGCCTGGAGTTCTAGTCTACAGAATTTGTCTTGCCTGACAACTCGCAATCGAAACTAATGGTCCCCTGGCTACTAATAAAGGTTGAGTGATGCTGTAAACAAGTTTTCGCTGGAAACCAGTTATTGTAGACCTGATGAAACTCACTTACGTAGGTGGGCCGACAACCTCAATCCAATGTCGCTGCGCTTAAGGGCTAAGTAGTGTTTATCAGCGTCCATTTCACAAATAATTGGAAACTGAACGATCAGATAAACCTATTCAGAAAATCGTAATAAAACTCTAATATCTGTAATTTTGCGTATTGATAAACAAAAAGCCTATCTGTAACGGAAGATCCTAACAGTATTCTTTTAAACATTTCATCACATAAAGATCCTCACCTATTTGCGTCATATGTTTAAACAGGGGGTTATTTATTAAGACCCCTGTCTCAGCCCCCCGACAGTATGATACGTCTAAGTGCATGGCCTTATTCGTCAAGGTCTTACCATAGGCAGCGTTCCCTAAAAGTTTCATGGTCTCACTGGTTGGCGGAGGACCTAATGTCTCTATCCCCAGCGCGACGCAGCTGATATCGTCGCCAAATTGTTTGAAACAAGAGACGGGCTGGTATTCAATCACACGATATATTTTAATAATTGTTCATGTTTGAGATACCATTTTAACAACGGAGTCGCTAGTAAAATTTTTCACCTCGATAACTACCTATTAAAGTTCGACGACTACCCGACAAAGTTTGTGCTTGACGGCGTAATCGCATAATTCACCTATATCAGCTCTTGTGACGTCAATGTTTTTAAAGATTGGAGTCATCTCTGAAAAATACTATTTTAAACTGTCTTATTATGAATGTCACACTCTACCAAACCCAAATAGGGTTTCATTGCTCACCGGCAACTAGTTTTGCCTCTCGGTGATAGGGTACGACATTTGAAACGTTTTAAGGCCCAGCCAACAGAAAATTTCAATTGATTGATCATTTTTTTCAGAATCTGCCATTCACATTCCTATTACTTTCGATGACATAGAAACCTAACTTCATTAGTCAAGTACCATGAATATCTACTGTCTTTTTATACAGGTCAGCTTAAGGGTTTGTTATTTATTGGGTTAATATCTCTACTCGAGTAAGGAACAGTTTGGATGTCCAGAAACAAAACAACCGTGAAACTGATACACGGCCTGATTTGCTGTCCCCACCCATCTACTTCATTATGTCTTGAAATTCAATCTCATCTCGCTACCGTTGAATTGTGTCTTTAAATCAATATTATGTAAGTACAACGGGTTAACCATTCCGACACTGGATGATGTAATAATTAGTTACGGTGTGGTCTGAAGCCATCTCAGGTTGTCTGGGTAACTGCAAAAAAAGTCTGGTTTCAGCATTTTCTGCATCAAGGTTCATAGATATAAAGCATTGGCATCGTAACTCGATACCCTGACAACTTATTACCCTAATTACAAGTTTTTCCTTTTCATGAGATATCTATGAAATATAAGAAGGCCGCACCTGGCCAATATTAGCTCTAAGTGTCTTATGCGGTGATCTTGCTCGATTGGAACACAAGGAAAAAGCTATGTCTTTATCAAGAGTTTTAACAACATTTTAATGTAATTCCAGGATCTGATATGGTATCTTTAAACATATCAATCTTTAGATGAGCATAAAATCCAACCTGTTTTTCTGTGTTGTTGCAAGGACTACATCCTCATTATTGTACCAAATAAGAAAACTCTTAGCGTGGTCATTTCGACATCTAACCATACTTGTTACAGTAGGTTTATATTCACTAGTGGAAATGTTAGTGTTTTTATGTAGAAAAGAAAGCAGAATGTGGAGGTGGTGTTGTGTTTTTGTAATTTATTTTAAATGTGTAATGTATTCATAGTGCAGAAAACCTTTGGTTCCTCTTCTACCTTATAGGCAGCTAGATATTTGGAATAATTAAAAGAGGGAGCCAGATAGGACCCGACATTTGAGCTATCCAAGCTTATTTGTCACTATACACATAAAATTCTGATTCCCTTTTAACAATAAATGAAAAGGAGAATCACGTCGAGATCGAGAAAGTAAAGTGAATTTGTATAGGTAGTATCAGGTTTAGGTCATATTTTCCCGAATTGAATCCTATAACGGGAAGCTCACGTACAAGCATCGAACCTATCATCAAGTCATATCACCCAATTCGGTTAATTGATTATAGATACCAGCAAACTGCGCACACAAGAGCTTGTAACCAATATCAGAGATGTAACACAGGTGATCGAGCATTCGATCTAATAAATCTTGTGGGATCACCTGATGTTATGAAACATACAGGTGCTTCACCTCGGGACATTAGACGCCAGAACATGACAGAGGACATGTTTGGCTAAATATGGTGATCACACAGCTAGGTAGATTTGAGTGGTCAAAATAACATTCGAAATCAAATGCCTGATAGGGATAGATATAACTTTGTATCAACAGCTATCCCATGAACTCACCTGATTCCCAACAGTCTCCGGTGTACTATACTATCAAATTTCCTTTATACTGCTCGCTATACTAAATAAACACGTCTTTTCATGTCGGGTCAACCAGTAAGATGTAGCTGAGCTTTCCGTATTTGGGACACGAAAACGCGTTTGCGGTTTTATCAACATTTATGTATGAAATGGCTGTTAGTATAATAAGATGCGCGCGGTATCTTTATAGCTATCACTACCCCCTTAGTTTTGGGGGGTCAATGCCTGCTATCATCGTATTCAAAGACATCTATATTACCGGTGTTACGTTTAATGCTGAAGTTCGACTAGATTAACACCAGGGAAAGCTATTAAAGAATCTAATTTTTGGTTTATTTGCCACTGAATCAGGAGATTACGGGTGGGTAGCCTAACATTTTAACTGAAGTCTCTATGGACAGCCAGACACCCAGAAGAAGCAATGATTATCTGTGTACGGTCTGGAGCTTGAATCGTGTTGTAATTGCAATATTTTTATTGCACACTATGCGCTGGCAGTTTGATACAGTAACCTATCGGATAGTTTCTGAATTTTATAGGATAAAAGCTTGTCGCAGGAATGGAATTGATGTAAATATCTAGAATGTTGTCTGGTCAGGCGGTACAATTTAGAATATCGCTGTCGTGTAACGTTTTAAGGAATGCGGTAAATTCGGTCCTATTATTAATTAAGATTGGTTTGTCTAAACACAGGGCATTGTTAGAGGAGGCATGGGAAAGAATCTAAGGTCATTTGTTTCTTATGTCTGCAGAATAGTGATGACTGTAATTAATTTTAAAAACTATTTGTCTGATTTAAATGATTGTCTAAGCGATCACCCCCAAGCTATTGGGTGTCTCCATGTGTGGACTGTGATAATAGTGTAGGTAGACATGAATTGTTTATTTTGTATGTGTCTGATGGCGTGCCAGTTGTCTGTAGGTATATTTTATGTACATCTGGTGGCAGGCGTAACGAGTCAACTTTCAGAGTGGATTGATGATAATCCTGTGACATTGAACTGATTTCTGCTGCAGGGTTTATAGTTCTTTTCGTACGTGCGCGACACTGGTTGCTTGTTGTATCTAATATTGAGTCTATAGTTCATTTCCGTGATGCTCGTAATCCTGTGAGCGGTGAATATTGAGGTAGGGTAGTTGATGAGGTCGGTGGGTGAGCAGGATGATGGACACCTTGATTGTGCGTGGTGTTCTTAATCATATATGGCGCTGTAGATTGTCTGCACGCTGGCATTCAACTCGGCAGATAGCGTTACGTGTAGTGTATTCCGCCATGTGCACTAGCTCCTATGTCGATTTAAAGATCTAACACAAGTCTATAAACACGATTGCACCTGACATCTATTTCTTGTCGTACTGGTGGTTGATCGGCAGACATCAGAAGACAAAATGGATTTGATAAGTGTTAAAAATGAGACGAGGATATTGATTTGCTTTTTTATACTTACTTCTAGACAAACAACAAATAAATATGTAAGCAAAACACTGATAGGTCAGTGAGGGATCTTGCAAAGAGACACAGTCGTTTCTTCGATGACTTAGTTGCAACCATACAACCTGAATTTGGTTATCAGACTTGTTACCATTGCCAATCATGCTGGTACCAAGAGAAGACTTGAACTGCGGTAGAATTTTAATTATTTTTGTTCTAATGGTCGAATCGGGAACATATTGTGTCCGTGCTTCTCATAGATACAGAGATCAGAACATGAAGAAGTTTATAGGCGGCTCTGTTATCTAATTGACATACCCCGAATGGATCTTTAGAGAATGGTGGTTGGAAAACTCTGTGTGGATATTACCAAGACATTTTTACCTGAACGTATTTATAAATACATAATAAATTTAATGAAATTTAAATAAAAGGTAATAAAACCTACAATTTGATCTGTATTCATACTATACTGTTATGTGTGAGAGTCCAGATATATATATATATATATATATATATATCATCTGAGAGAGAGAGAGAGAGAGAGAGAGAGAGAGAGATAACTACCACATGTTAGTCCTGTACAACTGATATGACGCATAGTTCAGGCGTGCGAGGCATATTATATGTGTAATATAACATACATGTAAATTAGAAGACCTATACTAATAAACAACCTTTAGACAAACCTCTTTTTATTATTCTTCAATGAATGTAATAATATATATCACTTTAATATCGCAAATTAAACAAGAGAATATTGTTAGTACAAATATACAATATACATACCTTTTAATATAGAGCGTTCCAGTAAAAAACGGCAAGATGTTCTCTGCTCAGTGCAAAACTTACGGAATGAACTATTGCAATATAACTCATTTTAAGCCAAAATATACAGTCGATCGATTTGAGCGGATGAATGCAAATGGTTAAGGCGTTTAATAGGGTATCGATGCACAACACGCGGGCTAAAGCTATGACGCTGACAGCTAGTGATTGATTTGCGGGTTCTGACCAAACTAACTTCCTAGTGATTCATCGATAAATTACAATTACTTTGGCACTGGTAGGATAATTCTTGCGGGTACAAATTACAAGCATAGGCGCTTAATTTTGCGTATCATTGGTGTAATTTTTTGACTTATTATTAAATTGTATGACACGAAAAATTGAAACGTTTAAATGAATAATAATTTTCGTTTGTGACAACTCGGAATTTATAGAGCACTTAAACTATAGTGTCTGCCGATGAGACACCATGATTTTGGGTGATTGTTTAACGTCTGTATCCTAATTATATAATTCGAGGCGTAATTTAAATAATTATTTTGATGTACAAAGAACACCCTTGACCCTCACGATGTTTATATGAGACATAATATATTCCTATTGTTGCGTTTACAATTTCATCTTCTAACGTTACTAAAAGACGACCGCGTTGTACCACCGCAGTTACTTTCAATCCTTGTCTCACTACAGTCAGTCTTCTAACATTAGAAAGAACAAAGAGGTAAATGGCCAAACTTCATGAAATAGAAAAAGTATTAGAAACAATGAATGATCGAACTCACTTGTATAGCCGACAACTGGTACAAACTAAACTTGTACCACAAATGAAAAGAAGTAAAATAATAGTATATGTCTCGGCTCTCTGCAATGATTATAGATTTAATGAGACCTTTCATTTGACAATGGATGTTCGATCGCTTTTGGGTAAAAGCTGCCGATGTAATAATGATTTTGAATTCAATCGTTCCAAGTTGCTTTTTGGATCGCAAAGATATGCTTCACATCTATGATACAATGTTTAATAGTCCGGAAAATTATCAAACAAATTGAAAAGAAAATTTTACAAACCATCGACTAATGATTACAAAGACACACTCACGATAGTTTATGGTCAATATTTACATTGAGTTGCCAATATGATGCAACCTGATTTTATTTTCACTGACAAGCAATGTCAAATTACTGCTATATGGTATTGACATAGTCTGAATCATATATGAGCACTTGTTTAATTATCGTATTTTAGCGAGCTCAATCCTGTTTTTACATTATGCCAATCAAGAATTCATTTGTCAACTAGCCGATGTAGTATTTCTAGACTTAAAGTCGTGTATTGATTTTGTAATACCATGAGTCAACGACCCATTCAGAATTTGAACACAAAACTACCACTGTTTTGATAATAAATGAAAGTAATATTTTGAAGCTGATTTAAACCAATTAGAGTCAAATGGTCTTCTGTTAGGTGATCACTGTATTTATACAGTACAGTACATGCCCTATAGACATACACAGTACATTACATATAGACATTAAATTACATATACATACACACATACAGGGCTTAAAATAGTTAATATTTTTAGACGAAATGAATGTAAAAAATAAAAATATTTTTTTAGTCTTTTTTTTTCATCCTTTATTTACTTCAACAACATTAAACATATTATAAGGTGTCTATTCTTCTCGTCGTTTTTTTCTGTTGCTTCAACTTGGCTGGTAGTCTGATGTCAGTTTGAAGTATTGCTGAAGTGACTAGTCTCATCAACGGGTTCAAAGTTTTTAGAATCGAGGCCCGGTGGTGTTGTACTGTAAATAACTAGTAACTGGTGTGTAGCCTCGGCGCATACTCATATGAGGCGCCATTAGGACAGTAGTTCGTTGTATCACGCAGAGAGTAGCGCGGCAGTTCTTCAATAGGGGTTAGCCGCTCAAATCAGCTTTAGACCGTTCTGTAAGGCCAGAAGGTTTTGAAATACCTCTGAGCACGATAACGTATTCACATATTTGGTTGAAACTTTAGATGTGTTTCACCAAAGTACTTTTGAATGTGAAGACAGGCAGCCTCTATAACAGTTTACAGAAAACGGCTTTCAGACCAGTGGCCATGGTTTAATCATTTCATCGCCCGGCTTACGTAAAACAGTGTTTTCAGAAAATGTCTGCATCTTGGTGAACCTGGAATACAACTGCAGGTCGGTCTGACTGAGCTGGCTACTTATATACCGCGAGAGGCAAACACACCATACTTGCTTAATTGGTCAGTTAGGTTAAAAAGTCCAGACTTCTTTATTGAGTAGCACAAAGTATGCAGACCGTTTTGTCATATATGGTTTATCAAAGGAGAACAATTTTGATCATTGATGTGTTGTTCGCGCGGCGGTGCCGAGAATGGCATTAGGTACGCGTTGCATTGTTCCACTTCATGAGCTATCAAGATGAAATATATAGCGTATAGACCACAAGCACTTGCCAAGATCCTGTAATATACAGTGGGTTGTATACATTGTCTATTGGAATTACGCATGATAAAGTTATAATATCCGCATTAATTGGCGGTAATCCAAACGAATCAAAGTATTCAAAGCGCATCTAATTCCGTTGTAATACAGACCAATCCAGTGAGAGCCCGGCTGGTTACTGCAGTCGGCATTTATGACAAACCTGCATGAAGCTGGGTCAATGCGTCTGGGCACTGATCACGAGCCAAGACCCTGAATAGTATTCGTCTGATATATATATCAATTCTGAGTATGTCTCTGTATTTCATGGGTATTCATTTTGTTCAGCAAGCTGGGTATACTACTGAGCTTATGGTATGTGCGGTGCCTAGTAAATCAAAAAAACAATAGTGAATAAAACTGTGGTTACAGATACGTCCTGTAAGGATGAGTCTCAAAGTGCTTGAATCATTTTATGCAATATAGTCGGTAACAACCGGTCTCGACTTACTTATTTCCAATATGGAATCGTTTTCTCGGCGCATACCACAACTTGTAAGGGTCTGACGTGTCGGCAGCGAATTTAAAAGCTCATTGAGATTGGTCCAGACTTTGCCATCTCGAATTGATCCCTTCATTCAAGAGGTTGACTCAAATCTACTGCATATAGACTGTACCCATTTTAAATTCTCTGGTTCGTAGTCTAGGTCAACACAAGGCGTCTTTACCAATTAGACCCATGGCTAGATTGGTACCAAAAAGGCTCGCACGTATTTGGTTGTTTCTATAATCTATCGAAATTGGTTTCAGTGTATACCTGACTGGCGACTGTAAATATTCAAATATGTTTGTGGATCATATTACTGTTATGCTAAACGGTTATATTATA
This sequence comes from Arion vulgaris, assembly GCA_020796225.1. Taxonomy (NCBI): domain Eukaryota; kingdom Metazoa; phylum Mollusca; class Gastropoda; order Stylommatophora; family Arionidae; genus Arion; species Arion vulgaris. The sequence continues at coordinate 28,080,872 of CM036767.1, forward strand.
GGACCCGTTAAATGCATGAATTAATTATAACAATAACTAGGCGTGTAGAGTCTGACTTAGGAATAAATTATCTTGCATATACGACAATATCTCCTTGAATAACAAACGTCTTTAGGCCAACTCTCTTTGAGTGGACATTGCATTTCCCCGATCAGGTCATGCGCCAAAGATATCGCCGGATTTACTTTTCTAAGCACCTTACTGCGTATATCACTGATGAGATGCAATGGTTGGGTCATGCGCCATCAAATTGAAGGTGTCCTTGTAGATGCGGGGTCAATCTGATTGTCAACGCCATTCAGCATATATCGACTTGGTACAAACATATCTGAATGCACTTCCCATCATATCGAGTTCTGACTAACAGCTGTTGAGTTACGTGTCTGTAAGCCTCATTGGCGTTCCAGTTGTTTCATCTAGGAAATTTGCTGTGTCTTTGTAAAAAAAAGCCCGAGGTTAGATGTCTTTTACATCTTCACCATAATTCAATACTACCACATACGCCTTAGACCATATGTATTCTCACTCGGCGTAATTAATGTATCGTTCAGCGACACATCGACCTGTGAGAATAGACTGTAGGCAGTAGCTGACAGGTGCTACATCAGCATTAGGTGGTATTTGTCACTGTTGTCCAAGCAACGTTATTTTGGCTCTTACATGCAAAAAAAGTATTGAGTAAGTCTAGATACTCTTCGCTGTTACCAGAGATTGCAAACTCAATTGGGGCATTTGCTGCTAGGGACGCCAGTGGGTGTGGCCTCACAACTGACCTTCTTCGACCGCTGTTTGTGTCGGTGGTACGCTAAACAGATCGATCCCAGAATGACACTGCACGAATTGGGGTGTGAATTGTGCCATTTATCCAAATATATCTGAATACCTCCTATGACTTCTTCCTGGGCTTCGTGTGTGAATGCCCCGTTTGGGTAGCTCCGTTTTATTCATTTAAAAGGTCTACCCGGTGGGGCTACCTTTCGCCGTTTTCTGATCCTGGATCCTGATTGGCTGTTTTCTTCTCCTCAGGTTCTGAAACGTGATCAACTGCGCCATGAGAAGCTCCTTGTCCCGCACTTCTCATGCAGGTTTCTTTAAAGGAATCCCATGTTCCTCCCAGCTAGAGCATCTTGTGCAACTTGCAACCCAGTACTGACTTTCTGAGTAAGGCTTTCCCCATTCTGTCTTTAACCATGGGGAGAATCGCACGTCCAATTCCACCAAAAAAGAATCAAGTCCATGCCCCTGTTGGCTACGACCTCCGACAAATACTTCTGGTATGCGCCTGCCTGATGGCAGAAATAGTCTTATGAGATTTTAGGTTTCGCTGTACGGAGCGTGTTTCACCATGGTTATTCGAGGTGCCGGCGAGTACGAAAGTGTAGTGTCAGCATAGCTGTCCGAAGCAGAAATGTGGACAGTTTTACCTGTGTCGGTCGTTAAAAGTATTTCCACGGTGTCGAAGGAAAAACGACTCAGGGCAGTGGCTTGTCATACATCCGAAAATACTGACGCAGCCTGTCTGTCCACTATTGGAACAGCCTGCAATAGGGTACATATTCATCTCCAACAGGTCGCGGCGACTATGTCGCCAGACGTAGACATTAGTTATCTCACTATGCAGTTCTACCTCTCCCTCACTATAGAGTACTGGGCTGTTTTTCAGCATGTGGGTGTGGTAAAATTGAGGATATAAGCAACATTTCATTAAGTATAACTTCAGCCTCTTTCTTTCGCATAGCTTGAAGCTGGGCTTCTTGTTTTACTTGTTAAGATAGAATCTCATCTGCGGGTTGTCTCCTCCTCCAGACCCGCAACCATATTCAGAATTAGCGATAAAGGTGTCTGGCACGGTGTGCCAGACCCGGCGGTAATACAAGTCGTATGGTTGGTTTAACGGTGTCTCAACTGAGGTGATTCTGTTTGGGGCGGGTCTGTTGTTACTATGGTTGGCGGTATGTACTGTATCCATACGCCATCGTCTAGTTATAGTAGGTATTTGGAACTGAATTTCCAAGCAGACTAATCTCGTATTGTGAACTTAGCTCAATTGTTTGCGCTAGTTTTACATGAGAAACACGAGTCGTGTTATTGGATATACCCAAAGATGCATTACTTGGCAGTGTTATATAGAAACCATTTTTGTTTTTCTAGTTTAGGATTAGGAAGCATGTAACCAAGACAACTGCTCATTAACGCGATCCAAATTTTGCCGTTCATCTTCTTAAAACACTGTATGTTAGATTAAATAGTGAGACACCAATCACAAATATATAATGATCATTTGACAAATGAAAACTATGTCGGGCGTGGAAGAAGGTTCCAAACATTGTCTAGGCCCCACGCATGTTTCTACGTTTGTCTCAAAGTGACGGTGTATCCACGCCGCTTCTTTCATTTGCTATCACTAGTCTTCAACGATATGTGCTTGGCTGATATCCAGCTGTTGAATGATGAATTATAGAATACTCATTTGACTAAGTAATTGCATTCCGTCTATGCCTCGGCGTTCTGTATAAACTGCTCGATTCGATACACTTGTTTGTCTCTCACTTTCTGAATTTCTTCCGCGTAAAATGTACCTTAACAGTTCATTACCCGCTTTATCTTTTTTACTCTCGATACGTGATCGGTATTGCATTATTTACGGCTGATTGTAAATATTTCTTCATCCACGACGGTGTATAACCTTTTTAAATACATGTGTCTGGCTTTGCCGAAGTCTGATTGTGTCCCTTTCATAGCGTTGTCTCGCCGATGACGCTGAAGGAATATAGTGTATTCCATACTTCTTCTGATTATCACAGTCACCGCGCTGAGCCATTCCTATGTTTCGTGATATGAGGGATATAATTGTGCAGCAATCGATCTTATTACGTCCACATATCGAAGTCATCGTTTTCGTTGCAAAGTATCGCCACATTTTTCTTTTAATGTACGATTAAACCTTCAACTATACCGGCTTTATATCTCGTTCTCTGTAGTAGCATGAATTTACACCCTCGTTGTTAAGAAATCCTTAAATGTCTTGTTCTTAAATTCCGAGCTCTCTTTGTCAGTTTGGAAAATTTATTGGTTTACGAGTGGTAAATATGTGATCATATAACTTCGAATTTTCAAGGTTTTTCCAGTTTTTGTCTTGATCGGGATGGCCTAGGCATATTTATCAAAGATATCAATGTACAGGTCACCAGATGAAAATCCATCGTTGTATTTTCTAACAGCTCTCATATCTATTAGATCAGCTGATATTGTTGGCATGGCCCGCCTGCAATAACGGGTCGCCGTTTAAAGCGGTATCGAATTACTTGTGTAGGAGAGTGTAATGCATTCGCTGGCTCAACCACTCTTGATTACTTTAGATTGATTTTTAGGTACTACGGTGCAAATGCACCGGCACCGCCATAAGACCCTGGCTGTTTTGGATTGTAGTATTGTTTTAACGACGCATTCACCTTTGGCCATTTATCCAGTTGTGCTGGAATTTTAGTCTTTTTTCCCCTGAGTGAGTACGCTGGGTAGTCTGTATTATACTACATCGACCTTTCTCTTTGACTCTCTTTGTCTCAATTGTGGTCGGCCTCCTTCTCGTCTGCTTCTTTTTATGTATAGTTGTTAAGTTGTATCACTGGTTCCTTGATCGGTTGGGTCGGTTGTGTTGTTTTGTTGATGTCCACATGTCCTATCGGTTTGTTTTCGTGCTGGTCAGTAAAGTTGCATATAGCGATGCAAAACTTGTTGATACATTCTAGCTTTGTCGCGTGGCAATATATCTTCTCTATCCAAGATTTGTTGCATATGTATATCTAGCTCATGTAGGTTAGTCATTGACAATTATCATGGTAAATTGCTCTGGCTGGTCTAAAAGACTGGGATCACCTTAATATCATTTTCTAGCCATCATAGTCATAGGACTCCTTCAGCACATTTAACACTGGACCAATAAGGCCCCTATAAATCCACCTTGTTGTAAGATCTGTTTCCGCTTTTTGATCGATAGTTTCTTTCGTGTGATCGCTCTAAGACTGTTTTATAGAGTAGCGCTGCATTCGTCTCTTCTGAACAAAGTGGCGGAATACCCTTTAACACGTTATTGTGACAGCATTCGCATATGTCTGCATGAGTTCCGGTGACGCTGTTTTTATAACGGCCTTGATCGTCGTGGTTTGGCTGCCTAAGAATCGAAGCATTTCCGCTTGTTGCTTCATCTTCTCCGACATGATGTTATTTGGGGACATATGGTGACCTGAGTTTCAGAAAGATATTGGCGCACCTCAACTGCTCTGGTGTGTCCTGTCGAAGATCCACTAGCAAATAACCATGAGGTGGTGATGTCGCATCTTTAAAACTTTTGAGATATGGACATGCCCTGGTAATATTTGTTTGCCAGATTAGTAACTATGATCCATCACGGGGATTTTTGAATAGTACTAGGAAATGGGCATTAAGATTAATGGTCCAAGCTGTCTTTTTATTTTTCCAAATAGGTTTAGGCAATAGTATATAATCACAATATACTGATGGTGACTACCTTTTAGTAAACAGCTTAGTTTACTCGGTCATCTGTTTCAGCCATCGATCATCTATAACAATCAGACGCCTCTTATCACCCATCCACTGGTCCATATCGGACAAACCCTGGATAAATTGAATACCGCCCAGTTTCGGTAGATGCTTGCCACCTGGCCATAATATAATTCCTCTGGTGGATATCGACCAGACATAAGTTCTTACATGAACTTGTGTACAAAAACAGTTTTACCACTACCAGCTTAGGTCCAGATAAGGGCTGGGAAGGGATGTTTCACCTATAGGATCCATCTCTAGCTATGTCTAGCTATAAATGCTTGACACTACTTATATCTTTGATAAACATCTCTCTCTTCTGTTACAGCTATTTTACAGAAATGGGTTCACGGAGAGCTAAGCAATGGTCTCTTAGAACACGTTTGGTGGAGGTCATGACAATGGAGTTTACGTTCACTGCACTGGCTGTGCAGTCATTTAGAAACCAGCTGGCTCATCCAGGTAGTTGAAATATCTTTCGAAAATTTATTGTATAGTCATCTATACAATAGACTTAAGTGTGATCAAGGAGGAGCTGATATATTTATCTATAAAGCGAACAAGAGGTCGACTTCGGCGATATAACCGTCGCCAGTTAGTTTCAGGCGAGACCTATGAACCAGATGACACCCACTGACTTGTCCGTACGCCCTTTGAAAACACCTGTCCAGTCTCCAGAACTGGTGGATATTCCACTTGACTTTTCAGTGAATACTTAGCGGATACACAGAGATGACTACATTACTAAGGGTTACAAATGTCACCCTAGTATTATGTCTACTATGTCCAGTGTGTATCTATATGTTGTACCTCTGTTGCATTCTATATCTTCTGAATCATTCAACTCATCCATAAGCTTCCATTAAATTTTATATATAATGAGTTATTTTGTTATATGTTATGTCAATACGTGTTATATGTGCCTATACTTTTAAAGGGAAGATAACTCTACCAATATTACTGTATTTTTTTTAGTATCTCCCTACTATCTAAAAATTATTGATCAAATTCAACTAATTAATTACTATATATCTTCATGATATATCAGATTATTGATAAGTGGGCGCCGCTAGATAATTGTTTTAATACCTGAAATTAACGAACTTCACTACTTACTATCAAAGAAATTAACAAGTGGAGGACAGAAATAGAGATGTGGTCCTATCACACAGAATGGAAGAAGTGAGGCAGGGTAGAGACAGAGATGTAATTATCACAGAATGAAATAAGTGAGCTGGACAGATAAGAGGATGTGGTACTATCACAGAATGGAACAAGTGAAATGGACAGACATGGTGTACTATCACAGAATGGAACTTTGCAAACAAAACAGAAAAGTTGTCCTTTTAGCGTTGTCGCGCAAAAACTACTGAACGAACAGAAGACTTGAACTGCCATGAGTCAAATTTAATTGTTCTTTGTTCAGCTAAGTTTTCGTTTATTAGAAGCGTGTGCACACAAGACACTTATACAAAAGTAAAAATCACATGTTGTTAATGAGCTCAGTGACCGCCCAATTAAGTCCGAAATTGAGTAAATTAAGTGACCTTGGCTCCTAACCTCTCAATAAAAAAATGAAAGGGAAATTATTACCCACCTCCCAAACTTGGTTCCTTGTTTATGACTAGTGACAACTTAGTTCCAGAGATTGCCCCAAGCGCGGGGCCTGCATTTGCTACTTCTGCTACTATGCTAACTGGCCTGACAGTCCACTATGGGACCCAGGTAGGTCAATAGGTATGATACATTTATCTGAGTTATTAGTATATTTGAAAATTTGTGTGATTGAGTAATACTGGAATTTTAAATTATTTGGGTATCAGAATTTGTATTGTATTTCAATTTATTATTTGAGGGCGGAAAGACAATCTCATTGAATTTTTCTTTGAAAATGAATCCTGCAACCATGAATCTTTTACAGCTATCAGCAATGACTAAAAAAAAGGCGAGTAGCATTGGTATTCTACATTCTGTAAGATATTGTTCAAAAAAACCATGTCAGGGGGTCGTTATAAGACAGGTGCGGGAGTTTTTCCAGAAAGGAATGGTGGGGCTGCCAATAAGACAGATTTTCTGCATATCTTTTCATTTAGAAATAAAAATTGTGGTTAAAGGCTCACGCTAACGTATAGACAGATTATTCTGTTCATATACTGCTGGTCTCAGAATTTGACAACCATAAAATATTGTAAAAAAGAGTTAAAGATGTCGCCAGGTTCAACTGTTGACTGGTCGAATTACCTGCGGGAGGTATGTGCTAATATACTCATACTAAACCCTGCAGTTATAAATATAGGAGGCCCAAATCGCACTGTTGAGATTGATGAGAGCCTATTTACTAGGAGGAAAAGTAACGCTGGGCGACTTACTCCACCACAGGTACTTCAATATTTTTTTTTCAAAATGGTGCTATAGTATTAAAAATAGCACCATTGGATGAGCAACAAAATTTCCAATTCAATGACACCCTTAGCCAAGTCTGTGTCAATTCTGAAAAAAGTTAAAGTTTAACTGATTGGGTATTTGGTGGTATCTGTCGTGAGACCAGCGAATGTTTCATGTTCTGTGTTGTTGACAGAACAGCAGCAACGTTGCTACCCATTATTGAGGCACACATTAGGCTCGGTACTACTATTGTATCCGACCAATGGCGTGCCTACAACGGAGTGCGAAATATTGTTGGATATGAACATCTGACAGTTAACCACTCCAAGAACTTTGTTGATCAATCTCGGTGCACATACAAGAACATTGAATGTCTGATCAGTAAAGGAGTCGAACAAAAAGAAGTATGGTACTCACAGGCATATGCTGGAGTCCTACATGTGCGAGTTTATGTGGCGTCATCGCTGTAGAATCGCAGGTATTGACGTCAACTCCATTCTCACTGACATAGTTGTCTTTTGTCCTCCACAATAAGCACTTGCCTTTCGATTCAGACTGCTGGTCCACTATTAAAACATGCATTGATTCAAACTGCACTGCCCTTTTTTAGGACCATCCTCAAATATCTCAATTAACATCCAATGTGAATTGCACAAGAGTTGATTTAATATATGTTTGTATATCCTTGTAAATTCTCTTCAAATGTGGTGTACTTCAGTGTGTAATTATTGTTTTTATATTATTCGCAGCCCAACAGATAAAGCAGCCTCAGATGCTATCGAGGATTGAACCCACGGCCACAGATGTCCACATTGAAGTTATATGCCACGGAAAAACGGTGGTCACCGCTGGAAAGTTTACTGTTATAAACATCAGGAAAAGTATTAGTTACTTATTAGAAAGGCACATTATCTATATCAGCTGGCTATGCACAAAAAGAGACCTCCTTTTCGCTAACGATGCTGCCTTAGTCGCCCACAGTGAGATTGCAATGCCTAATCAATAATTTGTCAAAGGCATGCGACCTATTTTCTCCGACTATAAGTGTCTCCAAAACAATTGTTTTATGTCAGGGAGGTAACACAACAAATATCACTTTAAATGGCAACCATCTAACACCAGTTCAAACATTTTGCTATCTTGGGTCCACGGTCACTGCCAGCCTTTCTCTTGATGAAGAAATCAACTCTCGTGTAGGGAGTGCGGCTACTACATTCGGCAAACTATCAAAGCGAGCGTGGGACAACACAAAACTGACATTGCAGACGAAGATTAAAATATATCGTATCGAGCCTGTGTAATTAGTTCTTTACTATATGGTTCAGAAACATGGACAGCCTACTAAAGACACTAGAGGAGACTTAACATCTTTCACCTTCGATGTCTCCACAAGATTATGAACATCAGGTGGTACGAGAAGATAACCAACTCTGAATTACTGCAACGTGCAAATCTGCCTTCCATCATGGGCATGCTCAGCAGTAGACGACTAAGATGGTTGGGGCATGTGAGAAGAATGGAAACCTGTCGCATACCAAAAGAAATGTTCTGTGAACTTTCGGAGGGGAAGAGACACCAGGACAGACCACTGCTCAGATATAAAGATGTCTGCAAAGCCTCAATGAAAAATTTTTCTATAGGTCCCAGCACATGGGAAAAACTAACTGATGACGGGTTGTGTGGAAAGCCAAATTGCAACAGAAAGGGTGCAGAATCTTTTGAGAAGAGACTTATGTATGAGCTGAACAACAAGAGAGAAAAGCGAAAACTCAGAAGTTGTCACAGTAAAACAATTGCCAATTGACCGTCTGTAAAGACAAAAAAGGCTATATATATATATATATATATATATATATATATATATATATATATATATATATATATATATATATTATTATAAGCATGTAGTAGTTTAGAAAATTTTTAGAGAATTAATGTTATCTCAAGACATTAAATGAACACATATACACACAACTCAGTGTGTAATTATTGTTTTGGTATTATTCGTAGCCCAACAGATAAAGCAGCCCCAGATGCTATCGAGGATTGAACCCACGACCACAGATATGTCCACATTGAAGTTGTATGCCACGGAAAAACAGTGGTCACCGCTGGAACAACAATGGAAACAAGAAGTTTGTAGGTATTGCTTATTATCTCTGCTTATGTTTGTTCTTATTTCTTTTGTTATAATTCTGTAGGCTGACCTATTTTCTTACTTTGCTTTTCCCCTGTGCCTATTTCTCTTCTGTATTAACCTGTAGTGTACCATTTGCAATCCACTCATTCTTTTCATCGTGGAACCATATCGTTGGAGGCTGTCGGCAATAGGAAATCTCTAGCATGTACATATGTTGTATATATATTCATGTTTCTTTTAGTGACATTTTCATTTATGGTAGTTAGGAGTTTATTGCTGTATTCTATATTTAGCATGCTGTGTAGTCTGTTTTATTCTGTGCTTGATAAAGGCCTCTTAGTCAAAACGTTGTTTTTGTATTTTGTAAAACTGCAGTACTTTGTTTTTATGTATTTTGTGAATTACATGTGGTTCTTCTTGAACCTTATATCAACAAATTCAAGAGCAAACAGGACGTTGTTTGCTATTGAATTGTGAGTAATGATTACTTTGATGTATACTTTTCTAGGCATCACAGGTTTGCAGTAAGAAATTAATTAATCATTGATTGGTCAGATAGTTGGAATTTCAATATTTTTTTCCTTTTTCTTCAGGTCGTGTTAAGAGGAAGAATGCCAAGAGGAGCCATTCTGGTGTTGGAGGCGATGATGAAGATTCAGGAGATTAAACATTGACTGCAATTCCCATTAAAAATTTATTCATGAATTATATATTGTGTTACGTCATTGTAATGTGTGGCTGCTTGTATTTAAGGATTTGATTGAATGCAATTGTATAGCTTATCTGTGTCAACCAGATGTTTTTAAAGGAAAATCTCAATTTCAACCTATGAAATATCTGATGGCATCGTTGCTTCATAACCTGAATGCATAAACATCCTGTTGCTTTCAAATTCTTAATTCTTCTGTGGGCTGAACATTTGCCAACAATTAAAAGAACTTTTCTTGGTTTATCATTGAAGAAACAATTTCTTGTAGCCACTGGATGAAAAGTTCTGATGTCATCCATAACTTTGAATTGGCTCTGTAATTCATTCACAGTTTTGTCAGACCTTGAAACCATGATTTTAAAATCTTCCAATCACAAATAAAGGCCATTTTTCACTAACTGCTTCTTCAATTCTGACTTCGAGAAATATTTCTGATATTCTTTTCTTTTATCCTTCTCTGTTTTTTTGCCGCTAGGCGTACAGGTTTAACTGATGATCGGTTTCCGAGATAATGCACGCTCGGTCGCTTGATATGTTGTGGTATTGTGGAGTTTTAAGATGTCTGTACTCCATCAACCCATCTATTTCTTGGTCTGCCCCTTCCTCTTGATGATTCCATTTTCAGGTTGTACGCTCTTGCAACTGGTGTATTCGGGTTCATTCTGACCAAGTGGCCAAACCATTTAAGTCTCTGTTTTTCAATAAATCTAATAGCAGGTGTTGTTCCGACTGTTCTTCTAATTTCTTATATGGTCTCTTCTTGTTTTATTTACTGCTTTCCTCAAGCATCTCATTTCGCATGTGGTAATTTTCCTTTCTTGTTCTTTTGTCAGTGCCCATGTTTGGCACTGGTAGCTCAGTGTTGGTATGAAGATTGCATTTATAATCTGTCCTTTAGTCTCTACTGGAATTGCTGGGTGTTTCAAGATTGGGGTAAGCTGGTATGTAATGTTGCTGGATTCTAGTTTCGATCTCTCTGTCCAGTCTACTTATCAGATGTGAAGATACTTCCAAGGTATTTGAATTCTCTCACCTGCTTTAGCGTTTGGTCATTTATTTGAATGTTAATATCTTTATGTTCTTTGCTTATAGTCATGACTTTTGTATGTTGATCTTCATGTTGTATTTGAGGCAGCTATTGTTGAGTAAGTTTGTGTTCTTGAAGCTGTTCAATATTATTATGGAATAAACACTGGTCGTCAGCAAAGAGTTCATTTTGTTGGTCTATGTCTCGTGATGTTTCGTCTATTTTGGTGATACTATCCATGTATATAATAAAGAGGAGAGGTGATAAAACACATCCTTGCCGTACTCCTGATGTTACTGGATTTCGGATATTAGAAAGTATAAATGTTGATGAGAAAGATCTTAGACTGATAAAGAATATGTACTGGCAACAAAGTGCAGCAATAAGACTAGAGAATCAGATTGGAATCTATCATGCGATACAATTAGGAGTAAGACAAGGACGTGTTACTCTACCAGACCTGTTTAACCTATACAGTAAAAACATCATGGGGCATAGAAAAAAAGGCTAGAATACAGTTGGTGGACAATCTAAGATACGCTGACAGAATTTTCATGGCTGCAAATGAACAAGACCTGATATACATATTATTGAGAAAAAGGATTAAACATGAATATAACGAAAACAGAGGTTATGTTGTCTCTTGTATGAACTTCACTGTCTTTTGTAGCTCACACAGAGGTCCGTGTAGTTTTCTGTTGAGTGTTGTTTCGTTAGTCTTGAAGTATGTGCTCTGTAGTCTGGTGTGCCTGTACACATGGCTGAATTGCCAATCTTGAATTTTGTATCCATGTGGCTACGGAGTCGATTGTGTCCTGTTCTAAGGCACAGAATGACAACTTGTTCCAAGATGTTTAATTTCCTGGTATTCCACAGTGAGAGTGTATCCACTGCGCTGTTTAGAAAGTAGAGTCTGTAGACCTGGCAATTTTCTGGACTGGAGTGCTGATTTTGTATCAGTCAAAAATACAACAGGTTCTGGTATTCAACAGTTTCTTAGTTGCCACCTTGAGTGCCTGAATTTCTCCATCATAGTCGTGACAGAATTTCCCAGTTGGTACTCTAATCGCATCTCTAACGTTGTTTGGGTATTCTATGTACACTCCTGATCCTCCATTCTTCACTGCATTTTTGCTGATCCATCCATGTACCCAGGGATCATAATATGGGTATTCTTCATCAAGTAAACTGAGAGTGACTGTCTAGTGCTCATCCGTCCATTCATCAATGGTCCCATCATGAATTTATCTCTCTGCAGCCTAAGAGGTTCCACATTTGCATGACTTATAGCGAAGATGGTATACACGGTTTGGGCACATACAATACAATGGACATTTATTAAACAACTAGAGGATCTGGCATTGTGGCCCCCAATCATACACAGATAAAATGAATGTTCTAAATAATGTTAGCAACTAGGTTTGAAAATACATGCAGTGTACCAGATTATGCTGGAGAAAACTACTATACAGGATGTAGAATCATACACATACTTTGGTCGCGACACAGAAGGGGGAACAAACAAAGATGTCAAGATAAGGATACAAAAGTAAGGAAACCTTATTGCATTGAGTAAGATATGGAAGTCAAAGGAGATCAAAACAAACACAAAGCTGAGAATCTCTCAACCAAATGTGAAGTAAGTGCTGTTCTATTGTTCGAAGACCGAACGGAAGCATTGCAGCATGCAAGACAGGCACTGTTTTGGAACCGTAGGGGAAGGCCTATAAATACCAGGAAGGCTAGAGACTGATATTAAAAGGATAGGTAAAATATGGAAAGAGTTAGAAGGGATGGTAAGAGACCGGAAGGTGAACCTGTGCTTTTTAAAAAATCCTTTGCTGCTAATGAAATCCATTCTTCCTTTTTTTTATTTCATGTATCTCAGTATCTTCTTATATCTAGCAATAACGAAATTATTAGAAATATACCACAGATATGGAGACTGGCACTCATGTGCCCCATAATAAAGAAAGGGAAAAACAACAAGAAGGCCACCAGGTACAGACCCATAAAGCAACCAGCTGTGTTTGCAAAATAATAGAGAGAATGGTCAACAGAAAACTTAATTAAATGGTACCTGGAATCAGAGAAACTACTAGTGCCAGAACAAGCAGGATTTAGAGAACACAACAGCACAGAAGATCACATAACATATATATCACAGATTGTTGAAGATGCCTTTCAACAGAAAAAGAAAGTCTGCACCCTCTGGATAGACCGTTTAAAAGCCTTTGATAAAGTATGGAAAGATGGGTTACAAGTGAGTCACTATAGAAGACCTCAATAGTTAAAAAAAACTTCTAAAACATGGGTCCCTCAGGGACAGTATTATCTCCCACCTTGCTCCTCGTATTCATCAATGACCTCATACCAGATCTGCCACATGGTGTGAGAACTGTCCTTTATGCTGATGACATAGCAGTATGGAGTGTAGAAGAACACATAACTATAGCTAATAAACAAATACAAAAGGTTGCAGGCAACATGGGCAGAGAAGTGGTTGGTGCAGATCAACGCTGAAAAATCGCCAACAGCACTATTCACTATCAAACAAAAAAAGACAGGGCAGGATAAATACTACTCAGGAACGCACAAGTTCCAATAGACGAGGAACCCAAAACACTTAGGCATCCCATTAGATAAAAGAATTACATGGAGCCCCACTTGGGAAGAACAGACAAAAGCAAGAATGAAGTTAGCTATCCTGAGGAAACAAGCTGGATCAAGTTGGGAACTGATGGGCACAGAAATCTACAAATAGCTCACCATTTTCATTCATGCTTCCATGACCATCAATTTCCATCTCTCTCTCATTACCAGTGTTATCGCTGCCAACCTTGACATTCAGGTCTCCCATAAGAATCAGCATGTCATGCTTTTGTACTTTATCTGCAGTTGTGAATAGAAATGTTCTTTCCTCTCCTCTTCTGCGCTGTTCTTCGGGGCATAATACATAATGATGTAGGTCTTCTGGAACTTAACTTTAAATTGGGCACTTATGATGCGGTCAGACACTGGTTCCCATTTCATCAGCCTTTTGGACGCTTCATTGGATAGCAGCATGGTCACACCATTTTAATGGGGTCATCTTAATTTTCTTTGCTCGAGTAGAGCAGCGTTTCTCCCGTCCGGAGTCTTGTTTCCCTAAAGGCATTCCATCTTGTTTCACATAATTCTAGCACTGTGAGCTGGTAGTGATGCATCTCTGTCCGTTGGGACATCTCGCAGCGTCCTCACATTTCAAATCCCTATAAAAATAAGGCTTCTTCCATGAAATCAACTTGTAAACCTCTAATTTTCTTCTCTGCGGATAAAAAATGGTTGGGAACCTATGAATTAGAACATATAAGAACGATCTACCAGACATCACCAAGGATATAATACTCCCCAACCCCATAATAATTATACCATAAGAACTACCAGACGCCACATGGGAGAGCTAAATACTCTCCAAAAGAAAACAGTAACCTGTTAATTGACAGAACAACTATATCCAACAAACAGATCCAAATATATAAATGGTATAGATGGATCGGCAGCTGGAGCAGTGAGAATGGCATGAGTTAATGTAAGATACCAAGATCAAACAAATGAATCCAACGGTACACCTACTGGAAAATTCGGCTGAGGTACAGGCTCTAAACATTGCAGCTAAAACACTAACGAACACAGCAAGCCATTGTCAGTAGATTGTATTCCTCACCGTCAGTATTGCAAGTGGCAAGAGGGTAGCGACCCTTAGACGACCTACCCTCCCGGGTTGTTGTGCGTCCTCTTCCCAGGTTACCGGTCTTTATTTTGGGCTACCTGGTTTGCCTGCCGTCAGTTTTGTGTATGGTTTACTCCGCTGGCCTTTGATTGTCCCCAATCAAACTACAAGGCAGTAGTAGTTCCCTGCGAGCGAAAACGCACACTGGATTCAAGCCTCTGCTGGGCTTTCCAGTTTTGCTTCACATTTGAGTGGTTCGCTCACCCATACGCTTGCCACGTCCCTTCGTCACTCCACCATGAGCACCGTGCACGTATGCCCTACCGTTAGGACCACCCGTGCATCGTTCGCATGCGTGTTCGCTCTGCTTTGGTGCCTGGCCACGGTGTCTATTAGTTCTCACCGTGCACACATTCACCATGCCTCTAGATTGCCCGGACACGGAGCTAAACTCAGGCCACACCTCAGAGCTCAGTTTCGCCCTATGTGGACCCACGTCTCTTCTCTGGATGCACACCTCATCCCTTTATGATTATCCGTTCAGCTTTTCCCATCGGCCGGGAGAGATGTGCATTAATAGTCACTCTGGGATTCCGCTAGTCTGTGTTGCGAGCGGATCTCATCCAACGTGACTACGTCTGCATAACTACCTATACCAGAGTATCTCTTCCTAGATCCCTACCCGCTTAGACAGACAAGAACCATAGTCTGTTTCCAGGTTCACAACGTGGAGGTGGGGTATGATCTTGATTAGTGCCAGCTCACTAATCTTGGTGCAGCGTTTTGCCTTTGACCCCGTCTGCGTATCTAAGCTCTGGTATGGATTTACCGCCTATAGTGAAAGGGTCGTAATTCACATAGTTTGCATCGTATTTTACATTTCTCATAATGTTCTCTACATATATGTTGAATACGTATGGGGACAGGATACATCCCCGTTTTACCCCTTTGAATTTCGAACCATTCAGCTATTTCACCTCCTATGAACAGACACTTACACAGACTAAAACTAGTTCCATGATCCACATGTGGACAAACAGCCGAACACATCCTGCAAGATTGTCACCTAATGAATCAACTGCGGAAAGAACACTGGCCAACAGAGATAGGTATCAACATAAAGCTGTTTGGAATCCTTGATGAACTAACAAACACAACAACATACATCCAGAGAAACGGACTCATTGTGTAGACCTTGAACATCAGCGAACGAGAAGAAGGAGGAGAATTTTCTTCTTTGCATTTGGTTAATTTTTGGTGGGTTCGTTGGTTGTGCATGGTGTTATTTTCTAAGCGCTTGGACGTTTCAGAAACGGCATAACGGACGGGTCGGTATTAAAATCAGTCAAGGGAAGACAAAAATACTACAATATTGATTGAGGAAGGTATAGAAGACGTTGGGGAATTTGTCTACCTTGAAATCCACTGCCATCTCCACGAATACAAAGATGAGGATACTCAGCTCCGATGTGAAACCTGTGTATGACTCGGAAACATGGCGAGTCACCAAGTAAAATACAAATAAAATTCAGACTTTTTCAACATCTGACCCATGTTATGAGGATAAAACGGCGATGGGTCGGACATACCCTACGGAAGGACACAGTCGAGTGTCACTAGACAAGGACTTGAGTGGAACCCACAAGGAAAACTAAATAAAGGACGCCCTACACAGACCTGGAGACGAAGTCTTCTTGAGGGAAAGGAATAGTGCTCGACTATCCTCGAAGACCGTAAGAAAAGTGGCGAACAACTGTTGATGCCTTATGCTTCACTAGGAGGAGGAGGAATAAGTAAGTGCAAAAACGGGAGTATGGCACAGGAGCATACACAACTGCAGCATAGCAAAATCTACAGGACAACATACAGAACACAGGCCTCAGAATCATCACCAGAGGTCTGAGAGAGAAGTACACAAATCAAAGATCTGGAGTAAACTGCTGGTATTTAGAGCTGGGGACAACGCTGGGAGGAGAGGGGGCGGATGCTAACGCTTGAAAATAACCGCAACAACGAACCCACCAAACCAATCAACGAATCCACCAAAAACCGCATTAAAAGACATATCTTCCGCATAAAAACACAAACATCCTATCATTATATGATACTACCATACAACTTAACAGTGATAACAACACAATTCCAGAACAAAGACAGCGAGGAAAGGAGGAACAAATATATTATAGAAACAAAAAACAAGCAATTAATTGCCATACTGTTCAAAAATTCAAAAATTAAAAGCTTGTGATTGTTGAGTTTGGGATTGTTAGCCATTGTTACCCATCTCAAGACGTCAGAACTTAATTAAAGTAACACTGTCTGTGCATTTGATAACTTAAGAGTAGCACTGTGTGTGCATTTGATATAAGAGTAGCACTGTGTGTGCATTTTTATATAAGAGTAGCACTGTGTGTGCATTTTATAACTTAAGAGGTAGCACTGTGTGTGCATTTGATAACTTAAGAGGTAGCACTGTGTGTGCATTTGATAACAAAAGGTAGCACTGTGTGTGCATTTGATAACAAGAGGTAGCACTGTGTGTGCATTTGATAACTTAAGAGGTAGCACTGTGTGTGCATTTGATATAAGAGTAGCACTGTGTGTGCATTTGATAACTTAAGAGTAGCACTGTGTGTGCATTTGATAACTTAAGAGTAGCACTGTGTGTGCATTTGATAACTTAAGAGTAGCACTGTGTGTGCAGGTATATGAAAAGGTAACACTGTGTGTGCACTGAGAAATATGTTGGATGTACATTAGAGATAGAGGAGAGATGCATTGGAGATATGCATCATCTTTGAAATATTTAGAGGAGATAACGGGTCTTAATAGTTTGGAGATAGTGATGTGTGTGCGTGGAAGTAACTTGAATTTGTTTTTAAGTTTCCCATCCCAGGAAGGGGATTACTTGGTGGTCAAATTTTATTGACGATCGCGTGCGATAGTCTGGTAAGGAAGAGTTGGTGAGGAAGAATGTCAATATCGTGATTTTGTTTTCTTGTATGTGTAACCAGTGTGTCACTAAACTTTTGACCTGGTTAAAGTTCTTTACTGATAACTATATGCTGTGATTTCGCAGAGGCGATGTATGAGTGGTGCATGTTAGAGAGACAGTGTATTATGACATTGAGTTATTATATCTCCATTCAATTAGTACTATGTATGGAGACAGTGAATTGTGGGTACCTTAAAAAAGCTGTTTACTGTGCATATTAGAAGCTGTGCGTTGTGAAGGCACTAGAGAGATATGCAGATGCGTACGAGAGATGTGTACCTAGAGAGAAACAGGTTATATTGAGAGATCAGCTTTGCGACTAAAGAAATACGTGACTACAGAGAGGAGATTTGTGTGCATTAGCGCAGATATACACTAGAGATATTGCACCAGAGATGAGACTTAAAGTATAGTAGAAGCTGTGCATTGTGAGGGCATTAGAGATATGCATATGGTGTAAGAGATTTAGGTAGAGTGCGTTGGAAATACGCCTCGTTTTTATGTGAAGGGAGATAAATGGCGTATGACCAATTAGGAGATTTGCGTTATGAGTACAGTGAGCCTAGTGACCTGGTGTGTATTAGTTGAGAAGGTACATGGGTACGATGGAGGTTGTGCCTAGATGGAGAGATGTGAACCTTGGGGAAGGTAGAGAAATATGTATGGGAAATTTAACTTGTTGCAATTTGCGTTATGAATTATATGCATTGATATTAACTTGTCCTATTTTTGTATTTTTCATATACCCAATTTGATGGAAGAAAATCAGCCGCCAGTATTTTGAGCTGAGAGAGATCCAGTCGAGCTAACCCAATGTGCACAGGGAGTCGGGCAGAGAATGTATCATGGAAAATTCCACCAGCAAAATTGTTTCACCACTTATTCTCCATGAGCACATTGTCTATCCGGCTATAGGTGTCCTGCATTGGCTCGACCGATCCTAGATGGCTGTTACTATTTTTTTTGTGTCTGTTTGCGATGTAATCTGTTTTGTGCATTACTACTATGTGTTGCTGTATTTAAAATGGATATGTATAATATGTTGTCATGGACATGAAATTGCTGAATTATGCCATTTTTGTATAAAATTAATTTAAGATATGCGTCATTGATTATTGTTGTACTCTGTTATGGTCATATGGACCTTTATAACTATTACCTTAATACCATGTAGTTGAATTGACATGAATATGATGAATTTTTGCTTTGACATATGTATGCTAGATCCTGATATTGTCCTATGGGATGTTTTTTCATCCTGGTCAATTACCGTACACGGACTAGGTCATTTAAAGAGCTGATGGGTAACCGAGGTGACCATGAGTTTTTAGGTAGAGTAAATCAGAGCCAACTATAAACTACTATAGCCTGGCTGTCAGTAAATACTGTTTATAAATTATGTGCACTTAAGGACATGCTGATTTTTCTCATGTATGAGCGAAGCAATGGAGCGGCCCAAGGTGTTCTCACCTCCATTTAGTTTGACCAGTCTCCAATGAAGGTTACAATTTTTTTAGCTAGGAGATCACGGATGAAATAGGAAAATTGAAATGGTGGATGTATGGTTTTTTTTTTTTTGAATGGTTAATGTATGTAAACATTTCAAGCATTGAATGGTATTGATGATCTAGCAATGTATATTGATGTTAATGTTGCATTTATGAGCCAGAGTGGAAAATGACATTCACCTGATGTAATTGTTTTGCTTTCAACATATGATGGTTGTATACAAACGTTTTCATAGGTTTTATGGTGTAAATGGTTTAGAACATTGTTATATTTGGACTGAGTCAGTTGGAAGATTGATGGTGGGACTTTAGGATAGTGTAGGGAGAAGGGGAGTTTAGAACTTTATGGATAGAGCTAAAGTTCTAGATGGCATAGGATGGTCTGTAACAGTTTCACTGTTAGGTTAATTAGGGGTATAGTCGGGAGTCAACCCAAACCACCCCCACCCCCTTATTGCACTGGGTGTCCTTGAGTTTGTATTTAAACACCTTGTTTACCAGTCCAGTTACTTACCATTGAGTACTCCACCTTGAGAAAGTGATTGAAGGCGGGAATGCAGGAATTTATTGAGTAGGTGAGAATCTCGAGACCCGGTAGGGGCAGCTGGGGTTTTCGGTTGGAGATATATCAGTGAGACATAGATTTAGAAGGAGTAAGCCAGAAACCACTGAGAGTTAAGCCAGAAACCACTAGAGAGAACGGAGGTAGAGAACAGATTTTTGCAGAGAGCTGAGTATGTGAGCAAGATGGAGAAAATATGTCTGTGAGACAATCTACCAAGACAATTGAACATGTTGATTTATTTCAGAGATCTATAAAGGTAACATATTGAACAAACAGCGAAGTAGTAGATGATAGAGAGTCAGATTCGGGTAGATTCAGAGGTTGTTTTCTGGCAATTTATTGTTCTTTTCAAGTATCCTTGTGTACAGTGCTGCTAGAGGTGAGAAATCAACTATAGTTCTACTTGGCAGAACTCATACTAGAAAGTGTAGTTATATCTATAGGAGTAATCTTACTGTAATTCGACTGTTCATATACGATAACGGAGAAACAATTAATCATCATCTTGGATGACCAGACCACGGGGCCTCAGCGGACAGAGACGACACTAAATCGAACCTAACTAGGAACTTAGACGTCTACCCAGACGTATGACGATCACCACCTGATGAATGCTGCAACCGTGTTCAAGTCGTTCCATATCTGACAGGAAAGGACTGAACCTTCTTATCATCATCCAGTGATTATCATCCATTGGTTCCATCGAATTTGAACAATTTTACTACTTAAAAGGAAGAGTGTATTATAAAAATCAAATTTGTGATGACAGTTTAGAAAAACGATTATTGCTGTGAATATTTCTAAGGTTAAATTTATATATGCATAGCCTGAATTCATTATTAAATAATTTATGTATCTTGTTGCTAATTGATCCCAACGGTGTTAGGTTAGTTGTGTTCATTAACATCTTAGTTTGTAGTAAGACAGAAGTGTGGAAGGAGTGATATTATCTTTTAAATCAAGAATATAACACAGCGGACGATCCCGAGCCTTTCTTTCGGTCAACCCATTTTCTTCTTGTCTTATTGTTTTCTTTTAACTGGGACCTTGTACCAGCTAGTCTGCTGCAAGCGTGTTTTTGGTGCTAAAGTTCCCAGGATTAGAATTAGAGTTGTCGCGGCCAATAGTTTACTGGCCACTATATAGATCGTAGGGCAGAAGAAATAGTTGTTATAGTCTGTCCATTAATTCATGAGCACGTTTGAAATTGATTTTCTCGAAAACTACCTGTTGGATCTCAGTGATTTTTGCAAGCAGCCTTAGAATATCCATGACGCTAGAGAAATATTTTTTCCAAGAAAATTTGTTGTAGTTTGAAATATTTCTTCTTCATGTTATATTAAAATCAACCTCACCGGATTGTACACAATAGTAACAGATTTACGGTACACAGACGCGTTGTTCTAAAAATACATTATGGTAACATAGAAATATCGTGAGTATACAACAATTTCACGAAATCCGTGCACCTAACCCAGTCGACTTTGAAAGCGGAAAGCATATGACGTTATAATTGGGATACCATTGTATAGTTATAGGCGTATCTCGCTATTTGTATGAACCTATTGTATCATATTTGTTGGCTTATCAAAACTGACATTGATATCACATTCAATGAGTCTGAAGTGCACATTTATAACAATGCAGAAGGTTACAGTTTACTATACCAACACTTCCGTAGGGAATCTAAGAGAGGTCATCTATATTGCGATATTCATAACCTGAGAAACGAACGCAACTGGCGCTTGGTCTGAATAGAGAATCCTTTTCCCGATGGATTAAACAGGACACAAAGTGCACTAATGTCAAGCAAGGAAGGAAAAGAACAATTGACGACTTTGACATAGATGTCATAAGACAGGAGCTCTTGAAAATGTTTGCGACAAATCAACTTGTTACTCTCAGGAAACTGAAATTAAAACTGCAATCAGATTGCAGCATAGACATTTCTAAAAGTACTCTATGAAATCATAGGGAGTAAGGCAGGGATGTGTGCTTTCGCCTATACTTTTCAATATTTACATAGACAGGATAACGCAAGAAACCAAGACAGATAACAACCTCGATAACAACTACAATTTAATAAACGAACTACTCTTTGCAGATGATCAGAGTATAATTTACAACAACGAACACAAACTTCAACAACACATAAATGCCCTGCAAACCACATGCGAAAAATATGACATGAAAATTAACACCTCCAAAACAGAAGTCATGACAATAAGTAGGTCAACAGGTCAACTAAATATACACGTGAATAATGTCAAAATACAACAGACTCCAGAATTCAAATATCTCGGAGTATATTCACAGCAGATGGAAAGATGGACAGAGAAATCGAGACTAGATGCCAGAAGGCAAATGCAGTGACATACCAACTGTCACCACTATTAAAACATCCAAGCATTAACATGGCAGTCAAACGACAACTGATAAACTGCATATTTATTCCAACTCTCTGCTAACATGGCCCAATTCCAAACATGGCCCCTGACTAAGACACAAGAAAGAAAGATTACAACATGTGAAATGAGATGTCTACGAAAAGCTGTCAACGTTACAAGGCGAGATAGAGTGAGAAACGAGAATATCAGAAGCATCGTTGGTACTATACCATGCATTCAGTACATCGAGAAGCAAAGATTCAAGTGGTTCGGCCATTTAATGAGAATGGAACCACATTTACTACCATCACGTGCCTATAATAATCGACACTCAGGGCGCAGAGCACGAGGCAGGCCAAGAACAAGATGGATAGATAACATCTCAGAGTCCCTGCGAAAGCATGGACTGACAACGTCAAGCGCAACACACCTGGCACAAGATAGAAACTAACTCTCCCCACGACGCTTCACGGCAAATGTGGTTAAGATAAGATAAGATAAGACTCTATGAAAAATTGTAAGAGCCGCCGGCTTCACCTTCAGAAAAACTATAGGCGGCAGGAATATTATTTGTGAAAAGCCACATTTAATTGCTGCCCGAAGTAAATACCTGAGGCAGATCCGTGAGCGGTGGAGGCAATGCTATGATATTGTATATTTGGACGAATCCTGGGTCAATGCTCACCACACCAATGCTAAAGAATGACAATCAGTAGACGGTGAACAGAAAAGAAAAATACCAAGCAGCAAAGGCCAGCGTATTATACTAACACATGCAGGAAGTAGTGAAGAAGGTCTTGTCCATGACGCTGGACTTATTTTCCAATCAAAAAGTACCGACGGTAGGGACTACCACACAGAAATGAATGGACATATTTTCAGGCACTGGATGGAGAAAGATCTACTTCCAATTCTAAACAGACCATCATGCTTGGTAATGGATAATGCATCCTATCACAACGCAGTATCAGCGGAAGACAAAGTACCAACTGCATCAAATACAAAAGATCAAATTAGGACTTGGCTTGCTAAGGAAAATGTCAGCTTCGATGATACATATTTGAAACCCGAGTTGTT
The DNA here is from genome assembly GCA_020796225.1 of Arion vulgaris. Lineage (NCBI taxonomy): Eukaryota > Metazoa > Mollusca > Gastropoda > Stylommatophora > Arionidae > Arion > Arion vulgaris. Next base: position 28,103,940 of record CM036767.1, read on the forward strand.
GCACCTGGTGAGGATGACAAATAAGACAAAGGTGTTTCATATTGACAAAATCATTGCGGAATACGGCCACACGTCTTTGCGACTACCTCCATATCATGCTCACCTCAATCCGATAGAGCTTGTCTGGGCTAAAGTAAAGGGCAAGTTGCCGAACAGAACAGGACGTTTAAAATGTGTGATGTTGAAGTTCTGACACGTGAGTCCCTCTCAATGACAGACATGCAGTTCTGGAAGAAGTGTGTTGAACATGTGTTCCAAGAGGAAGACGAGTACTGGCACCGAGATGGATTACAATTTGTCCAGCCAGTAACAATTTATCAACCTCATTGAATCGTCAGATTCGGGATGATACAAATCATATTTTGATTACAGATTGAGAAATAGCAACGTATACATTTCCATATCCAAATGCGTCTACCATCATACAATTTGTGGTGAAGTTAAGACACCCTGGGTCTAATGGTGACCGAAGGGGAGGACTAACTGTTGCATATTGCATCCAAGTTCACGATTGCACATAAGGGCAACACACTTAATTACTTGACCTATCAAGTTAATATGGAGATACACCTATGAATAGAATTGACATGGACAAATTCTAGGATTACGTAAAATCTAAAATTTGAGCCCCGTATTTGTAATTGTCATAAAAGATCAAAGGAATTCGCCGATGTGCAAAATCCGTAGCATCTATGGACTACTGGTTAGCTTTATTTTAGCGTCATGGATATTCTAAGGCTGCATGCAAAAATCACTGAGATCCAACAGGTAGTTTTCGAGAAAATCAATTTCAAACGTGCTCACGAATTAATGGACAGACTATAGTAGGGTGTAGTAGTATAGTAGTAGTAAATTCCTGGAAGTCATCGAACTGTGAAATTTAGGTCAAACAGTAGGCCGTGTAGATTTTGACTGTAAGGAGTACTATAGTCTGTCCATTAATTCGTGAGCACGTTTGAAATTGATTTTCTCGAAAACTACCTGTTGGATCTCAGTGATTGTTTGCATGCAGCCTTAGAATATCCATGACGCTAAAATAAAGCTAACCAGTAGTCCATAGATGCTACGGATTTGCACATCGGCGAATTCCTTTGATCTTTTATGACAATTGCAAATACGGGCGCTCAAATTTTAGATTTTACAGTAATCCCTAGAATTTGTCCATGTCAATTCTCTTCATAGGTGTATCTCCATATTAACTTGATAGGTAAAGTAATTAATTGTGTTGCCCTTTATGTGCAATCGTGAACTGGATCAATATGCAGCAGTTAGTCCTCCCTTCGGTCACCATTAGACCCCAGGTGTCTTAACTTCACCACAAATTGTATGATGGTAGAGGCATTTGGATATGGAAATGTATACGTTGATATTTCTCAGTCTGTAATCAAAATATGATTTGTATCATCCCGAATCTGACGATTCCATGAGGTTGATAATGTTACTGGCTGACAAATTGTAATCCATCTCGGTGCCAGTACTCGTCTTCCTCTCGGAGCACATGTTCAACACCTTCCAGAACTGCATGTCTATCATGAGAGGGACTCACGTGTCAGAACTTCAACATCACACATTTAAACGTCCTGTTCTGTTCGGCAACTTGCCCTTTTTTACTTTAGCCCAGACAAGCTCTATCGGATTGAGGTGAGCATGATAAGACCTTCTTCACTGCTTCCTGCATGTGTTAGTATAATACGCTGGCCTTTGCTGCTTGGTATTTTTCTTTCTGTTCACCGTCTACTGATTGCCATTCTTTAGCATTGGTGTGGTGAGCATTGACCCAGGATTCGTCCAAATATACAATATCATAGCCTTGCCGCCGCCGCTCACGGATCTGCCTCAGGTATTTACTTCGGGCAGCAATTAAATGTGGCTTTTCATAAATAATATTCCTATAGTTTTTCTGAAGGTGAAGCCGGCGCTCTTACAATTTTCCATAGAGTACTTTTAGAAATGTCATGCTGCAATCTGATTGCAGTTTTAATTTCAGTTTCCTGAGAGTAACAAGTTGATTTGTCGCAAACATTTTCAAGAGCTCCGTCTTATGACATCTATGTCAAAGTCGTCAATTGTTCTTTTCCTTCCTTGCTTGACATTAGTGCACTTTGTGTCCTGTTTAATCCATCGGGAAAAGGATTCTCTATTCAGACCAAGCGCCAGTTGCGTTCGTTGTTTCTCAGGGTTATGAATATCGCAATATAGATGAAACACGTACAAACAAAGTACTATAGTTTTACAAAATACATAAACAGTGACGATAAACAGCAACGTTTCGACCAACAAGGCCTTTATCAAGCAAACGAACAAACAGGAGTGACAAATTAAAATGAAACACAAATGGACGACCAAATACCAACGTATCTAAGGAAAATCTGGAATAAAAACGAATAACGAAATAAATGTAACACAAAAACACACATAAAAACTAGAAATAGAAAAGAAACAATGAAACATCTAGTAAATATATAACTTGAATACATGCAACATATACCCATATAGATTATAAAGCATGGGAAGAGAAAGTACTAAGAAGCATAAGAATGTAATACATGCAACATATACCCATAGAGATTACAAAGCATGGGAAGAGAAAGTACTAAGAAGCATAAGAATGTAATACGTTGAGCCCGCGTGGTCGCAAGGTACCATACAAAGAAATCAACCGATTCTCCAGAGCAAATCGACTACGATCATCAGAGGAACATGATCGGATGGCTGTGACCTGGACATCGCAAGCTCCTGAATGGCCAGTATCATTGAAATGGGTAGCTACAGGGGTCACAGAGCATTGGCGTATATCGCGCAAGTGTTGGGCGAATCGGTCACTGAGTCTCCTGCCGGTTTCCCAATATAGGCCTTGTTGCACCGCTTGCAGATAATGGCATAGATAATATTACGGGACTCGCACGTGAAACTGTCTTCAACAACGAACGTGGCTTTTGGAAAAGACACCGTGCGGGTCTGTATTACATAAGCACAAGTGTTACAGACATGAGGACAAGAAAGAATTTAGAGACATAGCAGTAGGAGATGATCTCCAACGAAGCTAGCCGCCTGGCCCACTACAACAAACGTAGTACCATCACTTCTAGGGAGATCCAGACCGCTGTTCGCCTGCTGCTGCCCGGTGAGCTCGCCAAACACGCCGTTAGCGAGGGTACCAAAGCTGTAACCAAGTATACCACCAGCAAGTAGAATCCTTTCAACAACAACAACAACACACTACCGGCCCTTTTCAGGGCCTCTGCAATATTCCCTATTAACAATAATTACGTCTTGCGCAAGAGTTGATAACAAGACACATGCACACATTCAATGTTATTTAGATGTTACATACATAAAAGATGAGTTACGCTCATAAAGGGAACGGTATGGTACTTTGGATTAGCCGGCCGCAAAAGATTCAACGACTTCGGGTGAACCCCGGTATCCCGTGGGCGTTCGGGGATTGTCGGTGTTTTCCCAAAAGGTCAACCCGCCGGGTTTATTCCATTTGCGTTTAGGGTTTCATGTTGAAAACAAGCCACATAGTTACCGCTTCCTTTCGTTTTCGTTTTTTTTACCAATGCACACAAGTGCTACTCTTAATATCCAATGCACACACAGTGCTACTCTTATATCAAATTTCAATAATTTGGCTTTATCCATACTTCACGTCTTTCATCACCTATGAATACTGCTTTTTTTCCCCCGCCTTCGCCATTTTCCTCCCCATTTCTCCTTTTAGCTGCCATTTCAATTTCCTAGCCTTCACTGGGCTCATCCCCAGGCAGCCTGGGCAAGTTCTGCCTGCTCTGTTTCCTTCCTTTCCCTAACCCCCTGCCACTTGTATCACCTTTTCCTAGCTGCCCCTGCCGGCCTTTTCCATTCTCTGTCTATTATGTTTTTGCTGCCCCTCTCTACAGACTTCTTCCTACCTTCGACACCTGACCCCCTCAAAAGCCCAAACCCTGCCTCTCAACCGTTTATCTCATTGTATAGCTCCTCTATTGTCATCTTGCTTGCATTTGTCTTCAATATCGATCGTAACTTCTCAATCAGGTCATCTCTCTCCTTCAGTTCACTGTTAGATTCTTCATCCCCTTCTCCAATCCTGCAGTCTCCTTTTTTCTCTCCATCTCTACACTATATATTTCCTCCCTGCTCATATCTTCCCTATTTCTCCATTCACCCTCACTTTCATCATCTCCTACTGCTATGTCTCTAAATTCTTTCTTGTCCCCATGTTTATCTTCCCTATTTTTCCAGTTACCCTCACTTTCATCATCTCCTACTGCTATGTCTCTAAATTCTTTCTTGTCCTCATGTCTATCGTCCCTTTTTCCCTCCAGTTCCCTCACTTTCATCCTCTCCAACAGCTATGTCTCTAAATTCCATATCTGCTCTATTCTGGACAGCTCTTATTTCCTTAAAGCAATTTATGGAAAAAAAGCCTGTCTCTAAACCTACTGTAATTTTGTCTAAAATTTCTGCTTTTTCTTTGGTAATGCTTACTGGCGCATTCCATACTGAAATGCCCATTCCTGCACAATTGTAGCACACTAACATCTGAAAAATGGATTTCTCCATCTGCTACCCTTCTAACATAAGTCGTCCCTGCTTCTGCCATGCCTATTATTTTATACACAATATTATACGATATAAAATACAATTTCACAATTCAATCTGAAATTAAACAATATTAACCTGCAATAATAAGTCATTAATATGCACAACAATTTACAAAATCGTTAATGATAATATCCACATAAAACACTACTTAGTACTCCTTACAGTCAAAATCTACACGGCCTACTGTTTGACCTAAATTTCACAGTTCGATGACTTCCAGGAATTTACTACTCATACTACTACACCCTACTAACAACTATTTCTTCTGCCCTACGATCTATAGTGGCCAGAAACTATTGGCGCGACAACCTAATTCTAATCCTGGAACTTTAGCACCAAAAGACGTTTGCAGCAGACTAGCTGGTGCAAGGTCCAGTTAAAAGAAACAATAAGACAAGAAAAATGGGTTGACCGAAAGAAAGGCTGATCGTCCCTGTGTTATATTCTTGATTTAAAAAGATAACATCACTCCTTCCACACTTCTGTCTTCTAAAACAAAGATGTTAATGAACACAACTAACCTAACACCGTTGGGATCAATTAGCAACAAGATACATAAATTATTTAATAATGAATTCAGGCTATGCATATATAAATTTAACCTTGAAATATTACAGCAATAATCTTTTTTCTAAACTGTCATCACAAATTTGATTTTTATAATACACTCTTCCTTTTAAGTAGTAAAATTGTTCAAATTCGATGGAACCAATGGATGATAATCACTGGATGATGATAAGAAGGTGCAGTCCTTTCCTGTCAGATATGGAACGACTTGAACACGGTTGCAGCATCCATCAGGTGGTGGTCGTCATACGTCTGGGTAGACGTCTTAAGTTCCTAGTTAGGTTGGGATTTAGTGTCGTCTCTGTCCGCTGAGGCCCCGTGGTCTGGTCACCCAAAGATGATGATTAATTGTTTCTCCGTTATCGTATATGAACAGTTGAATCACAGTAAGATTACTCCTATAGCTATAACTACACTTTCTAGTATGAGTTCTGCCAAGTAGAACTATAGTTGATTTCTCACCTCTAGCAGCACTGTACACAAGGATACCTGAAAGAACAATAAATTGCCAAAAAACAACCTCTGAATCTACCGAATCTGACTCTATCATCTACTATTTCTGTTTGTTCAATATGTTACCTTTATAGATCTATGAAATAAATTAACATGTTCAATTGTCTTGGTAGATTGTCTCACAGACATATTTTCTCCATCTTGCTCACATATAGCTTCTGCAACAATTTTGTTCTCTACCGCCGTTCTCTCTAGTGGTTTCTGCTTAACTCTCAGTGGTTTCTGGCTTACTTTTCAGTGGTTTCTGGCTTACTCCTTCTAAATCTATGTCTCACTGATATATCTCCAACCGAAAACCCCAGCTGCCCCTACCCGGGCCCTCGAGATTCTACCACCAATAAATTCCCGCATTCCCGCCTTCAATCACTTTCAAGGTGGAGTACTCAATGGTAAGTAACTGGACTGGTAAACAAGGTGTTTAAATACAAACTCAAGGACACCCAGTGCAATAAGGGGGTGGGGGTGGTTGGGTTGACCCCGACTATACCCCTAATTAACCTAACAGTGAAACTTTACACATCTAGACATAGTACACTGACAACAAACACAATAACAGTAAACTATGTAACAAAAATGCATAACAAAGATATTAAAATAATACAATGGAACTGCAGGGGGACCAGACTGAACCTAGCTTCCATGATAGAAAAATACAAAGACCAAACCATAATAATGATGCTGCAGGAAACCTTGCTAAAGAAGACCCAGGGGCTTAAGTATGCAGGATATAATACATTTAGAAATGATAGAGCTCAGGCCCAGGGGGAGGTTGCCATGTTAGTACACGAGACATTTAAAATCAATGACTGGGAAATATTCAACTCAGAAAACATAAAAAAAAGGGTTTAAAGCCGAAGGATTGACTTCATTGCACCGGGTTACCCCATATGGTCGGTCCTCTCGCAGAAATGGCACGCCACCTGCAGAGAGTATTGCACAAAGCAGAACTCCGTAGCTCCGGCAACAATCCTAGGGGTCTCGGGAAAAAACTGCACTCGTGAACAGAAGACGATAATAAGGGGGGATTAAAAATTACCAACATTTATAACCCAAAAGGAAACTACACCAGTGAAGACATTACAACACTTACAGACAGAATAACAAACAGATCATAATAGGTAGAATTTTAATGCCCACCACCAAGCTTGGGGATGCAACAGATCAGGTGTGGCTGGAGAAATTGTCCTGAACTTCTGCGAAGACAACAACCTGGTCATCCTAAATGATGGGTCGATTACCAGAATCAATCCAATGGCAAATGGAGAAGATTCTGCAATCGCCCCACTCTCATCACTCCTAATCTCAAGCAGCCAGTTGGGAGACTCTAGAGACCAACTCAGACCACCTCCCAATCGAAATAAACCTCAGAACAACATACAACATTAATAAAACAAACACAAAAACCTCTTTCAACTACCAAAAGCAAACTGGGAACAATTTAGCCGGGAACTAATGACATTAGACAGCAGGAAAATCAATACAACAAATGTAGACACATATGCAGAAACACTAACAACAGAAATACTTAAAATAGCAACCAAACATATACCAAATAAAAACATGCCACCACACATAAACATAAAACATACAGCTGACAAGCCCAGAAAACCAAGAAAAAAAACCAAGTGCCCTGGTGGACAGACAAATGCCAGAAAAAGTTAAAGAAAGAAACAGAGCCTGGACAGAGCAAGAAAGAACAAAACAGAGGAAAACCTAACAAAATACAGACAACTTGGGAAATGAATGCAACAAAATTATATTCAAAGCAAAGGAAGTCCACTGGAGAAGTTTCTCAGAGACAATAAGCTTTAGAACATCATCAACAACAGTCTGGAATAAGCTGAACTGTATCAAAGGTGGAAACAGACAGAAAACCAACATACCAACACTAAGAGGAGATTCCCCGCAACAACAGACAAAGAAAAAAGCCAATGCACTGGCCCAACACTTCCACTCAGTTAGTGCCAAAACCAACATGACCTTAGAGGAATTAACAGAAGACAACAAACATTAGGGGAACTAGAAATAACAAGTCAAGACAAAGAAAACACATACATCAACTCAGACATCACAGCACAAGAAATAACTAGAGCATTAGGGATAACCAACACCCCATCAGGACCAGAATTCTGAGCTATGCAATCATCAAAAAGGTGCCTCCCAATGTGATAGGTATCATAGCAAACCTGTTTAACCAAGTCTGGTCAGAGGGGAAAAATCCCAAATTTATGGAAAAAAAGCTACGTCATCCAATCTTAAGCCTGATAAAGACCGAAGGATACCAACCCTACAGGGCCTATATCACCTACATCACACCTAGGGGAAAAAATTAGAAACAATTATCAACAAACGAATCACATGAACAAACACAACCTGTACAGCCCTTCCCAAACAGGCTGAAGCAAAAAAAGCACCATAGACCAGCTTATCAAACTAGAACACGAGGTAAAAGTCGGGTTCGACAAGAAAGAAAAAACTCTTGCTGTTTTCCTGGATGTAGAGATATGATGAATGCTAGAGAAGGAGCACTCTATAAAACCAGAAAGATGGGCATAACAGGAAGGGCTTACAGATACATACAAAACTTCATGCAGGACAGATATTTCACAGTCACAATAAACAACGAAACATCATCAACACACGAACAAGAAAATGGCATCCCCAGGGATCTGAATATCACCCACAATTTTTTCGATAATGGTGAATGACTTGGGGATGAATTTACTGACATGAAACAAGTTTTTCCCAGTTTGCAGACGATGCAGCAATATGGCAAACGGGCATAAACACAAAATACTTAACAAGGGGGGGGTTCAACGACAGCTAGATAAAGTAACTAAATGGGTGGAGAAGTGGGGGTTTAAAATTAATACAACCAAAACAGTAGGGGTGATCTTTAGCGGGGGGATTAAGGAAGAAAATGGACATCAAATAAATGGGGAAAATACAATTCAGCACAAGCACTAGGTTCCAGGCATGATATTAGATCAAGGCCTTAGGTGGATAACATTGCCAACCAAACCGATATATGTCGGGGCATGCTAACATGTTACGATATATCAAGGGTAATGGATGGAAGTTTCAACAACACAATGATTACCTTCTACAAGGCTTTTATCAGAGGGAAAAATTGACTACGCTAGTATTGTATACGAGTCAACGGCACCAACTAATCAAGCCAAGCTAGACAGGATCCAAAGCAGACCTCTGGCTACTATAGCAGGGGCCCTTAAATGATCTCCCTCTGAAGCCGTAGAAGTGGCCCTAGGTGTTATCCCTCTTAGCCTAAGAAGAAAAGAACTCAGGCTCAACTACTGGGCTAAGATGGGCAATGACACACAACACCCAGCACACGCAGCATACCAACACAGAAGACAGTGCAGAAGAAAAATCTCTATGCACATACAGAACAGCGGGGTGGGAAAACACAAATTGAGCTTGGCAGGTACCCCCCTCAAGAAACTAGTGAATAAAAAAAAAACTGCATACAGCAGTAATCCACCATGGGAGCTCATCACACCACAAACAGACACTTTTTTAACATCCAAAGGGAAAAAAAGGAAGCACAGAACCATGGAAACTAAAGTCCACTGCCAACAAATACATCAAGCAACATGCTGAAAACGATGTCCAGATCTTCACAGACGGATCCCAAAGGGGGCGGACGAACAACTGGGTATGGGGATTGTTATACCCAAATGGGAAATAAAACAATGCTATAGACTGTCAAAACACACATCAGTATTCACGGCAGAGCTAACGGCTATTCTGAAAGCACTGGAAATTGCTCAGAATACCCCCCAGAAGATCACCGTCCTCACGGACTCGCCATCCGCTGTGCAGACCATATTAAATCATCATGATGGCCAAAGACCGGACATCGTAGAAGCAATACTACATAAAACACAAGACACACCATATGGGATTTATTAACATCAATGTGGATTCCATCACATGTTGGCATAGTAGGCAATGAACAGGCAGACAAAGAGGCTAATAAAGGTAGAAGCAGCTCAAGAAAAATCAAGATGGGTTTTTGGGACCAGGGGGATCAAGAGCATAATCACCAACATAATAAAAACGACTGGGCAGAGGCCTGAACTCCAGCTCAAAGGGTAGACTCCCATGCCTTACTAAAGCCCCAGCAAGAAAAGCCAAATCCAGGATGAGCTGAAATCCCGGTAAACAGAAAACTGCTACGTCTGAAACTGGGGGAAAAGGGAATTTTTTGCCTGTGGGAACCTTTTGTGAACACTGGGATGAGGAAAACACTGTAGAACGCTTTTACTAACTGTCAGAAATATCAGCAACACATAACACAATTAGAGCAACACTTTCAAGATAGAAATATCCAATGGCATATAGGACATATGCTGGGACATGACGCCACCCGAGAAACACTGCAGCTGGTCAAACAATACATCACAAGATCCAAGCATGAAATATAAAACCTAAGAGCAAAAGGAGCAAACAAGTTAGCCAAAATACAACTACTGAAAACCATAGAAAATACCTTCAAACAAGTCAGATCAAAACAAAATGCCCTTATCAGGGCAGCTCCAGACCGACACCAAATGCCCGTTTTAGGGCCGCACCAAGATCAACACAAAATGCCCTTATCAGGGCACCACCCAGAACCCAAAAAAGGGCCCCTTTTTAGGGCCGAACACAGATCAACGCCCTCAAGAAACCCTGCAGATGGTCACCAGTACAGAACAAGTTAGACGGATAAGAAAACAATAGGCTCTCCATCGCCACCATTACAAGGCAAACAACTGAGGGGTGGAGGGTGGGGGGTCGGTCCTATCGGACCAGGGTGCTTCTCAGCGCCAGACCATACCACACTGGGGAAACTAGACAAAGACTTAGAGAGGGGGGGGGTCAAAAGATGTTGGGGAGGGTTATTAGGGGTTTGGTTGGCGGGAGAGGGGGTATTGGGGTGGGTGGGGATTTGGTTGGGGGAAGGGGGTACTGGGGTGGTTGGGGAGGGTTATTGGGGGTGTTGGGGTGGATGGGAGGGGTTTTAAAAAAAGGAATAAAAATAGTATATTAAGTAGTTAAAACCAAAAAAATAGCTAAATAGAAGCACTGGTCTTAGTCTATCCCTAACACTGTCATCGATTGCTAGAGCACACCCATTATGTAGACCTCCACAGACCGCCAGCCAGACTACAGACAGCCCAGCATCCGACGACGAGAGAATGCCAGAACCAGACCAACACAAAATACCCTTTCAAGTCCCCAAACAAGTGACCCACAGTCCAGCTTAGAGAACAGGCACACCTGGCAGTAGACCTCCACAGGCCGCCAGCCAGACAACAGACATCCCAGCACCCGACATGAGAATTCCAGTCAGCCAAGATCACACATACCAAATTCCTTTTTAGGACAGAAGGGACATACAGAACAAGACAAATGTCCTTATTAGGACAAATACAGATCCTACACAATAACACACCAGGACATGTCCCAGGTCACATGGCCACACCAAGAAAAAGGCCAATACGCCCTGATATAACCAAAAAGACATATGTCTTAGGTTGAAAGGGCGTTCTCGGCACAAGAGTCTTAACCACCATAAAAAAACAACGTCGACATTTTTCGTCGATCATTAAGAAATGCCTCCCAAAGTTTCTTCCAAAGTTTGTGTCTGAAGAGAATTTCATATAGTTGTGCGTGTGACCTTTTGTGTTAATTTTGTGTTTTCGTCCATTTAGCCATAACTCAAATGGCGACAAAAATAGCGACAGTCACATTCGATACTACATATTTTTTTGAAGACGGCTTAAACACCGTCCAGGTACTTTGATCATAACCGTAAATGGAGATATGTCCCGAATGTCATATTCAACGATGGCGGCTGTGCTGACGGGACCAGTGGCGGGCCCAAACGGCGTAGCATCGCTATCCGTTTTGCGGACCACACAGGTAGTACGCCACGTTAAACACTGCCGCACATATTCAACATTACAAAAATTACACTCAAAAAGATTTGGGGGTAACCCAAAACAGTATATTAATTCAACACTTAGAGCTAGAAAAAACAAAGGGGTGATGCGCTGGTTGCCCCTACCTCAACGAAGGAAGTCGTGACCGAACTCGCCAGAATAATCACGCAAGACGAAGGCCAGAAGGTTTAAGAATCAAAAGGTAGCGATAAATGGACTTTCTATTATAGAGAAAAAAAAAATCACCACATAGCTCATTTCTAAATTTAGAACTGACAGGTGACACGAGATCACAACAGCAAATATGGATTACCCTGCCCGGCAGACGCACACAGTGCACAATCTGGTGGCAGGATAACCATTGGGTAAGCCAATGCCCAGAGAAAAGAAAAACAAAGAAAACAGAAGAAACCAGCATAGACATTAGATTTATAAAACCAACTACAGAAAGAGAAAAAAAAAAGAACTACAGAACCACAAAAGAAAACACAGAACTCACCTGACTGAAAACAACACAAGAAACGATTACACACAAGTCGAAAGTCGACGGAAAAGGAGAAGAATTCGAAACAGTACCTGACAAACAGAACACCAGCAACCACCAGACACCCAACACCAAAAGAGCAACTCACCACAACAGAAACTGAAGATACAGATGAAGAAACACCTCCATCTTGGATAGGACACGACACAGACTATGAACACCCACTTTTTATCCATCATCAAATCACAGGCACCCAAGACAAACCAAGATCACCGCAAGTATGAATGAATGAATGAAAGAAACACACTCCCCCACACACAAAAGGTTCCCGTAGAAAAAAATCTATATATCTCAAACATAAGACACTTGAAACATAAAACATCATCGACCTAGCACATAAACATAAACCTGATTTCATTCTACTACAAGAAACACACATCAACAAAGCAACACCCGCTCACAAAACACCTATAGGAATACAAGAGTGGCACAACATAGGAAACGGGAGAAAAGGAGGAGTAAAACAATACAGATATCAGACGACTGGGAAACAACGCACTAACATAACGACACAGAAGGAAGAATACTGATAATACAAACTAAGCATAAACACAATAAGAAGATACACACAATAGTCAACATATATGCACCGACCACACGACACGAACGACCCCTATTCTACAAAACATTGTCACGCACACTAAAAAGGTATCAAAACCAACAGTCCATTCATTGATCCAACAGTGATTCAGTCCATTGCCTGTGCACCGAACCGGCCTCCATCTTTCGGATCATACTCAATGAGTTACTCAGAATGCACGCATGAGTGTAGTTTTGTGACTCTAGCCAGAGTAGTACATTGGTCACCGCCAGTACCTCCATTGTCATGCTGCTTGTTGTCATACTAAATGCACCACTGGCGTCCTTGACTATTCTGTCACATGAGCTTGCAGAGAAGGCCCATGCAGACTTTTCGTGACGAACTACCGATCCATCCGTGTAAATCACAACGTCGTCTGCATTCAACGCCACGGGATTTCCTTTTCTGCAACCTTTGTCAAATTTAATGATGGTTGAAAAAGTGTTCTAATATATTGGAGGCATCGGTATCCATTCTTCCCCATGGTCAATATTATTGAACCCGCATACCAGCTGAACAGTATCTGCGGCACGGCCAACCCATGACTTGCCCCGCTTTAGCCGATTTCTACCACTGGTGCTGAGCTGTTCATGCAATGGGTGATCCTTTTGGCACTTATTTTGAGATAGGCACGTGCTCTAGCTATCTTGAGTCTATACTCCATGGTCGGAAAATCCAGGAGAAACTCATCCACACAGGGTGTATCCCTTTGCAACCGAGATGATGCGCATAGCTTCGCTCTGTATTCTCTCCAGTCTTTCGATTTGCTGACAGTGAGTGTGGCCATTGCATATTCAATGGGGGAGAGGACCAGTGTCTGATACAGGATGACAAGCAGTCGTTGCTCGATGTTAACAGCCGCCATGACTCTCATTGCCGCCAAACCTTTGCGTGCCTTGACAATGACAAACTCAACATGTTCCCGGAAACACAGGCTGCGGTCAAATGTCACACCCAAATATTTCATCGATTTATCTATGGGCAAAACAATACTGCGAAGTTTCACACTTCGTTAATACACTTCACAAATGCATGCGTTAAGGTGTGATTATTGAGTGAGAACCATGTCACTGTGCTTTGTAAGGTTGACTAGTGCACCTGAGACATCACACCAGTCTGTGATGCGGTCGAGTTCCTCTGTACATCACCGGCAATTGCATCCCTGTCTTTCCCTTGGTCTATACACTAGGATGTCATCAGCAAATGACAGAGTTCTACCTCTGCCATCGAGTTGTTGTTCTGTGATTGACACCGTGATATATTGAATAAGACAGGGGAGAGAGGAGAGCCCTGTGGCAATCCGGAATGTACAGTCACCAGTTCAGAAAACCAACCACCACATCGCAGTACAACCTTCCTTTTGAACAGCGCAGCAGTTATCCATCGGATGTATAGAGGATGCACCTGGAGTTTGATGAGCCGGTGCATAAGATAATCATAGGGCACTCTGTTGTATGCGTCTTCCAACTACCGTTGCTGCACATGTTTCAATACCTGCATGGAAACCCTCGAAGACACCATAGGCGAAGACCGCAGCGTTGCACCATGTTTCTTTCCCAGATCTGTAACCTCGAAGAGTTGGTGGGAAGATATGACGACTTTCGAGGTCCCATGCCAGTCGACGTGCCACGATTTTCTCAACAAGATTGCCTGTCGTGTTTTGCAATGCAATGATTCTGTAGCCGGCTATCTGAGAGTGATCTTTGTTGGACTTCGGCAATGGTAGTAGGTAGCTATGAAGCCACTCCTCCTGATCTCACCGTCTTGGATGCTGACGTTGAATTCGTTTACCAGTCCATCGATGTCGTCTTTTGATAAATCAGTAATATCTTTGTATCGAATGCCATCAGGCCCTGGCGCAGTGCTTCCAGAGGTTTTCAGTGTTTTCCTGATGACCTCCGCAGTTATACATAGCTCTTCCTTCAACACAACAGCGCTGCAAAGCCTTCTATGGCCCTGAGTCATGAGTTTTCTGCCTCGTTATTGTGGTCAGTCTGCTGTCTGTAGCGTTGGAGGAGAGCTGTACCCTTATTTTCGTCTGACTTCTGCCAGGCCGAGTCAGTGCTTTGGAAATCCTGGGTGCATTTACGTCTTGCAGTACCATTCATGCGCTGGTGAATTCCAGAACGTCGACAGGGACTTCTCAGCGCACAGCCCACTGCAGATTCATCCATGCGACACTCTTAGCCAGATTTGCACACGCTTTAAAGGACACGGTTTTCTCTTCCATGTCTTTTTCAGACCCTTGGTATGTGCAGGTGGTGTGCTAGTGGCCCTTTTGGCCTTCTGCCACAATTTAACCGCTTGCCTCTTGAGCCGCCAGGCGTCATCGACCATGACATTCCACCATGGTGGCTGTGTCAGCTTCCTCTGTTTATTGCGATGTGGTCTGATTTTACTGCGCCTGATCTTGCTGATAGTATCACACCCTGCTGTGTCACACTGAAAACGGTGCGCACGTAGTTTTTGCTCCCATGTTCTGCGTTTTTCGACCAGGATTAAGCATGGACAGTGATCACTGTCGTTATATCCAAGCACGCTCCATTTACACAAGGGCAACAGAGTGGGAGACGCTAATGCCAAATCAATGACACTGCCTGAGTCCCCTGGTCTCGCTAGTCTGGTTGCTCTACCATCATTGATACAGACCAGATCTGATGTTACGAGCGCGTCTTCCAATTTTTCACCCTGCTTGTTGGTAGGGTTGTTCCCCCACTGTTTACCCCTGGCGTTGAAATCACCACAGAAGATGATGTTCTTCTCGTCCTGGTCGAATAAACTTTGCCACTGCAGTGTATCGAACTTGCCATTGCACGCATACACGTTCACCAGGACGAAGGGGACATTTGTCTGTACTCCTGCATGTACCTGCATTGTGTCGCAGTTCCACTTTGACATGTCTACTTCAGATGCCGACATGTCATTCCTAACAAGAATTGCCTGTCCGAGATGCCGCCTGTTATAGAAGGTATGAAAACCAGCAATGTGTACTGTCCCTTCCCAAGGTCAGGGTCGGCAACTCATGGCTCGGAGCCGCATGCGGCTCTTTCGATGTCAAGTTGTGTCTCTTTCGATGTCAAATTGCGGCCTTCCAGTTCCATGCGCAAAAAATAATAATTATATTATTTTATTTTCAAAACTCAAAGAAATATTGCAAACAGGATAAAAACCATGAATGTAGGAAGGAGAGAGGATAAAGAGTCCCTATAATAAATACATTGCCGGTAGTCAAATTAAAGCACTGTCGAAATGTAGTGCGCAGTTGGTTGCAACGCCACGTTGTTTTTTGCGGCAAATGAATGCGCCATATCCGGTCGCTTGCGAGAAACAAAAATTTCCCGTGATTTGAAGAAGAAGACGATTTAGAAGCCAATTATTTTCTCAAAGGTATGTACGCTTTAACGTTTAACGAAATTAACTTTTTTTTAGTAACAGATTAACAATTAACGAAATTAACTATTAGCTATTTAAGTAACGGTGGCTTTTTAGTGACATCTTAGCAATTTTAGATAGCTAAATAAAATTTTAAACATTTTTTATTTCAGCACCGCTTCAAGAATGGCATCTGATAAAAAAAGAGACGAAATGAAGAAGAAAATCGAGAATTTAATCAGGTTTGGGAACGGAATCGTTTGCGTTCATATGCAACACAGATGTCCTTCCAACTTGTCTCATCTGCCAAGAAAAACTTGCACACAATAAGAAATAAAATTTTGGGAGAGACACTTCACACAAAAACATACCGAATTCGCTGTTAAATATCCAACCGGTGACGCACGGAAAAAAGCTGTTAAAGAGCTTCAAAAACAAAAACAACAGTCAAGTTCTATGCTAAAAACTGGGTGCAATCTTCAAATAATGTAATCGAAGCTTTAATATCACTACAATTGCAAAAGAGGGAAACCATTCACAGATGGTGAGTACGTCAAAGATTGTTTCATACGTGGAGCTGAAGAACTGTTTCGTGATTTCAAAAACAAAACAGAAATAGTGAAGAAAATCAAAGATTTGCCATTATCTGCTAAAACAGTACAAGATAGAACTGCTAAAATGTCTTCAAATGTTACACATATGCAAGTGGAAGACATCAAATCGGCTTCTGCTTTATCACTTGCTATAGATGAGTCTTGCAACATAAAAGACACGGCACAAGTTACCCTTTTCGTCAGGTATATGTCGTCCCAAGGTCCAAAAGAAGAACTGCTAGGATTGCAGCCGCTCTCAGGGCAAACTCGTGGAGAAGATATAGCAAATGCTGTGCAAAAATGCCCGGAAGACTGTGAAATCTATATAAATAAAATCGTTTCCATAGCAACTGATGGAGCCAGAAGTATGACAGGAATATAAGACAACGATTTTCGACGAATAAACGTTTTATTTCACTGTAATTACTGGGGCTCCCAAACATCCGGCGAAATATGTTCTCACTGAATAAAATAAACTTGCACTGCAATTAGAATTCTTTAAGCTATTTCACTGCATAAGTTCACCAGTGAACGTGCGTTTGCTTCTGCTTAGCCATTCAAATTTGCATCTATTCAATGGCTGCAAAAATTCATTCGAGATCCGAAATAGGTATGAAACGCAAGGGACTGTCTTTTGAGGAGTCAACTCATGGTAATTAAAGAACTCAGCAAAAATGCAAGGCATCCATGCTTGCTTGAGTCAATTCTGGTAGTACGCAAAAAATAAATGCTAATTAAAACTCAAGGAAAAGGAAACCATGCGCTGCGAAGTATTAGGAATCAAAAAAACTTGCTAAATAAACTGCAAGAAAAGAACAGCTATGTTTGTAAAGTCTTCTGGTGATATCCCTATCTTGAACTGCGAAAAAAACCAGATTTAGGAAGTCGACTTATGGCTGATATCCAAAGTATGAGCTAACGAAAATTGAAACGAAATTATGCTTCTTTGAGTGAATAATACATGTGATTAAATAGAAATAATGGAAATTGTACATCTGCAATTGGAAGAAGAAAATGTCTTGCTTAAATTCAACTTCATGGTGATATCACAAAGAAACTAAATGAGCTAAATGTAAACTGCATAGAAAAGGAAACCACCTATGCCTTGCTTGAGGAATGGTCAAAATAATTATATCACAAAGACCTGAACGTAAATACTAATTGTAAAACTGCAAGAAAAGCGAAAACCAATGCACTATTGCCTTGCATTTATAATAATTATGAAGTGATATCACAAAGAAAAAATAACAAATGTAAAATGCAAGGAAAAAGGAAACCGTTTCCCCGGAGGAAGAATTCAGGTGGAATCACAAAGAAATAAATGAGCTAAATGTAAAACTGCAAGGAAAAAAAACCTACCCTTGCTTAAATAAACTTTGGGGGATTCACAAAAAAACTAATAGCAAAATGTAAAATGAAGGAAAAGAAAACCCATCCTAGGCCTTTGAAAGCAACTTTGGGTGGAATCCAAAGAAATAAATGAGCAAAATGTAAAATGAAGGGAAAAAAGGAAACCGTTTTTTTTGGAAATCAATTTATTAGATATCAAAAGAAACTAAAGAGCTAAATGTAAACTTAGGAAAAAACCCACCATGCTTTGTTGAGGAAAATTAGTTTCACAAAGAAACAAATGAGCTAAATGTAAACTGCAAGGAAAAAAACCCAAATATGTCTTGTTGAGGAAGTCAATTCATTAGATATCACAAAGAAACAAATGAGCAAAATGAAAAACTGCAAGGAAAAGGAAACCCAGCCTATGCCTTGTTGAGGAAGTTTTTTTTCGAAAAAAAATTATTTTTTTGTCGAAGACCTGGAGCGGAAAATTACTTATTTCGAAAATCTAAAGCAATATCGCGATGAAACAATGAATATTGACACGAATTACTTCAGCGTTATAAAAAAAATGAAGAATGGATTCGCGAGAGATTTGAGCAATCAAACGAAGCATGACTCTGACGTTCATAGTAAATCCTCTCAATACAAATACAAATGAGATCAACATTGAGCCATTTGGAATTGATGCTGGTTCGCTTCAAATGCAATTGCTGGATTTGAAAACCAAACACTTGTGGAGTGGCAAGTTCACAGAACTCAAAGTTAGAAGAGTTGGAGGTCCAGAAAAGCATGCACGTTGCGCTGCACAAGTGGACAGCTCAAAAGAAATACGCGAGTTGAGGCACTCATATTTGACGCATGGAATAGTCTTCCAGAATGCAACAGTGAGGTGAAGAAGTTGGCATTTGGAGTGCTGACGATCTTCGGGTCAACATATTCGTGCTAGCAAGTGTTCTCTTGCATGAATATAATAAAAAGTAAAGTAAGAAGCCAACTAACAAATAAAAATCTAGAGGCGTGTTTGAAACTGAAAATAACAAGTTATGAGTCAGATTTAACCCAACTTTCAAAAAGCATGCAAGGCCAATGCTACCATTGATGTAACTATTGTAGCGATCTATTAAAATCATTTATTTAAGGTTTAAATTTTTTATATGAATAAATATTATTTCGTATTTAAAGCCATTTATTTTAAATAAAAAATCTAATTTATATATCTAATCCTAATCAAATACCATAATATTGAAACAACAATTTTAGTGGTTCTTTAAAAACTGAGAAATTTTGTAAATTAAAACTTTTGGCTCTTCCGTCTCAAAAGGTTGCGACCCTGACATAGACTCATCATGACCACCAACTACTTAGAAGTATAGAAGTCGATGTCTGAAAATTTTAGAAGACGCTGAAAAAAATAGGCAGTGATGAATGGTTTCATGACGATGTGCGCACAGCTGGCGCTCTTGGAGTGTGTTGTTGAATTCTGTTCAATTGATTATTAAGTGTTATGTGTTGGTCTGAAGTCTAAAAATTATGCTCTGATCTCTTCTTGTAAGGTGGTTGATGTTGTCATTGAGGTTATGGCTGGCCCTATGTTTGTAAACATCTTGTCCTGTGTCTACCATATCCCAACTGTTCAGGCAAATTTCTTTATTTGTTGTCGTTAGGAGTTTCTTTGCTGTATGGAGAATTGTTGCCGTGATTGGTTGTTCTTGTGTTGGCCCTTTCTTGGCTAGCCTATCTGTTTTATCATTTCCAGGGTGTATTTGAATGTCCAGGGATCCAAAGCATAGCTATTTTGATGTCATGGCAATATCTAGGGTTACATGGGAGAGTTCAGATTTATAATGTCCACCATCTTCTAGAGCTTGAAGCACAGACATCTGTGAAAATATTATTTTGTGCCTTTGACGGATATTCATCTAAAACAGTCTAATTTCGAGTGTAATCAGAGTATGTGGTGGTAATTTGCTATTACTCTCTGCAGCTGTTGTCTTGTTTTTGGAAGGTGGTTATCAGTTATACAGGGTGTCTAACTTAAAAGCACAACCTTGACTCTATACTTTACTGTTACACTTAACTGAACCTTCCTCATTTCCAATACATATATGCCAGATTAGGGTCCATTCACAGGCTGCTTTTAAGTTGAACACCCTGTATCATCATAGCACTATGTGCTCTTACATATGTGCTTTGATCTCCGCCGCAACAAATCAAGCTGCGTATTGCGACCCAACACGCCAGTTCGATGTTGATTATAATCAATCTCTTTGCATATTTGGTCTGTCGTTCTTTTCGGGCTGCACCAATATCGACACCCATCTCTCTCAATCTGGTCAGCGAGTGGATTTCGAGCTCTGAAACTCCTCTGTTCGGAAAACTCTCACAGTGCGTGAAGAATGTCATTTAATTCCATGGCAGCTTCCTTTGATATTGCAGTCAAGCCAGCCAATCTATCAGCTCATTCACTACCACTCACTGCTGCGTGCCCAGGGACAAAAATGAAGGTGATTTATCTTATCACTGTCTGTGCAAGTACCTCCACCCAGTTTCGTCTCACCATTCCTGATTCGACTTTACGAATCATGCTCATGGAGTCACTGAGTATGAAAACACGAGAGTAGTTATGAGATGCAAACCATTTCACCTCCTCTGTAGCCGATGTAGTGAAACACGTACAACAAAGTACTATAGTTTTACAAAATACATAAACAGTGACGATAAACAGCAACGTTTCGACCAACAAGGCCTTTATCAAGTAAACGAACAAACAGGAGTGACAAATTAAAATGAAACACAAATGGACGACCAAATACCAACGTATCTAAGGAAAATATGGAATAAAAATGAATAACGAAATAAAGGTAACACAAAAAAACACACATAAAAACTAGAAATAGAAAAGAAAAAATGAAACATCTAGTAAATATATAACTTGAATACATGCAACATATACCCATATAGATTATAAAGCATGGGAAGAGAAAGTACTAAGAAGCATAAGAATGTAATACATGCAACATATACCCATAGAGATTACAAAGCATGGGAAGAGAAAGTACTAAGAAGCATAAGAATGTAATACGTTGAGCCCGCGTGGTCGCAAGGTACCATACAAAGAAATCAACCGATTCTCCAGAGCAAATCGACTACGATCATCAGAGGAACATGATCGGATGGCTGTGACCTGGACATCGCAAGCTCCTGAATGGCCAGTATCATTGAAATGGTAGCTACAGGGGCACAGAGCATTGGCGTATATCGCGCAAGTGTTGGGCGAATCGGTCACTGAGTCTCCTGCCGGTTTCCCAATATAGGCCTTGTTGCACCGCTTGCAGATAATGGCATAGATAATATTACGGACTCGCACGTGAAACTGTCTTCAACAACGAACGTGGCTTTTGGAAAGACACCGTGCGGGTCTGTATTACATAAGCACAAGTGTTGCTGCGCCGACGGCCACACTGAATGGTGCCAAAATGACTCTGGATGTTAGGCTTGAGGCGACTGTGAACCAACATATCCTTAAGGCTTCTGTCCCGTCTGTACGCCACCAAAGGATAGTGTTGGAAGATTGAACGTGTATCAGGATCAGACTGAAGAATGGAGAGATGACGGAATAAGACTTTCTTCACAAGGGAACTATGAGGGTGGAAAGTTAAGACAAGTTTCACCCTGTCAGAATTGGAAGTTCTATGCTGGTTGAGAGAGCCTCCTGGCGAGAAATTTGCTGAACGCGCCGCATAGCAGAAGCAAGCACCTTATCCGGTATAAGCGCTTACGAAAGAAATCCAGCATCTCGTGAGCTCTATCGTGAAATCGTCGTCCTCGCTACAGAGGCGACGAAGCAAGTTGAGAGAATGGCAAAGAATCACGACAAGCCTGGGAATGGGAAGAGGTATAAAGAAGAAAACTATGTGCATCAGTAGGCTTGTAGTATACTGATGTAGTGATGGTGGATATGCTGATAGTGATAGTGATGTCAAGAAGTTGACACAAGAGGTAGAGATGTGAGATGTAAACCGAATAGCCGGATTGAAGACATTAATGAAATTAATGAAGCGTGACAAATCGGCTTCAGGCATATCGGTAATGCCAATACAATCATCAATGTATCTATGATACACAGACGGAAGAGGGCCATCATAGGAATTCCATACTAGGTGCTCAAGATGACCCATGAATAGACAAGCATAACTGGGTCCCATTTTAGTACCCATGGCGACCCCACTGATCTGCTCAAAGAACTGGTCATTGAACTGAAAGGAGTTGAGAGTTAGAACTAGTTCTGCAAGACGAAGGAGAGCCGAGGTGGAGACAAGTGGGTTAGTTCTCCTGTCGAGAAAGAACTGGAGAGCTTGAAGTCCGTCGGAATGAGGTATGGAGGTGTACAATGAGCACACATCAAGGAGGAAGAGACGGTAAGTCCTGCCAGGCAACAACTCAATAGACGAAAAAACAGACAAGGTGTGGTTCGTATCTTTCAAGAATGAAGGTAGTGTGGTGACTATAGGATTGAAGATACTATCAAGAAATTCGGAGATATGTTCCGTAGGACAAGAGCAAGCAGAAACGATGGGCCTACCCGGATTGTTCAGTTTATGAATTTTGGGAAGCATATAAAAGGCGGGTTTCCTAAACAGCTATCGATGACACAAAGTGATGATGCGCCGGTAGGAAGGTCGTTAGAGGCAATTAAGTTCTTAATTACTGTACGGACTTTACTATTGTTAGATAATGTGACATCAGAAGAACTCGTTTTATAGAATTGGGTGTCAAGTAATTGGTTGCGGCCTTCCTGAAGGTATAGTTCTTTGCTCCATACCACTATTGCACCTCCTTTATCGGCGGGTTTGATAACAATGTCATCACGTCGACGGAGGTGTGATAGAGCACGAAACTCGGACGGAGACATGTTAGAATGCCCTAGGCGTTTGGGTGGAGCAGTCCAATATCGTGTAAAGTATTCTTGATGTAGAGATCAAGAGCGTTGGAGACACCAGGGTTGGGTGTCCAATCATGTTTGCGAGTAGAATATTTAGCGAACATACTCGTGTCTTGACATTGGTCAGTGTCAACCTGGTTCCGAAAATGAAATTTCAGCCGTAAGCCACGGTGCACATCTTGAAGAGTAGAGTAGTGGTCAATGGTGGGTCGGAGAGGAACAAACTTGAGACCCTTACTTAAAACACATCTCTCGCTGTCCGATAAGGGAAGGTCTGGAGGGATGAAAACCACCTGTGTGGGAGGAGAAGATCGTAGTGGACAATTGGAAGGAGTGGTAGAAGGTACAGGGCGAAGAAGGTTAAGTTTTTGTTGGTGATGGGTGCACATAAATTCATGTAGTTGTCTGTTAAGAAAATGGATAATAAAACGAATAAGGGAGTAAAGGAGCATATTGTTAGAAGTGAGAAGTTGTAGACGCTGTAGAAGTAGGGACTGTGAGGAGTCCAAGTCAGTAAGAAGATGAGAATGGTTAGAAGCAATACAACGCATACGTTGTAGCGCACATTTGGTTTCTAGCTTCTGTAACATTCGCTGCTCCCTGGGGTATAACAAGCCTGCCGAGGGGTGAAAGTTAGAAGCAAAGCCTTTGGGAATAACCTAAGTCGCTGACACGTAAAAGAAAATTGCGGTGAGAACAGAAACGAGTTTTTTAAAGTAACCATAGCATAACTAATGGCAGTCAGACGCAAATCAGTCGGCAGGAGGCTAAAGGAAACCGAGATATAAGACCGAAGAAAATTCAACACGTACTGTAGGGAAGGCATAGTAATAGAAATACAAACAAAAGAACAGATATTAAACGCTAAAAGAGGTAGAAACGGGAAATTCACATACACAACAAATATAACTATTAAATCTTACCTACTACGTCACAACGAATAGTTGCAGCAATATGGCGACGAATATCGAAATAGGGGAAGACTGCAGTAAAACTTGGTAAATAGTGAAACACGTACAAACAAAGTACTATAGTTTTACAAAATACATAAACAGTGACGATAAACAGCAACGTTTCGACCAACAAGGCCTTTATCAAGCAAATTTTGTAGCCGATGTACCTCCATTTGTCAAACTTTTTGTGACTGTCGCGTAGGCCCCACTGACCTCTTTTATTATTTTTACTCATGAGCGTGCCGAAAACGAGTGTTTTTACGAACACAACCAATGAGCCATTCTCCCATTGGTTGTGTTCGTAAAACGCTCTGTATTGCTAACTAGACGATTGGTGTCGTAATGACTAGGGTAAGTGGTTCGAGTCCCGTGTTTGTCTATTTGTCTTTTTTCGGAAGCTCTTAATACCTGTACCATGTTTATTTGTTGATCATAAAATAGTAAGCAAAGAATACATTTTATAGGTATTCGTAACTTTTTGTCACATGAGGAAGTATTCGAATACTTACTATTCGCACATATCCCATTCTTCAGGAAGTTCAATTAAAGGGTTTTCATTTACATTATATAAACTAACCCAAAGGATTGCAATTCCAGAATAAAACATTACAGCCACAACAGACTATGTGATTCAGCAAACAAACTACGTTACGCAAAACCTATTGTCTCCTGTGATAAAAAGGCCAAAGAGATAGAAAATAAGTGAATTTTTCTTTAAACTAACTCGAAACTGGTAACTAATTTTACTCATAATAAATAATAACGAAGTACTTGGTTAGCTACGTACGCCCGTACGGTAACGATAGATAGTACTAAACTAAGTACTGTAGCACTCTAGCTAGAGTTACTACACTCGACACTATTTTTAGTATCTAATTAAATAAGTAGTGTAAATAGACAGTTTAAAAACAAACGTACCACCATTATGACCATTCTCACATTGACATTCATCACCATTGGCCATTGACTATCAACTCGATTTGAAAGCCATTCATTCCTTAAAATTCTATAATTCAGCTCAGCAACCATCAAATTTTAACCAAAAGTGTTGAAATTTTGCAGAGAAATATGTAATTTTCCTGTAATCTTGTTTTACCTCACACAGGTTCAAGATAAGAATACTCGACTTATTACTACAGAAAATATTGATAGAACCGGCTCTTCATGCAATCTCAATCGTAGTTTATTTCTTGGACCACTTTTGTATGGATGCCTTTTTGACTTGTACCCACAGTATCTAAATAGCATTAGGCTACCATTTGAATTACTGTTGGTAATCTGCTTATGTGGCTGGACAATTTTAGTTGTTAATTTGTTCAGTACTGATGTTGTACCCACATTTCTCCTAGTGTCTTCATTCCTAAACCGGTCTACTTTTGACTTCCAGCACTCTGTGTAGACACTTCATCTTTGTAGGGACTCCTTTTCTTCTGTTGTTTGATGTCTACCTCCAGGTTTGGCACTGATAGCATATTGTCAGGAGAAAAGCAGTGTTGTACAATGCTCTTTTACTGTTCATGGTGACATTAAAATTTGTCCTATGATTTCATTGTTGAATTTCATTAGGTACTATGATAAACCTGACGACCAGTGTATATTCCATAATAATATTGAACAGCTTCAAGAACACATAAACTTACTCAACAATAGCTGCCTCAAATACAACATGAAGATCAACATTCAAAGACAGAAGTCATGACTATAAGCAGAGAACATAAAGATATCAACATAAAATAAATGACCAAACGCTAAAGCAGGTGAGAGAATTCAAATAGCTTGGAAGTATCTTCACATCTGATAGTAGACTTGACAGAGAGATCGAAACTAGAATCCAGCAAGCCAACAACATTACATACCAGCTTACCCCAATTTTGAAACACCCAGCTATTCCAGTAGTGACTAAAAGACAGATTATAAATTCAATCTTTATACCAACACTGTGCTACCAGAGCCAAACATGGGCACTGACAAAAGAACAAGAAAGGAAAATTACCACATGTGAAATGAGATGCCTGAGGAAAGCAGTAAATAAAACAAGAAGAGACCATATAAGAAATGAGGAAATTAGAAGAACAGTCGGAACAACACCTGCTATTAGATTTATTGAAAAACACTCAAATGGTTTGGCCACTTGGTCAGAATGAACCCGAATACACCAGTTGCAAGAGCGTACACTCTGAAAATGGAATCATCAAGAGGAAAGGGCAGACCAAGAAAAGATGGGTTGATGGAGTTACAGACATCTTAAAACTCCACAATACCACACCATATCAAACGGCAGAGCGTGCATTATCTCGGAAACCGATCATCAGTTAAACCTGCTACGCCTAGCGGTAAAAAAGCAGAGAAGGACAAAAGAAGAAAAGAAGACTATGATAAAACGAAATTCATAATTATTTCTCCCTTTAAATAATATACAAACTGTAATAAGACCACTTGTTCTATATGGATCTGAAACTGGAGCACAACAAAATAAGAACAATTTTTACAGACATTAAAAACATAAGAGTATTAACCCTTTCATTTGTAATTTTTTTAAAAATCTCTGTATGCATTTATATTGCAATGTATAGCCTACTGAATTAGCAAGTATGCTGATTTTGTGTCATGTTAAAAAATACTGCAAGTCAGTATATCGGCTCAGAAGGGTGAAGGGGTTAACTCCATGTGAACCAAACGCCACACTATGTGGCTTTGGGTTGGACGCCTTTTACCAGGAGCCACACAAGGGCGTTTTTGGTTCTAAAAACAAATGGCTTGTAAAAACATGGCTTTTGCCCTGGTCACTAAGAGTTAAGCCCAACAAGAATGAAAATAGCAGAGTATTTAAAAAAAAAAAAAATTTATTTATTTAAAACACCAATAATTACCACTATTATGGAAGTTAATAGAATGCTATTGCTAGGGCATTCTAAAAGAATGGCAGAGAATAGAGAGTTGTGTGATAACTGCAGCAATGAACATCAAATGCTCAAAAAGCTGAAGAAGAGAAGGTTCTTCTTCTTTGCGTTCGGTTTCGTATGCTCGTCTAAATCATGAGATGGGTTGCCTCTATGAAGCTGCATGTCAGTTGGAGTTCTTCGAGAGTTCCCATAGCTTGGTCTGTAAGCTTTGTTCATGAGGCCATGTTTCATTTCATTGGTGTATGTATGATGGACATGACTGCAGGATGTGCTCTGGAGTCTGTGTTTCTGTCTGGCATGCACACTGTGCAGTCTGAGCAGGCTTTATTCTGTGCATGTGGCGAGAAGGTTCTTCAATTTGCTGAGAAAAATGTTCTCCAGATATGTAAAGTTGTTTTAATTGATTTTTACAGATGTAGATATTAGTAGTTCTCTCCTCTTTAGCAATCACAATGTGAATGACTCGAACATATTGAGAATGAAGACGTGTATAGTCATTGACTGCACTAGCTATACTATCTTTATAAAGATGAGATATATGCTTGGCATTCTGTCATTGTTTCAGTTTGGAATATCTTCATTGCACTCTGGACATATCCATAGGTGCTCTGATCTCCTTCGCAATTTCTCCAACAGCAACTGACCGTACCATTTTGATTTTTATAGATGAACCTACTCATATAATTGTTGTGCTGCTCTTTCTTGCTACTTAACTTCAAACCCAACTTCTGCAGTCTAGTAGTTGACATGGATTGGTTTAAATGAAAATCGTCTCTGCCGCCTCACTCTATGTTCAAAATGTCAGCTCTATCCATTGGCTGACCCCCAATATAGCGACAGATCCAGCCAGCCTGTCTGCTCTCTCATTGCCAATCAACCCATGTGCCTCGGAACGAAGATAGATGTAATTCTGCAAATTATTGATGCTTGTAGTGATTCAGTCCATTGCCCGCGCACTGAACCAGCCTCCACCTTTCAGATCTCACTCAGAAGGTACGATGAGTATAGTTTTGCGATTCCAGCCAGAGTAGTTCCTTAGTCACAGCCAGTACCTCCATTGCAATGCTGCTTGTTGTCATACTAAATGTACCACTGGCTACCTTGACCATTCTGTCACATGAGCTTGCAGAGAAGGCCCATGCGGACCGTTTGTGAAACTACTGATCCATCCATGTAAATTACAACGTAACCTTCATTGCAGTTTTCATCACTGTTGGCTTTGACGCATCCAACGCCATGGAATTCCTCTCTCTGCAACCTTTGTCAAATTTAATGATGGTTGAAAGTGTTCCCGTATATTGAAGGCATCAGTATCCATTCTTCCCCATGTTCGATATTTGTGAGCCCACATACCAGCTGAACAGTGTCTGCAGCACTGCCAACCCACAACTTGCCACGCTTTAACTGATTTCCACAACTGGTGCTGAGCAGCTTATGCAATGGGTGATCCTTTTTAGCACTTATTTCATACGCAAGTGCTCTGGCTATCTTGATTCTATACTCCATGGTCAGGAAATCCAGGAGAAACCTCATCGCCACGCAGGGTGTATCCCTTGTGCAACCGAGGATGATGCGCATAGCTTCGTTCTGTATTCTCTCCAGTCTTTCGATTTGCGCTTTGCTGACAGTGAGGGTGGCCATTGCATATTCAATGGTGGAAAGAACTAGCGTCTAATAAAGAATGACAAGCAGCCGTTGCTCTATATTAGCAGCAACCATGTCATTGCTGCTAAACCTTTACACAGAGATAACAAAAGGTGGTTGATAAGAACGAATGCAAACATACATATTTTAAAAGCATTAAATAACATTCTACTGAAGTAAAGTGCTCCACAGTTTTCACAAATCAACGGTTAAATTATAGTTAGCTTTCTCTGCAAAGGAGCAAAGTAATGGAGATATTTGTCAACAATGTCACCAGGATAACATCTGTTTATAGACAAATTTGTAGAATAAGAATTTCTCTGAATGCTTTGTCTACATAAGGACATCTTTATCATGCCATTAATATTTTCTTCAGAATATTTTATGTATATTATAGTAACATTTGTATTTGATCAGTCAATAGTTTGCTATATTGTCTATATAAACAAATTTAGTATCAAAAAGTTCAGAAATGGTTAGGTAAAAAGAATCAATGTATTTTTTTTTGTTGATTGTGTATTTATACTCCACCATGTAAACCACAAATTTAGAATTATTTGAAATTAAAACATCTGCATGTATTCAAAAGAATACTGCACTTGAAAAGTCATTTCTGATATTGAAGTATTACTACTAGTGAAGATATAAAATTACCCTAATACCACATTTTTACATTAAATTTCCCACTATTTTCAGTTGTGCTGCACAATTGATACACAAAATCAGTACTTTTATATGCAAGTTTACATGCACTAAAATTTCACTTTTGTTTATTATATTTATTTCTTAATAGAATAAGCATGCCCTTGTGTTGCTGTGGCTCGAAGGAGCAAAGAATAGTAACACTGCGACCTTCAAAGCATGCAGTAAGAGGCGACTAAGGTAGGGACTTAGGAAGCTACCTAGTAAATAAAAACATCACAGAAATCGGATGTGCTTACTGGCCTACTTGTAGGTGCATAACTGGCCCAATGTACAATCGCTGTTAGACTCAGATCACTTACAAATCACAAAGAGCGGTTAACAAGTGGTCGATATGGAGCATTCAAAGAAGAATATAATTAGCTGAACTGCTATAACTTAAAGGTTGGGGCAAAGCCCCATCAAAATCGTAGTCTTTTTTTTGAGATTCATAATTCAAATTTAAGTTATTCTCATATGATTTATATCTGATTTCACTGACACATGTGATGAATCATTGTCTAAAGCATTTTAGAACATTTCTACAACTTTTGAGCAGTTAAATGGCGAGTAGATTTAGATACCTATTGCTTGCAGGCTCCATTGGGGAGCAAACACCAGAGTCCTCAAAACACTCTACTCTGGAAGAGTGCAAACGGTCCTGGAGTACGGCATTGCAGTGTGGAGTAGTGCATCCAACAAGCAATTCGCCAAAGTGAGCAACAGTCAAAATCATGCAAAATCATTATCACAGGAGCCATGAAGTCCATGCCCATCAAGGCGATGGAAACAATCACAGGCATCCAACCAATGGCAGATCAAAGGGACAGAAAAGTCTTGATATTAGCGGAAAAACTTAAATGGCTTGATTCCCACCCTATGTACGAAAGAATGAACGGATTCGGAAGGGGCAGGATACAGAGAACCAGCTTCGCAAAGAACGCTAAAGCACTGACAGTAGACCATCTGGTCCTAGCAAACTGCAAAGCCAAATCAATCCCGGCAACCGATAAGTTCCTGCCGTGAAAAACCAAAATGCCGGAACTAAGGGAATCAATCCCAGGCATACTGAGAAAAGGGCAACAAGAAAACTTCGAAAGAAAAGCGGCTACAGAAAAATACATATCTACCGAATACCCTGAAAATAAGTGTACACTGACGGATCGGCAAGGAATGCAATCAGCGGCGGCGGAGGAGGAATAGTGCTTAAAATCCCAAAGAAAGTGACGGTCACAAAAGCGATTGCTACAGGCAAATACTCAAATAACTACCGGGCAAAGGCGGAAGCAATAAGAACAGCGGCCGAAATGATCCTAGAGAGAAGAGGCACCTCTCGCAACAAAGTTGTGATATTCACCGATGCTCTATCTGTCATCACGGCACTCAAAAGCGTAGGCAAAACAGAGCTCAATGAGCTGAAAGCAACCCTCGATGCACTAGTGTACACACTCAAACGCACCGTCATTCAGTGGATCCCATCACACTACAACATAAGGGGAAACGAACACGCTGACAAGCTAGCTAAAGAAGGTGAGCGATTTCCTCAGACTGATCTCGAGATCAGTTATGAGGCAGCCAGAACAACCATCGGCTGGCACTATAGAGACAAATGGACAAAAGACCATCCTCAGTACAACAACAGCGATGGGTACTATGGTCTGTCTCGTAGTGAACAAGTTGCCATACTCAGCCTCCGTACCGGCCACAACAAGCTCCGTGCCCACATGTTTAACAAATTTAAAATTGGCACAACTGGCCTGTCCCCCTGCAAAAGGCGGACATGACGACAGAACACGTACTGCAAGATTGTCAAATGATAGCAGGTATAAGAAAAGAAACCTAGCCCCATAACACGGAGTCTGAGAAGCATGTACGGAGAAAGCGGAGTCCCTTTAAAAACACGTAAAATTCATGATAAAAGTTGGATCATCATTCTAGGCCGGGATCGCACGAGAGAGAGATACCTATTGGAGTAGAATATCACTATGCTGTGCAAACAAAATGTAAATGCATGTTATTATTAAGGAAATGGTAAAAGAAATACACAGAATTGCTAGAAAACAGATTTGTTATGGATAGCCTAAAATGATGACTGTCATATTAAAATTATGAATTGCTATGTGGAAAATCTCTGCCATCAGCTTTTCACCATGGAGCACTACTGTCTGAGTTGGTATCAACGACTCAATAGGGAAGAAGAGCTAATGAAGGCACAGCTTTGGTGACTGAATTTTTAAATTTTTGAAGTACCATTACTCTCATTACTGTTATAGATTTTACTTTTTTTGTGTGTGTTGTTTAATTTTTTGAGCTTCGATATTTATCTGCATACACGTGTTACTTATTTCACACTGAAGCACCTATCTTATTACTGATTGCTGTCATGCATGAGCATTTATACACTTACATTTTTCTTCCAGCAGGTTGGACACATGCACTGAAAGACTATGGCTAGTGGGAAACCTTCATTCTGTAACCTCATACAGTTTGTCTTGCAACGTTCGAAATAAAAATAAGGAAGAAAAGGGGACCAAATTGGCACACAGTTCTCAACTCAATGAAGATGGGGATGATATTAAGAACTTTTATGAAACACTTGTAAACAATGGTACAGCATCAAATAAGAACGTTTGTCCATCTGATCTTGTGTATCAAAAGATGAAGAGTAAAAGTAATAACCAATCTAGTGCTGTGACAGCAAAAACTGATTTTGTATTCAAAGATGTGCATGATGATTATGATAGGAAAGCTGAATTTAATGAAAGTGAGAAAAGTGTTGGCTTTAGAACAAGTAAAGTGAAGTCTCAAACATCAAATACTGAATTTAATGAAAGTGAGAAAGCTGTTGACTTCAGAACAAGTAAAGTGAAGTCTCAAGCATCAAATACAGAATTTAACAAAAGTGAGAAAGCTGTTGACTTCAGAACAAGTGAAGGGAAGTCTCAAACATCAAATACTGAATTTAATGAAAGTGAGAAAACTGTTGACTTCAGAACAAGTGAAGTGAAGTCTCACGCATCAAATACTAATTTTAACAAGTTATCAACCCAGGTTCCATTTCATATACCAAGTCAGCACTTGAAACTCTTGCATGCTGCTCAAATGGGTGAACTAGAACAGGTAGCTCAGCAGCTTGAAAAAGGAGCAGATATAAATTACCAAGATTTCTTTGGATGGACTCCATTGATGTGTGCAGCAAAAGAAGGTCACGATAATGTCGTCAGATATTTATTAAAACATGGCTCAGACTACACTATATGTAGTTTAGAAGGTCAAACTGCTTATATGCTAGCCAAAATTGGTGGGCATAAACATATTGTTAAAACAATGGCAGGTTTTTTTAATAAACAATATAATGACACAAATATTACACCAGATGGTGTTGAACAAGAACCAAATATTTCAAGTGCTTATTACTGTCAGATTTGTAAATCAGAATTTTCAATGAGTGAAAAAATATCACATGAGACGTCAACTGTTCATTTATTCAACAGTGGCCATAAACGAAAAGGCCCATCATATGTTATACCTGAAACAAATAAAGGTTTTCAGATGTTGTTGAAAACAGGTTGGGAAGTTGATAAAGGTTTAGGCCCTAATGGAGAAGGACCTAAATATCCTGTGAAGACAATTTTAAAATATGATAGAAAAGGTCTTGGAAATGATGACCAAGTTAAGAAGAAGGCAAAAATTACTCATTTTAATCCAAATGATAAATCTGCCGTTGTGGATCATAAGTTACCGCAGAGAAAGTTGACAGCAAGAAAAGCTGCTCGATACGCAACCAATAGAAGGGAAAAGAAAGAAAGGCAATTTGAACAGCGTCTAAGATTTGAACTCTGTGGTGGTTTAGAGTAAACGCGCAGTTAATTTGAAGAGTGGAAAGTCATTGCCTATTTCATCATTGTCATTAAATAATGCTGATTATGTTTCTATTCCATATGCTCTACCTTGACATGGTTGTATGGTATGGTCAGCGTACATATTCCACAAGCTTCATTAGCAGTAAACTTGTTCTCTTGGTGGGCTCAACACAGCTTTTTCTTCTAAGCCTCAGGAATTATGAATTTTCACTCTTTTTCCTATAGTGCAATGGGGGAGTATCCAAACTTTCTTGAAAATCCAGAAACCTTCAACAGCTCTAGGCGTGTAGTGCTATACTTAGTGTTGTGGAGACTCCTACACAGGTATGGTTCATTGGTCCTCACTGCAGTATTCTCCAATTTCTAGTGTGGTTGGAGCTCTAAAAACATCACTTGTTGAGCATGTGATTATAGTTCAGAGAGCCACTTCCGCGGGTGCTCTAGAACAGCCATTCGTTAACCACTCTTTGTGACCTACGTGATTTTCACCAGAAAGAGTACTGAGTGACAATCTGCACGGACAGACGTTTGTGTTCACTCAAAACGATCAGTTTTCGGCTGTTAATTCGCCATTTTGATATGAGCCTGTGAGTGTACGCATTTTTTTGGGACGTCGTTCTACAATTGTAGGGTGATCACGTCCGAAAAGTGCTGGCCCTTGTCAATGTTTGGACTTGTACAAGAGAACAAACCGTTGCATTATCGACCTTACTTTTCTAGCCATGAGTTTATTCCGGGTGGAACATTCTCAACTGTTTCGAGACGCATGTTGGCAATTTCTACTCTGCATTTTCCCTAGCCCCGGGAAACACTGGACTGGGGTCTCGCACAGATAATCCAGAAGGTCATTTCATTCGGTGCGATCAACGCAATTTTTGGAGGATTTTGCACTCGCCAGCATCACCCACCCCAGTTCTTCCAGGGATGTTAGTTTTTACCCTGCATTAAAATGCAACCTTATATTTTGCACTCATGCAACAGTACCTTGCCCAGTTGTCCCAGGGAGGGCAGTTTTGCTAGGCACTAAAGCACAACCGTACCCAATAGATGTATCCGCGCTTGGCCTCCGATACAGAGTTTACTGCAATCTTCCCTTGTGTCTTCACGATGCATTATAGTGTTCTCAGGGACACTTGCAGAGAGCTGGCAATTGTGGTGCGACTGTTGACTCGTTACACATCATTCTCATGGATTCTTGCCCCACAGCTGGCAATTTTAGTGCAGGTATAACTCCGGAGGAGTTCGTATTTGTTCACGTACGACTCATACGCTACTATTTCTTTTGTTTTCCTTGCTTTTGAGTAACTTTTCATCGGGCAGGAGATGCATGCATTTTATTCAGGCTTTTGGACCTGTATTACGTTTCTGTGCCTGCACTACTACCACTACCTGTAGCTCTCCCTTGATCCCTACCCGCTTAGCCAGACAGGATCCTCTGACGCTTTCCAGGGCCATCACGTGGAGGTGATGTAGGGTCTTGATCAGTGCTAGCTCGCTGAACCTGATGTGCGTTGTCCCTTTATGCCTTTTGTGCCTGCAGCCCTGCTCAACCCAGCTAAACAAGTTGTTTGCTTAACACCTCAAACATGTGAAACAACACTGTTTCATGATGTCTCATTCTTAGTTTATGTAGATGTTTGAAGGGAATTGTTTTGTAAAATTTGATATTTTTTAAGAGAAGACAAAAGTAAAGCATATTCAGAAATTAATTTTGACAAAGTAGAATTGTTTTCTTTCTTTAACCGACACAGGAGATACTCAATATTCAGGAACACTTTTCCAACCATCAAATTCTACAAAGGGTGCAACGAGATGAATCATGTGAATACAGACTCAAGGCCATCATTAATGAAAACTGTAGTGAGGGCGACGTTGTGATCTGCACAGATGGATCGGTAGTTTGCCACGAAAAGTCTGCTTGGTTCTTCTCTTCAAGCTCATACGGCAGAAAGATCAAGGAGGACAGTGGCGCATTTAGTATGACAAGTAGCATGACAATGGAGGTGCTGGCGGTGACTGAAGTCCTACTCTGGCTAGAACCACAGAACTATACTCATGTGTGCATTCTGTGTGATTCATTGAGTATGATATGGAAGGTGGAGGCTGGTTCGGTATACAGATAATGGACTGAATACCTACAGGAATCAATAATTTAACAGAATTACATTCATCGAACCACCACAGGTGCTACTGAAGATGTAGACCGCCATCAGCACTTTAGCAAGACTGCATATAAGAAATTTGTTGGTTATCTTCACCATCAATCTTGTTTTCAGTTCAAGTGACAGCTCTTTTACAGGAGCATGGACAGAACTAATATAACACAGCATTAGAAGCTCACACAAATTGAAGTTTTTAGTAGTCAGTTTCTATTATAGTCTGTCCATTAATTCGTGAGCACGTTTGAAATTGATTTTCTAGAAAACTACCTGTTGGATCTCAGTGATTTTTGCAAGCAGCCTTAGAATATCCATGACGCTAGAGAAATATTTTTTCCAAGAAAATTTGATGTAGTTTGAAATATTTCTTCTTCAGGTTATATTAAAATCAACCTCACCGGATTGTACACAATAGTAACAGATCTACGGTACACAGAGACGTTGTTCTAAAAATACATTATGGTAACATTGAAATATCGTGAGTAAACAACAATTTCACGGAATTCCCGGCACCTAACCAGATCGACTTTGAAAGCGGAAAGCATATGACGTTATAATTGGGATACCGTTGTATAGTTATAGGTGTATCTCGCTATTTGTATGAAGCTATTGTATCATATTTGTTGGCTTATCAAAACTGACATTGATATCACATTCATAATGAGTCTGAAGTGCACATTTATAACAATGCAGAAGGTTACAGTTTTACTATACCAACACTTCCGTAGGGAATCTAAGAGAGGTCATCTATATTGCGATATTCAT
Source organism: Arion vulgaris (assembly GCA_020796225.1). Taxonomy (NCBI): domain Eukaryota; kingdom Metazoa; phylum Mollusca; class Gastropoda; order Stylommatophora; family Arionidae; genus Arion; species Arion vulgaris. The sequence goes on from CM036767.1 coordinate 28,139,910, forward strand.
AACCCTGAGAAACGAACGCAACTGGCGCTTGGTCTGAATAGAGAATACTTTTCCCGATGGATTAAACAGGACACAAAGTGCACTAATGTCAAGCAAGGAAGGAAAAGAACAATTGACGACTTTGACATAGATGTCATAAGACGGGAGCTCTTGAAAATGTTTGCGACAAATCAACTTGTTACTCTCAGGAAACTGAAATTAAAATTGCAATCAGATTGCAGCATAGACATTTCTAAAAGTACTCTATGGAAAATTGTAAGAGCCGCGGCTTCACCTTCAGAAAAACTATAGGCGGCAGGAATATTATTTGTGAAAAGCCACATTTAATTGCTGCCGAAGTAAATACCTGAGGCAGATCCGTGAGCGGTGGAGGCAAGGCTATGATATTGTATATTTGGACGAATCCTGGGTCAATGCTCACCACACCAATGCTAAAGAATAGCAATCAGTAGACGGTGAACAGAAAAGAAAAATACCAAGCAGCAAAGGCCAGCGTATTATACTAACACATGCAGGAAGCAGTGAAGAAGGTCTTGTCCATGACGCTGGACTTATTTTCCAATCAAAAGTACCGACGGTAGGGACTACCACACAGAAATGAATGGACATATTTTCAGGCACTGGATGGAGAAAGATCTACTTCCAATTCTAAACAGACCATCATGCTTGGTAATGGATAATGCATCCTATCACAATGCAGTATCAGCGGAAGACAAAGTACCAACTGCATCAAATACAAAAGATCAAATTAGGACTTGGCTTGCTAAGGAAAATGTCAGCTTCGATGATACATATTTGAAACCCGAGTTGTTGCACCTGGTGAGGATGACAAATAAGACAAAGGTGTTTCATATTGACAAAATCATTGCGGAATACGGCCACACGTCTTTGCGACTACCTCCATATCATGCTCACCTCAATCCGATAGAGCTTGTCTGGGCTAAAGTAAAAGGGCAAGTTGCCGAACAGAACAGGACGTTTAAAATGTGTGATGTTGAAGTTCTGACACGCGAGTCCTTCTCAATGATAGACATGCAGTTCTGGAAGAAGTGTGTTGAACATGTGCTCCGAGAGGAAGAGTACTGGCACCGAGATGGATTACAATTTGTCCAGCCAGTAACAATTATCAACCTCATGGAATCGTCAGATTTGGGATGATACAAATCTTATTTTGATTACAGACTGAGAAATAGCAACGTATACATTTCCATATTCAAATGCTTCTACCATCATACAATTTGTGGTGAAGTTAAGACACCCTGGGGTCTAATGGTGACCGAAGGGAGGACTAACTGTTGCATATTGTATCCAAGTTCACGCTTGCACATAAAGGGCAACACACTTAATTACTTGACCTATCAAGTTAATATGGAGATACACCTATGAATAGAATTGACATGGACAAATTCTAGGGATTACTGTAAAATCTAAAATTTGAGCCCCGTATTTGCAATTGTCATAAAAGATCAAAGGAATTCGCCGATGTGCAAAATCCGTAGCATCTATGGACTACTGGTTAGCTTTATTTTAGCGTCATGGATATTCTAAGGCTGCATGCAAAAATCACTGAGATCCAACAGGTAGTTTTCGAGAAAATCAATTTCAAACGTGCTCACGAATTAATGGACAGACTATAGAAACGGTGTGACAATGCATATATAGGCAAAACTGGCAAACAGCTTAGTGACATTTTAATGGAAATTACCATTTGGGAGCTTGCGATATCCAGGTCACAGTCATCTGATCCATGTTCCTCTGATCAACAAAGTCGATTTGCTCTAGAGAATCGTTTTATATCTTTATATGGTACCTTGTAACCTCATGGACTCAACGCACTACATTCCAATGCTGCTTAATACTGTCTGTTCTCTTACTCCATAATTCTATATGTATGTATGTTAATTGTATATATATATATATATTTGATTTTTATTGTTTATCTTTTTTTCCACTTCTAGTTTTTCTTCATTTATTTCGTTATTTGTTTTTAGTCACAGATTTTCATTTTAGGGCTGTTAGGAACTTATTGTTTGATTCTACGTGTGTGCTGTGTGAGAAGTAAAATTCTTCATGTCTTGTATCCTTTGCTTGATAAAGGCCTTTTGGTTGAAACATTGCTGTGTGTTGTCATTGTTTTTATATTTTGTAAAACTACAGTACTTTGTTTTTATGTGTTTAGTCAGTTTCCGGAGAGAAAAAAACACAAACTTAAAAAAAAATTGCATTACTTTACTGTTGCCTTTTTATAGTATTGTGTGATTGGTTTAATTTACACTACTTTGTTGTTGTATCTCTGTAATATTAAGTGTGCAGTTTAATTTACAGTATGTCTGTTGTTGTCTATATAAATACCAAACGGTCATAGAAGACAGTTGGCCTTTGCTGTAACTACAAGCAGCCTTGCAATGGAGATAAAGTGGTAACAATAGCTCTGAAGTGGTTAAGTACATAAGAATTCACAGCTGTGTATACTGAGCAACTTAATAAAATAAAGATGCTCAAGAAAATTCAGGCTGCTTTTAATTCCTTGTGGACCAAACATCACACTATGTGGCTTTGGGTTGGACACTTTTTTACCAAGAGCCACACTAAAGGGCGGTTTTTATTCTAAAAACAAATGATTTGTAAAAACCTGACTTTTGGCTTGGTCCACTAAGAGTTAATAATGGCTTGAAAATAAGGCAGGAATGGCGTGGCACATTGAGCACATCCAGAATACCCATTTAACCTTTATTTGTGTACCAGGGCATGCGAGTGTACATGGCAATGAGCATGCAGATCACCTGACTAATACAGCAGTGTCAAGGAAGGGCAATCAAATGAATAGTGCAGATATCATCAATGCTACAAGTGAAACAGGTCATATACATGACTTTGAAAAAAAATGACAAATCTGCATCCCTATCGAGAGTGAAGGAGATGGGAGAGAAAATGAGAACTTTCCAGACATGAACACTTTGTTAGAGACACCAAACATTTGATTAATCAACATCAAATCTGTGTGATTTCAATTGTTATATGCTGGTAAAGATATTGGGGAGGAGATCTGAGCACCTATGGATCTATCCGGAGTGCTGTGATGATGATCCTCACTAATTAAAGCTTATATGAGACAGTAAGCCTAGAAATTAGAAACATAAAATGAGAAAACATGACCTGATATGCAGGGACATGGGCTAGCTGTCACATCTAGGTATAGCAGTGCTGGATATAAAAACTGGGAGAATATGTCATCATCAGTTCTCGACGTAACCAAGGGCATATAAGGCAGAAACAATACATTTCCACTCTTGTGCCTAAAGATCCATGAGCAGTTTGGGTTTTTGCTGTTTTTGTAGCTGTTTTTATTTCTTACAGTGTGGAGTCGCTGCCCCTTGCACAATCTCTACTAGACACGCTTTACAACAAGGGAGAAAAAACAGTGGATCTATTCTCCACTACCATGAAAACCACACTTGTGTATGTCATGTAGCGTAACCTAATATAACCAATAAAATCAATGGGAGATGAAACAGGACTACAGACAGAGACAATTCTGGCTTCATGTAACCATAGAGTGTCAACTTCCAAACTGATAGTCAGCATTAAGAACAGATGTTTGTGGAGACCTATGATCGTCTATGCCAACCAGCACAACATATCATGATGTGTGCAACCTGCAGATCCCTAAATGGGGTACAAGTTTGTATTTTTGTTACCCGTGCCAGGAATTTAAGTTTGTGTTTGGATTTTGTTGGATCTCTTGGAAACACTTTTCGATGTGGCAAGTTCCTAGAGTTTATGTTCAAATCCCAGAAGGTAGCTTGATTCAATGTAAAGCAATGCCATGAGCCTTCTTGTTTTTATATTTTGCCTTGTTAATTGTCAACATACAACAGTTGTTACTGATCATTTATGACATATCGTACCACATAGTACATCAGTATGACTCAATATCAGCATTCATCAATTGTTACTTATAATTTATGACATATAGCACACATATGATGTCAGCATAGTTCAATGACAGAAGACATCCATTGTTACATATAATTTATGACATATAGCACACATATGACTTCAGTGTAGTTCAGTGACAGCATACATCAATTGTTACTTATAATTTATGACATATAGCACACATATGACTTCAGTGTAGTTCAGTGACAGCATACATCAATTGTTACTTATAATTTATGACATATAGCACACATATGACCTCAGTGTAGTTCAGTGACAGCATACATCAATTGTTACTTATAATTTATGACATATAGCACACATATGACTTCAGTGTAGTTCAGTGACAGCATACATCAATTGTTACTTATAATTTATGACATATAGCACACATATGACTTCAGTGTAGTTCAGTGACAGCATACATCAATTGTTACTTATAATTTATGACATATAGCACACATATGACCTCAGTTTTTCACTCAAGAACATTTTGGCTTCATGTCTCAACTCATCCCTTCAAACAAATCACACAGATTCTTTGAGAGAACGGTCATGAACACATGATTTTAGCTTCAAGAAGTGCGCTTCAGTTTAATTTCAGAGTAGGAACAGTGTGTTCTTTATCTATCAGTGATTTTTATTTTATCTTCTTAACTGATATTAAAAAATAATCTGTAGTGCTAAACTGTCCAATTTTCTAATAGATTTAGTCAGTTTTCAACTCTTGAACCAATTATAATTTTATTCAATAACCTGTTCACATCTGTTGATGCAACTGAACTTGGAAGTAGTGTCTGGCGAAACACATAAAAACAAAGTATTGTAGTTTTACCAAAAATAAAAACAACAATACACAGCAACGTTTCGACCAAAAGGCCTTAATCAAGCAAAGGATATAAGAGAGGTGAAGAATTTCACCTCTGCACAAATCACAACATGTATAGTCAAACAATAAGTTCCTAACGGCACTAAAATGAAAATATGGACTAAAACGAATAAGAAATAAATGCAAAAACTAGAAGTGGAAAAAGATAAACAATACAAATCAAATATATATATATATAAAGCCTATAAACAGTTAACATACACACATTAGAATATGGAGCAAGAGAACAGACAGTATTAAGAAGCATAGGAATGTAGTGCGTTGAGTCCATGAGGTTGCAAGGTACCATATAAAGATATAAAACAATTTTCTGGAGCATATCGACTTTGATCATCAGATAAACATGTTCGGATGGCTGTGACCTGGAAATCACAAGCTCTCAAATGGTCAATGCTATTCTTCTTCTTTGCGTTCGTTCTTAAGACCAATTTTAATCACTCTTGTGATATGTTTGATCTTTGCCAAGAACGTGTATACGTTGCACATTGGTTTAGTAGGCCCTAAACGCATAGACTTCTACACGTTTAGGACACATGCATCCGATTTCAGCCAAACCTTAGTCGGCTCTTACGACATGCATGGTAGGTAACTGGTTCTATTCTTTTCACCTAAAATTTGGGCCCGGTAACCACTCGGGCAGGTCAGTACTATTGAAATGAGTGGCTACAGGGGTCATAGAGCATTGGCGTATATCACGTAAGTGTTGGCCGAAATGGTCACTAAGTATTTTGCCTGTTTCTACAGTAGTGTCTGTGAAGTTTTCTAAAAATATAATCTTGAATTTGCTGAAAGATATTTTTTGAAATTCTCTCATTGCAAAAAAAATGACAATTTCTGCTTTAGGTGGACATGAATAAATATTCAATGATTAATAGTGTTGCTTACAGCAAAGGTCTAATGTTGTAAGTATTTTTTTTATGCAGGATTTCTGCATAGGTCTGATGTTGTAAAGTACTTTGTATGCAGGATTTCTAATAGGTGTGATGTTGTAAAGTACTTTGTATGCAGGATTTCTGCATAGGTCTGATGTTGTAAAGTGAGTAGGACAGAGATGTGGTACTATCACAGAATGAAATAAGTGAGCTGGACAGATAAGAGATGTGGTACTATCACAGAATGGAACAAGTGAGTAGGACAGATACAGAGATGTGATACTATCACAGAATGAAACAAGTGAGTAGGACAGATACAGAAATGTGGTACTATCACAGAATGAAACAAGTGAGGACAGAAACAGAGATGTGGTACTATCACAGAATTGAACAAGTGAGTAGGACGGGGGACTGCCTAGAGTAGTTGATAGTAGCTCGGCCTGCTAGCTGTGAGACGCCTCATAGCTCGGGTTCGAATCTACTGTCCGGCATTTGTTCGAGTCCCTGGTCTTACTCAGGACGATAACGTGAGTACCTCTGAAGTCGGAGAAAATCTGCCTGTATGGCGAGGGAATACTAATTACGGGTACATTGAGCACACGGCTGCCAGTGTAAAGTAATTTACAATGTGCAGCGTTGCTGCCATTGTAAGAAATTGGAAAACGGATTTTCACGCAAAAATCAGTTTCAGAGATGAAACTCGTCTGAGTTGAAAGCGGACGAAAGAAAAAAAAAAAAAGTGAGTAGGACAGAGATGTGGTACTATTCACAGAATTGAACAAGTGAGTAGGACAGAGACAGAAATGTGGTACTATCACAGAATGGAATAATTGAGTAGGACAGATGCAGGGATGTGGTACTATCACAGAATGGAATAATTGAGTAGGACAGATACAGAGATGTGGTACTATCACAGAATGAAACAAGTGAGTAGGACAGATACAGAAATGTGGTACTATCACAGAATGGAACAAGTGAGTAGGACAGATACAGAAATGTGGTACTATCACAGAATGGAACAAGTGAAATAAACAGATACAGAAATGTGGTACTATCACAGAATGAAACAAGTGAGGACAGAAACAGAGATGTGGTACTATCACAGAATGAAACAAGTGAAATAGACAGATACAGAAATGTGGTACTATCACAGAATGAAACAAGTGAGAACAGAAACAAAGATGTACTATCACAGAATGGAACAAGTGAGTAGGACAGAGACAGAGATGTGGTACTATCACAGAATGGAACAAGTGAGTGCGACAGAGACAGAGATGTGGTACTATCACAGAATTGAACAAGTGAGTAGGACAGAGACAGAGATGTGGTACTATCACAGAATTGAACGAGTAATACAGATACAGAGAGTGGTACTATCACAGAATGTAATAAGTGTTAGGACAGAGACAGAGATGTGGTATATCACAGAATGAAACAAGTGTGTAGGACAGATCAGAAATGTGGTACTATCAAAGAATTAAACAAAGTGAGTAGGACAGATACAGAAATGTGGTACTATCACAGAATGAAACAAGTGAGAACAGAAACAAAGATGTGGTACTATCACAGAATGGAACAAGTGAGTAGAAGAGACAAGATGTGGTACTATCACAGAATGGAAAAGTGAGTCGACAGAGCGTGGTACTATCACAGAATTGAACAAGTGAGTAGGACAGAGACAGAGATGTGGTACTATCACAGAATGCAATAAGTGTGTAGGACAGATACAGAAATGTACTATCACAGAATTAAACAAGTGAGTAATACAGATACAGAGATGTGGTGCTATCACAGAATGTAATAAGTGAGTAGGACAGATACAGAAATGTGGTACTATCACAGAATGGAACAAGTGAGTAGGACAGATACATAGATGTGGTACTATCACAGAATGGAAAAAGTGAGTAGGGTAGAGACAGAGATGTGGTACTATCACAGAATGGAACAAGTGAGTGCAACAGAGACAGAGATGTGGTACTATCACAGAATGGAACAAGTGAGCTGGACAGAGACAGAGATGTGGTACTATCACAGAATGGAACAAGTGAGGACAGAAACAGAGATGTGGTACTATCATAGAATTAAATAAATGAGCTGGACAGATACAGAGATGTGGTACTATCAAAGAATTAAACAAGTGAGTAGGACAGAAACAGAGATGTGGTACTATCACAGAATGAAACAAGTGAGGGCAGAAACAGAGATGTGGTACTATCACAGAATGGAGCAAGTGAGCTGGACAGAAACAGAGATGTAGTACTATCACAGAATGAAACAAGTGAGGGCAGAAACAGAGATGTACTATCACAGAATGAAAAGTGAGTCGAAGAGACAGAGATGTGGTACTATCACAGAATGGAGCAAGTGAGCTGGACAGAAACAGAGATGTACTATCACAGAATGGAACAAGTGAGTGCGAAAGAGACAGAGATGTGGTACTATCACAGAATGGAGCAAGTGAGCTGGACAGAAACAGAGATGTGGTACTATCACAGAATGAAACAAGTGAGGGCAGAAACAGAGATGTGGTACTATCACAGAATGGAGCAAGTGAGCTGGACAGAAACAGAGATGTGGTACTATCACAGAATGAAACAAGTGAGGGCAGAAACAGAGATGTACTATCACAGAATGGAACAAGTGAGTGGAAAGAGACAGAATGTGGTACTATCACAAAATTGAATAAAGTGAGAGACAGAGACAGAGATGTGGTACTATCACAGAATGAAATTAGTTAGCTGGACAGATAAGAGATGTGGTACTATCACAGAATGGAACAAGTGAATAGGACAGATACAGAGATGTGGTACTATCACAGAATGAAACAAGTGAGTAGGACAGATACAGAAATGTGGTACTATCACAGAATGAAACAAGTGAGGACAGAAACAGAGATGTGGTACTATCACAGAATTGAACAAGTGAGTAGGACAGAGATGTATACTATCAAGAATGAACAAGTGAGTAGGACAGAGACAGAATTGGTACTATCACAGAATGGAATAATTGAGTAGGACAGATGCAGAGATGTGGTACTATCACAGAATGGAATAATTGAGTAGGACAGATACAGAAATGTGGTACTATTACAGAATGGAATAATTGAGTAGGACAGATGCAGAGATGTGGTATTATCACAGAATGGAATAATTGAGTAGGACAGATACAGAGATGTGGTACTATCACAGAATGGAATAAGTGAGTAGGACAGAAACAGAGATGTGGTACTATCACAGAATGAAACAAGTGAAATAGACAGATACAGAAATGTGGTACTATCACAGAATGAAACAAGTGAGAACAGAAACAAAGATGTACTATCACAGAATGGAACAAGTGAGTAGGACAGAGACAGAGATGTGGTACTATCACAGAATGGAACAAGTGAGTGCGACAGAGACAGAGATGTGGTACTATCACAGAATTGAACAAGTGAGTAGGACAGAGACAGAGATGTGGTACTATCACAGAATTAAACGAGTAATACAGATACAGAGATGTGGTACTATCACAGAATGTAATAAGTGTGTAGGACAGAGACAGAGATGTGGTACTATCACAGAATGAAACAAGTGTGTAGGACAGATACAGAAATGTGGTACTATCAAAGAATTAAACAAGTGAGTAGGACAGATACAGAAATGTGGTACTATCACAGAATGAAACAAGTGAGAACAGAAACAAAGATGTGGTACTATCACAGAATGGAACAAGTGAGTAGGACAGAGACAGAGATGTGGTACTATCACAGAATGGAACAAGTGAGGCAAGAGACGTGGTACTACACAGAATGAACAAGTGAGTAGGACAGAGACAGAGATGTGGTACTATCACAGAATGTAATAAGTGTGTAGGACGGATACAGAAATGTACTATCACAGAATTAAACAAGTGAGTAATACAGATACAGAGATGTGGTACTATCACAGAATGTAATAAGTGAGTAGGACAGATACAGAAATGTGGTACTATCACAGAATGGAACAAGTGAGTAGGACAGATACATAGATGTGGTACTATCACAGAATGGAAAAAGTGAGTAGGGTAGAGACAGAGATGTGGTACTATCACAGAATGGAACAAGTGAAGTGACAGAGACAAGATGTGGTACTATCACAGAATGGAAAAGTGAGTGGACTAGAGACAGAGATGTGGTACTATCACAGAATGGAACAAGTGAGTGACAGAACAGAGATGTGGTACTATCACAGAGAATGGAACAAAATAGAGCTGGACAGATGACAGAATGTGGTACTATCACAGAATGGAACAAGTGAGGACAGAAACAGAGATGTGGTACTATCACAGAATGAAACAAGTGAAGCTGACAGAATACAGAGATGTGGTACTATCACAGAATGAACAAGTGAGTGGACAGAAACAGAGATGTGGTACTATCACAGAATGAAACAAGTGAGGGCAGAAACAGAGATGTACTATCACAGAATGGAACAAGTGAGCTGGACAGAAACAGAGATGTAGTACTATCACAGAATGAAACAAGTGAGGGCAGAAACAGAGATGTACTATCACAGAATGGAACAAGTGAGTGCGAAAGAGACAGAGATGTGGTACTATCACAGAATGGAGCAAGTGAGCTGGACAGAAACAGAGATGTGGTACTATCACAGAATGAAACAAGTGAGGGCAGAAACAGAGATGTGGTACTATCACAGAATGGAACAAGTGAGGACAGAAACAGAGATGTGGTACTATCACAGAATGAAACAAGTGAGTAGGACAGAAACAGAGATGTACTATCACAGAATGAACAAGTGAGTGGACAGAGACAGAGATGTGGTACTATCACAGAATTGAATAAGTGAGTAGGACAGAGACAGAGATGTGGTACTATCACAGAATGAAAATTGAGTAGGACAGATCAGAAATGTGGTACTATCACAGAATGGAACAAGTGAATAGGACAGATACAGAGATGTGGTACTATCACAGAATGAAACAAGTGAGTAGGACAGATACAGAAATGTGGTACTATCACAGAATGAAACAAGTAGGACAGATCAGAGTGTATATCACAGAAATGAACAATGAGTGGTACGAATGTTACTATCACAGAATGGAACAAGTGAGTAGGACAGATGACAGAAATGTGGTACTATCACAGAATGGAATAATTGAGTAGGACAGATCAGAATGTGGTACTATCACAGAATGGAATAATTAGTAGAGTCAAAATTGGTCTATTCAAAATAATGATGACAGATAAGATGTGGTATTATCACAGAATGGAATAATTAGTAGGACAGATACAGAGATGTGGTACTATCACAGAATGAAATAAGTGAGTAGGACAGATACAGAGATGTGGTACTATCACAGAATGGAACAAGTGAGCAGGACAGATACAGAATATTATCTTTCTCAGTCTGATCTCCATTGATTTTCAGTTGTCATTGTGTGTTCTAAACCTCCTTTCTCATTGCATGCCCAAATAATGATGATTTTCTGTTTTTATATTATTTTCTTAGCATTTAGTTTTTGTTTAGCACTCAACATTTTAGTCATTTTTGCAGTACATGGTATTCTTATCACTCCTGTAAAACCCCATCTCTGTGGCCTCCAGATATTTTGCTGTCTGCTTATGTATTGTTCATGATTCACATCCCTATGTCATTTCTGGCTCTATGTAGCTCTGAAGAACTGTCTTTCTGACTTTATGTCATTGATGCCTTTAATTTTCTAGAATGTTGTTTTTCCTTGCCTATTCTACTCATTATTTCTGATCTGTATCTACAATTTGATGTTATCAGGATTCCAAGGTATTTAAATTGATGGACTTCTGTTAGCTTTGTCTCATTTATATTATGTCCCCTACTTTTGGGAAACTTTTGTGAAATTGTGTTACCCAATATTAATTCACATCGAAATCATCCATAATACTAAGTCTGTCAAGAACTAGACTCAAGAGCTAAATAAAACTAAATCAAACCTAAGGTATCAAATCTAAGGTATTTATCATTCTTTTAGTCCTGCATTGATACAAATTTGCTGCTGTGCTGATTCGTTGTGTTTTCCTGTTGCTACTGCAAGCCATGCTGCTTTTTTCTTGCTTTGGATTTCTTCACTCTGCTTCCTCTTCTCTTCAGCATAAGATAGCTGAGTCTTAACCAGGTATTCTTCTTCTTCTTGATGAGTAAGAAGCTGAAATTTTGCATGTTCCCTCAGAGGATGATTGTATTTGCTGACTTGACCAAGTGAGCGCCCATCAGAGCTTTTTAACTGCAAAGTCTGTCGACTCTTCCTCTGTTCTTTCAGCTTTTCAATTTTCTCTGTAAAATCTTTTGTAAACATAAGCATGGGCACATGACTGGCTTCCAGATTAGTAGATGATAAAACATCAGATCTGAACTTTTGTAACAAACTACTTGTACCATGAAATGATGAGGTAATGTTTACAGGAATAGATTTAATGCCAGTATTGTGTAATTTAACTGGAGTTGTCAATGGCCGTTGTGGTAAAGCTAGTGTTGAAGCTTGCTGTCTGTACTCATATAATTTTGGTCCAGCAGAAACAGATCTAATCATCTGTCTTTGCAGGATGTTTATTTTTAATATATCAGGGTGATGGTTTGCTTGTAGTGAAGGGTTTATAGAGGCTGCAGTCCTGACTTTTGTGAAATACTCATTTCCTATGAATGGTTGTGATTTAGATTGTTCTTTTGTCTTCTGTGACAGGTCAGAGTTTAGATCTGATAACTGTGTGGGCACAGTGTGACATTTTTCATGTCCTATTTTCTTGTCAGAAACCTTTGTCCGAGGATCGATGCGACTTGGTGACGATGTTGGACGTTTTCTGATGGTAACAGAATTTGGTTCCCAATCCTGCATATTCATTTTGGTATTATAATTAGTCTCAGACTTGTCCATAGACTTCTGTATAGTGCTTACTGTTAGGTAGATAAAGTCAGGAGGGACAATGCTCTCAGTTTTCATTCTAATCTGAGATCTAAGCAACGATTTCATCTCAGATAAAGATATATCTTTACCTTTTGGAACTAAAGGCTTGTCAAATGCCCATGATATTCTTCTATTTATAAGTGAGTTTTCTCGAATTATACCCATATCATCACTAGGCTGCATTTTTGTCCAATTATTAAACTGAGAAGATGCAGATTTATTTCCAGATTTTGACTTTCCTGCTGAATGTAGAGACATTGTCTTTCCAGTTGATGCTGCAAACTCTTCCACAACACTCTGTTTCTCATGATATGGGGAGGCACATGAGCATGTGTCTGCTGAAATGGAAGACATATCTAATGATCTCAAACTACTTTGCACACGTTTAGCATTCTTCAGACTCTTACTGCTCAAACTTCTTGAGCTGTGAGGAAGTTGAACAGCTCTATACTGGTGCTGCAGAAGGACATTCTTTCTGCTATCTTCAGGAAGAGGTGAATTATGGTACACAATTTTGTAATTAGAAGCCCCAGCTTTGCGCATACGTTGAGCACGAACATAGGGGTATGGCTGGGACCTTATAGGAGCTTCACTATATGACCCATACTGCACTAATGGTGAGACTCTGTCAGTCTCCAGAGTGTAGTTCCAACTGACTTTCTCAAAGTTCATCACCAGAAGACTGTTCAAAGTGTTCACTGTGATTCTACAAAAAAATTAAATAAAAATATTACTAACAAAGTTCATTACAAGTAGATTGTTCAAAGTGTTCACTGTGTTTCTACAATATAATTAAATAAAAATATTACAAACGAACAGCACATTTAATTTATTTCAATCTCCTCAATGAGTGAGGTAGATACAATGACCAAAGATATATTAATAATAGAATATACATTTACAGATACTTTTTTTTTCAGCAAATGGAGAATATAAAAATAACTTGATTTTTAAATGCAACCCCAATCAAAAATTATCACAAAGCAATATAAATAGGTATATTTAATTAATTAAAATGTCTCACAGGCATTGCAGATTGTAGAGTATGAAGTACCTTTCCCTTCACATTTATAGATCCAAGTATGCAGCAGGAAGAAGGGCCTATTTCTTTCCTTATTTGTGGAATGTCTGGTGTGGGAAAGGGACCCACAACTCTTTTGTGGTGGATTTGATAAGCAGACACTCACCCACATTGTGCTAATCCAACCCGTTTTCATACTATAATGTATATTGGGGAATACAGTGTTTTTGTTTTTTAAATTTTTATTTGTTTTTTATCCCTTTCATACCTCGTGGTATATAGGGCAATACAGTGTTAGGCCTGTATTTTCATTGACCGTCGGCGCACGATGGGTGATGTGGTCAGATCTGCGCCGCCTTTACTTTCCTAGAGCATGTCTGGTACCCACTTGAGGCTGGGTCGACCTGAGAGCCGTCTCGGTCAGGAAAAATTTCACGCACACTGCGGGAGTTGAACCCAGACCACCAGCTCACCTTGAAAAGTGAGTTCACTAACAACTACGCTACCGCGGCTCTCAAGGAATACAGTGTTAGTCCATATTTTTCTTTGAACAATAGCACACGATGAGCGGTATGGTCAACCTCATGCCAATTGTCTTTTCGAATTTTCTCGAACTCTGGCAGTAATGACATCGGTTCTGTCTATACTTCTGCCAGTTTGAGTATAGGCATTATTTGCAAGCATGTTGATTGCCTTGCACTTGAGCATGTTCAGTTATCTACTGCCAAGTCAGGGTTTTGAGATGTGTTCGCTGAATTGCTGCCCACCCATTCTGCACACAGACTTTCAGGTTCAATCTTCTGAAGCACACTCATTGAAGCACATTCATTTAAACCAATCAACATCAACTACTACATTGCAAGAGCTGGGATTGAAGATTGGAGTGGCCAAAAAAGAACAGCACAACAGGTATATGAGTAGGTTCATCAATCAAATTCAAATTCACTGGATGGTGTTGGAGATATTGCGAAGGAAATCAGAGCACCTATGGATATGTCCGGAGTGCAATGAAGATATTTCAAACTGAAACTCATTGAGTCTGATATGATAATAGTATGTCTGGCCTGTTGTTCAGCCACCCACAAGAGAACAGTGGAGGCAGCAGTGATCTCCATAGTCATGCTTGATGTTGTTCTATTTACATCACAGGAAGACACCACAGTCCTTATTAATTGTATTCCCATTTCATTGTGCTGAATAAGCCCACACTGATCTAGTTCTGTGTCTTAAAGAGCCATCACTGTAAATAATATCTCCTGAATTGGAGTGCTGATCAACAAGTGCCATAATCTCTGCATTTTTAATGCCAAGGACTAATTTCCTACAGCATTGCCCAAATGTAATGATAACCCTGGTGCATTCAATCATATCCTCGGATACAGGCATCCATTTTTTCCAATGCTTCAGTATGTCTACAATACAGAACTGTTTAATAACATCCTCTGCCATCCAGCACTGGCCTCTCTTCAAATGCCTGCCATTGTTCTCAATTATGGCATTGTATAGAGGATGATTTGTGTCTTCAGATATCTCAGATAAGCTTTTACCTGTGTGACTTTGTGTCTCATGGACATCGTTGGCAAGCCAAGGATATAGTGCATTGCCTCGCATGAAGTATCTTGAGTGCAACTTAGTATAAGCCTAGTCATCTCATTTTGGACCCTATCCAACTTATCTAGCAATATTCTGCTCACTGTCAGGAGACTAAGGCAATAGTCCACCATGCTCAGCTCAAATCTCTGATAGAGAAGGAGAAGCAAGTGTTGTTTAATATTTGCCACCGCCTAACTTTGAGAGCTGTTAGTTCTTTTTTTGGTCTTTAGGATAACACTATTGACACATCTCTTAAATGATAAGGTTCTGTTAACAGTAATTCTGAGCTATTTGAGTGTTTCATTTTTGTCTAAATCTTTGTCACACATACTGACAACTGGAGTATGTGTATTCACTGTATCAGTGTTAAGAGAAAACCATGTCAGAGAAGACTTTTCTAGATTCACATTTGCTTTAAAATTACGCACTAAATTTCTATCCTATCCAGTTTACACTGTAATGCAGGGATTTTTAACAAATCAGCTGCAGATGTTTTTGAATATAAATGGTACAGAAGAATTCTCAAAATTCAATGGACAGAGAAAAGAACAACCAGATCTATTCAACAAGAACTAAAAATTAAAAAATTGGTTGCTGGGAAAAATTAGATTAAGGAAAGTAAAGTATTTTGGACACATTAAAAAAGACATGAAAGTTTGGAAAAGACAGTTATAAAAGGAGACATTCCAGGAAGCTTACTATAAAAGAAAGACCATAATAAAGATGCATACAGGATGTGACAGATGACGACAGGACATCTGGATTATGATAGAGAGAAGTTACAAAGAACTGTTAGGTTGGCAAAGTTCTGTGCAGGACAAGTTACTGAATGATGATAGAAGGATTGCCTGACTGTTGTATGTGTTTTGAGAATTATGTACATTTTATTGCCATGGCTTCTATTTCTGCTTTGAAAGTTATAGAGTGTATTCCTATGGAGATGGTATCTTCTTTTTCTTCTTCATCTGGTGTCACAATAATAAACTCTTGCTTCTATAATGCTTTTTGCCATAATCAATCTTGGTACATCTCTTTCTCTTTTATTTCTTTTTATTCTTAGTGGAATATTGGGTTTAATCTTTAATTTAAATTAGTTTTTCAATTTAATATTACAAATGGAATATAAGTCTGAAGTTGCTCCTAACACTATGCCAGTTTTTCTCTGCAGTTTCTGTAACAAAGCCATTTTAACAGATTTTGGTTGTTAGCCTTAACCAAACCACAGATAACCTGAGTGAATATTGTCCAACAGGGCACAAATTTGTACAGATGGGTTGCTGAAAAGATTTTATGAACATAAAAACGATACTTTATAATACCAGATCTACTTAGTTATGTTATAGCATAGTGTTAGATCTGATATGTCATGTGGACAACAAAACTTGCTGCAATCAACTTTCGGTGCTGAGATGGCACATGATTGATCAACAGGTATTTATTTCAAGTGGTTGACCAATATGGTGTGTTACTAATTGTAATTTATTGTACAATGGCGGAAATAGAAGTTTGCTTTTGGATATTCAGATCTGATTTGCTATGCAAGAAGAAAAAAAAAAAGATACGTACAATTTGAGTTATTAATTCAAACTTTAAATAAATGATTGATAGAAAAGTTTGATTTCCGTATAAAATAAATAATAGGGTTGCTTTTGCCTGTGTTATTATTTTCTCCTTTCCTTTGTTATTTTGATGTGATACTAATTGAGTTGGGAGTGCTTACCTATCCCCAATTGCAATAATAGAAAGGATTGGATCACTTTGGCTGTTTCCTCTCATAATACGACAACACTGGCCAGTTAACATGTTCCATATTCTAATTCGTCCATCTGCAGAACCTGTGAGCACTCTGAGGTAGGCAAACTCTAAACAAAGAACTTCTCTGTGGAATTAGAATTTAAAGGATGACTTCAAAACACCTTTCTATGATAATCAATACACATTATGTCATCGCTATGTTGATCTTAGATATGTTCTAACTCTTTCCACGCTTTAAGCAGCACACTGCGCCATCAAGATGTTTCGTTCGCCGTTCGAGTTGTTTCGTTTATACAAGTCTTTCTAGTTTTAATTCTACTAATTTTAGTTTTTAATAGTATTCTTCCGGTTCCTTCACTTTAATAGCGTCACTTTCTCTTTCGATTTCATCGTTCATTCACCCACGTTTCAATTTGTTTCAAGTTTATTTGTTGTTGCTACAGACGCAGTATTTGTAAACAGTTCAATGTGGGACCAGGCCTTTCAGGTAATAAGCATCCCATGCATGTATCAGGTGCTAATTTTTATAGAAAAATGCATGGACATTTCAGATTATAGTAGTAATATAAGTAGTATTAGTAATGATTCCGATCCAGAATATAACAAAGTGAATCAGGCAGACGATCATCATAATATAATGGCTATCAAAGCCCAACAGGAGCTTGATGTCAACTTTTCATCATATCTTCATTTCTATTGGGTATATTGTCATAAAATTTTGCCTGGACTTCACAAATTGGTACAAAATGATTTCTAGAGGCACATAGGGATACATTTTGAAGATGCTGTTATAATGTCACGTAAGTGTTGCATATGTCACTAACAATTTATAATTTTTCTATTTATGTTGTCATATTTGCCCCAGTTTCTTCTAAAATATTCCATGTATTGCTATTTAACTTTGTTATTCTAATAGGTTGTCCAGTTTTCTTCAAATTAGTATATGATAAGATATATATATGTTTATTTATTGATGAGTAGTTATGATTTGAAAAAATAACCCATTGCATTTTTGTCTCCTTAAATTAAATGTGTACAACTGAGAAATAACTGGGCGTGGAAAGAGCTAATATATGATGATAAATTCATATTAATAGAAATTGCGTATGGGGAGTAAACATAGTATAGTGTCATTAAAATGCATATGTGCACTAGTATATAGTTTCAGATATCAGTACAGTTGATTGTGTAGTCTACACGGCTAAAGATCAGCATTCAGACTTTCTGAGTAGGGATAATTTTTTAATTGTCACCGTAGCTTCTGTGTAACTGCTCTGACCCTTTTAGTAAGTTGAAAAGGACTGAGCACCTATGAGGATGCCTTAAGTGCAGAAAACTGATTGTATCTAGTTTTTTCCCTCATTCATTATTTTAAGCAAGAATTGCAAAGGTAAACTCAGCATTCAAACAAATGGCATCAATTCATCCTGCTGTTCATCAACATTCTTGACGAGACTGTTATTAATGCAGTTGTGATGGATTTTAATAAAAGTGTACAGTATGCTGTGGTACCCGAGGATTGGCTTCATAGTTATTTACGACCGCTCCACAAACATGGGAAGGATCCTAAACTGCTCAGCAGCTACCGCATACTCACCTTGTAAAATGTATATGGCAAATTACTAGAAAAGATAGTGGCCAGAAAGGTAATGTGTCACTTGGAGAATGACCACATCCTCCTTGACACTTTGGGTAGCTACCGGCCAATTAAAGGGACATGGGACACTGCTGACACATTTGCATATGATGTTTATGAAGGCTTCCAATCCAAGCAAGAGACTGTTGCTGTGGCCATCGACTTGGAGGATGCTTATAACAAGGTGAATTTTTCAATAATGGTGCGCTCTTTGATTAAATGTGAAGTTAATCCTTGGCTGGTGAACTGGATAGCTGCTTCTTTAATGGAGAGAACCGTTGCACTCCGTTTAGGAACATGGACATCGGATCCTGCACGTATATGCCCGGGATTACCCCAGGGTTCTCCTCTATCACCTGTGTTGTTTAATATTTACACAGCAAATGTAGCTAAAATTCAGCCAACGGGTTGGGTCGGACATTGACATTTGCAGATGATATCTTAATATATAGGACTGGGTCAGATAGACGAGAGATGGTTGCCGACATTCAGAAAACATTGCGTACCATCTCGTGTTGGTGTAGAGAGTCTCGCTCTCAGGTCAATCCTGAAAAAGCATGTATGTTGTGGTGCTCGTTGAATAATCACATTGTCAAGGCTGACCTACCCTGTGTAATCTTTGATGAACATACCATCGTGCGCAGAGACAGGCTGCGCTATCTTGAAATAATCTTTGATCTTTCAAACACCATATTGAACAGACGATACAATGGCGCAAGCGTGGTCTTGTGGCTCTCAAAGGTATGGTGGCCGCACACCTTGAGCAGAGACTACTTGCCATTTTGTTCGATCGACTGGTAATGTCAGTGGTAGATTGCAGACTCGGAATTCTTACGATATCAAGATCACAATGTGAACGACTCGACGGGTTCAGAATGAAGGTATGCGTATAGTTCTGGGCTGCACTAGAGATACCCCATTGTGAAGATGAGATATATGCTTGGCCTTCTGTCACTACGCTCCCGTCATGCAATCGCCCAAACCAAGGCATATATGCGGGTTACTTCGGATAAGAGACATCCACTACACAAGAACACTAATGATGTTAAGGGCACGAGAATCAAGCGTGGCATGTCGTGGATCGCCCAGGCTGAGAGAATAATTGGCCAGGTGACTACGGTTGCGACCCTACCAAAAGGGAAGAATGGATCCCAACAGATGGTAGCATGATGAACTATCTCAACGTTATCATTACTCTTGGAAGAGAATGTAGAGATTGGGGCAACATGAAGGCTGATCTCACAGTTAAGCAGCTGATAGAAGATAATGCAAGGGATGATGATGTTGTTATATATACCGATGGGTCGGTTCAACGTGGTGAGAAATCCGGCTGGGGTTTCTTGGCTAATGCGCATGGTAGGGTGGTTGCAGAGCGAAGTGGGGCATACAGAACAACTACTTATAGTATGAGGATGGAGGTTGAGGCTGTTACTGCTGCCTTCCATTGGATTTCTGGGACTTCATTTACTGGGGCAGTTGTTGTATCTGACTCTCAGTCGATGCTTTACAAGATCCAGAAGGGCAGGTTTCGGTATGAGTGGATGTCGTCTATAGAAGTTTCTAACCTCCAGCGGCTTACGTGGATATACTGTCTTGGGCATGCGGGTGTTTACGGTAATGAGAGAGCAGACAGGCTTTCATCAACAGCATCGATTGTTGGGGAGTTGAAGATGGATAAGGGGATATTCTTTGGTCTCTTCGCGACTGTCTGTTGGATGAGGACACTAAAATCGATGTTGAATCGATCAAGCGATTTAAGCAGTTTGGAGTTACCCGTTGTTCAAGTCGAACTGGATGCCTGAGAGGCAGAGTGAGAGGTGTGTTTAATCAGCGAGCCACAGGAATCATCAGTATGCATACTCTTCGATATCTGTTGGGGAGACTGAGCACCTATGGGTCTGCCAGGAGCGCAATGACGTCAGTTTAGTAACCAATAACCAATAAACATTCTTGAAAGTAGCCTTGCCATCATCAACTTTACTAGAATGTGTTACAATAGTATTATTGCTGTCATAAACCTGACATTTACATTTTGAACTTGTCATAAAAATATATGTTACAACTTAAATTCTGGAATCATTCTCTTCTGGCACTGACACATAGAGAACCCATCGACACTGTTTGATACAAGTCCTATTTGTTGTACAAGTGAAATGACGTAGGTCTTGGTAATAGTGAATACTTAGTTGGTACCTAAAATACACAGATTTTCATCATCATACAATAAAATAAATGGTGTAACAAGGATATTCTATGTACTTATGGTGACGGTTAGAAATGAGTAAACGTTATGTAAATAAATATTGCATGCATATGAATTAAGAGCAGGCACAACTGCAGTGCAATAGTGTAGGGGAATGTGGTTATTATGAGACAAACAGTCTGCATAAAAAGTAAGCATCATGAAAGTCTAACTTGTTAGTCATTTCAGAATCACCTGCTCTTGGGAAATTCTGACATGGGCTGTTGTTTGTGTACTACCGTCTGAAAAGTAATACAGAGTGAATACTGCAAATTCTAAGGAGAGTTTGCCCTATCTCATTTCAAACTGAAATATGTGATGTACAGCTGACTGACTGATCATGTCACTACCGCTAATGAAAACACATCTGTCCAGTGTCCACTGTTTGCTCCCTCCCTACAGGAAAATAAATCCAGATCAAAAGTCCTAATTCCTTGGAGGCAATGCAACCAATGTGTCCTAAAACAGCAGAACATGTTCCTTATTCGGAACAATGGTCTCAACCCATCACAATAATGACACAGCATATTCATCATGCTCTTTGGTCTAGATCATATACAAGTTGCAAAGACTGACTACAAGTGATCACTTTAGAACAAATGCAAATTACTGCTCAAAAGATTTAATGTTGCCTAGCAGACAGTGAAGTTACTGTCATAGGCAAGGGTGTCAAACCTGAATATTACACTGTTGTCAAAACTCAGATGATCTTTGTATCTTTGCAAGAACTGAAATGTGGCACAATGTACTAATGCTCTTTAGTACAAAGGACACATATCACAAATGGTGGTTAACAAGTGGCTGACAGAACAAACGTAAAAAAACAACATAACAAGTGCTTACTTTGGATGCCTCAATGCTGTCAGACATCGAGAATGTCGTCCAACAGTGCTCCAGACCAACACATATCCATCTTTGCCTCCAGTGATTATATGCCATTCATCAAAACGAATGTTCATGATAGAAGCATGATGGCCTGTTAAAATCTAAAATAAAGAAAACGTCACATAAATACTAGATCTTAAACACAGATGTTTGAAGGAAATGTATGTAATGTGGAAACTAGAAAAAATGAAAAATATATGAGAACAGATACCAATAATACTACATCATCTACAGTCTCTTCTACGCAGAATATAAACTATAGAAGGGTTATGAAATTTGAGAAAAACTAGTAGGAACAGCATCTATTGCAATTTAAAGAAATATGGACATCATAATTGCTCTCTGCTCCACATTTATGGAAACATATTCAGAGCATTTAACTGTCAGATATATATTGGGTTAAGCATGAACAAGAATACAGGTACTATCTGCAGGGTAAATAAAATATGCCAACCAACTTCACTTGGGGACAGTGAACAGGGGAACAGTTAGATGGCTGCTGAACTGGAGGGTGTGGTATGTGTGGACTTATCCAATGTGCAATGATGTCAACCGGGAGAACTAACCAAAACACATCTATTTTTAGACGCTACTTGAGCTATGATTTTATCAAGTCAACATGCATATTATTTTTTCATATTACTATCATGTATAATACGCAATATAATCTACGCCATCACTTGTAAATGTTGTGACAAGGCGTATATAGGAAAAACTTGCAAAATGCTTAGTGACCGTTTCGTCCAACACTTAAGTGATATACGCCAATGCTCTGTGACTCCTGTAGCCACTCATTTCAATGAAGCGGATCATTTGGGAGCTTGCTATATCCAGGTCACAGCCATATGATGATCGAAGTTGATTTGCTCTAGAAAATCGTTTTATATCCTTACATGGCACCTTGCGACCTCATGTATTCAACACACTACATTCCTATGCTTCTTAGTATTTTCTCTTCTCATGCTCAATATTTTATATGTGTATGTGTTAAATGTGTATATGTTATATATATATATATATGATTTTTATTGTTTATCTTCTTTTTCCACTTCTAGTTTTTTTGCATTTATTTTGTTTTTAATCACAGATTTTCATTTTATGGCCGTTAGGAATTGATTGTTGTATTCTATATGTAGTGTGCTGTGAAAGAAGTGAAATTCTTCACTTCTGTTGTATGCTTTGCTTGATAAAGGCCTTTTGGTCAAAACGTTGCTGTGTATTTTTATTGTTTTTGTATTTTGTAAAAGTACAGTACTTTGTTTTTACATGTTTTGCCATTGCTATCATGCATAGCAGTGTGAACAGTTTTGAATATCTCAGTTCACTGCTAACAACAGATGGAAATGGGATGAAGAAAATTAAAAGATGAACAAACATAGCTTTACATAAAATTAAACAACTAAAAACAGTATGGAATGGAGCTGACATGAAAACAAATCTAAGAATACTAGAGCATGCATATTCCCAGGGCAATGTATGGGTGTGAAGCATGGACAACAAGGTGGTGGAAACAAGGTGGTGGAAAAACATATATGTGCTTCTGAATATAAGTGTTACAGAAGAGTCTTCTGTATATCATGGACAGAGAACAGATATATCCAGAAAGAACTCAAAATCAAAGAAATTAGCTGATGCTACAAGTGAATGAGAAAATTGAAGTATTTTGGACATATAAAGAGGCACAACGGGCTGAGAAGACCATCATGGAAGGAGGCATCCCAGCAAAGAGGAGAAGAGGAAGAGGTGGTTTGAGGATTATGGCTGCAGAGGCAGGACATCTGGCCTATGAGAGAGAGAAATTCGAAGGACTGTTAAGGTGGCAAATTTCTGCTCTGGAAAAGCTATTTGATGATGATGATAGCAGAGAAACTTTGTAGCTACAGTAAAACTTTGATTAGTCGTCACGTGTTTAACTGTCCGTTTCTGTTTCGGTATGAGTGGATGTCATCTATAGAAGTTTCTAACCTCCAGAGGCTTAAGTGGATATACTATCCTGGGCATGCGGGTGTTTACGGTAGTGAGAGAGCGGACAGGCTTGCAACAACAGCATCGATTGTTGGGGAATTGAAGATG
Organism: Arion vulgaris; assembly: GCA_020796225.1. Lineage (NCBI taxonomy): Eukaryota > Metazoa > Mollusca > Gastropoda > Stylommatophora > Arionidae > Arion > Arion vulgaris. The sequence goes on from CM036767.1 coordinate 28,163,733, forward strand.
GATAAGGGGATGTTCTTCGGTCTCTTCGCGACTGTCTGTTGGATGAGGACACTAAAATCGATGTTGAATCGATCAAGCGATTTAAGCAGTTTGGAGTTACCCGTTGTACAAGTCAAACTGGATGCCTTAGAGGCAGAGTGAGAGGTGTGTTTAATCAGCGAGCCACGGGAACCATCAGTATGCATACTCTTCGATATCTATTGGGGAGACTGAGCACCTATGGGTCTGCCCGGAGTGCAACGACGTCAGTTTAGTAACCAATAACCGTTTCTATTATCCGTCATCATCTAAAAAAATGCATGAGTTTCAATAAACAAACAAACATCTTTCAAATTGTCTACAGATTACTTTTACACCCTACTGTATAAAAGCTGGAAAGTGACTGTACTTATTATGGTGGAAATGACTAATCATTGGTGCGGAGAAGTTGAGCTTGATCTGGCGCTGCATAAACCCATCACAAATCAGCTATTGTGTTACATATTGGTCTCAGTTGTGACAGAGTAGCCTGCATGTTCGAATGAATGTTTTGTTTCATAGTGCCCTGATTAAGTCCGTAACATTGGGGACATGAAAAACTCGAAAAGTTAGCCTCGACGCGACATGCTTATTTCAGTGGCCGTAATTTTGTATTAATTTTACATTTAAATTCATATAAGTTATGTTACCTAATGCAAAACATATAATAATTTCATAAATAATTGTAAAAAAAATATATTATATATTTTTAAGATGTCTAATCTCGTTGTTTGAAGCACGCTTATTTTATAACCGGCACATTTGAACCTACACCATTTTGTCAAAACAGTCTCGACGTGTTTTCCACTTGCTCCAGCCAAAATCGAAATATTTTTAATTAAATGGATTCTAACAACCCAGATTACTGTCCTGATGAAGACAACAGTGAATCTTCAAATTTGTTAACATCAGAAGTTGACATATCCGAAGCGGAGATGGAAAATATAACAAAAATATCCCTGAACATTGTCGCATTGCACAGGTAGGAGTTTACGTTTTCGCCATTAGACTTACCTATGTGAAACTGAAACTAACATTGTTTTTTTGTTATGGGGACTATGGTGGATTCTGTGATAATAATATGTTGTCTTGTTAAATAAATTAGCAATGTTGATGAGTTATATTGTTATAAATGCTAGAAAAAATAAGTTATTGATATTTAATATGCTTAGCAACTGGTTGCTAGGAGAAAGCTATAATTTGTTATTCAAGATACAGACTTCTTGTTTACGCTATTGTACTTGTTAGATCTTGTTTATTTCCACGTTTTTGTGATTTTCAAGTCAGATGCAATGTTCCTACACTATGTATGTTTGTATGAATGTTAAAATTATTTACTTATTCCTATATGCTAACAATTATATTTGTTTCTATTTTTTTCAAGCCCTGTAGGACATGACCAGTCCTACGACAATCTTGACTGTAGTCCAGAAGATACATTGCCACCTTTTCGACCTGCAAGGCTCGACAAAGCTCAGATGTCATAACAAGAAACGATCATCGGCAGTATCTCACCCCTCGTAAGTAATTATTAACAATAGGGAGTGTATGGCAATTTTTCTCATGGCAATTTTTCTCATGGCAATTTTCTCATCTTACAGTATGGAAAAAGATGTGATTGATAAGTGCATTATGACTGATTTTGTGATTGATAAGTGCGTTATGACTGATTTTAATGTATGTAAAACTGACAACTGTGTGTTCATGTTATTCACATTGTGTTAACTGCTTTTCCATGCATTTTGTAAAGTAGTATTGCTGGTTTTGAATCTGAATTCCTAGTCAGTGTATTTTAACTAAAATAATTTCACAAATATAATGTTTTTAAAAATCTTTTTCCTCATCTACAGTAAGCTTCTTCAAGCTGTATTTTTGTACAAAATTGTTGCAGCAAATGTGCAATTTTACCAACCAACAAGCAGCTGCAACAGGGCACACAAAGCCATCATATGGTACATGGGCAGACCTACATGAAGAGGAACTTTTAAAATTTGTTGGCCTGCTCATGTACATGAGTCTAGTACAGGCTCCAAATGCAGAGTTATATTGGTCTAGTAAGCAACTCTTTCATGGTTTGTGGGCTAGGGCTTTTATGCCTATAGACCGATATAAAATAATTCAAGCATTCTTGAAAATCTCCAATCCTGAAACTGAGCGAGCTGACGACAAACTAAAAAAGTTAGGTTCGTGCATGATTTTCTTAGGATGAAATGTATGAAGTTTTGGCAGCCGCATGAGTGTATTAGTGTAGATGAGAGAACGGTTAAGAATAAGGGAAGATATGGGTTTAGACAGTACATCAAGGATAAGCCAACTAAGTGGGGAATGAAATTATGGGTGGTTGCAGATTCAATAACGGGATATACATATAATTTCGATGTTTATACAGGGAAAGACTAGCTCGCTCAACTCAAGGATTGGGATACAATGTTGTTTATAAATTATGTAGATCTATTTTCCAGCAAGGGTATCGAATTTTTATGGATAATTTTTATACTTCTTTTCATTTATTTGTAGATTTATTAAAGGTGAAGACTTTAGCATGTGGGACTATTTTGGCAAATAGAAAAGGATTTCCTCAAGAACTAAAAGATACTAAATTATTTAATAGAAATGCTAATAGGGGAAAATGAGATGGGTTAGGAAAGGTAATGTGGGATTTGTTCAATGGAAAGATAATAAAATAGTTAACTTAATTAGCACTATGCATAAGTCTGTAAGTAGTAATACATTTTGTACCCGTAGAACAAAGTCGGATGGCCAGTTTCGAATATCTTGGTCGTCAGCCTATAGTTATTAAAGATTATAATAAATACATGGGGGGGAGTTGATAGGTCAGATCAAATGATTGGGAAATATAATGTTCTTCGTAAAACATCAAAATATTGGAAAACTCTCTTTTATCACTTTATTGACATTGCTAGGGTTAATTCTTTAATACTATTTCAGGAATACCGCCGGCAACATCAGGATATTCCGGAACTGGTCAGACCGAAGAGATATAGTCAGTTAGATTTTACTATAGAGTTAATTAAAGAGCTAGCTAACTTTGATAAAGACATTCAAGTTCCCTTGCTGGATAATAGAAGTAAAAATGTTCTCAAATAGTACCTGGTCTTAGAAAAACTCAAAAATTGTGTTAGATGCTAGAGGATTAGAAAAGTTGAAAAGAAATCAAGTTTTTTGTCAGATTTGTAAAAAAAAGTTTCTGTTTTAATCAGATAAGAAATTGCATGGTTGATGAACATACTGTACCTGGGTCAGATGAACGTTCTGTGCCTGGGTTACCTTGAGTCATGTTTGCAAGATGCCAGATAACTTTTTTCCTGTCTATTTTGTATATCACATATCATTGTTTACTCATATTTTTGTTCAATAATATCTTTTACTTGCTATGGTTAGAAATTATATACCTATTTAATGTTTATGTATCATACTATAAGTGTTAGTTCTTTATGGGCTGCTTACTAGACCAATTCGACGTCATTTTCTCTTGTATGTCATATTTATTGACTTTTTCTTTAAAATATGAAAATATGCATGTTTTATAAATATTATGATTACTGCCTTTCATATTGTCCAAACATGTTCAATTTCAGATATGTCCTGGAGAAATGAATATTCTAAAAGACTGTAATAAAAGATTTCATTATATTTGTCATACTTTTTTTTCTTTGTGATTGTAAAATTATTTGTCATTTGTAGAAAAATCTATTTTTAGACTTTTCATAAGTAGGTCACTGGATATCATAAATTACATCATACATATTTTAAAACCACATATCCAGATAGCCCATCCAATTAGCTTTCCAACCATATATAACATGCCTATTTTCAACGCAAAGAATTTGTATGTTTGCTAAATATAGAGCAGGACATCAAAATATCAAAAACCTTAAAACCTGCCAATGGTTAAGAACTTAATCGGAATAACATTTCTGTACATTACTACATTATATTGAAGTTTACATTGCTTATAAAATTTAATAAACTATGTATGTATTATTCACTTTTAAAGGATTTTATTTTCATTTTCGTCTTCAGCCATCAGTGAAATCATATTACTGTCCATATGTATTATTTCTGTTATCCGTCTATTCAGTTATCCGTCACATCCCTGGTCCGGACCGTGACGGTTAATCAAAGTTTTACTGTATTTGTTTTAGAGATTTCTATGAAGGACAAATAGTACTTTTTTAACTAATAGTAACATCAGATTGTTTGAATTATAACTACTAAAGCGGAACCAAACAACCATGCAAAGTACTAACATTTCATGACTATCTATACATACTACATGTTTACTGGCTAACAAACGTTGGTTGCAGTCTTAATAAACTGTTTATATAGAATCTCACTTTTATGAGATTACCAGACTCAAGCTCCCAGACTTTGACTTTTCCTCTCTCACAACCTGATATGCAAATTTCTTCAGATAGAGCAACAGCCAAGATTGATGACTGATGTTGAAATGTCTTCTGACATTTTCCAGTTTCCAGGCTCCAAACTAGAAGAAAGATATATATAATCTATTAAAACATGATTAATAAATTCTTTCAGTTCAAGATGGAGGATGTCCCTGTTGTGTTTTGTGTAACATCTCTATTTTTGTGTAGGGAAATGTTCAATTCCATCTCATTTATATAGAGAGTAGTGCCATAAGATTGACTCGGAAGTCCATTCAGTCAGGGTTTAAAGTTTTTAAAAGTTGAAGGATTGACTTCATTGCACTGGGTTTTACCCCATACGGCTCGGTCCTCTCTGCAGATATGGCACGCCACCTGCCGAAGTATTGCACAAAGCACAACTCCGTAGCTCCAGCAACAATCCTAGGGGTCTCTGGAAAAACTGCACTCGTGAACAGAAGATTTAGTGTCCGGATTCGAACCGACGACCTTCGACTCACACGGCAAGGGCTCAACCACTCAGCCACAGAGACCCCCATATTCTGTCAGGATCTTCACCTGTGCTAAGAAGTTCGTGCGTATGTCAGTAAGTCTTTTTGACTATATCCGTTGATAGTGACAGCATCCTTCAGTTATAGTGGTTGAGAAACATTAAATAAAGTGTGGTAGACAAAGCAGAAAGGGAAAACACGATGGCTTAGGTCCATCCAATTGGGATTAAGGACAGACAGCACCCCTAAACAGAAATATTGATCATTGAGGTTGCGTTTATGATTCTAAATGATCAACTTGATGTTAAAACTTCGAAAAAATTTACAAAAATCCAAGCATGTATATTCTATGAACAAAGTTTAATATAGAGGGTTTTTTAAGGGAAAAAGGCCCAAAAAGTAACCTTGCAAAATACAGGATGATTTAAGTTCTATTAAGGTTAGCAATATGGAACTTTCAAATGTTATAGTACATGAGCATATCTTGAACTGGTAGCAAAACATTTTTAAAGTATATTAAAATGAGTTTTACCGGAATTTTGTAACGCAAATTTAGATTTTTGACCCCAAAAATATGGGGTAAGAGATATTCTTTTGCATGACACAAAAAAACCGTTCAATAAATTCTTTTTAAAGTGGTAGGGGGTCATTAAATATGCATAAGAAAGAAGTGAAAAAAGTTATACAGCAATCCTAAGAGTAGTTTTTGAAAAAAAAGTGTACTTAGCAACATACATTTACGTAAAATAACAATTTTGAGAAAAAGCCAAAAAATGAACATATTTTCAATTATTGAAAAAATGAATTTACTTTAGAATCCCCTAAGGGCATAGAAACTTGCCTCAGCCAATGCTTTAGATGCTAACGCTAATTGTTTTTCATCTTTCTATCTTTGTGTGCCTAAATTCTTTATTAGCAAGAAAGATATGTGGTTTTTATAGGTGACTGCAAAATACTGAAAATAATATTTTCTGAAGGAAAAGTTAAATTAAAACAAAAGTATCATATTGACACAATTTCACATTATTAACTACAATATTGGCATCATTGGCAGTTACTTTTAATATCCTCCTCAAAGCATATGAGATCTTAGGATACCAAGTCCATATAAGATTATGGAAAGATTCATTAGCATTGTGAGAACCACCGTGAATGTATTTTGTCAATGAAGTCGCAAGATAGCTTGGCAAATACTTGCATTATGTTGTCAAAAATAAAATTAGGCAGTTTGTTTTTAATCAACTAAAACTTTATCTTTAGGGTACAAGCTACTCAGCCTATTGCAGTTCTCATGGTTATCTTTGTGATGTTTAAATATGGCTCAAACACTATTTATCCAATGTGCTCTAATTTCCCATAATTTTTCATACAAGTTACATCATAATGATGCTGCATGAGTTTAATGGTGCTATTAGTTAATCTATCTGTGCTACCATATTACTATACACACTTTGCTACCATCTGTTGAAGCAGAGTTATGGTTTTCCATATATAATTAGCTAAAAAAAACATATACATGCCTAGTTAAAAAATTAATTAAAATACAAAACTACATTTTTTTTTGCAAACTAAAGATAATTTCTTGTTCAAAATTATCTAAAATGTAAAAAAACTCAAATTTCATTTTTAAAAAAAATCGTTAAATGTAGGGGTGCGGTCTTGTCCTTAATAATGTGCAAATTTTGTATTGGAACTGTACAAGGTTCATACAAAGATTAGATAGGAGCACTTATGGTCTTGTTCCTTGTACAATAAGTATGATATGATGATTGACTAACTAGTCAGTTTTGTTAAAATATGATTATTCAGTTCTATTAAAATATAGTTAATTAATTAATTTGGTTAAAAAATGATTAATCAAATTTGTTTGCTGTCTCTTCTCATACTAAAAACGAGTAGTATTATACAGGGAATGAGATGATAGAAGTATCCCATTCAGCTGAACCACAGCTGACTAAGACTCTACTCCATATCAAAGTGGTAACCTTGGTAACAGGCTGGCTATGCAAGTAGGAATGAACAAGGATAGGCAATTCCAGTCTAAACAACACAAAGCAGAAAACAGAAGTTGGTTCAAAAAGTGCATTTGCTGTAGACTCCTAAACTGTAACAAAATGTAACAAACACCTTGCTCAGTTTGAGCGTACAGAAGAAGAAACTACACATACTGTACATTCAAATAAATACACACACACACACACACTATATATATATATATATATTGGTTATTGGTTACTAAACTGAAGTCATTGCACCCTGGGCAGACCCATAGGTGCTCAGTCTCCCCAACAGATATCGAAGAGTATGCATACTGATGGTTCCCGTGGCTTGCTGATTAAACACACCTCTCACTCTGCCTCTCAGGCATCCGGTTTGACTTGTACAACAGGTAACTCCAAACGGCCTAAATCGCTTGATTGATTCAACATCGATTTTAGTGTCCTCATCCAACAGACAGTCGCAAGAGACCAGAAGAACATCCCCATATCCATCTTCAACTCCACAACAATCGATGCTGTTGATGTCCGCTCTCTCATTACCGTAAACACCTGCATGCCCAGGACAGTATATCCACTTAAGGCTCTGGAGGTTAGAAACTTCTATAGACGACATCCACTCATACCAGAACCTGCCCTTCTGGATCTTGTGAAGCTTCGACTGAGAGTCAGATACAACAACAGCTCCAGTAAATGGAGTCCCAGAGAGCCAATGGAGGGCAGCAGTAACAGCCTCAACCTCCATTCTCATACTAGAAGTAGTTGTCCTGTATACCCCACTTCACTCTGCAACAACCCTACCATGCACATATGCCAAGAAACCTCATAATCTACCACGGACAGAACAAGTAAATATATAACAACATTTCCTACTTGTTGTGTCCATATAATTGGACTGGTTATATTATTTATTTTGCAATATGTTGCCCTGAGATACACATTGAAATCCTTCACACCATGGCATAGACACATTGACCGTTTTTTGCATTTCAACCAATGTTACAATTTGTTGTACAAGTGCTATAGTGAGTGTTATTTTTCAACCAATGTTACAATTTGTTGTACAAGTGCTATAGTGAGTGTGCAGAAACCAACAAACAGACCAATGTAATTACTAAATTGATTTAGTAAGTAAGTACATTAGATAAAAAATATTAAATATCTTTTATCTCATATTAACTAGACTTTGACTTCAGCAAAAATGTTTCATAATGTAAATTTCATTTCAATTGTAGCTATAGAAGAATAGGCATAGTTTCATGGACAGACAAACAGACAAATAAACAAGTTTTAGGAAAACTAGGTATGAAGAAACAATTATTAAGAGAAATAAAATTCAGACAAGTAAAGTATTTTGGGCACATAGAAATAAATGGCACCATGAAAAAATATTTACTAGAGGGGAAAATTGAGGGGAGAAGAGCAAGAGGAAGACCGAGAGATAAGTGGGAGGAAACTTTAAGAAATGGACAGGTTACAGTCTGGCAGTGTGCAACACCAAGGCGAAAGACAGAGGATGCTGGAGATTTATTGCAGCCAACCTTCGATGTGGAGACGGCACCTGATGATGATGATAAACAGAAATTAATATTGCACACTTTTACAACTGCTGTCCATAGCCCCAGTGGCAGCTACATCTCCTAGCACGGTGATACAATTTATTGTGCCTTGGTGACCTCTCATTATCTTCAAACATTTGCCTGTCTGAATAGACCAACATCTGCAACAGTACATAGAAAGAAAGTATCAAATATGATGAAGAGATTGTAATGAAGTTTACCAGTAATATCTAATATGATAATGAATTGAAAAAACAAAGCTTTGAAATACGATAGAGAGATATATAATAAACATTTCAAGTGTTCATGATGTTCAAAATAAATAGTGGCTCTCACTGAACTCAATCCATACCAATAACCAGTATGGTTGGATATAAATGTGCACCTATCATGCCATTAGCCATTTTATCTATCTTCTTCTTCTTCTTTGCTTCGTTCTTTACGACCAACTTTAATCACTCTTTATGATATGTTTGATCTTTGCCAAGAACGTGTATACGTTGCACATTGGTTTGGTAGGCCCCTAAATGCATAGACTTCTACACGTTTAGGACACATGCATCGATTTCAGCCTAACCTCCTTAGTCGCCTCTTACGACATGCATGGCAGGTAACAGTGGCTCTATTCTTTACACCCCAAACTTGGGTCCCGGTAACCACTCAGGCGTTTATCTATCTAGTCTCTAATCCTGTTTTGCCTTTCAGCGTCAGGCCGAAAAAGGAGACACCTGGCACGAGCCTCTCTATGCACCTTGTCTTTCTCTTCTCCAATCCTGACGCCTCACAGCTTCAGGGTAAGAAGAGATTTCTAGCATGGGCTTTTGTGTGTGCTTCATAAATAGTGTCTTTAAGCCTCTGTTATCTTCTAGGTCCACCTTTGCATGGCCAGCCTTTTGCTTTTCACATCTTACATTCACATCGAGCATTTTCTTTCATTTTGTACACAACCTTTGAAGTTTTTTTTATTATCGTAGCTAAAAGTAGCAAACAAAATATATATTTAAGTTGTATATTGGATGGTGAGCATCTGTAGTTCAAGCGGTAGTGAGCTCGATCCCAAACCTAAGCGTATCTGGTTCAAACTCCACAGTGGGCAAATTTGAGGCAAATTCGTTTCTGTGGGATTTTTACAAAAAGGTAAAAATAGACATCGTTCAGAAATCAATGGCAACCTACTGAACGTATAAGTGGTGCCTAGAAAATCAACGACTCATTTACTGTGGTTGATGGCTACATCCTGTAAAGTATATGCCACGATTTTAATTTCATATTGGATGATATACAGTAATGTGATATTTGCTGCAAACAACATAAACATGAAACCTTTGCGTGGTAACACTATGATTGTCATAAAACAATTGCAGCACAAAATCTGTAATGATCATGGTATGGAAAGAGATAATAAATAATTTAAACAAAACTAATGAGGTGCAGACAACTTGTGCTTTGCATTCGGGAAATACTGAAGTTAAAACCTTGCTTCACGTCTCCATAGTGTGCTTTGAGAACAGATTCTTTTCTCGAGACACCTTGCACCAAATTCATCTTCTTGCTGATCTGTTCTTAAATATGTATTCTCGTACTTTTGCTTTTCGGGTAGTGGTTAATATATTTGTACATTTAACCCGAAAGCCCTCTTTCTGCAGCTTGACTTTCAATCCTTTTTCTCTACTTTATTGAATACCTTTTCCAAATGAAAGGCCTCTAATTTATGTGTAATGTATGTATGCAGCCATTTTTTCAGCATTGATTATTGTATGTAGTAGTAATGTTCTGAGAATGTTACTTTGGTATATTGTGAGTTTGACTTTCAAATCAAGTCCTTTTGATATCTACATTTTTTAAGCATCGCAAAGACTTGGTTAGCTTTGTTTATTTTTGCTGCAACATTATTTTCCTAATCTCCCTCTGTTGAAACTTTACTTCTAAGGTATACAAATTCATTTACTTCTTCTACTGCCTCATTGTTTACAGTAAGCTGGTGGCTTATTATTTTTTATATCTATTTTTACTGATGTTAATTCTTAGTTCTCTTTTAAAATGTTTCTAGTCTCTTTATCTTTTTTGGTGTATCAACATAGTTACTATCTTAAAGACTGGTGCCATCTGCATAATCCAGATTCTTCTTTACAGAGAGGTAAGTGTTAAGCTAATGTCTGCATTTCTTACCTTTGTGACTTCCATCATCAGTCAGTTAATGTCCAGATTAAATAAGGTGGTAATAGTATACAACCTAATCTTTGTTTAAGGACAGAAAATAAACTAAAAAATGTCAAAGAACTGTTAGCAAAGTACTTAATTATCTAACATTTCATTTATATAAACTTAAATATCTTTAAAACTTTAAAACAAAAAGCATACCTGACACTGGTATCATAGCTACCACTGATCACCATGCCTCTGTCCTGTAACAGATAGCAACAAGTAACTGAGCCAGCATGACCAGTGATGATAGGGCCTGTCGTCTTACCAGTATCACACTCAGCAAACCTAACTTTTCTATCCTTCGAGCCCATAGCAACCCAGTTACTGCCATTTGTGTGCATAACCCTATGGCTGTCTACACTGTGTAAGGTAAAAAAGGAAAACTCATGATCAGAAGGCCAACACTTGTTCTTCACATTTTGCACATTAAGTATAAGGTTTTCGATGTACCGCTCAATACTATAGTGTACACATACTTGTATATGTTGATAGTATGCAGTTTATTCTATTGTTTTTAGGTTTGTGTGCTTCTTATTGGAAAAGAAGTAATAAACATGTTAGAAAAAACCAATAAAGGAGTGTTGTGCATAAAGTGCGCAACCTGTTCATTAAAAAGAATGATTGCATAAACTACCAATATAAGAGCTCATCAGTTCAGTTTAGTTCTCTTGACTGACATCCCTGCCGACTGGACAATTCCATACTTGCTCCATTCTCCATTAATATAAAAAATGGACCTGTTTTCATACCATGTGGTATATTGGGGAATACTTGTTAGGTTCATAATTTTCCTTGACCTGAGGCACACAATGGGTGATGTAGCCTTTACTTCCCAGTGTTCTCTGGTGCCCAACTGCAGCTGAATCAACCTAATAGCCAGAAGGGTAGGAAAATTATCCACTCCTGCTGTGCAATGGAACCCTAGAGTTCATTAAGTGCATTAATCATTATGCTACCACGGTTCTTTTTCTCCATTAAGCAGTTCATAAATATTGTGCTCCCATAAAGAGTCAAATGTAATGTAACAAAATGTTCCTTATTGTAACTAACAAGGAAGGATAATTTTTCTGTTAGCTATTTTATACTAGTTAATTATGTATAATTTTCGTTAGCTTAATTAAAAAAGGCAGTGTCCACATTAGTAGCAAGAAAACTCCATTCCACATGATCCATTTGAGCAACCTATTCTTTTGTCCTGTGCCACTAAACTGTATAAAGTATCCATAGTGTATCAATCAATCAAATGCCATGCCTGCCGGCGTAGGCAATCATGTCTTTCCACAACTCTCTCTCCTTGGTGCAGTTAATCAGTTCTGACGTGATCTTTTGTCGAGTCACGATGTCAGACCATCCAACATCTTCTCTCTCTGTCTTCCGCAATCTCTCCTTCCCTAAATTTTACCTGTTGTCACCAAGTATTCTAAACCTTCTTTTCGCATTAAGTGCCTGAAGAACTTTGATTGAATGACTGTTATTTATTTTATAAGGTTTCTTTGTGTGCAGGTCTGATTAAAAACCTTATCACAGTGTATACGAGAGACATAATAAAATTGCTCAATGGTAATTAGTTAAATTACATTTGATGTGTCAGCCATACTTTGCTTCAATTTGAAATGAAATGTGATACAAGACACAGGACACTTACTGTATAAAAATTACTGTATAAAAAGTACAGTATGGAATGGGCTGAATATGAAGTGCAGTATAAGTACTGTATATGATGTGTTGTATGATGTGTGCTGTATAAGAAGTACTTTATAAGAATTACTGTGTACCACATTATTCAGATATCAAAAGCCAGTACAGCATTTTGAAAATGGTGTGTTAGTCTGTGGAAGCGGAAGAGGATAAACATATAAGCATAGCCATAAAGCTGAAAGTTTACCGATCCATAGTTCTCACCATACTGTTGTGTGCTAGAGAAACATAGACAGTGTTTAGAAGACACGCAAAAAAAAACCACTTCCACACAAGTTTTCTCCATGAACTACTCAGAATAGAATGGCAAGGCAAAATTCCAGATACCGAAGTCCCTATAAAAGCCAAAATTACAAGCGTGAAAATTATGTTGCAGAAGGCCTATGTGAGATGAGTCTGTCACGTTGCGTAGATACCTGATAAAGGCATTCCAAAACAATTGATATATGGTGAGCTTGATAGGTGCAGACGATCGGTTGTGGACAGAAAAGACAATTGGTTAAAGACATTCTCAAAGTGTCTCTAAAAGACTTTGATATAGGCATGACATGCTGGGAATTCCTTGCGCAAGATCGCCAAATGTGGCGTTGTAACAACACAAGAGGAATTCGTATAGTTGAAAATCGTGGTAGACCTACTGATGAAGCGCAGAGAAAACAATTTTCGTGAAAAGACAGAACCTACATTTTGAACCCTGATCATGTATATACAATTTATGTAGACTCTACCTGAGCCTGAAGAGGAGACTCCATAGCACTACACGCCTAGAGTTGTTGGAGGTTTCTGGGTCTTAAAGAAAGCCAGGTACTCTTCCCAACGCACTGTAGGAAAAAGAGTGAAAACTCATAATTCCTGGGGTTCGACAAAAACAATTTATATATAGAGAGAATACGAGGAGAATTTGGGAGGAGGGGGAGAAAGGATGTAGGAAAATCAAATGAAGCGTTACATAATAAAATAAAAGTCAATGTGGCAACAAAAGTACAGATCAAGATGGTATCTGTGTTTCCTGTTGTCATGACGACAACCGGAATGTATTAGTCTAATCTCATATTACAAAACTTACTTGTCCACAACCACCATTACGTTGTATGCGCCACAGTAGATGTTCCTTTCTTCAATAATGACTTTTTTGGTGCTGACTCCACTGTACGCAGTCTGGAAGCTGTACTCGCTCTTGAAAGTCGTTTTAATGACATCATCGTTTGTGTAGATTATATCATAGGAGCCTGGCTTCGTTTTTGGGACCAAAACATCAATGTCTTTAGCATAAGTAGGATTTGCGCTCTGTGCTGCAGCACCCTATATATATATATATATATATATATATATATAAAAAGAAGAGTATACATTATATTGATGGTATCATGTTTTTTCTTCTTTTTTCTTTAGTTTTTTTCTCTCTTAAAGCTATTGTTTCAAAAGTAGGGTTCTTACAGTTTTTAATTCTTCACTGGTCTAGACAGAGCATATCTCCCTCTCTTTCTCTCTCGTGATCTCCAGACTGAGCATATGAAAATGATCGCAAAGAAAAGAATATTTAACCACCACACAAGTATTAACCAGTCCAAAATAGGTTTGGATTCAACGCATTCAACCTCTGATTAAACGCATCCCAAAACAATTGATGTATGGCGAGCTTGATGAGGGCAGACGTTCAGCTGGTAGACAGAAAAAATACGCTTTAAAGACACTCTTAAAGTGTCTTTGAAATGCTTCGATATAGACACCACATGCTGGGAATCCCTGGCGCAAGATCTCCAAATGTGGCACTGTAAAAACACAAGAGGTGCTCGCATAGCTGCGAATCGTCGTGCCGTTGGGACTAAGAGAAAACGAGTGTCGTGAAACAATAGAACACACAATACCCACATGTCTAACCTTAATCATTTATACCCCACCTGTGGCAGGGGACTGTGTTCTAGGATTAGACTCTACAGTTACCTTCGCACACACCAGAGAGGTGCAGCAGCACACGTCTGAGGCTGTTGTCATCATCGCTTGCGATGGACCGCTATTATTAACCAATATGGTTTTGATGTTTAGTAGGAACTACTTTGATTTCATGCTGTAAGTACAGACTAATATATTTAGGACATGTTATAGGCATGTCCCAGTAAATCTTGAGAGTCTGAAGATTTAAGGCGGATACACTGTCTAGCTCTAATGACATAGCTCGTGTCATGAATCCAGTGGGCAGTGGCAGTCGTCCTTCTGCCCTTACAGTTATAAATACTTGTGCATATCATACTCACCAATGAAATAAAAAAATTGCAAACATGTGTCTCTGATTAGTTTGAAGATAGCGTAGTCAATGTGGCCTTCGATGCTGTCAATTGTCTGTTGGTTATGCGAGGTTTACCCAATCACTCTTTGCACGGTAACGAAATTTGAAAAAATCAACGAAAAGTAACGAAAGTCAACAAGGCAGCCTCGTGAACGGAGTGACTTTTCTTCCAAAGTATTATATCTATGTATACAGTGGCGGCTCGTGGTCAATTTTCTTGGTGGTTTTGGTTTTTGAAAATGTGTTTTTTTGTGGAAAAATCATGGTTTTTGGACTATTTACTATTATTGGTTTATTCCGGGAAGTTTTCCCCCTTTCGAGAAAAGATCAATTGCTTCTGTTCTGCAACAGCTAGATATTAGCGAGAGTTGGTTATTCATCATCATCATCAAATAGCTTGTTCTGAGTAGAACTTTGCCACTACAACAGTAATCCAGAATTTTTCTCTCATAGACCAGATGTCCTTCCTCTGCAGCCATCATGTTCAAACCATCAGTAACATCCAAAATCCATCTTCTCCATTGTCCTCCTTCTATCCCTGCCGGCATGCCTCCCTCCACGACGGTCCTCTCCAGCAACCCCCTCCCCATGTCTCTCCATATGTCCAAAATATCTCAATTCTCTATTTTCCGTCTGTAGCATCAGCCAGCTTTCTCTGACCCTGAGTTCATTCTGCATATTCACTTGCTCTCCTCTCTGTCCATGACACACGGAGGACTCCTCTGCAACAGCCAAATTCAAAAGCACCTTATGCTTTTCACTGCCTCATCAAATGTCCATTCCCCACATGCACACGTTGGCTATTAAAGAACATAAAATCAAAGACAATTAAATATTTCGGCCACGACATGAGTGCCCAGAGAAGATTTGTTTTATAAAAAAAGCATTTAGGTGAATTGAACGAGCGTCACCCGCATTACAAACTACACATGCTTATTTATTCCGCCAGCGCAACTATATACATATTGAGTGATTTTATAATATATAATCTCTCTTCGTAAACTTGTCAGCTGTGAAAACGAAAGTGAAAGTACATTGTCTTAGACAAATGTATATTGATGGAATGGGCGATTACCTTAAACTATTCTATGATGATTAGTAACTTATTTCTATTATTTTCTATAATTTTATACTTTTTTATATATAATTCGTGATTCAATTGATATTTTAAAGGACTATTTAATCAATAAATGAGTTGACCGCGTAAGAATAAATTTAGTTACCTGATGAATGAAAATGACGTAACTGTTTTGAAATTATCATTGCAGGTAGACGTCAGAGGTCTTCTTCTTCTTCTCTTCCACCATTTACTTATTTATAGAATTTTTGGGGGTGAAACGTAGTGATCTTGTGTGTGCTTTTTAAGGCACTTTGTAAGCTGATATTCATGTTCGTAAGGCTGTTCTTGATGCCGTCGCTCCATCTTTGCGTGGTCTTCCTCTTGCCTTGTACTCATTATACTTTTCTGTGTGGCTCTCTGTGGTAGGCGATACCAGGACATTCTGGTCAGGTGTCCAAATCATTTAATCTGTTGTTCTTTTATGAATTGCGTAACTGGTTTCACATCCAGTCTCCTTCTGATTTCTTCATTTCTTATTTTGTCTCTTATTGTCACACCTGCAGCTCTTCTAAGACACCTCATCTCTGTCGTTATGATTTTCCGCTCATTAGCTGCTGTTATTGGCCATGGTTGACACTGTGTTGGCCAGAAAATCGTTCTTATGAGATTTGCTTTAGTTGTTAGCAGTACCTCTTTATGTGTCAGAGGTCAAAGCTCGCAATATTACATCATAGATAGGCACATTTTAAAATGAACTACCGAAAAATAGTGCTCTGCAATATGCGTGACTGTATTCAGACTGTACATGATATTTTTTAAATGATAGTTTATATATTATTATGATTGTTATGTTATTATGATAAAATATTTATATTTTTGTGTTATATATTCAACCTTCAAAGCTAATCTGTGTCAAGTTAAAAGTAATATTTATGAAGAAATCTAGTATATTTCTTATTGTCTGGATGTGCAGTCCGGGTATAGACGGCGTCCGTTTACATCCGAAATTCACAATTTTTCTAACACTTTTATCTTGAAAAGTTTAGATCAGTAAAAGAAACAGTTTCGAAATCGGTTCAATATTAGTTTCAAAAATAACTAAAATCCAATTTGCGATTCCTAATCCAGCATTTACCGCGTGCTCTACCTGAAGAAAGGTCACATTTGCCAAATAGTCAAAGGAATATAGTCACTAAAATTACACATTTCTTCTCTGTCAAATTGATTATGTCCACTCACATCTTAGACATTTACTTCTTTGCAATCGCCCGCTGTGAATTCAGGCGTTAGCCATGACGCCTGCGTTTGCGTTGATTTGCGCAAGCTGTATAATTCTCATATCGTTATAACTCATATCGTTTATCTTTCAGTTTCAAACTATCTTTTCTGGAGACCTGTAGTCTGAACGACTTGCCGTAAAGCCAGTGACATTTAGTGAAGTTCTACTTCTCTAACGGATTTCTCGCCGTTCTGTGCCCTTGGCGAGGTCGTTCCTTTGCATCGTATAATAAACACGCGATCTATTTTGATCTTTCTAATGCCGATCTTATTTACAAAAAAAATACAACATTAGTTGCGTTGCGTTTTTCCGTTGATTTGTGCAGAATGTATAATTTTCATGTCATTACAGCTTCATTTTTTGTTTCAGACTACACTATAGAAATTTTAAAATAATTAGGAAGAATGCGAAGACGATACTTTGATTAGACGTGAAGCATTACCAGAACCACTCGAACCGTTAAAATCGTTTAACGACGACAGAGCCGATACAAACCACTTCTTAAAAAATATCAGAAAATACAATTCATGACTTAGATGACACCTTTTGGAAAGGCTTACCCAATTCCTCATCAATGATTAATAACCATTTTCACCCGTTGGGAGCTGGGTTAATAAGCTAGTAATTTATAAAATAATTACACGTTACTCATGTTTTGTTTGGGGGGGCGGACCTTACTGGTCCTTAATGACTAGAGGCGTATACTAATTTGGGAGGAAAGATGCTGAATTTCAGATTTCAGACTGTGTGATATTTTAACGTTATATATAAACTTTCAAAGCTAATCAGTATCACGTTGAAAGTAATAAATATGAACAAATAATTTCTAAAATTAGTAAGTACACGTTACTCAAAATTGTTGGTGTGGCCGGGTCCAACTATCCCTTAATGACGAACCACCCCTGTATATATTCCCGTTTGACATATACGGCTTCCACAAGAGATTTCCATGGATATGACAGCTCTCCGATGTACAGCGAATGGGAAAAAAGACCTGGGTTCCAACAGCAACATGGGGTATGGAAGTCCAACGGCAACAAGGAGAAGAACTGTGGAGAATTGAACGATTGTGGCGTGACATGGGAGACAATTGGTATAAAAGCAGCAGAACGGCAACAATGAAAATCCAAAAGGAAGCCAACTGTTTGTTTATTTAATCAAACTTGGCCCAAGTAAGACACGTAATATTCCCAAAAAAGAAGTAATCAAATCTGTTGTCCCACCGTATAACAAATAGGCAATGGTTGGGGCTATATTTAACATATCGTCTTTCACTGCTTTTGTTCGTATAAAGCAACTTAACCATTCTTTGTGATATGTGTGGTTCGCACCAAGGACGTAAGTACGTTGAGCCCCCGTTTCAAGGCCCTTAAGGACAGGCACTCTGTAGAATAGGCACATCTGAATTTCGGCCTAGAGTGATGTTTTGTTTTGCCTGACCTGATAGAACTACACATCTCCCTTTCTTTCTCGCACTTAATGGCGTTCACTCTTTTCAGCAATTCTTAGTCACTCACTTTCAGCTTTTATATGACCTGAGCCGAACAGTATCTGCACCTTTGCCACTTTTTTTTCTTATACGGAAAGGTCGTATTAGATTAGTACATGTTTTAGGACACGTGTCGTTTTTTTGTTTCTTCCTACGTTACATACTTACTATGTCTTACTCTATATTTATTTTCTACCATTCTCGTTTAGAGCCCTCTTCAGTTAGATTCTTTCTTTCTCTTACTTCCCAGTGAAGATACTGTTTTATATGTTTCTTTATTTACTGAGGGTTCCATGACAGTGATTGCCATCGATAATTATACAGTATGCTTTTGCTAGAGAAACAAATGTACAGATCGTGACGCGTGAAGTGCAACTGAAATAAATTACAAGAATCGTAAAAGAGCTCGTGTGGTTACAATAACAAATGAAACACAAAATATATGTGAAAACAATTTGAAGTCAGCAATTTTATTTAACTCAACTCAGGGCCGTGCCGTGCTATGATGCAGAGAGGCGGCCAAATCATGCGGCACCGTATGAGGGCGGCATAAGCAGCGAAATCATAATCACAATTGAAGGTTAGTTTAAAGAAAAAACATTTAAGGGCGGCATTTCGAAAACTTACATCATACTGAGAAAATATACCACACTGCCCTGACTCAACTGATCATCAATTTAATATCTCCATAACGGAGGCCAGGTGTCAACTAGCACTCGGGTACGCTATTAAAAACTGTTGACAACAGAACTCATTTGTCGAGCTCGTTTGCCAAGTGTTTATGGACTTTTCGATTGACAGTGCGGCGATTCTCGAACCTCACTTGGGGAGCTATTCATATACGTATCGAGAAATAAAAAAATTGGCACATAGATTTAACGAGAGACGGCAACAGACAGGAGTATAATGGGCAATGAAGGACTGTGATGTTTGGTTGGAATACAAAGACACCAAGGGTTATTATACTAATGATGGTTGCCAATATTTTTTTACATAAAAGAATAAGAATACATCTTCTCTTCTTCTTCTTTGCGTTCGTTCTTTACTCGTTCAATTTTAATCACTCTTTGTGATATGTTTGATCTTTGCCAAGAACGTGTATACGTTACACATTGGTTTGGTAGGCCCCTAAATGCATAGACTTCTACACGTTTAGGACATGTACATCCGATTTCAGCCAAACCTCCTTAGTCGCCTCTTACGACATGAGTGGCAGGTAACAGTGGTTCTATTCTTTACACCCCAAATTTGGGCCCCGGTAACCACTCGGGCATAAGAATAAATGTCTATGAGGGAATTAAATGCGATGAATTATAGAGGTAGTAAAGATTGATTGACAGGAACATCATAATTGCACTTTTGCAAGTAACCATATCCTGCTTCACATTTTTTTAATCCCCATCATTCAGTATCACCACACCACACAGCTCGACCAGACGGGTATTAGTGCAGTAGTGTTGGATTTAAATAACAGAACAGTATATGGGATGCTGTGGAATGGCTCCATAGCTATTTACAACCGCTCCATAAACATGGTAAGGATCATAGACTGCCTAGCAGCTACCGTATACTCACCTTGGTTATTGGTTACTGAACGGACATCATATCACTTTGGGGAGACCATTAGGTACTTAGTCTCCCCCAGCAGATGTCGAAGGGTACGCATACTAATGACTCCGGTGGCTCGCTGGTTAAACACTATGACATCCAGTTCTACTTGTACAAGTGTAATTCTTTAAATTCCTTAAATCGCTGGATATATTCAACATCTATATTATTGCCCTCATACAAAGGCAGTTGTGAAGAGACCGAAGAACATCCCCTATCATCAACTACCCGACAGTCAATGCTGTTGATGCGAGCCTGCCTGTTTTCTTATTGCCGCGAACACACGCATTCCCAGTACGCATCTGTTGTTATCACCCTGGTGACAAACACTGATACAGCAGACTGCCGCTTTGAACTTTCTGAAGCATCTACTGAGAGTCAAACGCAACAACGGCCCCAGTAAATGCAGTCCCAGAGAGCCACTGGAAGGTAGCAGTAACGACCTCAACCTCTATTCTCATACTGAAGTAGTTGTCCTGTATAATCACCTTGCAGAACGTATAGGGCAAATAATTGAAGAAAATAGTGGCTAGAAAAGACAATGTGTCACTTGGAGACAGACCACTTTCTCTCTAACACTGTGGGTACCTACCAGCCAATGAAAAGGACTTGGGTAATATTTGTTTAAATCATGATAAAATGTGGATTTACTCTTTGGCTGGTGAATTGGATAGTGACTTCTTTGATGGCGAGGATCGTTGCACTACTTATGCACTACACTAATGATGTTAAGGGCACGAGAATCAAGCGTGGCATGTCATGGATGGCCCAGGCTGAGATGACTACGGTTGCAACCCTACCAAAAGGGGAAGAATGGATCCCAACAGATGGTAGCATGATCAACTATCTCATCGTTATCATTACTCTTGGAAGAGAATGTAGAGATTGGGGCAACATGAAGGCTGATTTCGCAGTTAAGAAGCTGATAGAAGATAATGCAAGGGATGATGATGTTGTTGTATATACCGATGGGTCGGTTCAACATGGTGAGAAGTCCGGCTGAGGTTTCTTGGCTAATGCGCATGGTAGGGTTGTTGCAGAGCGAAGTGGGGCATACAGGACAACTACTTATAGTATGATCATGGAGGTTGAGGGCGTTACTGCTGCCCTCCATTGAATCTCTGGAACTTTCTTTACTGGGGCAGTTGTTGTATCTGACTCTCAGTCGATGCTTCACAAGATCCAGAAGGGCATGTTTCGGTATGAGTGGATGTCGTCTATAGAAGTTTCTAACGTTCAGCGGCTTACGTGGATATACTGTCCTGGACATGCGGGTGTTTACGGTAATGAGAGAGCGGACAGGCTTGCATCAACAGCATCGATTGTTGGGGAGTTGAAGATGGATAAGGAGGATATTCTTCGGTTTCTTCGCGACTGTCTGTTGGATGAGGACACTAAAATCGATGTTGATCAAGCGATTTAGGCAGTTTGGAGTTAACCGTTGTTCAAGTCGAACTGGATGCCTGAGAGGCAGAGTGAGAGGTGTGTTTAATCAGCGAGCCACAGGAACCATAAGTATGCATACTCTTCGATATCTATTGGGGGAGACTGAGCACCTATGGGTCTACCAGAGTGCAATGACGTCAGTTTAGTAACCAATAACTACTTTTAGGAACATGTACGTCCTATCCTACACGTGTATGCCCTGGCTTACCATAGGTTTTCCATCTACACCTCGTTTTGTTCAATATCTATACATCAAATGTAGCCAACATTAAACCAACTAGGTTGGGTTGGACATTGAATGTTGTAGATGACGTCTTAGTCTACATAACTGGATCAGATAGAAAAAAATATGATATAAGACATTCATGGAACATTGCATACCCTCTTGCGTTGGTGTATGTAGTAAAGCTCTCAGGTCAATGCCGAGAAAGCGTGTATGTTGTGGCGCTCTTTGAATAATTCCATAGTCAGGGCTGACCTACACAAAGTCACCTTTGATGGACATGCTATCGAGCGTCGTGACAGGATGCATTGTCTTGGAATAACCCTTTCATCGTAGTCTTTCTTTCGAGCATCAGGTTGAACAAACGAAATAGCGATGCAAGCTTGGTCGATCTTGTGGGTTTCAATGTAATGGTAGCCGCACACATTGAGCAGAGATTTGTTGTCCTTCTGTTCTGTCAACTGGTTATGTCCGTGGTAGACTACGGAATTGGCATTCTCACAATATCACGAACGAAGGAATGCGTATAGTCCTTGGGTGCACTAGAGATACTCCCATTATGAAGATGACGTGCTTGACATTATGTCATTACATTTCTGCCATGCTGTCAAACAAAAGCATACATGTTCGGGTTACTGCGGATCAGAGATAGACACTTCACAAGAATAACAATGATGTAAAAGACACGAGAATCAAGTGTGGCACGTCATGGATGGCACACACTGAGAGAACAATTGACCAGGTAACAACAGTTGCAATTCTACGAAAGGGCAAGAAGGAATCCATAGCATGGCCAACTACAACAATGTTATCATTACTCGCGAAGGGAATGTAGTGACTGAAGCAACATGAGGACCTCACTCACAATTAAGTAGCTGAAAGTAGATAATATAAGTGATGACTATGTTGTTGTTTATACCGATAAATCTGGGCATCGTGCTGAAAAGTCAGACTGGGGTTTTCTGGCTAGTGCACATGGTATAGTTGCTGCAGAGCGAAACGGAGCATACCGGACAACTAATTCCAGTATGAAGATTGAGATTGAGGCCGTTACTGTTGCCCTCCAGTGACTCTCCGGGACTTCGTTTACTGGGGACGTTGTTGTGGCCTTCAATCGATGAATTGGAAGGCATAATACGGCAGGTTACGTTATGAGTGGATGTTCTCTATAGAGGCTACCAACCTCCTGAGGCATACGTGTTGTGCATGCTGGTGTGTTCGGGAATCAGAGAGCGGAATGATCGCTTTGATCGTTGGTGCATTGAGGATGAATAAGGGAGATGTTCTTCTGTGTCTTGGCGACCGTCTGATAAATGAGAACACTAAAATTGTATGTTAAATTTATACAGTAATTTAAGAAGTTTGAAATTACACGTTGTACAAGTAGAACTGGATGCCTGAAGGGCAAAATGAAGAGGAGTGTGTTTAACCAACAAGCCACGGGAACCACAAGTATGTATATTCTTCGACATCTGCTTGAGAAGACTGATGGCCTATTGGTCAGCCTAGAGTAATAAGAAGTATTTTCAGTAGTCAATAATCATTAACCAGTTCATCATCATCATCAGTCTTTGTCGTACCCAGAGCACATACGGCAGTGAAACAACATTTTCACTCATTTCGATAATACCCTTACTGTAGGATCTTCATGGGTGGTTTTTTCAGGTGTTTCTGTTACTGATTTTTTACAGTGTGGGGTCGTCGGACCCCCGATTTATCTTTGTAGCTTATTATTACATGCGAGAAGAGACAGTGGTTCTATTATTCGCTACTCTGGAAACTCGGCGGGTGATAGTATTCTTACACATGAAGATATCGGCGGTCAGTGCACGAGCTCCGTAGCACCGGCAGAGGTTCCCGATGTAATTTTGAGGGTGGTTACAATTTTGAAGAAATTTTATTAATAATTGGTATTAATTTTTATTACAGCAGCTTTCTAGTCTTCTTTTTTTATGAAATTACCACTTTAAGTGCCCAGTTTGAGCACAGGTTCTACGTTTCAACGTCTGCATTCAATAGGTCTAGAAACTCGATCTCACCTACGTTGAAAGCAGTGGTCAAGGCAAAATAGCTCTATTGCTTCATAGCGAACGTGGACCGAATACTTTTAGAACACTTGGTGAGCATCTTACGTCTACTTTACAGATACCCTAACCGGGTTGAGGAGGAGGTTGTAGGCTAAAGAGAATAACGTAACAGAAATGAAGTAGACACATACAGTGGGAAATGTAATGACATTGAAAACAAACAACTCCTGGGACCAGCACGCTTCACCAGAAATGGATCGAATACAGTTCATTCGTATGCACTCTATATCATTAAGTTTCAAATGTTGTCAAAGTTAGAAGTTGCAAAGTACATCAATATCATCAAATAGTTTTCCTGAGCAGAACTTTGCCACCCCAACAGTCCTCCGGAATTTCTATCTCTCATAGGCAATATGACCTGCCTCTGCAGCCGTCATGTTCAACATGGCGTAACATTTACATTGATCAAACTATCAGTTAATTCTGAATCCATCTTCTCCGTGGTCTTCCTCTTCTTCTCTTTGTCGGTATGCCTCCTTCCATGATGATCTTCTCTATCCCTTCAATGCAAAGTACAACCAGTTTCTAACAGTAAAAGGTGCAAAGACTAATGTATCGATACAAGATGCATCAAACAGATGAAGCCAAATCGGATATTAACGTACATTGTACAATACTCCCAGCAGGTGGCGTGCCATTTCTGCATTTTTAACACACACACACAAACCCACACCACCAGCACATATATTTGATAGATATATGGAATGATAGATCACTGGTTAATAAAAACTTGTATTTTATGGACACGAACTTCACAAAAAAAAGCTGTATAAGAGATATGAACATAAATACAACCTGGCTTTACAAAAGAATTTTGAAGCGCATAGTTGAAATGAAAGAAGTACACAGAAGGATCTGATAACAACAGACCCTGGCCGTTATATCCAACGTTTAACGTGCTGCTAAATTTGCTGTCACACAAAGCGCTAACTTTATTACTTCCAATATTATAAATAGTTCAACGGTGAATTTTATTGGCGTGTGTGTTTTCCCCCGTGATTTTTTTTTTTTAAACAAACCGTATATTGGCTTACCATAAATTTAATCACTAGTTCGAGCTAAACAAAATTTGAAGTTTAACTCTTTCTGTTCAAAAGAGAAACTTCTAGTATGGACATTTGTGGAACTGATAAATAAAGTAATTATTAAGAAAGATAAAAGAAAAAGAAGGTTGTTTTGCAAAGTACAACAGTAGACTACACTAACATTTCAACCAATTTGCTTTTATTAAATAAAAAAAAAAACTATCTTATTTCGTGTTTTTTATGTCTTACTTTCGACTTTGGTATACTTGTATAACTTTACTGCAGTAAATCTCATTATTATTTGACTTTGACATTTCCGATTCCCAGTGTTACGAATGCTACTCTTGTTTTTCTTTCTTTTTTCAACATTGTGAAATCTACATGTGTCTTGTTTTAAAAAAAAATTTTTTTCCGATCCAGAAGCACTTGAGCTTTCAGCTCTAAGGCTCGGTGCCATTGACATCGTAACCCTTCGGTTCGGTGCCACGAACACCGTGAATCTGGGGAACCTGTGACTTTTCTGCCAGCCCGCGGAATTGAACCCGCACACACAGAGAGCTAGTCACCCGCAGTCCAACGCGCTACGAACACGCTGGGCAGGCGGGCACATGTGTCTTATAATTCGTTTGTGTCTCTATATAGGGTGTTCGCAATGTTGATTGTGTAGGATTGTGTACTTGTGCAGATCTTTCAGTGTCATGACAAGGTGGTGGTTGACTGTCCCTCATACTGTCGATTGCAGTATCTACAGTATGGCATATGATCTATGATAACTGTGTAGATATGTATTGAGGGGTGTCGTACGCAGCATGAATAGAGTGAATCAGTCTCTACGGTTAAAGTTGTTGAAGTTATCCTGTGGATTTGGCTATGACATGTTGACATACAAGACTTTTGCAATCTCGCATATAACTCATCGACCCGTCCATTGTTTGCGCAGTTGTTGTGACTCATTTGCTCTAGTTGTATGAGGATTTATCAAAATACTTGTAGCTGAATGAGCGTTCACTGCTGTGTCATGTTGTCTCTAACATCTGTGTGACCTGATATCCACTGCAGAGTTGTCTTGATGTTATACGATTTGAGTAGATTTATAGTATGTAGTATGCTTGCTACTGTTTTCTCGGCTATTGGAATTCAGGTTGCAAGAACTTTGAGAGCAGATTGAGAGTCTGAGAAGGTCCTTTTAAAGTGTTTCGTGTCTGCATTTGGCGGTGATGAATGAAATCGTTTCTAATAAAGCCAGCATATCTGCATCATATTTGTCATGGGTTTCTTGGTAGTATAAGAAGGTAGTTTGCCATGTCTTTCCTTCTGGGCAGTGACTATGCTAGTCGAAGATCGCAGCCATTGTCTCTACAATTGGGATCATTCCCTCATGTATGCCTGCCATCCAAAAGTGGAGACCATTACCAGCAATAAGTGTTAGCTGCTCTCACACTCCACCCATCACCTGCCTCCGTAGCTTGTAAGACCAAGAAGACGATGGGTGCAAGATGCTATTGACGATCTGGGAATGACTGCCGCTGACGCCGGTCAGCTTGCACAAAACAGTGAGTTTTTAGGACTGCTTTAATGGGAGCCAAGTTCCGGAAGAGACAAGCTACTTGATGAAGATGATGATCTGCATCATAGTTGTAGCAGTGAGACCCGCATCGCCACGCTAGGTGCAAAAAGTTGGCTTGTTGACTTACCAGGAAGTATTATAAGCGAGACATATCAAGAGTTTACAGTCTATACACGGATCCAATCCTCAGGGTATGGATCAATGATATCCAATCAGCAATGTTTTCGAAGATTTGTGTCTGTTGACTTACACTTGCTCATTGAGTTGTCCATGTGATGTTTACGTTTTGGTAGTGCAAATTTATCTTGTATTTAGTGAATAGTCAGATACTCTTTCAAGTTGCTTTTTATCTTCTGCTATGGGGTGTTTTGTGCTCAGTTCTTACGCTATGAGCATTGGGAATTTATGTTTTAATCTTGCCTTGTGTGTTCATATGCTTACCAGTTCTCTGTGAGGGAGTTGTGTGGGAAGTGTCTGACTATTTCCAATACCTCGATGGTTGTCTCCTCTTCCCCCAATGTTAAGTGGTTCAATATTGCCATCTATTTTGAAGGCGACTGTTGGTGTTGATCTCATACTTTCACAAGTGATGCGGAGGACATCTTACTAATAAATTAGCATTCCTAGAAGTTTGAGGAGCAAATACCCGAAGGATCAAATATAATCTTCCTTTAGGACATCTCTCCAAACTTTCCAAAATATAACATGTTGATCTCTTAACAAAAACATTTAAATTAGTTGTCTATCTACATCAAAGTGTCACTGTAATGAATTTCAGGATATTGTTATAATGTTGAAAATGAGACAGCTGACAGGCTGACATAAGCAAGTATCAAAATTGAAAAAATTCATCACATAATATAACTGCGATAATCAAAGACACATATCAAAGGAAAACACAAATGTGCATTGAGCCGTAGAGCATGCAACAATTATTAACACAACCACATTTCAAAGTCAAATAAACTCAAATCAACCACCATCTTTAGAGTTGGCATGGGACACTGCAGACTTTATGTCCATCTCCACAAAATTCAAACTGAGCAGTGCACATGCTAATATGGGACACAGACTCCCGAACACAACCTGCAAATATGTTTCCTCCTCAATGACTTGATACCTCAAATTTGATCCAGGAAGATGGGGCTACAGGCGCAATAACATACAATGACAAGGCTACGCCAAGGTCAGGGAGCTGGCACTGATCAAGAGCATACTTTACATCAACGTGATGCTCCTGGGAACAGACTGCTGTACTGTAGTCTGACAAAGCGGGTAGGAAAGCTACCGTACGATAAGGTAGTAGGGTAGGCATAGCTATATTATGAGATATGTTTATACTACAGACGAGCAGAATCTCTAGAGTGAATGCGTCTACATACGAGTCTCCCGCTTGACATCTTTCTTCTTCGAACGCTTCATATCGACCACCTGTTATCCACTATGTGTGATTTGTATGTGATCTGAGCCTAAGAGCGATTGTACGTTGTGTCAGTTATGCAACTACAAGTAGGCCATCACATCCGATTTCTGCGATGCTTTTTATCTTGTAGGTCGCAGTGGTACTATTCTTTGCTTCCCTTGCGAGCCCCGGCACCACACGGGTGGTTCGCCCGCTATAAATTCAAACGTAGTCAGGGCGCATGGTATAGCGCTTCCGTGAAGGCCTGCTTTCGTTTTCATCAGTGCCCTAGCCATACAGGTGTACCTTCTTCGGCTTCAGAGGTACGACCTGTCCTATTTTTAGGAGTTTTTATAGTTTGAGAAGGCAGAAATCGCATAATAAACACCCCTTTTTAAAATAGATCAGCTTGGCAACCGTGTAGTGCAGATTTGCGCTTATCCAAATCTTAGGTATGGTGGGTTGATTAAGTCTTAGTTTCTTAGTAGATAAAGACTTTATGCTGCGTTCATGTCTACTTCCATTGCTGGCTGTCAGAGATCTGGAAAAGTGGTGTACAACTGTCGAAATCCTATGCTCCATGAGAAGAAGAGAGGAATACGTATTATGAAGCACTGAGAAACTTCATGTGGTACTTCATAAAGAAACTTAAAGGTTGTGAAGAAGCACTGCAAATAAAGTATGGCCACAAAGGTGTTACGGAATTTAACATAAGCACTGGAAGATATAGTGGCGACAGTATATCTGAAAAGTCAAAAATAACAAAATAATGATGCCTGACATCTAGAGATGGACAACAATTATAGATGCAGTCAGTGCAAGTGACCGAGAAATTGGTTACGGAAACCGTACCAATAAGTCGTCCGTAAGTATAAAATCGTGTCATCCAGAGTCAATCTGGATGATCGTACCAGAATTTTCAGGTCTCGCAATGACTGCGAATGACTGATGTAAAGTTTATCCTATGTCGACACAAGGGAAGACTACAGTAAACTCTGTACTAGAGTCGGAGGTGGGTTGCGACGGATATGCGAAAAGCTTGATTAATAATGTCGTTCTTGCACCTGGTAGGACTGTCCGTCTTGGTTTCTCGTGTTCTGTCTTTGTCCAACGTTTCTGCTTCATTGAAGAGAGAATACAGAGTGGAAAAACTCAAAATTGCCCGGTGTCGACAAAGCGATACACGTCCCAAAACGGTTAAAAATGTTCTTAATCCGGAACGACTTCACCGAACAAAAATGGCCAACCACGAACATGCTTTTTGGTGAAGATCGCAAATATTCTGTTGCGAGTCGCTGAAAAGTGATCAATAGAGAGGGTATGAAGTCCAATGCAAAAAAGGTACGCAAATGTAAAGGATTGTAAGGTCATACAAGCCCAAACATTTTCTTAGACCTAACATTTTTTGGATACGCCTGTCCTACATTCGTAGAAGTCTACGAAAAGAGGCACAACGTATTCCTGTTCTCAGCGCAAACTACAGAGATAACAATGAGTGATTAACTTTGTTGACAAGAACGAGCACAAATAAGAAAATAAAGGAAGACAAAACCGAAGGAGGCATTGCAAAGTACTCGCGAGAACCTTCTGCCGACGATTGAATATGTGAATGTTCGTTATTTCTCTGTTTAGATATCTGAACGTATAACATTTATTGCAGAAGCAAACGAATATTTCTGTTTTGAACAACTTTCAAGAATGCCTGTTACTCAAACATATTCATATTCTATTATTCTCCGACAATCTCTTTCTCTTTCTCTTTCTCTCTCTCTCTCTCTCTCTCTCTCTGCCTGTGAATTCACTGGCGCTTAGGGTAACAACAAATGCACACAGCTTTTCTCCATTCTTGGTCGTATTGTGTTCCAGCTAAGATTCATATCTTACAGCTCTTGTTCTACTGTTCTCCACCATGTCGTTTTGGGTCTTCCACGTTTGTGCTTACACTGCCGTGTCAATCTCAGTGTCGTTTTGGTGACAGAATTAGTCTGCATGCGTATCACATGCCCGATCCATCTCCAGCGGCTGTTTTTTGGACAATGGTGCTCATATTCGTTTGTTGACACTCTACAAGCAGTTCGTGGTTAGAGATAGTATTCAACCAAAACACGTGCAAAATCTTTCGTAAGTATGGAAGGTGGAGAGTTTGGACATCTTGTTCTGTCATTCTCCAGCACCAGGAACCGTATAGTAATTTTCTGAGAAAATTTAACCTATATTTCTCGCACATATTCAACAAAGTCCGTATCACAGGCAATATTCTCTCATTCTGATCCGAATCTCATTCTCTTTTACTATGGCACGTGCCAACAAACACTTTAAAGCGCATTAATTCAGGTTTTGTTGAAATTTAATACAATACAGGAGGCTATGAGATAAATGGAAATATAATCATAGACAAATATTATCATTCCATTTGTAGTAATGCACAGGTAATATTACTTATCTGTGGTCTCCACGAGACACCTATTGCTGAACTAATTACTAATATTTGAGCTGTTATTTAAAGATAAAGAAAATGGTGGCTCTCTTCATAACTATTATGTTAACCCTTTCACTCCATAATACTTTTGGTAACGCACAGATATATTTTTGCAATGTATACTGAATTATCCACTATACTGGCTTTGCGTCACCTTAAAAACTACTGCGAGCCAGCATATCGGCTCAGAAGGGTGAAAGAGTTAAAGTAAATAAGTAAAGAACTCGTTTTCATACCATGAGGTGTATTGGGGAATGTGGTGTTAGATCCATATATTTCGTTAACCAACGGCACATTTTATACTAGTGTTTTCCGGTACCTAATTCAGACTGTGTCGATCTAAACACCGTACTACCGGGGATGGGGAGGGGAGGGGAGGAGGGGAAGAATCCCACTCCAGACGTGGAACCATGCGTCTGAGAATTAAATGCACTAACCGCTATGCCATCGGGATATAGGTATCATAAGTAAAGCAGAACAACCGATAGACTAATTAAACATCAATAAATTTGCAGAACCAACACTAGAAACAGTTATTTTTATATACACTTTTATGGAAAACATAAAAAATGGTTTGGAGTACATAAATAAAGAGGTACAAAAGGAACGATATCATCGTAATGAGAAACGAAAGGCGACCAAGACATACACTACAGTGAACAATTCAGGGGCAGTGGACTAAAGGACCGCCAACTCTAGATAACTAGGCCAGACAACTGACTGGGGATTCCTGACCTAGATCAGAGAAGGGGCTGGAAAATACAGATGTTTAATAGAACACTACAATATTTTTTGCAATTTTACTCAATTATGTGAGTCTATGCTTATTTATTGGTGAAAAATATTCATAATATTGATATTCTTTATTGTTAAACTTGTTGCATAATACAACTGCGATTTAGCATTTTGTGTTGATTTTAAAATGTATTCGTCTATATACACCAATACTGGAATGCGAGGTCACGTGGTGTAGTTGTGGTCTGATTTCCATAATTCTACTGAGTCCGAAGGCCCACAAGTTTATAGTTGGCTCTGACTAAAGGGAGGCTTAGTGGCACAGGACATCAAACTTTTGAAGCAGAGCAGAAAGACACCCATAAGATTAGGTGTGCGGTCGAGAGAAAGATACGATTTTCTGTAGTACAGCAGTATTTCCTTATTTAATATAACGCGGAACGCTGTGCAGTTTTTGAAGTGTTAGCAGTAAACAAATCTAAGAGATGGTTTCTTGTAGGACTAAGTACAAGTGAGAACAATTAACAATCGGCATCCTCAAGTTATTTGACATAAATTCAATAAACAGTACATTCTTCTTCTTCTTCTGTTGTCACACTGTTACCGGGTTGTTGCCCAGTGTCGTGGTTTTCTGTTTTGTCTTGCGCTGTTCTGGTGGCTTGGGTGATTGTTATTTTTGCTCTTTTACAGGATTCTGTTAAGCCATCTAACCATCTTTTTCGTGATCTTCCTCTCGTCTTCTTTCCTGGTGTTCTGTTGTAGAAGACTCTGTATACTGTGGAGTTTGGGTGCATTGTTATTAAGTGGCCAAACCACTTAATTCTTTGTTTCTCAATGTAATTCAAGCAAGGTTCTGTGCCAGCTTTCTTCCTTATGCTGATGTCTTTTCTTGTGTTTTTGGTAACTTTTCGCAGTCACCGCATTTCACATGTAGTTATTTTTTGCTATTGTGCTTTGCTCATTGTCCATGTTTGGTTCTGGTACCACAAAGTAGGTATGAAAATGTTGTTGACCATCTGTTGATTAGCTGTCAGTGAGATTGTTGGGTGCATTAACAATGGGGCTAGCTGGTAGATTACCGTATTTGCACATAAAAAAACAGCATGTTTTTTCGAAAACACTAAATAACTGAGTAAAAGACTTTTCGTTTTAGCAGCGTCCAGAAATATTTGTGGCGTACCAATATTATGGCAAAATCAGAAAATGTCCCAGTTAAATCATATTTAATTTTGTCACCAAAGGTGCAGCTCATTGTAGACCCAATAGAGGGAAATCAATAGACGTTAATCCACTGATAGGAAGGCAGCCTATCAAAACTAATCTGATATCGATTACAGATCTCATTTACCATAACTCCAACCACCTAGGTCGCAATAAGGTCGTATAATGAATGTCGTTAAGTGGGTTTGGCGTTGGTTTAGTAGCACTGTGAAAGACGTGTACTGCTGAGCTAATTTAATACAGAACTGGAAAAAGAGTTAGAACCAAAGACACTATATTCAATGCGTTCCCATAGTTGTTCATTCTCATTTAGTGTCAGCGGCAGATCACTTACACATGATCTCTGGCCACACATCCAAACATCCTTTACCCCCAAGTTCAAATACCCATATTCAACTGGATGTACTAGAAAATCAGCTGAACCAGGAATTGAACAACAGTAATTTGTGCACAAATCTTGACAACTACAACTAATGCTACTTCCTAGCTCACTATTATAAAAAGTCTGTCCATTAATTCGTGAGCACGTTTGAAATTGATTTTCTCGAAAACTACCTGTTGGATCTCAGTGATTTTTTCATGCAGCCTTAGAATATCCATGACGCTAAAATAAAGCTAACCAGTAGTCCATAGATGCTACGGATTTTGCACATCGGCGAATTCCTTTGATCTTTTATGACAATTGCAAATACGGGGGCTCAAATTTTAGATTTTACAGTAATCCTTAGAATTTGTCCATGTCAATTATATTCATAGGTGTATCTCCATATTAACTTGATAGGTCAAGTAATTAAGTGTTTTGCCCTTTATGTGCAATCGTGAACTTGGATACAATATGCAACAGTTAGTCCTCCCCTTCGGTCACCATTAGACCCCAGGGTGTCTTAACTTCACCACAAATTGTATGATGGTAGACGCATTTGGATATGGAAATGTATACGTTGCTATTTCTCAGTCTGTAATCAAAATATGATTTGTATCATCCCGAATCTGACGATTCCATGAGGTTGATAATTGTTACTGGCTGAACAAATTGTAATCCATCTCGGTGCCAGTACTCGTCTTCCTCTCGGACCACATGTTCAACACACTTCTTCCAGAACTGCATGTCTATCATTGAGAGGGACTCGCGTGTCAGAACTTCAACATCACACATTTTAAACGTCCTGTTCTGTTCGGCAACTTGCCCTTTTACTTTAGCCCAGACAAGCTCTATCGGATTGAGGTGAGCATGATATGGAGGTAGTCGCAAAGACGTGTGGCCGTATTCCGCAATGATTTTGTCAATATGAAACACCTTTGTCTTATTTGTCATCCTCACCAGGTGCAACAACTCGGGTTTCAAATATGTATCATCGAAGCTGACATTTTCCTTAGCAAGCCAAGTCCTAATTTGATCTTTTGTATTTGATGCAGTTGGTACTTTGTCTTCCGCTGATACTGCGTTGTGATAGGATGCATTATCCATTACCAAGCATGATGGTCTGTTTAGAATTGGAAGTAGATCTTTCTCCATCCAGTGCCTGAAAATATGTCCATTCATTTCTGTGTGGTAGTCCCTACCGTCGGTACTTTTGATTGGAAAATAAGTCCAGCGTTATGGACAAGACCTTCTTCACTGCTTCCTGCATGTGTTAGTATAATACGCTGGCCTTTGCTGCTTGGTTTTTTTCTTTTCTGTTCACCGTCTACTGATTGCCATTCTTTAGCATTGGTGTGGTGAGCATTGATCAAGGATTCGTCCAAATATACAATATCATAGCCTTGCCTCCGCCGCTCACGGATCTGCCTCAGGTATTTACTTCGGGCAGCAATTAAATGTGGCTTTTCACAAATAATATTCCTGCCGCCTATAGTTTTCTGAAGGTGAAGCCGGCGGCTCTTACAATTTTCCATAGAGTACTTTTAGAAATGTCTATGCTGCAATCTGATTGCAGTTTTAATTTCAGTTTCCTGAGAGTAACAAGTTGATTTGTCGCAAACATTTTCAAGAGCTCCCGTCTTATGACATCTATGTCAAAGTCGTCAATTGTTCTTTTCCTTCCTTGCTTGACATTAGTGCACTTTGTGTCCTGTTTAATCCATCGGAAAAGGATTCTCTATTCAGACCAAGCGCCAGTTGCGTTCGTTTCTCAGGATTAATAGTGAAACACGTACAAACAAAGTACTATAGTTTTACAAAAAAAACAGAAACAGTGACGATAAACAGCAACGTTTCGACCAACAAGGCCTTTATCAAGCAAACGAACAAACAGGAGTGACAAATTAAAATGAAACACAAATGGACGACCAAATACAAACGTATCTAAGGAAAAGCTGGAATAAAAACGAATAACGAAATAAATGTAACGCAAAAACCACACATAAAAACTAGAAATAGAACGGAAAAGAAACAATGAAACATCTAGTAAATATATAACTTGAATACATGCAACATATACCCATATAGAGTACAAAGCATAGGAAGAGAAAGTACTAAGAAGCATAAGAATGTAATACGTTGAGCCCGCGTGGTCGCAAGGTACCATACAAAGAAATCAACCGATTCTCCAGAGCAAATCGACTACGATCATCAGAGGAACATGATCGGATGGCTGTGACCTGGACATCGCAAGCTCCTGAATGGCCAGTATCATTGAAATGGGTAGCTACAAGGGTCACAGAGCATTGGCGTATATCGCGCAAGTGTTGGGCGAATCGGTCACTGAGTCTCCTGCCGGTTTCCCCAATATAGGCCTTGTTGCACCGCTTGCAGATAATGGCATAGATAATATTACAGGACTCGCATGTGAAACTGTCTTCAACAACGAACGTGGCTTTTGGAAAAGACACCGTGCGGGTCTGTATCACATAAGCACAAGTGTTGCAGCGCCGACGGCCACGCTGGATGGTGCCAAAATGACTCTGGATATTAGGCTTGAGGCGACTGTGAACCAACATATCATTAAGGCTTCTGTCCCGTCTGTACGCCACAAAGGATAGTGTTGGAAGATTGAACGTGTCTCAGGATCAGACTGAAGAATGGAGAGATGACGGAATAAGACTTTCTTCACAAGGAACTATGAGGGTGGAAAGTTAAGACAAGTTTCACCCTGTCAGAATTGGAAGTTCTATGCTGGTTAGAGAGAGCCTCCTGGCGAGAAATTTGCTGAACGCGCCGCATAGCAGAAGCAAGCACCTTATCCGGGTATAAGCGCTTACGAAAGAAATCCAGCATCTCGTGAGCTCTATCGAGAAAATCGTCGTCCTCGCTACAGAGGCGACGAAGGCGCAAGTTTTGAGAGAATGGTAAAGAATCACGACAAGCCTGGGAATGGGAAGAGGTATAAAGAAGAAACTATGTGCATCAGTAGGCTTGTAGTAAACTGATGTAGTGATGGTGGATAGGCTGATAGTGATGTCAAGAAAGTTGACACAAGAGGTAGAGATGTGTGATGTAAACCGAATAGCCGGATTGAAGACATTAATGAAATTAATGAAGCGTGACAAATCGGCTTCAGGCATATCGGTAATGCCAATACAATCATCAATGTATCTATGATACACAGACGGAAGAGGGCCATCATAGGAATTCCATACTAGGTGCTCAAGATGACCCATGAATAGACAAGCATAACTGGGTCCCATTTTAGTACCCATGGCGACCCACTGATCTGCTCAAAGAACTGGTCATTGAACTGAAAGGAGTTGAGAGTTAGTACTAGTTCTGCAAGACGAAGGAGAGCCGAGGTGGAGACAAGTGGGTTAGTTCTCCTGTCGAGAAAGAACTGGAGAGCTTGAAGTCCGTCGGAATGAGGTATGGAGGTGTACAATGAGCACACATCAAGGAGGAAGAGACGATAAGTCCTGCCAGGCAACAACTCAATAGACGAAAAACAGACAAGGTGTGGTTCGTATCTTTCAAGAATGAAGGTAGTGTGGTGACTA
The DNA here is from genome assembly GCA_020796225.1 of Arion vulgaris. NCBI lineage: Eukaryota > Metazoa > Mollusca > Gastropoda > Stylommatophora > Arionidae > Arion > Arion vulgaris. The sequence continues at coordinate 28,199,942 of CM036767.1, forward strand.
TGGGATTGAAGATACTATCAAGAAATTCGGAGATATGTTCCGTAGGACAAGAGCAAGCAGAAACGATGGGCCTACCCGGATTGTTCAGTTTATGAATTTTGGGGAGCATATAAAGGCGGGTTTTCCTAAACAGCTATCGATGACACAAAGTGATGATGCGCCGGTAGGAAGGTCGTTAGAGGCAATTAAGTTCTACCATCATGGGGTCTATTTCTCAGGGTTATGAATATCGCAATATAGATGACCTCTCTTAGATTCCCTACGGAAGTGTTGGTATAGTAAAACTGTAACCTTCTGCATTGTTATAAATGTGCACTTCAGACTCATTATGATTGTGATATCAATGTCAGTTTTGATAAGCCAACAAATATGATACAATAGCTTCATACAAATAGCGAGATACACCTATAACTATACAACGGTATCCCAATTATAACGTCATATGCTTTCCGCGTTCAAAGTCGACTGGGTTCGGTGCACGGGATTTCGTGAAATTGTTGTTTACTCACGATATTTTAATGTTACCATAATGTATTTTTAGAACAACGCGTCTGTGTACCGTAGATCTGTTACTATTGTGTACAATCCGGTGAGGTTGATTTTAATATAACCTGAAGAAGAAAAATTTCAAACTACATCAAATTTTTTGGAAAAAATATTTCTCTAGCGTCATGGATATTCTAAGGCTGCTTGCAAAAAATCACTGAGATCCAACAGGTAGTTTTCGAGAAAATCAATTTCAAACGTGCTCACGAATTAATGGACAGACTATACTAGGCTACACTCCAGCTCACTGACAATATTGGTAAACATTTTGTTGTGGTAAACCCATGAGAATGAGTCAGGGATTCGATTACGTGGCAGTAATTGGATAATGTGTGTCAAATCTCAATTTCACCGATTTGTAAAAGACCGGTCTGGTACGGTCGACGAAGTATCGAATAAAATATATTTTTCAAACCCCACGTAATGTATTGCTGCGATAAATAACTATAGTTCGTTCCAAAATTCGTGATCATCTTTACCGACCGATTTAAAAGCATCCCCTTGACAGAAATTCTTCATTTTTATATTTTTAGATAGGTAACAGTGGTTCCAAAAGTATTTTTGCCCACCCAAAACTTTAGTTATGTAAGATTTGAATTATATGTTATTACTAATTTAACAGCGATGTTGATTTGGTATGATTTTAGAATGTTAACGGTAGGAAAGTGAAGTATTGACGTCAAGATGCCAATGTGCGCTCCACGTGCAATTCAGCAGTAGTTAAAATTGGGAATCCCGTGAAATTAATCATTTCACACTGTATGTGAAAGATTGTCATTGGCGTGTCACAAACCATTTATTTGCATTACTTGAAGCGGAAGGTACTATTTTATTATCAGTATTAGAAATGCGTTTGAAGTGTAAATTCACTACCATGTAGAAAGTGACTGCACAACTGTATAGCTACTTCTGCAGAGAAGCCAGACGTGGTGGTTTATATCACAACTTACAAGACCGAAGAGGAGAACACAACATGCTCTTGGTATAAGTAGAATGTCATTTTGCCGTCGGCTAGAACAGGACTGTAGTGATGAACGTAATGAGCACAGAAAAGGCCGGAAACAGAAAACTGACGATTTCGATAAAGATGTTATTGTGAGAGATTCATAAAATGTTTAAGGCCAATGATGTGGTTACACTACGTAAATTGAAATCACGTCTGCGAATTCAATGTGATATTGATATATCTAAAACCGCCTTATGGAGAGTTGTTAGGTGCAGCGGTTTCACTTTTCGGAAATCTAGTACAGGTCGGAATATAGTTTCTGAGAAAACGCATCTGATAGCTGCACGATGCAAATATCTGCGGGAGATACGGAAGCGTAGGACGGAAGGTTACGATATTGTATATCTGGACGAATCGTGGGTAAATGCTCACCATACGTTTGATAAAGAATGGCAATCACTATACGGAACTAAGAAAAGGGAAATTCCAAGCAGCAAGGGCAACGCATTGTGATAGGTCATGCAGGCAGCAAAGCAAATGGTCTTGTCAGTGGCGCAGAACTTCTTTTCCAAGCACTGTCTACAGATGGTAGGGACTATCACACCGAAATGAACGGACTTATTTTCAGGGATTGGTTAGCGAACACACTTCAGCCTGCTATGGATAGGCCGTCGTGTATTGTAATGGACAATGCCTCCTATCATAATTTAGTGGCGCATGCAGACAAAATTTCCACCTCATCAAACACAAAACAAGACATCATGGCGTGGCTTGCAAAAGAAAATATATCGTTTTGTTGCAACAGGTGAGACAGACTAAGAAGTCAAAGATTTTTATAATTGATAAAGTCATTGCTGAGCACGGCCACACTTCTTTTCGATTACCACCTTACATTCACATCTCAATCCCATTGAACTTTGTGTAGGCTGCAGTCAAAGGTCAACAAGTTGCAGCAGTAAACAAGACTTTCAAACTTCGTGATGTAAAAGTCCTAACACGTGATGCCCTCGCAAAAATAGATATAGAATACTGGAATAAATGTGAAGAGCATGTGCTCCGAGAAGAAGAGACATATTGGTAACGAGATGGTTTGCATTTTCTCCAGCCCGCAGCAGTAGTCAATCTCTTCGACTCTTCAGACTCTGAATCTAATAGCTAACATCCCATTTGCTTTCACCTTCACCAATTGCCTCACAATACAAGGGACTGGCAACAACTACCAAAGGTACTTCAATTTGATCACCAAAGATAATATCAACATAAAAAACACTCATGAAGAAAAAGCTAACTATGTCACATTGCTTTTTATAATATGTCATAGGGTTAAGCCTTTGCAAACATTCGCCACCATTTTGTGTATTGCTGTAAATTCTAAACTGTGGTTATCATTTTGTTGTGCTTATGCAAAATTATATAACAAAAAACGTTTTTTTGCATCAACCAAGCTACCTACCAATTAGTTAAACATGGATTCGTAACGTCGTGAGGTATATAAGACTGCATGAAAAAAATTACTTGTATCCATCAGATAGATTTCGCACAAATTAAACCTTAGTGTGATCACAAATTTTGGAACGAACTATAGTAGTATTAATATACAAAGCCACGAATCTGTTGTGACATTTTCATAGATTGTGTCTTTTGTTTTGTTTTCGGTACAGCGCATGATTCAACATGTTGGAAGACAGAAAAACAGGCATTTTAAATGTGAATATAACAAGTTTTAAAATTCAAGCAAATTTATTCCTAAATGAAAACATATACAATGTCGTGTTTGTCATTATGTTCTCAACCTAGATTCAATCAGATCACATTTCGTCTCCACGGCCATAGTTAGCTGTATCGATTTCAAACAATAAGCCTCTACTCTGTTGTTTCGGAGCTATAATAAGAGATTATTGTTTGAACATGGGGAAAAACTTCTTCCAGCATATAGGGAAAACACGAAGTCAGATAGTTCTACAGAAGACAGAATGTGAAAACGCGAAGCAAAGTAGGTTTACACAGCACAAAAACTATACGAGCATTTCATCTTGCTTCCGTGGCTTGGATTACTACTTTTCCTTTATCTGGACCCACGATATATTGTGTTATTCACGGAAATGCTTTGTGGTGTAGTTAAGCGACGCAGAAGTACAATGGAGACCTATCATAATTGCGACAGCTACCGACACGCCGCTTTCGCTATGTTTTGAATACGGTCGACCGGTGTAGGTAGAACCCTTTAGCCTAGAACGGCAATCTGCCTATGCTAGGAGGATTCCAGAAATGAAACCTGAACCGTCGAAGTCAGAAGATGCATGCCCAAGCGGCACGGGAATAAAAAACGCGTATCTACGCACTACAACCGAAGCTATGCAACAAACACTACTCCGGTACGGTGTCATATTTACAGGCCGAAGCCAGGTATGTTCAACACCGGGCCCCCATCAACACAATAGAAACCACAATTCCTCACACTCTCAGATCGACAAGAGAAGACGAGATTAAACATTATTATCATCAAATAGCTTGTCCTGAGTAGAACTTTGCCACCCCAACAGTCCTCCGGAACTTCTCTCTCTCATAGGCCAGATGTCCTGCCTCTGCAGCCGTCATGTTCAGACCATCAGTTACATCCTGAATCCATCTTCTCCGTGGTCTTCCTCTTCTTCTCTTTGCCGGTATGCCTCCTTCCATGATGGTCTTCTCCAGCCCTTCATGTCTTTTTATATGTCCAAAATATCTCAATTTTCTTTTTTTGTAGCATCAGCTAGTTTTCTTTGATTTTGAGTTCTTTCTGGATAGATCTATTTGTTCTCTTCTCTGTCCAAGATATACGGAGGACTCTTCTATAACACTTATATTCAAAAGTACATATTTGTTTTTCCACTGCTCTATTAAATGTCCATGCTTCACACCCATACGTTGCCACTGGGAATATGCATGCTCTTAGTATTCTGATCTTTGTTTTCTTATCAGTTCCGTTTCATACTGACTTTAATTGTTTAATTTTTTGTAAAGCCATGTTTGTTCTTCTTTTAATTTCCTTCATCTCATTTCCATCTGTTGTTAGCAGTGAACCAAGATATTCAAAACTGTTCACATTTTCACATGGGCAAAGGGCACTTATCAGTGCCAGAGCACACCCTTTATGGGACTACGAGCAGGCCAGGTCCTACACAAGAGGCCCACAGTCCACCCAGAGAACCGAACAACACCTAGGCAGCAGACCTCCACAAGTCGCCAGCCAGACAACAGAAAGCCCGGCCTCCGACATGACTAGCAGCAGCACGCCAATCAGCCAAAATAAAAATCCAACAACATAGAACCACACACAAGACCAGCATACAAGTCAGATCTACACCCGGAACAACGCAAAATACCCTTATCAGGGCCGCACACAGATCAACACAAAATGCCCTATCAGTCGCACCCAGATCAACACAAAATTCCTCTCACCCAGATCAACCAATCCCTTATCAGGACTGATCAGACAAGCACAATATGCAGCACACTCCACACCAGGCTCCCAGGCCACACCAAGAAAAAGGCCAATACGCTCTGATATAACCAAAAAAGACACATTTCTTAGGTTAAAAGAGGCGTGCCTCGACCATATAGAGGTTTAATCCCTACCAAACAAACAATCAACTTTGATCACCAGAGAAACACGATCGGATGGCTGTGACCTGTGATCTATTTAAAACCAAACTGTTTTTTTCCATATCTCATTGCCTATCTTGTTCTTAATTCTTTCATGTACAACTTGAGGTTTTTTTTTTTTTTAGAAACCCTTTCAAACCACGTGGTATATAGGGCAATACAGTGTTAGGCCTGCATTTATAGGGCAATACAGTGTTAGGCCTGCATTTCCCAGAGTAAAGGGATTAAAAGGGATTGAGGCTGGGTCGACCTGAGAGCCGTTGCGGTCGGGAAAATTCCACTCGGGAGTTGAACCCAGACCACCAGCTTTGAGAAGCGAGTTCACTAACAACTACGCTACCGCGGCTCTCACAATCTTGAGTAGTATCTTATTTATGTGTCTGATTGTTATATATCCTGTATTCCATTGCCTTTAGCTTTTTAATGAGGATGGTGGTGTGAAAATGAATAGAAACAAGCGAATAGAATAAGTGTCAAAACATCCAGGGATTTCCCAAAAATGATTGGTTTCATGCTACTAGGTTAGATTGTCAACAGTAGAGCACTTCAGCAATGGCGACGATTTTGAATTTCATCCAACTCAAAAAGTCCGGGTACCCACCTACGCCTGAGTAATCGAATTGGATAATATACAGGAAATCGAACACCTTCTACTGGAGAGCGAGTTCTGGTCACTGACACGGCGTCGATCTACGCCGCTTTTTTCCACTCTTACTTCTTTTTCAATTTCACTGGAACATAGGCTGCAACTTACCATCATATGCATATTAGTTTTTGTTGGGTTTTTCCCATTCATTGCTCCGAATGGAAATACTACAAACATTGTTCCAAACACTAAATCCGTTTTTCACTGTAGGTAATAAAAGCCCCGTGCATAGATTTTGCATTCCTAGTTACCCAACTCCGGATAACCTGAAGGAATATTGTTCATAAAGACACCCACTTGTGAGATGCTGGATTACTTATAGAATGCATAAAAATATAAAGCACCACTTTATAGTACCACGTCTAATAAATTATACTAGCCAGATGTCAGACATGAGTGCCTAGAGAAGATAATTTTGGAGGGAATGATGCCTGGAAGAAGAATGCGAGGAAGACATAGAAGACGATGGGTGCAAGATGTCATTGACGATCTGAGAATGACTGCTGCTGACGCCGGTCAACTTAATTGCACAGAGCAAAGAGTTTTTTCAGGACTGCTGTCATGTGAGCCAAGTTCCGGAAGGGACAAGCTACTTGATGATGATGATGTCAGATATGACTGATCATATAGGAAGCCGCAAAAGTTGCGTAATATTGAAAATTATGGGAGTTTGACAAAAATTGTCACCATGCGAGTACAAGAACCGAGTTCTTAGCAATTCAAGACAGGCAACAATAACTAAAATTTGTTATGATTATTTATTTTGCTCCACTATTGAACACCAGACACTATCAGTAATCCAGGAAACCACAAAGTGCGAGACTTGGTATCTACCTCTACCACTTGACTCGACCCAATCTGTTGACGTAGTTAAATCGTCTTGAAAGTAGGTTGTCATGCGCCTTTGAAAAATCTGTCAAACCCTCTGTGGTTGATAACGTTTGATTGATAAGACTCGTGGTTAATTGCGACTTGGCTTAGTTTCAGTTAAATCGACCGCTTCGCACAACTAAGCTGTTTAATGCCTTCTTGCGTCAGCTTTGAAAGATACATTAAATTTAGTACGTTGTATGTAACACAGTAAAATAACACCGAAATATATATTTCAGTTTTGTATGATATATTAAATACAATAACATATAAATCAAACTTTTACGAGTAGAGTAGGACATCTGAGAAGTAAAATATAAATTCTGAATCTATGAGGCAGCCACGGAATTCTAATCTATTGTCGTCACTTCCAGCAAACAAATATGCTGACTTTGAGTGTTGATTGGTTCATTCTGAAAGCTGTGACACCGGTTGAAATATTCACAAAATAGATGAGACTACAGTAAAACTATTTGATTGGCAAAACACGTAATCACAAAGTACTGTGGTTTTACAAATTACAAAAACAATGACAATATACAGCAACCTTTCGACAAAAAAGCCCTTTATCAAGCAAACGAACAACAGGAGTGACAAATTGAAAAAAACAAATGGACTACCAAATACAAACGTTTCTAATGAAAATCTGGGAATAAAAAGAAAAACGAAATAAATGTAAAAAACACACATAAAAACTAGAAATAGAACGGAAGAAAAACAATGAAAAATCTAGTAAATATATAACTTGAATACATGCAACATATACCCATATAGATTACAAGGCATGGGAAAGAAAGTACTAAGAAGCATAGGAATGTAATACGTTGAGCCACGTGGTCGCAAGGTACCATACAAAGAAATCAACCGATTCCCAGAGCAAATCGACTACGATCATCCGAGGAACATGATCGGATGGCTGTGACCTGGATATCGTGAGCTCCTAAATGGCCAGTATCATTGAAATGGGTGGCTACAGGGTCACAGAGCATTGGCGTATGTCGCGACCGATTCGCCCAACACTTGCGCGACATACGCCAATGCTCTGTGACCATGAAGCCACCCATTTCAATGACACTGGCCATTTAGGAGCTCACGATATCCAGGTCACAGCCATTCGATCATGTTCCTCGGATGATCACAGTCGATTTGCTCTGGAGAATCAGTTGATTTCTTTGTATGGTACCTTGCGACCACGTGGGCTCAACGTATTACATTCCCATGCTTCTTAGTACTTTCTCTTCCCATGCCTTGTAATCTATATGGGTATATGTTGCATGTATTCAAGTTATATATTTACTAGATTTTCATTGTTTCTCTTCCGTTCTATTTCTAGTTTTTATGTGTGTTTTTTGTGTTACATTTATTTCGTTATTCGTTTTATTCCCAGATTTTCATTAGAAACGTTTGTATTTGGTCGTCCATTTAAAAAAAAAAATTTGTCACTCCTGTTTGTTCGTTTGCTTGATAAAGGCGTTGTTGGTCGAAACGTTGCTGTATTTTGTCATTGTTTTGTAATTTGTAAAACCACAGTACTTTGTGATTACGTGTTTTGACACCGGTTGGTAATTTTAGCTTGCTGATAATTATGCAAGATAAGCTGCAGATTAGCACGTACCGGAAGAAAAAAAACACAGTATCGAACAATATATCAAACAATAGCTATAGATGCAGTTCCATATAATATAGCGCACTTGCTTTCTAGTCTAAATGCGTGGTTTCGGTTTGATCCTCAGTTGAGGCGGAATTTTTACCGCCCTCAGGTAGAACAATAGCAAATTAGGTACCAGAGAAAAACTAAGAAGTAAAGGTGGTCGGTACATCGTGTGCCGTTAGTTAAAAATATATGGACCTGACACCGCATTCCCCTATAAACTTTGTAGCACTAAAACGAGTTCTTTACTGCTTGTCTATAGTATAATGCTGTAGGATGTCAAGTGCCAGAAACCTCCCAGTACTAGACCTAGCTAGTCTTCCCTTACATTACCCAATTATAGGTGACTCGGTTGGAGAGTGAGTGAATCAAGGAAATTATTTCGTAACTTCGATTGTAAATTCAGAGCCCTAACAATCTTGATTTCGTTAACTCTCTAGCCCGTTGAATACGCCAGCTTTCTAAATATTTAACTGCGAAAGCATTCTAATTCCTGATTGAACATGGAAGAGTTGGTTAAACACAACAGTCAAAAATATGATTTGTTTCCCCTGTATATCTAGTCCTCTTTACCTTTAGTCACCACACAGAGCTTCATCGAATGGAATGAATGATTCAGTGAATAACCATGCGTGCTACAATCTCTATTTGCTACACAGGAAGATCTCAAAGGTAGTGCAAGGACTCCATATTGCTAACAAGGTTCTCCGATTTAATTTTGAGGAAGATGAACATTTATATAGGTGATTTATTTTCAATTTGTATTGATGATTTTTGCCGGACAGTCATTCCAACATAAACGTATCGATTTTTAATGGCTACGCGTTTTTTTACGTGCTTATCTTGAACGTCTGACCAACGTTTATAGCCCATCTCCAATAGGAGTAAGATCAAGAACTTAATATCATTTACATCAGTGGCGGCTTGGGATCGTTTCTGTTTGTGGGGCCAGACACAAATTTTCGGGAAAACCATGGCTTTGGGTTATATTATATTTTAATTTATTAAATAATAAATACACGTTACATATTATTTTGGTGGGGCCCGGCCCTGGCCATTAATGACGAGCCGCCACTGATCTACATATTGACAAGGGGTGACTGGAAGAAATTGTCCGATAGCGACAAGAGAAGCGAACCGGTGGCGTTTGGAGTAAGAGGCGAGCACCGTATTTCAATATCACAAAAACCCCAGTCCTTTCAGGGAAAAGCTAAACCAACGAATGAATCACTGCTAACTCACCTGCATGAGCATAACTTCCTCTTGAATTTGTTGGTTCATGCCGATCTCGAGTCTGACCTCTTCTGTCAATCGTCTCCAGTTTGGACTCACACATAAAGCATTGTACAAGGACGTCATGTCTAGCATGCTGAGTATCATCTTGGATAAATGTACAGGTAGACAACGAATAAAGTCTTTATATCTTGACACGCCTGAGTAAGCTTTTGCTGATGTTGGCATCACTAGAATCATAGGATCCAAGGTTCTGATGGCGATGTCGCTGATAAAGCTGGCATTAATGATACTCTCAGAAATAGTAGTTACTTTCTGTTCAGCGATGCTCTCTCCCGTAAAAGGGTTCTTCACTATTGGACTATACTCGGGATGAGACATTGAGAGAAACTCCATCTCCGAACGTTGATCAGACAGATGAGAATATTCACTTGATGTAAAGGATCTGACATCGCATAGGTCAGTTTCTGTGAAAAGGGAACGTAATGATTAAGAACGGTAACCAGCATAATCTTGTACACTAATAGCCGTCCATCGCAAGCGAAGATGACACCAGTCTCAGACGTGCGCTTCTCAAGGTGTGTGCGGAGGTGACTGTAGAGTCCAATTCTATAACACAATCCCCTACCAAAGGTGGAGCATACATGATCAAGGCTAGACATGTACGTGTTGTGTGTTCTGTCTTTTTGCGCAGCTCGTTTTCTCTGTGCCTCAACGGCACGATGATCCTCAGCTATGCGGGTTCCTCTTGTGTTGTTACAGCGCCACATTTTGCGATCTTGCGCAAGGGATTCTCAGCACATGGTGTCTATATCGAAGCATTTCAGAGACATTTAAGAATGTCTTGTACAAGTGAAGTCATGGCTTGTATAGGCGATTCATGTCGTTTTACTACTTCGCACATCATGCTGCCTAACATTTCTGTTATACTTAGAGAATGTTGGTTTTGCTTAAACTATTTTGTTCTTTATGTTTTAGTTGTAACTTCTACAACTAACAGCTAAATTATGTCAGATGAGCAGAACTGGCTCAAGATACAGGTCACTATAGGCATTGAACTAGGGAGCCCCCATGTATGGGTGCTGATTCAAGCTCATGGCACAAATTTTTATTACATGGAATAAATATGAACATAACAGTTGCAAATTTACAACTAACTATTTATGCCTTCATATTCTATCAATATTATTGTCAGATTTTAAATCTCAATATAATGTTAAGCTAATTTATGTAATGGCCGAGGAAGGTGTTAAACTTGAAGCTGGCTCAACACCTATCGTCTTGAGTCAATCATGTACGGTATATTAATTATTTAATCAGGCCAGATATCATCTCTGAATTAAAGATCTGACTGAAAAGGATTTCTAAAATGTACGGTCACTTGCCATGGTGATACATTCTGTCAAACTGTTATGTTGGTCTCTTACTGTTCCCCTACCACCACTGTTTTCCTTTTCTTGACTACAACTTATTCCTCTAGTTTGGTTTGCAACATAAATTCATACATAAAGTCTCTTCATCATCTCTTGACCCCAAGTTTTTCTTCTAGTTTGGTTACCATCATGTATCCTTATATGATGCCTGGTCAGTTTTAACATCATCTCTTGACCCCCAAGCTTTTCTTCTAGTTTGGTTCCTAGAATATATTCGTATATGAAGTCTTTGAAAGTAGAAGTATAATAATTTTCCACATATTTTTTTATAGTTTATTTCTAGCAAAATCAGATATTCTAATGGGGCCCTCAAGATGCATTTAATAAATGATCTCTAGTCCATTACTCTGGATGACCATATTGTGTCATGGTCACCACACATGGACAGTGATGCTTTTGTGATAGAGAGGCAATATAATAAACAACTTTTCATGGCTACAGTGAACAGGTGGACTTACAGATGGCTGCAGCAGAGAAGGACATAGCATGCATGGGAAAGCACAATGTGCCATGGAAATTAACTGCATAATATAAAATACAGCAGGCAGGTGTTTTTTATGAAATATAAATGCAGAAAACACAGCTTACAAGTTGTCTTTCACCATTACTTGTTTAACTGATGATGCTCGTCCATCACGGGTGATGATGACCACACAAATTTTCATCCAAAGGAATGTGGTTGCGTTATGTTTGTACTTGTTTAACTACCTGTGAGGTCTAGACCTATAATAAAGATGATCCCTCACTGTTCTTGAATCTGTTCCTTCCTACATGTCTGTCCCTGACAATGATCCTCACTGCTTCTCTGTCGCTCAGCATGACCTTCCCTGTTAAACAAAATGATCATCACTGATCGTTAACAAGATCTTTTGTGCTTCTCTGTCCCTTAACTTGATCTTTCATGTCCCACAGCATGATCATTTTTGCAACTCATCATAATCTTTCTTGTTTCTCTGTCCCTCAGCATGATTCCTGCATCTGCTCTTCAGTTGAACCTCACTGTTTCATGGTCTTCAAAAAGCCATGATAGCTTATTGAATTATGACTTGCAATTTCCATAGATAGAAAGCTCTATACAGTGAAATAGTTAGCTTTATATCAAAATGTGTAATATTTACAAATAGTAAAGCTTAAACAAACATTAAAATGATTATTATGTCAACATATTATATTTGGCAGAGGAAATAATTGTAAGAACAACTTTACAAATGTAAACCCTATCTCTTGGGATTCTATGCCATAAAAAGAACAACAGGCCATGTCTCCTGTAGAGTAGTTTCAGCATGTCATTTACATAACAAAATGATTTAGAAGGCCTGGTTCTTTCTTTCTCGAATCCTGTATGCCTCACAGCGTCAGGTCAGGAAGAGATTTCTAAAACGGGCCTAGTATGCGCTTCGTAGATAGTCTCTTTCGTCGCCTCTGTTATCTCTGAGGTCCATCTTTTGCGTGGCCGGCCTTTTGCTTTGTACCCATTGTATCGGAGCAGCATTGCTCTTTGGGTGCACTGTCTGATGGTAATCTGCTTACGTGACCGAACCATTTAATTTGTTATTTCTTGATGAAGTCTAGTACTGATGTTGTACCCACTTTTTCCTGTCTTCATTTCTCAATCGGTCTCTTCTTGTTACACCCAGCATTCTGCGTAGACACTTCATCTCTGTTGTGACTAGTTTTCTTCTATCGTTTGTTGTCAGCGCCTGTTTCATCATCTAGCATAATCAGCTAGTCTTTCTTAGGAAAAGTAGTAGCCCGCTGATGATCCGTAAAACACATAAGCCAACCCCACTTCCCGGTGGTGTTGACCAAGAAACCAAGGCTAATGGGGCTCTGGCTTGCCTATTGGGATGGACTCTCTTAGGTTTTTTCTTGTTTACGTATCCCAAACCCACAACTTAGGAAGACAAACCTCAAAAGTAAAACATGAAAAATCGGATGTGCTGACCTACAGGTCTGTATGAGCCTAACTGGCCCATTGAACTCATGCTATAAGTATGATCCACAAGGTGGAGGTTGGTTCGGTGCGCAGGCAATGGACTGAATCATTATAAGCATCAATAATTTGCAGAATCACACTTATCTTCACTCCGGGGCACATGGGTGTCATTGGCAATGAGAGAGCGGACAGGCTGGCTGGCTCTGCCACCATATCAGATGGCCAGCCAATGGATAGAGCTGATATTTTGAATGCCCTCATAGAGTGTGGCCACAAAGAAGATTTGCATTTAAACCAATTCACATCAACTACTAGATTGCAGGAGCTTTGTTTGAAGATTGGAGTAGCAAGAAAAGAACAGCATAACAGGTATATGAGTAGGCTCATCAATGAAAATCAAACTGGTAGGTCAGTCGCTGGACGCTGTTGGAGATATTGTGAAGGAGATCGGAGCACCTGTGGACATGTCCGGAGTGCACTGAAGATATTCCAAATTGAAACTCATGCTATAAGGCCCAAATCATATACAGTCCACAAAGAGTGGTTTAACAAGTGCTGGATGTAGAGCAAACGAAGAAGATATAACAACATTGCAGACAACTTAGCAGACATGTTACATATTTAATATTTGCTTGTCTTAAAACATTATATTAAAACCATTAAAACAATTATAAACTATCTGAATTCATCAGTAGTTTATATGCATTTATAGTGTTAGTGACCACATGCAAGACTTAAGCAAACTAACATTTTTATGAAGTGAAATACACAAAATTTTTTTTTTATTCTTAAAACAAGAATATTTCCCATGGCAACATATGGGTGAGAGACTAGGACAGTTAGCAAATTTTCTGGAAAATGGATAAGAGCTTTTAAGCATATACATTATAGAAAAGTCCCAAAATTTCATGGACAGAAAAATGAACAAACAGAACTACCCAACAAAAACTCAGAATTTAGGAAAATTGATTTGTAAAAAATATAAGATTAATAAAGTGAAGTATTTTGGACAGATCAATGTTTGGAAACAACCATTGTTGCATGAAGCATTCCAATAAAGTAGAGAAGAGAAAATCCAAATTGAAAATGGATACATCATGTGACAGATGACAACAATATAGGCACATGATAGAAAGAAATTCCAAAGGACTGTTAACGTGAAAGCTCCGCTCAGGACAATATATAGGATAATGATGAACCCCATGAGGACACATGTTATTTTCAAGTTTATAAATTAACATATAATTTAACTATATCACAAAAACATCAATTATTTTTTTTTTTCAGTTAGTATATTAAATTTTAAAAATGAATAACATTACAGAACTAATTTACATAATGATTAAAATAAATACCCACTCAATTTGACATACAATTTTTTTTAAAATCCACTCCAACAGCAACTCCACTCATTATTTACACTACTGCCTTCATAATAACAAGTAAATTAATTACAATTATAAACAAGTGTATTTAATATTTTCTTATGTGTTTTTAAAGCGTTTGATACACATACCTGTTAGCGATTCTATGGCTTTGAATTCTGCTACAAGTAGAGTGAGGGCTTGCTTATACAAAACATGTAGCAAGTGAGCCTCACACATCTGTAGAATGCTGAGTGTGAATTTAAGTTTGGTCCAGTAGTTTGCACAAGAGAACCACTCCAAGGTAGAAGAGATGACCTCATCAGTTTTGCTGGCACCAATAGCACGATCTGAACTGACAGTAGCTACATCTGTATTTAGACTGGGGTTTGTTCGAGCTCTAGCATAAACGCAGTCTTTAGTGATTGTCGACTGTAGTAATAAAACCAGGTTCTTTAATAAAACTCTGCTTCTAATTCGACGTAATAGTCCCAGCATAAACTGTTTCTTTGAATGATCTCCAAAACGGAAGAACCATTCTCGAAAATCTCTAACTTTCTGTGCTGCCGAACAGGTCTCACATTCGCCACAGAAAGTATAGTTTTTTGTATTTACACATCTCATTTCAAGCGCTGTATCTAAATTGAATTCATTGTCTTCTATCTCAACTATCTGGGATGAAGGATCCTTCATTTTCTTTGCTAAATAGCTGGAGGATGATAGAAACACATTTTGGTACTCTGCAACATCATCTTGAGGTAGGTCAATTATGCTGTCTGAGGTCATTCTACGTGATGAAACCTAGTACTAGCTAGTTTGGTTTAACAACCGATAACACTAATACTCAGCTCAGTGTATTATCTATTATCACTTTCGACATTTTACAAAAAGTATCAATAATTTCTTCAAACTAACAATTGAAACACTTGCAGGTGATATTATTTTCCACGATTACACTTAATATTGCACAATTATATGTATATTCACTAATGTAAGATGAATATATACTCCTTTTATTACAACATTTACATTGATTGTGATGATTGAATTGATTGTGCATGACTAGTTATAAGTTATTTTGTTTATTATTATGGATGAATAAAAGTAATAAAAGATCGCACTTATCTTATTTACAATAATAAATAAAACGAAAAGACAATCAATGCACTAAAAAAGAATAAACAAGTTGTCGTATCTGCCTTGTTAGTAGTTGTTAGTTTCTCGCAAAACTATAAAGTATAGCAAGTGGATGGGCTCAAACGCGGTGCGTCGAACACATGTACGTATGTCTCGATGCGGCTTCTTCTGCTAACTTCTGCTAACTTTACCTAGCTTTCGCCGACGTCGTGCCCAAGGAAACTCTTTGTTTACAAAGTAGAGTGACTCCCTTGAACAAATAAATTTTATATTTGTTTAAATTCTCTTTTTTTTTTCCTTTCACATATCTGTATTATGAATATATATATATAAAGTTAAACAATAAATAACAATAAAACAATAAGTTGTGGCACAAACAATTGTTGTAAAAAATCTTAAAACTCAAACAAACAGGAAGCAATATTTAGAGCGAGGCGGCGCGCTTAGCAACCGCGAACCTCAAGAGCTGTGACTGTGATGATGGAAGCGCATATATTGAATATAAATTAAAATACTGTTGATATATATCAGCAGGAAATGAAGGCTTTCCATCATATCTTATAGCTAGACGTTTTTTAAATTTATACATTCATATATTTGCTAACTTAATAGAAGAACAGACTAGAAACCAAGATGGCACTTGAACGAGCTAAGGTTAGTAGTTATTTATTAAATTATTAATTACTACATTAACTGAACAGACTACCTAAAGAACAGATTACTAACTACACTACACATTAGCTCACTTACACTAGTTCAGGAGTGTATCGTGCACTTCACAATAATATACGTAGTTTAGTTAGTACGAAATTATTGTTTTCACCTTATAGAAATTGCAGACGAATCGTGCAATTCTTTTGGTGTTATTTTTATGACCATTTTAATTAACAGTATACTTTACTACTTTTCATGAATATAAATTATCTACAAGCTGTTCAGTTTGTCGTACTTAATTTGGCCACTATTTCTGATGAGCATATAATTAACTTATTAAGTTCACACAAGTGTGCATCAGTTTATAATTTACAGTATTAATTGGATCCATTAAAAAGATTATATGATATCTTATCTATAAACAAACTCTTAGTCCTCAAGTAATGATTTTTGGGTGGTTCCATTATCCGATTTTTCTCTTAAGATGTAGTATGAACATATTTTTCAGCCTTATGTGTTTGCTCCTGTGTGATGAATGCTGTGAAATTAAAGTAGTCTTGATCTACTTTGCCTTTCCATCTTGGTCTGTTGAGACATCATTACACGTGCACGTTCATCATAAAGCCTCTGTGCTTGAAGTCGGTAAACTGCAAATATTTGAGATTTAGAAGCTCATATTTAGATATTTTTAATAAACAATAATGCAAAATATACTTTAATCATTCGTAAAACTCGTTGGTAGTACTTTGCATGTAATCAGTCTAGTTATTGAAACATTTTAAATAATACTTTATTTAACACATTGACTACTGCATTGGAAACCACGCTGCAGCCAAATTACCTTTTATTAATTTTTCCATTCCATAGGTGTATGTACAAATTAAACTGTAATTTTCTTGTTTCTAAGAGAAATTTGATGAGGGACACGTAATTTTGTAGATAAATGAATGAACGTTAATTTAAATCTAACAAAATTGGTTGAAAAATTAATTAATTAAGAACAAGCAACAATCAAAATGTTGTTATGTAAATTTGTGCTAATTTGACTGTGAAACAAATCATGGCACAGTCTTCGGCCCACTGTCAAATGGGTGCAGACTGCACAACTTAGTAGTTGATTAATAAAAATTTTTTTATATTGTTTGCGTAGAACAAGTAACTAGTGTTTTAACTGTCTTGCAAACCATTTTATCAAATTGACAGTGGTATTTTTAACTTTTCATTAATATTAATGTTATACTATGTGATTCACCTATCATATAATGAACTTGGCAGTACACACCTGGACATGCTGGAGTGCAGGGTAACGAACATGCAGACTTTTTTGTAAACAATGTCCCGACTTAAGCTGGCAGAAGTATGGACAGAGCTGATGTCATCAATGCAGTATGCTCACATTTATGTGATATGGACGAGTCTCAAACACTGAAATGAGTGTGAGAATTACAAGTTCAGTTTGGACATGCCTGACAGTGTCGTCTTCGTGGTAGAGAGAGAAGGTATACTAATCAACTTCTATGGGTACGGTGAGCAAGTGGACTTTGGGATGGCTGCTGCAGCAGAGAACAGAGCATGCATGGGAATGCCCAATGTGCCATGATGTAGATCGCATAAGTTCATAGTTACATAAGTTCATAGTTCATAAGTACGGTTCCAACTTCACTGCAACGGGTCACCCCATAATTGCTCCGTTCCTGTCCAATGAAAATCACACGAAATGCTAACAACTGTGAAATGTTTCCTGTGTGAACTAATTCCAGAATGAAACAGCCGCGTCTGCCACAAAAACAACCTGCACCGCATAAAATGCATATGGCCATCGCTAATGTAGCAACACACACCTGTTCATCACTTGAATTGCAATTCTTGTCGAAGGGAACATCAATCATGACAAAATCCAGCTTTCTGCACTCGCAATATAACTGCATACGGCAGATTGAGCTTGCTCGTCATAACCGCTGTCCGCCATTTTCTGAATACACACAACAAACACACGGTTGACACAGCAAAAGCATTCCATGTAACAGTCATAGCTCACAGCGTTGCTCAAGCACTAACTCAGTAGCTCTGCAAACGAAACCGGAAAATACCTGACCAAACATGGCGAAAATGCGCTAGCAAAGTCGTGTTCAGAATCAAACAGTTCTGACTCTAAATGGCCCTCCCTCATTCCGACATTACTGGCCAGATTTTTCTATTGTTACATGTTTTGCCATATAGTTTTACTGCAGTCTTCTCCTATATTGGATACAAAAACAGACACATAAAGACGTCCTGATGAAAATTAGGAATCAAAATGGAACTGTTTAAGAAGTTATAACAGAGACTTATGGACTAATTTGTTCGACTTGCAGTGATGGTGATCCGACAACTAAACTAAACAGAGACAAATCAAACATTTTGGCCACATCAAGAAACACAAAACTCTGCTTAAAACAGATAACTGATAAACTGAAGTAATTGGTTGAGGGTTAATCGAGCTAGAAAACAAATCATTAATATAACTGGAAGGAAAACATTAAAAGATGGACAAAGAACAGTCTAGCAGAATGCACAACCATGGCTAGAGACAGAAAGTGATGGAGATCAACTTTGGGCTGATATTCAATGTGGTAATGGTATCTAATAAATCAATCAATATTGCATATATAATATACTGTTTACAAAATATTACAAATGACAAAACAGTATAAAAGTGATTGAATTAATTCTAATAAAATGATCATAAACAAGTGATAGAACTAAGCTATGATTGTCAGTAATCATCTAGAAGTGACAGGTTAAACTAGGATTTCTTCTAAAGTGACCAGGCTGAACTAGGATTTTTTATAAAAGTGACAGGTTAAACTATGATTTCTTCTAAAAGTGACAGGTTAAACTATGATTTCTTCTAAAAGTTACACGTTAAATAGATTTCTTCTAAAAGTGACAGTGTAAACTATGATTTTTATAAAAGTGACCAGGTTAAACTTGTATTTCTTCTAAAAGTGACAAGTTAGTTAAATAGATTTCTTCTAAAAGTGACAGTTAAATTATGATTTTTATAAAAGTGACCAGGTTAAACTTGATTTCTTCTAAAAGTGACAAGTTAAAATAGGATTTCTTATAAAAGTGATCAGATTAAACTTGATTTCTTTAAAAGTGACAGTTAAACTATGATTTCTTATAAAAGTGACAGGTTAAACTAGATTTCTTAAAAAAGTGACCAGGTTAAACTATGATTTCTTCTAAAAGTGACAGGTTAAACTATGATTTCTTATAAAAGTGACAGTTAAATATGATTTCTTATAAAAGTGACAGTTGAACTATATTTTTATAAAAGTGACAGGTTAAACTAGGATTTCTTCTAAAGTAACCCAGGTTAAACTATGATCCTTCTTTAAAAGTGACAGGTTAAACTAGATTTTTATAAAAGTGACCAGGTTAAACTAGAATTTTTCTAAAGTGACCAGGTTAAACTAGGGATTTCTTCTAAAGTGACCAGGTTAAACTAGATTTCTTCTAAAGTGACAGGTTAAACTAGACTATTCTTATAAAAGTGACAGGTTAAACTATGACTACTTCTTCTAAAAGTGACAGGTTTCATTAAAAGATCGCATAAAATAACATATAATGAACTTTAATGACATTTCAACATTTTAGATCACAATCTATTTTGAATTCAAATAATATAATGTTGATGTTTGCCTTAAGAGTATAATAATAATCATAATGCCTTTACACAAGTTGTCTCAAAAATGGGGTACGCATAGTGGTGGACTGAAAAAGGTTAGCACCTGGAGTGGAATTGTATTTGGACCACACTTCCATCTTATGGCAAAAAAATTAAGCTGAATTTTAAAAAGTAATGTTTTAGTGTTCTGGAGCCCAGAGATGTGGTTTTACAGGATAATCCCACGGGCTGTTAAAATGACTAATGTTGATGAGTTGAAAGAGGTCAAGGCAATAAGAAAACTTATTATCAATATAAGAAAGAGTCAGTCATCATTATTAGGGGATGAGAAAGGGAGGTTTAAAACACATTGTGACAATAAGTAAAACCAATAGGAGATAAGACGGAGGCAGACATAGAGAACAAATTATGGACAGTTTGGCTTCATGGCATGGAAGGGTGTCAACATCCAAACCGATAGTAAGCACCAAGGATAGACATTTGTTGAGACCCATGATCGCCTATGCCAGCCAGCGTGGCCATGATGATGATAGAATGTTTAGTAGATGGTAGCATGGCCAACTTTTACAATGTTATCATTACTCATGGAATGTAGAGTTTGGTGTAACATGAAAGCTGAACTCATAATTAAGCAGCTGATATCAGATAACGCTACTTCCATAACATAAAGATTTTTACAGGATGGGATTGTTAGTTCCAAGTCAAATCTCCAACCTGGAGTACCAAGAATTTCTTATACATTGTCATCAAGAGAACATGAGCACCATCATCCAAAAGAGACACTGGAGATGGATCTGACACGTGATACGGATGTAGACCAATTCTGTCATGAAAACTGAGATGGGCACCAGAGGGTAAATGAAAAGATAGAAGACAAAAAATGACCTGGAGGAGAACAGTAGGTAGAACAAAAATTAAAAGAAATTAATCACAGCTAGAATACATTAAAGAAGATGGGCAAGAACAGAGAAGAATGGCAGGCATTTGTTGTCGCCTTAAGCGCCAAAGGTGTCATAGGCTAGAGAGAGAGCAGATAGTGAAAATGATGATGATATATATACAGATGGATCTGTGCATTGTTGTGAGAGGTCAGGCTGAGATTTCCTAGCTAATACGCACAGTAGAGTTGTTGCTGTAGAATAGAGCATATAGGACAACTACATTCAGTATAAAAATGAAGGATGGTTCCATTACTGCTGCCCTCCAGTGGCTCTCTGGGACTCCATTTACTGGAGCTGTTATTGTGTCTTCTCAATCAATGCTTCGGAAGGTTCAAAATGACAAGTTGCATTATGAGTGGATGTTGCCAATGGAGGTTTCTAAAAATCTAGTGGTTTACATCAACCTACTGCCCTGGACATGAGAGAGTGGACAAACTTGCATCAACAGGACAGATCATTGAGAAGTTGAAGATAGGTGAAGAGGATGTCCTGTTTCTTTCCAACTATCTTTAGGATAAAGATGCCAAAATTGATATTAAACCTATCCAGCGTTTAGAAGTTTTGATACACATTGTGCAAGCAAAACTGGGCACCTGAGAGGCAGAATGAGTAGTGTGTTTAACCAGAAACCCTCATTTATACCCTTCAGCATCTGATAAAGACGGTGTACAAATAGGTCTGCTTGGAGTCCTATGACCTCAGTTCAGTAACCAATAACCAGTAATTTATGTTGTCATGTTTCTATTGAATTAAAAGTTTCAACTACATCATATATATTTATGTTTTGGCAGTGTTCTTTTTCTATGGATAATATCAAAAGGCTTATTAATCTGCTCTAACCGATCGTCAACCTCAAATAGTTCTTGATCCATTTCACATAAGTATAAACTAGTTTTTAGTCTCAATAAATCGAAAAAAACTAGCTGATGACTGATGATGGAAAACAACATTGTGCAAAGATGCAGAATCTTTTGAAGAGAAACTTACTAATGAGCTTAAAGACAGGAGAAACAAGTGCAAACTCAGAAGTCGTCACAGTGTCACACTTGCCAAATGACCATCTGTAAAGACGAAAAGGCCATATATATATATACTCTGCCAATGCCGGTTCCAAGCCCGGATGTAAAAGGAGGAGGAATTGTGTGTGAGGCCAGCTACTTCATCACAAGAAATTGAAAGAGCTACAGAAACTTGTAAGAAAGGGCGCCATACCGGTAAACCGACCAGCCAGGTGGTGTACGGTGCACCTAGTGCATCAATGACGGTTGCTGATGAAAGCCGCTGTGCGGAAGTCAGCAACCTGACTCTACATTACTTGGCTCAAAAACACATACTAAAATTGGATTTTGAAATGTGAGAATGATGGCCACAGCTACAAAATCAGCCCAAATTACAGAAGAAATGAAGAGATACGAGCTGGACATACTGGGGTTAAGTGAGGTGAGATGGCCTGGAACAGATAGAAGAGTAGTTTGTGGATTAACTTTCATATTTTCAGGGAGAGAAGATGGTAAGCATTTTGAAGGAGTGGGTATAATGATAACACCTAGAGTAGCAAAGAGCATGTTAGAATGGGAACCCATCTCGAGTCGGATAATTAGAGCCTCTTCAGTACCAGGCATGTCAATATGACAATACTGCAGTGTTATGCACCAACAAACGAGGCTGACAATGATAAGAAAGACACATTTTATGAGCAACTACAAGATAAAATTAACAAGACCCAAAAACATGACCTGTTAGTAGTAATGGGGACTTTAATGCCAAGGTTGGAAGTGATAATGTAGGGGTAGAGAGCTATAGGAAAACAAGGAATAAACACAATGAATGAGAATGGAGAAAGACTGGTGGAGTTATGTATGCTGTCAAACTTAGTAATTGGAGGTACCATCTTTGCACATAAGAAAATTCATAAACTTACTTGGCACTCACCAGATGGAGTGACCAGGAATCAGATTGACCATATGTGCATAAATACACAATTTAGAACATCATTGTTGGATGTCCGTGTATACAGAGGGGCAGATGTAGGAAGTGATCATAATTTGTCAAATGACCATCCGTAAATACGAAAAGGCCATATATATATATACTCTGCCAATGCCGGTTCCAAGCCCGGATGTAAAAGGAGGAGGAATTGTGTGTGAGGCCAGCTACTTCATCACAAGAAATTGAAAGAGCTACAGAAACTTGTAAGAAAGGGCGCCATACCGGTAAACCGACCAGCCAGGTGGTGTGCGGTGCACCTAGTGCATCAATGACGGTTGCTGATGAAAGCCGCTTGCGAAGTCAGCAACCTGACTCGTACATTACTTGGCTCAAAAACACATACTAAAATTGGATTTTGAAATGTGAGAACGATGGCCACAGCTACAAAATCAGCCCAAATTACAGAAGAAATGAAGAGATACGAGCTGGACATACTGGGGTTAAGTGAGGTGAGATGGCCTGGAACAGATAGAAGAGTAGTTTGTGGATTAACTTTCATATTTTCAGGGAGAGAAGATGGTAAGCATTTTGAAGGAGTGGGTATAATGATAACACCTAGAGTAGCAAAGAGCATGTTAGAATGGGAACCCATCTCGAGTCGGATAATTAGAGCCTGCTTCAGTACCAGGCATGTCAATATGACAATACTGCAGTGTTATGCACCAACAAACGAGGCTGACAATGATAAGAAAGACACATTTTATGAGCAACTACAAGATAAAATTAACAAGACCCAAAAACATGACCTGTTAGTAGTAATGGGGACTTTAATGCCAAGGTTGGAAGTGATAATGTAGGGGTAGAGAGAGCTATAGGAAAACAAGGAATAAACACAATGAATGAGAATGGAGAAAGACTGGTGGAGTTATGTATGCTGTCAAACTTAGTAATTGGAGGTACCATCTTTGCACATAAGAAAATTCATAAACTTACTTGGCACTCACCAGATGGAGTGACCAGGAATCAGATTGACCATATGTGCATAAATACACAATTTAGAACATCATTGTTGGATGTCCGTGCATACAGAGGGACAGATGTAGGAAGTGATCATAATTTGTCAAATGACCATCCGTAAATACGAAAAGGCCATATATATATATACTCTGCCAATGCCGGTTCCAAGCCCGGATGTAAAAGGAGGAGGAATTGTGTGTGAGGCCAGCTACTTCATCACAAGAAATTGAAAGAGCTACAGAAACTTGTAAGAAAGGGCACCATACCGATAAACCGACCAGCCAGGTGGTTGCGGTGCACCTAGTGCATCAATGACGGTTGCTGATGAAGCCGCTTTGCGGAAGTCAGCAACCTGACTCGTACATTACTTGGCTCAAAAACACATACTAAAATTGGATTTTGAAATGTGAGAACGATGGCCACAGCTACAAAATCAGCCCAAATTGCAGAAGAAATGAAGAGATACGAGCTGGACATACTGGGGTTAAGTGAGGTGAGATGGCCTGGAACAGATAGAAGAGTAGTTAGTGGATTAACTTTCATATTTTCAGGGAGAGAAGATGGTAAGCATTTTGAAGGAGTGGGTATAATGATAACACCTAGAGTAGCAAAGAGCATGTTAGAATGGGAACCCATCTCGAGTCGGATAATTAGAGCCTGCTTCAGTACCAGGCATGTCAATATGACAATACTGCAGTGTTATGCACCAACAAACGAGGCTGACAATAATAAGAAAGACACATTTTATGAGCAACTACAAGATAAAATTAACAAGACCCAAAAACATGACCTGTTAGTAGTAATGGGGACTTTAATGCCAAGGTTGGAAGTGATAATGTAGGGTAGAGAGAGCTATAGGAAAACAAGGAATAAACACAATGAATGAGAATGGAGAAAGACTGGCGGAGTTATGTATGCTGTCAAACTTAGTAATTGGAGGTACCATCTTTGCACATAAGAAAATTCATAAACTTACTTGGCACTCACCAGATGGAGTGACCAGGAATCAGATTGACCATATGTGCATAAATACACAATTTAGAACATCATTGTTGGATGTCCGTGCATACAGAGGGGCAGATGTAGGAAGTGATCATAATTTATGCATAGGTAAATTGAAACTGAAATTGAAAATTCACCATACTAAAAAGAACAACTGCAAATAGACAGTCAAAGACAGAAAACCCTGGATAAGCGATGACACCTGGAAATGTATTCAAGAAAGAAGAAAATGAAACTAGCAATATTTAATACTAAGGATGCAACAGATGAAATCCAAGCTAAAGAGGAATATAGACTAAAAGACAAGGAAGTGAAAAGAGCGGCTAGAAGAGATAAAAGAGCATATGTCAATCTACTGGCTGAAGAAGGGGAAAAGGCAGCTAAGACTGGAAACAGTAAAATGTTATACAACACACTAAAACAACTTACTGGAACTTTTGTTTCAAAGGGTGGCCCAATCAAGAGTAAAGATGGTAAAGTTCTAACATCAGATACCGAGCAGAAGAAAAGATGGGCAGAACATTTTGAAGAAATATTAAATAGACCTGATCCACCAGTACTACTCAAGTTTGACGAAGAGGCAAGAAACAGCTCCCTACCAATTGTGAAGAAATGATAAGTGTAGCTGAGGTCAAAGAGGCAATCGATTCCTTGATAAACAATAAGGCAGCGGGTGATGACAACATTACTGCAGAAATGCTCAAAGCGGCTGATGATACAACTATTAGCCAGGTGCAAGAACTATTTAATAAAGTATGGGAAGAAGAAACTGTCCCAGATCAATGGAAGAAGGGAATAATTGTTAAGATCCCCAAAAAGGTGATCTCAAAGATTGTAACAACTGGAGAGGGATCACCCTATTATCAGTAATGACCAAGACTTTCTGCAAAATCATTCTTAATAGAATCAAAGGAGCAGTGGACACAACCCTGAGAGAAGAACAAGCTGGTTTTAGACCTGGGAGAAGCTGCTTAGACCAAATAATTACCCTACGACTAATTTTGGAGAAATATATTGAGAAGCAACAACCACTCATACTAAATTTCATCGATTTTAAAAAGCCTTTGATAGTCTACACAGAATCTCTCTGTGGAATATTATGAGATGCTATGGAATACCAGACAAAATAATAAACATTATTAAGAGCCTCTATGATGGTTCACAGTGTGCAGTTCGCACTGATGGTGGACACAGCGACTGGTTTATGGTTGAAACCGGAGTAAAGCAAGGCTGTATTCTATCTCCGCTATTGTTTGGAGTGGCCATTGACTGGGTGATGCGAAAATGTTGCATGAGCGAAACTGGCATTGATTGGGTAGAAAATAGTCAACTAGAAGATTTGGATTTTGCAGATGATATTGCCTTGTTAAGTAGAAACAACCAAGATATGCAAGAAAAACAGACAACTTGTCATCTATAGCATCAAAAGTTGGACTGCAGATAAGCTATGAAAAAACAAATATAATGAAGACACCTATGGCAAGTAATGCAGATATCACACTGGAATCTAAAATGATAAAAATAACAGAGCAGTTCACCTATTTAGGTAGCAATTTTGATTGCACAGGAAATGTTAAAAAAGAAATTATGATACGAATTGGCAAAGCAACATCAGCTTTTAAAAGTCTAAATAAAATATGGAACTGCAAGTTATATAGTATTAAAACTAAATTACGAATTTTCAATTCAAATGTTGTATCAATCCTAACATATGCCAGCAGAGTTGGAAAATGACTAAAGATATAGAAAGCAAGTTGAATGCATTTGAAAATAGATGTCTCGAAAAATAATGAATATAAAATGGAACGAATTCAGAAAAGGTGATGAAATCAGAGACATGTCTGGTCAACCACTAGTGACAACTGTTATAAAAAGAGAAGATGGAGATATGTTGGGCACACCTTGAGGAGAAAGGATCAAAGAATATCAAAGCAGGCATTGAAGTGGGATGCAAAGGGTTCAAGAAAGAGAGGTCGACCTAAAGAGACCCTGAAATGAACTTTGCTGAGAGAGGCAGGAAATATCGGTCTCAGTTCCATGGAGGAGATTAAGCGAGTTGCCCAGGATAGAGTGGTATGGAGAAATTACTTGCAGGCCCTATGTAACGTATACGATCGAGAGGAATTTTATTATATATATATATATGTATATATATATATATGTATGTATATATATATATATATATATATATATATATATATATATATATATATATATATATATATATATATATATATATATATATATATATATATATATATACGCCTGAGTGTTACAGGCCCAAATTTGGGGTGTAAAGAATAGAACCACTGTTACCTGCCACGCATGTCGTAAGAGGCGACTAAGGAAGTTTGGATGAAATCGGATGCATGTGTCCGCTAGGGAATGCTAACCCGAAACAAATGCTTGCAGAAACGGATGCACCAGGCCATAAGGCGCATAACATGGTGCAACGACCCTCACAATGAGATACGGATTCTACGGTCGTCAATCTGCCTCTGCAATTTAGCCACGCACTAAGAATGTCAGACCTACCATCACGAGGTGGCCAAAACTTACTGCGGGAAGAGGTCGGCACAAACGGGAAGCAGAAATCATAGGAAGTATATCCTACAGAACTGCCCCAGTATGCAGACTTGAGAAGAAAGAGGTGGCCCACTTACACTAGCGTCCAAGACAAACTCTATGACGTGGCTGATAATCTGAGGCAGACGGCTGCCTTTATTAGAGAATCTGAAATCTCAATCTAGTGAGACAGAAGAAGAAGAATATATATATATATATATAAACAACACCAACATAAAATTCTGTCATATTTTGAAACAAGAATTGGTAACTATGCATGTACATACAACTAAGCGATACATTAAACACCTAATGAAATCATATGACACCAGACTAGTGGGGTGACCTGATGGGACCAGCTGCTTTCATAGTTTTTTAAAGTGGATTAACATGTTTGTTTGGTTGTTTTACGTCATACCGCAACACACTTGTTTTAAAAAATATCCACTAGCTACTATGTTGGATGCAGAAAGGTGGATCCTGGGTTGACCCTGAAAATACATATTAGTAATAATATTATCTTTCTATGGCACTCCTACCTACCTTGGCACCTGACGCGACCACCCATCTTTCTGTTAACCCCTCACTGGGTACAGTGATCTATTGGGGTGTATGAATATAATTTTGGTATTGTGTGAATATCTATGTAAACTTTCTTTCTTTCTCGAATCCTGTATGCCTCACAGCGTCAGGTCAGGAAGAGATTTCTAAAACGGGCCTAGTATGCGCTTCGTAGATAGTCTCTTTCATCGCCTCTGTTATCTCTAAGGTCCATCTTTTGCGTGGCCGGCCTTTTGCTTTGTACCCATTGTATCGGAGCAGCATTGCTCTTTGAGGTGCACTGTCTGATGGTAATCTGCTTACGTGACCGAACCATTTAATTTGTTGTTTCTTGATGAAGTTTAGTACTGATGTTGTACCACTTTTTTCCTGATGTCTTCATTTCTCAACCGGTTTCTTCTTGTTACACCCAGCATTTTGCGTAGACACTTCATCTCTGTTGTGACTAGTTTTCTTCTATCGTTTGTTGTCAGCGTCCAGGTTTGGCACTGTAACATAATGTGGGGAGAAAGATTGTGTTGAACATTGCTCTTTTTGTGTTCATGGTGCGTGTTTGCATCTTAAAATTGGCGCCATTTGCCCTATCATTTGATTTGCTTTGTTGCATCTGTGTTGAATTTCATTAGTTATTCTTCCATTTGCTGAAAAATGCTCCCCAGGTATGTGAAATCTTTTACTTGATTTAGTAGATGATTATCGATGGAGATGTTGGTAGTGTTTTCCTCTCTGGCGAATGTCATTACTTCTGTTTTGTCGATGTTAATTCTCATGTTGTATTCGTTACATGCTAACTGGAGTCTGTTGATGTGTTGTTGTAGCTGTTCTTCTGTTGTTGATATGATTGCCTGATCGTCTGCAAAAGAAATTCATTTAAGAGTTCTCCGAGGTTGTTTCCTTCGGTGGTGTTAGCTATTTTACAAATGTGGTCAATGTACGTGATGAATACCAGCGGGGATAGTACGCAACCTTGTCTTACTCCTGACCCTACGTGAAACTTTTCTGATAATCCTGTATTTGTTCTAATCGTACATTGGCTGTCAGTATAAATGTTCTTGCAAAGGTTGATTAGGTGTTCATTAACCCCATAGGTTGTTAGTATTTTCCACAACTTGTGCCTATCTACGCGTCGAACGCTTTTTCCTGGTCTACAAATGCAACGTGTAAATGTTTGTCGGATTCGATAGTCCTTTCTACTAACTGTCTGAGGACGAATATTGCGTCTGTACAGCTTTGTTCTTCCTGAATCCCATTTGGGAGTCATTAAGCTGTGGCTCGATGATGTGGCGGAGCCTTTTCTCAAGTATTTTGCAGAATATTTTCCCAGTGTGGCTCAGTAGCGCTATGCCTCTATACTTTGTACAGTCCCTCTTACTACCTTTCTTCTTCCAGATGGGAACAATTGTAGCATTCCTCCAATCTTCTGGTGTTTCTTGTGTGATCCAGACTTGGTTGAATAGTCTATGGAGCCAGCTGATTCCTACCTCTTTAGTTGCTTTGATTAGATCGGCCGGGATATTGTCTGGGCCTGGTGTTTTATTAGGTGGGGCCATATTTACAGCATTTCTGATCTCTGATAGTGTTATGCTTGGTTCTACTTCTGAAGTTACATTTACTGTGTGTTCTTGAGTGTTCGGTTGGTCCTCTTGTTGTAGGTTGAGAAGTTCACTAAAGTATTTCGAATCTGTTCATTATCATTTTTGGATCATTAAGAGCTTGGCCGTTTTCATGTAAACTAAACTATGTAAACTAAATAATGCAATTCTTTATTGGTCTTCGGAAAGAAATGGAGTCTTGTAAATAAGAAGGTTAGACTTGATAGACAAATTCATTCTTAAAGACAATGTAGCACATTGACAACTACTGAAAAGGATGCAAAAGTATAGACTGCCATAGTTTTGTTATAGGTAGAGACAAAATTGTCTGCTGCTGGCAATATTGATGGAAAAATGATTGGATAGAGAAAAAGGTATGTATAAGGAAACCCTTCATGTTGCATCCATGCAGAGGCATTATGCTCAATAAACATCTTAGGAAGCACTTCTCTAAATTACATCAGATGTTTATATTAAATCTTTAAAAATAAATCATTATTGTGAATTTTCAGCTGTGTGAGACACCACTCTTTAGCAGCAGCCAAGTAAAAGGCCTTCCTGGTCTTCCACCTCTACCTGCAGAAGGAAGCAGGGAACCATCTGATCTTTACAAGGTATGTTGCAAGTATTTAATAGGCTGAATTTTTTATTGTAAAATATTTATAGAAAAGATTTATAGACATGGAATTGTTGAGGCTCATGATTGCCTATGCCAGCTGACATGGTACATGGTAGAATAAGAAAATACGAGATCATTATATTATCAATACCTGTTGTTCTTGTTGCTGCTTACTTTGAACGTGTAGTGTTGTAACTTGCTATTTATTGTACCAGATTGTTCTGAGAAATAGCGAGCATCCGCCGCTTATGAAGGGTACTTCATGGACTTTGGCCTCTCCATTCAAAGAACAGAAATATGATAGGACACCTAGTGAATCAATTGCTAATGTGTACACTCCTACAGCCAACAATCTCAGATTGAAAGACCTACCAAAACTGTACAGATCAAGATTAAAAAGTAGGTATTACAATACTGCTATTTAAGTTGAATCCTTTTGGCTTTTGTCATCTTGATTTGCCCTTTCATTTCTTATTTGAAAGGTAGGTTTGGAGTAATGCACATTGCCATTTTATTTTAGGATATCTTCATCATCTGTCCTTGAAAATTTCCTTTGCTTGATCTGCTGGAGGATCAGACATCAGTGCACGAACTCTATAGCACCTGCTGGAGCTCATTAGAAATATTACTACTTATAAAATAATATAAACATGTAGACAAAAAGCATTCAGCATTATATCTGGTTAATAAGCGACCCATCTTTAGTACTATACTATAGTACTAAAGTACTTTGTTTGTACGTGTTTGTACGTACTTTGTTACTATAGTACTTTGTTTGTACGTGTTTCGCTATTTACCAAGTTTTACTGCAGTTTTCCCCTTTTTGGTTAATAAGTGTAAATTTCAAAAAAATAAAACAGTGTATTGTTTGATTTTGTTAAGTAAAATGATGGTAAGAATAATTTATTGCCACTAATAATTTGTCAACGATGATAGTAGGTTAAACACAATTCCAAAATAGCAAGCTGTAGAAAATGCAAAGATTTTTATGAAATAAGACTTTCAATATAACTTGAACACAAGAACACAATTTGAAATGTTAAGACATTCTACTTATCTTCAGAGTTCATGGACTTAACTACGGAAATTTGTATATTTGCATAGTTCAATGCCAACAATACTTGTGTTTATGCTGCATATTGTGCTTTACACTTCCTAATTAGTTATTTTATAGGAAAAATTCAGTTGCACTTTCTTTGATATTCTCTAAAATTCTAGCTAAGAAACAACAACATTACAAACTGAGGGCACAGATGATGTCATTGATCTGGTACTAATCTCTACGACTGAATCTGCTTTTGCTAGATGGAATGTTCGCAAGGTGCAGGAAAGTGATCATCTTCCCTGCATTGTCTTTCTTGACACTGCCAAAACATTGCAGCACAGAAGGCCCAAATCTGTTTACGGTGCATATGAACATGTCATAGTGATCATGAAAATCCATTGTGTGTATTGCGGCAGAATGCCAGAAAGAAGATTGTTAGGACTCTCTTCCTGCAACCACTGTGGTGTAATGAAATGGTTTAAAAAAAGCATGTTTGGCAAAAGAGACTGCTACAAGGTCATGAAAAGAAAGCTTGAAAGAAACGATCGAGAAATATGTGTAATGTGGCTGAGAGAAAAATTTGCTGTCCTACACAAAGCCACTAATGATTTCAAAGAATTGGCTAGAGAAGCAAAGATGAATTTATGGGAGGCTTTCATAACACAAGTCTGTGGTGATAAGCCAATGCATAAATTCTGGCAGTTTTATTGCAGAATGAACAGGAGGACTACCAGGCAGTCTTTTCCTAATTTACATGACTCATCAGGAGCCATATTGACAACAGATGCAGAAGAGGGGCATGGGTTCCTTCCGTTTTGTCGATCAGACAGAAAAGGGTGATACTGATGCCCGCAATGATATTGTGAATATTCTTTGGGATATTACTAACACTGGATAACCGTACACTGATTTCATAATAAAGGAGGATGTAGTTAAGGTCACAAATCAGGAACTTATGGAGAGAACAAGACAGATTCCAGTATTAATGCAGAACCACAACACTGTGCAATATTTTCATGTGTTTAACAAATTTGTAAACTATTTTTATTTTCAATTTCAGAGTCAACTTTGCCACCTATTGCAGATGAAGGTAGATTTTTTACTTTTCATTAGGACTAGTTTTTCAACATAAGATTTTGTAGTTTTGTTTAACATTTAATATGTTTCTACCCCAAGTCCAGTGTTACTCCACCGCACTCTATTTTTTTGGTCAGTTTTCGCCTTCAAAATCTTGTTAAGTTAAGAACTTTAGCATTTCTAATTGACCAGTTAAAGATTTCAATGGATAGCTAAGGATATATTGTATGAACAGCTGACTTCTGTAGCTGACACAGGGCACTGGACCACTCTTGTCAGATGGTTAGATTTATAAGGATATATTGGATGAACAGCTTACACTCAATCTGACAATAGGTGCCTCAGTTTGCTTGATTACTTGTGACAGATGGATGTATCGCTAAGAATATATTGTACAGACAGCTGGCTTATGACAAAAGAATGGAGAAATAACCCTTTCTAAACTAAAAGAACAGCTGCTAATAGTACTTGAAGACATTGGAAAAAAATTTGTGAATAGCTTGCCAATAGCAGGTTAAACATGTTATAACAAAGTATTCTAGTTTTTCAAAATACAAAAACAATGACAATACACAGCAAAGTTTTGAGCAAAAGGCCTTTATCAAGCAAATGATACAACAGGAGTGACGAATTTCACAGCACTCTACATTTAGACCACCACAAAGATTCCAATGGGCATAAAATGAAAATCTGTGACTAAAAACGAATAATGAAATAAATGCAGAAAAACTAGAAGTGGAAAAAGAAGAGAAACAATAACAAAAAATAAAGTAAATATATAACTTATGTACATTTAAAATATACACATTTAGAAAATGGGAAAATTCAAAGCGTACTGTAAGGAAGGCATAGTAATAGAAATATAAACACAAGTACAGCTATTATATACTAAAAAAGTTGTAACGGAAATGTACATACACACAAATATAACTACCAAATCTTACCAAATACGTCACGATCAAAAGTTGCAGCAAAATGGTGAATAATCTCGAAATGGGAGGAGACTGCAGTAAAACTATATAAACTGGCAAAACACGTAATAACAAAGTACTGTAGTTTTACAAAATACAAAATTAATGACAATACACAGCAAAGTTCAGGTTCACAATAGCAGGTTCAGCTGGAAACAAGATCTGAGTACTTTCTTAGAACTAGTGATGTCAGAATGGCAGTTTGCCGATATCAAGTATGCCAGAAGGAAACAACTACTTTTACTAAATCTCACAATTGATGGTACATTTATGTGTTCACTTTGATTGCAAAGAATCAAATGTAGTTATTGGTGTCAACATAAGCTCATATTGATGTTATGTTTACTTATGGACACTGTTCCTTATTATTTGGGTTTACTTATTGTTCAATCACATGATAAACAATATTTACTGCAGATATAATCAATAAGTTCTTTCAATGAGTTTACCTCATTATGGTAGTTTTGTTACTAATTTTAGTATGCAAGCAAATTTCATACCCAAAATAAAAACTGGCATCCATTTTCCACTTACAAAAATAAATGAATACCGTTGTTAATTTGATTAATATGTAATTGATTATTTCCAGATGATAGTGTCCGCAGTTTACGCTCATCGAAACATTTGAGATCATCGCCAAAAAAGGAGTAAGTGTCAGTGTACTGTAACTGTGAAGTCAGATCAAGATTTATGTTTGCATCAAAGAACAGCTGCAATATGCTTCCAACACTGTCTGCATCTAGCCCAGGTGGTACACAAAGGCCTGTTGTTTGTTTATCTCTGATGTCATCGTTGAACTTAAAATACTGTCTTGTTTCTGTCTGCCTTCAAACTTTCCGATTAATATGGTCTTCAGCAGACGGTTTCAGAATCTATATAAATGGCTCAAATATTGATCTTTAACAACCTCCCCTTCCCTCCCGCCCTTCCCCCTGTAATTCTCGACCTTTTCACAATCTTTCTAGTTGTTCTTTCTAGTTATTTATAAGAAAGGTTTAGAACACATGAAAACAACCTGTAAAATCAATTGAGAGGAAAGGTGCTAATAAAAAAGTGACAGGGAGAGCACATTCTTGACAGCCTAATTTTATGACATAGAACAATGTCAACATTTAAACTGATAGTCAGTACTCATGATAGAAGTTTTTTTTAAGATCTGTGATTGTCTGCGACAACCGGCATGGCACATGATGATGAGGATGATGATACTTATATTTCACATCCATTATGTAGTATCGATTGTGCCTAACATCACATGGTTATTTTCATAATTTCTAGTTTCAACTTATTTACTTGTAATAGTTTTATTTTCTGGTACCCCAGTTAAACATTTTAAATTTAATTTATTATATATTTGTTACAATATATCTATATATTTGCATTCGCAATTATCACAACACATAAACTTTCAAATACAATACAATTTGCCAATCAACATAATAAGGATAAATATATTGAAATTTATTCCAATAAATTATTGAGATTTTAGTGAAAATAGTTATCTTCTTTGTCTGCACTTTTTTAAACTGCATATTTTACCAAACATATCCTTTCCTTTCTTCGCTTGAAATATATCTATATATTCAATGCTGTATCTTGTATGAACTTCACTGTCTTTTGTAGCTCACACAGAGGTCTGTGTAGTTTTCTGTTGAGTGTTGTTTCGTTAGGCCAGTGAGTTTGCCTCAGTGTATCATATTCTGGGCAGTCTTGAAGTATGTGCTCTGCAGTCTGGTGTGCCTGTCCACATGTACACATGGCTGAATTGCCAATCTTGAATTTTGTATACATATGGCTGCAGAGCCGATTGTGTCCTGTTCTAAGGTGCAGAATGACAACTTGTTCCAATCTGCTCATATTATAGTAATCGTCTTGTGTTGGTATTTGTGGCTTTCTCATTGATTTACCAAGCATATGAATTATTAAGAGAAAAGAAAGGCAAATAAAAACGGACTGATAACGTAAAAAGTTGATAAGTGCTGGACTTTTTTTTACACTCATCTGCCTTGCAGAGGAGAAAAATCTTTTGGACAGATTTATGTGTTGACGACTCCATCATAGCACTCCTACAACCCTTATGGTCTATGGCTTATTGTTAATTATTTATTTATCAATTCAGTGACATTTGTTGAGTTGTTGTTCTATTATGTTGTTTTAGAGTCAGTTTTAAAGTACATTCACTTTTCCTTATTAACCCTTTGAACCCTGGCCACCTGTACCTTAAAACCCTCTCCCTGGGCTCCTGAGCAAAAGCAGCACATATCAGAATTATTTGAAAAACAAGATAGATTGGCAGAATTAAGTGTCCTATATTGACTTACCCCATCATCTCCAGTTTTCCTGCTTACAATGCCAGTCTTCCCAACATGTAGATCTTTCTTTTAGACACAAGAAACTTTGACAAAATTTGCACTAAAATTTTGTCTTCACTTTCTTGACTGGTCTGTCGTTGTAATCCATGTTTGGAAAGTCACTGACATGTTTGTTATATTTAAAAGCACAAACAACACTAGTGTTACTGCCTGTGGCTTGTGGGGATATCTGCGGATAATGCAATCCAACATTCTGCAGTCTCTGGTGTACATCCACACGGTGGCGTTGCTTGAGTGCAGCGGTCTGGTAATCGCCAGTGAGAGACAAGGAAATATCATCCATAAACATACCAAAAGTTTTGTACCTTTTTCCAGTTACATTATGGGGACTGTAGTTCTTCATAAGAATGTATGCATTATTGCATGCCCACAAAAAACATTTCACATGAAGGCGCCGAGGCCAACGATAATGTCGCTGTGTTTTGTTGAGATGACAAACTTAATCATTGACATCACAGCCACCCATGAATGTGTTGTAGTCAATGCAAAGTTGGGGTGTTGGAACATCAATGATTGTTCCATCCTTATTCCTTCTAACAGTCCCCATTTCTGTTGGATTATGGTAACTGGAAATAAAGTTGACAGGTCTTTGGTCCATCCAGACAAGACAAAACAATTTTGCTGTGGCATACAAATTCTGACATGCCTCTTGTCATTTTCTTCTTCCCAGTATGCAGACCTGAGAAGAAAGAGGTGGCCCACTTACACTAGCGTCCAAGACAAACTATATGGCGTGGCTGATAATCTGAGGCAGACGGTTGCCTTTATTAGAGAATCCGAAATCCCAATCTAGTGAGAACACAGAAGAAGAAAATTTTCTTCTTGCTTGCCAGCTGTTTAGGATAATATTTCCTGTTGGTCATTGCTGTCCCATCTGCAAATGTCCCATACTCAGTGTACAGCTTGTCAAAGAGGGTTACACTATTGTAAAACCTATCCATGACAAGTATATGGTTTTTCTTGGCTAGGCCACCAGTGGTCAAAATTCTGGACAAAGACGCTCCCAACAGCACCGAGTTCTGGAATAATCTCTGATTTTCCAGTGTAAATTTCCAAGTTTATAATATAGTCAGAGCTTGCTGTGCATGCCATATAAGCCTTTATTCCCCACTTGATGGGCATTGACTTTATATATTGCTTTGAAGCCAAGTCTGCTTTTCGTCAGAATCATACCCTCGTCCAAACTCAAGTGCTGTGAGGGCAAGTAATAGTGCCTAAATTTGGGAAGCAGCAAATTCAACATGGGTCTTACTTTATATAATAAAAACAATAATAATAATAATTCCTCTCGTACCGTTATACATTACATAGGGCCTGCAAGTAATTTCTCCATACCTCTCTATCCTGAGAAACTCGCTCAATCGCCTCCATGGAACTGATACCGATATTTCCTGCCTCTCTCAGCAAAGTTCATTTCAGGGTCTCTTTAGGTTGACCTCTCTTTCTTGAACCCTTTGCATCCCACTTCAATGCCTGCTTTGATATTCATTGATCAAACTTTATATAGCTTGTCAGTTTTATCCAAAGTAGGCTCCTCCTCGTCGACAAGGTGCAAAAATGTCCACAAACCAAGAAAGCGGTCACGTTCCATTACAGTCCGGAAACCAGGAGTATGGGCAATAAAGTTCTTCGCCGAAGAGGACCAGTAATCTTTGTAACGTGGTTTGTTAACAGTGTGCTCCATTTGAAGCCGGAGTCCAAAGAATGCTTGCATCTCTGTTATTTCTACATCCTTATAATTTTTTGCATAGTAGTTGGAAGCATTTTTGTTTCTGACGTGCTGAGCATGTCTATTCGTCTGCTCACACAAATTGTTCCAGAATTTGTTGTCGAGGAACAGTTGCAGAAACTCTATGCCTCTACTCTCTGAAGAGATAGATGCTGGCATATTCTTTGGACCCACCTGTTGCACAAATGCTGTGTCCACAGTAGTCGTAGGACTGAATATATTTGCAGGAGACTAACCTGCATCAAATATACTTGCTACATTACGAATGCCATGCCACCGTACACTCCCAGGCAATGTAGCTTGCTCTGCCGATTGAACAATATGTGTGTCTTGAACATCAGTCGGTTCAAATAATTCTTCTTCTAAATGATCATCCGACTCTCTTTCGATTTCATTATCAGAATAATCATATTCTAAGTCTAATTCATCTTCAGAATCATTTAAAAGAGGTTCAACAGCTTGCTCTGTTGTTATCCTTTTCGAGTGACCATTTCCGAAATTTTCAGCGTGTCGTTTCATCTTTTCAAAATTAATAAACAAATATCAAATCACTATGTATCAAAACACGATGCAAATCACCATTTAGATAAACCTTTAAGGGAAGCATTTCCTATGTTTGACGTCATACTAGTACACAAGTTATCGCTGAACACCGACAAATAACAAGGAGGGTTCTCATCCCAATATATAGGCACCCCTGGTATACGTGTACTAATGCTAATACCGTAATATCGGGAGGGTGGGTTAAAGGGGTTAAAAGACCCAGAGAATTTCTCCATAATCTAGATAAACTTAAAAGACATTGTATATTTTTTCTGATCATATATGTAATATTCTCACACTTTTTGTCCATTTGCTTCAAGTCAATGTTATTCAGATCTGCCACCTAGCCGACCATTAACCCCTACAGAACAGATGGACATCATGGCTGCAATTGAGAATGAGCAGTACAAGAAGTGTGGAGAACCATCAAACAGGGACTTGGAGGTATAATACAATATCTTTCATATAGTCAAAGTAAACACCTATGCAGAGTAAATAAACAAAGCAGATTCATAGGCTGTAGGCATAAAGTATTGGGGTTGTCTTTAGTTGCTGTCACCCGCATATGAATCTCCCCTCTCCTTGGTATATTCTAGATTTAATGAGCTATCTTTGTACTTTGTGCAATACTCCTGACAGGAGATATGCCATTTCTTTGGAGATGGGAACTGAGCCATATGGGGAAATATGGTGCAAGAAGGTAAATCCTTTGTCTTTAAATCTATTAAAGTATGAAAGCCACGATAACATAGTGGTTTGTGTACTTGTTTTATTGGTGTATGGTCTCAGGATCAATGTCCCTTGGTAGGAGTGGGATTTTTCCGACCGTCACAACTCTCATGTCAACCCAACCTCAATTGGGTATCGGGAAATTAGTGGGAAGTAAAGGTGGCAGGCGTGATATTGATCATGTACCGTTTGTGAAAGAAAACTTCAGGCCTGACTCTGTATTCCCCAATATACATCATGATATAATAATTGGTACTTTACTTTATTTACTTTGATAGTGTATTTGTGGCTGCACATATATCTAGACTCAACGAGTGAATTCTGGGGATTTGTTGACAGAATATTCTTACAATTTGTATATCTCTAGTGCATCCAAGATCTATTTGCATGCATTCATTTTGTATGTTTTGTATGCTGTTACATTGTGATCATGATGAATGAGGATATTCAGTTCATAATCATTAAAATAAATTACATAATGAAATAGGGAAACAGCTTCTGCTTCAGGTTTGCAGTTACCATTGTGTTGAGTTCTGCAAGATCCTGCTTGCATCTCTGTATGGTTTACTATATGTATTTTTCTAACTAATGGCATGTGGCCAAGAGTTTAAGTGTGAATGTAATGATATGGTCAAAGCATTGGTTTCTCAATTAGAAGATGCAAGTTATATTTCCATGTATAGGACACATTTGATTCCAACCTTCTATAAATGGTTACCTGACTTACTGAGGCCTTTGAAACAAGTAGCGAATCAAGTACTGATTGCAGAAAACAAAGAATCTCTCCAGAACCATTTGAGCTTAGTTAACATCAAGGGTGTGGAGTACAACATGAAAATAAATATAATAAAGACAGAGACAATGGCAATAGGTAGACAACCAGAAAACCTTACAATAAA
Source organism: Arion vulgaris (assembly GCA_020796225.1). Classification (NCBI taxonomy): domain Eukaryota; kingdom Metazoa; phylum Mollusca; class Gastropoda; order Stylommatophora; family Arionidae; genus Arion; species Arion vulgaris. Next base: position 28,239,267 of record CM036767.1, read on the forward strand.
ACTTCAGAACGTAGACATAAAACAAACAATTGAGGCCAAATACTTAGGAGCAATTTTCACAGCAGATAGAAGTATCGATAGCAAAATCAGCAATCGTTGCACAAAAACTAACCAAGTACTGGACAGTTAATACCCCTGTTGTCACATATTCACAAAATAGATGAGACTGCAGTAAAACTATTTGATTGGCAAAATACATAATCACAAAGTACTGCAGTTTTACAAATTACAAAAACTGACAAAATACAGCAACATTTCGACCAACAAGGCCTTTATCAAGCAAACGAACAACAGGCGTGACAAATTGAAAAAAACAAATGGACGACCAAATACAAACGTTTCTAATGAAAATCTGGGAATAAAAACGAAAAACGAAATAAATGTAACACAAAAACACACATAAAAACTAGAAATAGAACGGAAGAAAAACAATGAAAAATCTAGTAAATATATAACTTGAATACATGCAACATATACCCATATAGATTACAAGGCATGGGAAGAGAAAGTACTAAGAAGCATAGGAATGTAATACGTTGAACCCACGTGGTCGCAAGGTACCATACAAAGAAATCAACCGATTCTCCAGAGCAAATCGACTGCGATCATCCGTGGAACATGATCGAATGGCTGTGACCTGGACATCGTGAGCTCCTAAATGGCCAGTATTATTGAAATGGGTGGCTACAGGGGTCACAGACCATTGGCGTATGTCGCGCAAGTGTTGGGCGAATCGATCACTGAGCCTCTTGCCTGTCTCGCTGATATAAGCCTTGTTACACCGATTACAGATAATGGCATAGATAAGATTACGGGACTCGCATGTGAAACCATGGTCAATAAGAAACGTGGCCAAAGGAAAAGATACAGTACGCATCTGTATCACATAAGCACACGTGTTGCAACGCCGACGGCCACACTGGACAGTGCCAAAATGAGTCTGGATATTGGACTTAAGGCGACTGTGTACCAACATATCCTTAAGGCTTCTGTCCCGTCTGTAAGCCACCAAAGGATAGTTGGGGAAGACAGAACGGGTCTCAGGATCTGACTTAAGGATAGACAGATGACGGAATAAAACATTTTTCACCAGTGAACTATGGGGGTGGAAAATTAAGATAAGTTTTACTCTGTCAGAGTTAGTAGTCTATGTGCTTAGGGCCTATGTCAGTGATTTTCTGAACTCAATGCATAGCGAGACAAGCACCCTCTTCGGGTATAGGCGCCTGCGAAAGAAATCAAGCATCTCACGAGTTCTCTCAAGAAAATCATCGTCCTCGCTACAATGACGACGAAGGCGCAAGAGCTGCGAGAATGACAAAGAGTCACAACAAGCCCGGGGATGGGAAGAAGTATAAAGGAGAAAACTATGTGAATCAGTAGGCTTGTAATATACTGATGTAGTGATAGTGGATAGGCGTATAGAGATAGTAATGTCAAGTTGATACAATAGTGGAGATGAAGTAAACTATGTACGTAGCTGTAAATACTGATGTAGTGATATGGATAGTATGAGATAGTAATGTCAAGTTGATACAAATAGTGAAGTGAAAGTAAACGAATGAAGGGTTGAAAACATTAATGAAATTAATGAAGCGTGACAAATCGGCTTCAGGCATATCAGTAATGCCAATACAGTCATCAATGTATCTGTGATAGACAGATGGAAGGGGCCATCATATGTAGTCCATACTAGGTGTTCAAGATAACCCATGAATAGACAAGCATAACTAGGTCCCATTTTAGTACCCATGGCAACCCCACTGATCTGCTCAAAGAATTGGTCATTAAACTGAAAGGAGTTAAAAGTGAGAACTAGTTCCACAAGATGAAGGAGAGCAGAAGTTGACACAAGTGGATTAGTTCTCCTATTGAGAAAGAACTGGAGAGCTTTAAGGCCGTCAGGATGAGGTATAGAAGTGTACAATGAGCAAATAAAGAGGTACCGCTAACAAATAAAGCAAATCTCATAAGAACGATTTTCTGGCCAACACTATGTTACCAGTGTCAAACATGGCCAATAACAGCAGCTAATGAGCGGAAAATCATAACGACAGAGATGAGGTGCCTAGAAGAGCTGCAGGTGTGGCAATAAGAGACAAAATTAGAAATGAAAAAACCAGAAGAAGACTGGATGTGAAACCAGTCATGCAATTCATAAAAGAACAACAGATTAAATGGTTTGGACACCTGACAAGAATGCCCTGGTATCGCCTACCACAGAGAGCCACACAGAAAAAGTATAATGAGTACAAAGCAAGAGGAAGACCACGCAAAGATGGAGCAACGCATAAAGAACAGCTTTACGAACATGAATATCAATTTCTTTCTTCTTTCTTTTTTTTTCTCAAATCCTGTTTGCCTCACAGCGTCAGATCAAGAAGATATTTCTAAAATGGACCCCTGTATGCGCTTCGTAGATAGTATCTTTCGTCGCCTCTGTTATCTCTGAGGTCCATCTTTTGCGTGCTCGGCCTTTTGCTTTGTACCCATTGTATCGGAGCAGCATTGCTCTTTGAGGTGCACTGTCTGTTGGTAATCTGCTTACGTGGCCTAACCATTTAATTTGTTGTTTCTTGATGAAGTCTAGTACTGATGTTGTACCCACTTTTTCCTGATGTCTTCATTTTTCAACCGGTCTCTTCTTGTTACACCCAGCATTCTGCGTAGACAATTCATCTCTGTCGTGACTAGTTTTCTTCTATCATTTGTTGTCAGTGACCAGGTTTGGCACTGGTAACATAATGTGGGAGAAAGATTGTGTTGAACATTGCTCTTTTGTGTTCATGGTGACATGTTTACATTTTAAAATTGGCGCCATTTGTCCTATTATTTGATTTGCTTTGTTGCATCTGTGTTGAATTTCATTAGTTATTCTTCCGTTTGCTGAAAAAATTCTCCCCAGGTATGTGAAGTCTTTTACTTGTTTTAGTGGGGATTGTCGATGCAGATATTGGTAGTGCTTTCCTTCTTGGCGAATGACATTACTTCTGTTTTGACGATGTTTATTCTCATGTTGTATTCGTTACATGCTAACTGAAGTCTGTTAATGTGTTGTTGTAGCTGTTCTTCTGTTGTTGATATGATTGCTTGATCATCTGCATAAAGAAATTCTTTTAAGAGTTCTCCGAGGTTGTTTCCTTCGCTGGTGTTAGCTTTCAAAGTGCCTTAAAACAAGCACACACAAGATCACTACGTTTCACCCCCAACACATCTATAAAGCAGTAAATTATGGAAGAGAAGAAGGAAAGAAGCGAATCAAAGGACAGATGGCCTCACCTCTAACATTAGTTAGTTAGTCATCAGATCATCTATTTGTCAGTACACAGCGACTGACAATTCCAGTATTTTGTTGGTTATTGAAACATTCTTTACACCATGTATAATATTCTCTCTATCTCTCTCTCTCTCTCTCTCTCTCTCTCTTCTGCGATCATTCTTCACAACCAATTTTATCATTCTTTTTGTGATATATAATTGTTCCTTTGACAAGAATGCTTGATCTATGTTGAACGATTATGCACCCATGGTGACTAGGCCTGCCCACCCGGTTTCAGCCAGCTTTTGATTTACTAGGGTAGCTAGCCCTAGAGTACGATCCTTTCTGCCGACTATTTCGGCCCGGACCTTCGCCTTTTCAATCAGCTTTGCCATATATTTGGGCTTTGTGATCTACGCCAAACAGTGATTATCTGTTATGCCCTTTCTGACTGTGAGGTCGTTCCGGATTAGGAACATTTCACGGGGCTTATAAGCTTGTCCTTGGATGGTGTCTTACTCGTATAACACACTGTGTAAAGTGTCGGTCTTCGCCAATGTTCGGATCCGGACAGCCTGTCAGATCATTGCATTGTCAGCCTTACTTTACTATCCGCTTTGAGTTTATTCCGGAGTATGAACATTCTCAGCCTTTTCGAGGCACGTGTCAGTACATGGCAATTTGCAGTTTCTACTTCACATTTACCCTAGCCTCGAGAAACACCGGACTGGGGCCAAGCACAAATAATGTAGAGGTCATTTCAATCGCGCTAGCAACGTAACTGAGATTTTGCGCTCGCCACCATCACCCACCCCAGTTCTTCCGAAGATGTTAATTGTGACTGCAACAGTACCTTGCCCAGTTGTCCCAAGGATGCAGTTCCTTTAGGCATCACCCGCTTCAGTTCTTCCGGGGATGTTAATTGTTATCACAACAGTACCTTGCAGGTTTTCCAAGGGAGAGCAGTTTCGTTAGGCACTGGGACGCAACTTTATGTTTTGCACTCGGCCAACCTTGCCCAGTAAATATATCTGCGCCAGGCCACCGATACGGAGTCAGCTGCAATCTTCCTCGTACCGACACTAGGGTAGACTTATTCGTTACGCATCTGTCTTATTTATTCTTGCCCCACAGCTGGCAATCTTTGCCCCCTCCTCAGGGCTTTGAGTTTCACTCTATGTGGGCTCACATTACATCACTGGATGCACCTCTCATCCTTTCATGTTCACTTGTACACTAATCTCCCCATCGGCAGGGAAACTGGTAATTGTGGCGGGACCTTCGACTTACACTTCGAGTTTGTGTATGGAGACTCTTGCTCCGGAGATGGCAATTTATATTCGGCCCTTTACTCCAGGGAAGTAGGGATTCTTTCAGAGATGTTTTGCTGCTGTTTCTTATTGTTCAGGAACTTGGGCAATATTTTATTGGACATCGGCCAGGAGATTTGTGCATTTTATTCGTATGGACCTGCATTGCTTTTCGTACTTGCACTGCTACTACTACCAGTTGCTCTCCATCGATCCCTGTTTCCCCTTAGCAGACCAGAACCAAAGTCTGTTTCCAGGGTCACCTCGTGGAGGTGGACAGGGTCTTGATTAGTGCCGGCTCACTAATCCTGGCACACCCCTCATGCGCCTTTGACCCCGTATAGTATTCAAATCTAAAACCACCACATTTGATTTCATGTTCCTACATTCGGGACATGGATGTAGAATCCAAGTCACCACATGAATTCTCTGACTAGCCAGCCCTCTTAATGGCATTCAGGATATCAACCCTGTCCATTGCTCTACCGCTTCTCAATGTAGCCTTGCCCACAAGTCTGTCTGCTCATTCATTTCCTCTGATTGTTACATGTCTAAGTATGAAAATTAAAGTGGCTCTTTTGCAGTCCCAAATTGAACACAGACTTCTGCCGCTGTCTATGCATACAACCTGCACATACCTTCCTGTACATGCCAATTGAGTCACTGAGAATGCAGACATGGGTGGAACTTTGCTTCACCAGTCAAGACATTTGCCTTGGTCATGACCATAGTCATGCTAGTCTGCCATTTGTTTCGACATATTTCCTCATACAATATACGCTCTTTGTCATTTCTGATGTAGAGGTAGACATGTGATCAAAGTATCTACATTCTAACCTCAGTAGTTGGATAGTCAAGTAGATATCTCACAACCTTGACTACAGTATCCCTTGTGCATCTGTGAATGATGCACATAGTAAAATGAACTATCTCAGAAATATGCAGGCTCCAAATAATTGATGCCAGAAGTAGGAAAAAATAAAAGCAATGATCCTACTTTCATATCACATGGTTTATTGAGGAATAGGGTGTTAGATCCGTAATTTAATTTGACAGCGAGTACACGATTGTCAATATTGTTAGCATTGCTTCAACCACCATTATTTTCAGTGTTTTGCTGGTTTGGTCAACCTCAAAGTTATTTTAATTTGGAAAAATGTCACTCCTGTTGGGATTTAAAACCAAGACCACCCATCTAACAAGCAGGTGTACCAATTATTGTGCTACCTTGGAACTCTGCCCCTGACAGATTACTGACAGATTATGAAGAACACACAACAAATTCCATTGTAGCTTGAAATTAAATGTGGGGATGGGTATCTTCAGGAAACTGCATAACCACCAGACTTGACATTGAATGAAACACAACAATTGCAATAGTATATTCAATGAAAGAGAGATGCTAATATTTGTCACCCTCCGCGAGTTTTATTTTTTTTAAATAATACTGAACTCTCCTGTTCACAACTTCTGCCTGTTACTATTTTGTTTAAATTAAGAATTATTCTGTTGATATTTACTGTTTGATGATAATTGCAGAGAAAGTTTATTGATTTACCTATGGCTTTGTTTATGTTTTCAGCGGTACTACTACTATATCAGAAAGGGCATCTCCACAGAAATGCTAGCACCACAGCCAAACCAGCAGCTAAAAAACTTTGAGAAGATGGTACCTATCCATCTTATCACTACAAAATATCTTCATGCAGTCTACAAAAACTTGAGAGAAGAAGTTGATAAAGATTATGAAATGAGTGCTCGCAAGAGCATTGGTCAGTAACTTAATTGTAAATAAAATATTACTATGTAGAAAATATAAGATGACTGCTTATGCAACAAAGTGACAATTTTAACCCTTTGAACCCTGGCCACCTGTACCTTAAAAATCTCTTCCCGAAGCTCCTGGGCAAAAACAGTACACATCAGAGTTATATTAAAACACGATAATTTAGCACTCTTAAGTGTTCTATAATTTGTTATTGATTTACCCCATCATCTCCGTTATTCATGCTTATTATATATTTTAAGAATACTAAACATTAAAATTTATTTTATTTAATATGTGGGCACGGCGCAATACTCCCGTACATGAAGATATGAAGATTAAATACTTAACTAATTACCATATCAGTACAATAAAATCACCAGCGTCTGCCATCTTGTAAAATGATGTAGAACACATGGGTTGTGTTTTAGGTCTCATTTGTACACAATTTATTTTCAAATACCGAAAAATATGCTCAGACCAATGTATCGGAGCGCGGGTATGGAGCGCTTACATTCAATCCCAAAATATCGGGAGCCTGGGTTCTAAGGGTTAATGTATTCTTGTTTTTATGTGACATGTGAAAGCTAAACATGTGCTATAAGCAGAAGACATTCATGTCATGTTTAATAGTCTGCATAAAATCTTATTTTTTTTTTTTTTTCGATCCAGAAGCACTTGAGCTTTTCAGCTCTTCGGCTCGGTGCCATGGACATCTAACCCTTCGGTTCGGTGCCACGAACACCGTAAATCTGGGAATCTGTGGCTTTTCTGTCATCCCACGGAATTGAACCCGTACACACAGAGGGATAGTCACCCGTAGTCCAACGCCCTACGAACACGCTGGGCAGACGGGCCATAAAATCTTATAAGAACTGCTGTAGTTATTTCTTCCTAGTCCTAGAAAGGAGCATGAATGTAATATTCTATACTATCCATATATTTGCAAAAAATGTGAACACTCGCCAATGCTGTAGAGTTCATGCACTGTTGCTGAGATCTTCCTGTGTAAGAAAGAGATTGGAGCACATATGGTTACTCACCGAAGTACAATGATGATGGTCCAATCAATCAATCAATCAATCAAATTTCCAAGAATAACAGATAGGAATATGATAAGTATTGCTAACTGAAAGTGTGCAGGAACAGAAGTAGTTAGTAAAACAGTCAACACCAAAAGAAATGAATATTTTTTGGACATTCTTCTTCTGCAATCAAACTAGATTGGGATTTCAGATTTTCTGATAAAGGCCTCAAGTTGTCAGTTTGTTTTGGATGTTGGTGTAAATGGGCCACCTTTTTCTTTTTAGATCTGTGTACTGGGGATCAGTCCTGTACCCCATGCTACAATAACACAGTACAACTCTAAGTATGACACAGTATTATAATGCCTTTTTTAATGTATCCATTACTACAGAGGACCATTTAAATGGCGGAGCATTTCTTTGTTATATAGAAAACACTCCAAGTATGGCCAATAACAGCAGCTAATGAGCGGAAAATCATAACGACAGAGATGAGGTGTCTTGGAAGAGCTGCAGGTGTGACAATAAGAGACAAAATTAGAAATGAAGAAACCAGAAGTAGACTGTATGTGAAACCAGTTATGCAATTCATAAAATAACAACAGATTAAATGGTTTGGACACCTGACAAGAATGCCCTGGTATCGTCTACCACAGAGAGCCACACAGAAAAAGTATGATGAGTACAAAGCAAGAGGAAGACCATGCAAAAGATGGACCGATGGTATCAAGAACAGCCTTACGAACATGAATATCAGCTTATAAAGTGCCTTAAAACAAGCACACAAGATCACTACGTTTCACCCCAACACTTCTATAAAGAAGTAAATGGTGGAAGAGAAGAAGAGACTCCAAGTTTTAAACTTTATTATATAGAGACAAATATCGATGAGAGTCATTTCCCCTTTACTTTCTACTGACAATTGGCTATTGTTTTGTGAAATTCTCTGTACAGATACATACAACTTTTATTTTATTTACATGACAACTTATAGTGGAGATGTGTAGATACTTGTCAATATTTTATGATATATTTATTTCCTTGTGTTGAATCTGTGCCAATGTGATTTTTAGATGAAAACAATTAAAGCATAGATTGGGAAAAAAAAGAGCGGAAACATAAATCGTGGATAACATCAGAACCTCTCAAAACAATGGGAGAAGAGGAAACGAAACAGTAGATTTAATAATAGCAAAACTAGAGATATGAATATCTGGCCAAATAAGGGCAGATAAAAGATAATACTTAGATGGCCTAGCCTAGTAAGAGAGGTGAAGGTAGCAGCAGCAAAAGGAAACCTCAGGGATCTGTTCAACACCACTAGCAAGCTAGCAGGAAAATATAATTAACCAAGTGGGTTGATGAAAAACAGTAATGGGAAAGTTATTACTAATGTTACAGACCAAATAGAAAGATGAGCAGAATTCTTCGAGAGACTCCTGTATAGACCTTCCCTACAAATCCCCAGGTGTAGCCTGCAGAAATAGACTTTGATACCAACTGTGAGAAAACATCCTCTTCTTCTTCTTCTTCAGTGATCTCTGGTCATGCGCTTAATTTACTGTGGACCACAAACTGGGCAGACAGCTTCAGGTCTGTCAGGTTTCCCCAAAGCTTAGTTTTCAGGTCGACTGGGTGTGGCCACATGTTGCTTCTCAGCTCACACAGAAGAGGACAGTCTTGCAGGATATGCTCTGGTGTCTGTTCTGCCTGCTTGCCATTTGAGTTGTTCGTATGTGTCGATTCCTCCCTGCCAATAATGGCTGACACATTCCGTTTCTGAGGACATCTTTTTTTGAGGTTGTTCTCTAGACAGTTGCAGTCCCCTGCTGACGAGATCTGTCTTCCCGGGTTTGTCTGGAGTCGTCCTACTCTAGATGACTTCAGCCTTCTGTTGCCGGGCTCACCAACCCAGGATTTTATGCAGGGTGTGCTCCCTGGACACTGTAGTTTAATTCCTTATGCTTAAGGGAAAGTGTCATAGAAGTAGAAGACAAGACAAGAAAAAGGATGTCCTCCTCAAGAGAGAGAGAGGACAAGTGCTATTTGTCCCATAGCTGGGGGATGGGTTGGTTGCAGCCAGAGCATTTACCACTCGCCGGTGGGTTCTGCACTGTCACCTTATGAGGCCCCATCCTGCTCCCCGCCTTTGGTCTGGCCTTTCACCTTCAGTCTGTTCGGCTTGGTTAGACCTGCCAGGAGTTAGACTCCGCCGACATAGCCTGAAGGATCCTAAAGGCACACAAACCCTCCAACCACGATAAGGTAGGCTAATATGGAGGAGAAACATCCAAAGATTAGTAAAGCCATCACTCTATGACAGATAGGAAAATTACTCATCCAGATGGTATCCCATCAGAGACTGTTAAAGCCAATATAAACACCTCAAAGAAACTGCTGCACAAATTACTTAGCGGAATCTGGGATACAAAAATTGCTCCAACAGATTGGAAGGAAGGATTAATAGTGAAGCTACATAAGAAAGGGGACCTCCAGGAGTGTGAAAGCTATGGAAGAATAATGTGCAGGATCATCCTAGAGAGATTGGGATATGCCATCAACATAAAACTGAAAGATGAACGTGCAGGCTTTCAACCAAATAGATCCTGTGCAAATCAAATAGCCCCATTACGCATAATAATAGAGCAACAGTATTTAATGGAAATCCCCACTCTATCTCAGATTTGTGGATTATGAAAAGGCCTTCACTTACATCGATAGGGAAACCCTTTGGGAATTGATGAGACACCATGAGATCCCACAGAAAATTATTTACCTAGTAAAGGCAACATATATGAACATGAAATGTAGAGTTCTTAATGAGGGAAAGCTAACTGGCACTTTTGGAATAAGAACATGAGTACAGCAGGGATTCCTTCTATCACCTTTGCTGTTTTTACTGAGTATAGACTGGATTATGAACTCAGCATTAACTATCATGAGAGCAACTAGATGATCTGGACTTTGCTGATGATATAGCCATGTCCAATGTACGTAACCAAATGCAGGATAAACTAAACACACTTCAGGCAAAGATGATGAGAAAGGCAAAGATGATGCAAATTAACCAAGCAAACGCCAACCTAATTTTCTTGGGTGCAACCTCATTTCAAGAGGTAGAATCATACACATACTTGGGAAGCAATATAGGCAAAGATGAAGAAACTGATAAAGGTATATATTAACCCAACGGGACTGCAGAGCCGATACATCGGTTCAGAGTATCGTTCATGATGTCGCAGAACCGATATATCGGTTTTTGGATGTCTATTCACGGAAACGAATGTATCTTCAGAACCCCTTTACTGAAGTAAAAAAAATCTTCAGAAATGGAAAGTACATATATGTAGGTACATTACTATCTCCATTTAACAAAGATTTGAAAGAGGAAAAGCAGTGTATTATTGTGTTCAAGTCGATACTTTTTTTTTCAACGTTAATGTTTCCAACGATGTTTAAAGTGTAATCTTGAGTACTGTTAGATCAAATTATAACTTGTGATAGTAATGAAGAAGATTTGATTGATGGTAATAATGACATTTGATTGTTTATGAAATGCAGTATCGATAGTTGTAAGTTTAATGTAATAATTGCATCTAAAGAATGGACGTTTCACATTCCATTTATTGACGTGTCCGCACTAAAAAGTGAATATTATAAAAACTACTGCACGTAGTTAGATGAAACTTATAGAATATGTTTATATATGGATTATCTTTATTTAACTGCTACTTCTGGAAACATCTATGAATATTAAGATGTAATACAAACCGAAGAGTAAAAATATTTGTAATGATTTTTGTTTTTCAAAATAATCATGCTACAACAATCTAATTTTCTCAAATGTATATCACCTGATGTAAAATATTATTATATTAATGCATTCCACATCCAATTAGCAACAATTTAATATATAATATGTCATACTTTAGAGAAACAGTGTCAAGCTTATAACGGATTAAACTAATTGACATTGAATGTTAAATTTGAATCGCAAAATAAATGCGTCCAGAGGTCAAAATAATACAGGGCGAAAGGGTTAATACAGATGACAAGAGGAGATTTTATTGCAATAGAAAATTTGTGGTCTAAAGAATTCAAATCTAGAATAGAAATTAAATGTTTAACTCCATTGTTGAAGTAGCTCTGCTGTATGGGTCCAAAACATGGAAAACGACTAAAACATGAACTAATAAATTGCAAACATTTATCAATTGATATCTGCACAGAGTAGAGGAACTGGGATGGTATGATAGAGTCGCAAATGGGAAGCTTATGGAGAGAACAAGACAAATCCCATTGAACCAGGATGTGAAGAAAAGATGCTGGTGCCAGATAGGACATACTTTGAAAAGATCAGAGGGGTATTTAACAAGAAGGACGTTTTCCTGGAACCTGCAGGGAAGCGAAGGAGAGGGAAGCCTAGAAATACACAATAATAGATTTGGATGCAGCGATTAGCAATACACAGAAGAACTGGAAGTAGCTGCAAGATATAGCTAAAGATAAAAAAACTTGACATTAGTTGATTGAGAACCTATGCCTCAATCAGGGTTAAATATTTCTCATCAGTAAAAATTGACAGAGATCGTCCTCATCAGAATTGACTGACAGAATCTTCCTTATCAGACAGAACTGACATGTAGATTAATCTTATTTATCAGAAGGAACTTACAGGTACTATAGTCAGAACTGACTGAAGGATCTTCCTTGTGCGAAAGAAACTGACAAGAAGATCTGCCTTATTAATGCTCTCATAACATCTGTGTAAAGAACGCAAAATGCCATTTTGAATTTTTAGTTTTGTGTTGAGATAACATTTTTTGTCCAAGACTAATTAAATATGTTGACAATTCAAAATCAGTTTTATTGTAAAGCTACTCCAATCTATTTCAGTTGACTACATTCTACAAGATGAATCTGAAAAGAAAAGACTTCATATTGATTGGATACCAAAACCATTTCCACAAAAGTGAGCCTTCTTTCTGCACTGTAGCTTTTAGAGAGAAATGACTTTTTAAAAAAATTTCTTCTCTATTTGCTTTCATATAATCATGTCGATTTCTCTCATAAATTTGAGTCTGTCTCAGTTCTCTCTCGCTGTCACTATACAAGTTCTCCCTCAGAAGGTTTGGACAAAAAACATAATTATTTGGATCCTCTGGTATTTCTTACAATGTAGGATGCTCATCCTTCATTGATTTCTGAACTTTGTTTTGGGATATAAATTCACTGTTCGATACAACAATATGTATCTGAATTGGATTACTATGATGGGAACATTATGTTATGGAAAAGAAAAGGCGAAAAGCAGAAAGCATGAATAAATAGGGAAAGTAAATGTATAAGAAACATTTAATACACAGCAGAGATACATATATATATATGTACGAGGCGAGTCAATAAGTAAGCCACAAAGTTCTGTGGGATGGTAGTAATGTAGTTAGTGTTTCAAAGTGTCACATACCTTGAGTTTGCAATGAAGAGCTGATCTGACTTAAAAGACTGAGTAGGCAGTGCTTTCAGACCTTCAGCCTGAAATCGTCAATACAGATCAGAACCAAGATTAGTATCTATAAAGCTGTGTCTGTCAACATTGCGTACGGATCGGAATGCTGAGAATGACAGAACAGGATATGTCAAGACTCTCGCCTTCACAACTTGTCTCAAAAATCTTACGCGTTACTGGCGACTACTATCTCAATCAAGAATTGCTTACGATGCCAACAAGAGAATATCACTATCATCCGAAGCAGCTGGAGATGGATTGGACATGGATGCATGGAGACTGGCTCCGACACAAAACTGCACTGAGATGGACTCCAGAGGTAGGCGAGCGGAAGACCCAAGACGACCTGGAGGAGAACGATGGAGCAAGAGCTGAAGAAATAATCAAGCTGAACACAATACAGAGAAGGCCATGAACAGGAAGAATGGTTACGTTTTGCTCCCTAACGCCAAGGGCGAAAGGCAAAGAGAGAGAAGGTGTCATAGGTGACAGCAACATGAACTTTATATTCCTGTTCGCCAGGTGGCACTATGTGTCTCATGCGCATGCGCAGCGCATAAACAAAATGGCGACTGTACTTACGGAGGGTACAACCAAAGAGCAATGCGCTGTTGTGCTTTTTATGTGGGCAAAATGAGTGCCTGCAAAGGACATTCATAAGGAAATGCTTCCTGTTTATGCTGACAAATGTTTGTCTCGTAAAGCGGTGCATAGTTGGACAGAAAAATTTTCTCAAATACGCTCTAAAATTGTTGATGAAATCCGATCTGGTCGTCCTGTTGAAATTGCAGCAGAAGCATCTATGCATCGGGTGGAGAAGATTAGAGGTAACAGGCGAGTAGCAATAGACTATAGCATCTGCAAAAGGGTGCTCACATGGTTCAGCATAATGCATGATCGAATGAAATTTAAGAAAGTGTGCTCAAGGTGGGTACCCAGACAATTGAAAAAGGAACACAAAAGGAACCGATTTGGCCTGTCCTTGCATCATCTCTGTCGATACGAAGATGAAGGAGAAGACATGAACAGGATTGTTACTGGGGATGAATCATGGGTGCATCACTACCAGCCCGAATCAAAGCATGCTTCAATGCAGTGGAAACATCCTTCTTCATCTTGTGTCCAAAAATTCAAGGTTGCGCCATCAGCAGGGAAGGTTATGCTGACGGTGTTCTGGGATTGTCAAGGAGTGCTTTAAACCAATTTCAAAAAGAAAGGTGACAATGTGAATTCTGAATCATACTGTGAAGTTCTATCGATGCTTCATGATGCAATTGAAAAGACGTCCAGGACTGCTGACTAGAGAAGTGTTGCTTCTTCATGACAATGCCAGACCACATACGGCTCAATTAACTCAGGAGAAAATTAATCAACTGAGGTGGGAAGTTCTGGAACATCCACCTTACAGTCCCGATTTAGCCCCTAGCGATTTCCACCTTTTTGGTCCACTGAAAACCCACCTTGGCGGGAGACATTTGCGAATGACGCGAGTTGAATGTGGAGTGAAAACGTGGTTTAGAAAACAGAGCGCACAGTTCTATGCAGCCGGTTTGGGAGGACTGATAAAACGATGGGATAAGTGCATCAATGTTGGTGGAAATTAGATTGAGAAATAAAGGGACAATGTTTGTATAAAAATAAACTGGTTTCAATTTGTTATCATGTTTAGTTATTTTTCTACAGCCATTTGTGGCTTACTTATTGACTTCCTCGTATTTATCTGTTTTGTAGTTCACTCAGAGAATTAAATGTATTTTACATATTTTTCTCTAAATCTCTATGCACCCTATCTTAGTCAAATAATCAAACATTCAATCATATTTCAATCCATTCAATACTACTCCAACAATTCATACATTCAATCACACTCCAAATATCTATACCTACACCATGTATCCATACATTCAATCATACTCTAATAATCCATATATTTTATTCTACGCCAACAATTATTCTATGCATCCAATCATACTCCAAATATCCATATATTTAATTCTACTTCAACAATCCATACAACCAATCTTACTTCAAATATTCATATATTCAATCCTATGCCATGTATTGATATATTAAATTCTTCATTAAATATCGATATGTGTCTCCAAAACAGTTGTTTTATGTTAGGGAGGTAACACAACAAATATCACTTTAAATGGCAACCATCTAACACCAGTTCAAAAATTCTGCTATCTTGGGTCCATAGTCACTGCCAGCCTTTCTCTTGATGAAGAAATCAATGCTCGTATAGGTAGTGCGGCTACTACATTCGGCAAACTATCAAAGCGAGTGTGGGATAACACAAAACTGACATTGCAGATGAAGATTCAAATATATCGAGCCTGTGTAATTAGTTCTTTACTATATGGCTCAGAAACATGGAGTAATACTCAAGACACAAGAGGAGACAACATCTTTCACCTTCGATGTCTCCGCAAGATTATGAACATCAGGTGGTACGACAAG
The DNA here is from genome assembly GCA_020796225.1 of Arion vulgaris. Classification (NCBI taxonomy): domain Eukaryota; kingdom Metazoa; phylum Mollusca; class Gastropoda; order Stylommatophora; family Arionidae; genus Arion; species Arion vulgaris. The sequence goes on from CM036767.1 coordinate 28,254,598, forward strand.
ATAATCAACTCTGAAGTACTGCAACGTGCAAATCTGTCTTCCATCATGGGCATACTCAGCAGTAGACGACTAAGATGGTTGGGGCATGTGAGAAGAAATGAAACTTGTCGCACACCAAAACAAATGTTGTTCTGTGAACTTTCGGAGGAGAAGAGGCACCAGAGCAGACCACTGCTCAGATATAAAGATGTTTGCAAAGCCTCAATGAAAACCTTTTCTATAGGTCCCAGTACATGGGAAAGACCGCTGATGACAGAGTTGTGTGGAAAGCCAAATTGCGAAAGGGCAGTCTTTTGAGAAGAGACTTATGTATGAGCTGAACGGCAAGAGAGGAAAGTGAAAACTCAGAAGTTGTCACAGTAAACACTTGCCAATTGACCGTCTGTAAAGACGAAAAAGGCATATATATAAATATCGATACAATCAGTCCTTCTCCAAACCATACATTCAGCTTTGCTCTAAATCTCCTTACATCTAACCATCTTCCAAATCTTCATATATTCTATTTTTAATAAATATTTGTCTACCCAGTTTAGTAAATATGAAATCTGTTACATTTGTGCAGGGTAATTCGAGCACCTGTGCCTTGGCATTCAGTGTTTGCCAACAGAAAATCTTTTATTGACACTCGACTATTTATCACAAATCCAATAATGTTGAAGTTGCAGAATCTCTGGTTTAATGAGTAAGTTCATGTGTAAATATCAACAGTATATCTAACTAGTGTTATTAAAATTGCATCAGTAAAACCTATGATGTTGTCTTAATGTTGTCAATTTAGTTCTGCTAGTGCTATAATATACTGAACTGACTTCATAGCACTCAGAGCAGACCCATATTTACTCAATCTTTTCTAACAGATGTCTTATGGTACAACAGTTCTCTCTGTCTGGTGAAAACATTTTGAGATAAATAAATGATGAGTTGACTGGAAAAGCAGTGGATAGATGTAGCATAAATAAATTGAGATATTTTAATCAAACTGTCTTAGTCTTCAGAAACTAGTTAAAATGGTGGTGACAGAATGTAAAAACAAAGATCTGAATAGCAAGAAGATGAAAGCTATGGATGTCTGAAAAAAGCAGATTCTTTAATAGTGAATAGGGCATGAACATGTGTTGTTCAGGCTTGCAAGGGGAGCAATGAATAGTAACACTGCGACCTACAATTCTTGTCATAAGAAGCAACTGAGGTAGAGGCCTAGGGAAGCTACCCTAGTAAATAAAAAGTTTTACAGAAATCAAATGTGCTGGCCTACTTGTAGGCGCATAACTGGCACAATGTACAATCTTTCTTAGACTCAGATCACATACAAATCACAAAGAGTGGTTTAACAAGTGGTCGATATGGAGCGTTCAAGAAGAAGAAGATAAAGAATGAAATAGAAAATGGAACAGGCCAGGCTAGAACAACGTTTCAGAGAATCAATCAAAAACATTATACGTAACAAGTTGCTGCTGTCTTTAAAAGTTGGAAAGAGAGTTCTTCAGTGTTACATAGATAGAACCGATAAGTGTGGTACTGACATGTCAAAGCGAATCATGAACAAACCACACAATTTCCAAAGGCCATAGATGTGTGATTTTTACAGAAAAATTGTGGAAATCCAATGAACTGCTAAAAAAGGACTAATCTAATGGGCTGAAAATGTTAACATACAGAGGAATTATTAGCAACTGAAAGAGACAGTCATCATTTTTTTAGGTGTTATAACAAAAAAGGGGTTTAGAATACATGACAACCAGTAAAATAAATAGAGAATGAGATGGAGGACTGCAGACAGAGAAAATTCTGGACAGCTTAATTTCATGACATGGAGAAATGACAAAATCCTAAATGATAGTCAGGACAGACGTTTGTGAAGATCTATTGGATTGTCCATCCTTGACAACATGGCAAATGATGAGAATGAGACTACTAGTTTTCTTCTGCCATCTGTTTGATGTCAACATCCAGGTTTGACAATGATTGTATAATGTAGGGAGAAACATCATGTTGTACAATACTCTTTTAGTGTTCATGGTGACATGCTGCATTTTAAAATTTGTGTCATATGATTTGATTTACTGCATCTTTGTTAATTATTTTTTTCATTTGCTGAAAAATGCTCCCAGATATGTAAAGTTCATTGAATTAAAAAACATGCAGTAGCCGAATTTATTTATTTTTCACCTTTTTTATTCTGTGGATGTATATACAAATTAAATTATAGTTTTCTTAGTTTTTAACTCTTTCCACACGGATTTATTTCCTCAATTTTTAAACAGTTAATTCAAGGGAGGTTAAAAAACACACACAAAAACCAATCCCAACTACTCAATAAATATGTCAATATGTCAATAAATAAACATATATATTATACTAGCTGATTAACCCGGCTTCGCAAGGATGAAAGTTGTTAGTAATCCTTGATGAGAAATTGGTGAAACCATTCCAAGAGATGTCAACTTCTTCTTCAGCGATCTCTGGTCATGCGCTTAATTTACTGTGGACCACAAAATGGGCAGTCAGCTTCAGGTCTGTCAGGTTTCCCAAAGCTTAGTTTTCAGGTCGACTGGGTGTGGTCACATGTTGCTTCTCAGCTCACCCAGGAGAGCCTTGCAGCATACGCTCTGGTGTCTGTTCCGCCTGCTGACACTGGCAGAGATCTGTTTGACTTATTCCTAGTCTATATAAGTGTTTGTTGAGTCTGCAGTGTCCGGTGCGTAGTCGAAATATAATGACCTGATCTGTTCTGCTTAGGTTTTTGAGGAAGTCTTTTCCATAATCATATCCAATGTTTGTCTTCCAGTCTACTGCCGATTTTCTCTGTATGAGGGTTTTGACCTCTTGAAAAGACAGGGTTGGTAAATTTGCTCTTTGGCACTGCCATCCTTAGCTAAGATATCTGCACTCTCATTGCCTGCAATGCCACAGTGAGATGGATGAATGCTTCGTTCTTCAACACAGACCATTTGGCAACTCGTGCTAGTGCTTGTCATCTGGCGTCTTGCTCGAGTCGGACTTGTTTGTTTAAATGTCTCTTTTGATCGATTATTAGCCCGGTGTGTTCTATTAGCTTCAAGTCTAATCAAAGTAGCGTCTTCATTTTCTTCCGCTCTGAAAATTGTCATTCGCGAACTATAAGCTGCACGTCGAATCAAGGTTGCATCTTCATTTTCTTCAACTACATTTTCTATAGACCTATGTGCTGCTCTTCGTTTACTGTCAATGCTGATCTGACAGAAAAGCGTTCTTTTCTTAGGCGGCATATTTTAACAATAACAATAGAAAAGGACCTGCGGAATTTTGACAAAACAGAATAAGTATTAAACAATTTAATGGAAAGTTAACACATAAAAACGTTAGCACACAAACCTAATATTGATGCAATTCCAAAATTAAGGTTAGATTGAGCTTGGACCATTGACAGTTTTCACTGTCGAACAATCAGTTTAGTGCTAGAAATGACAAAGTATATCTTACGGTAGTTACCCTTCTTCAACTGGAGGAAAATATATTTGGTAGAGGTCACGTGGTGACTACCGGAACGTAAAAATGTTCAGTCGGATAAGACATATCAGTTTGGGTTTTATTTATCTTTTAAACGAATAATGACCCGATTTCGAGTCAATATTCTAAATTATACAGATTGTGCAAATCAACGCAAACGAAATATGCAATTTTTATAGCATAGTTTGAAACAGCACATTAAGGGATGCAATCCCTGCCTATGTTGTAGAGGCTATCTGGCAATTTGTGGATTATATCCCTTTTCTTCACCCTCTTTGTCGGAATATAACAAATATGTCGGATCGAACATCAAGAATTCGTTTTTATTTAATTTAAAATCTAATATTGATCCGATTTCTAAACTGTTTCTTTAGTTGATCTAAACTTTTCATGATAAAATTTTGCAGAAAAAATTGTGAATTTAAGATGTAAACTGAGGCCATGTATAGGTGGACAACACATCCCGACACTAAGAAATATATAGTAGATACTAAATTAAAGAAAACAGGACAACCTAATAGAATAACAAGTTAAAAAAAGTAGTAGAAGTAAAATAGTAGAAGTAAAACTAGAAAGACTTCCTATAAGGGAAGTAACTCTATGGCACAGTTTGCTGCTAATGGCGTTCAACGGACTTCCGCTGTGGCGCAGTGTGCGGTGAAAAGCAAGGAAAGAGTTAATGGATTGGAATTAATTATTGTTTTGTATGTAACTAAATGGACTACTATAAAATGCTAACAAATGTTACATGCAGATGCTGCACTATTGTTTTTAAATAATTGAATATAATTTACAGACAAAAATGCTGTAAAAGTTGTATTTAAAAATTCAACTTGCCATTAAATTCTGATTTTATTAGAGATTTAATGATTTTCTCCTAATTATAACCATATTGTATATTCAATACCAAGATGGAAAAAACTAGAACACGCAGGGTAATTAGTATTTACATTATAAATAATGAGATTATTATCGTGTTAACATCTGACTAGTAGCTAACCAACAGATGATCAACAGCATTTTCATGCCTACTCTGTGTTACCAGAGACATCATTGACGATGAGCAAAGCACAGTCGCAAAAAATAACTACACATGAAACATGATGCCTACAAAAAGTTACCAAAAACACCAGAAAAGACTGTCACTAACATCAGCAGAAGAAAGAAAGTTGACATGAACCTTGCTTGAATTACATTGAAAAACAAAGAATGAAGTGGTTGGGCCACTTAATAAGAATGCGTCCAAACTTCACAGTATACCGAGTCTTCTACAACAGAGCATCAGGAAAAAAGGTGAGAGGAAGACCACAAGAAAGGTTGATGGCATAGCAGAATCTTGTCAAAAGCAACAATAACTGTTCCCAAGCCACTAGAGCAGCACAAATCAAAAACAAAATAATAACTATAACACTGAGCAACAACTCTGTAACAGTGTGAATAATTTCACAGCCTTTTTTACATATATTACAGAATATTTGGCGTGTGTTATTTAGGAATTTTCAGTCACAAATGAACATATATAGTATTAAATTGCTTTTAATATTGAATACATTTTAATTTGATTGCTGCTAGGAAAATACTTTTCAGTTTAAAAATACTTTAGAAGCATACCTTTACACAATTTTTTAGAGATTCTGACGTTATTGTAGTGACATTTGATAAACGAAAATTTGCTTAAGTCAATAAACACACAAGCATAGCTGCATATTTGTATTTAGTAATTATTTTCATATCTAAACATAGGTTTGTAACAGAGTTTCCTTTAAATTATCTTGCCAACTAAACTGAATTAACTCTTTCCACGCCCATTTATTTTCTCAATTTTTAAGCAGTTAATTCAAGGGAAGTAAAAAAAAAAAAATTTTTTAAATTACGATCCCAACTACTTGTCAATAAATAAACATTTATATCTTATTATATACTAAATTAAAGAAAACTGGACAACCCAATAGAATAGCAAGGTTGAAAAGTAGTATAAGTAAAACAGTTAAGAAAAACTAGAAAGACTCTTATAAGGAAGCAACTCTATGGCGCAGTGTGCGCTTAAAGCGTCAACGGATTTCCGCCTGGCGCAGTGTGCGGCTTAAAGCGTGGAAAGAGTTAATATGTTTTTTTATAACAGGAACACTAGATTCTAGGGTAGTGAGCCATAAAAATATATGTAATGTATAATTCGATTTAAGTGAAAAAATGCATCAGTGATTAATACATATATATTTGTTTCAACCTTAGGTTTTGCCACCTGCGTTTTGTAAACATAAAAAAACTTGCTGCTGCTGACCTACCACTCCTGCCAGCAGAGTTTGAATCGCTTGTCAAGACGCAGTGCTGGGAATCACACGAATTTCTCCGAAAAGTGTACAGTATTAAATAAGATACCAATCCTTGTTCCACTGTTTATTCACATATGTCAAACTCCAAAGAAAAACCTGTGCAGCAATTTTTTTATGCTGTACATGGTATCATAATATAATGGACAAATTGCACACATGCAGAAAACTCAGTCACCACAGGAAAGAACAGAAAGGACAGCAATTGAAGAGGCAATATAAATACAGCTGGGTCAGGACTGCTATAACCTTGAAATAGTTGTCTTTACGGATTCCTTATCAGTGTTACAAGCAGTATAAAGACCAAAAAATTCCCACCAAAATAGGCTTAGGAATTACTCTATTAGATGAGTCGGATGAGTAAAAAAGTGATTTTCCAATGTCTACCAAGAAATATAGCAGAAGATGACAGAGGTGGCTTGCTGGCAAGAAAGGGTGATACTTGGAACAATCAATATCAGACTATTCGCATAAAAAATCCAAGATAGAAATCAAGGCAGTTGTTATAAGACAGTTTAGAGAAAACCATCCTGGCAATAATCCAAATGACCCAAAAAACGTATCTCACATGATGCAATGGACCTCAAAATTCAGACTCTGGATAGGTCACCACAGACTCATGTGCAGGAAATTCACGATCAGCAAGATGGATGTCTCCCTATGAGGTCAAGCAGCACAAGACACTGCTCATGTATTGCAGTCATGCTCCACTTGTACATGCCTTGAGCAACCAAATATGGCCTTCACACATCTCAGGAAGAACCAAACTCTATGGTATTGCGGTGGACAGGCGTCACACCGCAGCTGTCATAGAGACATCAGATCTATTAATATAACTGTTATCGGCAGAAAAAAGGAAGTCGAAGAAGAAATACTATACAAAGCAGAGAAAGAATTGTACAGATTGGAAAGCAATTTGTTAAGTTAATTTTTTTTAACATTTTTGTATTTAGAGTGGGCTGAATCATAATGTACACCATGATTCACTGACAGGGCCACAATCATCTTTTTCAGTCTGATTTTCTAAATAACTCCTAATTAAATATCTATTTCTAGCATTGCTATTTGCCATAATTGGAAATGAATAGATTTGGAAATAAATAAGTAGTTTTTTTAGTAAAACTATTAACACAACTGTCTTGTCTCGGATAATAACCTATCTCTCTATCTCTCTCTCTCTCTCTCTCTGCCTTTTTAACCCGGATTGGGGCATACACCCTCAACCAACTCATGCCAAGTCTTCCTATCTCTAACTATCTCCTGCAGATCCCTCCAGCTTTTCTTTATATTGTTGATCTCTGCCTCCAAATCTCGTCTCCATGTATTTCTTGACCTCCCTCTTTGCTTTCCTGTGGCTTCCAGGAAAAGACCCTTCTTGTTATATTCCCCTCAGGTTTTCGCAAATTGCATCCTATCCAACACAGCGTCTTTTTTTAACCTCTTGGTCCACTGGAATCTGTCTTGTTCTCTCCATAAGTTCCTCATTTGTAACCCTATCATACCATCTTAGTCCCTCTATTCTGCGCAGACACCACTTGATGAATGTTTGCAGTTTATGCGCTATTGTTTTAGTAGTTCTCCATGTTTCTGACCCATACAGCAGAACTGCTTTAACATTAGAGTTAAATATCCTAATTTTGTTCTAGATTTTATTTCTTTAGACTTCCATATGTTTCCCAGTGCAATGAAAGCTTCTCTTGCCTTCTGTATTTTTATTTTGACATCTCTATCTGTTCCACCCTCTTTATTTACATTGCTTCCCAAATATGTGTATGACTCTACCTCTTGAAGTGGGGTTTCACCCAGGGAGATCGAGTTGTCATTTGTCTGGTTAATTCTCATTATCTTTGTCTTTCCCTTATGAATGTTAAGCCTAGTTGCTGGGACTTTTGATCCAGTGTGTTTAGCTTATCCTGCATCTGATTTTGTGTATGGGACAGAAGGGCTATATCATCAGCAAAGTCCAGATCTTCTAGTGGCTCTGTCAGAGTCCATTGGATTCCATTTCTGGTGTTAGTTACTGCTGTTTTCATAATTCAGTCTATTGTCAGTAAGAACAACAAAGGTGATAGAAGACATCCCTGTCGCACTCTTGTTTCTATTCCAAAAGTGTCTGTTAGTTTACCTTCATGAAGAACTCTACATTTCATATCTGATAATAACCTATGACTTTGGCAAAATTTGAATTTGACCTGCAAAGTGCTAATTAAAGTATGTTTTTTCTGGTGTTAAATTTCAAGCAGCAAGTATCGGAGTCTGCTGTAAATACTATATCACTGTGTCATTATTTAGTGCATTTCTACAGTTAGTTGTCACTTTTTCAATTAGACAAAAACCTATACATAAATATGTACAGTCCTATATCAAAATGTTCAGCAACCTTCATAGACCATAGGGTATGAAGCGTCTGTAATTTCACATTTCTATACCCAAGTATGCAGGAGTTGGAAGGACCAATTTCTTTCTTCACATGTGAAACGTTGGATACCGGAGATGAGCCCACATTTTAAATGTCCAATTCAAAATAGAAGGCACTATGCATTACACTAATCCGTATAACACAGTCCTGTATATAATAGAGGAAAAGTGAACAGATTACGAATAATCTATACTATCTGGAATGTATCATTTATGAGAAAATATACAGGTCTGCTAGTTTATATACACACACACTATACATATATATATATATATATACATATAATATATATATACATATAGTGCAAACAGGTCTTTCTATGTCTTTATTTTGGTATGTAAGTGATTTTTTTAAATCTGCTTTGAAAAATTAAATGAATTCTTTTGTCACAGGCCCAAATAGAGAATGGTTGGCCAAGTTACAAGTGTTAACATGCTTTCTTATCTTAGGAGACATTATGTCAATTTTGTTTGATGTAATTACTAACTCTTAGCTTTTTTCAGGAAGCAAAAATTGACATGCCAGGCCCTTCCTAAATATAAATAAAATCGTGGTTTATGCTAGAAATAGAAGTGAAATGGAGTTTACTATTCATTCTAGGATACCCTGTGACCAATAAAACTACATATTTTTCAAGAATGGTCATAATGTTATTTTGGAAACAGTTAATAAACAATGCATCCACCATTCACAATTTTCTTCATTTTATTAATTCATAAATGGATTACCAATATAAATTTTAGTTCTCCCAATTTCAATTTTTGTTTGTAATGACTGCTAATATGTTTCCTGCATAATTAACACTGCATTATATTTGCTAAGACAGTAACTATTTTGTGAAACCACATCCATTTGTCTTCAATTTGATATATAATTAGTCATATTGTAAATCATATTTAGAAACAATAATTTAGTTTTGCTAAACTGCGGGTGCAATTTTTTCCAACTAAAATATTTAAATAATTCTGTCCAGAAGATAAAATAACTCTTTAGTGAATAAGTTAATTTTAATTATAATTCTGAGAGCTGTGAAACTTTTATTGATGTTAGTATGATGTCTCTGTTGATGTTAGAAAATGTGTTTTAACTTATCTACACTTATTTTGTTACAACATGCTCAGATGGATCCCAACATGTGCTAAATTGTTTGTGGATTACAAGGAGGTGTGGCAAGACTTAGTTCCCCCAGGAGAGTATGACAACACTGACCTCATTCAAGAATTTTTTGCTTGTGTTGCCTCACTAATGTCATTGCAACTTCGATCGATGGTTATTAACTCCATGAAAGATTTTCTTGACTTTTTAAGAAATCATGAGGTTTGTTCTTTTTATCCTTCAAAAAAAAATTGCATTCATCATGTACTTTGAATTGAACTACTTTTGGTACATTAATACTGATATGAATTAGATATATCTTTTCATGCAACTTTCATCTCTGTACACTCTCAGGCATCAACTTGAAAATGTTTAAAGAAAACAGTGGTTAAACTAAGTCTGTTAGCATTTCTGTAGAACTTGTTCCTGATTGGTACGGTTTCTGATTTTCTCAGGCCGCTGGACACCGCTGTATTTGTTGAGACGTGCTATGACCATAGTCCACTGATAACTGGTTTTTCTCCGTTTCTCACAGTCACACTTACCAGAAGTTCCCACTTATTCATGTATCTTCTCACAACAAACTTCTTTGTCTTATCATACATTATGCTTGCAGTGGGCTTGGTAGTTTCCCTCCTTTGCCAATCTGTAAACATCTTTATTGTCAGAGATGTGGCAACAAGGTGGAATCTACTATATTACAACTATCTTAGATCTGGAGAGTTTCTCTAAAGTAAATTATACAAACTGAATATCTATATACAAATAACTATTTTTTTTATTTTAAGAGATTTAAAATTGTAAGTTGCCAAATCTGGATAAAGGGTCTAGAGTTGAGGCAGAACAGTCGGTTGGACTTGGAAAAGACTGACAAAGGACAGCAGATGGATGTACAACTAAAAATCTGAAGTCAGACTCCAAATGGGATACAACAGAAACACATTTTTTAGTCATGGAGTGTCACAGGGAGAAGTACTATCCCCTACTGCGTTCCTCATGTACATGAATGACACTAACTAAAATCTCCTTTAAAAAGTAATTGCTACTATGTATGCTGATGATGTAGCAATATGAAGAACTAAAGAGAACATGGAAACAACAAAAATCAGGTTACAGACAACTATGGACAATCAGACAGCTTGTGCTGATGAGTGGGTCATATCTATTAATATGCAGAAGATTAACTCCATCATATTCTGCCTCTCTACCAAACAGTAGAAAATGTCACTGTCCATCAAAGGGCACAATCTGCCAATAGACTTGGAGTCATATATGACCTACATACTTGGAGTCATATATGACCAACACTACATGGAAAAAACGGGGAGTCACATATGACACAGGAACAGCACCACTGAAAAAAACTTGCTGAAACAGACTGGGGAGCAAAAGAACAAATTATAAAAATAACATGTACGGGACATTGAGTATGAAATTACAGCATGGGGTATGGCAGCAAAAAGAAACATTCAAAAGGTTTTTAATATACTCAACCAAAGTGTTTGAATTATTACAGTCAGTAATGAAAACTACCCCAATCTCAAGAATGGAAGTAACCATTTTTTACACGCTATGCAAAAATTCCAATGCCTGAACCACCAAAGGAACCAAAGATTAAGCAGACTTACCAAAGGGCTACTCGAGAGAAGCAATTTTCTGCACACTGCAAAATAGCTTGAGAAACCCCTGTCAGGAACAAACTTATAAAAAACCCAAGCCCACTAAACACCTTCAATATATATCTACCTTGGGCCGGGAAGAATATCCACAAAATCATTGATAGTATGCCAGGTATCATCTCTAATATTGAAATCTCACTACAAGTGTTCAAAGAGGCAACAAAAACCAATATACATAAAATATGCTAAAAACATTTTGTTGTTTCTATTCCCAATGGAGCACAAGTTTACAATTTTTATCAGTGTATTAGGCAGGGTAGTTTATTCTTTCGACAGCTTGATGAATCGTGTGCCTACTGTTTCTGATGGAGTAGATTTCAGGAATTTAATTTCAAACCACAGAAGTCTGTTTGACTTGATGTGGTGAGAGGTGCAATGCCAAAAGCTTGACAGTATTCTACTCCAGAGGGGACCTTTCTGTGACTTTTTTACAACCTCGAAGGCATGTAGAAGATAAAAAAAAGGTTGATTCCCTCCCAGCAGCCAGACATGAGTCTCAACCAGTCTTCTTTACAGCAAAGATTATTTTGAACCTTGCTTTTGCTATATAGACAAATCTGTGTCCGGGGGAAAGCGATGGTGGTGGGGGCTATGAGAAAGTGAAGCAAGGTTTTGACCAATATGCTGCTTGGCAAAAGATATATGGACACACATGTATGCACAGTTACGAAAAGAGTTGGTGTGGGGCAAAGGAACAGAAATCTACATTTCTATGGCAGGTGAAATAGAAATAGAGAATATACAGGCAGGCAAAAACTCCACAAATTTAAAAGCAAAAATGTATGCCATAACAGAGACGACCAAAATGCTGATAGGTTGCAGCAAATCACACAACATACTCATGCAAAATCAATTTTACATGCCCTTAAAACACCCCAAAAATTATCATAAAAGAATTCAGATCCTGTTTGCTGCAGTTCAGCACCATCACCAGCGAAACAGTTTTGGAAATGGATCTACTGTGGTATGATAGGAAATTAAAAGGACTGACCTCTTTAGAAGAAACAGTTTGAGAGTGGAGGGCCGAATGGTTAAAGATTGTGGTGCTTCCTTATGGAAACACCCGTGTTCCAGCCTTTGGTAAGGTCAGAAGTTTTGTTTGTTGGGGAGAAAGTAAACCAATGGCCTGCACATGCATGGCAACAGCTTTATGCAAGAAGCCTTAATTCCTCTGCCCTATATAATCTCCCAGTGTACTCTCAGAAATGGGAACAAAGCACTGTAATGACTGTTTGGGATAGTATCATTTAAAGTGATCTCAATATCTTGAAAGGTTGGTATTTCCAAATATAATCTCTTCGTTCCATTGTAACGTCATTTGGTACATTAAATTGCTAAATTTTAATTTACTTTACAGAGTGGAAATGACTTTGGAGAAAACTATGATGAACTTGCATATGTCCATAGTCCCATTATGATCATGAAATTAAAAGTTGAAGAGCCAAAAATTATATTCGAGCCCACATTCAGAGAGTTGAGAGACATCATTCTCAGGTGCTTCTCTGAGATTATTGCCAGTGGTGAAGGATTATCAAGGCGTAGTTTTTAATGGCGGCTGTGACAAGTGTTTACTATTTCGTCCTTGGATGTATTAGTTTACTCGTGGTTTAGGGAACGTTATATCTATACTTGGAATCATAGAGATGCCTTAGGTCGTTTTGACTAATAGGTTGACTGTCATTATAGTTATTCGATGTGTAGGTGGGATATATTTATTCTATAACTCCGGCGAGTAACCTACCCATTTCGCACGAAAGTGATGGACTATGCGATACCGGTTTACGATAGGTTACCCTATGAGTCATAGCGCAGCTATTTTTAAACGGCAAGGAATGTCCATCCTTAATTCAAAAGTCTGTAACGGTAAGGGAGGCGGATGAATCAAAATGATCAACGGCTCACAAAGCGAACACAGCAAAGTGTGGGGCACACATGAGGCGCTTTCAGGACATACAAATGATTTGCGGCTGGCCCTCGTGGAAGAAATTGGGACTTCACCACGTACAACCAAAGATGTAGCAATGAAGCAAAAACATCCATCTGAAGACAAACAATACATGAAAACAAGAAAAAGACACATTCGTTTTGCAACATGGAATGTTAGAACCTTACACCAAGAAGGAAAACTAGACAATTTAATACTAGAGACAACAGATATGAAGGTAGATATTATGGGAGTCGCAGAAACAAGATGGAAAGGCGAGGAATACACAAGAAGAGATGACTATATATTTATACATTCAGGAGAACATCATGAACGAGGAGTAGGTATACTAATAAAAAAAGGAAATAGAAAAATACATCAGTGGTTATTGGACGTATAACGACAGAATGATGCTTTTAAAGATCAGAGCAAAGCCATTCGATATAGCAATTATCCAAACATACGCTCCAACATCAGACCATGTAGATGAAGAAATCGAAAAATATTATGAAGATTTACAACAAATTCTCAAACAAGTAAAGACAACTGACATACTAATTATAATGGGCGATATGAATTCAAAAATTGGCAAAGGCAAATACAAGAACATTGTAGGACAATACGGACTAGGAACAAGGAATGAATGAGGAGATAGGCTTATCCAGTTCTGTGAAGAAAATAACATGGTTATATGCAACACATTTTACCAACAAGAATCTAGGAGATTATACACATGGAAAAGCCCAGGAGATAGAAAAAGGAACCAGATAGATTTCATCATGATTAGGAACAGATTTAAAAATAATGTAATGAACACCAAAACATATCCAGGAGCAGATATAAATTCTGATCATAATCCAGTGATGATCAAACTAAATATAAAACTAAAAAGATAGACCAACCAACAAGAAAAGAACCACATATAGATATATCAGCACTTAAACAATCAGAGATACAACAGAAATATTGTGTGAGTAAAGAACAAATATGAATGCCTAATGACAGAGTGCTTAGAACAATACAGAAGAGAAAATCCTGAAGAGAAAGTAGCCAATAAATGGGATTGCTTAAAACAGAGTATACAAACTGCAAACAAAAACCTGCCTGTAAAAGAATCCATGAAAAATCAAATGTGGATGACTGATGAAATCTTAGAAAAATGACAGAACGAAAGAAAGCCAAGAACACCCCAAAGTATACAATTTTAGACAACGAAATACGCAACATGTGCAGAACCACAAAAGTAAACTGGTTAGAAACAAAATGCAAGGAAATAGAAGATATGGCAGAAAAACACAGGACTAGAGATATGCACAGAGAAATAAGACAAATGACAAGTAAGAAAAATACTGTAAAAAGTGGAGGATGTATCAAAAACAACAACAACCAACTTTTGTTTGATAAAACAGAAATATTGACAAGATGGACAGAATATGTACTGGCTCTATTTGATGATCAAAGAAGCAGTAAACACAGTATAAAGTGCAATGACAGCCCAAGAATATTAAAATCTGAAGTTGTAAGAGCAATCAAAACAATGAAGCGAGGAAAGGCTGCAGGATTGGACAATATTACTGTGGAAATGTTAACCTTCTTAGAGGATTTTGGTATTTCAACCATTACAGATTTGTGCAATGATATATATAACACAGGATATATACCAAGAGACTTGAAGACATCAGTATTCATACCACTACCCAAAAGCCCAAAGCACAGGAGTGCACAGACTATAGGACAATTAGCCTGATGAGCCACATAACAAAAATACTACTCAAGATCATACATGAAAGAATTAAAAACAAGATAGACATAGAAGTAGGAGAAGAACAGTTTGGCTTTAGAAAGAACAGAGGAACAAGAGAGGCAATACTTTGTATAAGACTCTAGCTGACAAGTATATAGAAGTGCAAAAAAGTATCTACTTGTGTTTCATCGATTATAGCAAAGCTTTGACAGAGTCCAACATGAAAAGCTAATCATATGTCTACAAGAAATAGGCCTAGATGGGGATGATATCAGACTAATAAGTAACATATACTGGGAACAGACAGCAATAATAAAATATGAAAATAGCTACTCTCCATACATAGACATAAAGAGAGGAGTGAGACAAGGATGCATACTGTCACCAAGCCTATTTAACATCTACACAGAGAAAATCTTCAAACAACTAGAGGAATGCCAGGACTCAAGATCAATGGAAAATAATAAATAACTTAAGATATGCAGATGACACAGTATTGGTAGCAGAAAATGAACAAGATCTACAAGAATTAGTGGACCAATTGGACAGAACTAGCAAGGAATATGGATTAGACATTAACATACAGAAACAAAAACTATGGTAATCAACAAGGAAATGGAAAAACCTAAAATGAATATAAAAATACATGGAAATTACTACATCAAGTAAAAGCTACTCCTATCTCGGTCAGATGATAACAGATGATGGCAGATGTATAACAGAAATTAAAAGAGAATAGGAATGGCCAAGGATAATTTCAATAGTATGAAAAGGTTACTGACATCCAAACAAATCGCAAACAGGCTAAAAATTAGAATGATCAAATGCTATATATATCCTATATTAATGTATGGCTCTGAAACATGGACAATGAACAAGCAGTTAGAAGACAGAATTGATGCATTTGAGATGTGGATATATAGAAGAATAAGCAGAGTTTCATGGACAGAAAAACAGACAAATAAACAAGTTTTAGGAAAACTAGGCATGAAGAAACAATTATTAAGAGAAATAAAATTCAGACAAGTAAAGTATTTTGGGCACATAAAAGGCATGACACCATGATAAAACATTTACTAGAGGGGAAAGTTGAGGGAGAAGAGCAAGAGGAAGACCGAGAGATAAGTGGGAGGAAACTTTAAGAAATGGACAGGTTACAGTCTGGCAGTGTGCAACACCAAGGTGAAAGACAGAGGATGCTGGAGATTCATTGCAGCCAACCTTGATGTGGAGACGGCACCTGATGATGATGATAACATTATTATATTATAACACATTAACTACCAAATTGAAAATGGCTCTGTGGCCCCTTTGTTTTTCACCATTCAAATAAAGTTGTAGTTTTATTAATTTTCAACAGACGTTGATTAAATTATAAGTAGTAATGCAGATAAATGACAGTCCTGTTATCATAAACTAAATTAATGCTACATTTTGGTATGTAAATATTTAGAATAAGTTTAACATCTTGAAAGATATAAAAAAATTGATTGCTGGTGCAGGTTTTTCACTGTAGCTAAGAAAATACTACATGTTTCATCCTCAGTAAATTGATGTTCTCTTTCTTGAGTTTCACTATTTTTCACCATGTGTACCCTTAGATCTTTGTATTTACTGCAGACTTCTGTAATATCTCCATTATTATCATTTCTTGCAATGGCACTACTATTGTGTTACTGTCAAATTCCAGTTCAAATCATTGTTCACAATAGTTTTCCTTACTACATTATCAATAGATATATCAGCCAACTTTTTAAATGTAGCCTGTTTTTCAGGTAGACAAGGTATACAAATTCTGTTTGTAAATATCAGTGGTTGCTGTTGTCAATAGTTTTCAACAGTTTAGTATCTAGCTTGTAAATTAAATAATAATAATAATAATTCCTCTCGTACCGTTATACGTTACATAGAGCTGCAAGTAATTTCTCCATACCGCTCTATCCTGGGCAACTCACTCAATCTCCTCCATGGAACTGAGACGATATTTCTTGCCTCTCTCAGTAAAGTTCGTTTCAAGGTCTCCATAGGTCTTCTTCTCTTTCTTGAACCCTTTGCATCCCACTTCAATGCCTTCTTTGATTTGATATTCGTTGATCATTTATTCTCAAGGTGTGTCCAAGATATCTCCATCTTCTCTTTCTTAAAATAGTTGTCACTATGGTTAACCAATTTATGTAAATTAAATAAATATGATTAACTCATTCCTACTAGAAGATGCAGACTGCATTAGATATTCTAATCTATTTGGTCTAAAGCGACAAACTGTATTTGGTCTTTGATTCCTCAGTAAAAATTATAAATGTACATTAAGCTCTTCACACTTCTGAGCCGATATACTGGATCGCAGTATTTCTAAGTTGACTCAAAGCACGAATAGTGGCTAATTCAGTATACAATGCAATATAAATGTGTTTAGGGGTTAAACTAAAATTACAGAGTGAAAGTGTTAATGTGTTCCAGATTTTATTAATAATTTACTAAAGTTGTATCTTTTGCCTGACTCATGACTTCTTATCAAGTTAAAAAATATTTATTTTAATCATATTTGTATATTTTTCAAGCTAGCTACTGACATTTTAAAAAAAGTTTTTGCCATTGAGAGTATTATTATTTAAGAATTTAGTGTTATGTCGTAGTATTTGTTATCAACGAACAGCACACGATAGGTGATGTAGTCAACATTATGTCTTTCAATTTTACATCATATTTCTTTGGTGTGAAGGTGAGGCTCGGTCATTTTGAGAGCTGTTGTGGTTGAATAAATCTCACTCCATCTGGGCATTTCAGACTTTAGACCATGTTATACTGCCCAGTGGTTATGAGGCCTAAAAAAATGGCCCAATTTTATTTTTCGCTTGTGTATTGTGTATTGTCTAGCTGTCTTTATAAAATTTAGAACAGTTATATATATCTATATTATATATATATATATATATATATAGTATATATATATATATATATATATATATTATATATATATATATATATATTATATATATATATTATAGATATATATTTTGTGTGTGTAATGTGTGTTTGTAAGATGTCTTAGGTAAGCATTCTACATATCAGTAAGTATGTATGAGCAAGTGTGTATGAGTAAGTAATGAATTAAAATTGTATGCTACTTAATCATGACTAATGTGGGCTAGTAAAATTGTATAATTATATTACAAATGTGTACTGTCAATTTTTGGAGATACAGTAAACCCTCGTTAACCGAACTCGCTAACACGAACACCAGGTTAACAAGAACAAAAATGTGGTCCCGTCATAAATATCTATTTCTTATCAGTAAATAACACGAATTTCTGTGTACACGAATCACGAACTGTATTTTAGTCCCTCCGCCAATTTTATCTCATTTAACCCGAACTTCCAAAGCTGCACAATGTTTGTTGTCACCTTAAAAGCCTTTCATTGTTAGTGATCGGAAGGTAACACTAATAGTTTCATTTACCTGTGGATGTCCAGTTTGTGTAAAAGGAATGCCCTTGAGTTTGAGATAGACGAGTAGATAGGTGAAGACATTAATATGTACACAAAGCATTTTCGACAGCGGGAAAAGATGAATGCGTCCCGGAAGGTGCGATACCAGATATGTGGAAGTAAATTGTCGTTTCCAGGATTCGTTACACCGTAGAAGCTCTGGGTACTGTATTTTTATTACAGGTACGAGAATTTTATAGCCAGAACACCCAATTAGAAGTAAAGTATGGTTTTGGGCAGGAAGGGGGAGAGAAGGGAGGAGGAGAAAGTGAAAATGAAAGTGAAATTCCAGTTGATATAAATCTGGTGAGAAAATGTTCAGATAGGACAGGGAAAGTTAGATAGAGTCAGTTGAAGAGTCATGTCTAAGAAGAAGCAGACAGGCATAGATCTGGAAACAAAACTAAGAATTCTAAACGAAGTAGACTGGTGCATTGAAGAAAAAGACAATTGCTGAACAGTATGGAATTGCCAAGTCTACCTTATCCACAGTACTTAAAGACCGGAAAAAATTCTTAATGCTGTTGCATTAGGTTCCGTATCAAATCTAAGCGACTTCGTAGTGCTAAGTATGAAGATATCTAAACGCTACTTCTAGAATGGTTCAACCATATCGCACTTCAATTTACCTTTAAGTGGACCTATAATTCAGTCAAAAGCAAATGAGATTGCCAAAAATTTGGACATTCAAGATTTCAGCTGTTCCACTGGTTGGCTGTACCTGTTCCAAAAGAGACACTCAATTTCATCAGTAGTGATTTGTGGTGAAGCAAATAAAGTTGATGAAGAAGGGACAAACAACTGGTTGCATGGATTTTACGGAGTGAGAGCAAAGTATGCCTCGTGTGACGTGTACAAAATGGACGAAACTGGACTTTTTTACAATCTTTTCCAAGTCATACCCTCGGAATAAAAGGTGACAAGTGCCATGGTGGAGCGCGCAGTAAACAACGTCTAACTGTTGTCCTTGTATGTAATGCAGACGGCGATGATAAACACCGCCCATGGGTGATAGGCAAGTCCAAGAAACCACGTTGTTTTAAAAACATGAACATGGATACTCTACCTTGCATCTACTCACCATAAGTAGCTTGGATCGACAGCACATCATTTCGTAAGTGGCTTCTTCATTTCAACAGTCGAATGGTGGCTCAGAATAGGCATGTTCTTCTGACAATGGACAGGTGTATGGCCCATAAAATACATGATCTGAACTTAACAAACGTAAAGGTTCAATTTTCCCCCCAAATGCAACAAGTAGTCTACAGCCTTTAGATCAAGGCATTATTGCTCTTATGAAGATAGCTTATCTAGCGACTTGTGAGAGCTGCAATTCGCGCTGTTGAAAACAACACGATAACCCCAAGTTGGAGTGTGCTCGATGCAATAAAAGCTATCGCTGTCTCCTGGGAATCTGTGCCATCAAAACACTTGCAGAACTGCTTTAGCAGAGCCTGGAGACATAGCAACACTAATCTTATTGAAGAGTTAGATGGTGACATCGACACCACCTCTCATGACGAATGGGATATTCTTCAAGACGTTGCAAACCCTGGAGTTAGTTTTGAGGAATTCATTAGTGCAGATGACGATGTTGTCATGTGTTCTCCAGAGGAATCTGATGTACATGTACAAGCAGTTGTGTGTGAGGTGCAAGAAATATCATCAGAAGAAAGTGATGAAGACAATAGTATACCGCCCACCCGCCAGGAAGTGTTAACGGCCTTGGGCACTTTAGAACGGTTTGCTACAACAGCTGAAATGACCACTAGGTTTACGGAAGCTATACACACAGTTGGCCGTGAAGTTACTATGCACTTTCGCTCCCGTCTGCGACAGCGCAATATACAGGAATTTTTCTGCAGAAAATGATACGTGAGTACTTCTTTAAAAGTTAATTACTGTAGTAGTGTTTCTATGATGGCATCTGTATTGTATATGGTTAATACTGTGCTGCATTGCAATGCTAAAATTTGAGTCCCGATTACAATTTTTAAACACGAACTCGTGATTTTCGATCCCTTCAAGTTCGTGTTAACGAGGTTTACTGTATGTATTTTGTTTGAACTACCATTAGCAGTATATTTAAAAGTGAAAGTATTATTGTAAAATTTTAAATTAATTATGTTAAACATTACATATTTCATGAAGAAGTAAACTATATCCTTATGCAATTATGGAAATAGATGTGTAAATTTATGTTATTGTGATTTATATATATATAACATTTTGGTATGTTGAGATATGTTAAATAATAATAATAATTCCTCTCATACCGTTACACGTTACATAGGGCCTGCAAGTAATTTCTCCATACAGCTCTGTCCTGGGTAACTCGCTCAATCTCCTCCATGAAACTGAGACCGATATTTCCTGCCTCTCTCAGCAAAGTTCATTTCAGGGTCTCTTTAGGTCGACCTCTCTTTCTTGAATCCTTTGCATCCCACTTCAATGCCTACTTTGATATTCATTGATCATTTCTCCTCAAGTGTGCCCAACATATCTCCATCTTCTCTTTCTTATAACAGTTGTCACTAGTGGTTGACCAGACATGTCTCTGATTTCATCACTTCTTCTGAATCGTTCCATTTTATATTCATTATTTTTGCAGACATCTATTTTCAAATGCATTCAACTTGCTTTCTATATCTTTAGTCATTTTCCAACTCTCGCTAGCATATGTTAGGATTGATACAACATTTGAATTGAAAATTTGTAATTTAGTTTTAATACTATATAACTTGCAGTTCCATATTTTAAATATATGTTAAATATATATGCAATTTAATAGTAATTTTATAAATATATCTTTGTCTTTGAATGTTTTAAGCTATTATAAATGACCAGACATAGTGAACTACACCATGAACTACACCATGAACTACAATTATTTTCAACAATCAAATTTTAAAAAATATTTTTGTAGTATGATATTTCTACTGCAATGAAGATTAACTCTTTATGTCCACGAAAATTTTGGGGGGTAATCATGCTCTGCCAGAACACATTTCTAGCAACATTTTTCAAAATGGAATGATCTTGGAAATATGCCTATAACTTAAGTTCTTTGTAAGCTAGATTTATACTGTTGGTATCAAAATATGCAGAATTAAATTCTGAACTATCTGATAATAAATAGTTATATATGTAAATCAGTATTTATTTAGTAAATTATTGTTGTATTTCATGTTCAGAGTAACTACTACGACTTTCAAACTTGAATCAATACTTAGCCATTGCTGAATTCTTGACCATTGTCGGTGAAATCATAAACATGAAACACTGTGTATGTTTATTTGAACTTTGGAACAAATCCATGTCTTGTTCGGCACTTTATCGACGTGGAGGACAAAACAACATCTTATAACTAAACTTTTCACACGAAAGTTCACTTTTTCACAACAGGAAAAATATATTTGCGAATAAAACTATTTACTAAAAATTCGAAACTAAATTCTACCATGCTGTATAGTATATGAATGAAATGGGAGTTATCAGTTGAATTCTGTAAACAAAAACAGTGTCGGATGTATAGTAGCTGAACAGTAAAACAAAGCGTGCATGGACTCAAATTAGCCGTTGGCAGCGTGTTTTGGCATAATGAGAGAACTGTTTTCTACGCTGGGAGCGTCGACTGGACATATAGAGTTAACAACATACCCCATCAGTGTAATTTGCACATCGTCAGCTAGTTAGAATGTGACTAGTTCATACAGATATAACTTCATAATTATATTATATAACACAGTGATACTGCACAAAATTCGAGAGCTACATATGAAAATTGATTATATTTTAACGTAGTAGTATACAGTGTGTTTTTACATTAACAACAGCGAATTTAAACGATATATAAACCGACCAAAAAGTCGCCATTTCGTAACCATGCCCAGGAATGTAAACAAAGAGTATCTAAGCGCAACAAAGGGACATTAATAAGTGAGCGCTACTGATACGTCGTGCAATAAATCCAATTTATTGCATTTTATGACAGAGAAAATCCTGGTAGTAATCTTGTTAAAATATATTCCTGTGAGAACCAGTAAAAAAATGTATCAAACTATTTTGATGCTACCTATTGGGAAAAAATTTCTTAATTTTTCTGGAGAATATTGGAAATTCAGTCTTCATTTTTGAAAAATAATATAACTTTCTGCTCATTACCCATTTTTCATCAGGTAGAGTGTGAACTTTTCCCAGATTTGAGGGGTCATCGATTGTTGCTTCGCACTGTGAAGATTGAAGAATTGTTGGTTACAGAATTTGTAGACAAAGCAATGGAAATCTTCAGACTCAACACTGTTGGACCACTAAAGTAAGAACTTAGAAGGAGACTAACTTTAACCCTTTCGCTGCTACATACTTTCTGAAGGCTGAGCTAAAAATAGCTACTCTTTGATTCTAGGTCACAAACGTTAATGTACGCCTAGAGCAGTGACAGTAGCAATGTATAACGTGTTAACACGTCTTTAGCCCACAGAGGAGAGATAATAACAGACGTGTTAATGCATCTTTAGAAGTGAATGGGAAAAGCGTATATATACGTCATTAGCAGCTAAAGGGTTAAGACAAACAACTTTAATATATATATGAATATTCTGCTTCTATTGCTATCATGTTGAATTGATCTATCACATCTTATTTCCATCTTTATATTGGCTGCCACTGAAAATATACATGATCTTAGTATGATTATGATGTTTGTTCTTCTATCTTGCTTAGACAATAAATATTACTCTAGTCAAGAGAGCAAATGTTATTCTAGTCAAAACATCATAGGACTTACTCAAGTCAAGCGATCACAGGTTATCCTAGTTAATTGTATGTAGAGTTGACTCTAGCCAAATTCACTAGTCATAACATCAAATCTGTGTTGTTCTGATATAGATCATTGCAGGAAGACACAGACATTGATGACGGAACTATATTGATGCTAAAGGAATTTGAAATGAAACATTGCATCAGTAAGTTAGCAAGTAAAGATTGAGTTTAATTTGTGTTCCACACTATCAGCATACAGATCCTTCAGTGCCATTCATTCTGTTCAGAGTAAAATGAGTTTGATTCAATAACCAAAATAATCCCTTGCAATATTTTGTACAAAATAATTCAATTTGAACATTCTACTTTGCTTTTCAGTTTGCTTTTCACAAGCATTCTTCTTGGTGTCTTTTCACAGATATTTGAACGTATACAAGAAATACTCTGATCTACTGAATGGAAAAGCAGAACAAGATTCCACTGCCTTCTTGCGAGAGAAGCATTCTATTCATGCCTTTAAAGATGTAAGTTTAGTAGAAAGAACTAAACTATTGATAATTGTATTTGCTTACTTGCTTTATTTGCTTTCACAAGTGTCAATGCAAATATCTAGTGAATATACCTGACATAAGTGAGAAATGTTTATTGAATGCAGTTTCATGTCTGTCTCAGTCAAAGTTCATGAAGACAGTTGAACCAATTTGATCTATCAGCATAAGTATCTTTCCAAGATCATTCTCCACCTCCCCATGGTGACCATGGAATATATTTGCCGTACTGTAGTCTGGTAAAGCATGTAGGGATCAAAGAGAAAGCTACCCACGGGGGTAGTAGTGTTATCACAGCTTCGTGGGTACGAGATTGACTTGCATACCAGATGAGTGGCTATGACTACACAAATTCCCTGGTTAACATCTAGGAATCGATAACTGGCACAACTGCTGTGCAGCAGTGTTCAATACACTGGTCCAGAAAATGAGTTAAAAAGGACTGCAGAAAAGTAGGGCCACCTTTGACAGACTTCAAGGGCTGTTGTTTGTGTAACCTAGCCTGAAAAACAACACAAAATGAAAGCTTGTAATTCTGTGGGAAGACACAAATAGCTTGTCCCATCCCATTTCAAACTGAGATATGTGATGATAACTGAGACTGACTTGTCCTTTCAGTACCGCTTATGGAAACTTGTCTGTTTGGTGTTCACCATTTTGCACTCTCCTAACAGGAAAATAATACAGAGCGAAAACAATGAAATCCTTGTGGTAATGCAAGCATATATTTTCCAAAATGGAGAATGTTCCTACTCCAGAACAATCTCACTAATGCCATAGGCATGCTGAATCATTTTTGCTCTCATATACAAGTCACAAGGAGTGATTGAAAAGTCAGCTTAAACTAGTAAATTGAATTTGACTTTATCTGTTTGAAACAACGCTTTCTGTGGTTTCATAATCTCTATGTATAATCCTTAGTGTCTGATGTTTGTCCACCTATACACAGCCTCAGTTTACATCCAATATTCACCATGTCTCGTACAAATGTTTTTGAGACACATCTAGGACCATTCAGCGACACAACAACGAAATGCAACAGCAACGGGTAACACCTGCTTAATATATGTGCAGAACATGATCTATTTATCACCAATACATTTTACCAACATAGGAGGAGCCAGATATTAACCTGGTATAAATGGAATAATATTAATCAAGCATCACAGATCGACTATACTAGCAAAAAAGAGTGAAAGATGGAGAATACAAAACGCTAGAGCCATCCCAAATGCAATATTAGACTCTGATCATAGACCAGTGGTCCTATTTCTACAAAAACCAATTAGAAAACAAGACAGGAGTACAACTCAACAAATTGAAATAATAGATATTGAAAAGCTAAATAATAATGAAATTAGGAATCAAATTGAAGGAGAAGTTACATCAGCTTTTAACACCCTAGAGGGAGTAAGCAACATAAATAAAGAATGGCAAATCTTCAAAACAAATATCATTGATATAGTGAAAGAAAATTGTGGACTTAAAAAGTTAAATAAGCACAGAAAGCACACAGCATGGAGGAATGAAGAAGTTAAAAAGTCTATACAAGAAAAAAAGTGTTTCACAGGTGGCAAAAGTCAAAATTAGATGAAGACTACACCAAATACAAAACAGCAAGAATGAACAGTAAACATAAAGTAAAGTCATCTAAATCAGAATCTTGGGCAAAGTATGGAGAACATTTAGCAGAACTATGCACTAAGGCACCAAGACAATTTTACAGAAGCATCAAGGCAATGAAGCTAAGAGAAGAACAATTCAATCCAGTCACCATTATAAATAACAAGTCTAGGAAACCTCTTACCAACAGCAAAGATATTAAAGACAGATGGAAAGAATATTTTACGGAACTGTTAAACTGCAAAACACAAGGTACAGAAACATTTCAAATGAAACATGGAAAATACCAACAATTGAACATTTTAGAATCCGATGTTGAAATGGCACTAAATCAAAGCAAAAGACGGAAGGCAGCAGGGATAGATGGTATAACAACAGCAATGTTACTTGCGTGTAAGACAACAGCAATAACATGGCTGACCAGAATTTTTAACATAGCCTGGGAGGCACAAGAGGCTCCAGATGAATGGCAGAGAGCTATTATAGTCCCAATATGGAAGAACAAAGGAGACAAAAGAGAGTGTGAAACATACAGGGGTATCTCTCTTATGAGCAATATGGGAAAAATGTTTGCAAAAATATTGGAGCGAAGAACAAGACATATATTAGAGCCCCAGTTAAGCAATAGCCAGTTTGGGTTTAGGAGGGGTAAGAGCTGCACAGACGCAATATTTACACTAAGACAGATCTGCGAACAAACAATTGAATACAATCAAAGTAAACAGCTTATATTTATAGACCAAGAAAAGGCATTTGATAGAGTAAACAGGTGCAAACTATGGAAGATCCTTGAAGAATATGGCGTCCAGGGACAACTATTAAGTTATTACCTTATGGCCTTATATCAAGATAGCCAGAGTACAGTAAGAACAACAGAAGGAATGACCGACTGGTTCTCCATTACATCAGGTGTTAGACAAGGTTGTGTCCTCTCACCACTACTCTTTATTGCATATATGGATAAAATAACTCAAGAGTCAAATTCAGATAATGATGAAATAAATGAACTGCTGTTTGCAGTTGATCAGTGTATCAGGATACATCAAAATGAACAAGATCTTATCTTATCTTATCTTATCTTAACCACATTTGCCGTGAAGCGCGTGGGAGAGTTATTTTCTATCTTGTGCCAGGTGTGTTGCGCTTGACGTTGCAGTCCATGCTTTCGCAGGGACTCTGAGATGTTATCTATCCATCTTGTTCTTGGCCTGCCTCGTGCTCTGCGCCCTGAGTGTCGATTATTATAGGCACGTGATGGTAGTAAATGTGGTTCCATTCTCATTAAATGGCCGAACCACTTGAATCTTTGCTTCTCGATGTACTGTATGCATGGTATAGTACCAACGATGCTTCTGATATTCTCGTTTCTCACTCTATCTCGCCTTGTAACGTTGACAGCTTTTCGTAGACATCTCATTTCACATGTTGTAATCTTTCTTTCTTGTGTCTTAGTCAGGGGCCATGTTTGGCACTGATAGCAGAGAGTTGGAATAAATATGCAGTTTATCAGTTGTCGTTTGACTGCCATGTTAATGCTTGGATGTTTTAATAGTGGTGACAGTTGGTATGTCACTGCATTTGCCTTCTGGCATCTAGTCTCGATTTCTCTGTCCATCTTTCCATCTGCTGTGAATATACTCCCGAGATATTTGAATTCTGGAGTCTGTTGTATTTTGACATTATTCACGTGTATATTTAGTTGACCTGTTGACCTGCTTATTGTCATGACTTCTGTTTTGGAGGTGTTAATTTTCATGTCATATTTTTCGCATGTGGCTTGCAGGGCATTTATGTGTTGTTGAAGTTTGTGTTCGTTGTTGTAAATTATACTCTGATCATCTGCAAAGAGTAGTTCGTTTATTAAATTGTAGTTGTTATCGAGGTTGTTATCTGTCTTGGTTTCTTGCGTTATCCTGTCTATGTAAATATTGAAAAGTATAGGCGAAAGCACACATCCCTGCCTTACTCCTGATGATAATTCAAATTCGTCTGTCAGGCCGTCGCTTGTTCGTACTACGCTTGAGCATTTTTTGGTATAGCGCTCTAATATTGTCTAATAGTTGGCCTTGAATTCCATATTCACTTAGTATGGTCCATAGTTTGTTTCTGTTTATTCTATCAAAGGCTTTTTCTTGGTCTATGAATGCTAAGTTGAGCTGTTTGTCATATTCTATGGTGTTTTCGCTGAGTTGCCTTAGTGTGAACAGGGCATCAGTGCAACTCTTTCCTTTTCTGAACCCAAATTGAGCGATGTTCAGCTGTGGTTCTATTATAGGTTTGATTCTAGATTCCAAAATTTTAGCATATAGTTTCCCAACATGACTTAATAATGATATTGAACAAGATCTACAACATCATATTGACACCTTGAAAAAAAATTGTGTAAAACATGACATGAAAATCAACAACACTAAAACAGAAATAATGAATATGTGAAGAAAACTTAATAATCTAGACATCCATGTCAATGGCACTAAAATAAACCAAGTGAAAGATATCAAATACTTAGGAAGCATATTCACAGAAGACGGAAAACTGGATAGAGAGATAGAGGCTAGAGTACAAAAGCAAATGCTGTAACCTACCAGCTAGCCCCATTGTTAAGGCACCCAAACATTTCACAGGCAGCTACGCAACAGATGATCAACAGCATTTTATACCTACTTTGTGTTACCAGAACCAAACATGGACATTGAGCAAAGCGCAGTCACAAAAAATAACTACATGTGAAATGCGTTGCCTGCGAAAAGTTACCAACAGCACAAGAAAAGACAGAATCACCAACATCAGCATAAGAAAGAAAGTTGGCACAAAAACCGTGCTTGAATTACATAGATAAACAAAGAATGAAGTGGTTTGGCCACTTAATAAGAATACAACCAAACTCCACAGTATACAGAGTCTTCTACAACAGAACATCGGGAAAGAAGGCAAGAGGAAGACCACGGAAAAGATGGTTAGATGGCGTAGCAGAATCCTGTGAATGAGCAAAGATAACAATCACACAAGCCACCAGAACAGCGCAAGACAAAAAAAGAAAAACCCCAACACTGGGCAACAACCCGGTAGCAGTGTGACGACAAAAGAAAGAGAAGAAGAAGAAAGAAACAGTTTCGAAATCGGATCAATATTAGCTTTAAAATAAAATGAAATTCTTGATGTCCGATCCGACATTAAAATTTGCGATCTTTGTTACAGCAGGACACATGGTTAAGAAAGCTTAACAGTCAAAAGGATATAATCAAAAATTGCCACATGGCTCTACAACATAGGCACGGATTACGTCCCTTAATAATTAGGAAGAATGCGAAAACGCTACTTTGATTAGACGTGAAGCATTACAGAACCACTCGAACCGTTAAAATCGT
The DNA here is from genome assembly GCA_020796225.1 of Arion vulgaris. Classification (NCBI taxonomy): domain Eukaryota; kingdom Metazoa; phylum Mollusca; class Gastropoda; order Stylommatophora; family Arionidae; genus Arion; species Arion vulgaris. The sequence continues at coordinate 28,283,070 of CM036767.1, forward strand.
TTAACGACGACATAGCCGATTCAAACCACTTCTTAAAAATATATGAAAACACAATTCATGCTATTAGATGACATCTTATGGAAAGGCTTACCCAATTTCTCATCAAGGATTAATAACAACTTTCACCCGTCGGAGCGAGGGTTTAAATTTGCTAGTGGTTAAATATTTAAGGAAATTAATTTTTAGAGGTTAAAATCTAAATATTTTTAGACAATTTGCTGAAAATGTGATATTGTATGTGGAAAATGGTCAAATTTATAGACAACTTATGCACTTGCCTCTATGAACAAATATTGCCTATCAAACAGTAATGAGACTGCCGTGAACTAGAACTCAAACATTGCCAAAGTTTGAATGTGCTGGTGGTCACATTCTCCTAATATAATCAGAATACAATAATATAAATTTAAAGTTAATCTTCTTATGCAATAAAACATGACACAAAGTGTGGACATTGACCAAACTGGTTAAATTCTATAGTGTGATGTGCAGCCCATGGTAATTGATGTGTTAAGTAACTCAGAATCTATATTTCCAGCTTTCCTAATCTTTATTAACAATATTCCAGACAAGAACATTTCAGAATTTAACTAAAAATCAGTTTCTATTGCTTGTTTATTTTAATACAGAAAATTGACTCCTTCCAAGACCTCAGGGATGAGATTTTACTTCTCAGAGTCACAGCCCCCCTGAGTATGTTCTGCCTGGATTGCGTACATCTAAATCAGGATATGAGCTCTCGGGCGCAGAGGCTGCGAGACAGATTGGTGATATTTGAGGTGGATGAAAACAGGGAACTCAACAGGGCGTAAGTTTATCTGTGTTTGTCATGCTTCAAGAGCATCATATTCAGCTCTGTAAGTCTTAATGGGGGATTCTGGGGTATGTGGGTGAAGAATATTTTTTGTTTGTTTTCATATTAATATAGCGCCCGAGTGGTTACCGGGGCCCAAATTTGAGTGTAAAGAATAGAACCACTGTTATCTGTCGCATGTCGTAAGAGGCGACTAAGGAGTTTTGGCTGAAATCGGATGCATGTGTCCTAAACGTTAGAAGTCTATGCGTTTAGGGGCCTACCAAACCAATGTGCAACGGATACACGTTCTTGGCAAAGATCAAACATATCACAAAGAGTGAATAAAATTGGTCGTAAAAGAACGAACGCAAAGAAGAAGAAGAAGAAGATATTGATATAGAATTTGTATAACAATTTTGAGAGATCATGACTTAGAAGAGTAGAAAAAGATAAGTTTACAAAAATATGTCAACGCTTTGCCAAAAAGTCCCCCAAAAAGCTTTTTATGACCTAATTTTGGGGGTGTGTTTACCCAAAAATGTATTTAAAATGTAATATTTAATATATCCTAAAAAGCTTGTGTAACATTTTAGATATTACAATTGCTCACCTTAGAGTGAAAACATAATTCATTTATATTCATTAGATTCAGAGCTTTGGGAATTTGAAATTTTGTGTTTGGTGGCCATTTTGTATTGTTTCCATGGCAATTCATTGACATATTTTTGTAAACTAAGTCATAATCTCTCAAAATTGTTATACAAATTTTACATTAATATGAAAATAACAAAAAACCTTCCAGACCAGAGGGCCCCCTTAAGTTAATATAATATTTCAAGAGTATTTCAAGCAGTTATGATAGGTTCTTTTTGATCCATTTCAACATCGTACACCATTGGACAGTGGAATTTATTAAACCTAATTCTTGTTAAAGCTTCCACAAGGACTCTCAATAATCCCTTGTCTTTTGAGGCCCTCAGTACACTGTTTCATATAACACAGCGGCCTACTCTGTGCATTTCTTCATTCATCATGCATTTCGAAGTTCTTTTTTGTTAGACATGATTATTTTTCAAGGATATCCTAGAATGAAGGAAAACTCTCTTTCACTTCTATTTCTAGCAAAAACAATGATGATGTGTGTTTGTTATCATTTACACTTGATTTAAGTAGTTTTTCAGTTAACTTATAAGTTGAATATGAATGAAAAGTAACTGAAAAGCAATGAAATATAAAAACTACATGATGGTGATGGCGATGACTATTAGTTTTACAAAAGATTAAATCTGTCTTCCTTTTTAAACTGTGTGTAATATTAGTATTACAAATTATGACAATCTTTTTTCCATTTTCAACTGTATCTACTATTTGTTCTACAAGTGATGACATTCTACATATGTAAGATCTTGTTTTTACTATTTATTTATAAATTATCCAGCCTTGAGTTCATCTTTATCAACAAATGTAAAATATTTTTATCTCACAAAATAGCATTCTTTGCATAGAATTTGCAAGATTAATATTGAGGGAGTCTGCATAGCTCTGTGGAAGAGAGCAAGATGTGCTCTCTAGTAGATATGGTTTTAAATTCTGGTGCAGTCAATTCACTAGTTGCTTTAGATTGTAAAAAATATTAGTACCTAAACTTTCTGAGTTGAAGAAAAATTAGAAATCTTTATGAGTGCCACCGTGCAGGGGCTCTGTCAGTGAAATTTTCAGTTTGCTGAAAGGAACTGAACTCCTATTGGGTTATGTCTGTGCATAGACTTGGTTTCTTTGAGTTTTTCCAGTTATTTTCTTTTTCAAGATTAGGGCAGTAGTCCAGATTTAAATTCTGTCTATGTGTACTTCTGTTTCAGTTATGTTGTTGTGAAACTAGTCCTTGCTTTTATTTATCCACTTGAGCAAATAAAACTTGGATGCGCAGAGAGATCATTATTATTACTGTCATTTTTGTTATAATGTTTTCCATCATCTCTATCTCATGCATATCTCAAGGCTTGGAAAGCGGTATGAAGAAATTCAGGATAGAGTGCAAATTATACCTGAATCAACCAAAGACCTGGTGGATCTACAGAATTACCTCAAAACAGTATGTTTCTACATCAAACATGTTTTCTTTCTTTCCTTATACACGTTTTATTAGAAGGTTGAAGAAGAAATAAGACACCATTGACACTTCAGCCATGATTGGTTTAACATCTGTCTTTTCAGATCCATTTAATTATCAAAATATTTTGCTTTTAATTATTTCTGCATGCTTTCAAAAATAGTGAAACTATTTTATAGAGTGTTCACAAAGGATATTTCTATATTACCAATGTTTCCAACCCAGAGAATTATACATTTGCACAAAAACATTTCATTTGCCTGTTTCTGATTTAGGAAAATGTTATAGAAAAACATACCAAAGTGAATTATCATCTTCTGAGCAGTGATTCATTGTGTTTCATTGATTATAGCAAAGCTTTTGACAGAGTCCAACATGAAAAGCTAATCATATGTCTACAAGAAATAGGCCTAGATGGGGATGATATCAGACTAATAAGTAACATATACTGGGAACAGACAGCAATAATAAAATATGAAAATAGCTACTTTCCAGACATAGACATAAAGGAGTGAGACAAGGATGCATTCTGTCACCAAGCCTATTTAACATCTACACAGAGATAATCTTCAAACAACTAGAGGGAATACCAGGACTCAAGATCAATGGAAAAATAATAAACAAGATATGCAGATGACACAGTATTGGTAGCAGAAAATGAACAAGATCTACAAGAACTAGTGGACCAATTGGACAGAACTAGCAGAAAATATGGATTAGACATTAACATACAGAAAACAAAAACTATGGTAATCAACAAAGAAATGGAAAAACCTAAAATGAATATAAAAATACATGGAGAATTACTACATCAAATAAAAAGTTTCTTATATCTTGGTCAGATGATAACAGATGATGGCAGATGTATAACAGAAATTAAAAAGAGAATAGAAATGGCCAGGGATAATTTCAATAGTATGAGAAAGTTACTGACATCCAAACAAATCACAAACAGGCTAAAAATGAGAATGATCAAATGCTATTAATATCCTATATTAATGTATGACTCGAAACATGGACAATGAACAAGCAGTTAGAAGACAGAATTGATGCATTTGAGATGTGGATATATAGAAGAATAGGCAGAGTTTCATGGACAGAAAAACAGACAAATAAACAAGTTTTAGGAAAAATAGGCATGAAGAAGCAATTATTAACTCTTAGTGGACCAAGCGCCACGCTAAGTGGCGTTTGAAGTGGACACGTTTTTACATTCCGCCACGCTAAGTGGCGTTTGGTTATCAAAACGTGAAAGCGCTTGTAAAACGTGACTTTTGCCCTGGTCCACTAAGAGTTAAGAGAAATAAAATTCAGACAAGTAAAGTATTTTGGAAACATAAAAAGACATGACACCATGATAAAACATTTACGAGAGGGGAAAGTTGAGGGGAAGAGCAAGAGGAAGACCGAGAGATAAGTGGGAGGAAACTTTAAGAAATGGACAGGTTACAGCCTGGCAGTGTGCAACACCAAGGCGAAAGACAGAGGATGCTGGAGATTCATTGCAGCCAACCTTCGATGTGGAAACGGCACCTGATGATGATGATGAGCAGTGATAATAAATTTAAGAGTCACTTCTGTGAAGGTTCATTATTTAGTGCTGATGTCACTGCACTCCTGGCAGACTTATAGGTGCACAGTATCTGTCAGCAGATGATGAAGGTTATGCTTCCTGCTAGTTCATGTAGCTCTCTTGATATATTAAGATGGATATCTGCACTAATTTAAATAACTGTACTGTGATGATTAATTCACTTTATGAATATTTCATTTATATTTTATGCTTTGAATAAAGCTATTCCATATAGTATACAAATTGTTATATCAGATGCTTGTATTTGTTACTGAGTCCCATATGTTAACGAAACACAGTAAGTAGATATTGCTCAACTAGACATAGTTGGATTCCTGTGTTTGATACTAGGTCCTATGTGTTAATATATTAACTACTAAATTTTTATTTTGTATTAATTTTTGTTAATATTTTAACTATGCAAGTTTATGTACAACTTAAGCTGTAAATTTCTTAGTTTTCAGTTAAATTTGATGAATTATGTCTAGTTTTGTAGATATATGAGTGAACTGTTATCACAGAAATGATATATTTTTTTTAAAAATTCAATTTACTTTCATATTCAGATTAGATTTTATTAAGTATTTAATGATTTACTCCTGACGATTGTCATGTAGTATATCCAATAACAAGGTTGAGAAGCACAAGAATACACACTATAATTAGTATTTGCATTATTAGTAACATGTTTAAATATGTACTTCACTTCTTATAAACATATTAATTAAAAGATTTGAATACATATCAACAAATATCATGGATATAGTGAAAGAAAATTGTGGACTTAAAAGTTAAATAAGCACAGAAAGCACACAGCATGGTGGAATGAAGAAGTTAAAAGGTCTATACAAGAAAAGAAAAAATGTTTTCACAGGTGGCAAAAGTCAAAATTAGATGAAGACTACACCAAATACAGATCAGCAAGAATGAATAGTAAAAATGAAGTAAAGTCATCAAAATCAGAATCTTGGGCAAAATATGGAGAACATTTAGCGGAACTATGCACTAAGACACCAAGAAAATTTTACAGAAGCATCAAGGCAATGAGGCTAAGAGAAGAACAATTCAATCCAGTCACCATTATAAATAACAAGTCTAGGAAACCTCTTACCAACAGCAAAGATATTAAAGACAGATGGAAAGAATATTTTACGGAACTGTTAAACTACGAAACACAAGGTACAGAAACATTTCAAATGAAACATGGAAAATATCAACAATTGAATATCTTAGAATCCGAAGTTAAAATGGCACTAAATCAAAGCAAAAGAAGGAAGGCAGCAGGGATAGATGGTATAACAACAGAAATGTTACTTGCGTGTAAGACAACAACAATAACATGGCTGACCAGAATTTTTAACATAGCCTGGGAGGCACAAGAGGCTCCAGATGACTGGCAGAGAGCTATTATAGTCCCAATATGGAAGAACAAAGGAGACAAAGAGAGTGTGAAACATACAGGGGTATCTCTCTTTTGAGCCATATAGGAAAAATGTTTGCAAAAATATTGGAGCGAAGAGCAAGACATATATTAGAGCCCCAGTTAAGCAATAGCCAGTTTGGGTTTAGGAGGGTAAGAGCTGCACAGACGCAATATTTACACTAAGACAAATCTGCGAACAAACAATTGAATACAGTCAAAGTAAACAGCTTATATTTATAGACCAAGAAAAGGCATTTGATAGAGTAAACAGGTGCAAACTATGGAAGATCCTTGAAGAATATGGCGTCCAGGGACAACTATTAGGTAATATCATGGCCTTATATCAAGATAGCCAGAGTACAGTAAGAACAACAGAAGGAATGACCGACTGGTTCTCCATTACATCAGGTGTTAGACAAGGTTGTGTCCTCTCACCACTACTCTTTATTGCATATATGGATACAATAACTCAAGAGTCAAATTCAGATAATGATGAAATAAATGAACTGCTGTTTGCAGATGATCAGTGCCTGATACATCAAAATGAACAAGATCTACAACATCATATTGACACATTGAACAAAAATTGTGTAAAACATGACATGAAAATCAACAACACTAAAACAGAAATAATGAATATGGGAAGAAAACATAATAATCTAGACATCCATGTCAATGCACTAAAATAAACCAAGTGAAAGAATTCAAATACTTAGGAAGCATATTCACAGAAGACGGAAAACTGGATAGAGAGATAGAGGCTAGAGTACAAAAGCAAATGCTGTAACCTACCAGCTAGCCCCATTGTTAAGGCACCCAAAATTTCACAGGCAGCTAAGCAACAGATGATCAACAGCATTTTTATACCTACTTTGTGTTACCAGAGCCAAACATGGACATTGAGCAAAGCGCAGTCACAAAAGATAACTACATGTGAAATGCGTTGCCTGCGAAAAGTTACCAACAACACAAGAAAAGACAGAATCACCAACATCAGCATAAGAAAGAAAGTTGGCACAAAACCGTGCTTGAATTACATAGATAAACAAAGAATGAAGTGGTTTGGCCACTTAATAAGAATGCATCCAAACTCCACAGTATACAGAGTCTTCTACAACAGAACATCGGGAAAGAAGGCAAGAGGAAGACCACGGAAAAGATGGTTAGATGGCGTAGCAAAATCCTGTGAATGAGCAAAGATAACAATCACACAAGCCACTAGAACAGCGCAAGACAAAAACAGAAAACCACGACACTGGGCAACAATCCGGTAGCAGTGTGACGACAAAAGAAGAAGAAGAATACATAAATAGAAATGATCGAAAGTTTTTTTTCTCATCTTTAGTCAAATGATATCACAATCTACAAACTCCAAGATGAAGTACACGAAGCTGGCTTCCGATTGATGTTCCTCCTTGATTATGCAGAGCTACCCCGTAAGTTGTTGCATTTTTGTAGAGATGTAATTTAGTGGGTCTGTTGGAAACAAATCTGTGATGTGTATGTATGTTTTTTCTGCTTAAAAAGAGATTGATGTAACTATATCTTTGCATATACTTAGAAGCAGTGTGATATGTTTGTATCCTTTTGTAAAAAGTATGTAACTTGTTATACAGTTCCTGCACCAAAGCATTTCTATGCTCTCTAGTTTTTGTAACAGTTTGTTTTACATGCTTAACCCACTAAAAAAAACCTCCACAATCTCCTTTTATAGCGTGCTTGGTATGGTGCAGATGCTCAGTTATTTCCTCAGCAGTAGGGGGATCTTGGATTCACATTGCTATGTGCATGTACTGCATCTGTGTAAATTTGCACACCAGAAAAGAATTAAGAGAAAAAAATGTTCTGTCAACATTCATTTTCATAATCATGCAGAAAAACAAAGAAATCTCCCTATGTTTTTATAATAGGATCTCTGTTGGGGTCATAAATAGAATTTCAAAGTTTCCAGTGAAAACTATGAAGAACATTTAACCTTTTGCTTTTTATTATTTTTACGTCTGGACGCATTTATTTTGCAATTCCAATTTAACATTTAATGTCAAGTAGTTTAAATCTTTTTAACTCTAGTACTGTTCTCTAAAGTATGACATATTATATATTAAATTGTTGCTAATTGGATTAAGAATACATTAATATAAAAATATTTTACATCAGGTGATATACAATTGAGACAATTAAATTATTGTAGCATGACTATTTAAAAAAACAAAAAATCATAAAGAATATTTATACTCACGGGTTTGTATTACATCTTAATATTCATAGATGTTTCCAGATGTAGCAGTTAAATTAACTCTTATAATATGCATACTAAAACCGCCTTTTACGCACTGTTTTTGAGGAACAAATTTTAAGGCGAAGGTGTCCTTACAAAATTTGTTATAACTTTCTTGTATTCAACAACAGATACAAACTGCATACACCAAAGTGTGCGCAATTGAAACATCTATTACAAATATCCACTTGCTGTATTTGAATTTTAAAAATACACTTAAAACATTAAATGTATTTAGGAAGTTAAAACAAATGGTTAGAATCATATGGTCCGTGAAGTGGCTTTTCGTAAAATGGGAACTAACTTTATGGTCTGTCAGGTGAGCTTTCAGTATTGTAAGAGTTAAGATAATCCAATGTGAACATATTCTATAAGTTTCATCTAATTAAGTGCACTAGTTTTTTTATAATATTCACTTTTTAGTGCAGACATGTCAACAAATGGTATATTCAACGCCCATTCTTTAGAAGCAATTATAACATTAGACTTAGAATAACAACTATCGATACTACATTCCATAAATAATGAAATTACGTTATTACCTTATTACCATCAATTAAATATTCTTCATTACTATCACAAGGTATAATTTGATCTAACAATACTCAAGGCTGCACAGTAGAAACTCATTTTGGTCTTTATGACAAGGTTGGCAAATGTCGACACAATATCATTTTTTTTTTAAAATATCGACTTCAACACAATAACACATGCTTTCCCACTTTCAAATCTTTGTTAAAAGGAGGTAGAAATGTACCTACATATAAGTAGGTTCCGTTTTGAAGATGTTTTTAACTTCAATAAAGCGGTTGGGAAGATACATTAGTTTCGGTCAACAGACATCCAAAAGCTGATATATCGGTTTTGCAACATCATGAACATTACTCTGAACCGATATATCGGCTCTGCAGTCCTGTTGGGTTAAATGAAGAAATTGTTTCAATATTTCAGTTTGGAATATCTTTATTGCATTCCGGACATGTCCATGGATGCTCTAATCTTCATCGCAATACCTTCAAAAGCATCCAGTTTCTCAGGATGAATATTTGTTCTCTGCAATCGTATATGTAATACCATTATTGAAAACAGACATGTCAGTATTACTAGATACTTTGACAATGTTTGATATGTCTTTTTGTTTGCTGTTTATTTTTGTTGAACTTTCTGTTGTGAAGAGTTCCAAGTTATTTAGGGAGCTGCTTTATCTGCCCATGTCTGTGACAATGATGTAATTATTTTATTGTGAAATTTCAGCCGAAGATATCAAGCTCAATACACTTATGTTCCACTGGCCTGGTCAGATTTGCACCATCTTAGACCACAGTCAGGGACGCATCATGAATAAAAGGGATCAAATTGAGGAGGAGCTCAAGAAACGAGTGGCCATTTTCGAAGACAAATTAGAGGGCTATAACAAGGAAGTTGAAACTTTCAGGAAAAAAGAGGTAGGCTAAAAATGACATCCTTAGGAATGAGAATAATTTATATGCTATTGTTTACTTAGGTCAAGCGTCAAGGCCTTTATTTTCATCTTGTTACAGCAATTTCAGTACAAATGGTTTTGCAGTTATTCTGCTTTGCCTCAGAGTAAACTGTAACCAATGTATAAGATCTTAAAAGTCTAAATGTTTTTTTTTATTCCAGTACATGAGTCTTGAAGAGATGAGAAGCAATGTCGAGGTGCTGACGCGCCTTCAGTCGAATTTTGAAGCAGCCAAAGAAGAATTGGAACAACTTCAGGATGAGCAGAGGCTGTTGGAGTGGGAAATAACAGCTTTCCCTCAGCTTGCCAATATGATTCAACTGAAGGAGCCTTACGACAAACTATGGAGAACTGCATACAATTTCCATATTCAGAATGAACAGTGGACTAATGGTAAGTGTTGAGATGTTTACTAAACAGCAAAAATATGTTGTGCTATTCTTCTTCTTCTTTATGTTTAGGTCAATAGGCATACCATCATTTTCTGAGAATATGTAGAAGATATCTGCTGTTTAAGGTCTGAGTCTTATTTGTATTTAACTTGGTGACTCGCCATATTTATGAACCATACAACAAGCCGGATTTCACATTTCAGCGGAATAGACTTGACTTTTCAGTATTGTTTTAGTGACCCTTCATGTTTATGAGAAACAAGAAACCTTCATTTTTGTCCCTGGGCACGCAGGAGTTAGGGGCAATGAACGAGCTGATAGATTGGCTGGCTTGGCTACAATATCAGAGGGGCTGCCATGGATCGAAGTGACATTCTTCACGCATTGAGAGAGTCTTTCCGAACAGAGGAGTTTCAGGGCTGTGAATCCCACTCGCTGACCCGATTGAAAGAGATGGGTGTCAATATTAGTGCAGCCCGAAAAGAACGACATACTAAATATGCAAAGAGATTGATTAATCAACATCGAACTGGCGTGTTGGGTCGCTGGATGCTGCTGGATTTGCTGAGGCGGAGATTGGAGCACCTATGGACATGTCCGAGTGCTATGATGATAGTCCTCATATAACTGATAACTGATAACTGAAGATAGGGATTAGTACTCCATCCTGTAGCACTCTGTACCTGAAAAGTTTGTTTCTGCTGTATCATAGTTGGAGTCTTCTGTTGTACAAGCATCATTTTATTCACTAGAACATGTGTCTGCTCACTTTGCATTATTTCGACTTAAGCTGCAGACCATTTTTTAACACGCAATTAAAGGCCTTCTCCATATTCACTCATACCACTACAGTTTTTTTTAATTGGCCTTCTACTTTTTGAGAAATCTTTGTGCTTGGCTCTTCAGTTGATCTACACTGTCTGAGGCCAGCTTTTTTGTTAAGCATTATTTTATTTGTCTCCATAAACCACATCAGTCTTCTATTGAGCATTTTTTAAAATTATTTATAGTTCCCACCCTCATTCAAGTTTATCAAAGTTGAATTGTTCTGTTTTTTAATGCCAATTTTCTCTTCTATTCGTAATTGGGGTTTATCTTAGCATTGTTATAGTAGCATTGATATCATGTTGTTGTCTGTGGATGGACTAGCTCCTACAATGTTCATGACCATCGATACTGCCATCTCTAACTTCTCAAGCTCCTCAGACGAGAAAAGTTGGTAATTTTTTTCTGAGTCTTTTGATATGGCATACTTGACTGTTTGTAGGACTGGAGAGGTCAGGAGTTATATAGTTTTGTCTATGTTTTTGATTCCCTTTTTTTATGATTCCAGCACACTCATCTGTTAGGTCAGCATACTAACTCCAATTTGCTTTTTTACATTTTTGTCTTGACAAAGTTTAATGTACAGTTGGTTTATGAATGGTTAATTTGATAGGATGAGTGTCACTTCCACCAAATTGCTCCAGTACTTTCCCCCATGTTACTTTGGCCATAGCATCTGTTGCAAAGCCTAGATCTGTGTTTTAGTAGTGTGTTGGCTTCTAGAGTAGTTGGTAGGGTATCTTCTGATTGTTTTAAGGGTTTAAGTTTTGCTTTGCACTGCCAGTCTTCCACTTCTTCTCTTGTGTTCTGTTCTGTATATCCCCAGCTATGCTCTGTGACTATTCAAGTGTGCAGTCACAGGACATTTCTCTTTAGCTGTGTTTGTGGTATATAGGGAGAGGTTCTTGTCATGTGAACATTAGAAATCCTATATTGTGACCTCTTTATATGATAGAATTAAAAACATGTTCCAATTATTTCAGCCATTTTCTTGTGTATTTATTTTGATTTCTGAAATAGTGATGATGTTTTAAACCAGTATTAGCACTCATCCATTATGTCTGTTTTCTCTCTCACTTCAAAATTGTGGGTATCCTGAAATGTTGAATCTGTTTTTATTGTAAGGAGTTTCTTGTATGCATGCACTGTCAGTTTACTATGTGTGTAATTGGTTATGAGTAGTCTTTTTGTTGTAGACATTCTGCATTCCAGTACTATATATTAAGGAGTTATTAAGGATAGAAGGAAGAGACACTGGTGATGGATAGGACATACATTGAGAAGGCCGCAACCTGAAACATTACAAGACAGCCACTGTTTGGGAACCTGCAGGGAAAGAGGAGTAGGGGTAGGCCTAAGACCTGGAGAAGAGAGCTGGAGGTTGAAAGGATATTAAAAGGATAGGTAAAACATGGAAAGAATTGGAAAGGATGGCAAAAGAGAGGAAGAGCTGGAAGAAGTTTGTCGAAGACATGTGCTCCATTGGGAGTTGAAACATAAAGAAGAGGAAGGATATGATGGCCCAATGTTCTATAAGGAGTAAAAAGAAACAAAATGAAAACATGAGCACCCCAATTAACATGATTTGTTTGTTCTAGGTCCATTTCAAAGCCTAAATGCTTTAGAAATAGAGGCAGAAGTTAGTGAAATGTGGCGCACAATGTACAAATTAATCAAAGCATTTGTTGATCAGCCGGGTCCAAGGCACATTGCTAACAATGTAAAATCCAAGATTGACAAGTTTAAGAGCAACATGCCTATTTTGACAACCATTTGTAACCCTGGTATCCGGGATCGTCACTGGGAACAGGTGAGTGCTCCATATCTGTTATGATTTTTGCTTATTCCACTGGGTTTTTATATTTTTCGATCCAGAAGCACTTGAGTTTTTCAACTCTTCGGCTCGGTGCCATGGACATCATAACCCTTTGGCTCGGTGCCACGAACACCGTGAATCTGGAGAACCTGTGACTTTCTGCCAGCCCAGTATTGAACCCGCACTCACAGAGGGCTAGTCACTCATAGTCCAACGTGCTACGAACACGCTGTGCAGGCGAGCGTTGTCACATCCTTAAAGAATAGTTCAACGATTTGTTTCTTTTATACTTCTATTTGCATGTTAACCTTGTGAGATAAAATATGTACTCATAACTATAAAAAAAACAATTTGAAAAAAAGTGCATTTTAATTTTGTGTACAATATTAATTACATATAATTTAACATATATAATTTAGTACTTCATTCCCTTCATTTTGCTAAATGTATAAACTCTGATATGGTATGTACATGATATGTAAAACCTTGTACTGATCGGTTTCATAATAAAGTGATATTTGCATGTTGGATGTCAGCCATCATATTTTTTACAAAAATGGCACCTAAATAAAAATGATCATAATATGAAAGGGAACAAATCTAAATGGAAAGGTAACAAAATATATTGAAGTTTTTGATTAACTTTAGTCATTATTAATGGGCTAGTATTAAAATAAATGTGGTACGATGCATTCATTCTAGCTTGTCAAGTGCAAAGATATAGCTATTTGATAGACAATACTTCATGAAGGTCATAGGTTTCGTAATAGACTTATTTTATGCCAGCTGAATTTAATAAACTAGAAAGTAAGTTATTTATAAATAGTTAAAACAATAAGGTAAATCTATAAATATCTATGCCATATTAGTTGTTTGTTGACAGACATTTAAAGCAAGTCTTTGTTTGAAATTATAAACATCTGTACAGAGTACAACTTACACCACTAGTACTATAGAATTATGCATTCTCTCACATTTGGTTCTTCTTAGTTCTGAGTGATAAATGTCAACCAAATTAATTTAGTTTAATACAGGATACTATGTACATGTCAATCCATAATAGTCTTGTTCTGTCTCATTTTTAAATTTTTTTAAAGAATACTTATCTAATTTAATGTAACTATATTTTGAACAAAATGAATTCCAATGTAGTCTAGTGATGAGACACCAATATAAACAATGCTGAAAGTTGTATTACTTACAACAACATAGCAAAAATCCTTCGGTTTTTTTTGGTGGCAACTGATGCATACACTTTACCATTCTGTATATTAGTAGGCCAAGCATTTTTTATATTTGAAAAAATAAAACTTGCTCTATGCTCTGAAAAGAAAAGATCTTAGCATCATGGAAACCATGATTCTTTGTTATGTTCAGTCACCTGGTGGTGAAAACATTGTAAATTAACCCAACGGGACTGCATAGCCGATATATCGGTTCAGATTAATGTTCATGATGTCGCTAAACCGATATATCGGCTTTTGGATGTCTGTTGACGGAAACGAATGTATTTTCACAGCCCCTTACTGAAGTTAAAAAAATCGTCAGAAACGGAAAGTACATGTATGTAGGAACAGTACTATCTCTATTTAACAAAGATTTAAAAGAGGGAAAGCAGTGTATTATTGTGTTCAAGTTGAGTCATGTTTTTAAAACGCTAATTATTCCAATGATGTTTACAGTGCAATCTTGAGTACTGTTAGATCAAATTATAACTTGTGATAGTAATGAAGAAGATTCAATTGATGGTAATAACGACATTTGATTGTTTATGAAATGCAGTATCGATAGTTGTAAGTCTAATGTAAAAATTGCATCTAAAGAATGGGCGTTCAACATTCCATTTATTGATATGTCCGCACTAAAAGTGAATATTATAAAAACTACTGCACCTAATTAGATGAAACTTATGGCATATGTTCTCACATGGCTTATCTTCATTTAATTGCTACTTCTGGAAATATATATGAATATTAAGATGTAATACAAACCCGAGAATAAAAATATTTTTTATGATATTTTTTTTTTCTTCAAAATAGTCATGCTACAATAATCTAATTTTCTCAAACGTATATAACCTGATGTAAAATATTATTACATTAATGTAATATATTCGGATATATTTGGATACAGTATTATTATCCACCAGCAAAGAAGGTTTGGAAAACCTAATCATGACGACCAAGAAACATAGTGAAGACCAACATCTATATTTGAATACACAAAAACAAAAATCATGTCAACTGACAAAGCAAAAGGCTCACCTGACATCCAAGTAAACAATGAAGAACTTCAATGTGTAGAGAGCTACGAATATCTGGGCTCAATAATTAACAATAACGGTGACTGCTCCAAAGAGATCTTAAGAAGACTGGCAATAGCATTCAAGAAGTTAAACACAATGAAGAACATGTGGCAAAGCACCTGCAAAATACTAAAATTAAAAATATTGAGAGCATGCATTTTCCCAGTGGCTACTTATGGGTGTGAATCATGGACTATTACACAAAAATTAAGAATGAAAATCCAGTCCTTTGAAACTAAATGCTACAGAAAGATCCTACGAAGACCATGGACAGAAAAAAGAAAGAACACTGATGTCCTGAAATAACTAAATGTTAAAGAGAATTGGCTGATAAACAACATACTATACAGAAAATTACATACTTTGGTCATATCAAGCGTCACAATGGCCTGGAAAGAACAATTCTAGAGGGCAGGGTCCCAGGACGCAGAGGCAGACCAAGAAGAAGATGGCTACAAGATATTAAAGAAACCATGAACATGACCATCGACAAAGTGGGTGAACTGGCAAGAGACAGAGTGAATTTCAGATGTGCTGCAAAGAGAACAACGTCCTATAAAGGATATGCACCTTGATGATGATGATTCCACATCCAATTAGCAACAATTTAATATATAATATGTCATACTTTAGAGAAACAGTACTAGAGTTATAAAGGTTTAAACTAATTGACATTGAATGTTAAACTTTAATTGCAAAATAAATGCGTTCCGAGGTCAAAATAATACAGAGCAAAAAGGGTTAAGGTCATTTGCTATGATTCTACCCACGAATCTTTGAGGAATACCAATCTAATGAACAGTTTGAAGCTTGAAAAGCTTGAAGAGATGTGTATGTAGATGTTCTATTTGACTTGATTCAAGCTCCGTTAACCGCATTGATGTCATCAATGAACACAATACATTTTTACTATTACAGTTTTCAACAGAACCTGTTTATTCTATATTTTGCAAAACGATATATCAGTACACCATCCTTTGGTTACAATTACCTTAAGAAGTAATTCTACAAATAGTTTTTGTCCTCGCAAAGAAAGTTGACAACCTTTTTTTTTCTTCTTCAATGAACACAATTTTGTAACAGACGGACTACAGTTCCTAGTTCACCTGCATATTGCTAAATTTGTTGCATGAAATTTTAAAAATGTTTCTCAAAAATCAGTTAGATATTTTCTTATACTAATTGTCAGTTAGATATTTTCTTATTCTAATTGTTAGTTAGATATTTTCTTATTCTAATTGTTAGTTAGATATCTTCTTATTCTAATTGTTAGATAGATATCATTCTTATTTTCTAATTGTTAGATAGATATCTTCATCTAATTGTCAGTTAGATATTTTCTTATTCTAATTGTTAGTTAGATATTTTCTTATTCTAATTGTCAGTTAGATATCTTCTTATTCTAATTGTTAGTTAGATATCTTCTTATTCTAATTGTTAGATAGATATCTTCTTATTCTAATTGTTAGTTAGATATTTTCTTATTCTAATTGTTAGTTAGATATCTTCTTATTCTAATTGTTAGTTAGATATTCTTTGAAATTCATCTAATTGTCAGTTAGATATTTTCTTATTCTAATTGTTAGTTAGATATTTTTTTATTCTAATTGTTAGTTAGATATCTTCTTAATTCTGAATTTTAATTGTTAGATATCTTCTTATTCTAATTGTTAGATAGATATCTTCTTCTAATTGTCAGTTAGTATTTTCTTATTCTAATTGTTAATTAGATATTTCTTATTCTAATTGTTAGTTAGTATCTTCTTATTCTAATTGTTAATTAGATATTTTCTTATTCTAATTGTTAGTTAGATATCTTCTTATTCTAATTGTTAGATAGATATCTTCTTATTCTAATTGTTAGATAGATATCTTCTTCTAATTGTCAGTTATATATTTTCTTCTTCTAATTGTTAGTTAGATATTTTCTTATTCTAATTGTCAGTTAGATATCTTCTTATTCTAATTGTTAGTAGATATTTCTTATTCAAAATTTTTAGATAGATATTTTATTCTAAATCTGATATTTTTAGTCAGTTAGAATATTTTCTTTTTTTAAAATTCCTAATGTAGGTTAGTTAAAATAAAACTTCTTATTCTAATTGTTAGATAGATATCTTCGCTTAATTGTCAGTTAGATATTTTCTTATTCTAATTGTTAGTTAGATATTTTCTTATTCTAATTGTTAGTTAGATATCTTCTTATTCTAATTGTTAGATATCTTCTTATTCTAATTGTTAGATAGATATCTTTTATTCTAATTGAATCAAGTTAGATATTTTCTTATTCTAATTGTTAGTTAGATATCTTCTTATTCTAATTGTTAGATATATTTCTTCTAATTGTCAGTTAGATATTTTCTTATTCTAATTGTTAGTTAGATATCTTTTTATTCTAATTGTTAGATAGATATCTTCTTCTAATTGTCAGTTAGATATTTTATTCTAATTGTTAGTTAGATATTTCTTCTAATTTATAACTCTAATTGTCAGTTAGATATTTTCTTATTCTAATTGTTAGTTAGATATTTTTTTATTCTAATTGTTAGTTAGATATTTTCTTATTCTAATTGTTAGTTAGATATCTTCTTATTCTAATTGTTAGATATTTCTTCATTCTAATTGTTAGTTAGATATTTTCTTATTCTAATTGTTGATATTCTGTCTAATGTTAGATATTTCTTATTCTAATTGTTAGATTTTTTTTGATATCTTCATGTTAAATTTTTGTCAAGTTAGATATTTTCTTATTCTAATTGTTAGTTAGATATTTTCTTATTCTAATTGTTAGTTAGATATTTTCTTATTCTAATTGTTAGTTAGATATTTCTATTCTAATTGTTAGATAGATTTCTTATTCTAATTGTTAGTTAGATATTTTCTTATTCTAATTGTTAGTTAGATATCTTCTTATTCTAATTGTTAGATAATATTTCTTGTGTCTCAATTGTCAGTTAGATATTTTCTTATTCTAATTTAGTTAGTTAGATATCTTTTTATTCTAATTGTTAGATAATATCTTCTTCTAATTTAGTTAGTTATTATATATTTTCTTATTCTAATTGTTAATCAGATATTTTCTTAATTCTAATTGTTAAGTTAGATATTTTCTTATTCTAATTGTTAGTTAGATATTTTCTTATTCTAATTGTTAGATATTTTCTTATTCTAATTGTTAGTTAGATATTTTCTTATTCAATTGTTAGATAGATATTTTCTTATTTAACTCTTTCCATGGAGTTATTTTATCAATATTAAGCATTTAATTCAAGGAGGTCAAAAATTATTTCAAACAACAATCACAACTACTCGTCAGTAAATAAAATATATATATTATTATATACTAAATTGAACAAAACTGGACAATCTAATAGAATAACAAGGTTAAAAGTAGTATAAGTAAAACAGTAGAAGTAAACTGAAAGACTTCTTTTAAACATGGCGTGTGCAATCAGACTTCTGTCTGGTGCAGTGTGCGGCTTAAAGCGTGGAAAGAGTTAATTGTTAGTTAGATATTTTCTTATTCTAATTGTCAGTTAGATATCTTCTTATTCTAATTGTTAGTTAGATATCTTCTATTTCAATTGTAGTTATGTATCTTCTATTTAAATTTTAGTTGATATTTTCTTATTCTAATTGATAGATCATTTAATTTATTCTAATTTTAGATAGTTGCTATTCTTTGCTAAGTTAGATATTTTCTATTCAATTGTTAGAAAATTTTCTAACTTCTAATTGTCAGTTAGTTTTTCTTATCTAAATTGTTACTTAGATATTTCTATCATCTAAGTTAGCTAAATATCTTCGTTTAATTGATCAATAAAGATATTTATCTAATTCTAATTGTTAGTAGAAAATTTGCTTATTCAAATTTTATTAGATATCTTCTTATCTAATTTTAATTTTCTGTTCTAATTGTTGATATTTTTTATTCTCAATTGTTGAGTACTTTTCTTACTTCTAATTGGTTAGATCATTTTCCTTTTTCAATTGTAGTTAGATATTTTCTTCTAAAATATGTATTTGAATATTTTTTCTTTAATTGTTATAGGTTCTTCTTATTCTGAATTTTAGAAATTTTCTTTTTTCTAATTTCAGTTAACATTTATCTTATTCTAATGACTAGTATTATATTCTTATTTTCTAATTTTTAGATAGATATCTAATTGTCTAATTTCAGTTAGATTTTTTCTTATTTTAATTGTTTATTAGATATCTTCTAATTCAATTTTTCATAGATATTCTTTCTAATTTCAGTTAAATTTTCTCTATTCTATTGTTTTTTAGTATATTTTTGTATTCTAATAATTGTATAGATATTTTCTTATTCTAAATTATTTTTAGTATCTTCTATTCAAAGTTATCTAGAATTTTGTTTATTCTTTGTTAGTTGAGATATTTCCTATTCTAATTTGGTAAGATACTTCTGATTTAATTGTGTTAGATGTATCTTCCTTATTCTAATTGTTAGTTGATTTTTCTTATTCTAATTGTTAGATCATTTTATCTATTCTAATTGTTAGTTATATTACCTTTTTCTAATTGTTAGAAAAATTTTCTTATTCTAAATGTTAGACAGATATTTTCTGTATTTCTAATAGTTGAAATAATTTTAACTTATTCTAATTGTTAGATATTTTCTTATTCTAATTGTTAGTTAGATATTTTCTTATTCTAATTGTTAGATATTTTCTTATTCTAATTGTCAGTTAGATATCTTCTTATTCTAATTGTTAGTTAGATATCTTCTTATTGTAACTCTTTCCATGTGGAGTTATTTTCTAAAATATTAAGTAGTTAATTCAAGGGAGGTCAAAAAACAAAATAAACAAACAATCACAACTACTCGTCAGTAAATAAACATATATATATTATTATATACTAAATTGAACAAAACTGGACAATCTAATAGAATAACAAGGTTAAAAAGTAATATAAGTAAAACAGTAGAAGTAAAACTTGAAAGACTTCTTAAAAGGGGCGTTCAACAGACTTCTGTCATGGCGCAGTGTGCGGCTTAAAGCGTGGAAAGAGTTATTTGTCAGATAGATATTTTTTTATTCTAATTGTCAGTTAGATATTTTCTTATTCCAATTGTCAGTTAGATATTTTCTTATTCTAATTGTCCCCAAAGTTCATAATAATCATGTCACTTTTAACCTAGTTTAAAAAATGTTTCTGAAAGGTTATGAGTTTCTCAGTGACACTGTATATTTGCAAATAATGGATGATCATTTAAATTTACTTTTATTTCAGATGAGTGACATCGTTGGCTTTGACATAAGTCCCAAAGATAATACTTCTTTAGCCACAATGCTAGAATATGGCTTGCATAAACACCTTGACAAGTATGTTATTTTTGTTTCATACCTATAGCATAAAGCATTGGAAAAAGAAGAAATGTGAAAACTATAGAGTGATTTTGCTATCATCTACAAGCTACAAAATATTATCAGTTGTAATACTGAATCAATAAAATATTTGAGCAAAAGCAGTTTTCAGAGAGAATCATGTTGCTTTATATGTCCAAAATGTTTTATTTTCCTCATTTATATCTTCTTTATCAACCACTTCTCTTCAATTTTAAGCTGTTGCAAAATCGACATATTTGTTCTTTTTTTTGTCCATTGTCTGAGTACTCTTCTCTTACCTTTTCATTCACAGGTATTAATCAATTTTTCAACTGTTTTATCAATAGTCCATGCCTCATAGCCATAGTTTGCTATCAGAAAGATATGTGATCTTGAATATGTTTTGTCTTTAAATCAGTTTTCTTCCAGGTTTTTTTTGGTTCTTTTGATTTCTGCAGAAATTCTTCCATTTTATTTCCTTTATAACATTTCCATCGCTTATAACATTTCCATCGCTTGTTACTAATGAACCTAAGTATTCATAACTATTATTTCTCTCAATGTGCCCGCAATATCTCAATTGTCTAATTTCTGTCTCCTTGAACAATTCTCTTTTACCTCCTAGTTATTGAAGTACTTGTTTATTAGTTATCTTCCTTTTCCATTACACTTGCCCTATTCTTCTACATTTCACAAGTTTCAATTCTTCTCTCCATCTATTTGTTTATTGTCCATGTTTCCTTGTAGTAATACCATAATAATAAATGTAAATGCAAATTTTAAAAGCACTTTCTCAATGAAACTTATGCAATTTTTATGTGCATTTACTCCATAACAAAGATTATACTGAGAGATTTTTGTTATACCTTCTTTTTGTAAGGCTTGATGAGATCAGTGCAAGTGCTGCCAAAGAGTATTCCCTGGAGAAAGCTCTTAGAAAGATGAAGGATGACTGGAGAGATCTCAAATTTGAACTTATTGTCTACAGAGAAACTGTAAGTATCTTCCTTTGATTCAATCCATTGTTGTGCTTTGATTTTTTTTTTACTTTTATGTCTTACGAGCATACAAGTTTAATCATTTATAAATCTATTTTCAGATTTTAGTTTATATTGACCTCGATTTGCTTTACATCAGTGTTGGTAGTTTTTGACAAATCAATTTGGTCCTGTATAATTAAACTAAATGGTAACAGAGGTAAATAATTATCCATGTGTATTCTACTTTTTAATGAAGAAATGGAAAATCTAATTTTAACCCCTTGTTTACCTGAGGTTATAGGTTGAACCGCACAGCACATCCCAAGCGTTTTTCTGCATTTCTACCAACTTATTTGAAAATTTAATAACTCTGTTATTTTTGGAATATTTGTTTTAAATTTTGTATTTTGAAATAAAATATGTATGTGTATGTTTTGATAATAAAATTTGTGTTTGTACTGCTCTATGTACTAGTAGTACTTGCTACTGGCCCAGTACTAGTACTTGTGACAGGGTCGGTTCTAGAACGCTTGCTTGGACGTAAATTACATTCATGAGTATCACTATTTTCGTCATCAGTGTCTCTCACCTGTACACCAGAATTTTCAGAATCTGAGTACAGATTCACTGATGAGAATATCATCTCCGCCTATCTTCATCGTTAAATATGTCGTCAGTACCATATGACAACAACGCCAAAGCTTTTTCTGTCAGTGTAATCGTCCTGATAGATGTCCTACACGCCATTTTGCTTGAAAAATTTTGACAAAGAGATCACTCTTTCAAAGATATAAATAACCTTCATACGGCGCAAAAAATTGACCAATGACAATGTTTTATATAAGGCAAGATGTCCTCAATGCTATAAATAGTCTATTGTAGCAGTAGTTCTCGTTTACTACACATATTTTGACGATGAGTTTACTACGTCAAGGTCTCGTAATTGGGAGACACCAAACGCATTCTTACTACGTCACCCTCACGTAATTGGTAAACAAGGGGTTAAGTTGCTGTATTTAGTTCACCATAGCGCTGTTTTTCTATTTTTCACTGCATAATTCTCTCTATCTTATCTATGAGGTAAGTGAGTAGGTGTAAGGTTATGTAAAGCCTTGTTACCCTAAACTTTTTACAATGATTCAGGGAATATAACTTTAAGCTAGATATAAATTAAATGCATTGACAGACCGATTACAGCATATTTTTTCACCTAATATAGTAAGGAGTTTAGTTACTTCTCATTAATAAGGCCAAACAAAATTTCTTATTGATTGATTGATTAATGGGACCATCATCATTGCACTTTAGGGAATAACCATGTGTGCTTCGATCACTGACACATTCTCTCTCTCTCTCTCTCTCTCTCTCTCTCTCTCTCTCCCCTCACACGATCACTGCCCAGACCGATGTACCAGATTTTCCCATAAATTCTATTCATGTGGAAATCTGATTTATGCAGCGTTAGCATTGGTGTGTTTTACGTCACATCTTCAGCACCATTTGGAGCTCTAGTGCTTATCCATTGGCGATGTGTCCGGTTTCAACCAGCGTTTACTCTGTTTGCTCTCCGTTCTGTAGCCATATAGTGTTTTCTACGGTGTGGGGTAGCTAGCCCCACGCCCAACCTCTTTAGTCGCCTCTTAAGACATACGTGACAGATAACAGTGGTTCTATTCTTTACACCCCAATTTGGGCCCTGGTAACCACTCGGGCGACTGACACATTCAATTAGCTACTTCTTTGTTGCCATGAAAAGGAAGTTTGTATTGCAGTTTACATCTAGAATATATATGAGATCTGCAGCTTGCAACCAAACAGATTAATATTTAGCACTTAATTTTTGGGACCAGTTTACTTTCCCTTTTAGATCCCTACTCTTTAGCTATACTTAAGCTATGTATGTTCAATCTGGAGAAAAATCTATAAATACAGGAGTATTCACGGACATTCCCACATATTATATCAAATAAATTTTAAGTTTAGTACTCTACAAGTAGATAGTTAGCAGGAATAATGGAGAGAAGGGGTAAGTCAATAACAAATTATAGAGCCCTTAAATGTGCTAAATTATCGTGTTTTGATATAACTCTGATATGGGCTGTTTTTGCTTAGGAACTCTGGAGAAGAGGTTTTTAAAGTACAGGTGGCCATGATTCAATGGGTTAAAGTAAGAATAAAATAAGTAAAAAATAAGGTTTTCTCTATGGAAACCAAACTGCAATCATTTAAAAACTATTAAATGTTTTGATAGTTAATATTTCCATATTAATGTTTGTTTATTTTCCAGAAAATGGGAAAAGTTTTTATTTTTGTTAGAAACCAAAACCTTGATTTATTTTTTCTCAGTTAAGTTGCTAATTGTTGTCTGCTTTTCAGGGTGTTAGTATTCTGAGTGCACTAGATGACATTCAGACACTGCTGGATGACAACATCATAAAGGCACAAACTATGAGGGGCTCACCATTTATTAAACCATTTGAGACTGAGATGAAGGAGTGGGAAGATAAGCTTGTACTTATGCAGGACATCATAGATGAATGGTTGAAGGTAGGATAATATGTTTCAGTTTCAAATTTTCATCTGAAGACTTTGCTAAAAATTTGTATTGCTTCACTGGATCAGATTTAACATATTAGTGGATCATCATCATCCTGTGCCATGCTGATAAATGTAGCCAGTCATCTCACACAATGACCAAAGTCCCTGTTCAGATCTGTGTTCTTGTCTTGACTATGCCAACTATGTGGCCAAGCCATTCAGGTATTTATCTTTTTTTCTTCTTCTTGCCCTTTTCCTTCAAGTTTGCCAGTTATCTCCAAATTTTCAACTTTTATTTTTCCCTCATGGCATATCTAAAAAGTTTTGGATGTTGACATCTAATCTCTCAAATCAATTTATGGTTTTGATTTGTTTCTTGAAGGATTGCCTCATTCATTTTTCTGTACATCTGTGGTATTCTTTGTATTGTTCTCAGAAACTGCATCTCCACAGCCATTAGACTTTATTCAGCTTGTACGCTTATTGTCCATGTCATTAGTGGTTAGGCAGGAACTAGTCTGATTATTTTCAGATGGTTTCAAATCAGACAAGTGGTTTGAAGTTATAACTTTGTGTCATCATAATGAAGACAGCAAGAATGTTTACCACTTCATGATGTTTGGAAGTAGTGGATCCAGTATTCTTCAACAGGAACTATACAGCATAGAAGGTTATATCCTTCAACTTCATTACATCATAACAGTGCTTCAGAAATATCCACGCAACATTCAGGAGTTGTGTTGGTACCCATCTAATGGAGATTTTGTGATGCTGCAACATGTCATGAATGAGGTGCCGTGTCAAACCATGGCTGATCTTCAACTACCTCATGTATTGTTACTAGTTGGTTTTGATATAATTCTTTTTACCTGCAGTGATAGTCAGGCATATATTCAGAATATGAGACTGACACCATATTTAAACTTACTGTGCTTCTCATAAACCTGCTGAATAGACATCAAAATGTCCCCATACTTCCTCTTCAACTTTTAATGAATGTCTGCTGGTTTCTCACCCTCGCTATTCAAAAGAATTTAGGATAATTTAACATCACTTCACTCTAGTGCATTCTTCCAAGAGGACGGTCATCTTGGATATGGTTTGTTTTGTCATATTTCTCATCATAATGAAAAGATGTGAACAGTAGTTCTTTAAATTGAAGAGCATAACACATCCTTAGTACAACCATCTGATATGTGAATTGACATTTTTAATGTCACATTAAGATTGCTCTTTGAATGTCTGTCATATATATATTGATTAATTGATTGACTGATTATATGCCATCTCTACATCGGTTGGCGACAATTCATCTTCAACACTTCCTGTATCTTACCTTGGTGGCACAGTCTGTCAAAAAGACTAGTTGTGCAGTTAAAAGATTCCAATAATATATTCTGTAACTCAGAATCTTCACATAATAACTTGCAAGTTATACTGTTATCTTCTGTAAGATAACAGGCTAAAGAATGTCACTGTTTAATCGTGTTCTTTACTTACTGCTATTATAGTGTGATATTTCATTAGTATATATGAGCCATAGTGTGTTGTAATGAAATATAGCATTTAAAAAGCATAATTTTGAAACTTTCAAATTATAAATCAGTTTTGTTTTTCTTTGTTTATACTCAGGTACAAGCGACTTGGCTGTACCTAGAGCCTATTTTTAGCTCTGAAGACATTATGGCCCAGATGCCTGAGGAAGGCCGGAAGTTTGGTATTGTTGATAGTTATTGGAGAGATATCATGTCAGAAACCAGCAAGGTAAAGTTCTTACAGAGTTGTCTCTTATTATGCAGATACAACTTTAAATTTGAGAAAGATTAATTCTATGAATATTTTGGAAAAAATTTTAACCCATTGAAAATTAGGAGAGAGTTTTGCAGAACAAAGGAAGCTATACTGCAAGTTCAACCGAATATTTGGTTAATGGTAAGTTTTGAAATGTTCTGGTTGCCAAAAATGTATTTGTCATTGGTACAGAAAGAGTTAAAATGAGATATGACTCAAACTAAATATAGTTATTGGTTATTGTTTACTAAACTGACGTCATTGCACTCAGGGCAGACCCATAGGTGCTCAGTCTCCCCAACAGATATAGAAGAGTATGCATACTTATGGTTCCTGTGGCTCGCTGATTAAACACACTTCTCACTCTGCCCTCAGGCATCCAGTTCTACTTGTACAACGGGTAACTCAAAACTGCCGAAATCACTGGATCGATTCAACATCTATGCTTAAATATATATATATATATACACAAAATACATACATACATACATACATACATACATACATACATACATACATACATACATACATACATGATGCATGCATGCATGCATATACATACATACATACATACATACATACATACATACATACATACATACACATATATATATATATAATAATAATAATAATTCCTCTCGACTCAGTATATGCTACATAGGCCTGCAAGTAATTTCTCCATACCACTCTATCCTGGGCAACTCGCTCAATCTCCTCCATGGAACTAAGACCGATATTTCCTGCCTCTCTCAGCAAAGTTTGCTTCAGGGTCTCCTTAGGTCGACTCTCTTTCTTGAACCCTTTGCATCCCACTTCAATGCCTGCTTTGATATTCTTTGATCATTTCTCCTCAAGGTGTGCCCAACATATCTCCATCTTCTCTTTCTTATAACAGTTGTCACTAGTGGTTGACCAGACATGTCTCTGATTTCATCACTTCTCCTGAATTGTTCCATTTTATATTCATTATTTTCGCAGACATCTATTTTCAAATGCATTCAACTTGCTTTCTATATCTTTAGTCATTTTCCAACTCTCGCTGGCATATGTTAGGATTGATACAACATTTGAATTAAAATTCGTAATTTAGTTTTAATACTATATAACTTGCAGTTCTATATTTTATTTAGACTTTTAAAAGCTGATGTTGCTTTGCCACATTCGTATCATAATTTCTTTTAACATTTCTGTGCAATCAAAATTGCTACCAAATAGGTGAACTGCTCTGTTATTTTTATCATTTTAGATTCCAGTGTGATATCTGCATTACTTGCCATAGGTGTCTTCATTATATTTGTTTTTCATAGCTTATCTGCAGTCCAACTTTTGATGCTATAGATGACAAGTTGTCTGTTTTTCTTTGCATATCTTGGTTGTTTCTACTTAACAAGGCAATATCATCTGCAAAATCCAAATCTTCTAGTTGACTATTTTCTACCCAATCGACGCCAGTTTCGCCCCTGCAACATTTTCGCATCACCCAGTCAATGACCACTCCAAACAATAGTGGAGATAGAATACAGCCTTGCTTTACTCCGGTTTCAACCATAAACCAGTCGCTGTGTCCACCATCAGTGCGAACTGCACACTGTGAACCATCATAGAGGCTCTTTATAATGTTTATTAATTTGTCTGGTATTCCATAGCATCTCAGAATATTCCACAGAGAGATTCTGTGTAGACTATCAAAGGCTTTTTAAAATCGATGAAATTTAGTATGAGTGGTTGTTGCTTCTCAATATGTTCCTCCAAAATTAGTCGTAGGTAATTATTTGGTCTAAGCAGCTTCTCCCAGGTCTAAAACCAGCTTGTTCTTCTCTCTAGGTTGTGTACACTGCTCCTTTGATTCTATTAAGAATGATTTTGCAGAAAGTCTTGGTCATTACTGATAATAGGGTGATCCCTCTCCAGTTGTTGCAATCTTTGAGATCACCTTTTATAATAATAATTCCTCTCGACGCTATATCGCTTACATAGGGCCTGTAAGTATTTCTCCATATCGCTCTATCCTGTAGCTCGCTCAATTTCCTCCATGGAACTGAGACCGATACTTCCTGCCTCTCTCAGCAAAGTTTGTTTCAGGGTCTCCTTGGTCGACCTCTTTCTTGAACCCTTTTGCATCCCACTTCAATGCCTGCTTTGATATTCGTTGATCATTTCTCTCAAGGTGTGCCCAACATATCTCCATCTTCTCTTTCTTATAACAGTTGTCACTAGTGGTTGACCAGACATGTCTCTGATTTGATCACTTCTCCTGAATTCGTTCCATTTTATATTCATTATTTTTCGCAGACATCTATTTTCAAATGCATTCAACTTGCTTTCTATATCTTTAGTCATTTTCCAACTCTCGCTGGCATATGTTAGATTGATACAACATTTGAATTAAAAATTCGTAATTTAGTTTTAATACTATATAACTTGCAGTTCTATATTTTATTTAGACTTTTAAAAGCTGATGTTGCTTTGCCAATTCGTATCATAATTTCTTTTAACATTTCCTGTGCAATCAAAATTGCTACCCAAATAGGTGAACTGCTCTGTTATTTTTATCATTTTAGATTCCAGTGTGATATCTGCATTACTTGCCATAGGTGTCTTCATTATATTTGTTTTTCATAGCTTATCTGCAGTCCAACTTTTGATGCTATAGATGACAAGTTGTCTGTTTTTCTTTGCATATCTTGGTTGTTTCTACTTAACAAGGCAATATCATCTGCAAAATCCAAATCTTCTAGTTGACTATTTTCTACCCAATCGACGCCAGTTTCGCCCCTGCAACATTTTCGCATCACCCAGTCAATGACCACTCCAAACAATAGTGGAGATAGAATACAGCCTTGCTTTACTCCGGTTTCAACCATAAACCAGTCGCTGTGTCCACCATCAGTGCGAACTGCACACTGTGAACCATCATAGAGGCTCTTTATAATGTTTATTAATTTGTCTGGTATTCCATAGCATCTCAGAATATTCCACAGAGATTCTGTGTAGACTATCAAAGGCTTTTTAAAATCGATGAAATTTAGTATGAGTGGTTGTTGCTTCTCAATATGTTCCTCCAAAATTAGTCGTAGGGTAATTATTTGGTCTAAGCAGCTTCTCCCAGGTCTAAAACCAGCTTGTTCTTCTCTCAGGTTGTGTCCACTGCTCCTTTGATTCTATTAAGAATGATTTTGCAGAAAGTCTTGGTCATTACTGATAATAGGGTGATCCCTCTCCAGTTGTTGCAATCTTTGAGATCACCTTTTATAATAATAATTCCTCTCGACGCTATAATGTTACATAGGGCCTGTAAGTAATTTCTCCATATCGCTCTATCCTGGGTAGCTCGCTCAATTTCCTCCATGGAACTGAGACCGATACTTCCTGCCTCTCTCAGCAAAGTTTGTTTCAGGGTCTCCTTGGTCGACCTCTCTTTCTTGAACCCTTTGCATCCCACTTCAATGCCTGCTTTGATATTCGTTGATCATTTCTCCTCAAGGTGTGCCCAACATATCTCCATCTTCTCTTCTTATAACAGTTGTCACTAGTGGTTGACCAGACATGTCTCTGATTTGATCACTTCTCCTGAATTCGCTCCATTTTATATTCATTATTTTTCGCAGACATCTATTTTCAAATGCATTCAACTTGCTTTCTATATCTTTAGTCATTTTCCAACTCTGCTGGCATATGTTAGGATTGATACAACATTTGAATTAAAAATTCGTAATTTAGTTTTAATACTATATAACTTGCAGTTCTATATTTTATTTAGACTTTTAAAAGCTGATGTTGCTTTGCAATTTCGTATCATAATTTCTTTTTAACATTTCCTGTGCAATCAAAATTGCTACCCAAATAGGTGAACTGCTCTGTTATTTTTATCATTTTAGATTCCAGTGTGATATCTGCATTACTTGCCATAGGTGTCTTCATTATATTTGTTTTTCATAGCTTATCTGCAGTCCAACTTTGATGCTATAGATGACAAGTTGTCTGTTTTTCTTTGCATATCTTGGTTGTTTCTACTTAACAAGGCAATATCATCTGCAAAATCCAAATCTTCTAGTTGACTATTTTCTACCCAATCGACGCCAGTTTCGCCCCTGCAACATTTTCGCATCACCCAGTCAATGACCACTCCAAACAATAGTGGAGATAGAATACAGCCTTGCTTTACTCCGGTTTCAACCATAAACCAGTCGCTGTGTCCACCATCAGTGCGAACTGCACACTGTGAACCATCATAGAGGCTCTTTATAATGTTTATTAATTTGTCTGGTATTCCATAGCATCTCAGAATATTCCACAGAGAGATTCTGTGTAGACTATCAAAGGCTTTTAAAATCGATGAAATTTAGTATGAGTGGTTGTTGCTTCTCAATATGTTCCTCCAAAATTAGTCGTAGGGTAATTATTTGGTCTAAGCAGCTTCTCCCAGGTCTAAAACCAGCTTGTTCTTCTCTCAGGTTGTGTCCACTGCTCCTTTGATTCTATTAAGAATGATTTTGCAGAAAGTCTTGGTCATTACTGATAATAGGGTGATCCTCTCCAGTTGTTGCAATCTTTGAGATCACCTTTTTTATAATAATAATTCCTCTGCATCGTTATAATGCTACATAGGCCTGTAAGTAATTTCTCCATATCGCTCTATCCTGGGTAGCTCGCTCAATTTCCTCCATGGAACTGAGACCGATACTTCCTGCCTCTCTCAGCAAAGTTTGTTTCAGGGTCTCCTTGGGTCGACCTCTTTTCTTGAACCCTTTGCATCCCACTTCAATGCCTGCTTTGATATTCGTTGATCATTTCTCCTCAAGGTGTGCCCAACATCTCCATCTTCTCTTTTTATAACAGTTGTCACTAGTGGTTGACCAGACATGTCTCTGATTTGATCACTTCTCCTGAATTCGTTCCATTTTATATTCATTATTTTTCGAGACATCTATTTTCAAATGCATTCAACTTGCTTTCTATATCTTTAGTCATTTTCCAACCTCGCTGGCATATGTTAGGATTGATATTATTATTTTTATTTCTACTTAATTATATTTAGCCATTTTTATATATATAAATGGCTAAATATAATTAAGTAGAAATAAAAAAATTCATTTTACAGAAAAATAATTAATACATTACTGGCATAAACTCTGTTCTGTAAGCAGATAAGCTTCTCTCTTGATTCACATGAATAGTCATCTTTGATGGATAGACCATTCATTTTAGTAGGCTGCACTATTTTACAAACATCATACTGACCAAATTATACAATTTGCAATCATGGTCTTGCAGCTCTAAATGTCATGGCAGCAGCATTCTTAACTCTTTTCCACCTTTAAACCGCACACTGCGCCAAGGGGAAGTCCGTTGACGCTTTAAGCGCACTACTGAGCATAGAGTTGCTTCCTTATAAGAAGTCTTTCTAGTTTTACTTCTACTGGTTTACTTATACTACTTTTCACCTTGTTATTCTATTGTTGCCCAGTTTTCAATTTAGTATATAATAATATATATATGTTTATTTATTGACAGTAGTTGGGATCAATTTAAAAATTTTTTTTTACTTCTTGAATTAACTGCTTAAAAATTGAGAAAATAAATGGGCGTGGAAAGAGTTAAGCAATGATTGCTTGTCCCCCTTCACCATCAGATGGTTCTGTCCATGGTGGGTTGTTACTTGCATTCTCGTGATATTATAGTCACAATATGAGCACCTGAAATATGTTCCGAATGAAGGCATTGTACAGTCCATGACAGCACTAGAAGCTCCCTCATTGTGAAGATGAGATATATGATTTGCCTCCTGTCACTAAGTCTCCGTCATGCTGTTGCACAAACCACAGCATATAAGTTGAGTTACTGTAGACAAGAAGCACACACTATACAAGAATAATAACGATATTAATGACCAAAGAATCAAGTGAAGTTGGT
Source organism: Arion vulgaris (assembly GCA_020796225.1). Lineage (NCBI taxonomy): Eukaryota > Metazoa > Mollusca > Gastropoda > Stylommatophora > Arionidae > Arion > Arion vulgaris. The sequence goes on from CM036767.1 coordinate 28,314,644, forward strand.
CATGAATGGCCCAAACTGAATTGTGATGTGATGTATATAATTATCAAAGTGATTGTATACCTTAGAAGTAGTTGTATTTCTTATGTCTATAATCTATTTATGTTTATAGTTAAACTGCAGTAGCTAAAAGTTTGCTTCTAAAGATTCTCATTACATAAAGACTGTTCAATCATACCTAACAGAATACCAACTGTTTGGTAGCAACAGGGCAAAATAACATGATTGGCCGTCTACGTGAGGCAAATGTGCTGTTGGAGGATATTCAGAAAGGACTGAATGCTTACTTGGAAAAGAAACGATTATTTTTCCCAAGGTTCATATCTTATCTCTACATGTTATCAATTAAAATATAATATATTCAATTGCATTCATCTTTGAAAAGATAAGTTCTTTATGGAATTTCTAAAATAAATTTCTGTCATTGGTTGTTTTAAAACATTAACTACCAAACTGAAAAACACTCCTATGTCGCAATATTTGTTCAATTTTTCACCTCCTGTGATGAATGTACAAATACCTTTGTGTTACCCTTTGACACATAAATCTGCCACAATAGATTTACATTGCTGCCTTTCTGCTGCCTTTCTACCAATTGTTTCCTATGTCACACCGCTATCTTGCAACTTTCTTTTCATAGCTCTTCTCCATATTTTCTTTGGATGTCCAGGCATTCTTTTCTCATCTGCTGTCTATCGGAGATCTGTCCTAGACAATTTCCCTACTGGCCTACAGCACACATGCCCATTCCATCTCCCTCTTTGTCTGTTAATGATGGTCTCCAATGAGTGTAGCAATAAGCCTGTAGTTTTCTTCATTTACAACATATTTTGAATAAGGATATGTCATTTTATATAAAAATAACTGTTATAGTAATCTAATGGGAGTAGTACATTTAGACATTTATTATGCAATTAAATAAAGTTACCTTACAAAATACTTAGAATATTTAACCAAAAGAAAACTGAAGAAAATGATACAAAAGAGTGAATTAAAAAGAGCAAGACATTTGTGAATATTGGTGTACAAGAGCAATTTTAAAAATTGACTGACAAGAAGCTGAACAAACAATATAAAAGAATGAATTGGAAAGAGCAAGTCGGATGTGAAACATGAGTAAAACTGAATAAATTAAATTTTAAACTGTAGTTTTAGACTTTTAACTTTGAATTATAAAATGAATACATTAAAACAATGAAAATAAAGCCAAAATTGTATGAGAATTGTAAATACATAAAGCCAATAGTATCATATGAAAATAAAACCAGAATATTTGATGTCTACAGGTTCTTCTTTCTGTCCAATGATGAACTCTTGGAAATTCTTTCTGAGACTAAAGATCCTATGCGAGTACAACCTCACCTGAAAAAATGCTTTGAAGGCATCTCAAAACTAGAATTCTCAGAAAATCAAGATATTGTTGGAATGATTTCAGCTGAAAATGAGATAGTGCCATTTTCAAGTCCTATTAGTCCAGCTAAAGCTAAGGTGCCTCGTTGTTGTTTGGAATCACAAATTTTATCTTTATTATCATATATATATATATATATATATATATATATATATATTATAAAGGTTCATTCAGAAAATAATGCACCACATAGATTTTCTCAGATAGTAATGAAGATTGAAACACAAAATTTTGTACACTTTAAATATGGCATGTTCTGATTGTGTGTACCAAATTGCATCACATTTCGCTTAATAATACGGCAGCAACAAACCATTGAAATGGAGCATATTCTCAACTTGCATTACAAGCAGTGAATCATGATTAAATTTATCATTGCAGAGAAGGAAACTGTTGTAAACATTCACAGGCGTCTATGTGATGTGTATGAAAGTCTTGTAGTTGACAGGAGTGCAATAAGTTGATGGGTTCAGAGAATAAAGTAATCAGGGAGTTGTGATACGGAGCTGCATGAACTGTCACGCTGTAGACATCCTGCCACAGCAACCAACTCAGAAATGGTGAAATACGCTGAGGGAATTATTCTTAATAATAGACAAATCACTAAACAATTGGCTTAACAACTGTCAGTCAGCAATGATAATGCAAAGGCAGTTGTAATAGGTCTCAAATTTTTTGGTTTGCACATGATGGAAACTTTACTGACCTTTCTGGGAACTACCAAAGACAGGGAAGTTTATACAAGAGACAACATTAAATGTATAGACAATATTTCAAGCAATTGACAGAACAGCATGGACTCTGAAATTTGAAGAAAAAGCAGTATTGTAGTAACGGACACTTTGTAAGATGACGGGAATAAGTATTCAAAGGCAATCATTCGAGGTTCCTTAGTCATTATCTTCTTTCTAAATATTCTTTTCCCTTTATCTTTCCTCTTTTTTCTACACTATTCTATGATATAATTTATATATACAGGATTTCTTGTGGATAACCTCATTCCACTGAATCCAACTAATTATTTTGCTGCCACAGGCTTACTAGTCTTTGATTACTTTTGCTTTCCAACTGCAACACCACTTATTTTTCTTTTAGAATAGACAATAATTTTTTTTAAATACATTATTTGAAATTGATTTTAATAAATTTTCTCTCAATTTCTATTTTACAGCCGATGTACTTTTATAAATATGTATGGATGTTTGAATCAAACTGTTTAAAAGCCCATGAGACAACCATTTATTTTGCCTCATGTCTTCATGTGAATGGTGTTTAAATTTATATTTAAAAAAAAATATTCTTAGAACATTGTATGTTCAAATATTGTGTACCTTCCATTCAGGGTATGGTGGAGAAGTGGCTATTACAAGTAGAGGATGTCATGATTAGCAGTTTGAGAAAAGTCATCTCTCAATCTGTCTATGCTTACAAAACAACAGCACGCAAGCGTTGGGTTATTGAGTGGCCAGGACAAGTAGTTCTGTGTGTCAGCTGCTACTTTTGGACTTCAGAGGTCACAGATGCCATGAAGAATGATGGAGGCCTGAAGGTCGGTGACAACATTGAAGCAAAATTGCTAAGAAATTGTCTATTTATAATGAGTCTACTCTTGAACATTAAAAAAATGATTGTCATCAAAAGTTATACAGAAAACTATCATCTAAGATGATAAAGAATGTAACCTTTTATATCAAATAGTCTCAACTTATTGTGTTTTTATGCTTACACTAGCGATAATTTATATTTTATTCTTCTTCTTCTTTTGTCGTCACACTGCTACCGGGTTGTTGCCCAGTGTCGTGGTTTTCTGTTTTTGTCTTGCGTTGTTCTGGTGGCTTGTGTGCTTGTTATCTTTGCTCTTTCACAGGATTCTGCTACGCCATCTAACCATCTTTTCCGTGGTCTTCCTCTTGCCTTCTTTCCGATGTTCTGTTGTAGAAGACTCTGTATACTGTGGAGTTTGGATGCATTCTTATTAAGTGGCCAAACCACTTCATTCTTTGTTTATCTATGTAATTCAAGCACGGTTTTGTGCCAACTTTCTTTCTTATGTTGATGTTGGTGATTCTGTCTTTTCTTGTGTTGTTGGTAACTTTTCGCAGGCAGGTATATTTTATTGCTCTTTTAAAATTGTAAAACTTTCACTTCCATACACAAAGACAATCTACACACTCACTTTTACAATCTATGTTCTTAATTGAAGCATTATCAGTGCTAATAAACATGTATTACTATGTATCATGAACATTGGGGGTCTCTGTGGCTGAGTGGTTAAGCCCTTTGCCTTGCGAGTCGAATCCGGACCACAGCCTTCTTTTCACGTGTGCAGTTTTTTCCAGAGACCCTAGGATTGTTGCCGGAGCTACGGAGTTCGTGCTTTGTGCAATACTCTGGCAGGCGGTGTGCCATTTCTGCGGAGAGGACCAAGCCATATGGGTAAAACCCGTGCAATGAAGTCAATCCTTCGGCTTTAAAACCCTTTAAATCATGAACATCTCTCTAATTACAGTCCACTTAAAAGATTATTAATCTTGAGCCAGTTCTCCATCATCATGTTCATGGTTTTCTTAATGTCTTGGCATCATAATCTTTTTGCTCCTGTCTTATCTCCATTATTGCTCTCTCTAAATCACTACGAAGTTTATTGTGACCACTATATTTCAGTTCCCAAGGAATGACATTGTTTACAAGTCAATGTTCTTTGGTGTTCAGGTCTTAAAGGACATCTGTATTTTTCCTCTTAATCTTTTATACATCTATGTAGAATATTCATTTGGATGCATTCTTATTAACTCTTTCCACGCTTTAAGCCGCACACTGCGCACGAGGAAGTCCGTTGCACGCTTTTAGCGCACACTGCGCCATAGAGTTGCTTCCCTTATAAGAAGTCTTTCTAGTTTTACTTCTACTATTTTACTTATAGTACTTTTTAACCTTGTTATTCTATTGGGTTGTCTAGTTTTCTTCAATTTAGTATATAATAATATATATATGTTTATTTATTGACGAGTAGTTGGATCGTAATTTAAAATTTTTTTTTTTTTACTTCCCTTGAATTAACTGCTTAAAAATTGAGGAAATAAATGGGCGTGGAAAGAGTTAGGCAAACCACTTCATTCTTTGTTTCTCAATGTAATTCAAGCAGGTTCTGTGCAACTTTCTTCTTATGCTGATGCTGGTGACTCACCAGAAAAGACAGAGTCACCAACATCAGCATAAGAAAGAAAGTTGGCACAGAACCTGCTGAATTACATTGAAACAAAGAATGAAGTGGTTAAGCCACTTAATAAGAATGCATCCAAACTCCACAGTATACAGAGTCTTCTACAACAGAACATCGGGAAAGAAGGGAAGAGGAAGACCACGGAAAAGATGGTTAGATGACGTAGCAGAATCCTATGAAAGAGCAAAAATAACAATCACACAAGCCACCAGAACAGTGCAAGACAAAAACAGAAAACCACGACACTGAGCAACAACCCAGTTGCAGTGTGACGACAAAGAAGAAGAAGATGAAGAATATATAAAATATGTATGAGGAAATGTATTCATGGAAAAAGGTTTTTAAAAAAAAAAACATTTTCATTTGATTGCCAAAAAATGGAAAAAATTTGAATTCTTTTTCCATATGCTGATGCAGTATCAGAAAGGTTACATTATATAATATTTAAATCTGTAACGATGTTTTCACCATGAAGCATTGATTTTGATATATTGTATACTTTTTATTTGTCTACTAGCATGTTTTATAGCTATAGTAATTTCAGAATTTCTTACTTGCAGTTTCCTCCATTTTTCCCTACCACTTATTTACACATTGCAGTGCATTTTTGGCATGCAGTCTTATATTTTTCATGACCTTATGATTTTCTGATCTATAATTTTACAGGCAAAATGGATTGAGGATATATGCCAATACCTTTTATATTTTTTATATTTTTGGAATATTACTAACATTTTGTACTAAAAATTAATTTTCACGATAAGATGTATCAACAGTGAGATCAGTTCGAAAGTGTTTATTTACTTTGTTGAGAGCACAATCTTTCTACTTCATATAGGATTTTGCTTCCTAAAGTAGGACATTTTCCTTTGCATGTCAAGTCTTGATTTGATTTTTCTGCTTGTTAAAGTTCAAATTTTATATTTTTGCACAGAAACATTGTGATAGGATCCCTTGGCCATTACCAGACATTATAGCCTACCCATAGTATGGTGGAGAGGGTTCTCTATCCAATCCCTGAAAATATTCCTATTTATTTCAGTGTGGTAATCCCTACTATCTGTAGCCTTTTCTTGAAAAACATAATTGATAAGCTTATTCTTTCTGCTGCTTGCATGTTCTAGTGTAATGCATTCTACTTGGAATTTTCCTATTACTTTTTCATTGGCAGGGTGAGCATTAGCTCAAAATTAATTTAAATAGACAATACTATAGCCTTCCACCCTTCGCTCAGGAAGCTGCCTCAAATATTTGCTCCTGACAACAACCAGTTCAGATGCTGCGATAATGTATGGATTAGTGCACTCGCTTCTTGGGTGCTTGTTTCGGTTCAATTCCACAGTGGGAGTAGAATACTTTCTTACTATAACAGCTCTTAGTCTTTTACTTTACCACAGAATAGCTACAAACTTTGCTGAACTGACTTATTTACAGTTACTTACTTCAACCTGCTAGGCTCCTTAGCTCTTAGTAAATGGGCTTGGAACCCAAGTTTTTACTCTACATTTTCATGACACTATATAGATCCTTTCATACCAAGATGTATTTTGGTGAATACAGCTTTATTCCCATAAATTGCTTGACTAATTGCTTATTATAATAGTGATGTGGTCAACTCACACCGACTAAAATCACAAACTAATTTTTTACTTATGGTATGGTACAGTAGTCATGTGAACTGGTCTGCATTTGCCAAGATTTTTCTTCTCTCCTGTTGTTTGGAGTTTACATTTTTTAGAGTGCTTCAGATCATCATGTCTATCATGTGTTTCACTATTTATATCTATCATCGCTAACCTCTGAGCTTCATCGGAAGTCTTATACTTTCCATTCATGGTTAATACCTTGTAATAGCTACTATTGATTATGTATACTTCTGATATATGCTAATGGTATTTTAGATTTACTTGGATCGATGCAATCGCCAAATTGACCAACTAGTAGAACTAGTTCGAGGAAAGCTAGAGAGTGGAACTAGAATAACTCTAGGAGCTCTTACTGTTCTTGATGTTCATGGTGAGTATTTTGCTATTATTTAAATTTTTTAAAATTACTTTTATTATTGTTTTTGGTTCATTTCAAATTTGTGTGAAGTTAAACATTTCCCTTGCTGTAATCTTCAGCAAGAACTATTTATAATGACGAAATGAAGCCTTCACAACTTGAAGTTTCAGAAGAATTGGTTGTATTTAATGAACAGAGAAACAAACACAGATGTCCTGGACAAATTAGGGAAAAAAAGAACAAGTATTGAACGAGATTTTTAAAAACAAGGTATTTCCAACTCATACACAATAAACTTGATAAAATCATGTTTGAAAGAAAGATGAAGGGCAAGATTGAGACGACGATATAAACGGTATGGTAGCATTAAGAAACTGACAGCAAAAAGATTGGTATAGTGTACCATGATAGCAAGAGTCAAGAAGTATTGGAACAGAATAATGTAAGGACAAACATATTGATATGTACCATATGCCAGTGTTTCTTATTGTACTTTTTTTTAAAACTATCATCAAATTGTATTTGATAGACAGTGAAACAACAGCAAACACTTTTATTAATAAAAGAAGGAAAGCATAGCATTATGTTTTAGATATATCTAGGTTTTTCTTAGGCACACTTTATTTATTTATATTTAATGTTTTTTTAAAATTCTTTAACATCTTCTACAAAATGATTTACAATTTGACACTGATGACTATGGCAAAAAATTTAATTTTGCGGTTACTGAATGATCTTTTACTATTTTGCATGTATTTTCTTAAATTATTTTGTCATTTAAGCTCGAGATGTTTTGGCCCATTTGGAAAAGAACAAAATCAGAATTCCCCAAGATTTCAATTGGTTGTCGCAGATGAGATACTACTACGACACTAAAGACATGACTGTGCACATGATCACAACAGAAATTGCCTATGGTTATGAATATCTAGGGAACTCACCACGTCTTGTCATCACACCTCTCACAGACAGATGTTACAGGTAAATCTTATGCAGTAATCAGTCAGCATTGTATATTTTATGCAGTTTGTTTCTAAATGTAGTTCTGTATAATTACAAATGATAGAAAGTTTATTTAGCTACCATCTACCTTGAACATTAGTATTTTACAACAGTAGTATTGTTGCACTTATATGAAATAACTGCTTGTACTGCTGCTAAAATTTAATACAAAAATATAAAGAACAGTTCAGGAAATCAAAGTAGCAGGACAAATAATATTTCAGCCAGTTGAGTCTTACTCTAAAGAAAAAGAAAAGATAGCCACTAAAAAAATGGAAAGACAGAACAGAAAAACAAACATATATATAGAGATTATCTGAGAAACATATTTTACTTGTGGATGTTTCAAAAGTAGGTTGACTACTCAAAACTTTTCCAACTGGGAAGATCTTCAACTTTAGAGCAGAAGTTGTGGTACTCTGTCAGACACTATGAGTTTTTACAGTATTAGAACAGCATCTACTAACCAAGATAGCATAATAATGTCTATATATTAAATGTTGTCTCTTGTATAAACTTCACTTTTTGTAGCTCACACAAAAGTCTGTGTAGTTTTTATAGTGTTTTTACTGGGACAGTGAGTTTGACTCAGTACATCATATTCTGGGCAGTCTTGAAGTATGTGCTCTGCAGTCTGGGTTGTCTGTTTACATGTACACATGACTGAATTGCCACTCTTGAATTTTGTGCACCTGTTGCTGCTGAGTCATTTGTGTCCTGTTCTGAGATGCGAAATGACAACATATTCTAATCTGCTCATATTTTGGTAGTTGTCTTCTGTTAGTATTGTTGGCTTTCTGATTTATTTAATTATCCTTTTCTTCTGATAATACATATCTCGCTCTCCAGCATCTTCCTTGACCAGTCAACCAGCTGTTTCATCTTAATTTTTGGTATTCCACACTGAGACGGTATCAACTGCATGATGATCTTGCACTGGTTCCACATTTCAGACAGTAGAACTTGTAGACCTGGCAATTTTCTAGACTGAAGTGTTTGTAGTGCTGATCTTGCATCTGTCAAAAATACCACAAGTTGTGGATCAAGATTGATGTTCAGAGTTTCTCAATTACCACCTTGATTGCTTGGATGTCTGCATTATAGTTAGGACAGAATATCACCATTGATCATATCCATAATGTTGTTTGAGCATTCTATCTAGATTTCTGCTCCTCCATTCTTTACTGCATTTTTTGCGAACCTATTCATGTATACTGTATACCAGGACCCAGAGATCTTGTGGGTATCCTTCATTAAGGAGACTAAGAGTGACTGCACTACTGTTGCATGCTGTTCTATTTGTCCTTGTTGAATATTCATTTCAGCCATGTATGGATATCACCCATAACTTGTGGTCCAGTTTCCTCTTTTATAGGGGTTAATTCTGACAGAGTTTAAGATGATGTCAGCTTTTGATAGCTCTAAAGTTTGTATATAAAGTCATTGTGGTGCGGTGAATAAAACTGCACTTTTCATTCATTCCATTTCTAGATTTTGGAAACTGTTTTCTATGGATGATTTGACATACACAGAAACTTTTCTATCTGTGTCAGTATTTTAGATCTGGCCCAATCCACCACCTTCAGAGGAATCATCAGACAAATCTGTTTATTCAAAGAGCAGGTTATGTCTGACATTTGAGATCTCTTCTGACTCAGGACTACTTACACAAGTGATTGCCCATGTGGAGATGGTATCCAGACCTCTGAACCCATGCTTCAGCCATAGTACATGCACATACTTCAGAACTACCCAGCTTACAATATCCATGAGGATGAATCTGGTTGGATAATACAGAGTTAAGACAAGATATCTGGTAGCTACCACAACCTGGAAAAGACAACGTACTTCACCCTGACAACCGACTTGAAGATCTAGCAAGACCACAGATCTTACCACAGAAGTAGAAGATAAAACTAGCTGGTACATTTATATGTGTCTTATAGCTCTTGTAACAAGTATGATGGAACTGAACAATTACAAACTGAACATAGTGATAGAAGATGAAAGAGAACAGGTAGAAGAGATGGAAAGGGATAGAGTAATGAAAATTATTTTTTTGGTCATTCAGATGTATTAATATTAATGTATTTTAAATTTTAGTGATTTCAGATATAGTGAGAGAAAGTGAAAAGAAAGGATTAAGCATGAATATAAAGAAAACAGAGGTTATGGTTGTCTCCAAGAAACAGGAAACACCAATATGTAATATCAACATAAATAACACAGCACTGAAACAAGCCCATCGATTCAAGTACCTGGGAACACTCCTGACATCAGATGGCAGGTGTAAAACAGAGATTAGAAGTAGAATAGCTCAAGTGAAAGCAGCTTTTATGAAAATGAAAAACACACTATGCGTGAATTCACTACCAATGACACTGCAAAAACGAATACTCCATTGCTATATTGATCCAATACTTCTGTATGGCAGCGAATCATGGACAATGAATAAACAATCAATATGATCATTGGAAGCCACAGAGATGTGGCTTTACAGAAGAATGCTGAAAATTCCTTGGACAGCAAAGAAAACAAATGTGGAGGCTTTAAATCAGGCCTGCACACAAAGAAACCTTATCAAAAGAATAAGAATCCGACAATCAAGGTTCTTAGGGCATATAATGCGAAGAGAAGGTTTAGAACACTGGTAGCATTCAGGGAAAATTCAGGGAAGAAGAGATCGCGGAAGACAGAGGGAGAAGATGCTGGATGGCCTGACATCATGGTTGACGTCAGAACTGATTACATGCACCAAGCAGAGAGAGTTGTGGAGAGACATGATCGCCTACGCCAGCATGCATGGCACTTGAATGAATGAATTTCAGATTTTATGTGCAAACATTGTCTCAGTGTAAATTAATGGGGGATTCGGTAGTGTGGGGATCAAGAAGCTATTTTCGTTGTTTTCATGTTAATGTAAAATTTGTATAACCATTTTGAAAGATTATGACTTAGAAGAGTAGAAAAATTAGTTTAAAAAATGTCAAAGCGTTGCCATGGAAACAATACAAAATGGCAGCGAAAAACAAAATTTCAAATCCCTAAGGCTCTGAATCTGATGAATGTAAATGAATTATGTTTTCACTCTAAGGTGTGCAATTGTAATATCTAAAATATGACACATGATTTTTAGGATATATTAAATATTACATTTGTTATAAATTTTTGGGTAAAAATGTCCACAAAATTCGGTCAAAAAAAGCTGTTTTTAGGGGTGTGTTTACCAAAATTCATTAAAAATGTAATATTTAATATATCCTAAAAGCATGTGTAATATTTTAGATATTACAATTACTCACCTTAGAGTGAAAACAGAATTCATTTATATTTATTACTTTCAGAGCCTTAGGGTTTTGAAAGTTTGTATTTGGTGGCTATTTTTATTGTTTCCATGGCAACGCGTTGACATATTTTTGAAAACTAAACTTTTCTACTCTTTTAAGTCATAATATCTCAAAATTGCAATACAAATTCTACATTAACATGAAAATAACAAAACAAGTTTTCAGACCAGAGTCCCCCTTAACCAACGGGACTGCAGAGTCGATATATCGTTCAGAGTAATGTTCATGATGTCGCACAACCGATATGTCGGCTTTTAGATATCTGTTCACGGAAACAAATGTATCTTCACAACCCCTTTACTGAAGTTAAAAATATCTTCAGAAACGGAAAGTACATATATGTAGGTACATTACTATCTCCATTTAACAAAGATTTGAAAGAGGAAAAGCAGTGTATTATTGTGTTCAAGTCGAGACTTTTTTTTAAACGTTAATGATTCCGACGATGTTAACAGTGTAATCTTGAGTACTGTTAGAGCAAATTATAACTTGTGATAGTAATGAAAAAGAGTTAATTGATGGTAATAATGACATTTGATTGTTTATGAAATGCAGTATCGATAGTTGTAAGTCTAATGTAATAATTGCATCTATAGAATGGGCGTTCCACATTCCATTTATTGATGTGTCCGCACTAAAAAGTGAATATTATAAAATTACTGAACCTAATTAGATGAAACTTATGGCATATGTTCACCAGTGGATTATCTTCATTTAACTGCTACTTTTGGAAACATCTATGAATATTAAGATGTAATACAAACCCGAGAGTAAAATATTTTTATGATTTTTGTTTTTTTTAAAATAGTCATGCTACAATAATCTAATTTTCTGAAACGTATATCACCTGATGTAAAATATTATTATATTAATGTATTCTACATCCAATTAGCAACAATTTAATATATATAATATATCCTATTTTAGAGAAACAGTACTAGAGTTATAAAGGTTTAAACTAATTGACATTGAATGTTAAATTTGAATCGCAAAACAAATGCGTCCAGAGTTAAAAATAATACAGAGCGAAAGGGTTAAGTGATTTAAAAGAGCCATGCATATTATATCAGTGGAATATTATCTAATTATGTAATATGTATCTTCAGAGGGCAACAGATTTAAGATAAATTGAGTAGAAATAAGTTTTGTGACAATATTAGTTATATATGGAAGTCCAAAGTGTTCACATATTTGTTTAAAAATTATAATGACATAGGTCATCTTGAAATATTTACAGATAGTTTTCATTATGGACTGGAATACCAATCTTTTTTATTGTTTATAATTACTAATGTTATTAATTCGTTGCAGTATCTGCCATTGCCGCTATTGTGCATGATTTATTTATATAATCTGTCTGCAAAAAAGGGATGACACTGAAAAAAGTTATTAAGAAAATGAAGAATTTTTAAAGTACACATAAATTAATTATGTGGCTGTCCTCAGAACACTTATGGGTGCCCTGAAATTGAACCTTGGTGGAGCCCTGAAGGCCAGCTGGCACTGGCAAGACAGAAACTAGTAAAGATTTGGCTAAAGCTGTGGCCAAACAGGTAATGTAAAAATGTAATTTAACATGTCAAGCTGTTAACTGTAAAGTTAAGCAAGTATTCGAATCATTAAAACTATTTTTAAGTTTAGTTTAGTCGACAAGTTGCTAACACTGCACATTGATCCAATTAGCCCATAAGTGCTCAGTTCTCTTCCTCGGAATGTCTATGTGTGTGTGTCAAATAATAACAAATAATTTATTGTTTTTCTTTGGTTTCTGGCTTAGTGCCCTGGTATGACTACACCCATTTGATTTTATTTTCTTGCAGTCTGGTTAAGGCTGCAAATTCGCTCTCATTCCTTAAATGTTTTACACACCTTATCTCTTTTAGGGCATTCAGAATATCAGCCTGGGCCAATGTTCATTCACTTTTTACAGTAGTCATGCGGGGTGTTGGGTGAGAAGTTAGGGGTTAGTATCTCACGGAAAATGACAGCCATATCCTGGTCATGTCCATGGATAGTCATGATCCTATTTGGTCCCCACTTCTCACCTAGCTCATGTTTGACTCCACGTGCCACACCCCAGGCAACAGTCTCGGCTGACTGGCTAAACAACATGAGTGGGCGGGAGTATTTCTGCTTAACTCTCCCACGTCCCCCCCATTTCCCCCTCTCCCATTTCCCCATACGTCCCTTTCCCACTTCCTTCCCAGTTGCAACAAGAGGTGATAAACACTGGCATTGCACTGAGCCAGATAGGGTCACACTGCTTGCAGGGACCCATGGTGAAGACGGACTCTGTGTGTTGGAAGGGAATAGCTGGATGGGTGGAGATGCACAAAACACCTATGCACATGACGTGACACGGCCATAGTGAATAGCCCAGAACCAGAGCTAGTGATAAAGGCCTGCAAACATGGTGCACCTATGACTAGAGGGAATTGTGCGGCGGTGAACTGTGCTCCCCCCCAAGTTCGATCCAGTGACACCCTGATACCACATATCTGCCCGGAACTACCAGGGCCCCAGATCAAGTAGAGATCTATGTCTGACAACCTCTTTGGGATGAAATTGTCGCAACATGACTCCAGTCATAATGCCAGTACAACATAAATATATTTGATACAAGCTCGGACATCGCCTCGGTCAACAAGGTCAGTGCCTGGAGTGAAGCCCTTGCTCCATGTGAAAAGTATGTAAAGGATTCATTAATATACTACAGATAAACATTTCAGGACTGCACAATAAAAAGATGGAGCTTGAAAGAACTCTACAACAGAGAAATGTCCACATTGTCCTTATACAAGAGACGATCTTACCTCAAAGAGGAGTTAACATCACTGGTTACATCCAATACAAATGCGAGTGCTACAGATGTCAAGGGCTCATGACACTGATAAGAAATGATGTGCAGGCAGAAGTCCACAACAGACCACACAACAACATAGACACCCAGACCATCCAAGTGTGGTTTGATGGAGTGAGAAAAACTGTACATAACATCTATTGTCCACCAACCTGCACCTCTGACCAGCCGTTCAAGGAACCCATGTACACCAGAACAATTATTGCAGGAGACTTTAATGCACACACACCAGCCCTAGGTTACAAAGATTACAACAAAAGAGGAAGAGACATTGAAGACCTGTGTAACTCATCCAATCTCACAGTAATGCAGAGCTCAGAAACCAAACCAACACTTCTACACAGAGCCCATGGTACGAATAGCAGACCAGATCTTACCATAGTGTCAGCTGACATTATAGATGCAACAACTATCACTGTCTTGGATGATATAGGGAGTGACCATCTCCCATACTTATCCCTGTTACCACCAAGCAACTCAGAAGCTCAGTGTATAGAAGCAGAAAGTTCTGGAATTTCAGAAAGCAGACTGGCGCTCTTCGAGAACCAGACCAACATAGGCATAGACAAAATTGACCTCACTGGAAATATCGATATGCTTGCTAACATATGAATACTGAGTGAGAGGCCATTCCAAATGAAACATTGAAATATAAGCCGATGAACAAAGATTAGAAAGCGTGATGATAAAGAAAAGCAAGGCAAGCTAAAGAACCTAATCAGTTAAAACAACATAATAGCGACAAAGTTCGCCTCCTAACTAAAGCAGCAAAGATGAAGTGCAAGACCATGTCAAATTTGATCTAAATAAAGATGCACAAGACATGGATCTGATAAACAAGACAGGCACTAGAAAGAAGAAAATAGACCATCAGAAAAATGAAACCATCAGATGCAAAAGCTGAAATATCAAACACTTGCTAACTTCTTACAATCAGATGATCGTATAATTAAAACCGAACACAAATTAAAAAATAAATGCCTGCCCTGAAATAACATGAATTAACACCTCAAAGAAGTCATACAAGCTCAACGGTCACTAAATACCTGAATAATAAAAATACAACGACTCAGTCAAATATCCGAGATATTCACAGAGATGGAAAGATGGCAAGAAATCGAGACAGATGTCAGAAGAAATGGTGATCTACAACTGTCACCATATAACATCGATAACATGGCATCAACAAATGATAAACTGCATATTTATTCAACCTGCTATAGGCAAACATGCTGACTAAACACAAGAAAGAAAGATTACAACATGTGAATGAGATGTCAGAGCTGTCAACTAAGAATGAGTGAAAGAATATCGGAATCTGCGTACTATACCATCATACAAAAGAAATTCATTCATTTGAAAGAACCATATCACGCCTATAATAACGACTAGGCAAAAGGAGGCAAGAACAGATGGATGAAAACCGAGTCTGAAGCATATAAGCCTCATGGACAAGATAGAACTAACTTCCTAAGTCAGTGTGTTAATAAGATAGTTCAGAAGCACAAGAAGAAAACAGCTGGATAAAGCCTTATGGAAAATCTTTAAAAATAACAAAATGCACCAGTAGCAAACATATGTGCATTTGAACAAGATTTTAGTCTATGTGAGATGGAAACCGCAATGAAAAAACTAAAACCTCGAAAAGCCCCAGGCCCAGATAAGATTAAGAATGAAATGTTATGCCATATGGGCAAGAAGGTTAGGTTGATATTGCTATCCGCTATAAATAGAACTTGGAGAGAGGCCAAGATACCTGCTGCTTGGTGAACAGCCAATATCACTCCCATCCTCAAGAATGGGAAACCAGTAGACGACCCCCTAAGCTACATGCCCATCTCATTGACCTCATGTTTAGGAAACCTGGCGGAGAGAATGGTTAACTCTTTCCACGCCCATTTATTTCCTCAATTTTTAAGCAGTTAATTCAAGGAAGTAAAAAAAAAAAAAAAAAATTACGATCCCAACTACTTATCAATAAATAAACATATATATATTATTATATACTAAATTGAAGTAAACTGGACAACCTAACAGAATAAAAAGGTTAAAAAGTACTATAAGTAAAACAGAAGAAGTAAAACTAGAAAGACTTCTTATAAGGAAGCAACTCTATGGCGCAGTGTGCGGCTTAAAGCGTGCAACGGACTTCCGCCATGGCGCAGTGTGCGGCAAAGCGTGGAAAGAGTTAATAACCGACTTTATTGGTGGCTTGAAAAAAGCAGTCACTTGATAATACCCAGGCAGGGTTTAGAAGGGGCTGCAGAACAGAAGACCAACTCTTCAGACTTGTGCAGAATATAATTGATGGATTCCAGAATGAAAAGCACAGAACCGCGGTTTTCATTGATTTACAACAAGTATATGACAGAGTCTGGAGAAAGGGACTCTTGATGAAGATGCTCAATATGGGGATCCATGGAAAGATGTTACAATGGATACAAGCTTTTCTCCAAAACAGGACTATTGGAACATCTTTTAGTGAAACAATGTCCTCCAAGAGAACACTAGAGGAAGGCCTCCCACAGGGCTCTGCCATTAGCTGCACCCTTTTCCTCATCTTCATCAATGAACTCCCATCCCTTCTAAACACACAGAAAGCTCTTTTTGCTGATGACCTTGTAATATGGACAAGTGAGAAATACCCTGTACTAACTGGGCTAAACTTAATAGAACCTGTGCCATAATTTCAACATTATTGCAACCTATGGAAGCTTAAAGTCAATGAACAGAAAACTGTGTATACTACATTCTCCCGCAGCCCCAAAACAACGCAAAGAACCTTTCAGCTTACAATGAATGGAGCACTACTGAAAAAGAGGAAAACCGACTTACCTGGGAGTCAAATTAGACAAACAACTGAGGATGACAGAACACATTAACAACATAAAAGAAAAAGCATCTAAAAGACTCAACATGATTAAAAGACTTGCTAGCACCACTTGGGATGCAGACAAGAGCACCCTTAGGCAACTATATCTTGGCTATGTAAGATCTACAATGGACAACTGCCTTCCTCTCCAAGCTATAGCAAGTGAGCACATCACAACATCCCTGGACAGAGTGCAGAATCAGGGTCTCAGGTTTATATGTGGGGAATGAGAACGACCCCAACTGCTGCTTGTGAAATCGACTCCAACATCGAACCACTAGATATTAGGAGACGAAGGGCACTAATAGAAGCAGTCGAGCGATATAAAAGAATAGAAAAACCATCCCAACAGACAAACTATTGACAGGTGGAAATCCAATTAAAGAACAGCAAAAATCATTGCTGGAAGTTGAGAAAATCTCGAAGAACATTACCACCTCCCAACTGACAGGTAACCGATCACAAGATGCCCCGGCCCACCACCATGGCTAAACATAAAGCAACCAGTAATTCAGAAATACCTCCTTGATAAAACTATAAACAAAGCAACACTTGCATCGATCTTAAAAAACCCGTGCACTGGAGATAATAGACAGTTATCCAACTTCGCTATCCATGCCTACACTGATGGTTCAGCTTTCAAAGCCACTACTTACGCTTGCTGCGGCTTATACCTGAAATATCCAGATGGAACTGCCTATAGTTACTGTGCCCCTTGTGGTAATATATGTTCCAACTATGAGGCAGAGATTATAGCCATAAAGACCGCTGTAGAACTAGTCCACCAGCAGTTTGAACTTGGAGAGAATATTGTCCAAGACATGATAGTATTCACTGACTCACAGTCCACACTACAAGCTTTAAAAGAACAGCAGAATCAGTCAAGCGAGATCCAGTCATTGGCATCAGTCATCCACAATCTGATTTCCTCCTTTGATATTAATGTCCTTCTACAGTGGATCCCTGGGCACACAAATATTCCAGGAAATGACAAGGCAGACCATCTGGCCAAACAGGGATCATCAAAACCACAAATAGACAAAGCTGTTAGCATACAAAGTATAAAACAGATTCTGAAAAACAACTCCAGAGAAGATTGGCTGAACCGATGGGCTATGGGGACGACTGGTCGGGACCAGTGTTGCCAATTTAGCACTTTTAGTGCTAGATCTAGCACTATTTTTGTGATCTAGCACTACAAATTTAGATCTAGCACCTAGCACCAAATCTAGCACTGAAAAATAAATTAGTTAGCACTTTTAGCACTTATTTTAGTTTGGTATATGAATCAGAAAATTGACAAAAAAAGATTTAACAAGCACAGAAAATTTATTACAACGAGATCCGGGTAATGAATTTCTCAGTGTGAGAACAATCTTCTGAGAGTTCGCGCGCTTGACTTAGAGTATAGCTGTAGCCTACCACAAATGGTGTACCTTGTTCAATCTTGTTTACTTGCCACCAGCTTCTGTATTTGCTCTCAGTTCATCAGTGACTGTTCTTAAGTGCTATAATCATTTCCAAACCAACGGAGGACTGTTCAAATCATAAAGAGAATTCCTCATTCAGCAATGAGTAAAGCAAAACCAACGTATTCCAAAAGGAATGGTTAAAAGATCCTGCTTTTGCAAAGTGGCTACTTGAAGTACCAACTGATTCATCTAAAGCTCATTGCAAGTATTGTAGACAAGAAAGTAATTCATACATATCTTAATATGGTGTTACTAGACAAATGTAATGCAGATGCCATTGTAAATGCAGTCAAGAATGAATTAGATGAAAAGAAATTAAACATGAAAATCTTCATATTGGCACTGACAACGCCAGTGTCATGGTAGGGACAAATAACGGTGTTTTCAAGAAGTTGAAAGAAGGAATTCTTGGATTAATCTTATTTAAATGGTATGCCACTCATACAATTATCAGTGTCCCATGCTTGTGCTGCATCATTGCCAATAAACTTAGAGTTTTAAGTAAGTGAGACTTATAAATGGTTTTCTAAGAGTTCACTGAGACAAATTTCTTACAGTCAACTTTACCAGAGCATTAATGATAAGGAACCACTGAAGATCTTAAATTCTTGTGCAACCAGGTGGTTAGCAATTGAACCAGCAATCGGCAGAATTTTAAGCCAATGGAATGAATTGCAGACTCATTTTCAATTAGCAAGTTCTAATGAAGAATGTTACATCGCCACTTTACTTTATGAAATGTATTGTGACCCTCAGAATGAGTTATTTATATTATTTTTGTATCCAATTCTAAAACATGTTCAAGAAGTGAACAAACTTTTGGAATCAAATACTGCTGATAAAACAAAATTGTTTTCTGATCTATCTCTTCTTATTACATCTATTGCTAACATGTTAGTACTGCGAACAAGCAACATTGATCCTCTTGATCCTAACACTAACATTGAAGAATTTCTGGATCCAAATCCACAGCTGGGTTCTAGATTTGAGAAAAGACTTGGGGAATTGATAATTAGCCAACAAATTCAATCTTCTCAAGTAACTCACATCCACAAAAGGGCACAAAACTTTTTGATTAGCCTGCAAAGAGCTGCATAATCGTCTGCCAGAAAACATTGATATTTTGAAGAATATAAGCTTATTCTCAGTGCAAAATACATTGACACATTTTAAGAAAAATATTATTCCCTTTCTGGAATTATTTCACTTAAATGAAGAAATGAAATCATCAATTGAGATTCAGTACAACATCCTACATTTAGTTAAATGGACTGCTATTGCAACCGCTGAGACATTTTGGTCTGAAGTTTTCAATTATACAGATTCTTCGGGAGGTAACCCCTTCAAAGACGTTGCAACTTTGCCCTAAATTGATTAATTTTACCAAATTCTAATGCTGAAGTGGAACGGTTATTCAGCAGCATGAATGTCATGAAAAATAAAATGAAAAACAAAAATGCAGCTGCTCATGCTTTCAGCAATTTTGCAGTAAAATATGGATTAAAGAGGCATAATAAATGCTGCAAAAACTTTAAATTACCTAAAGATGTAACCACAAAATTGGAACAATGGACTCATATGACCCAACAAAACTTCAGAAGATGTGCAGTCTGACTTTTTCAAATTACAATGATATACTATTGATCTGTAATTAATACAGCACAATTGGTACTTAAAATATTTTTGGGCACTTTTTCTAGCATTAAAAAATATTTATAGCACTTTCTAGCACTTTTTAAACTAAAATCTAGCACTAAAAGCCGATTTACATTTGGCAACACTGGTCAAGACATGTATGCAGAGATGAATAGACCAAACCCCAAGGACAATATAAATCTACAACGAAAAGATCAAAGCACTATCTTCAGTTAAGAACAGGACATGTTGGACTGAATTACCACCTACACAGAATAAACCCCATACACCTACCACACTTTAGAAAGTGCAGTCATTCATGTGAGACAGTACAGCATATCTTGCTTGAATGTCCTGGACTGCATAAAGCTAGACAAGAACTCCTCCCACAACACCCATCTGTTCATAATACCCTTTACACTAGTCTTCCACAATTACAGAACACATGCAGATTCTACAAATTGGCATTGGCTGCCCAAGAGTGAAAACTCACAGCCCTGGTTAAAATAAGAAGAAGAAGAACAGTAGTCATGCCAGCAAGACATTGACCCATTCATTCACCATTACATCTGCATGCCTTGGCACAAAGGCAAATTTAATTTTTTCAGCCTAAATCTTTTCCAGGACTCCAGGTAGAGTTTCATCATCATCAAATAGCTTGTCCAGAGCAGAACTTTGCCACCCCAACAGTCCTCCGGAATTTCTCTCTCTCATAGGCCAGATGTCCTGCCTCTGCAGCTGTCATGTTCAAACCATCAGTTACATCCTGAATCCATCTTCTCCGTGGTCTTCCTCTTCTTCTCTTTGCCGGTATGCCTCCTTCCATGATGGTCTTCTCCAGCCCTTCATGTCTTTTTATATGTCCAAAATATCTCAATTTTCTTTCTTATTTGTAGCATCAGCCAGTTTTCTTTAATTTTGAGTTCTTTCTGGATAGATCTATTTGTTTTCTTCTCTGTCCAAGATATACGAAGGACTCTTCTGTAACACTTGTATTCAAAAGCACTTATATGTTTTTCCACTGCTTTATTAAATGTCCATGTTTCACACTCATACGTTGTCACTGGGAATATGCATGCTCTTAGTATTCTGATCTTTGTTTTCTTATCAGTTCCGTTTCCATACTGTTTTTAGTTGTTTAATTTTTGTAAAGCCATGTTTGTTCTTCTTTAATTTCCTTCATCCCATTTCCATCTGTTGTTAGCAGTGAACCAAGATATTCAAAACTGTTCACATTTTCTACTTTCTCTCCATTGATAAAAGTATCATTTGTCATGTTCGTTTTATCTGTTGTCATTATTTTTGTTTTTGCCACATTGAGATATAGATTTTGTTTTTCGCTTTATCTTCTACTTCTCCTAATAATTTCTCAATCCCTTTTGTGATGTTGACAGTAGCACTGTATCATCAGCGTATCTTAGTTCAGGAGGTATTTCTCTTTCTCCGATTATAAAAGGATCATATTGTTCTTTTCCGCTACCTTCTGTAACATTCCTCATGATGTTTTCTGCATATATGTTAAACAGACAAAGTGACAGAATGCAGCCTTGTCTGACTCCCTGCCCTATGTCAAACCAGTCTGATGTATCATCACATGTTCTTACAGCCGCCATTTGATCACTATAAAGTTCTCTTATGATCTGTATCAAATGTAATGGGAATCCCATTTCTCCCATAATCTTCCACAATTCCTGATGCTCTACACAATCAAATGCCTTTGAGTAGTCAATAAAGCATGAGTATAGATCTACATTATACTTTCTAGATTTTTCTATGATTGTTCTCATGTTAAATATATGGTCATGTGTACTCTGTTCCGCTCTAAACCCAGCTTGTGTTATGTTGATATTTTCTTCCATTTTCCTATATAGTCTTCCTATAATAATTTTTAATAAGATTTTACTTGCGTGGCTTATCAATGCCACTGTTCTATAGTTGGTACATAATTTGGTGTCTCCTTTTTAGGTATTGGGATAAATTTTGATCTTTTCCATTATTTTGGCCATATTCCTGTTTCCCACACCTTTTTGCATATTGCATGATATATTCTTATGCTTTGCTCTCCTCCTGCCTTGATAAACTTTGCTGAAATATTATCACATCCTGGTGATTTTCCTATCTTCAAGCTTTTTATTGCCCATTCAACTTCCTCTAGCGGTGGTTCTGGTTCTTTCTCTGTGATTATTTCAGTGTTCGCTCTATTGTCCGTTTCGCCTCTGTTCATATACATTTCGCTGCAATATTCTTTCCATCTGTTGAGAATTTCTGCTTGTTCTGTTAGGTTGTTCCCATACTATCTTTTATTGCATTTAGTTTTGGTTTAAACGTTATGGTCATTGATTTTATTTCTTTGAACATTTCTGCCTCTCCTTTCTTCTGGTGTTCTTCTAACCTTGCACAACAATTTTGTAGGTATTGCTTTTTATCTCTTCTTATGTTCTTTCTTATTTCTTTTGTTATATTTTTGTAGGCCAACCTATTTTCTTCCTTTGCTATTCCCTGTGCCTTTTTCTCTCTTCTCTGCTGTATTAACTCTAGTGTATCGTTTGCAATCCACTCATTCTTTCTGTCTTTTCTTCTTGGAACCATATCTTTGGCTGTCAACAATAGAATATCTCTAGCATGTGTCGTCAACTCATCTGGTGTCATCTCTTCTTGGACTGTCATCAGTATTTCAAATCTGTTCTTTACTTCTATTCCATATTTCTCTGGGATTTTATTAGCGTTAAAACGTACTGGTTTTAGTTTCTTCTCTAATTTTCTGAGCTTAAATTTTATCATCGCCATCAACAGCTCATGGTCAATTCCACAGTCTACACCAGGCAGGATTTTGGCCGTTGTTATGTTTGATCTCCATCGCTGTTGGATTATTATATAATCGATTTGGTTTTGGTCTTCCGCCTGGTGACGTCCAGGTATATAACCTAGGGTGTTGTTGAAACAGTGTGTTTGCTATCACCATATTATTTTCAGCACAAAAAGTTATCAGTTTTTCTCCTGCCTCATTTCTACTGCCTATGCCATTTTTTCCTACTATTTGGTTTTCTTCTCTTGTTCTATCTTTTCCAACTTTGGCATTGAAATCTCCCATTATTATTAAGATGTCACTTTTGCTAACTCTATCTACTTTTTCCTGGAGAATGTTGTAAAATTCCTGTATGTCTTCTTCTTCTGCATCTGTAGTTGGTGCATATATTTGTATAAGTGTAATGTTTCTTGATTTTCCCTTAAGTCTTACACTAATGATTCTTTCATTTATGGGATTGTATCCTAGGAGTGTATTAGATGTTTATGGTAGAGTTTCATTGCATTTAAATTGATGAACTTTTCTCAGTAAGGTCCGATATAATACGATAATGCAAAGCTGGTGAAATTTGCTTTTTTTTTTTTTTTTTTCAATGATGACCATCACTTCCGTCTTCTAGCTATTTTGACTAATTAATTTTCTCTTACTTTCTGTCACTACCATATTAATAAGCTTCTGTCATTATATACATGTCTTTTTTAGTTTTCATCAATCAGCATCTTTTATAACTATTGGCCCAATTTGTCAATTTACTCTTAATGTTTGTACAGTTTTGTGTTTAATAAATTTAATATTACTTATATCTGCAACTTTCATGTTTCTGAACAGTGTGTTGTATTCAATTGCTCTGATGGTCTTGACTACAAAGCCATGGGAAAATTCTTCAAAGGTCTGGCACAAGCAGGTGCATGGGCCTGTTTTGATGAGTTCAATCGAATTGAGTTGGAGGTGCTATCTGTCATTGCTCAACAGATTCAGAGCATCCAACAAGCCATTGCTGCTCACCTAAAGAGATTTATGTTTGAAGGGACAGAACTTTCACTGAATCCAACCTGCACAATATTCATCACCATGAACCCAGGTTATGCTGGCAGACAGGAACTGCCAGACAACCTTAAGGTAACATAATAATATGTCAGATACAATCCTGTTAGAGGTATTACTTCCAACATAATTATATATTTAGGACATCCATCAAGTTAAATGCCTTGGAACCCGCATAACATCAGGGCCATAGTCATAATGAATCAAATATAAATTCAGCACCAGGATCAGGCTGCCTTGGAAGTAAGATCAGCCAATCAGGAGATACAGAAGAGAACATTAATGCTAGGATTAGAACAGCCTGACAAACCTTCTATCTTCTGCACAGAGTGTGTAAAAACTACTGCTATCTCCACTACAACAAAAGTTCAGGATATTTAGCTCAAATGTGAAGTTTGTGTTGCAGTATGACTGAAACGTGACTGAATCACCAAGTTAAAAACAAATAAGATTCAGACCTTTTGTCAACAAATGTCTTTGACATATTCTTAACTTAAACTGAGATGGTGTGACAGATGTGCTAATATAGCGATATTAGGTTGCCTCTGCTATGCCTGAATTCATATTGGGTGAGCGGGGAAAAAAACCATTCTAGAAAATTAGGAGCATGATATGCAACAAGTTATTGTCAATTGAGATCATAATGAGAGGTATACAGTGCTACATAGACCCAATACTGACATATGGATGTAAGTCATGTACAATAAATACACAGATCGAAAAATCTATAAGGGCCACAGAGATGTGGTTTTACAGAAGAATGATGAGAATCCCATGAACTGTTAAAATGACTAATGTGGAGGTGTTGAATGAGGTTAAGACAGAGAAAGCTTACCGTCAATAAAAGAAAGAGGCAGTCATCATTTTTTGGAAATGTGATGAGAAAATGAGGTTTAGAATACATTGTAACAACCAGTAAAATAGAGGGGAGACGAGACAGAGGAAGATAGAGAGAGAAAATTGTGGATAGCCTGACTTCGTGGCACAGAAGAGCATCAACATATGAGATGATAGCAAACACCAGAGACAGAGATTTGTGAAGATTCATGATCACCTATACCAACCGGCATGGCACCTGATGATGATGATATGCAA
Source organism: Arion vulgaris (assembly GCA_020796225.1). NCBI lineage: Eukaryota > Metazoa > Mollusca > Gastropoda > Stylommatophora > Arionidae > Arion > Arion vulgaris. The sequence goes on from CM036767.1 coordinate 28,339,412, forward strand.
CAAGTTATTATTTAGGAAATTTATAAAATATCGTTTTTCCGTGAACATTGAACTAGTACTGACATACTGAAGCCAGCCATGGACAATATATACATAACATAAAAATCTCTGGAAGCCACAGAGATGTAGTTTCACTGAATAATGCTGAAAATCCAGTGGACATTAATGTTGATGCGTTTAAAGTAGTCAGCACACAAAGAAAGTAAACTGTCAATATGATGAAAAGACTGTCCTCATTTTTGGGGTATGTTTTGAGAAAGGAAGGTTAAGATTAAGAACACATGGTAACAACTGAAAAAAATCAGTGGGAGACAAGACAGGATGCTATGGAGAGCAAATTCTGAACTGCCTAATTTCATTGAGGAAAAATATCAGTACTCAGAACAGACATTTATAGAGATACATGTTTACTTATTTGCATTTGAAAATAGATGTATGCAAAAAATAATTAACATAAAATGGGATGAATTCAGGAAAAATGATGAAATCAGAAAAATATCTGGCCAACCACTAGTAATAACTGTTATAAGAAGGAGAAGGTGGAGATATGGTGGGCATACTTTAATAAGAAATGGTCAAAGAATATCAAAGCAGGCATTGGAGTGGAAGGCAAAGGGTTCAAGGAAAGAGAGAACGCCCAAGGAAACCCTGGAACGAACTTTGCTGAGAGAGGCAAGACAACTTTGACTCAATTCCATGAAATAGATTTAGTGAGTTTCCCAGAACAGAGATATATGGAGAAATTACTTGCAGGCCCTATGTAATGTACTATATATATATATATATATATATATATATATATATATATATATATATATGATTGCTTATGCCATCAGATGTTACATAATGATGATATTTTTGTGAATAAATGACAGTGAATAGTGAAACTAAGGTCCTTGAATTTGTCCCTGAAGTAGGAGAAGGCACGCCTGTATTGCAGGGACACTGATAATAAGAAAAGCAGGCCAATATGCAAAAATAAACCAGAAGTGCTCTACCAGGCACCCTGACTATGCCTGAATTCATATCGGGCTAATGCTAGAAGAAGAAGAAGAAGAGGCCCTTGAATCAGATGATAATTTTTCCCCTAAGCAGGTAACAGCTCTTATCTCTGAATCCATATACTATAAGCAGATTTAGATGTGCCTCTTCGTGCATACTAAACTCAGAGATATTTGTTATCGGAAGTGTAAATCTGTCAATTTATTTGAGTTATATATTAATTGTACAATATATTTAATGATAAGAAAAGATGTTAAAATGCCAAACAAGACAATTTGAACTATTGTAGCTATTCTTTAATGGCGTTTTCTTCTGCTTCCTGGCCATCTCTCTCTCTCTTTTGCCTTTTACCCCATTTGGGCATAGGCCCTCAACCAACTCAATGCCAAGTCTTCCTATCTCTAGCTATCTCCTGCAGCTCCCTGCAGCTCCCTCCAGCTCCTCTTTATATTGTTGATCTCCACCTCCAAATATCGTCTTCATGTATTTCTCAGCTCCTTCTTTCGCTGTCCCGGGTTCCAGGCAAGGACCCTTCTTGTTATATTCCTCCGGTTTTCGCAAAGTGTGTCCTATCCAGCCCCAGTGGTTTTTTTTAACCTGTTCGTTCACTGGAATCTGTCTTGTTCTCTCCATAAGTTCCTCATTTGTGACCCTATCATACCATCTTATTCCTCTATTTCCTGGCCATACTGCTTACAATTATTGTGACATATTATAATTAAGTGAAATCTACTACATCCTAGTGTTTCTCACAATCTGTATTACTTTATTTGCAATTTGTTTTGTGCCAGGTATTATTCCGTACTGTTGCCATGATGGTCCCAGATTATGGAATGATTGGTGAGATTCAACTCTACTCTGTGGGATTTGTTGAAGCTCGAAGGTATTATTTTGAAAAGTACTTTTTCAAAAATATTTTCTTTTTATGATTCCTATTAATAGTATATTATTATTATTATTCTCTCTCTCTTTGCGTTTAGACCCTAGTTGGGACATAGGTCCTCAACTAATTTGTGTTCATGGTTAGCTTGATTTTGTGGCTAAAGTTTTTACCAGATGGACTAGTCAGCCACAAGCTGAACCCGTAGCGTACGGGAGATTATTATTATGTTATGTGTAAATTTCTTTGCCAAATTACATAATTTTTGTGAAACACTTTTTTTATGTATTTAATTTCTTTTTAATAAATTATTTAACTCTTAAACATTCAGAGGTTTTAAAGATTTTTTTTTTTCATTATGATGACCTCCTACAATATTAGCAACCATATAAGTACCTCACATTGAAAATAGGCATGTTATATTTGGTTGAAAAGCTAATTGAGTGGGCTATCAAGCTATATGATTTTAATATCATATGTGATGTAATATGTGATATATATGGTCTACTTTTGGTGTTATGAAAATATTTTTCATACAAATGGTGAAAAAATTTTACAGTAATAAAAAAAAAAAAGAAAATATAGAATGTATAATGAAAACTTTTAAGTCTTTTAGTATCTTAATTTTTACACAACATATCCAAAAATGAAGTCACTTGTGCAATATATAAGTCAGTATTGGTTATTGGTTACTAAACTGACGTCATTGCACTCTGGGCAGACCCATAGGTGCTCAGTCTCCCCAACAGATATCGAAGAGTATGCATACTGATGGTTCCCATGACTCGCTGATTAAACACACCTCTCACTCTGCCTCTCAGGCATCCAGTTTGACTTGTACAACGGGTAACTCCAAACTGCTTAAATCGCTTGATCGATTCAGCATCAATTTTAGTGTCCTCATCCAACAGACAATCGCGAAGAGACCGAAGAACATCCCCTTATCCATCTTCAACTCCCCAATAATCGATGCTGTTAATGCAAGCCTATCCGCCTCTCATTATCGTAAAACACCTGCATTCCCAGGACAGTACATCCACGTAAGCCTCTGGAGGTTAGAAACTTCTATAGACGACATCCACTCATACCAAAACCTGCCCTTCTGGATCTTGTGAAGCATCGACTGAGAGTCAGATACAACAACGGCCCCAGTAAATGAAGTCCCAGAGAGCCAATGAAGGGCAGCAGTAACGGCCTCAACCTCTATCCTCACACTACAGATAGTTGTCCTGTATGCCCCACTTCGCTCTGCAACAACCCTACCATGCGCATTAGCCAAGAGACCTCAGCCGGACCTCTCACCCGACCCATCGGTATATACAACAACATCATCATCCCTTGCATTATCTTCTATCAGCTGCTTAACTGCGAGATCAGCCTTCATGTTGCCCCAATCTCTAAATTCTCTTCCAAGAGTGATGATAACATTGAGATAGTTGATCATGCTACCATCTGTTGGGATCCGTTCTTCCCCTTTTGGTAGGGTCGCAACCGTAGTCACCTGACCAACTGTTCTCTCAGCCTGGGCCATCCACGACATGCCACAAATGATTCTCATGCCCTTAGCATCATTAGTGTTCTTGTGCAGTGAATATCTCTTATCCACAGTTACCCACATATGGCTTTGGGTGATTGCATGACGGAAGCGTATATACTTGAGAAGAATATTAACAGCAGAAGGAAGATTAGACAGAGAGAAAGAGACTAGAGTTCACAAATATGCTTCTAGTATGTACTGCATAAAATTTAAATTATGCTGTTTTTAATTGTCAGATTGTTTTCTATTTGTTAGCTTGGCAAACAAAATTGTGGCAGTCTACCGGTTATGTTCAGAACAACTGTCATCCCAGCATCACTATGACTACGGTATGCGAGCTGTCAAGTCAGTGCTGACTGCTGCTGGAAACCTCAAGTTGAAATATCCAAATCAAGATGAAGCAGTGCTACTGCTCAAAGCCATCAGTGATGTTAACTTACCCAAATTTTTGGCACAGGTTTGTTTGTGTTCTAGAGCCTAGTAAAACTTTTAGTATAAGAATGTCTACACTTTTTTAACGTTTTTGTCCAATTCTCCTGCAATGTATCATTGGAAGATGGAGTTTTCTGTTGTTGCTAAACTTCTAAAATTTGCACTTCAGTTTCCAAGCTGATTTTTTTTTGGGTGGGTGGGGAGAGGGGGAATTGACAATCACATTTGTAGCGAAATTGCAAATACAAACTCTAAATATAGGTTGCAATATTTCAAATATTGTGTCATGTGGAATAATTTCAAGTTTGTATTGCCAATTATCAAGGGCCAACTATACAAACATTTTGGGACACTGGACACTCAAAGATAATAAATATTTAATCATTTTAATAACAAAAGAGCTTTGACATAACACCAGCAAGTTTTTAAAAAGTAAAATTTCCATGGACACATATTTTTTGGAGGTTAAGATATGGATGTGAATCATAGACGATTACATCGTCATCAAATAGCTTGTCCTGAGCAGAACTTTGCCACCGCAACAGTCCTCCAGAATTTCTCTCTCTCATAGGCCAGATGTCCTGCCTCTGCAGCCTTCATGTTCAAACCATCAGTTACATCTTGAATCAATCTTCTCCGTGCTCTTCCTCTTCTTCTCTTTGCCGGTATACCTCCTTCCTTCTTGATGGTCTTCTCCAGCCCTTCATGTCTTTTAGATGATTACACAAGCATCTAAAGAAGAAAGAAGAATGATAATATATTATTTAGTTATAAGTTAAAACTTAAAAGACACTTTAATATTCCTATATTATTTCTTTTCACTGAAATAAGCAATGTTCATTTGAAACATCGTTTTACTCATAGACTGTCTGCTTTTGTTTCTCAGGATGTTCCATTGTTTGAAGGTATCATTTCTGATCTGTTCCCTGGTGTACAGCTGCCACAACCTGATTATGGAGTTTTCTTGGAGACAATGAAAGAGAATATCAGGAAACGCAAACTTCAGCCAAATGAGTTTTTATTGAAAAGTTCTTCAGGTATTTGTTACTTGTTTAAGAATGTTGCTATCTTTGTTTTCTACTTCTTCAATGATCAAGCAGTGCTTATGCTCTTGTCCTTTGTCCCAATGTTCTGTAGTGGTAGGGTTGTCATACATCCTCATTTTTGCGGACATGTCTTCATTTCACGAGTAAATCTGAGCGTCCGAAGATTTGTCTGCAATTTTATAACCTTGAGATTCACTCCAACCATTGAGTGAATTTTCAAGTTTCATTCAAGTGGCTTGATTTTGATGACATGTCATGGGAAAATGGAGAAGCTTCCATCAGATTTTTTACTGACAAATGTGTGCACATAGATGATTCAAAGTGCTGTGATCAGAACTGCAATCTGGTGAAATTTGCATCCAACTAATAAAATCAAGTACCATCACACAAAAAAGGGGTGTGACTATATTGAAAATTGTAGGAGTAGTGAAGTGTACTCTGAAATCGTGAAGATAGCACATTTTTCTTTCGCTATTCCAGCTCACAATGCTTCAGTAGAAAGACTATTTTCTTTAATCCATGCCAAATGGACCATTGTCGATGAGAGAAATCGTCTTAGAATGGATTCAATCAATTTTACTTGTAAAATTTAATTTCAAACATTTCACATTCCTGCAATTTTATGGACATTTGATGCAAAAGTAAAACATTCTAACAAAGATCTGGTCATCAGAAAATATATACATGGAACACAATTTAAATGGAATTTAATGTTAGGAGAAGTGTTCTCATTTCAGAAGATCAAAATATGGCAACCCTATGTAGTGGTATCTTCATGTGTTTGTACATTGTTGCTTTGTTCTGTATGATATGTCTAGTTTATCTGGTCTTGGAGAAAGAATAATCTTTCTGACATCTCAGGTGACCACAGTTGCGACCCTACCAAAAGGGAAAGAATGAATCCCAATAGATGGTAGCATGACCAATTACTGGTAGAAGATAATGCAAAGGATGATGGATGTTGTTTATAACGATGTGTCTGTGCATCATGGTTGGGGGAGTTTCTTCGTTAGCACGCATTGTATGGTTGTTGCAGAGGGAAGTGGAGCATACAGAAAAACTACTTCCAGTATGTGGATGGAGGTTGAGGCCATTATTGCTGCCCTCCATTGGCTATCTGGGACTCCATTTACTGGAGCTGTTGTTGCATCTGAAAGTCGGATGCTTTAGAAGGTCCAAAATGACAGGTTGCGGTGTGAGTGGATGTCGTTCTGCTGAAGTTTCTAGCTTTTCTTTACCAACCTTTGCATTTAAGTATCCCATTGCTAGTAATAAGTCATGTTTTAGAGTTTTGTTAATTTTTATTTTACAGCTGTTTATAAAACATTTCCTTCTTTTCTTCATCTAACTCATTAGCTGGTGCATAGATCAACAGTATTGTCATCATAGCATGTCTGCTAATAAAGCGAGCTCTAATTCTATGACTCCAGATAAATTCCCATATTAACTCTTTCCACGCCCATTTATTTCCTCAGTTTTACACATTTAATTTAAGGGAGGTAAAAATGCAATGGGTTATTTTTTCAAATCATAACTACTCATCAATAAATAAACATATATATATCTTATCATATACTAATTTGAAGAAAACTGGACAACCTATTAGAATAACAAAGTTAAATAGCAATACATGGAATATTTTAGAAGAAACTGGGACAAATATGACAACATAAATAGAAAATATTATAAATTGTTAGTGACATATGCAACACTTACTTGACATTATAACAGCATCTTCAGAATGTATCCCTATGTGCTTCTAGAAATTATTTTGTAATCCAATTTGTGAAGTCCAGGCAAAATTTTATAACAATATATCCAATAGAAATGAAGATATGATGAAAAGTTGACACACAATTATGATGATGAAAATGTTGGCGAAAACACAAAAATTGAAAAATGACAAAATAAACTGTACACTGTACACTGTGACCATGCAGTTAGTGAATAACTGACTACACTTTGTGGAAGGCCTCAAAACAATCCTTAGGATGTAAATGTGGCTGATTCGGGCATCCTAGGCAAACAAAGTGGGTGCGCTTGCGTTCCGTGGGAGTAGCACAGACAACACAACTTCTATCCCATTTGATATAAGAAATGATGTGTTTCTTATCTTGGAGGGGGTGCCATGGGGTTTGCAGCTGGTTGTCGACCGCGCCTTCGAGGAGCAAGACCTTCTTCAGGAAATGTCACAGCGGCACGCTGTGTTAGCTGTGTCAGAAGCTCCGTTGAACTTCTTCAGGGACAATCCTGTCGTGTCTGCTTCTCGCGTCAAGGTGTACAGAATGAAGGAGTTGACTTGGGTGACTTCAAGTAGCCAATAAAACACCTTCTTCCACCATTTTATTGTTTTCCTTTCAAAAGAACAATAATAGGTGACTTTTTGGTCTAACTTGTCACACCCATTCATGTATTTGTTGTATTTGTGTATCATGGATGGCTTGTCAACATCCTTGCATCTTGTTGTCTCAACAACCGCGTCTGTGCTCACCATGAGGACACTCTTCTTTGCTTTTTATCCCTATAACCAACGCACATCATGGTTTCATCCTGATTTTGAAACCAGCGCATTTCACGGTATGCAAGGTTGAGGGACTTCAGTTGCAGAGGAAAGCCAACGCGGTTGATGTTGAGCGTGCCTGTGTAATATTGCTTGTGCTCAAGCAGGTAATCAACAAGGACACGGGTCGTGTAAAAACGATCTGCATATATCTTATGCCCGTTCCAACATTAGCAAGTAATGTATCAAATATTTTCACTGCGTGACTTGATGTATAATCAATTTCAGGATTATAAGATGTGTCGCACTCAAAATATGGTAAGATGTTGTGGTCGTATCCGTAGCTGAGTCACACAGGCCAAAGGTTTTTATATGGTATTTGCTTGGCTTGCTGGCATTGTACTGCTTGAACTTCCACCTCCCTTTATACCCGATCACCATCTCATCAATACTGAGTTCTTGATACGGGTAGAACACAGCTTGGTACTTTTTCAGGAGAACATTCATGAAGGGTTCAATTTTATCTTTTCCTTCAGAATGTTCCTCGCCTGCATGGAGCATCGTAAAGTATATATCTTGGAAGCGTTTACGAGTAAACATTACGTGGAACCATGGAGCATAAAACTCAGGTGCCAGAGACCAGTAATCAGGGATCTCAGGCCGTCTGGCAATTCCAATCATAATCATTACGGCCAGAAATTTATCAACCTCGTGGGACGTAATGTCAACCCAACGAGAGAACACTGACCGTTGGAGAGATGGAGTGTTGACAATAATTTTACTCCTGGCATAAGAGTTTATTGTCTTCATAAGTAAAGACTTTACCTCATCATCAAACAGCAATGAAAAACATTCAAGTGCTGTCGAATTTGAGGTAAGCTCTGACTCAGGAGACACACCTGGCTGTTGCTTTGGGTGGAATCTAAAAGCATTTTTTTGTAGAGCCTTCTCTTATCTCCTGCCATTCCTCTCTTACCACTGGCACTGGGGCAGCTGTTGTTCGAGCTGCAAATTTTCCTCTACCTCTGCCGTTTCCAGTACCAGTATTTACAGCAGATCTCGGACGTTTTGGCACAGGCGGCTCAGCATCGGAATCATACTGGCTGCAGCTAGCTGCTCCAGTTGGGCTTTGATGGTTTGAATGATTCTCATTTGCCTGAATCTCTTCGATATATTCGGGATCCGAATCATCACTAATACTACTAATAGTACTAATACTACTATTATCAGAATCATTCATACATTTTTCTAAGAAAATAAGCGCCTGCTCGCCTGAAACACGCATAGTACGCTTGTTACCTGATGGGCCTGGTTCCATATTGATTTGTTTACAAAAAAATGCGTCTGTAGCAACGAAAAATAAACTTGAAGCAAATTGAAACGTGGGTGAATGAACGATGAAATCAAAAGTGAAAGTGACGCTATTTAAGTTAGGAACCGGAAGAATACTATTAAAAACTAAAATTAGTAGAAATAAAACTAGAAAGACGTATAAACGGAACAATTCGAACGACGAATGGCGAATGGCGAACGAAACAACTTGAATGGCGCAGGGTACGGCTTAAAGCGTGCAACAGAAGTCGCTGTGGCGCAGTGTGCGCTAAAGCGCGGAAAGAGTTAACATACTATTTAATACTCTAGCTGACCTCATTATGCTCACTCATGACATATTCTTTTCATTCTCTATGAGTAAAAGGATGTTAGTCATCCAACAAACTAGAATTCAGCAACCCAACAACATTACATACCAACTTACCCCAATCTTGAAACACCCAGCAACTCCAGTAGAGACTAAAAGACAGATTATAAATGCAATCTTCATACCAACACTGTGCTACCAGTGCCAAACATGGGGACTGACAAAAGAACAAGAAAGAAAATTACCACATGCGAAATGAGATGCTTGAGGAAAGCAGTAAATAAAACAAGAGAGACCATATAAGAAAGGAGGAAATTAGAAGAACAGTTGGAACAACACCTGCTATTATATTTATTGAAAAACAGAGACTCAAATGGTTTGGCCACTTGGTCAGAATGAACTCGAATACACCAGTTGCAAGAGCGTACAACCTGAAAATGGAATCATCAAGAGGAACGGCAGACCAAGAAAAAGATGGGTTGATGGAGTTACAAACATCTTAAAACTCCACAATACCACAGCATATCAAGCAACCGAGCATGCATTATCTCGGAAACCAATCATCAGTTAAACCTGCTACGCCTAGCGGCCAAAAAGCAGAGGACAAAAGAAAGAAAGAAAGAAGAAAGAAAGAAAGAGTCATCCAACCACATTTTTATTTGTTCCAGTCCATCTCACCTTGCTTAACCATAATATGACCGGTTCATATTGTTTAATTTCCTTAGCAACCTGTGGTAATTTTGTAACTGTTGCCATTGTTCTGACATTCCAGAATCCAATTTTAGTGTTTCTTTTTGAACCAAGTATGTATGGTTGCTGACTTCTGCAAAGAGGCAATCTAATATATGACTATTCCACATAACAAATGTGGCATGCAGTAACTTAATCTGTTATTACTAAATGTGTTTTTTCCATGTAAATAGACTTGCCATTTGATTTATTGTTTGTTGATTTCTACTTTTCTTGTGAACTTCAGTTTTCAGTATAGTATGCACTCTAGGATATTTTGATCAGTACATTGATTGATCTGTTTTTGTGAATTTATATAATTATATTATGTGTCTGCGCTCAGCCCCATCTTTAAGCTTACAAGATTTTTCATTGTTAAACTTAAACAGGTATATGAGATGATTTTAGTTCGACATGGAATGATGATTGTTGGTGAACCTCTTGGTGGAAAGACACAGTCTTATCAAGTACTTGCGGATACTCTTGGTGACCTGAGTGAAGCTAAAATGTATGATGAGTTTTACACCATATACAGAATTATCAACCCAAAGGCCATCACTATGGGACAACTTTATGGCTGCTTTGACCCAACCTCTCATGAGTGGTCAGATGGTCAGTTTCAATATGCATCATTTTATTTAATCTATCCATTTTCTTTCACATGATACATTGTTTTTGTTTTTACTTCAAGAGTCTACTATGAAAAGTTTCATCTTATTATTTTCTTTTTAGACGTTAATATTTTGCAAGAATTTAGATTACATATTCATATAATGTACACAATAAACATAGATAAACAACATGAATGAATAACTGACAGAGATTATGGGAAGCCTGACATAAGAAAAGAAGGCAATCACATCTGAAGGTCAATGAATGCTAAAACAAAACAACCTGCAAACTCAATACAGGCAGTTGAACAAGAAAGTTGAAAATATTGATGGGCTCAATGAGTTAAATATTTTTTTAGAGCTTAAAAACTGAGGTGGGGACAAACAGAATTGAGAGTGAGATGAATTGTTTGGGGGAGGAGGAAGGTGGTCTTATAGAATATACTCTCAACAAATTACCTATCAGTATAATTAGATATTCTCTTGACAAACTCACAGGTAAAGAGATAATAAGGAAGACAAGAGAAAACGTTAAGAATAATGGAAGAAATGTAAGTCAATGCAATGGCTGCTTTATATGCAAACTTTACAAAGATTGCCTAATATAGAAACATACTGCTGTTTTTGTGTCATGTTCTTCTTCTTCTCTTCCACCATTTACTACTCTATAGAAGTGTTGGGGGTGAAACGTAGTGATCTGTCATGTTCTACAAGATACTAAACCAATATAAAGTGATGATAAAAAGATGAGATAAAATGTGGGAATCATTTCTCATTGTAGTTTATCTTACAAACACTACACCGCAGAAACGATAAAGCTCTGCAAGATCTTATAGCACTTAATGCTATATATAGCATAAATGTTCATTGGCATTTTTCCAGTAGGGGGTGGGGATTTTTCCAGGGAAGATGGAAGGGGGAATTTTACACAGGTGTTTGTGATCAGCATGGGGGTGTGGGTGATTATACAAATTGGCATCGTCATGTTCCTGGCCAGCTGACATAAGCAATCAGATGTGGTAGGGTTGTCGGCAAGCAGAAAGAAGTATAAAGGATAACAATTTACAGTGTGACAGTGGTGGTTGAGGCTGTTGCTGCCACACTCCAATCGCTCTCTTAGACTTAATTTACTAGGACAAGTATGATGTCCAACTCTTGGTTCATCCTTTGGAAAGTCTAAAACAGCTGATGTTTTTATAAATAAATGGCATGTATAAATACTTTAAACCTCTAGGATCTTATATTAATCTACTGTCCTGGAGATACAAGTTTTGTGGTAATTAGGGAACAGACAGGCTTGCACCAAAAGCACACATAGTCTGGGTGTTTAAGATAGATAAGGGATGTATACTGCAGGTTCTTAGTGACCACCTCTTAGATGAGGATACAGTAATTAATGATCCATCTATATTACAGTAGAAGACATTTGGCATCAAATATTGCATAAGTAGGACTTAATACCAAGTCTTCTTCGGGTCTCTGTGGTGAAGTGGTCAAGCCATGTGTCTTGCACTTTGAAGGTCATGTGTTCTAATCCGGACAATGTCATTGGGTTAACGAGTGCATTTTTTAGGTAGAAATGAAATCAGTCCTACATCTTTAAATCTACAGATTAAAATAATGTGTGTGCTTATTGATTTAGTCACAGGAACCATCAGCATGTATAGATTTTTACATCTGCTTGGGGATGCTGAACATCATTGGGTCTTTACTACAAAGTCATGGTAAAATTCTTCAAAGTCTGGTACAAGCAGGTGAATGGGTCTATTTTGATGAGTTCAATCGAATTGAGTTGGAGGTCTTGTCTATCATTGCTCTACAGATTCAGAACATCCAACAAGCCTCAAGAGATTTATATTTGAAGGGACAAACTTTCACTGAATCCAACCTGCACACTCTTCCTCTCCATGAACACAGGTTACGATGGCATGCTATGAGTTGGTGCTATAAACAATAACCATGCTTATGATTTTTTGTTTAATTAGTTATATTCTATGTGAAATTATTGTGTATCCTCAGGTGTTTTGGCCAACACATTCAGAGAATATGCCAGCAGTCAGGACAGTAATAGGAAGTGGATTTTGTTTGATGGTCCAGTTGATGCAGTATGGATTGAAAATATGAATACTGTATTGGATGACAACAAGAAGGTCTTTAAATGCTTGTGCAGTGTCCATGTTTCTGTACCATACACATGATCGCTCTCAGTTTTGTTAAATGTATTTGGTCAAGATTTTTCTATTGTTTCTTAATACATTTTTGGTTATTTCAATTTTCTTGTTGACTTTTGTTTCACACTTGCCATCATCTATTCATACTTATAAGAGAGAGTCCAAACCAGATCCTACATCCAACAATTTATTCTTATATTTAATATTGACTTTTTTGTTTTGTTTTGCTGATCATCAGTTTTTGTTTTCTGTATATGAATGTCTAATCTATTTTTTTAACTTTGCCATTAACTTGTTCCACTAGTTCTTGTAATTATTTCCAACTTTCAGTCATCTGCACTGCATCATCTTCATATCTAAGGATGTTTATTATTCCTATTTTATGTTTGTTCCTAACACTTCTTTGGTCTGTCTGAACATTTCTTCAGTTAAAGTGTTGAGCAGACAATACAACACCCTTGTTATACCTCTTAATTAAAAATCCATGGTTGGTGACAAATTTTAGACACATTTTATTGCTGTTACTTGCTCCTAGTGTTGATTAATTTTAGTTTGATGTCTTTTCCATCTAACAAAGTTTTGGAAGCTTGCAGTATATTTCATTTGCTGTGTTGAACTTTGTCAAAGCTTTCCTACAGTTTGGGAAGCTATATATATATATATATATATATATATATATATATATATATATATATATATATATATATATATATATATATATATATACTACTATATATATAGAAACACGTACAAACAAAGTACTATAGTTTTACAAAATACAGAAACAGTGACGATAAACTTTACTATATATATAAAAATGAATGTTTGTTTGTGACCTATAGACTCAAAAACTACAGAACAGATTTAGCTGAAATTTACAGGATATGTTTGTTTTGATGTCGGGATGCTACCTGTCATAGTTTGAAATAGGTAGCGCTGAAACTTTCGAAAAATCGAAAACACGCTAATTTCATCGAGAGTTTCTAAGTTTGTTTACAATTTGCTATCAACGTTTCCGAAGTCTACGGTAAACATATTAATATATACACAAGATTCGATGGCGTATGTTTTAAAACTATGGAAACCTCGATCTCTTTCATAGCATAAAATAATCGTTTCAAGGCAATTTTACAAACAAGCTGAAGTTAAAATATGCAATCAAGGTTTGTTTCTTCAAAGGATTTCTACTCATTTCTAATCATGATAAGAGAAATATCAACAATATGAATGTTTGTTTGTTTGTGACCTATAGACTCAGAAACTACTGAACAGATTTAGCTGAAATTTACAGGATATGTTTGTTTTGACGTCGGGATGCTACCTGTCATAGTTTGAAATAGGTAGCGCTGAACGTTCGAAAATCTAAAAATCGAAAACACGCTAATTTCATCGAGAGTTACTAAGTTTGTTTACAATTTGCTATCAACATTTCCGGAAGTCTATGGTATACACATTAATATATACACAAGCTTCGATGATGTATGTTTTAAAACTATGGAAACCTCGATCTCTTTCATAGCATAAAATAATCGTTTCAAGGCAATTTTACAAACAAGCTGAAGTTAAAATACGCAATCCAGGTTTGTTTCTTCATAGGATTTCTAATCATTTCGAATCATGATAAGAGAAATATCAACTGGGACGCGACATTAGTAGCAATGAAGCAGTATGTCAACTGGGGCGCGACATTAGTAGCAATGAAGCAGTATATCAACTTGGATGCGACATTAGTAGCAATGAAGCAGTATTTCGACTGGGATGTAATTCAATTTTTGTTGAGGCGTAGCAAGCGCAGAGTACAGCTAGTATATATATATATATATATATTTATATATATATATATATATATATATATATATATATAAAATTATATATATATATATTATCACCGCCCAGACCGATGTACAGATTTCCCCATAAATTCTATTCATGTGGAAATCTGATTCATGCAGTCTTAGCATTGGTGTGTTTTACGTCACATCTTCAGCAATATTTGGAGCTTATCCTTTGGCGATGTGTCCGGTTTCAGCCAGCGTTGACTTGGTTTGCTCTCTGTTCTGTAGCCATCTGGTTTATTTTACGGTGTGGGGTAGCTAGCCCCACGTCCAACCCAACCTCCTTAGTCACCTCTCATGAGATGCGTGGCAGGTAACAGTGGTTCTAGTCTTTACACTCCAATTTCAGCCCCAGTAACCACTCTGGCATATATATATATATATATATATATATATATATATATATATATATATATATATATATATATATGTGGTAGAATATTTCTACATTACAGCACCATGGTGAAATAGTGGATTCTCTTCAGACAACCTCTTGTAACCTTCTTTCACTGTTCACTTGTTAGAATGGATTCTCCTAACTCTCTTTTTCTCAATACTAAGATTATTATGAATCATGCAGTAGGAAATACAAGAAAAATAAAGACCACATTAATCAAAAGGTTTGCAACGCAACATACATTTCAGTGAATAAAAACATAGGTTTATTTTCATTTTGTAAATGATGCCAACAGAACGCATCCCAATTTAATATTTCCTTTTGAAATTTAACATCTATAACGGAATGTTATAATTAAAATGTTGAAATTAGTAATTATGTCAAAATGTTATAACTTGAAAAGTACCTAATTAAATTTAATTATTCAAGTTCCCCTCCTCTTCCTTTAGCACTATTTCTCCCTCTTCTAAGTGTCTCATATAATATTACAACAATTCGACTTGTCTTTATATCAACAACAAAAACATATCTAAATTTATAATTCTTTACCACTCGATACATAGATACAATACCATTCCCTGAGTTCTTTCTTCCTGTATATCTCCCATCGTTATCTATTTTACTCACTATCTTTCTTACTGTATGTCTTTAACTAACCGTTTATCTCTTCCGTCTAACTCTGTCATCTTTCTACTAACGGTCTATATATACATTCTAACTACTTATTCCGATTCGTCCTACTAACTGGTCTAGGTCCCTCTAACTGTCTATCCTCTCTCTCGGTCAGTCTCTATACTCAACTGTCTGTGTCCATCTGTCAAGGTCCGTCCAACTGAAGCCGATTTGTCACGCTTCATTAATTTCATTAATGTCTTCAATCCGGCTATTCGGTTTACATCTCACATCTCTACCTCTTGTGTCAACTTTCTTGACATCACTATCACTATCAGCCTATCCACCATCACTACATCAGTATACTACAAGCCTACTGATGCACATAGTTTCTTCTTTATACCTCTTCCCATTCCCAGGCTTGTCGTGATTCTTTACCATTCTCTCAATCTTGCCTTCAGTCGCCTCTGTAGCGAGGACGACGATTTCTCGATAGAGCTCACGAGATGCTGGATTTCTTTCGTAGCGCTTATACCCGGATAAGGTGCTTGCTTCTGCTATGCGTTCAGCAAATTTCTCGCCAGGAGGCTCTCTCTAACCAGCATAGAACTTCCAATTCTGACAAAGTGAAACTTGTCTTAACTTTCCACCCTCATAGTTCCCTTGTGAAGAAAGTCTTATTCCGTCATCTCTCCATTTTTCAGTCTGATCCTGAGACACGTTCAATCTTCCAACACTATCCTTTGGTGGCGTACAGAAGGACAGAAGCCTTAGGATATGTTGGTTCACAGTCACCTCAAGCCTAATATCCAGAGTCATTTTGGCACTATCCAGTGTGGCCGTCGGCGCTGCAACACTTGTGCTTATGTAATACAGACCCGCACGGTGTCTTTTCCAAAAGCCACGTTCGTTGTTGAAGACAGTTTCACGTGCGAGTCCCGTAATATTATCTATGCCATTATCTGCAAGCGGTGCAACAAGGCCTATATTGGAAAAACCGGCAGGAGACTCAAGTGACCGATTCGCCCAACACTTGCGCGATATAGCCAATGCTCTGTGACCCCTGTAGCTACCCATTTCAATGATACTGGCCATTCAGGAGCTTGCGATGTCAGGTCACAGCCATCCGATCATGTTCCTCTGATGATCGTAGTCGATTT
Source organism: Arion vulgaris (assembly GCA_020796225.1). Classification (NCBI taxonomy): domain Eukaryota; kingdom Metazoa; phylum Mollusca; class Gastropoda; order Stylommatophora; family Arionidae; genus Arion; species Arion vulgaris. Next base: position 28,355,963 of record CM036767.1, read on the forward strand.
GCTCTGGAGAATCGGTTGATTTCTTTGTATGGTACCTTGCGACCATGCGGGCTCAACGTATTACATTCTTATGCTTCTTAGTACTTTCTCTTCCCATGCTTTGTAATCTATATGGGTATATGTTGCATGTATTACATTCTTATGCTTCTTAGTACTTTTTCTTCCCATGCTTTATAATCTATATGGGTATATGTTGCATGTATTCAAGTTATATATTTACTAGATGTTTCATTGTTTCTTTTCCGTTCTATTTCTAGTTTTTATGTGTGTTTTTGTGTTACATTTATTTCGTTATTCGTTTTTATTCCAGATTTTCCTTAGATACGTTTGTATTTGGTCGTCCATTTGTGTTTCATTTTAATTTGTCACTCCTGTTTGTTCGTTTGCTTGATAAAGGCCTTGTTGGTCGAAACGTTGCTGTTTATCGTCACTGTTTCTGTATTTTGTAAAACTATAGTACTTTGTTTGTACGTGTTTCACTATTTAGCCTAGTTACCAAAATTTACGTAATTTCATGACCCTCTTTTAAAGGCTGTGCCTTCCAGTGCGCGTTAGTTGAATATTTGATTTTGCCTGTGACCACTCTGTCACAAATATACTTTTTTTTTTTTTAAACTGAAATCATTTAAAAAAAATATTATTCTATAACTTCTCTGGCCCCAGTGTTTTTACAAAAATCAAACAGCTTACAGCACTACTTTGTTGTCTTAGTTGACTGATGGCTCTAAAGTCCATATTACCCAGTCTTATTCACAGGGCTCATCTTGATAAAAGAGAATTTGTCTACTGCATCCTGCCAAGTATGTTATAAAATGGAGGTTCATGCACAGGGCTAGTAATCTGATAGCTTTATTCTTTTTACTACAGAAACCATAACTATTACAACATGTAAACACTTTGGCTCAGTGGATATGAGCAGCATGTTTGACCGCATGCTCACAGTTTACAAAAAATCAAAGAATGATGTACTTATTTGATATCTTTATTTCTAAATCCAGAAAAATCTGACGAATGATGGTGGTATCTCACATATATAAATCAACATTTAAACATAGAAATAGTTGTAATTCATTTATTTATTCAAGTAAGTATTTATTAAGACTTAAAAACTGAATTAAAATATTTTCCTCAGTTGTGTTTAATGAGTGGAGAGATTATTCAAATGAGTAACAAGATGAACTTGATCTTTGAGCCTGCTGACCTTGAACAAGCTTCACCAGCCACTGTCAGTCGATGTGGCATGGTATACCTAGAACCTCATATTATGGGCTGGCAACCAAGCATGGAGTCTTACTTAATGTATACATTACCACAAAATCTCAAACCAGATCAGAAGGATCTAGTAAGAGACTTATTTCTCTGGCTGGTAAGTATGAGAAATGTACAATGCAGTTATTTTTTGTAATTATCTGGATGGGCTTATACGTTGCAGATGATGGAAGGACAATACAAGAGGAAAGCAATGGATTCAATGCAACCACTTTAAACATTACATTCGAGATAGCTGCTGTCTCTTGGGTGGTTTTGTGACTGACAGAAAAAAAAGTGGCACTATAATGATAGTAACAGACTCTGTAAGTATAATTAAGAGGATTAATACAGACATGCTTTAAAATGAATGGGTAAATAGCATTCAGCAGTCTTGCCTCAAGAATCTGCATTGACTTTACATGCCTGAACATGCAGTCGGGAAGAACATTACAAGGACAGATACATTAGCTGGAATGGCATCCATTGCAAGTGGGAAAAGTATGGACATTGCAAACATCATAAATGTCCTCTGTTTCACGTATATCGAAACATGATCAGAGATACTAGCTGCATGCTTGAAATATAGGGTGGAGGGAGAGGTAATGGCAACTAGCATTCCAGCTGTGTAAAGAGAGAAGATATATAACAACCAGCAACACTTGGATACACTGAATGTGGAAACATTGAAATGGCTGCTGCATTGGGGGATGTTTAGGTCATAAATAGCTCAAGCAAAAGCAGCATTTATGAAAATGAAAAACATACTATGCGTAAATTCACTACTAATGACACTGCAAAAATGAATACTCCAGTGCTATATTAATCCAATACTTCTGTATGGCAGTGAATCATGGGCAATGAACAAACAATCAATACGATATTTGGAAGCTACAGAGATGTGGTTTCACACAAGAATGCTGAAAATTCCATGGACAGTGTAGATAACAAATGAGGAGATTTTAAATCAGGATTACACACAAAGAATCCATATCAAAAGAATAAGAATCCGGCAATCAAGGTTCTTCAGGCATATAATGTGAAGAGAAGGCTTAGAACATTTGGTGACAGCAGGTAAAATTCAGGGAAGGAGAGATTGTGGAAGACAGAGGAAGAAGATGTTGGATGGTCTGACATCATAGTTTGACACAAGATCGACGTCAGAACTGATTACATGCACCAAGCAAAGAGAGTTGTGGAGAGATATGATCGCCTATGCCGGAGGTTGATTGATTGATTGATTTATTTATTGATTGGAGGATGGGACATATATAAACTTGTCCAGTTTATGAAGATGTTGAATAGGAAGTCTGAAATAAACTTAACATTATGATATAAAAGTCAACAACAGTCTTACAATAACTAGAGGCAGGAATTTATGAAGTTCCATGATCAACTATTGCAACCAACATGACACATGATGATACTGAGTTTTGTTTACGTATAGTGCCAAGAATATATGGCTGAAAGTATACTTTTCTTCTCTCTATTGTACTCTATAAATAGTCGAGTCAGACAAGTTTTCATGTAAATGATTTCCATATTTATTTATTTTGTATTGTTCTCCAGATTTTTCAGACAAAAACGTTAATGGTTCAAATTTTATGTGTTAAGGCTGTACAAAGTGTTTCTATATGATAATTGGGTTTTTTTTCCGACCCAGAAGCACTTGAGCTTTCAGCTCTTCGGCTCTGTGCCAAGGACATCGTAACCCTTCGGTTCGGTGCCACGAACACCGTAAATCTGGAGAACCTGTGGTCTTTTTCTGCCAGCCAGCGGAATTGAACACGCACTCACATAGGGCTTGTCACACTGTCGTCCACGCGCTCGAACACGCTGGGCAGGTGGGCATTCTGTATGATACTAAAAGTGTGTTATGAAGAAAAAATTAGTGATTTTGTAATTATTTACATTGATTCTCATAGGTTGAACCTAGCCTAGACTTTGTCAAACGCCATTGCAAGACATTTATTCAGACTTCAGAAATACACCAAGTGCAGCAGTTAATGCGTTTATATACAGTTATGATGGATGAAATTATTAATACACTGAATGTCCACGGTGGTGATGGAGTTGATATGACCCAAGTGGACCAAAGTTCGGAATACCTTACACTTCAGCAGGTAAATAATTCCTTTTTTGTAGTAGCAAGTGTCAGTATAGCCTAGGGAAAATAAAATAATGGATGGCATTTGTTTCCATGTACAGTTGATTTCCATTGAATCATCCCCATATTAGGGTTACATTGGTGTGGAAGTTTGCACACCCAAATTTCTAAGTTTTTTTCCAATTCGTCTAAACATAAAAATATTCACAAAGATTTAGAGACCCCTGACCTTTGATCAGGTGAGGTTAACTCTTAACCGTTCGGGGGTTTTTAAGGTTTTTGTTATTTTGAAGGCCTGCTCTATTACTAGAAGCCATATACACTCCATGAATTGAACATAGGCATGTTATATATGGTTAGAAAGCTAATTGAATGTACTATCCAGATATGTGATTTTAATATCAGTGTTATGTAATATGTGATATCAGTGACCTAATTTTGGTGATGCTAAAAATAGATTTTAAAACAAATTTCAAATAATTATACAGTCACAAAGAAGGAAAAAATAAGTATGAAATATATCATGAAAACTATTAATATACTCTCTTATATGGCCTTTTTCGTCTTTACAGACGGTCAATTGGCAAGTGTTTTACTGTGACAACTTCTGAGTTTTCGCTTTTCTCTCTTGTCGTTCAGCTCGTATATAAGTCTCTTCTCAAAGACTCTGCGCCCTTTCGTAATTTGGCTTTCCACACAACTCTGTCATCAGCTAGTCCCTCCCATGTGCTGGGATCTATAGAAAATTTTTCATTGAGGCTTTGCAGACATCTTTATATCTGAGAAGTGGTCTGCCCTGGTGCCTCTTCCCTCCGAAAGTTCACAGAACAACATTTGTTTTGGTATACGGCAAGTTTCCATTCTTCTCACATGTCCCAACCATCTTAGTCGTCTACTGCTGATCATGCCCATGATGGAAGGCAGTTTGCACGTTGCAGTACTTCAGAGTTGGTTATCTTGTCGTACCACCTGATGTTCATAATCTTGCGGAGACATCGAAGGTGAAAGATGTTAAGTCTCCTCTCGTGTCTTGAGTAGGCTGTCCATGTTTCTGAGCCATATAGTAAAGAACTAATTACACAGGCTCGATATATTTGGATCTTCGTCTGCAATGTCAGTTTTGTGTTGTCCCACGCTCGCTTTGATAGTATGCCGAATGTAGTAGCCGCACTCCCTACACGAGCGTTGATTTCTTCATCAAGAGAAAGGCTGGCAGTGACCTTGGACCCAAGATAGCAGAATTTGTGAACTGGTGTTAGATGGTTGCCATTTAAGGTGATATTTGATGTGTTACCTCCTTGACATAATACAACTGTTTTGGAGACACTTATTGTCAGAGAAAATAGGTTGCATGTCTTTGACAAATTGTTGATTAGGCACTCTCTTAGTACCTTCATATTTACACAATATATCCAAACATGAAGTTGTTTGGACAATAAATAAGGCAGTAATTAGAAAATTTGTAACTTCTAAATATTTCCATATTTTGAAGACACCAATTAATCAATAATAAATAAATAAGAGAAAATGATGCAGAACTGGTCTAGTAAGCAGCCCATAAAGAACTAACACTTATAGTCTTGAATAGGACAGTAATCTGAGTCACTAGATGCCATTTTTTAAGCAAATGTGTAATTTTTTATAAGAGCAAGTGAAAACTCGTCTGCAGAGATTATCCAAAATGGCGGCCGTTCGGAAATGTCGGTGTAATAAAAGCATGTTCTTACCACTGAAGTCGGAGAAGGTTCGCCTGAATGGCTAGGGACACAATACACACTATTAGTTGGCTTTCACGCAGAAATCAGTCAGATACGCCATAAAAGGCTTCCTGAATATGCATGAATTCATCGCTGGAGGAGGCAGAACAAGAAGAAGAAAAAAACATGTTTTATTCAACGAGATTAGACATCTTAAAAATAAAAAATATTTTTTTAACAATTTATTATGGTAATATCATATGTTTTACATTATGAAAAATAAATTATATGCTTTTAAATGTATAAATAACACACAAATACGGCTAGTTCTGGAGTCATGTAGCCATCTCATTTATAAATGAGATTTTCTTAGTACCCTAACGTTACAGGGTTAAGTGTTTAGTCTTATCAGAGATGGAAATTACAAAATAAAAGGTCACTGTGTGCAATTGTAAATATCACTTGGCAGTTATAAACAAAATGAAAGTAGGCTGTATATCAAATGTGTAAAGCCGATAGCTGCATATATCTCCACTTTGCTGTTAACACAACATTGCTCAAATTGCTAAAATCATACAAAATTTCTAAGAGGAATTCATAAAGTAGTTATACTAGAGCAGAGGTTCCCAGCGAGCGGTCCGCCACTGGGGACCCTGAGAAGTTGGAAGGGGCACTGGGTTGAAAAGTAAATTTGGGGGCGTTGAGGACCATCCGCGCCCCCTTAAGCTTAAAATTCAAAGTCAAGTGGGCCCTATCACACCAACGATTAATAGTGCAATAGACAGAATCTATGCACATGGTGCAGAATCAAAGAAAAATTTCAGATAATATGATGTTGAGTATTTGAAATATGCTTTATTCAATCACCCACAAACAAGACATTACCAATGTGTCTGAATTGCCACAAGATGTTTTCACATGAAGCTATGAAATCTTCGCGATTAGAAGAACATGTGAGCAAAATACATCCTGGCATGTAAGATGAAAATGTATCTTATGTTCAAGCTTAGAGATCAACATTCGAGACGTTCAACTTTGGCTGGTGTGGAAGGCAGCAAAACAAGAAAATGATGGGTTACCTCTTCATGCAACATTTCCTTACTTATTGCTAAATATGAAAAACCACACAATATTGGCAAAGAATTGATATTGCCAGCTGTGAGTGAGGTTCTGCGTACTGTACTGCATACACAGTGGTCTGAATTTATTTTAAAGTCTCATTGAGAATTAACACAGTGTAGAGATGAATCGTCGAAATGGTGTTTTGAAGACTACTTTTGAAGCTTTCTTTATAATTCGATGCGTCTTCTTACTAGCAAATCAGTCTTTACTTCTGGCGTACGATCTCTTCATGAAGGTTGAAAACATTTGTCAAGAACTATTATTTGCAAGAACATTAGGAACGGATAATAAAGAAAAATCTATATTTGACATATTTTAATACAGTTTTAAGAAAAAGAATTCCGCTGAATAATATCTTGTCTGCTGCCGATCGTGCTCTGACAATGGTGGGGCCTACAGCTAGTTGATTTCATATTTGAAAAAACAGTCCCAAATGTAATCGCAGTGCATTGTGTGATTCACCGACAACGTTTTGTCACAAAAATCTTAGTAATTGTCTTCATCGCTCCCTACTGCATGTAATTACATCAGTAACATGACCAACAGAAAATACTCTTAATGAAAGATTATTTAGAAAGCTGTTTGATGAAAACGACGAAGACTTGAATCGTTTACACAGAAGTTTGTTGACTGTCAACAGGTACCTCTCTAAAATGATATTAGGAACTCTTTGAATCAATTACAAAGTTTTTTGGAAAACAAAAATGATTCTTTTAGATAGATTTTATTGAAAGGTTATATCAATATTGCTTATCTGACAGATTTATACAACAAATTTAATGAAACAAACTTACAACTGTAAGAAAACAATTTTAATTTGATCAAAGCAAAAACAATTATTTTTGCTTCATGTCAAAACTTGCGTTGTATTAATAATTGACAATTTTATCAGTTTTCAAATCTTTCTTCAATGGAAACAACAGATATTCTGGTTTATAGCCAGCATTTGGAAACACGAAAAGAAGATTTTACAGTAAGTTTTCAGAATTTACTCGATATTACCCCTCCAGATTGGGTCATAGAACATTCTTCAATATTACACATGCCTTCCGGTTTTAAAAACGGCGGCTGACTGTTGTGCCTAGTGGCAGCGTCCGTAAAATTAAAAATTCTCTTTTGATTCTGTACCGCGGTTTAAAATTATTGCATGGAACGCACATATTCTATAGTTAGCACAGGATTATTGTGTTTTTATGCTTTTTTCCATTCAGGACACAATGCAGATGGGTAGAATCTGCTCCCTTGCAGGATGGTTGCATAGCAATCAACGACTAGGGAATGCTAACGTGAAACAAATATTTGCAGAACCAGATGCACCAGGCCGTAAGGCGCATAACATGGTGCAACGCCCCTCAAAATGATGAATGGCATAGCGGATTCTTTGCTCTCCGCTCTGCCGCCGAGACTTAGCTACAGAGAAAGAATATTGGACCCACCATCACAAGGGTGGCCAAAAATAACTGCTGGTGATCATGCTGTCACTGGTGCTAAGGCAAAGGAGCGGCAGGAAAATCTTGCAGATCAAACCCCACCAGACTAGGGAAACGCAACATAATCCACTGGAACACCGAGGACATCAAAAAGCAGGCCCTAGCAGTGAGGATCACCATTGAAAAATAGACGTTGCATGTATTCAAACACTATCCCCTCTCTCCCCCACCACATGGATTCTCTGTCCGAGGATATAAGTCAAACAGATAAGACAGAGAAGGCCACACGGAAAGAAGAGGGGGGATACTATGAGCAGCATAAATGCTATGAAACAGATAGAATTCGACACAAATGGGAAAGCAAAAAGCAGAAGGGAGATTTTTACAGTCACTATGAAAGGTGGGGATACCAAGTCACCAATGCTAGGGCAGGTAGAACAGAGAGAAATAGATATCAACCTGCAGCTCATGAATGGACTCGATGACCCACCAACCTTCTACTCAAGAAGATATAAACATATATCCCACCCCCAGACCTCGTCTTTGCCACGGTAACATAGCCCTGTCATGGAACAGCTAGGAGACAGTGACCACAAACCTGTCAAACTCTACTTGAACCTTAGATATTTCACCCAAGTCCAAAGATCAATGACCCAGTGAAACTACAAAAGAGCTGTCTGGGCAGTTTGCGAGGCTCAGCGGCATCTACTGTGACCCTATAAAGACACACCAAAAAAGATGAGGAACATGAAAGACCTACTCAACTTATCCATTTTGAGGGCAGCAAGAGAATCTATTTATAGAAGTGCAAGAAGAGACTACAAACCTTACTAGTCAGAAGAGGTCCAAAAATTTTAAGATGAAGTGAGTCAGGTCAGAGAAAGAGTAGAAACTGAGCAGAGCATTGACAGCAACATATCACTCAAGGCAGCCTTAGTGAAATATAGGAGAGCAGGTAAGCAAGCCGTGAGGCATAGCTGAAGAGACCAGATGTTTCAACATGGACAGAGACAGAAACAAAATATGGAAATTAGCAAAAACTCTCAGTGATGAAAACATCAACCATCCCGCAATAGCGATAGAGAGCAATGAAACATTATTAAAAGGTAAAAGAGCTACAAACATTTTTATTGAATACTACGCCCATGTAAGAAAGGTCAGTATACCTCATGAAAAACTGAATATGGTAATGGAAGAGAGGCAATCCCTCAGTACTCACCTACGGCACCAGAAGAACATATATCCAATTTTACTATAGGTGAGTTGAAGGAGCACTCCATGGTCTTACCCTTAATAAGTCGTCAGGAAAGGATGACATCACAAATGAGATGCTCATCAACCTTGGCCCGAAAGCTAAGAAAAAGCTACTAAAAGTTTTGAATGCTAGCTGGAAAGTCTGGGAAATACCTAGTGAATGGTAAGAAGCTATCACAGTATCCAATTTAAAACAAGGAAAGACAGATTATATCCAAGCAATTGTAGACCATTTAGCCTCTTTAGGTGTGTTAGAAAAGTGATGGAGAGGCTTTTTAATAGAAGACTCATGTGGCACCTGGAGCAAAAACAATTGATGCTACCACAGGAGAGCGGATTCCGTCAGCACAGATCAACAGAAGACCAAGTAACTCACATTGCTCAGGACATCGAGGACGGGATTTCAAGAAAAGAAACATACACTAACAGTATAGGTTGATATGAAGGCTTTGGAGAGAGGGACTCACAATCAAACTGCTCAAACTTGGAATCAAAAGGCGCTTGTATTTCTGGATATGTCACTATCTGGTAAATAGAACAGCCAAGGTACAGGACCAGGGAAATCCACGGAAAAAGAAATCCACGACACTGGGCAACAACCCGGTAACAGTGTGACAACAAATGAAGAAGAAGAAGATAATGATTGCAATTTTCTTGCAGTTTTTTCTTGCCCAATTTGCATGAAGATCATATTCTCACATCAATGACTGTTTAGTTGTTGAAGTCACATTTTTTAGAACAATTTTTACTTTTTTTCAGATAACAATGTGGCTGCAGATAATATTTTTGTTTTGTGTGGTATGGACTATTGGTGGGACAGTGATGGGAGATAGCAAAAAAATATTTGATGAGTTTTCCAACTTAATAAGTGGTCTGAATGAAATCCACCCAAAACCAAAAAGCATCAAAATTGCAAAGGTAAAAGACAGCACATATGTAGTTTATATTTTTATGTTCTTGCTTCAGTAAATTACTTGTCATTTTTAGTTTTGTATTTATCATAACTGTTGCCTAACTAAAGAAACAGAGATAAAATACACCAAATATTTGAAATTAAAAATTATGATGGTAATGAAAGTTAAAATCATAATACAAATATAGTATTGTAAGAACAGCCTGGGAACATCTGCTGACCCATCGCTAGTGACTTTTTAACTAAACTGTAGTGCCAAGTGCAATTGCGATTCCAGATGACCTTGTTGACTTGGAAATAGGAAACCATGCTAGTATCATATTTCACCACAACACAAGAAGTGATGCTATCCTTAAAGGAGATTCAGTCAACCTATGCAATTTTAGGCAGCCTTGCAGACTTAAAAACAAGAGGGTAGAAATTGTCTCCTATCTCAGCAAGAGCAAAGAAATTTAAGCTGACACAAACTGAAATATAGTTGGTTCAATTTGTGGAACATCTTATATCAGGTGGACCAGGATAGGAATTTCCCTCTTGAACAAGGACAGTTTTTTGAGAATTGTCACAGGCAAACAATAAATTGGAAGAAAGATTAGAATAATATAAAACCAGATATTGAGGTAATTTCGTGATCAGAGAAGACCCAGAAAAATTGGAGAGCCGAGTTCATGGCAGTTGCAGCATAGAAAAAATAATTAATTTTCTTGAAAATTTTTTGTAAAAAGCCCCCACTTCATCGTGCAGTGGATTTCATAAATATAAGAAGTGCAAAGAAGACCAAACTGGCATATGATGTACATATCACCCATAGCTATAGAGTGAACCTCCAAAAAATGTCTAACTCAATTGGTTTTGTAGATATGGTTTTGCAATGTAACCCTTCCAAATTAAAAAAAATTTCAAATTAGAAAAACAATATCTCTGCTTATATACAGTTTGGACAAAAAGTGGAAGTTCACGCTATAACTATGGGTGATATGTACATTGTATGCCAGTTTGGCGTTCTTTGCACTTCTTATATTTGTGAAATCCACTGCACGATGAATGGGGTTTTTTTTACAATTTTTTTAAAGAAAATAAATTTTTTTAAATAACTAATTAGAGTACATACACTAAACGTTGTTTATCATCGATAACAATGCCTTTTGCAACAGGTGGCCAAATTGTATGACGATATCTTTGTTAGTTTTTTAATGTGAATTTTTTTAAATACAACCATTGTTCTGGGTGGGTCTCGCCTCCCTTCACAGTTAGTGATAAACACACCTTGTAACATCTTGTAGGGGAAAAGAAACAAAATCTCCTCATCAAAATCTTCCATTGCCATTCATTGCAAGGTGCCTCAAGTCTGATCCACACAGTTCATCTTCACCTCCACTGTCTTCAGATTATCTTTGGTCTTCTGAGTTTGTGACCTATTCAGCCTCATCTTTCTTCGTTCTTTTTCTTTTTTTTTCTATAACCCTGTTTTGCCTTACGGCATCAGGATAAGAAGAGATTTCTAGAACAGACTTTTGCTCCATCATCTGCCTTTTATTCCTGTTTTAAATTTTTTTTCTGATTGCACCTGCTAATCAGTTTTGTGTTCAACATGGGCCAACCTTCATTATAAAGACCAAAATGAGTTTATACAGTGCAATCTTCAGTATTGTTAGGTCAATTATGACTTGTGATAGTAGTGAATAGGATTTTATTGATAGTAATAATGACATTTCATTGTTTAGCAAATGCAGTATCGATAATTGTAATTCTAAGTCTAGTGTTATAACTACATCTAAAGAATGGGAATTGCACATTCCTAGTACAAGTCAATTCTGTGAGTAAAATATTATTTGTAGTTGTATAATTCTCAAATTATTCCATAATAAAATATTTTTTTTTTTTTTTTTTTTACGAGCAAATTCTTATATTTGGAGTTCTTTACAAACAAAAGTGTAACTTATGTAGAAATTATTTACGATATACCTGAAACACGAAAGCTACGGAACAGCTACTGGCAACTTTTTGTTGAATTTATTAACTGGCAATATGGACTTGGCAGCCTACGCCTTCTCTACGTACCTAATCCAATCTGCACGTGGATGGATCCCTTTGTGTTTTGTTAACTACAATCATGTAGGGACCCAATGAATGACGCAGAACCACATGTTGTAAACATCAGGGACATACTCGTATATCAATAATAAAATATTAGGATGAGTGCAATGTGTTATAAGTTAACTATAAATATTTTTCAACAAATAAATGCGCTGCATAGTCTGGTTTTATCCGAGTATGCTAATTTTGTTTTGGAATCTCCATTTGTTGACATGTTCGCAGTAAAGTATGAATATTATAAAAACTACTGCACCTAATTAGATGAAACTTATAGCATATGTTTAACTCTTTCCACGCTTTAAGCCGCATACTGCGCCACAGCGGAAGTCCGTTGCTGCTATTAGCTGCACACTAGCCATAGAGTTGTTTCCCTTATAAGAAGTCTTTCTAGTTTTACTTCTACTGTTTTACTTATACTACTTTTCAACCTTGTTATTTTATTGGGTTGTCCAGTTTTCTTCAATTTAGTATATAATAATATATATATATTTATTTATTGACGAGTAGTTGGGATCGTTTTTTTTTTTTACCTCCCTTGAATTAACTGCTCAAAAATTGAGAAAATAACTGCGCATGGAAAGAGTTAATCATGGATTATCTTCATTCAAATGCTACTGCTGAAAACGTGTAAATATTAAGATGTAATACAAATACCTGAGTATAAATATTCTTTTAATGATTTTTTTTTCAAAATAGTCATGCTACAATAATCTAACTTTCTAAAATATATATCCTCTGATGTAAAATATTATTATACTAATATATTCATCATCCAATTAACAACAATTTGATATATAATAGGTCATAATTCAGAGAAACTATACTAGAGTTACAAAGGTTTAAACTATTTGACATTGAATGTTAAAATTGCATTGCAAAATAAATGTGTTCAGTGGTCAAAATAATTATGGAGGGAAAAGGTTAAGAAGTCAAAATAGAAGTGGTTTGTGTGCTCTGATATATTCACTTGCACATTTGATCCAGTGTTTTAGGAGGAGCACAGTTCTGTGGATACCAGCACATTTCAACATCCCAGGAATTAAGTGGCAGACTGACTCCCCAGACATAGTGAAACACAGCAACAGAATGAAATAGGAGCAACATATAAAGTGGCAAAGCAACATCAGCTTTTAAAAGTCTAAATAAAATATGGAACTGCAAGTTATATAGTATTAAAACTAAATTACGAATTTTCAATTCAAATGTTGTATCAATCCTAACATATGCTAGCGAGAGTTGGAAAATAACTAAAGATATAGAAAGCAAGTTGAATGCATTTGAAAATAGATGTCTGCGAAAAATAATGAATATAAAATGGAATGAATTCAGGAGAAGTGATGAAATTAGAGATATGTCTGGTCAACCACTAGTGACAACTGTTATAAGAAAGAGAAGATGGAGATATGTTGGGCACACCTTGAGGAGAAATGATCAACGAATATCAAAGCAGGCATTGAAGTGGGATGCAAAGAGTTCAAGAAGAGAGTTCGACCTAAGGAGACCCTGAAACGAAATTTGCTGAGAGAGGCAGGAAATATCGGTCTCAGTTCCATGGAGGAGATTGAGCGAGTTGCCCAGGATAGAGTGGTATGGAGAAATTACTTGCAGGCCCTATGTAACGTAGAACGGTACGAGAGGAATTATTATTATTATTATTCACAATTTATTTCGTATGCAGTTACTTAGATCTTAGATTTGGAAATATTCCACCTCCTCTATTTTCATTTGTATTAGTAGCTGATCCATCTGTGCATATGGTAGACCAGATGTTGGTAGGATAGTTTGTTCCTTTCATGCCAAAGGCAGCATATAGGGCAGAGATTTTAGATCTCTATGTAATGCGGTTCGTTGCTAGCAGTTGGAGATCTTGTATGGTTTTACATCCCAATAGTTTACTTTCTTGTAGGATTGTTCTTTGAACAGTGGTCTTAGGTCTTCCATGTTTTCTTTTCCCAACTGGTGACCACATAAGGACTTGTTGATTTAGTCTCTTTTCGTCTGATCTAACGGTACAAGAGGAATTATTATTATTATTATTATTATTATTATTATATAAAGTGATGAAAACAGACAGAAGTCAAAGGGTAATAAAAGATGCAATCTATCATCAACTCGCTAGATGGGGCTAGGTCAAAATTTCCCAGCTGCCCACAGGACACAACAGATTAAGACACAATCTATACAACAGATTCAGGATTGGAACAACAGATCTGTTTATCTGCGATACCAGCTCCATGGCAGTCTAATACCTATTGCAGACCTGTCTAGCATATGATAGTGAATGTAGAATCATATAGCAATGTCTTGTCTCTCGTTGTGAGCAATGTTACTGCCATGTTGGCAACCTATTGCTGACTACTACATTTCTCAGAGTCATTCACCTAAATATCTATATATGAATGAAGAAACAAAGCAGGAAACCATGATATGATTATTGTTTTGCAACAATGTAAACCAGTTTCATTTTTTCTAAAAAGTGAGATATTTTTCTGGGGTAGATCTTTCCCCTACCTTAGCAAGTTGTTATTAATATCTTCATTAACTCAGAAGACACCAGGTTTTGGAAAAGGTCAGCAGCATTGGATAAATATTTCTTAATGTATTTTCTTTTTCACCAGGGCAACTTGTTCCCAGAGAGGAACACAGTATTTGACTTTGCTTTCCACAAAAAAGGAACTGGTTCCTGGATTGATTGGATGGAGACTATTGACAAGTCCACCTGTGTTATCCCACCAGGCGCAAAGGTTATGATTTGTCTTTCTTAAAAGCAGGGGGAAAATCTCTCCTGGATATGATTGTATAATTCTTAGGGGTCATTCAATTAGATATAAACTGTGTGTTGAGTTTGTGTGATCAGTCTATACACAATAGTATATCCCCGCGATAAGCCGGACAGATCTTTAAAATGATATCTCATACGTAATCAGTTAATCGGTTCTCTATAGTGCAGAAATGGACATTGAACAAGCAGCTAGAAGACAAAACTGCATTCTTTGAGGTGTCAATTTATTAAGGAATTGTACGCATTTCATGGACATTTAAACAAACGAATTAAGAAACCCTGAAAAATTAGGAATAAAAGGAAATTCTGGAAGGAGATCTAAACAAGACAAATCTAATATTCTGGACACACATAGATTGGACACTGTGCTGAAAACCATACTGGATAGGAAGGTTGAGGGTAATCAAGTAAAAAGAAGACAGTAATATATTAGGGAGGTTAATATTAAGAGATGGACAATAAACAGTTTTACAGAATACACCACCATGTCAAAAGACATGATGTGTTAGAGCTAACCTATCGTGTGGTAATGCCAGCTAATCAGTAAATCAATTTATCTTAAACTGGGGATACATCATCTGCTTCGTTTAACAAGGTACATTTAAAAAAAGTTACATTGGGCAATGTTGCATCTGTAAACACTTTTGCTCCGTTATAAACTTGTATTAACCTTTGACCACGCCTCTCGATATTGCGTATTATCATTATACGTATACCGAGTGCCTACATATCGGGATGAGAACCTACTCGTTATTTGTCGGTGTTCAGCGATAAGTGTACTACTGTGACGTCAAACACAGGAACTGCTTCCTTAAAGGTTTATCTAAATGGCGGCTTGCATCGTGTTTTGAAACATAGTGATTTGATAATTGTTTATTAATTTTAAAAAGATGAAACAACACGCTGAAAATTTCGGAAATGGTCACTCGAAAAGGATGACAACAGAGCAAGCTGTTGAACTTCTTTTAAATGATTCTGAAGATGAATTAGACTTAGAATATGATTATTCTGATAACGAAATCGAAAGTGAGTCGGATGATCATTTAGAAGAATTATTTGAACCGACTGATGTTCAAATATAACAAACATGTCAGTAACTTTCCAAACATGGATTACAAAGACAGACCAGTCAAAAAAGTGAAGACACAATTTTGGTGCACATTTTGTCAAAATTTCCTGTGTCTAAAGGAAGGATCTACATGTTGGGAAGACTGGCTTAGTAAGCAGGAATACTGTAGATGATGGGGTAAGTCAATAAAAAATTATAGGACACTTAATTCTGCCAATCTATCTTGTTTTTTAAACAATTCTGATATGTGCTGTTTTTGCTCAGGAGCCCAGGGGCGAGGGTTTTTAAGGTTTAGTAGGCCAGGGTTCAAAGGGTTAATATTTCTACCAAATAAATGTGTACCACTTGCCAAGTTATAGATAAGCGATTTGTATTTATTGAGTAATTAAGTTATCAGTTATCAGTTATATGAGGACTATCATCATAGCACTCCGGACATGTCCATAGGTGCTCCGATCTCCGCCTCAGCAAATCCAGCAAGGTCCAGCGACCCAACACGCCAGTTCAATGTTGATTAATCAATCTCTTTGCATATTTAGTATGTCGTTCTTTCGGGCTGCACCAATATTGACACCCATCTCTTTCAATCTGGTCAGCGAGTGGGATTCACAGCCCTGAAACTCCTCTGTTTGGAAAGACTCTCTCAATGCGTGAAGAATGTCACTTTGATCCATTGCAGCTCCCTCTGATATTGTAGCTAAGCCAGCCAATCTATCAGCTCGTTCATTACCCCTAACTCCTGCGTGCCCAGGGACAAAAATAAAGGTGATTTCTCTGATCATTGTCTGTACCAGTACCTCCACCTAGTTGCGTCTCACCATACCTGATTCGACTTTACGAATCATACAAAAGCAGCGGTGACATGGTTCTCTTTAAACAACCACATCGTCAACACTCCAACACCATCTGTGGTTTTGTGTTCAGAGGTGGTGGAGCGATCTCAGTCTCTGAAATACCTGGGGTTGCGTTTTGATCGTAGTCTAGCTTTACGGAACACATAGCTCATGTGATAATGAAGGCGAGGAAAGGTTTGCTGGCGATGAGGGTAATGACTGCGGCGGATTGTGAACAGCGCCATCTTTGTCTTTTATACCAGGGTCTGGTCCTTTCTGTGCTTGAGTATGCGCTGGCGATCCTGACTCTCAGTCATAGTCAGATAGAACGACTGGAAAGAATACAGAACGAGGCTATGCGCATTATACTTGGGTGCACTAAAGACATGTCGTGCAGGGCGATGCGCTATCTCCTTGACTATCCTACTATGGAGTATAGAATACTGTTGAGCTGTGCACGAGCATACCTTTGAGTCAATGCTGACACACAACATCCCTTGCACATGGAAATAAAGAGACAAAAAGGAAATAGGTTAAAAGAGGAAAATCTTGGATGGGTCAGGCCGAGGACTGTATTGAACAGGTGTGTACACTTGAAGACATTGATCCCGGTGAAGAACGGATACCAGTGCCAACAGGAATCGCTACATCCTTCTCTGTATTCATCGAACTTGCTAAAGAATGCAGACAACGCAACCCACTTGTCGTGGAGGCAGAGGTTCAGGCATTAATTTCTGAGCATGCATCTGCGCATGATGTAATCATTTATACGAATGGTTCGGTGATTCGATATGTGCGGAGCTCGTGGGCTTTCACTGCTCAGGTCGGAGGTGATGTTGTGAAGGAAGACAGTGGTGGTTTTGCCGTGACTACGAGCAGTCTCACTATGGAAATCATGGTGGTTCGGTTACCAAAGCGATGATTTGGCTAGAATCACAGACTTTTATCCATGCATGTTTTCTCAGTGACTCAATGAGTATGCTCAGGAAGATTGAAACAGGATGGGCTCGGAGGCATTGGATAGAGTCGCTGGGGAGGTCTAACTCTTTCCACGCCCATTTATTTCCTCAATTTTTAAGCAGTTAATTCAAGGAAGTAAAAAAAAAAATTTCCAAAAAATTACGATCCCAACTACTTGTCAATAAATAAACATATATATCTTATTATACACTAAATTGAAGAAAACTGGATAACCCAATTGAATAACAAGGTTAAAAAGTAGTATAAGTAAAATAGTAGAAGTAAAACTAGAAAGACTTCTTATAAGGAAGCAACTCTATGGCGCAGTGTGCGGCTAATAGCGTGCAACGGACTTCCGCCATGGCGCAGTGTGCGACTTAAAGCGTGGAAAGAGCTAAGCTGACAAAGATCAGTTTTATTTTTGTGCCAGGGCATGCATGTGTAAGGGGGAATGAACGTGCGGATAAGCTTGCAGGTATGGCTGCTGTCCAAAGCGGCGAGCAATGGACCAGGCTGATATTATAAATTCCTTAAGGGAGAGAGGCGTGTACATGATTCACGTAATAGCGGCGAATCCACAACACTAACCAGACTGCAAGAACTCAAAGTTAAGTGTGGTGTGGCTCGACAAGAACGCTATGCTGGCAGACAAAGAAGAATTGTAAACCAACAAAGAACCGGTGTCTTAGTCGCCACAGCTGATGGACATACTGAGGAGAGATCGGAGCACTTATGGACTAATTTGTTCGACGTGCAATGATGGTGATCCGACGACTAAACTAAACTAAACTAAACTCATGGAGTCACTGAGTATGAAAACACTCACGGAGACGGTGAACTGGTTGGCATCTCACAATTACTCTCGTGAGTAATTAAGTTTTATCAATAAAGTGCAAATGGCACCAGGATTTAACCCATAAACCATGAAATGATTTAAAAATCTGACTTTATGGCTGACTTATAATCTGACTGTGGCTAAGCTTACTAAGACAGTGTCTCAATCAATCAAATGTCGTGCCTACCGGCATAGGCGATCATGTCTCTCTACAACACTCTCACCTTGGTGCAGTTAATCAGTTCTGATATTGATCTTTTGTCTAACAATTATGTCAGACCATCTAACATCTTCTCCCTCTGTCTTCTACAATCTCTCCTTCCCTGTTGTTATTAAATATTCTAAACCTCTTTGCATTATATGCTCAAAGAATCTTGATGGTCTAATTCTTATTCTTTTGATAAGGTTTCCTTGTGTGCATGCCTGTTTTAAAACCTCATCATTTGTTTTCTTCACTGTCCATGGAATTTTCAGCATTCTTGTGTAAAACCACATCTCTGTGGCTTCCAATGATCTTATTGATGCTAATGATGATTTATTTATGATCTTATAGACAGTGTCTAGTTTTCAAAAATATGTTATAGATCTAATAGATTTATGATTCCTTCTTAGGTGAGTGATCTAACAATTCCTACAGCAGAAACAGCAAGGCAGAAATTTTTTTCTAAACTTGTACATGACACATGACATTCCTTTATTGGTTATTGGCCCAACTGGAACTGGAAAATCTGCTATAACCAGCAGCTACCTGCTGGCTCTGCCAAAGGAATCGTGAGTAAAACAGAATCTATTTTGCATATGAAATATATTTGAATTTATACAGACGGATTTATGAACATCATGGTAAATAATTTAAGGATTATAATTTATTTATCATCTAACAGCACCACTGAATCCATGTTAAATGAGCAGTGAAAAAAATCATGGCATATCCATTACAGGACATAGCCATCAACAACAGTAAACGAGTCGTTGATTTTCTAGGCACCACTTATATGTTCAGTAGTTTACCATTGCTTTCTGAACAGTGAGGTTTATTTTACCTTTCGTAAAAATCCCATGAAAACGAATTTGCTTCCAAACTTGCCCACCACGTAGTTTGAACCAAGTACGCTTGGGTTGGGATCTTGCTCACTACCACTTAAGCTACAGACGCCTACGAAATGAGCAGCATACTTCCAAAATGTTCAGTTACAGGAACATTATCACATATTTGAGATAAGGAGAATTCAGACTAGTAGTTTTGTAGAAGTAGGAGCAAGATTTTTTTAGGACTACCTCAGAATGTGGACTGACCAATGTCTGGTTTTTAAAAAAGAAGAGCAAAATGGTACAAGTATGCAGCAGTAATAAGAGGAGTTAAAGTAGCACAGTAAATTAGATGTGCACACCACACAGACTATGTTAACTACTATTACATTTGATTCTACAGTAACATATCTGAAAATTGGTCCACAAACTTTTTAAATTATGGAAAAATCAGATTCGCCACCAGAGCTACTGTGAAAAAAAGCTTTGCCTGCTGCCACTTTCAGTTTCTTGAAAAACAATCACAAAGAGCCATAATTTTAAAAAATATAATTAATACAGAGCAGGAGAAAGACCTGGCAAAAGATGAAGGGATGGCATCAAGAGCAAATTTAGATAAATAAATACCAACTTACAAAGTGACAAGGTGTATGGAAGATATTTACATTCCCCCCACTCCTCCTCCAATACCTCAATGAGGTACTATGAAAGAAGATAAGGTGAGGAAGATTACTCCATGAATAGTTCTTGATTTCATTATCTTTCTTTACAAGTTTGACTACTATTTCATGATAGGGCTACTTTCTATGATTCCAAACATGTCTTCCTCTTATATTGAAACTGTTACAGTGCTTGTAAAACAGTGCAGTTATCTATTGAGATTAGGGTTGATATGCTATCCTCGTGCAACTGATTCTGTTTGTTTAAATTATGACTCCGTGAATTTATTTTTGATCACTTAGTTGTTTAACAGTAATAATTATATTGTGCAGTGAGTGATTCTCTCAACATTACTTGCAGTCTTTATGGAAATTATTAGGATATCATGCAAATAAGTTACACAGGAAAGTGTCCACTTTTGAGTCCTTCTGTTTATGTATTTATTCAAATCATGTGTACTCATTGTATTATATTTGCATGAAAATATTGTTTTTAATTTTAGAGGAAATATTTTTTATCATTCAAAAATCTGTGAAACATGTTCTATCTTATGACTGCTTCATTACTGCTTCATTACTTCTATCTTATGACCTGATCACATTTTACAAATATTACACACTTAACTCTTTCCATGCTGAGTTATTTCCTCAATTTTTAAACAGTTAATTCAAGGAGTTTACCACACACAAAAACGATCCTAACTCATCATCATCATCAGGTGCCATGCCGGCTGGCTTGGGCGATCATGGATCTCCACAAATCTCTGTCGTTGGTGTTTGCTATCAACTCAGATGTTGACGCTCTACCGTGCCATGAAGTCAGGCTATCAAAATGTTCTCTCTCTCTCTGTCTTCCTCTGTCTCGTCTACCCTCAATTTTACCGGTTGTCACAATGTGTTCTAAACCTCCCTCCTCATCACATGCCCGAAAAATGATGACTGCCTCTTTCTTATATTGATGATAAGTTTTCTCTGTGTCTTGATCTCATTCAGCACCTCAACATTAGTCATTTTAGCAGTCCATGGGATTCTCATCATTCTTCTATAAAACCACATTTCTGTGGCCCTCAGAGATTTTTTGATCTGTGTGTTCATTGTCCATGAATCGCATCCGTATGTCAGTATTGGTTCTATGTAGCACTGAATAACTCGCATTCTGATCGGGATTGACAAGGACGTGTTGCAGATAATGCTTCTCATTTTCAGGAATGATGTTTTCGCTTGTCCTATTCTGCTCTTTATTTCTGATCGGTATCTGCCATCTGATGTTACGGGACTCTGAGGTATTTAAATTGCTGCACTTGTCTTAGATCAGTCCCATTTACTGTGATGGTGCACTGTGGCAATATCTGCTTTTTTTATATGATCATAACTTCTGTCTTCTTAATATTCAAACTGAGTCCTTTGTTGTTACTTTCTGTCACAACCTTATCAACTAGTTTCTGTAGCTCCATTTCATTTCTTGCTATTAAGACAGTATCATCAGCATATCTTTTTTGTCTATTCTCTAACCAGCATAGAACTTCCAATTCTGACAAGGTGAAACTTGTCTTAACTTTCCACCCTCATAGTTCCCTTGTGAAGAAAGTCTTATTCCGTCATCTCTCCATTCTTCAGTCTGATCCTGAGACACGTTCAATCTTCCATCACTATCCTTTGGTGGCGTACAGACGGGACAGAAGCCTTAAGGATATGTTGGTTCACAGTCGCCTCAAGCCTAATATCCAGAGTCATTTTGACACCATCCAGTGTGGCCGTCGACGCTGCAACACTTGTGCTTATGTAATACAGACCCGCACGTGTCTTTTCCAAAGCCACGTTCGTTGTCGAAGACAGTTTCACGTGCGAGTCCCGTAATATTGTCTATGCCATTATCTGCAAGCGGCAACAAGGCCTATATTGGGGAAACCGGCAGGAGACTCAGTGACCGATTGCCCAACACTTGCGCAATATACGCCTATGCTCTGTGACCCCTGTAGCTACCCATTTCAATGATACTGGCCATTCAGGAGCTTGCGATGTCAGGTCACAGCCATCCGATCATGTTCCTCTGATGATCGTAGTCGATTTGCTCTGGAGAATCGGTTGATTTCTTAGTATGGTACCTTGCGACCACGGGCTCAACGTATTACATTCTTATGCTTCTTAGTACTTTCTCTTCCCATGCTTTGTAATCTATATGGGTATATGTTGCATTATTACATTCTTATGCTTCTTAGTACTTTCTCTTCCCATGCTTTGTAATCTATATGGGTATATGTTGCATGTATTCAAGTTATATATTTACTAGATGTTTCATTGTTTCTTTTCCGTTCTATTTCTAGTTTTTATGTGTGTTTTTGTGTTACATTTATTTCGTTATTCGTTTTTATTCCAGATTTTCCTTAGATACGTTTGTATTTGGTCGTCCATTTGTGTTTCATTTTAATTTGTCACTCCTGTTTGTTCGTTTGCTTGATAAAGGCCTTGTTGGTCGAAACGTTGCTGTTTATCGTCACTGTTTCTGTATTTTGTAAAACTATAGTACTTTGTTTGTCGTGTTTCGCTATTTACCAAGTTTTACTGCAGTCTTCCCCTATTTCAGCATATCTCAGGTTATTTATGATATGTCCTCCCACAGCTATTCCAGGAATATCTTTTATAGACCTAAAATGCTTTCACAATACAGTGAGAACAGGTCTGGTGATAATACGCATCCTTGTCTAACACCTTTTTGATCTTCTGGAAAGTTCCAATCTTTTTGTCTATTCTTATAGCTGCTGTTTGCTGCCAATACATGTTCTGAATGATTCTTAGATCTTTGCTGTTGATGTTTAAGTTCTCTAACATTTTGGAAAGTTCTTGATGGTGTACATTGTTGAACGCCTTGGTGTAGTCTATAAAGCACAAGTATAGATTTGCTTTTACTTCTATTGATCTTTCTATTAGTGTTCTTAGGATATATATAGTGTTGCTAGTGCCCTTGCCTTCAACAAATCCACACTGCTCATCACTGATATCTGGTCTTATTCTGCTTCTCATCTTTCTCATCATTATCCTCAGTAGTATCTTTGTCATATGACTCATAAGACTGATAGTGCGGTGATCTTCACATTCCACTGCTCTTGATTTCTTTGGCAAAGCAATAAATATGGACTTTAGTAGATCTTTTGGAATACAACCACTGTCATATATGTCGTTTAAAAGCTTCGTTATCACTTCCATTCCTAGATTTCCCAGAGCTTGAATTTATTCTGCTGTTATGTTATCTGGACCTGGAGACTTTCCCCTCTTAATGTGTTTTATGGCATCTTCAACTTCAGCTGCAAGTATTGGTGGTCCCATGCATGTGTCTTGTATATTTAGTTCTTCTCTGTCATCATCGTAGTTCTCCAATATATTCCGTCCATCTGTAGTAGTTTATTTCAACTAGTACAAGGCCCCAGGAAAGAAAATAATAAGACAAGAAGAGAAAAAATAGAATAATCCTACTAGGAAGGATTAAGATGAATAGCAAGGCAATGAAAAGGGAATCGGTACCAGAACGGTCCGAGAATAGCTAGTTATAGGTATCTGACTCCTCTTACAGCTTTAACTACTTCACTCATCATATTTCTGACATATATAACAAACACAGCAGGCAACCAATTAAAAGGTTCATAATCTATTTAATCACTTGAACTTCTCTCTCTCTCTCTCTCTCTCTCTCTGTCCTGGAGAGCGAAATAATAACAGATACGGGTAATTCCTAAGTCACAAAACAATTTATAAATAATTCAAAGTGCACAAATTCTGTCCCCTCTCCACTCCCGTAACATCTATCCACATAACATAATGTCCCTTGTACTATCAGTTTCCACGAATCCTTCTGAATAATCTGTCCTTTCTTCACTCACTTAATTCTATCACTCTGTCAGTAAAGTTAATCCTTACCGATGACACTATAAACAAATCAATCCACATAAATTAAAATAGTTCATTAAGTCACAATGATTCTTTACCTGGCGTCGGTGATACAGAAGATTATGGACATTCACAATTTCATTCTTCCTCAGGTAAGTTCGGATTTTTCTGGAAATTCACTGGTCTTGTCTTGGCCTCGGAAATCTAGTCATACAGACATCTGGTCGTCTAGTCATCTACTTCCATAGTCTCTTGGCATCGGGTTCCCTCGTCAGGCGTCTGGTCCATTTATCAGCTGGCATCGGTTCATCTGGTCAGTCATCTGGTCGTCTTGCTGGGTGGCATGCTCACGTTGTTTTACTTCTGGTCGTCGTCAGGTTCATAGTTACGTATAGTGAACAACATGGTTCTTCTCTGATTAATTGGCTGGCAGTAAGTTGCATCTAGTTAACGAGTTCTTCACGTTAGTTCAATACTCTTGTTCACTTAGGTCGGACCACGAGTGCTCTTCACCAAACGAAAACACTTCTGGTCGAATTCTGACTTCACAGTCTGTCCTCACTTGGTTGAACTCTCTACCAAAAACATAACATGTTCTTCTCAGGTTCTAAGTTCACGCTCATTTTTCTCGTTCCAAAATGCTGCGCTTAGCAGATAAAATACATATTAACTCACTGTTAAATAAACTCTCTCTTTCACTTGAGAATAAACAATCTTCTACAAAACAAATTTTTCTCCGTCCGTTCTTCTCAAAGTCTCTAGTCTCACTGTCTCATTCTTTCCTCCTGTCTTAATTTATGTTTTCTAAAACTTAGCTGGCCCCTGCCCTGGTCTCGAGATTCTCGCCTTCCCAGTAAAACTCGCCTACCCCGAGTTAAGTCAACTTTTCTCAATGTAGAGTCCTCACCTTGTTTATGCCTAGACTGGTAAACAAGTTTGTTCTGATTATACTCAAAGTCGCCAAGTACATAAGAAAAAAGTTGTCTCCGATTCCGTCCCCAAGTAACAGTGAAACTGTTACACATCATCCGTTGTTTTCTTCCCCATTAATATCATAACTTCTTTGGATATTAGACATCCAGTTCACATGTGTGACTTTCTCCCTGTGATGTCATTTATTTGTTGTGTAAATATTTTGTGTCTTTGT
The DNA here is from genome assembly GCA_020796225.1 of Arion vulgaris. NCBI lineage: Eukaryota > Metazoa > Mollusca > Gastropoda > Stylommatophora > Arionidae > Arion > Arion vulgaris. The sequence goes on from CM036767.1 coordinate 28,381,027, forward strand.
TATGCTGTTTCTCAATTTCGCTGCTTTGATCTCCTTATTTAGTCTGTCATATTCTTCTGTAATTTGCTTGCTGTTTCTTCTTGCATCCATTAACTGTAATATTTCCTCCGTCATCCATTTCTTCCTTACATTGTGTTTTATTTTTGATATGATTTCAGATGATGTTTGGCATATTGACTCCTTTAGCATTTCCAACTGTTCATCAATGCTTTGTATCTTTGCTTTGCGTTATACCTATTCTGCACTATCATGTTGTACCTCTCTCTCATATCTTCATTTGTTCGAAGTAGAGTGAAATCTAATTTGATGTTTTGTGGAGCCTTCTTTATTCTTTTCAATTTTATTCTAAATTTTCCGATTACTGGTACATGATCACTGTTGCAATCTGCTCCTGGCCTTATTTTAATGGATAGCAAACCGTTCCTAAATCTTTTAGGGACTAGAATGTAGTCTATTTGATTGTACGTATTTCCTCCTGGACTCCTCCATGTCCATAGACGTCTGGGGTGGTGTTTAAACCAGGTGTTTCTTATAATCATGTCGTGTGCTCTGGCCCATTCTATCAAAGTGTCACCTCTGTCGTTCCTATTACCCAGTCCATATTTTCCTGTTACACCTTTCACATTCCCGCTGCCTACCTTAGCATTGAAATCTCCAAGGAGCACAGTCATCTTGTGTCCTTTGCACTGTTCAATGGCCATTTCGAGCTCATTGTAAAATTGATCTAGGTCTTCTTCTGAACTGTCTGTAGTTGGGGCATATACCTGTAAAATGTTGATGTCTACAGGTCGTCCATTTAATTTCACCAAGAGGACTCTGTCTGAAACTGTCCAGTATCCCTTCAACATCTTTGATCTCTCTGAATCTAGTATTATTCCTACCCCTCTATCGTCGTGTTCCTCCAGAGTAAAGATCCTATAGCTGTCTGATTGCAGCTCTCCAGCACCCATCCATCGCATCTCACTTACACCTATAATGTCAATTTGCATTCTTTCCATTTCCTTTATATTTTCGAGTTTTCCTGCCTGGGCCATTGTTCTTACATTCCAAGTTGCAACATTTAGTTGATGTCTTATCTTGATTTTGCTAACAGTAGCTGGATGACGATTGGGTAACACCTGTAGCTCATGATTAACCCTACCGGATGAGACAGTCCCAATAGGACTCCCTATAACGTCTTTCGTTAATTCCAATTTGTTTTGATCCATAACATTTCTTGGGAAAATAATGTGGTGATTTCCCCTTGCCTTCCACATCCACATGAGGTGCTATTTTCCATCTTGGACAACCATTCAAGTGAGTGCCCCTCTCTGACCAACAGTAGAGGTTTCCACTTATACCGGTGGATACTCGGTAACATGACTTATAGGACAATATAACGGGAGAACACTGTGTTGTGTCGCTTGAACTGATAACAGTGTTCATCTCTCAAGAAACCATGTCGACCCGATGTATTCTATGTTTTCAACTGAAACATTACATAAAAGTTGGACGAAATAACTATCCTTTCTTCCGAAAGAACACATCAAATCCACTGGAAATTCAAGAAACGAAGCACAATCCAACACAAGCTAACGACAACACGTCTTGTCGCCGCCATATTGCTTACGTCACATATACGATCCCAACTACTACTAAATTGAAGAAAACTGAACAACCTAATATTATTTATTTTTACCAAGTTTTACTGCAGTCTTCCCCCTTTTTCGACAACCTAATAGAATAATAACGTTATAAAGTAGTCGAAGTAAAATAGTAGAAGTAACACTAGAAAGACTTCTTATAAGGAAGCAACTCTATGGCGCAGTGTGCAGCTAATGGCGTTCAACTGACTTCCGCTGTGGCAGAGTGTGCGGCGAAAAGTGTGGAAAGAGTTAAACAAATTAATATTGAATTATTCAAACCCTGTTATAGCTCTAAATATTATCAAACTACAAGTAAATAAATTATGATTTTAATCAGTGATGGTTGCATCAACAGTTTCAGTAAATTTTAACATAATAAACTTTCAAATAACAAATTGTTAATACTAGTCTTTATGTTTATTATTTGATAATTGTGCTGAAAACTACAGAAAAAATGTTTTCAAACACTCTGTAATCCAAACTCGTGCACTATTTCTTTAAGATAGTCAAGTATATGTTTTTTCTGCAGCCTAAATATTTGTGTGACTAAAATTGGATTTTGGTTATTGGTTACTAAACTGACGTCATTGCACTCCGGGCAAAACCATAGGTGCTCAGTCTGCACCAACAGATATCGAAGAGTATGCATACTGTTTAAACAAACTCCTCACTCTACCCCTGATTAAACAAACTCCTCACTCTACCCCTCAGACATCCAGTTCTACTTGTACAACGAGTAACTCCAAACTGCTTAAATTCTGCATTGATTCTTTTCTTCTTCTTGAACGCTCCATATTGACCACTTATTAATCACTTTGTGTGATTTGTTTGTGATCTGAGCCTAAGAGCGATTGTAGTGTGCCAGTTATGTGCCTACAAGCAGGCCAGCACATCCTATTTCTGCAATGCTTTTTATTTACTAGGGTGGCATCCCTAGGTCCTACATCAGTCGCCTCTTACAACATGCCTTGTAGGTCACAGTGGTACTATTCTTTGCTTCCCTTGCAGGCCCTGGCACCACACGGGCGAGATTGATTCAACATCTATTTTAGTGTCTTCATCCAACAGACAGTTGCTAAGAGACTGAAGAACATCCCCCTTATCCATCTTCAACTCCCCAATAATTGATGCTGTTGATGCAAGCCTGTCTGCTCTCTCATTCCCATAAATACCCGCATGCCCAGGACAGTCACTAAAATTACCTCATATTATCAATACTTGTTCCACAAATTTTTGTTTCGTAGTGTCTTAGTACAGCATTATTTTTAGTCTGTGGCGCAGATTTTGCTCCGGTCAAGCTTATTGTTAAAGCAATGTCATGCTTAACACATTAATTATCGGACAGAAAAACATGTATTAATTTTTGTTTACTTGTTCATGATGCAAGTGTATGTGCAATGAATGTAAGTACTGTAATTTGAATTTCTTTTCAATTTCTTAGATTCATCCCTAACTGCATTAACTTCTCTGCTCGCACATCAGCAAACCAGACACAAGACATCATCATGTCCAAGCTGGACAGGTCAGTACTTTTGTTTTACAGAGCTAGTTAGACTATAGGTCCTCATGGCAGGATTTAATTTCAAAAATGAAATATTTTGTAATATTTCACTTCTTCTGTACTTTAGTGGACATTCCTTTTCCTTTTATGGTTGTCAAGAGATGGAATGAATTGTATAATTGAAAATACAAACTGATTATTATTTTGTATGTTTGAAGTTGATGGACAAAATTATTGCTTCATTTAACTTCATATGGTCATATTCAGATTATACACCCTAAAAACTGATAATAAAGTCATCTAATCACAACTCTCCTTTGTACCTATTTCTCTGCAGCTGTCTTTAGATCAGTAAATTTCTGAACCCTAATGTCTGTGCTTTACTGCACAATGAATGTTTTCTTTGAATGTCTCCCTTTTTCTTTTCCTAGATTCTAAATGCTGCAATATTGTCTATAGCAGACAGTTCTGTTCAATATTATATATCATATAAGATACATATAAAACTATACTAAGATATAGTTTTGTACGATGCATGTAGTTCAATATAATACTGGCATACATTTTTTGCAATTTTAATTCAGTTGTTTTTATTTGACTATATCTGCAGACGCCGCAAAGGTGTGTTTGGACCTCCAATGGGCAAGAAGTCTGTAGTGTTTGTGGATGATTTAAACATGCCAGCCAAAGAGAAGTATGGGGCTCAACCTCCAATTGAGCTTCTGAGACAATGGATTGATCATGGTCATTGGTATGACAGGAAAGACACATCTAAGCTTTTTCTAAATGATGTGGTAGGTCTGATGTGTCTGCTTTCTGAATTTTGGTTAACTAGATTCAAGAGCTAAGGAGTCAATTTCTATGCTGATATTGGCACTCTTAGCCTTTCTTGATCGTTACAATAACCATTATCTAATTAATATTTATCCTTATAGTAAATTTGTTGTCTGTGCCACTGATCTCTGCCAACCTTTGTTTTTATGCAGTTGTGCCTCTGTTCTTTCTATAATGATTCGCTCATCAGACAAATTTGATGACTTATATGTGCTCTTTATATACTTAAAAATGTTGCTACTATGCATCATTTATTCAATTAAATGTTGCCATTTGTGTTAGCAAGCTTTATGTATTCAATCATTTTTTTAATACTGTGCATCATCAATTAATTGTTGCTGCTAAAATGTAATATTTTATTATGTAACAGCTACTTGTCAGTGCAATGGGGCCACCTGGTGGTGGTCGAAATGATATTACATCACGCTTCACTCGTCACCTCAATATCATATCCATTGATGAATTTGATGACAGCATCATGAACAAAATATTCACTGCCATTACTGACTGGCACTTTGGGAATGGGTTTGAGGCCAGTTTTGTCAGAAATGGAAAGGTACGGAAATGGAAACTACTCGAAAGATTTTTTTCTAAAATAATAATCTGTATCACTTCTCCAATTGTTTTGTTGTGTTTTCCTGTTCTTCTTTTCAACAGTTGTCTTAAATTTCATGTCTCTTTCTGTCGAATTCCACCTGATGTTGCTGTACTTAGTGATGGCTAATACATTTTCAATTCCATTGTATTATCATTTAAAATATTTCACTGCATGTTTATTAGTTCTTCTAAAGAATGTGCCATTTATGTAGAAGATATGCATCCTGAGAACAAACTGAAATGTTTATTTTTGTGTCTATTGTATTCTTTATGTGTAAAAGTGTATGCAAATTTTCACTGTACAAAGTCTCTGCTAATGTTCTCAATAACTTCTGCTGGATCATTGCTTAGTCAGTGTAGCGCATTTACAATGCATCAAATTTCATCATCAATATATAATGTTCAATTCCCAGTTCAGTTACTTTGCTGGTCTACCCCGCAGATAAATACCTAAATTTTATTTGTTCTAGTAAAATTGTATATTGTCACTGGTGCTGCTTTGTATGTGCTTTCATGCTTACATTTTCAATAAGATCAATTTGAGAACTTATGAAAGGTATTGGGGTAATATGAGTGCTGAGCAGTGGTGGCTGGTGGTCATTTTTCTTGGTGGGGCCCGGCAAAAATTTCAGAAACATCGTGGTTTTTGGAGTATTTACTATTATTTGTCTATTCCGGGAAGTTATTACCCCTTTCAGGAAAGAACAAATGCTTCTGTTCTGCAACAGCTTGATACTAAAGAGAGTTGGCTATTAAATAATATAAAATCAAGGACAATTAAATATCTTGGACACATCAAACGACAGAAGCGCCTAGAGAAGATTTTTTTAAAACTTGTCTGCAACGTAAATTGAACATCGTCACCTGCATGACAACAAAAGACAAGCAACACGAACTTGTCAACGAGTCTAGAGCGTCTTATACATATTAATGTGATGTTGTAATCTCTGCGGCAGATGGCTACGTCCTGTAAAGGATTTTGTATGTAGTGTACTGTAAAGAAGTGAAATTCTCACTTCTGTTGTATTCTTTGCTTGATAAAGGCAATTTGGTCGAAACGTTTCTGTGTATTGTTATTGTTTTTGTATTTTGTAAATCTCTAGTACTTTGTTATTGTTAAAATTGTTTTTACAAATTTCACTCAACTCAGTTGACAACTAACTCAAATTAATCAAATCAAATAAATGTACAAAAGAAAATTGCTGTAGACAAAGTGTATTAATTCGAGGGACAATTCCCTAAAACTAATCTTATTCTATGATGGTTTGTTATTTATTACTATTATTTTCTATAATTTTATACTATTTTTATATAAAACTGGGGATTCAATCGATAATTAAACGGACTATTTAATCTAGAGTCCTTGTTTATCTGGGAAGTAGTTTGACATGCGTAAGAATGAGTATATCTTCCGGCTGAATGAAAATGACATAATTGTTTTGGCAATTATCATTGCAATAGCAATCAAAGGTAAGAGGTCACAATGTTACATCTTAGATAGGAATCTTGTAAACTAGCCCCAGAAATAGTGCATGGCACAATGCTTGAAGTATTAGAGGCAAAATGATGAGTTTCAGTATATATAATATTGTTTAATAAGGAGATGTTATGTATTAATATGATCGTTATATTATTCTGATATAATATTTATATTTTAGTGGTATATATTCAACTTTGAAAGCTAATCAGTGTCAAGTTAAAAGTAATAATTATGAAAAAATAATTTATAAAATAATAAGTACATGTTAATTATTTTTGGTTTTGTGGTACCGATTCTTACTGGCCCCTAATGACCAGGGCGTATACTAATTAGGGAGGAAAGATGCTGAATTTCAGATTCAGACTGTGTGTGATATTTTAACGTTATGTATCAACTTTCAAAGCTAATCAGTATCCCGTTGAAAGTAATAATTATGAACAAAAAATGTCTAAAATAATAAGTACACATTACTCATTACTTTTGGTGGGCCCACTGGCCCTTAATGACGAGCCGCCCTGGTGCAGAGGCATCAATTCTAAACAGTTTTCCCATTTTAAAGCTTTTTTTTGTGAATGAGATATGCTTGTGAATGTTAACCGATTGAAAGTGTGTACATGCAACATTTTGTTATAAAGTTTCATATTATATCTTTCTTTTCATCATGCACATGATCTCTACAGCTGTTAGTATCAGCCACCATGGGTGTGTACAAGGATGCTATTACTAATTTCCTGCCAACACCCTCAAAGTCCCACTACATATTCAATCTACGAGACTTTGCTCGTGTAATTCGAGGTGTACTGCTAATGCCAGCGTCTGAGATGACTGACATGGATAAGCTATTGAAGCTGTGGATTCATGAAGTTTACAGGGTGTTCTATGACCGCCTCATTGATGATGATGACAGGTATTGGACTTAAGTTTTAATTGCTTATGAATGCTTATAAATTTGCGATAAATAGGGATGGAGGTGGCATAGAATCTTGGTAAGTGCCAGATCACTGACCCTGGCGCTGAATTTACATCTTATTCAGTACACCTGTGACCCTTTGAAGAATATTATCTTTAACAAGCTATTGTCTATGAAAGTCAGAAAAAGAGTTATTTAGTGCTACACAGAGCAGTATTGACATATGGAAGCAAGTCATGGAAAATAATAAACAAACAGCAAATTCTCTGGAACCCACAGAGTGTATTTTTTACAGAAGAGAATACTGAGAATTGCATGAACTTGTAAAATGACTAATGTTGATGTGTTGAAAGAAGTCAACTCACAACGAAGCTTATTATCAGCATCAGAAAGAAACAATCGTCAATTTGTGGAAATGTTATGAGAACAGAAAGTTTAGAACGCATGGTAACAACCAGCAAAGTCTTTTTTTCATGAGACAGAGCCAGACCTAGATAAATTTCTGGACAGTCTAAATTCATGGCAAGTAAAGATTGTTAACATCGGAACCGAGTCCTTCAAAATAGGTGCTTGTAGAGATCCATGATCATCTATTCCATCAGACATAATAAATGATGATGATTATATCATTTTCTTAAATTCTGGGGATTATATGAGACTCACAAGCAGATACATTAAGAACACCTGTACTAACTTATGCAACATATACCACACAGAGATAAAATGTATTTAATCTTCTTCTTTGTTCACTCTACATCAACCACATATGAAATCACCCTTTGTAGTCGGGATGTGATTTGTGCCTTAGAGCATGAGTTTATTGTACAAGTTACACCTACAGACCTATAGGTCAGCACATCTGATTTCTTCATGTTTTTTAAATTCAGGTTTGACTCCCTACGTAGGATAATAAAAACACCACATAACTGACCTAGCAGAGTCCATGTCCCTGAGCGAGCCAGAGCCCCATTAGCCTTTTACCTCACAGTCAAAGTTTTCTGGTCTACACCACTGGGAGATGGGGTTGGCTTGTTTGTTCTACAGATCATCAGCATGCTACTAATTTTTACTTTGCAATCTTCCTAAGAAAGACTAGTTGACCCTAGCTCTGCTGGATGCAGAGCCCGACGCAGAACACACCTTGTAGATCACCTACTGAATAAACATGACTGTCAATATCTTCTATATGTATTATTTAAAGCTGATTTGTATTCCACAGTTTTTGTCTCAAAAGTTAATCTTAAACTGAGTAACATTTGTAGCAGAAAGAATTTTTTTTATATATATATATATATAATTACAGAATTAAAAATATAATATATCAGTCTTCAAGTTTGAAAATTGAAAAATAAAATTGTTTTTTCTCTTTCCTACCCAATTTTGTAAACAGGAACATGTTCTTCAAGATTGTGAGAAGCAATTGCCAAGACAGTTTCAAGCAGAATATTGATAAAGTTCTTGGTCACCTATCAAAGAGTGGAAAAGTTGTAGACACAGATGTTCGCAGTCTATTTTTTGGTGACTTCTTTAACCCTGATAATAGAGTATACACTGAGATAACTGATCTCAAGCAGCTTACAACTGTTATGGAACAGTAAGGACCATATATGTTGTTTCCTTCTTTATTCTTACTATTTATTTATTGACATGCTATTTTATACATGCTGCCTATTATACTTTTCGTACATCACTGGTTATTTTTCCTTCACACTAAGTCACTGCCACAAGTTTGATCAGTATTTGTGATAATTTCACTACCACCTTTTAATTGATAAATGGTGTACTTTATATTTATAGTGTTAGAGAAAGATATGATCTTTGATAGATTGTCATATTAGTGAATTATGTGGCTGAAAAACGTTGACATACCACTACTTGGTAACTTATATGGACCAACAATACTGAAAGATAAATCATTAAAGATGAATAACATTAAACAATTCAATGCTTCAGGACATGATAACATTTTGTGAAAGGACACATTCCAGAAATGATTCCCTGTGCTCCCAAATATCTTATATTTTACTAAAACAGAACAAATACCAACAAACAATTTTTCAGAACATTTCAAATTTGTATAATATGTGAATTTAAAATAAATATATATATTGCTGTGTTATAATTTGTATATTTTAATTAATATGAGAGTAATCATTCTTGATAGCGACAATAAAATAAGTGTTATAGGAAAAATAAAAAACAATACATTATAACTGCTATCATGGGGAAAAAAACACTGAGTTGCAAGAAGGATCTATATTTTTGGTTTATTATGTATTCAAAGACATTTGACAGAAGAAAACAAAAAATATAGCTAGCAAATTTTATTATAGATGAAAATATACAGTAAGAAAAGATGTGGAATGGAAGGCCATGATAGCTAGAAAAATAAGAATTATAGAAAGTACATGTATGGCTCAGAAACAAGAACCCTGAAAAAAGTAAGATGAAAATAATATGGGTACTTTTGAGATGGGGTCTCAGAATAGAACAAGTGAGATGGGCAGCAAGGACAGTTTTCAGAGGTTTTCTTCAAATTTTTGACATAAATTTGATGTGGTAACAAACAACAGAAGGTGGGGCAACTAGGTTACAACGGACATTTAGCTGATATATATGGTTTGTATCAACAGTAGCAGGTAAATTCAAACCACCATTACATACAATATGGGATAAAAATAATAACAAACTAATAGAAAGCAAAGAAATGCTATAAAGATGAAAAACGTATTGTAGGAAAATGTACAAGGATATCACAGTGAATCTAGATATGATAATGGAAGTTCAAGTAGTAGCATGTCCCTTGCGGAACGTTGCATTCTTCACAGCCCTCCTGAAAAGCTCTCTGTCTCTTGCAAGTTCTCCTGCCTCTTCCAGCGTCATGTTCAAGGTTTCTTTGATGTCCTGCTGCCATCTTCATCTTGGTCGTCCCCTGCCTCATTTTCCAAGAACCATGCCTCCATTACCTTTCTCTCAAAACCACTGTGGCCAAAATATTTCATTTTTCGGGACATGATGTTATTTATGAGCAAATGCTCCTTGATATTCAGGTCTTGTAATGGAAATTAAGGAGGAAAAAAGCAGAACTTATGTTAGAGGAAGAACACTCAAGAATAAAAACCTTAAATATTTAGCATCTTCTTCGTCTTCTGCGTTCTGACTAGATTGGGATTTTGAATTCTCTAATAAAGGCAGCCGTCTGCCTCAGATTAGCAGCCACACCATACAGTTTGTCTTGGACACTAGTGTAAGTGGGCCACCTCTTTCTTCTCAACTCTGCATACTGGGGGCAGTTCTGTAGGATATAATTCCTATGATTTCTGCTTCCCGTTGTGCCACCTCTTCCGCAGTAAGTTTTGGTCACCCTCGTAATGGTAGATCTGACATTCTTACTGCATGGCTAAACCTCTGAGGCAGATTGGCGACCGCAGAATCCGTTATCCCATTCCTCATTGTAAGGGATCGTTGCACCATGTTATGCGTCTTACGGCCTGGTGCATCCGTTTTCTGCAAGCATTTGTTTCAGGTTAGTATTCCTTAGCGGACACATGCATCCAATTTCAGCCACACCTCCTTAGTCGCCTCTTATGACATGCATGGCAGGTAACAGTAGTTCTATTCTTTACACCCCAAATTTGGACCCTGGTAACCACTCGGGCGATATTTAGCATCTAATATTAGACATAATGTAAAAAAGACTGTGGTGAGAGGTACTAAATACAGATGATACATATCGAATCAGTTAATCTACAAAATGACATTTAAAAAAGAGCAAAAATTAATTCTGAAATGACATGCTTTTTAATTTGGTAGTTAATATGTTGAGCAAAATGTTGGTCTTAATGTCATCTTACACATAAGCTTTTTATCAATACTAATTCCCAGAGGATACTTAGTAGCATAAATAAAATAAATTTGATATATTCTATTTTGTACTGTCAAAAGATCAAAAGTGAATTTAAAACAGCATAAGACATCAATAACTCATCAGAAAATGAAGCATAGCAACTTAAAATGAATTTCAATTTTAGCACAAGAAAAGCACACTAAATCACACAGACAACTGTGAAACCTAATTTCAATACTTTCCATTGGTTGTAGCTATAGATGTCCTGTTTTTGGTCTTGAGCTTCACAAATTGTTTATCTTAATTTATTATATTTATTACCAGCACAATATTTACTGTTGAAAATTGCTATTTGCATGATATTTGTCTGCACTGGAAGTCACTCTTTGTATAAAATTGTTGCATTCACCAACCTTTACAGTTACTTAGAGGAGTTCAATGTTGTAAGCAAAGCTCCCATGAAATTGGTCATGTTCAAGTTTGCCATAGAGCATGTATCTCGAGTCAGTCGTGTGCTCCTGCAAGATAATGGACATGCTCTTCTAGTTGGTGAGTGGCTGGAAGTGTTAAAACGGCTTCCAGACAAATCATATAGTTGGTATGAAGATTGTACACAATTTAGTAGCTATTGTCCTGTGACAGACCACATTTAAATTTGTAATAATTGATATCTTTACTCATATTTAAACTTTACAGACTTTACTCATATTTAGATTCATTTAACTCTTAGTATATGTATACTAAAACCATGAATTTACATGCTATATTTTAGATTAAAGTTGCAAATGTATGGTGCTATAACATAAACTATTATAACTTTCTGAAGTTAAACATCACAGCACTATGTCATGTATCAGATTGTACAGAGATTAAATCTTGATTTTTATCAGTTTATCTACTGTTTACTACAAAGAATTTTACAAAAATAGCGTAAAATGAATTTTATAAGCAATTTTGTTTTGAAAGCATTTCGGCTTCTGAGATGACTTTTCAGAGAATTTGTACTGCCCATTTGGTTTGTGAGGGGATTTGTCATGTTGTACAGATCTTTAAAACTACAAAAGAACTACAAAGTTTGCAGATAATACTAGAATGTTTAAAAAATATCATCTTGAAGATAGTACTAAAATGTGTAGAGAATAACTTACGGATATCACTCAAAAATTTGTTGAAATATAATCTTGCGTATAATATTAAAATATGTAGAGAATATTATCTTGCAGTTATAATTAGAGTATATAGATAATATCAATTTGCTGACAGGACTAAAATGGGTAAAGAATATTATCTTGCAGACTAGTTAGACTAGTATTTAAGCAAAATGAAGAAAAAAATTGAACATCTTTCAAATGTAACAAAAATAAAATAGTATGTTTTTCTTTAATGATCAAATATTGCATAACATAATTTAGTTGTATTATTTTTGCTGTATATTTTGTTGGAAATGCTTATTATTTATTTTGTTTTTTGTTTCTTAAGGCATTGGCGGGTCTGGTCGTCAAAGTGTATGTAAATTGGCATCATTCATGGCAGACTTTGAATTGTTCCAAATAGAAATTACTAAAAACTATAGTATAGCAGACTGGAGAGATGATATGAAAAAGGTTATTAATTCATTTTATTCTGTGTTTTCTTGTATTGTTTATTGTAAAACAATGGCTTTATTGAGAAGATACATTTCTTGCATTAGTTTGCAAGATGATATACTATATAACACTAACAGTATGTCTTTAATCTGGACTGAGTAATTTATAATTTATAGTATATTTTTATTTTTAAATAAGGAACAGTGCATCCTGAAAAAAAACATGACTGCTACTACTACATCTTATTGTTCTTCTCTGATTTCTATTATTGCAAAAGCACTAGATAATTCTAATCATTAATGACTTAGCCTTTAACACGTTACTAACTGCATAAAATAAACACAACTCTGACACCTTTCATTTTGTATTCTTTTTTCACTTCTCAGATGCACATACAAATTAAGCTGTAGTTTTCTTATTTGTCAATGAAATTTGATGAATGACACGTAATTTTCTTGTCACATCTATGTCACCATGAACACAAAAAGAGCATTGTTCAACACAGTGTTTCTTCCAATATTATGATATCAGTGCCTAACCTGGATGCTGATATCAAATGATAGAAGAAAACTAGTCACAACAAAGAGGAAGTGTCTATGCAGAATGCTGAGAGTAACAAGAAAAGACTGGTTTAAAAATAAGGACATCAGGAAAAAAGTGGGTACAACATCAATACTGAACTTCATAAAGAAACAACACATTAAATGGTTCAGCCACATAAGCAGTTTACCAACAGACAGTACACCTCAAAGAGCAATGTTTCTCCAATACAGTGGATACAAAGCAAAGGCAGGCCATGCAAAAGGTGGACCTCAGAGATAACAGGCGACAAAACACATTGTTAATGAAGCACACACCAAAACCAGTTCTAGAAATCTCTTCTTATCCTGACACTGTGAGGCAAAACAGGATTAGAGAAAGAAAGACATTCATGACAAGCTAACAGAATGTAAAAGAAAAAATTGTGAACTGATAATGATCATAATGCATTAGTGTACATTTTAAAGCTAATTTAACAATGAAAAAAATCACAGCACAGTCCACTGCACATAGTCAAAGGAGACAGACAAACAGATGCAGGCTGTAACATTTGGTAGTTAATGTGTTAAATCAGATCTTTCTATGGTTTGTTATTTTGTTTGGTTCAAATTGTAGAAGAATTACAAATTGTGAGGAACAAGGGGTTACCTGTTTGTACTGATTTTTATAGTGTATGATCTCACAAGACCTTGTCTCATAATTTGAGGAAGATTAACATTTTTTATGAAAATCATTTACATGTAGAGACTTGTATACCACATAACAGTTTTTATGTATTATTTCATAGCTTCTTTTGAAAACTGGGTCTACTGGAAAGCAAACAGTGTTCCTGTTTTCAGACAACCAGATAAAGGATGAATCCTTCATGGAAGATGTCAGCATGATTCTAAACACAGGAGATGTTCCCAACATTTTTCCTCCAGATGAAAAGGCTGATGTTATTGAAAAAATGCAGTCTGTTGTCCGAAATGAGGTACATCCAATCTGTGTTAAACTATTGTTGTTTTATTTAGAATAGCAGTAGTTGTTTACATTTTTTTTAAAGTCTTTAGCCTTTTCAGACCTTAGGGTATGAAATATCTGTCACTTCATATTTCAAAGTTCTAATGTGCTCTAATGGTAGACCAACAAAATGAACTGCTCTTTGCTGATGACCAGTGTATATTCCATAATAATATTGAACAGCTTCAAGAACACATAAACTTACTCAACAATAGCTGCCTCAAATACAACATGAAGATCAACATTCAAAAGACAGAAGTCATGACTATAAGCAGAGAACATAAAGATATCAACATACAAATAAATGACCAAACGCTAAAGCAGGTGAGAGAATTCAAATACCTTGGAAGTATCTTCACATCTGATAGTAGACTGGACAGAGAGATCGAAACTAGAATCCAGCAAGCCAACAACATTACATACCAGCTTACCCCAATTTTGAAACACCCAGCTATTCCAGTAGTGACTAAAAGACAGATTATAAATTCAATCTTTATACCAACACTGTGCTACCAGAGCCAAACATGGGCACTGACAAAAGAACAAGAAAGGAAAATTACCACATGCGAAATGAGATGCCTGAGGAAAGCAGTAAGTAAAACAAGAAGAGACCATATAAGAAATGAGGAAATTAGAAGAACAGTCGGAACAACACCTGCTATTAGATTTATTGAAAACAGAGACTCAAATGGTTTGGCCACTTGGTCAGAATGAACCCGAATACACCAGTTGCAAGAGCGTACAACCTGAAAATGGAATCATCAAGAGGAAAGGGCAGACCAAGAAAAAGATGGGTTGATGGAGTTACAGACATCTTAAAACTCTACAATACCACACCATATCAAGCGACCGAGCGTGCATTATCTCGGAAACCGATCATCAGTTAAACCTGCTACGCCTAGCGGCAAAAAGCAGAGAAGGACAAAAGAAAGAAGAAAGAAAGAATGTGCTCATAAGGAGGTAGGAGGTCAATTCCTTTCCTCATACATGAAATGTTGAGTGTGAGATTGAACCCACAACCCTCTTGTGTCCGAGTCGATAGGCAAACGCTTATACATTATGTTAATCCATTCCACGATGTTTACATTACATAGAAAATATCTGATTGATCAGGCTAAAACATCTGATCAACTGAGACAACAACATTTGAAGTTGTGTTGTAGTATTGGAAGACTGTATTTTATGCAATATCACCATTCTAAAGAGAAGAAATCAGAACACCATTTTACGACTCTGTACCAAACACAAATCACTCAACAAACACTTGAACAAAATCAAACCATAACACACTCCTGAGTGCCAGCTGTACACACATCCTTGCAACTAAATGTTTCAACCAAGTCAGTCTTATGAGAGTATCTCTAAATCTGTTTGAATCTACTGTGTCTTTGCATGAGTTGATAAGTATCTTACCACTTTCTGAAAAACATTTTCTGGTAGATGTTTTATGTCTTTGATTTTGTTGACATGGTGAAGGATTGACTTTGTTTTATTTTTGCTAGTGATGCCAAGTTTCAATGTGAAGTCTATTGTGGTGATCTTGCTTTATTTTATTTCTTTCATAATCTTTAACGACAGCTTTTTTCCCCTTTGTAGCTCAAGGAGTTTGACATTTGTATATTTCATATTTAGTAGCTCATGTTGATCCAATTATTCCACTAATTAAACATAAGACATTGTTCTGCATTCTGTCTAAGGAATCAAGGTTTGTCTTTGAACAAGTTGTTAAATGTGCACTGTGCAAATAGAATTAAATATGAATATTTATTTACAGGGTCGCAAGGTAGAAGCCACTCCACTAGCTATGTACAACTTTTTCACTGATCGTGTAAAGAAGCACTTGCACATTGTGTTGGCCATGTCCCTATTGGGATACATTCAGGAACAGACTTCGGATGTTTCCATCACTGATTAATTGCTGTACCATTGACTGGTTTCAGGTGAGAGGATTTATTATCGCTGATTAATTGCTGTACCATTGACTGGTTTCAGGTGAGAGGATTTATTAGTGTGACTGTATTGTATATAAAAATTCATAGCATGCAATACCAGTACTTTTACTATTATTTTTATTGTTATTATTATTATTCTCATATACTCAGAGAAAGATAAAGCAGTATCTATGATGAAATGATTAGTCATTTTTAAAATTTAATGAAAATCAAATAAGTTAATAAATGTCATTGAATTCTTGGCATAAACACACACATATACACATGTGCACACATATGTACATGACATGCAAACTTTCTGACTATGAAACA
This sequence comes from Arion vulgaris, assembly GCA_020796225.1. Classification (NCBI taxonomy): domain Eukaryota; kingdom Metazoa; phylum Mollusca; class Gastropoda; order Stylommatophora; family Arionidae; genus Arion; species Arion vulgaris. The sequence continues at coordinate 28,397,213 of CM036767.1, forward strand.
GAGTTGTACATATTATTTTTGCTCAATATATTCATGTCAATATTGTCATTAATGTTGCATTTTCGTCTTGTGTTGTGACTTTTCTAGGTTCGAAAATTATTTTTGTAAATATTTATGAAAATGAAAAGTGTTTAGAAAGAAGTGTGATATAACGCTACATATACCATATCATGAACATAGGAAAATGAGAAGCAGAAATGAAATTTGTAATTTGTCTTCAGAGTTTCTTCACTATTTGTTTATTCTGAAACATTATAAGAGCCTCTTAAAACTGGTTCCTTCCATGGTTTTTGATAGAACCTCGCAGGAAAGAGTACAACAGGAAGACCTACAAATAAAGAAAGGGGAAGAGACAGTGTTAAGTGAACTGACTGGACTTCACCTGACTGCAGAAGACAAAGAAGTAGAAGGAAAATATTTCAGTGTTTCTAAATAATTTAGAATATATAGTAAAACTGTTATCATTTATGTGAAGCCAAGACAATATGAATTTATAGTCCATCAGAGCACTGTATATTTTTATATTGAATTTTGATGAAACCATTAAAATCAAGGTGATTCTGTACCAGACAAAACACAAAACAGAGTGATATACAATGCTTGGAAATGTATATTGATCATCTTCTTTCTCTTCTCTTCACCCTTCGCCCCTATGGAAGCATAGGTCCGCAACCAAGACCTTCCAAGCCTGCCTATCCAAGGCCATCCTTTCTAGATCTTGCCACTCTCTCCCCGTCCTCTTGCATTCCATCTCTAACTCCAGTCTCCAGGTGTTTCTGGGTCTTCCCTTACTTCTATTGCCCTGGGGTTCCATCGGAGAGCCTGTCTCACGATGGTGTCAGGGGGTTTCCTCAGTGTGTGTCCTATCCATCTCCACCTTCTGCTCATTATCTCTTGTTCCACCTGCCGTTGTCCTGCCCTATCCCACAGTTCTCTGTTTGTGGTCCTGTCGTACCATCTCAGATGGAGTATCCTGCATAGGCATCTATTGATGAATGTCTGCAACTTTTGGTGTTCACCTTAGTTGTTCTCCATGTCTCTGCTCCATACAGAAGGACAGACTTGACATTTGAGTTAAATATCATTATCTTAGTTCTATTCCTAATCATTCTTGAACTCCATATGTTCTTCAGAATGGCAAATGCTGATCTTGCCTTTTGTATTCTAACCTTAACATCTTCATCTGTGCCACCTTGAATGTTGACGACACTTCCCAGATATGTAAATGTGTCCACCTCTTTTAGTGGTGATCCTCTCAATAAGATTGGGTCTCTGGAACCAGCATTTAATCTCATGATCTTTGTTTTCTCCCCATGAATAGTCAGGCCTAGTTGCTGTGAGACCGTTTCTAGTTTTGTTATTTTCTCTTGCATCTGCTGATGGTTGTGAGAGAGGAGTGCTAGATCATCTGCAAAATCCAGATCCTCCAATTGACTCATCATGGTCCATTGTATTCCATTTCTTCCCTGGCAGTTGTTGATCTCATTATCCAGTCAATAGCCAGCAGGAAAAGGAAGGGCAATAAAAGGCAGCCCTGTCGCACACCAGTCTTTATTTTGAAGGCCTCTGTCAGTTTTCCTTCATGCAGTACTCTAGCCATAGTCTCCTCATACATTTTCTTTATTAAATTGGGTAGCTTCTGGGGGACGCCATAGTGTCGTAGAAGTTTCCAGAGTGTTTCCCTGTCTAGGCTATTGAATGCCTTTTCATAGTCCACAAAGTTTATGTAGAGGGATGAGTTCCACTTGATGCTCTGCTCCACTATGATACGTAGCGTCGATATTTGATCTGTGCAGGATCTGTTTTGCCTAAATCCTGCTTGTTCATCCCTTAGTACTGCATCTGTAGTTTCCTTGAGTCTCTCTAGGATGATTCGACTTAGTATTTTGCCTGGTACAGACAGGAGCATTATTCCTCTATAGTTCGAACATTCTTGGAGATCACCCTTTTAGGTAGTTTGACTATATAGCCCTCTCTCCAGTCTTTTGGTATTTTTTCCCCTCTCCAAATTTTTCCCAACAAGCCATGTAGCATGTCTGTTGAGATGTCAGCATTTGCCTTTATGGCCTCTGCAGGTATACCATCTGGGCCTGTAGCTTTACCATTTTGTAGTTGGAGAATGGCCTTCTTTATTTCTGCTTTGTTTGGCTTGCTACAGTCGATTGTTAGATCTTTTGCAGCTGGATCTATGTCCGGTTGGCCTAGGGAAACTGGCCTATTTAAAAGGTCTTTGAAATGTTCTGCCCACTCTCTGCACTTCTGCTTCTTGAGGCAGTCATGTTTCGGGTTAGTAATCTTCGCCTAGCCTTGTCCTTCACTAGAATTGGTTTATTTATTTGTTGGTATTTCCTGTCAATTTCCTTGTGTTATCGTATAAATCTTTCAGGTTACCCTTAGCTGCTGCCTCTTCTGCTTCTCTTGCCAGGTCATCTATATACTGTCTTTTATCTGCTTTTATACTTCTCTTCACCTCCCTGTTGGCTTTTGTGTATTTTTCTTGTGCTGCGGCCTTTGCTGATCTTGTTCTGCTATTACAGAGGTCAGCCTTTCTGCCTCTTCTCTCTGTTATCTTATCTAACGTTGACTCTGATAGCCATTCCTTGTGGTGGCATATCTTTTCTCCAAGGGTAGTTTCACACGTGCTAGTCCAGGCTTCTTTAACTTTATGCCAGTGGTCTTCAATACTTCCTTCATCAACTTCTAGGGCCTTGAATTTGTTGGAAATCGTGACACTAAATATATCCTTTCCCTTCTGCTCCTTCAGATGTCCCACATTGTATCTCACCCTGTTACCATGCGTGGTCATCATGAATCTCTTGAGTTTCATTCGCACCTTTGCTATAACAAGGTGGTGATCAGAGGCCACATCTGCTCCTCTATATACTTTTACGTCGTACAGTGACCTTCTGAACTTCCCTGTTATGCAGATGTGTCGATTTGGTTTTCTGTCCTGTGGTCTGGTGATATCCATGTAGCTGTGTGTGGATTCTTTTGTGCTGAAAAAGGCTACCACCTATAACCAACTGGTTTGCTGCGCAAAGATCCACAAACATCTCTCCATTTTCATTTATTTCCCTTAGTCCGTGTTTGCCCATGGTTTCTCGAAGCCCCAGTTGTCTCTGCCTATTTTTGCATTAAAGTCTCCTAGCAAAATAGTAAGATCCTTACTTTTAAATTTGCTTAATACACCCTGTAACTTATTGTAAAACTCTTCTTTTATTTGTTCTTTGCTGTCATTTGTTGGGGCGTAGCATTGGACTATGTTCAGTTTAATTTTGCATTGGAGGTTTTGAAAGTTGCCCGGATCATTCTTGGTCCTAACGGCTCCCATTCAATTAATGCCTTTTGTGCTTGTTTGGCCAACATCAATGCTACTCCCTCCATGTGTGGTGCGTCTTCCTCCTCTCTTCCGGAGTACAGTAATGATTCCCTCGTTGTAAGTCTAGTGTGTCCTGCATTTGTCCATCTGGTTTCGCCCAGTCCCAGGATGGCCAGTCCATATGTCCTCATTTCCGTGCCACCTGTGCTGTCTTCCCAGTTTCGAACATCGTGCGGACATTCCAGGTGCCAATCCTGGAGATCTTCTGGGTTGAAAGAAGGTGAGTCGGCAGCCCGATTTTCTTTCGAATTTCACTGGGTTGCTTCATGAGTCCCTCTACTTGGGGTCCCTCTTCTTCCTCGGGTGGCGAGCTTTGAATTTTCTTGGTTGTGGTTTCTGTAGCTATCTGGTGTTTTTACGGTGTGGGTAGCCAGCCCCACGACCAACCTCCTCAGTCGCCTCTTACGACATGCATGGCAGGTGACAGTGGTTATATTCTTTACATCCCTAATTTGGGCCCCGGTAACCACTCGGGCGAATCATCTTCTTTCACACATAGTAAATTCATTCTATGTCTGGTATACATAAAAGAAACATGCTTGTACACTGAACAATATATTTTCAAATATGGCATGAAATGTAATAGAGATTTGTATCTTAATACTGGATCTTTGCAAATTTTTAATTTGACCAAGAAATGTTGTGCTCCACTGTTAGGCATGGCCAGAGGATGCTCTAGAAATGGTAGCAAACAAATTCCTTGAGGAAATTGAGATGGATGATGCCATGAAAATGGAGACAGTCAGCATGTGCAAACATTTTCATGAATCTGTCAGGGTTAGCTCAGAGAGGTTAGTATAATAGATGTTCTATAATGTCATAGCACTACCGTTGATGAGTGTTCTGCAAATTTCTTAGATGCATATTTGCACTTCTGACCATGATGAGAATATTTTGCTGCTCATTCGCATAATTGCTTTGTCTTGTTTTTTCTCTTCAAACTCGTTTTATAAGTGGTGACAGGGACCAGTTTTCTTTTATTTGAAGCAGCAATTTCTGATCACAAAAATATTTTTGTAATGACTTCTTACCTCAAAACAGCACAACTGTGAAAGAATATTTTAACAAATAACAAAGATACATACAGATTTTAATAAATATTCCAAGAGTATTACTTCAATGTATTCTCAGTTTACTTTTCAAACCAAGTTCTATGTATCTCTCATATGTTTTCAAGCATGACAAAGGTTTGGTTTGCTTTGCCTATTCTAGCTGCTGCATCTTTTATGCAATCTCTTTCTGTTGAAAACGTGCTTCCAAGGTATACAAATTCATTAAATTCTTCTATAGCTTTGTTGTTTAAAATAATTGGGTTTTCTGAACTGGTATAGAGTACATGCATTTTATATCAAGAGCTTGTCAAGTATGCATGTTAACCATCCTCTTATTATTTCCTCAGGTACTATGATGTGCTAAGACGGAAGAATTATGTGACGCCAACATCATATCTAGAGCTAATACTTACATTCAAGTCCCTCCTTACTTTGAAACGAGATGAGCTGATGAAAATGAAAAACCGTTATTTGATTGGCTTGGATAAGCTGGACTTTGCTGCTTCCCAAGTTTCTGTCATGCAGCAAGAGCTGACAGACCTCCAGCCTGAGTTGATAAAAACTTCTGCTGATACTGAGAAACTTATGATCAAGATTGAGCAAGATACAGTTGAAGTGGAAGCAAAGAAAGAGGTATGTAATATACATTAGTTTGTCATTTGTTTTAGTAAGGGCAGACACCAAAATTTTAACATGTCTAAAAAGATAGCAAGCAGACTGTGCTGAAAAATTATTAACTTCTAGATTCTCTATTCATATTGGATTTATTTTGAAATACATTTAACATAGTTATTAACTTATCATAATGTTATTGTTCATTCTTCCTTTAAGGATCATCATTATTGCATCATAGCATATCAGACATGACCACAAGTACTTTGATCTCCTGAATGTCTCTTAATGTATTCAGGCTGACAATTTCCATTCTGTGTTAGTTCCTCTATCAGTGAGTATCATTTACATGTTCTTCTCATCTTGCTGCCTCTATTGATATGGTATGCTTAAGCTGTGTAAATGAGTCATAGAAAATTCTTCATGAAATCTTCAATTTGTGTGTTCTCTCTTACCATATTAACGATGTCGTTTCTGTCCATGAATGGACTCTTTGTGTTTGTAGCATTGCTGACCAAGACATCTGCCCTCTCATTGCTGTTCATTCTACTATGCTCCAACATAAAAATGTTATTTCAATCTCAAGTTATTTCTCATAATAGTGGTATTTTTTATTTCCATTTGTATAAAGACAGTGCAGTGTGACAGTACAATGTATTTCTATTGCTGCAAAACTGTTTTTATATAAATAAAGTGGTACCCATTATAATTATAACTAATTTACATGTATCAGGTGGTGGCAGCAGATGAAGCTGTAGCCAATGAAGCTGCAGCTGCAGCCCAGGCCATCAAAGATGATTGCGAAGGAGATTTAGCTGAAGCAATCCCTGCACTGGAGGCAGCAATCAGTGCTCTAAATACCCTTAAACCTAATGACATTTCTATGGTGAAAGTTATGAAGGTAAAAATATTTTTATTTAATCATATTGACAAAAATATAAAACTATTGACAAGTTCATATGTTTCTTGAAAGAGTCTTCTTCTTCTCTTCCACCATTTTTTATTTAAAGAAGTGTTGGGGGAACGTAGTATCTTGTGTGTGCTTGTTTTAAGGCACTTTGTAAGCTGATATTCTTGAAAGAGAAAACCAACAAAAGTTGTTGACACTATTTTTTTTAACACTTAGAGAAAGTAGTAATAATAATAGCCGTCCATCGCAAGCGATGATGACAACAATCTCAGATGTGTACTGTTGCACCTCTCTGGTGTGTGCGGAGGTGACTGTAGAGTTCAATCCTAGAACAGAATCCCGACCACAGGTGGGGCATACATGATCAAGGTTAGACATGTGCGTGTTGTGTGCTCTGTCTTTTCCCGCTGCTCGTTTTCTCTGTGACTCAACAATACGATGATTCTCAGCTATTCGGGTTCCTCTTTGTTGTTACAGCGCCACATTTGGCGATCTTGCGCAAGGATTCCCAGCACGTATTGTCTATATCGAAGCATTTCAGAGACACTTTAAGAGTGTCTTTAAAGCGTTTTTCTGTCCACCAGCTAAACGTCTGCCCCTTCAAGCTCGCCATACATCAACTGTTTTGGGATGCGTTTATCAGGCATTTGAGCAACGTGTCCGACCCATCTCAGTTGGGCCTTCTGCAACAGGGTGTTGACGCTTGGGATCTTTGCTCTTGTGAGTACTTCGCTGTCTGGAATTTTGTCCTACCAGTTTATTTTTAGTATTCTGCGTAGACAGCTTGTGTGGAAATGGTTTAATTTTCTTGCGTGTCTGCTATACACTGTCCATGTCTCGCTTGCATACAGCAGCGTGGTTAGCACTATGGCCTGGTAAACTTTCAGCTTTGTGACTATGCTTATCCCCTTCCGTTCCCACACAGTGACACGTAACCTTCCGAACGCAGCACTGGCTTTGGATATCCTATTGTGGACCTCAGAATCTATGTTTGCCGATCTGGATAGGAGGCTGCCAAGATAAGCAAAGTTGTCCGTTGACTGGAGACGCTGGTGTTTAATGTTGGTGACTGGATCGTAATACTGTTCTCTAGGGGCGGGCTGGAACATGTGTTGTATGTAGTTGTCTGAAACTGTAGCTTGCGCTGTATTTGGATTATAGTGAGGAAAAGTTGCGCTATTCGTCAACCTCATTCTCTCGTCCAGGACTATCTGTATCCAGGGGCAAGACAAGTCAAGACGACTGGAGATAGTGCCAGATACAGTGGATGACCAGGGTTTTCTAAAGTGACTCGCCGTGCTCTATGCGGTCCACACCGCTCTGCTGTGATCCGCCTTTCTAACCGTTAGCCAGCTAGTGGCCTCATCCGCAAGTCAGCCGGATCCAGTCTTTGCATGCATAGGTAGACAGTGCCTAGATTACCGATGCTGTTAGACCCATCGGTTTCCCTCACCTGGTTTGACCACCGAATAGGCGATGTAACCGTTGTAGTCGCTGTGCATGTTACAGCTAAACTACAGGCAAGAGTTGTATGTAGAGAAAGTAGTAACAGAATCATGACACTTACAAATTACAGGAAAGTTGAGTCTTTACAACATTTAAGAAAACTTAGTTAGTCTTTCCTCTTGGGCCTGTGGGCGCGCATAGGGCAGAGGTCATAGTTCTCCATGTCTCGCGGTTCGTTGCTATCTGTTTTAGGTCTTTAATGTTTACTAGGCCCATCGTTGAGCCTTCTCTGGTGATGGTTCTACGCAGAGTCTCTCTTGGTCTTCCTCGTTTTCTTTTTCCCTCTGGTGTCCATATGAGGGATTGGTAAGAGAGTCTTCTCTCATCCATTCTAAGTGTGTGGCCGATGTAGTTCCAGCGGCTCTTTCTTATAAAATTTGATACATTTTCTTGCTTGGTCTCTTGTCTTATTTGTGTATTGGGTCTGAAATCTGACCATTTGAGGTTCAATATTCTTCTAAGACATTTATTCTCAAAGTTATCTAATTTTCTTTCTAGAGCTTTTGTTGCTTTCCAACTCTCGCATCCATAAGTTAATACTGGAATCACACAAGAGTTAAAGATCTTTAATTTTAAGCGCTTGCTGAGTGAATTGGACTTCCATATATTTGACAATTTGTTAAAAGCACTTGATGCAAATGCGATTCTGTGTGGAATTTCTGGCGCTGTATCCCCCGTAGATGTCATCATACTCCTTAGGTATGTAAAACTTTTGACTTTTTCAAGAGTGTAGTTTTTAGTTGAATATTTGATCTGGAAGGTCAACAATTGTTTGTGTTTATTTGAGACCAATTGTCCTACATATTTTGAAAGGTTTGTTTTCATTTGAATATCTGAGTGATGAATCAAGGCTATTCGCTGCAAATCAGGGTCTTCTAAAATTTATCACCTGATGCCCATTTGCGTTTGGGCATTGACAGTAATGTACCCAAGACATGCATAAGCGTTGTTTCACTCCTGTTTCCACTGGGAACCAGTCAGAGTTACGGAAATCTGTTCTTACACTTGCAGCGATTCATTGTAGAAAGATTTTATGATGATGAATTTAGCAGGAAACCATAGTTTTTGAGTAGTTTCCAAAGCGTAGGACGGTGAATACTGTCAAACACTTTCTGAAAATCAACAAAGTTGATGATTAAATTCGATTGAAATTCTACGAACTCTTCAATGATTACTCTTAGTGTGAAGATGTGATCTATGCATGCTCGTTTTGGTCTAAACCTGCTTGTTCTTCATCTATAGACTTTTTCAGTCTCTCGAGTAACATGCTACAAAAAGTTTTCCTGGCACTGACAGTAGGGTGATCCCACGCCAGTTATTACAATCAGACAAATCTCCTTTTTAGGTAATTTGAAAATAATACCATCTTTCCACTGTTGTGGTGGGAATTCATTTTGCCAGATTTCATTTATCAGTTGGAGTGTAAGTTGTTATCATCTGCTGCTTTGAGCATTTCTCCAGAGATGTTATCATCACCAACCGCTTTGTTGTTTCTCAATTTTTAATGGCAGATTTCAACTCCTCCAGTGTGAATGGCTCGCAGGAAGCTTCTAGTGTGGGCATGGTGATTTCTTCCTCTAGGTTGGGAACAATCTCTGGTTGCGGTCTATTTAGTATTTCTTTAAAATGTTCTGCCCATCGTTGTTTTTGTTGTTCTTCTGACAGCAGTATCCTACCTTGATTGTCTTTGATGGGTTTATTTGGTGTAGGAGTATGTTTGCATAGTTGCTTCATAATGTGGAATACAGTCTTGTTGTTCCCAGTTTTTGCAGCTGTTTCCGCATCGGTGGCTAGATTGTGAATAAAGTTTTGTTTATCTTTTCGTGTTCTTGACTTCACCTCTTTATCTAACATGGTGTATTTTTGTTTCTTGGTATCGTATGCAAGCTTGTCTTTCGTGGATAGAAGAGTTAGTTTTGCTTGTTTCCTTTCTTGAATTTTTGTCCAGGTGTTTTCGCTTAGCCACTTTTTCTTCTGTCTTTGGACATACCCTACTGTGTTTTTGCAGCATTTATCAGCGTGTTTTTGAGAAAGTCCCAATTTTCTTCTATGTTGTTCTTTGTGTTCACATTTACCGTTTTGTTTTCTTTGTTCTGTAGGTATTTCGTACCTCTGTGTTAAATGTGAGTTGTTGTTCTTTTAGCAGTAGGGACTGTGAGTTTATTTTCTTGCTTCAAGGTGGTTTATATAGTGACTTGAGTTTTATTTTTATTTTGGCAATGCAGAGATTGTGATCACTGCCAAAATCTGCTCCTCTGTAGGCTCGGGCATCTTGTATTGATGAACGGAATTTGGTATTAATGCAAAAATGGTCAATCTGGTTTTTAGTGATGTTATCAGGCGAGTTCCACGTAATTTTATGAATGTTTTTGTGTGGAAACAAGGAGTTTGCTATTACCAGATTTGCTATTCCACAAAATTCTGTTAGTCTCTCTCCGTTTTGATTTAAGTCTCCTAGTCCATGTTTTCCCATATATTTTTCTACACCCTTGTTTTCTGACCCTATTTTGGCATTAAAATCACCCATCACAACAGTAATGTCGTGTTTAGGTATTTTGTTGATGGTACCGATTAGTAAATTATAAAAGTGTCTTTGTTGTCGTCTGAATCGTCGTTTGTAGGTGCGTAGCACTGTATGATTGTTAATTTGAAAAATTTTGTTTGGTAGCGCTGATATAATTTAAGAAAACTAAGATGACATAATGTACAGACTATTAAAAAATCATTCTCATTGAGTTTTGTAATGAAGAGAAAGGGTTGCTAATGTTCTCATCTAAAAAATTTTAAATACCTGCAACAAAGCCAACTATACCTTCTTGAGTCTTCCAATTATTGAATTTGATGCTCCCTGTTTCTTCAAACACTACTCTAGATTAATGGTGATCATCTGACACCAAAATAAAAGATCCCTGAAATCTTCTGGGGTTAAACGTTAGATTGCAAGTTTTCCAATAGATGCAGCCAATGCTGTGGACAAAATAATTAGAGTGGGCTACAAGTAGAGACAGAAATGACAATATACAAATTCAATGAAGCTATCAGATTAGCTGAAAAGAATATATTCTATATCCTCTTCATGTCCCGATTAACACATAAGGCTTCCACAAGAGACTTCCACTGTTGCCATTCTTCTGCCTTTCTACCAACTGTCTCCCACATCAGGCCACACTCCTTCAACTCTCTCTCCACCATTCTTCTCCATTTTTCCTTTGGACGTCCAGGCCTTCTCTTCCCATTCGCTGTCCATCTGAGAGCTGTCCTAGCCAATGCCCCACTGGCATATGACATCCATGTCCAAACCACCTCCATCTTCATCTCTTAATGATGGTCTCCAAGGATGCACAGTCTGTTCGTTTAAAAAGCTCCTCATTTGTTATGATATTTGGCCAATAAATTTGCAGGATTCTTCTTAAACATTTATTCTGAAATGTCTCCAACTTGTGTATTATGTGTTGGGTCATCTTCCAGCATTCACTACTGTATAATAGCAATCCCAGTACATTACTTCTATATATTTTAAGTGTTGTCCTAAGATTTAGTCCTTTTGTTTTCCAAATTCTGTTGAGCATCGCAAAAGTTTGTCTTGCCTTCTTGATTTTTCCGATGATATCCTTTTCTGAATCTCCATCTGGCGATACTGTACTTCCCAGGTATACAAAATCTTGGACTTCCTCTTTGACTTCATTTTGTAATAAAATTGGGTTCTCAAATTTATGATTATTTTTCATTACCTTCGTTTTTGCTATATTTATTTTAAGTCCTATTGTTTGAGCTGTTCTGGAAAGTATATCTAATTTCCTTTGAGCATCCTCGTATCTGCTGGCCAAAAGACCAATATCATCAGCATAATCCAAATCTTCCAGAACTGATGTAAGTGTCCATCGAATGCCTCTGTTGTTATCCTTTATGGTTTCTCTCATCAACCAGTCCATGACAAGGTTAAACAGGAATGGTGAAAGAATACATCCCTGTCTAACTCCTGCATTGACCTCAAAACACTCTGTCAGCAGGCTATTGCATACTACTTGACACTGAAAGTCCATATATAATACTTTAATTACACTGACCATCTTTATTGATATTCCATAATGACGGAGTATCTTCCATAGCAATTCCCTGTGCAGGCTATCAAATGCTTTTTCAAAGTCAACAAAAACAATGCAGATGGAACTATTCCATTCATTGCTTTGTTCCACTATCTGTCGCAATGCAAAAATGTGGTCTATGCATGATCTTCCTTTCCTGAAACCTGCTTGTTCTATCCTAATTTTGTTGTCCAGTGCTACTTTCAGAAAAGAAGGTATTGGGATGTGGAAAATTAAAAAAAAGGAAGAATGTATTTTATCAACAATATTAGATAAATTGTTGCAAAATAAAGACCAAAATAAAAGGTTAGTATGAAATCACCTGGACTAAAGAAGAAAAATAAAGGAAATTCTGTAAGGCAAACTTGCAACTGGTACTAGACAGCATGGCACCCATTACTACGCTTCATTAACACCTGCAAGCATGATCTAACCATACATCACATAAAATTGGGAGTGATTGGCCAAAGACAGGCAAGCATGGCAAGCAGCAGCGAGGGATGGCTCAAAAAGAAGACAAACACCATCACATATGGAGGTAAAGCAGAGAGACCATCCTCTGTATCAACTCAACACTAACAGTATTACTGCAAGATGACCAGCACACAAAATAAAAAATAGCAAAACAAATAGTAGAAAGTTTATATGAGGTAATACTACAGGCAGCAGCAGAAACTATCTCTAGAGGGGCAAGGAAAAGTTACAAGTCATACTGGACAAATGACCTGCAGTAACTTAAAGAAGAAGTAAATTTTGCTAGAACATCAGCAGAGAAAAAGAACGGAAGCAATCTCACTCAAAATTCCCACTTCTAAATAGAAAAGAAGACAAACAATGAAAATCAAGTAAATATATAACTTGAATACATGCAACATATGCCCATATAGATTACAAGGAGAGAAAGTACTAAAAACATAGGAATGTAATACGTTGAGCCCACATGGTCGCAAGGTACCATACAACAAAATCAACCGATTCTCCAAAGCAAATCAACTGCGATCATCCAAGAAACATGATCGGATGGCTGTAACCTGGACATCGTGAGCTTCTAAATGGCCAGTATCATTGAAAAAAAATCACGATTAGAAGCTCATGATGTCCAGGTCACAGCCATCCGATCATGTTTCTTGGATGATGCAGTCGATTGCTCTGGAGAATCGGTTACATTTATTTCGTTATTCATTTTTATCCCAGATTTTCATTAGAAACGTTTGTATGTAGTCGTCCATATGTTTTTTAAATTTGTCACTCCTGTTGTTCATTTGCTTGATAAAGGCCTTGTTGGTCAAAACGTTGCTGTATTTTGTCATTGTTTTTGTAATTTGTAAAACTACAGTACTTTGTGATTACGTGTTTTGCCAATCAAATAGTTTTACTGCAGTCTCATCTATTTTGTGAACACTTCTAAATACAGGAAAACCATAGTCCAAACAACAAGGGGCTACCGGAAATAAAAACTAACAAATTTCAGCTCGAACAGATAAAGAAAACAAACTATGGAAGCTAGTCAGAGTATCTAATAATAAAGAATCACACTACAAACAGATCGCAAGCAAGAAGACAACATGCTTTCTAGGGAAAACAGCTGTAGACATTATTCAAGCACAAGCAACATTGATTTACCAACAGAAAGAAAACAGGCCATCAAAGATGAACAAATACAACATGACAACCGTAAGATTGTATCAGAGGAGAACTTGATGATAAACTATCTATGGAAGAATGAGACAATGATATCACTAAAAAACAAAATCATCAGTTAAGGATTAAATAACCCAAAACTGCTACTAAGTCTATTTACAAAAGTAAAACAGAAGTTGCTGACAATAATAACCTGTAGCTAGAAAAGAGGAATATTATCACAGACATGGTAGGAAGCCACGATGATATCAATACCAAAGACAGATAAAGATCTAACAGACCAAAATGGATACATACCTATGAGTACACAGTATTCAAACCCACAATCTGAAAAAGTAGCAGCTCCATGATAGAGGTAATTTGCTCATGATAGAAAGCATTTTTGATATTGAGAGAATGAACAGCAAGAAAAGCCATAATTCTGAAATATTTAGAGACACACTATCCTTATCTGAGTTTCCATTATAGAAGAATCAATTGAACTCCAGTCAACTACTAGTGATAAATTTTATAGACTTTCAGAAAGCGTTTGATAGTCTTCACCGTTCTACTCTCTGGGACATTCTTAAGATCTTCCAGGAAAAATACATCAATATCATAAAAGCCTTTTATTCTGAAGCATCCTGCTGTGTAAGAACAGATGTAGGAAACTCAGACTGGTTCACAGTCAATTTGGGTGTGAAGCAGGGCTGCGTTATGTCACCAATGCTTTTGGGATAGCTATAGACTGGATCATGCGCAAATGCACCCAAGATGATCAACTAGGCATCAAATGGCTTAATAACAGCAGACTATTTGATTTTGACTTTGCCGATGACGTGACCATATTGAATTACCACACAAGCAACCCACAAA